>CM016616.1:127956577-129269317 GCA_005393395.2 Gossypium australe | reverse complement strand
TTATGCCTAGGCTGTCATTCTGCCTAGCAGGCCTTGTGCCGGTGATTCTATTCGGGCTTTCATGCCTAGGCTTTGTGCCGGTGATTCTATTCGGCTTTCATGCCTAGCAGGCTTTGTGCCGTGATTCTATTCGGGCTTTCATGCCTAGCAGGCTTTGTGCCGGTGATTCTTATCGGGCTTTTATGCCTAGCAGGCTTAATGCCGGTGATGTATTTTATGAAATAGAAATTGAAATTTGTGTTCAGGCGAATTAAAGCAAACTTATCAAGTTAACTGCTCAGGTGAGTATGTAAAGTAGGAATGAACTTCTTACTTATATAAGACAAGGTAAATCAGTGATTTATTACAACTGGCATGTGTTACGACTGTGGAATATATATATATATATATATATATATATATGGTTTCTAATATATGTGTTCTCGGCTTACTAATGAATTACATGATGTTGTATCTTGGCTTTTAGTATGTGGATACATGACTGGGTATTCGGCCACATGATGGTAGTGTAATTGATGCCATGGTATAGTAATTGACATTTAAGTGTATAAATGTTGTACCTATGATTACATGATGATATTTTGGGTTTCGAAAGATTTGAATATAAATAAGTAATTCGATTATGAACATGTGGGTAAAGAGATATTTTCTTACGAATTCATACTTGCTTATATGGGTATGAAATTAAAGTTTGAAAATAATACGAGTATAAGCCTACAAGTTGAATTGTAGTAATTAAATCGTTGATTTTTAAACGTTATATTTTTTTTTTATGAAATTAGGACTTACTAAGCTAGTAAGCTTATCGTGTGAAGTGTTTCTCTGTTTTTTTTTAGATTAGGTGCAAGCTACAAGCTCGTCGGGATCGTTCGGAAAGTCGCTTACACTATCAATCTACATTTTGGGTACTCTTTTATTTTGGTTTTAAATGAAGGCATGTATAGGAAGGACTTGGTCTTTGTCTTGATGAAATTTTAAGGTTCTTGTATATAATAGCCATGCGAATATGGCTAAATTTTTGGTTAAATATGCCGTTGTGTTTTTGATATGTACGTTGGTTTATGTTGGCAATGTTTATGCATTCTTAGTTGAAGTTTAATCGTTTTTGATAAGAAATTGTATGTATACGAAATGTATCCTTGAATTAGGTATATGGACATGTTCGGTTAGAAGTTAGTTTTTCATGAATTGTAACGAAACAGCTTGTAGTAACAGAAATGGTGTGACTTTGAAAAATCACCAAAAACAGGATACCTTAATTAGAAGGTGAATGAAATATGAAATTAAACCTTATTGTGTCTAGTTTTACATGAAAGAAACAGAGTAGGCAAAAGATTTTATATTATGAGATAATTAAGTTTTAGTGAGACCTGCTCTGAATGAATTCGTGAGTCACTGTTCTGTTTTGGAAAAATTGTCAAAAATTGTACAAAATAATTAAGAAGCATGGTTTATATGTGTAGAACCCTTAATGAGTCTATTTTTCATTGGTATAAACAAGAACATTATAGGAAATTTGTGCAACGATATTGTATTTTTGTAGAGACAGGTCAGATTGTCAAGCAGTGTAATGAGGCTAACTTTAATGAATAAACTGTACTAATTGGCCACAAGAAAAATTCTGAAAAATTATGGTGAAAAGTTATATGAGTCTAGTTTCAAGGAAAATTTACGGATCTAAATTTCGAGTTTTGTAACTCGAGTTATGATCGATTTAGTCAGCGTGACGCAGTTAGACAGCTTTAAAATTTTACACCCCGAGTTAATAGTCAAGTCTAGTAATGCCACGTACTCGATTCCGGCAAAGGGTCTCGGGTAAGGGTGTTACATTTGATTGGTATCAGAGCTTACGATTTAGTCAATTCTAGGACTACCGTAGCGTGTGAGTCTAGCTATACATGCCTTTATCATATATTGATAGTGTGGTGACTTCTGACAGCCTGAACTTTGTTTTATATAGTAAATGGATACCGATCCTGAAAGAGCCGTAGCTGATGATGTAGAGAGTGTAGCGCCTGACCGTGCACACGGATCAGCGCCGGTAGACTCTCGACCTGTTTCGGGTAGCCACGAAGGAGAGACTAAACGAGCCTTTTATCAGATGATGAATGAGTGGTTTGCCCAATTTATTCAAAATAACCCGGCTGTACATCCACCTCCACCCCCGAATAATCCAACTCCAATTCCTTCAGCACCCCCGATGATAGATCCGATGAGATCTAGTAGGCCCCCAGTTGATAAAATTCGAAAATTTGGGGCCGAAGAATTTAAAGCCAATGATGATGATGATGCAGAGAGAGCCGAAATGTGGCTGGATAACACTATTCGGGTACTTGATGAGCTATCTTGTACTCCGGATGAATGCCTGAAGTGTGCTATATCCTTACTGCGGGACACGGCATATCACTGGTGGAATACACTAGTATCAGTGGTCCCGAAAGAAAAAGTGACCTGGGATTTCTTCCAGAATGAATTCGCAAGAAATATATCAGCCAAAGATTTATTGATCAAAAACGAAAAGAATTCCTTGAGCTCAAACAAGGACGAATGACCGTGACGAAATATGAACGAAAATTTGTCAGGCTCAGCAGATATGCTAGAGAGTGTGTTTCTACTGAAGCTATTATGTGTAAAAGATTTGAAGATGGCCTGAATGAGGATATAAAGATGTTTGTTGGCATTCTTGAAATTCAAGAGTTTGTGACTTTAGTTGAGAGAGCTTGCAAAGCTGAAGAGCTCGGAAAAGAGAAAAGAAAGGCTGAGACTGAAGCTAGAGACATTCGTAAAAGATCTTCGGGTAAGGTCTTTCATTCCACCACCAAGAAGTCCAGAGATGACTACAGCCGACATAAAGCTACTACAAATCCACCTAGACGGGATCGACCTCCTATGAGCTCTCGAGCTACCTCGATAGCCAGTGTTGGTAACGTTCCTCAGAATAGAGTTGAATGCGAGCACTATGGGAAATGGTACTCAGGGAGATGTAGATTTCATGTTCGGTCTTGCTATAAATGTGGATCGTCAGATCATTTTATTAGAGAGTGTCCGAGGTTAGCTGAGCAGAATACAGTTCAGAATACTAAGCCGAGGAACACGTCAATGCGAGGTAGACCACCCAGACATTCAGGCAATGTAGGTGGTAGTCAGAAAGGAATGAAGAACACTACAGTTCGATCTGAGGCTAGAGCTCCAGCTAGAGCTTATGCTGCACGAGCCAGAGAGGATGCTTCCTCCCCCGATGTCATTACCGGTACTTTCACTCTTTATGACACTACTGTAATTGCATTAATTGATCCTGGTTCGACTCACTCATATGTGTGTGAAACTTTAGAATTCGGAAAGACTCTGCTAGTTGAGTCTACTGAGTTTGTGATTCGTGTGTCCAACCCTTTGGGTAGGTGTGTGCTTGTTAATAAAGTGTGTAGAGATTGCCCGTTGATGATTCAGGATTATTGCTTCCCAGCTGATTTAATGTTGTTGCCCTTTGACGAATTTGATATAATCTTGGGTATGGACTAGTTAACTTCACATGAGGCAGTAGTAGATTGTAAAAGACAGCTTATTGATTTGAAGTGTCGAAATGGTGAGACCATCAGAATTAAATCTTGTGATGTAAATGGGTTGCCTACAGTAATATCTTCAATGTTAGCCCGGAAGTATGTGAGAAAAGGGTGTGAAGCTTATTTGGCTTATGTATTGAATAATAAAATGTCCGAGAAACAAATTGAATCTGTATCAGTTGTATGTGAATACCCCGATGTGTTTCCTGAAGAACTACCGGGTTTACCCCCAGTACGAGAGGTTGAGTTCGGCATTGAATTAGTACCGGGGACGACTCCGATTTCGATAGCTCCGTATTGGATGGCACCTACTGAGTTAAAAGAATTGAAAGCGCAGTTGCAAGAGCTGACAGATAAGGGCTTCGCGCGACCGAGTTTCTCCCCGTGGGGTGCACCGGTTTTATTTGTGAAAAAGAAAGATGGAACTATGCAAATGTGTATCGACTACCGACAACTAAATAAGGTAACCATAAAGAATAAGTACCCATTACCTCGGATTGATGATTTATTTGATCAATTGAAGGGGGCTTCAGTGTTTTCGAAAATAGATTTGAGATCGGGCTATTATCAGTTGCGAGTCAGAGATTCAAATGTGCCAAAGACTGCATTCCGAACGAGGTACGGACACTATGAGTTTTTGGTTATGCCTTTTGGACTCACTAATGCACCTGCTGTTTTTATGGATCTAATGAACCGGGTCTTCCGACAGTTTTTGGATCGGTTTGTAGTAGTGTTTATTGATGATATACTGATCTACTCCAAAAATGAAACGGAATATGCTGAGCATTTGAGATTAGTACTATAAACTTTGAGGGATCAATGATTGTATGCAAAGTTTAGTAAGTGCGAGTTCTGGATGAATGAAGTTAATTTCTTGGGTCATGTTGTTTCGGTGTCAGGTATTCAGGTGGATCCAAACAAAATAGCAGCCATACTCGATTGGAAACCACCAAAGAATGTTTCCGAGATCCGAAGTTTCCTAAGCCTGGCGGGGTATTACAGACGGTTTGTAAAAGGTTTTTCTGTTATAGCTACACCGTTAACGAGACTACTACAGAAAGATGTCAAATTTGAGTGGTCGGAAAGGTGTCAGAAAAGTTTCGAGCAGTTGAAAGCCTTTTTGACCGAAGCCCCAGTGTTAACTCAGCCTGAATCGGGTAGAGAATTTACTATTTTTAGTGATGCTTCCTTGAATGGGTTGGGTTGTGTTTTAATGCAAGAAAGCAAGGTGATAGCCTACGCTTCGAGACAATTGAAGCCGCATGAGAAAAATTATCCAACTCACGATCTGGAGTTAGCAGCCATTGTGTTCGCATTAAAAATTTGGCGTCACTACTTATTTGGCGAAAAATGTCATATTTATTCAGATCACAAAAGTTTAAAGTATTTGATGACTCAGAAAGACTTAAACTTGAGACAACGCAGATGGTTAGAATTGCTGAAAGACTATGAATTAGTGATTGACTACCATCCGGGGAAAGCTAATGTTGTTGCGGATGCGTTAAGTCGAAAATCATTATTTACTCTTCGTGCATTGAACGCACGGGTGACTATGTCTGATGATGGTTTGATCTTAGCCGAGTTACAAGCAAGACCGATGTTTATTCAGCAGATTTGTGATGTACAGAAAGTTGACAAAAAGTTGATTGCTATTTGGAGTCAGTGTGGAAGTGGTACAGAATCAGATTTTCAGATTGATGCAAATGATTGTTTGAATTATAAAGGCCGATTGTGTGTTCCAAAGAACTTAGATTTGATACAGATGATCCTGTGTGAGGCCCATAGTGGTCGACTATCGATACACCCGGGTAGCACTAAAATGTATAACGATTTGAAGCAATTCTATTGGTGGCCTGGCATGAAACGGGATATATCCGAGTTTGTTTCTAAGTGCTTAATCTGTCAACAAGTAAAAGCTGAGCATCAGGTACCGTCCGGATTACTTCAACCAATCATGATACCTGAATGGAAATGGGATAGAATTACAATGGATTTTGTATCCGGTCTTCCTATGACACCGAGCAATAAAGATGCCATATGGGTTATCGTTGATAGACTGACTAAATCAGCTCATTTGTGCCGGTACGTACCGACTATTCACTTGATAAGCTTGCCGAATTGTATGTGTCGCAGATTGTAAGGTTGCACGGTGTACCGAGTTCCATTGTTTCAGATAGGGACCCAAGATTCACATCGCGGTTCTGGAAGAAATTGCAAGATGCTTTAGGTACTAAACTTCATTTTAGTACAGCCTTCCATCCGCAAACAGACGGTCAGTCTGAGCGAACTATTTTGATACTTGAGGACATGTTGAGGTGTTGCGTTCTCGAGTTTGAAGGTACGTGGGAACGATACCTACCTTTGGTTGAATTTGCTTACAATAACAGTTTCCAATCTAGCATAAAAATAGGACCTTACGAAGCTTTATACGGGCGAAAATGTCGCACACCGTTGTACTGGACTGAGCTCAGTGAAAATAAGATACACGGGGTTGATTGGATTAAAGAAATAGAACAGAAGGTGGTTCTTATTAGGAATAATTTGAAAGCTGCTTCGGATCGACAAAAGTCTTACGCTGATTTGAAGCGTAAAGACATCGAATTTCAGGTTGGAGATCGGGTGTTCTTAAAAGTTTCTCCTTGGAAGAAAATACTCTGATTTAGTAGGAAAGGCAAGTTGAGTCCGAGATTTATTGGACCGTATGAAATCATCGAGCGTATAGGGCCTGTTGCTTATAGATTGAAATTGCCCCTTGATTTAGAAAAGATACACAATGTATTTCACGTTTCGATGCTTCGCAAATATAGATCGGATCCGTCCCATGTGATTACACCGTCAGAAATTGAAATTCGATCCGATTTGACATATGATGAAGAACCGATTTGTATCTTGACTCGAGAAGTGAAGGAGTTGAGAAATAAGAAGGTTCCATTAGTGAAAGTATTATGGAATAAACAAGGAGTTGAAGAGGCCACGTGGGAGCCTGAGGAGTCAATGAGGCAACAATATCCGACCTTGTTTAACGGTAAAATTTTCGAGGACGAAAATTCTTAAGGGGGGAGAGTTGTAACAGACCAAATTTGACCCAAATCGGAACGGTGGTTTCGGGACCACGAATCCGAGCCCGAGAAATGTTCTAATAATTTATTTCATGTCTATTATATGTGAATGAAAATGTGTGAAAGTTTCGTAGAAAAATTTTATCGTTTAAGTACTTAATTTGATAAAAAGGATTTAATCGAGAAAAGTGTAAAAGTTGCATGCTAAAGTGAAAGGTACTAATTTGATTGTGGCTTTTTAAGTGGGTGTACTAAAAGGGCAATTAGCCCATGTGCTATAAAGAGGGACGGCAATGGGCCTTTTTAATCACAAAATTGGTGTTATTTTAGTATGATTATATGTTATATTAGTGTGTTAATAAAATGTTAAAATATATGCTTGTTTTAGCATAAAATAATAAAAACTAGTGGGAAGAAAGAGAAGCTTATCTTGCTCATCTTCTTGGTCGAAAGTTTGAAGAAGAAACTCCATTGTTGGAGCTTGAAATTTCGGCACTTTGGGGCTTAATTAGGGGTATGTATTTTGCTTAGTTCTTGATAATTTTTGCATTTTTGGAATGGTTGCTTTGAATCCTATACAACCCATGTAGAAATTTTTGAGATTTTGGCACATTAAATTCGGCTATGGTTGTATATGCATGACTTGAAATGTTTGATAGTAGATTTCAATTAGTATATGTTAAATCATCCTTTTTGAATTTGAAATTGTGATGAAATTGGATGCTAGGGACTTATTTGAAAAAAATAAAAAGTTTGAAGGACTAAAACATAAAATAAATGGCATGCATGGACACATATGGCTATGGGGGATATTCGGCCAAGCTATAGTGTTGGAAAATTTGGCATATTTTGTGTTTTGTGTAAATTGGACCAAATTGTAAAAATGGAAAACATTAGGGGCAAAATGGTAAATTGCCCAATTGTGTGTTTTGGGACTAAATTGAGATGAAAAGCAATTAAATGAGCTAAATTTTAATGTGTTTTAGATCAAGAGCAAAGAAAAACGGAATTAGACCGGGGAAAGACGAAGGTTCACGAATAGCCGATTCGCACGGACTATCGACAACCGAGGTAAGTCCTTTAGTTAAATCATGTCAAAGAATTAATTATGGTTATCTTGAATATTAAAAATTGAGGAATTTTAGTATTCTTTTTCACCATGGCCGAATGTATATTGGTATGTTAGGTTGGTGATTTTGTTGAGTATGTGATGGGGAATTGTTAGATTGTATAGTGATAAAATGGTTTTGATGGCTCAATGTAAGCATACCCGATTGAATTAGACGATTATATAATAGTTATGAAGTGTGTTGGGAATGTTTAACTGTATTGACATGACTCGGGCTTTTTATGCCTAGCAGGCCTTGTGCCGGCGATTCTATTCGGGCTTTCATGCCTAGCAGGCCTTGTGCCGGTGATTCTATTCGGGCTTTCATGCCTAGCAGGCCTTGTGCTGGTGATTCTATTCGGGCTTTCATGCCTAGCAGGCCTTGTGCCGGTGATTCCATTCGGGCTTTCATGCCTAGCAGGCTTTGTGCCGGTGATTCTATTCGGGCTTTCATGCCTAGCAGGCTTTGTGCCGGTGATTCTTATCGGGCTTTTATGCCTAGCAGGCTTAATGCCGGTGATGTATTTTATGAAATAGAAATTGAAATTTGTGTTCAAGGTGAATTAAAGCAAACTTATCAAGTTAACTGCTCAGGTGAGTATGTAAAGTAGGAATGAACTTCTTACTTATATAAGACAAGGTAAATCAGTGATTTATTACAACTGGCATGTGTTACGACTGTGGAATATATATATATATATATATATATATATATATGGTTCTAATATATGTGTTCTCGGCTTTACTAATGAATTACATGATGTTGTATCTTGGTCTTTTAGTATGTGGATACATGACTGGGTATTCGGCCACATGAGTGCTAGTGTAATTGATGCCATGGTATAGTAATTGACATTTAAGTGTATAAATGTTGTACCTATGATTACATGATGATATTTTGGGTTTCGAAAGATTTGAATATAAATAAGTAATTCGATTATGAACATGTGGGTAAAGAGATATTTTCTTACGAATTCATACTTGCTTATATGGGTATGAAATTAAAGTTTGAAAATAAATACGAGTATAAGCCTACAAGTTGAATTGTAGTAATTAAATCGTTGATTTTTAAACGTTATATTTTTTTTTATGAAATTAGGACTTACTAAGCTAGTAAGCTTATCGTGTGAAGTGTTTCTCTGTTTTTTTTTAGATTAGGTGCAAGCTACAAGCTCGTCGGGATCGTTCGGAAAGTCGCTCACACTATCAATCCACATTTTGGGTACTCTTTTATTTTGGTTTTAAATGAAGGCATGTATAGGAAGGACTTGGTCTTTGTCTTGATGAAATTTTAAGGTTCTTGTATATAATAGCCATGCGAATATGGCTAAATTTTTGGTTAAATATGCCGTTGTGTTTTTGATATGTACGTTGGTTTATGTTGGCAATGTTTATGCATTCTTAGTTGAAGTTTAATCGTTTTTGATAAGAAATTGTATGTATACGAAATGTATCCTTGAATTAGGTATATGGACATGTTCGGTTAGAAGTTAGTTTTTCATGAATTGTAACGAAACAGCTTGTAGTAACAGAAATGGTGTGACTTTGAAAAATCACCAAAAACAGGATACCTTGAATTAGAAGGTGAATGAAATATGAAATTAAACCTTATTGTGTCTAGTTTTACATGAAAGAAACAGAGTAGGCAAAAGATTTATATATTATGAGATAATTAAGTTTTAGTGAGACCTGCTCTGAATGAATTCGTGAGTCACTGTTCTGTTTTGGAAAAATTGTCAAAAATTGTACAAACATAATTAAGAAGCATGGTTTATATGTGTAGAACCCTTAATGAGTCTATTTTTCATTGGTATAAACAAGAACATTATAGAAAATTTGTGCAACGATATAATTGTATTTTTGTAGAGACAGGTCAGAATTGTCAAGCAGTGTAATGAGGCTAACTTTAATGAATAAACTGTACTAATTGGCCACAAGAAAAATTCTGCAAATATTATGGTGAAAAGTTATATGAGTCTAGTTTCAAGGAAAATTTACGGATCTAAATTTCGAGTTTTGTAACTCGAGTTATGATCGATTTAGTCAGCGTGACGCAGTTAGACAGCTTTAAAATTTTACACCCCGAGTTAATAGTCAAGTCTAGTAATGCCACGTACTCGATTTCGGCAAAGGGTCTCGGGTAAGGGTGTTACAATGTAGGTCCGGTATAAGACCATGTCTGGGACATAGTGTCGGCACCGAACGTAGATCCTGTGTAAGACCATGTCTGGGACATGGCATCAGCATCGAACAAGGAAAGTCTCGTGTAAGACCATGTCTGGGACATGGCATCGTCACCATACAAGGAAGGTCCCGTGTAAGACCATGTTTTGGCCATGGCTTCAGCACCAAAGGAAGATCTCGTGTAAGACCATGTCTGGGGCATGGCATCGACATCAAGTTAAGGGATCCCATGTAAGACCATATCAAGGATAGGGCATTGGCATCATGAGGCGATCCCATGTAAGACCATGTCTAGGACATGGAATTGGCATCGAGATACATGTTTGATGAGATTGAGTAACCTCAATTATTCCAGAAAATTCAACAGGTAAAAGAGCTAAATATGAAAGAGGCAACAAGAAAGTCAAGTAGGTAAAGATAGTACTAAGTTAAGTTATACAAGGTTATTATAAAGCATTTTTCATGTTAAGAAAGATGAAAGTTGAGTTTACTTTTGCATCAGCAAAATGTACTAATCTATGTGATCAAGTGACACAGGTACCACAATTATAATGCAAGTATGAAATTATTATGTATCATGTGAGGAGTAAGTAACCCATGCACTTGAGTTTTATGTTGTTCTTAACTCGAAATGGATGAGTTATAATGAGTTAATATATTGCTATATGAGTTTCATGCAAACTTACTAAGCTATATGCTTACCTTTCTCCCTTCTTCTTTCCTCGCAGTCTTGCCAAGCTAACTCGTGGATCATTGACGTCGGAGCTCAGAGCACACTATCATTCACTATTTTGGTATAGCCAAGTTGTTTTTATTAAGTATGGCATGTATAGGAATTATTTCATCTTGATGTAAGTCCTAAGAGGGACCAAGTATTGGCTATTAAGGTTATTATTCTTTTTGTATGTGGCTAAAGAGATTGGCCAATATTTACTAAGTTTATACATCAATTGATGATGAGTTATGCATTTTTATTCATGTTTTTGATGAAGTATTTGAGTGGTTGGATTGAGTATATGAATGATTTTGATTTTAGGGTGGCAATTGGCTTGGAAAATAGCCTTTAAGTGTCCACACGAGTAACGTGTGTCTAGACTGTGTGTGACACACGGTCAAACCACATGGGTGTGTTAATAGGTCGTGTGTCCCCTGCATGTTAGTGTTTTAAGTCAGTGTCGACCATGTTCTAGCCACACGGGCGTGTGCCTAAGTCGTGTGCTCCGTAAGGGGTTAATGATGTCACAAATAGAATACTCCTAGTTTTTCACACGGGTGAGGACACGGGTGTGTCTAGGCCGTGTGAAGGACACGGGCCATTGGCACGGGCGTGTGCCAAGCCGTGTGAAAACCCCTGTAGGTTGTAATAAAAATAAATTGTACACGAGCTAGGGACATGGGCGTGTGAGACCACACGGCCTGCCCACACGAGCGTGTCCCAGGTCACACGGGCGTGTGACCCCTATTTAGACAAGAATTTTCAAAGAGAGTAAAAGTTTCAGGTTGATCTTCGAAACCATCGGGATGTATGTTTATGGCCTCATAGGCCTATAAGATGAATGTTATGACCACGAGAAGAGAGTTTTTAAATCAGAACGAAATTTTATAGCCTATTAATACAAGTTTAAGGATGAATGTTATGACCACGAAAAGAGAGTTTTTAAATCGGAACGAAATTTTATAGCCTATTAATACAAGTTTAAGTAAGGTGAAGAATAGTAATGCCTCGTATCTGGTCCCGGTATCGGACATGGGTAAGGGGTGTTACATTTAGTGGTTTTAGAGCTACGGTTTAGTCGATTCAAGGACTAACGTAATGTAAGTATGAGTTTAGCTATACATGCCATACATAAGAGTATTTTTATAATGACAGTGTGACGACTCCTGACGACTTAAATTGTGTTTTCATATAGTAAATGGATCCCGATAGAGTTGTGGCGGATGATGTAGAAAGTAATGCGCCGGCTCCCGCCGAAGGGACGGTGCCTAATGAAAGTGAGAATAGACTTACGACAGCAAGTCAAAGAGGAGGAGAAGAGCCTAGGGAAGCCTTTCTCTACGTGATGAATGCTTGGTATACGAAGTTCGTTCGTACGAACCCGAATGCACCACCTCCTCCACCCCTTCTTATTCCTCAGCCTACCCCTGTAGCTCCTCAAGTGGTAGAAGTGGTAAGAAGAGAAAAGCATCCAGTTGATAGGATCCGGAAACAAAGAGCAGAGGAATTCAGGGCTAGTAAAGATGACGATACTGAAAAAACAGAGTTTTGGCTTGAAAATGCCATCAGGGTATTTGATGAGTTATCGTGCACACCTGAAGAGTGCATGAAATGTATTGCTTCACTTCTGAGAGATTCCTCTTATCAATGGTGGAATACACTTGTGCCGGTTGTACCAAGCGAAAGGATCACATGGGAGTTTTTCCAAGAAGAATTCAGAAAGAAGTACATCAACCAAAGATTTGTCGACCAGAAAAGGAAGGAGTTCCTAGAGTTAAAGCAAGGCAAGATGTCAGTAACTGAGGATGAGCGTGAGTTTGTAAGACTCAGTAAATACGCTCGAGAGTGTGTATCCACTGAAGTCATCATGTGCAAGAGAATTGAGGATGGACTAAATGAAGACATTAAGTTTTTTGTTGTTGTCCTAGAGTTGAAAGAGTTTGTTGTGTTGGTGGATCGAGCTTGTAAAGCTGAAGAATTAGTAAAAGAGAAAAGAAAAGCTGAGATGGAGTCTCGTGACTTGAGAAAAAAATAGTGGAGTGAGTCTTTCCAGTCCTTGTCCAAGAAGTCAAAAGATTTCTTCACCCAGTCAGCTACTTCAGCTGGGTTTTCAAGGAGAGGCAAGAGTAGACAGTATTTAGGGAATAAGGCTCAAACTATTTCAGTTGCTAGTGTCGGGAACGTTCGATCTAATAGACTGGAATGCCCACAGTTTGGCAGACGATATTCCAGTGAATGACGTGCACATGAGAATGCTTGTTTCAAGTGTGGTTCCCGAGATCACTTTATTAGAGAATGTCCCGAAATGGTTGAGAAAGACCAAGTTCAGAGTGCAAGAGCAGGGAGCACTAATAGAGGAAGACAACAGAGGAACCCGAGAAGTGGGGCGAGTAGTAAGGGTACACCCCGAGAGCAGACTACAAGATCCGAGGGGAGAGCTCCTGGAAGGACTTATGCCATTCGCACTCGCGAAGAGGCATCATCTCCTGACATAATTACGGGTACATTTTCTCTTAATGATACTAAAGTTATTGCGTTAATAGATCCCGGATCTACCCACTCATACATATGCATGAAATTAGTATCTAGTATGAGTATGTCTGTAGAGTCCACAGAGTTTGTGATAAATGTGTCCAATCCACTAGGCAAAAGTGTGTTAGTTGATAAAGTATACAAAGATTGTCCCTTGATGATTAGAGGTCATTACTTTAAGGCCAACCTCATGCTATTACCATTTGATGAATTTGATATTATTCTTGGTATGGACTGGCTAACCACTCATGATGTGATAGTAAATTGTGGGAAGAAATATATTGAGTTAAGATGTGAAAATGGGTCATCGGTAGTGAACCAGATGAACAAGATAGGTCACCGGTAGTGATCTCTCATATAACGGCTCAAAGGTATATAAGAAAAGGGTAAGAGGCGTATCTTGCCTTTGTGATGAATGCCAAAGAAACCGAATTAAAGATTGAGGCAGTACTAGTAGTATGTGAGTAATCAGATGTTTTTCCCGAAGAATTTCCAGGATTGCTTCCAGTTAGGGAGGTTGAGTTTGGCATCGAGTTAGCTCCTAGTACTATGCCAATATTTATAGCTCCTTATAGGATGGCTCCAACTGAGTTGAAAGAATTAAAGGCACAGTTACAAGATTTAACGGACAAAGGTTTTGCTAGACCGAGTTGTTCTCCATGGGGTGCTCCAGTGCTATTTGTGAAGAAGAAAGATGGCTCTATGAGATTATGCGTAGACTACCAACAACTTAATAAGGTAACAGTGAAGAACAAGTATCCATTGCCAAGAACTGATGATTTGTTCGATCAACTGAAGGGAGCCACTGTGTTCTCCAAGATAGACTTGAGGTCGGGATACTATCAGTTGAGAGTAAAGGACTGCGATGTATCTAAGATGACTTTTCGAATGAGGTATGGGCATTATGAATTTTTAGTTATGCCCTTTGGTTTAACAAATGCTCTTGTGGTGTTCATGGATTTGATGAACCGTATTTTTCGACCATATTTAGATAAGTTTGTGGTTATGTTCATTGATGACATACTAATATATTCCCATTATGAAAATGAACATGTCGAGCACTTAAGGACCGTTTTACTAATTTTGTGGGAAAATCTGCTGTATGCCAAGTTCAGCAAAAGTGAGTTTTGGCTTAAGGAAGTTGGATTTTTGGGACATATTGTCTCGGGAGATGGAGTCCGAGTTGAACCAAGTAAGATATCGGCTACTGTAGATTAGAAACCACCGAAAAATGTATCTGAAGTTAGAAGCTTTCTAGGCCTAGCTGGCTACTACAGGCGGTTCGTCAAGGGGTTTTCCATGATAGCGACCCCAATGACAAAATTGTTATAGAAAAATGTAAATTTTGATTGGACGGAAAAGTGCCAACAGAGTTTTGAGAAATTGAAGGCAATGTTAATAGAGGCTCCAGTTCTAGTGCAACCTGAATCGGGAAAAGAATTCGTGATTTACAGCGATGCCTCTTTAAATAAATTAGGTTGTGTACTTACGCAAGAAGGTAAGGTGATAGCATATGCCTCCAGACAGCTAAAGCCGCATGAGAAGAATTACCCGACACATGATTTAGAGTTGGCCGCTATTGTTTTTGCACTGAAGATTTGGAGACACAATTTGTATGGTGAAAAATGTCAGATATTTACCGATCAAAAAAGTTTAAAGTACTTGACGACTCAAAAGGAATTGAACTTGAGGCAGCGAAGATGGTTAGAGTTGATAAAAGATTATGAGTTGGTTATTGATTACCATCCGAGAAAGGTGAATGTGGTCGTCGATGCTTTGAGCAGAAAATCCTTATTTGCATTGAGAGCCATGAATAGACAAATGACTTTGTCTAAGGATGGTTCTATTCTAGTCGAGTTGAAGGCTAGATCATTATTTCTTCAAGAGATCAATGAGGCTAAAAAAGATGACAGTGACTTACAAGTCAAGAGAGCTCAGTGCGAGTCGGGTATTGAGTCCGATTTTTGAGTTAATTTTGATGGATACCTGATGTTCAGAGATAGAGTTTGTGTGCCGAGGAATGATGAGCTTATTCAGAAGATTTTGCATGAGGCACATAGCAGATGTTTATCTGTGCACCCAGGTAGCACCAAGATGTATAATGACTTGAAGCAACGATATTGGTGGCCAAGTATGAAGAAAGATATTTCAGAGTTTGTGTCAAAATGCTTAATTTGCCAACAAGTGAAAAGCGGAACACCAAGTACCTTCAGGCCTGCTTCAGCCTATTATAGTTCCCGAGTGGAAATGGGACCGTATTACTATGGACTTTGTAATGGGTTTGCCGCTAACACCTAGTAAGAAAGATGTTGTATGGATTGTAGTTGATAAACTTACGAAGTCAGCCCATTTTATACCTATGCGAGTTGACTACTCACTTGACAAGTTGGCAAACTTGTATGTTTCAAAAATAGTAAGGCTTCATGGAGTGCCCTTGTCGATTATATCGGATAGGGATCCGAGATTCACATCCTCAAACTGGCGGTCGTTAGAAAGATTAATACAAGTACTCGAGGATATGCTTCGGTGTTGTGTTCTTGAGTTTCAAGGTAGTTGGGAAAAGTACCTTCCATTGGTAGAATTTGCCTACAATAATAGTTTTCAATCAAGTTTAAAGATGGCGCCTTCTGAGGCCTTATACGGGCGTAAGTGCCGAACACCGTTATATTGGACTGAACTCAAGGAAAACCAAATTCATAAGGTTGATTTGGTTAGAGAAACTGAAGAGAAGGTGAAGGTGATTCGAGATCGGTTAAAGGCTTCTTCTGACAGACAAAAATCCTACTCGAATTTAAAAAGGAAAGAAATTGAGTAGAGAATTGGGCCGCATTTTATCGGACCATATGAGATCACTGAGAGAATTGGGCTGGTAGCATTTCAGTTGGCTTTGCCGTCTGAGTTAGAGAAGATTCATGACGTGTTTCATGTTTCTATGTTGCGACTCTACCAATCAGATCCTTCATTTGTGATTACACCAACAGAGATTGAAATTCAACCCGATATGACTTATAGTGAAGAACCGATTAAGATTTTAGCTCGGGAAGACAAGCAGCTAAGGAATAAAAGCATCGCCCTTGTAAAAGTCCTATGGTAAAGGCACGGAATAGAAGAGGCTACATGGGAGCCCAAAGAAACTGTGAGAAACCAATATCCCAACCTTTTCACTGGTAAGATTTTCGGGGACGAAAATCCTTAAGGGGGAAGAATTGTAACAGGCCAATTTAGGGGTTAGTCGGAACAATGATCTCGGGATCACTAATCTGAGGTTAGAGAAAATTATTTTCATGTTATTTTATGTGTTAGAGCATGATTTTAGAATTACATGAAAATTTTGGTACTTTAATTTTAGCGATTTCTTCCTTAATCGCGAAAAAGGACTAAATCGCATGAAGTGTGAAAGTTCCATTTTGTAAGCTAAAGGTACCAAATAGCCATAGATTGATAGTTGGAGGATTTAAAAGGAAATTAGACCCCCAACATGTGCTTGGCCGGCCATAGGGGACAAGAATTGACCAAGTTGGTCAAAGTTAGTGATGTTTGGTGGACTAATTACTAGTTTAATATTAGAATAAGGAAAGAAAAGATATCATCTTTCTCTCCATCTTTCTCCACTGATTTTAGCAAGTAAAAAAAAGGGTTGAAAGCTCAAAATTTTCAGCAAGCTCTCCTCCATTCTGGTAAGTAATTGTGATGATCTTTCTTGATAATAATTATACTTTTGATACCCCTAAAGCTTAAGCTTTCAAATGAGGGAACTATTGTGCAATATGGTGAAAAGTTTAGAGTATTACCATGAGAGTTATCATTTTTATTTGCTGCATTTTTATGGAGGAAGTTGAGTCTTAGTTGTTAGATGAACAACTTTTGTGAAAGGTGTTGTCTTGAAAACACCTAATTGGACCTTGAAGAAAAGGTTATAAAGTTGTAGTAAAAATGTGAAACGTTGAGTTTTGATGATAGATATAGGAGTAATAAATGTTCAGCTAGGCGTTAAATGAGAAAGTGAGTACAAAAATTATTTCCGAGCCTAGGGGCAAAATGGTCATTTTGCCAAAGTCTAGGGGCAAAATAGTAATTTTGCCAAAACATGACTATTAAAATGCTTTATTTAATATGAGTATTAAAATGAGCTAATTTGCTATTATAGAGCAAGAAGAACCAAGAATCCGACTTGATCGGGGAAAGAACAAAGTCTCGGACTAGACCGTCGAGCTAGCTCATTTTGAATACCGAGGTAAGTTTGTATGAATTCAAGGCTGCATATGTTTTTGTGTTTAAAATTACTTATTATGATGTATAATGTACACTACTTCCATAAAGTTGATTATCAATGTCTAATAAGGAAATCAATGAAAGCATGTAAGTAAAAATCCCGGTTGAAGACTCGAAATAATGAGGATACCTATGTCATAACGTGAGACAAGGAAATCTCGTGTAAGACCATGTCTTGGACGTGGAATCAGCACCCAAGGAATGTAGGTCCCGTATAAGACCATGTCTGGGACATGGCGTCGGCACCGAACGTAGATCCTGTGTAAGACCATGTCTGGGACATGGCATCAGCATCGAACAAGGAAGGTCTCGTGTAAGACCATGTCTGGGACATGGCATCGACACCATACAAGGAAGGTCTCGTGTAAAACCATGTCTGGGACATGGCTTCGGCACCAAAGGAAGATCTCGTGTAAGACCATGTCTGGGGCATGGCATCAACATCAAGTTAAGGGATATCATGTAAGACCATATCATGTATATGGCATTGGCATCATGAGGCGATCCCATGTAAGACCATGTCTAGGACATGGCATTGGCATCGAGATACATGTTTGATGAGATTGAGTAACCTCAATTATTCCGAAAAATTCAACAAGTAAAAGAGCTAAATATGAAAGCGGCAATACGAAATTCAAGTAAGTAAAGATAGTACTAATTTAAGTTAAACAAGGTTATTATAAAGCATTTTTCATGTTAAGAAAGATGAAAGTTGAGTTTACTTTTGCATAAGCAAAATGTACTAATCTATGTGATCAAGTGACACAGGTACCATGATTATAATGCAAGTATGAAATTATTATGTATCTTGTGAGGAGTAAGTAAGCCATGCATTTGAGTTTTATGTTGTTCTTAACTCGAAATGGATGAGTTATAATGAGTTACTATATTGCTATATGAGTTTTAGCAAACTTACTAAGCTATATGCTTACCTCTCTCCCTTCTTCTGTCCTCGCAGTCTTGCTAATAAACCGTAATATGAACATATTTTAATCCCACATTTAGCATAATTTTGGATGATTTATTCCTTGAATTGTGTAATTTGGTGCTCTTAATCCTTTGTTTTCATGTTTTATACCCAAAAGGGCACCGGAGGATGAAAAGAACGAGAAACAGGCCCAAAATGGAGTAAATGGGCCATATCACGAAATCAACACGGCCTGGGCCCAAGACCGCACGGCCGTGCCTCCTTAACAGACTTGAACACGGCCTGGCCACGATTCACACGGGCGTGTGCCATGGGCGTGCCCCTAACGTGAGAAAGAAGAGTTTCACTCGGATCAGGGTACTTAGAGGCAAAGAAAGCCATTCCAAAAGCCTATATAAACACCCTAGAGGCCAACCTTTAGGGGGTGTCTAGCTAGGCTAAGGAGCCGAGCCAGAGAGGCCAGAATTGTGGGATTCACTCGAAGAAAGCCAGTTGATTCATCTCAAGAAGCTGGAGTCATACTCAAGACAGAGGATCTCTCCTTCAATTCCTTCAGGGGGTTTTAGGGTTTTCTTATGTTTTGTTTTATCTTTTCTTTTGAGATGTATTCTTTTATCGTTATGAACTAAACCCTCAGATACTTGAGGGGGATGAAACCTAAGATGAATCTTGTTATCGTTTGCTTAACTATATGATAAATACTTGATTTGTTCTTAACTATGTGTTCTTAATTCTTGTTTTGGTATTTCCGAAATATTGATTTAAGTATTGATGTGCTTAGGTGGTGGAGCAAAATTCCCTACCTAAGAGTAGATCTAGCATAATTAAGCGGAGTTGCTCGCGTGCTTAGAGATAGGGTGACGAAAATCTACCGAATTAGGGTCAAACCTAATATGGGAGTCCATAGATCGGGTTAATGTAATTCTAGGGGTTTTAATTAGAATGAGATTGCAATTAATCAACCTAGGGTTAGACGTTAGTTGCCTCGAAAGAGGTATTAATATAACTTAGGGAATCCTACGGATCAAGTCAAGTGAATAAATCATCTGGTTCAGAGTTAGATAACAAGTGAAGTCTAGGTGGATTCTTCCTTGGGTATTGTCTTAATCAATTGGTTTTTATCCACAAGTTTTTCCCCAATTCATTCTCTTTGTCTTTGCATCTTTAGCTTAGTTGTTAGTTAATTTTAGATTAGATAACAAATTCCATTAATTCTTAGGCTAGATAATAAAAAGAAAGTTAGTATTAGTACTTTTGGTTCCTTTGGGTTCGACAATCCGGTCTTGCCACTAAGCTATACTACTAATCGATAGGTGCACTTGCCTTAAGCCGTTGTCACAGTTAGTTTCTAGGCTCGATCATTCATTATATAAATTTTTAAGACTCTGACACACGATCAAGTTTTTGGCACCGTTGCCGGGGAACTAAAATATTAAGAACGCTCAATTTTTATTACTTTAGCCATTTTTAATTTTTGCAATTTATTTTTATTTTTACTTTTTATTTTGCTTTTAACTTTACTGATTTTCCTTCTTTTATTTGTTCTTGATAGGTACCTCTAGTTTATAACTAGAAGGAACTCGACAGGACCCCTAATTTACGACAGTGATATTAAAGGTACTGTTCGCAGAAATTGTAGAGAAATAAGGCGAAGCTTAAACTACATAGAAGAAGAGCAAGAAGTCAAAATTAATACCACTGAAGAGATGGCTGAGAATACTCCGCTACCTCCAGAGGCGGCCGAACATCATGCTCCTCGAACTATGTATGATTATGCTAAACCTAATTTAATAGGAACTGAGTCAAGTATTGTTAGGTCCACTATTGCTGCAAATAATTTTGAACTGAAACCTAACACTATACAGATGATACAACAGTTTGTTCAATTTGATGTTTGCAGGATGAGGATCCTAACACACACTTAGCGAATTTTCTAGAATTCCGTGATACCTTCAAAATAAATGGCGTTTCTGATGATGCCATCTGTCTTCAGTTATTTCCCTTTGCTTTAAGAAATAAAGCCAAACAGTGGTTGCATTCTCTTCCACGAGGATCAATCACTACATGGGGTCAAATGATCGAAAAGTTTCTGTTAAAATATTTTTCGCCGGCCAAAACGGCCAAGTTGAGGAATGATATCTTTTCTTTTGTGCAGATAGATTAAATAACACTTTACGATGCATGGGAGAGATACAAAGATCTATTGAGAAGGTGCCCACACCATGGATTACCCTTGTGGCTACAGGTCCAAACTTTTTACAACGGGGTAAACCCTTCAACGAGGCAATTGATCGATTCAACCGCCAGCGGAACCCTGAATAACAAAACTCCTGAAGCGGCTTACTAGTTTATAGAGGAGATGTCACTGAATAACTATCAGTGGCAAGTCACAAGGACAAAGACAACAAAAACAGCCAGTGTTTTCAACTTCGACGTAGTATCCATGCTATCAAATCAGGTAGAAACGTTAAATAAAAAGGTTGATGGTTTATGTGGTTCTTTGCAGGTACATCCAGTTATGCAGTGCGATACAAGTGGAGGTGTGGCGAATTCTGAGTACCCACCCTACGGGCATGGCATGGAAAGCGAACAAATGAACTATATGGGTAACAATTTTCGATATCAAAATAACCCTTATAGTAATACTTATAATCCAGGTTGAAGGAACCACCCCAATTTTTCATGGGGAGTTCAAGGAAATCAGAGACAACAACCTCCTCCAAACTTCCAACAACAGCCCTATCCACAGGAAAAGAAGCCGAACCTTGAGGAGATGCTGACGAAATTTATCATAGTGACAGAAACTCGTCTCCAAAATACCGAGACAACACTTAAAAATCAACAAGCATCGATTCAAGGGATCGAGAACCAATTAGGGCAACTCACTAAGCTGATCTCTGAACGACCACAAGATAGCTTGCCAAGTAACACTGAGACTAACCCAAAGGAGCAACTTCAAGCCATAATAGCTCAAGATAGTGAAGGGTTAGTAGAATCTGAACCTGAGCCAAAACAAGAACCTGTGGTAAGTAAAGGTAAGGTTGAGGTAAGCCAAGAAAAGCCAAAACCGGTAATTAAAGAGTACCAACCTCGTATACCTTATCCCGATGTGATGAAGAGAGACAACACAGAGGAACAATTCGGTAATTTTCTTAAACTCTTAAAGAAATTACATATTATCTTACCATTTCTTGAAGCTCTTTCGCATATGCCCGATTCCATGAAATTTTTAAAAGAGCTTCTAACAAATAAAAGGAAGTTCGAAGAGATATCAACAGTGGAACTTAATGAAGAATGTTTAGCCATCCTCCAAAACAAGCTACCAACCAAATTAAAAGACCCAGGAAGTTTCACTATTCCCTGTTTAATTGGTAGTTTAAATATTAAGAAAGCACTGGCTGATCTAGGCTCCAGTATTAATTTAATGCCTTATAAAATGTTTAAGCAACTTGGTCTTGGGGAACCAAAACCCACTATAATGAGTATTCAATTAGCTGACAGATCTATTAAATATCCTATGGGAGTTATTGAAGATATTCTGGTAATTCCTGTTGATTTTGTTGTGCTTGACATGGATGAAGACATTGAGGTACCTTTAATTTTGGGGCGCCCTTTTTTAGCTACTGCTAGAGATGTTATTGATGTAGGTGATGGTAAACTTGCGCTAAGGGTAGGCGACCAGGAAATTATTTTTCAAATTTACGATGCCATGCGATATTCTAGAGAACAAGATGATTCTTATTATTTTATTGATGCCACTGATCACATTGTTCAAGATTCTTTGCAGGAAATCATACATAACGACACGATGGAACTGTATCTTACACAAGGTAAGGGGGTAGATGATGATATCAATGAATTGAATTCTAATACATCTTCCTCTAGACAGACGAAAGAAGAGGGTATTGAAATCAACGACGAACTAAAACAAAAACCCCCTATGGATGAGCCACCTAAGTTAAAATTAAAACAGTTGCCAAAACACTTAGAATATGCATTCCTAGGTGATAACTCTACGCTATCAGTAATTATCTCTTCAGAACTGGAACCAAGAGAGAAAGACGAGTTGCTACAAGTACTAACGGAACATAAAAGAGCCATAGCTTCGAAAATTTCTGATATTAAAGGAATAAGCCCATCGTTTTGCACCCACAAAATTTTAATGGAAGATGAGTATAAACCATGTGTGCAACCTCAAAGATGATTGAATCCCAACGTGAAAGAAGTTGTTAAAGCTGAGGTAATTAAACTTCTTGATGCTGGAATAATCTATCCTATTTCTCACAGTTCTTGGGTAAGTCCTGTACAGGTCGTTCCAAAGAAAGGGGGCATGACTGTTGTAGCCAACGAAAAGAATGAATTGATTCCTACCAGAACAGTCACGGGTTGGAGAGTCTGTATTGATTATAGAAAGTTGAACGACGCCACCTGAAAAGATCATTTCCCTTTGCCCTTTATTGATCAGATGTTAGAGAGATTATTTGGGCATATGTACTATTGCTTCCTAGACGGACTCTCCGGTTCCCGATAGCCCCCGAGGATCAAGAGAAGACAACGTTTACATGTCCATACAGTACATTTGCTTATCGTAGAATGCCTTTTGGATTATGTAATGCTCTTGCTATTTTTCAGCGCTGCATGCTAGCCATCTTTGACGAACTTGTGGAAGACATTATGGAGGTATTTATGGACGACTTTTCGGTATTCGGTAATTATTTCCATCTTCGCCTTAAAAATTTAAAACGAGTTCTAATGAGATGTGAGGAAACAAACCTTGTTTTAAATTGGGAAAAGTGTCACTTTATGGTTCGAGAGGGGATTGTGTTAGGACATAAAATTTCTAGTAAAGGGATTGAGGTAGAAAAAGCAAAGGTTGAAACCATAGAAAAATTACCTCCTCCTAGTTCAGTTAAAGCTATTAGAAGCTTTTTAAGACATGCTGGATTTTATAGAAGATTTATTAAGGATTTTTCTAAAATAGCTAAGCCTTTAACAAAACTACTAGAAAAAGATGTACCTTTTAATTTTGATCAAGAATGTTTAGATGCATTTAACATCCTCAAAGATAAATTAATAAATGCTCCAATTATAATTGCACCTGATTGGAATTTACCCTTTGAACTAATGTGTGATGCGAGCAATTTTGTAGTAGGTGTAGTTTTAGGACAGCGAAGGGACAAGCATTTTCAGCTGATCTATTACGCCAGCAAGACACTAACAGCTGCACAAGAAAATTACACCACCATGGAAAAGGAATTGCTAGCTGTGGTCTTTGCATTTGATAAATTTAGACAGTATTTGATATTATCTAAAGTTGTCGTTTACACTGACCATCCAGCTCTTCGTTATCTCTTAACAAAAACTGATGCAAAACCTCGACTCATAAGATGGATTTTACTCTTGCAGGAATTTGATCTAGAAATTCAAGATAAGAAAGGAGCTGAAAATCTTGTAGCAGATCATCTATCTAGGCTTGAAAATCCACATATCAAAGAACTAGATGAGAGGGAGATAAATGACTCATTTCCTGCAGAACAATTATTTGCTATTTCTAACTCCAAGGTACCCTGGTTTGCAAACATTGCAAATTACCTAGCTGCTAACATCCTACCAAAAAGGTTTACACATCATCAAAAGAAGCGATTCTTTGCTAATGTGAAAACCTATGTTTGGGAGGATCCTTTTCTTTTTCGTATATGTGCAGATCAAGTAATTTGAAGATGTGTTACAAAAGTAGAAGCAAGCAAGATCTTAGAACACTGCCATTCAGGACCGTCAGGAGGACATTACAATGGAATTAGGACAGCACACAAAATACTCTAATCACGTTTTTTTTAGCCCACCTTGTTCAAAGACGCTAACAGGTATGTTACTTCATGTGATAGATGTCAGAGAACAGGTAATATCTCTAAACGCAATGAAATGCCTCAAACATACATACTACCATGCAAAATTTTCGACATATGGGGTATTGATTTTATGGGCCCATTCCCTAGTTCATTTGGGAATAAATACATTTTAGTAGCAGTAGACTACATGTCAAAATGGGTGGAAGCTCAAGCTTTACCTTCTAATGATGCCAGAATGGTAGTAAGATTTATTAAGAAACTCTTTTCTCGATTTGGCACACCCAGAGCAATTATAAGTGATAGGGGTACTCATTTTTGTAATACTCAGTTTGATAAAGTCTTAAAGAAATATGGAGTACACCACAGAACAGCTACCCCTTATCACCCTCAAACCAGTGGACAAGTAGAAGTAGCAAATCGAGAGCTCAAGCGTATTCTAGAGAAGACAGTTGAATCAAACAGGAAAGATTGGGCATTAAAAGTAGACGATGCTCTATGGGCTTATAGAACAGCAATTAAAACACCTACAGGAACATCCCCATACAAACTTGTCTATGGAAAAAGTTGCCACCTACCATTTGAATTAGAACATAAAGCTTTTTAGGCTATAAAATTTCTAAATTACGATCTTAAAACTGCAGGTGAGAAGAGGATGATGCAGTTGAACGAGTTAGATGAATGGCGAGCTAACGCCTATGAGAATTCACGACTATACAAGGAGGCAACAAAATGACGCCATGATGCTCGTTTAAAACAATCAAAGCAATTCAAAGTAGGAGATCTAGTTCTGTTATACAAATCAAGGCTCAAATTATTCCCTGGGAAGTTAAAATCAAGATGGTCAGGCCCTTTCATGATCAAAACTATCTTTCCCTATGGCACAGTCGAGGTAACTCATCCAAATTATGGCACATTCAAGGTAAATGGTCAGCGACTGAAAATTTATAATGGTGAAGATTTTAGGGATATAAGAGAGGAGCTTCAGCTCTGTGAACCTTCAGTTAGAACCAAAAACAGGGAAAGTCTAGCTTAAGACTATAAACGAGCGCTTCTCGGGAGGCAACCCGAGCACTAACCCCATTAATTTTTGCAATTTTAATTTCACTTTTACTCCTCTTTGTTAACTTCTAACTATAAACTAACCAACTACAGATTTCTACACCACACGGCCGTGGCCGTGGCCGTAGGCGTGGCCGTGTGGATACTACGGATGTACATACTGACATGGCAGAGATAGTACGACACAAGACGAAAAAATATCTTCAAGCCACGAGCCCCAACTGAATACCACGGCCGTGCGATGCGGCCGTGGCTGACACTGTGTTACCAAACACAGGCGTGGCGACCTGCCCATGGGCGTGGGAGAAACGAACAAGGCATAACACGACCGTGCGATACGGCCGTGTGACTTGACACGCCTACGGTACACGGGCGTGGGGATGTACCAGACATGAATTTTCTATTTAAAACCACCCCTCCCCTCTCCCCGCCTACCCCAATTCTCCTTCTTCCACAACTTTTACACTCCCCCCTTCTTACCTACTCCCCACCCTTCTTCTTCCTTTACCCCTCCTCTCCATCCTTCATTCTCAGTTTTCTTTGTTCTCATGACTCTAGCTCTAACAATATCCATGTCGAAGAAACGGAAGGATTCAAGCACAGTCTCCCTGTAGGAGACCGATCTACATAAGTTCATGCCGGCCGCTTCATTTACTCGACAGGAAAAGGACCTTTGAGTCCATCAAACTTTTCTTTTTATTTTCCCTTCTCCTTTATTTTCCTTTTCTTTAGTTTTCTTTTACTTAGTTTAATCTATTTTCTTTCGTTTTCTTTGATTTAGGTTCTAAAGGCTACTAGGGAATCACCATGACCACGACCACGACCATAGCCACGACACCACAGCCTTAGAAATCACACCCACCTCGCGAACCATCTAATAATAAGGACTTTTCAGTCCATTCATCTCTTCTTTTAATTTTATTTTACTTTCTATTTTCTTTCTCTTTATCTTTCTTGTCTTTAAATACATAATTAGTTTATTTTAAATGTGTCTTAAAATTTCCTGGCTATTTCTTCACGAGCTTCCTAGTTTCTTCATCTAGCGTAGATATCGTAGGCGGCCACCATACCACGACACTCCCAACTCAAGGAAGCCATCCAAATTTAGGAAGTTTCACCTCTCCCTATCTCTTAAATTACATATACATCTTTGTACATTGAGGGCAATGTACATCTTAAGCATAGGGGGATGAATATTTATTTCGAGAAAGTGCCTAACTTTCTTTATTATTCTCAAATCCCTGAATTACGCCACGAATGATATCTTGTCTTTAAGTAATTTTCTCATATTACTAATTAGAATAGAATTCCCTGTGATTCATGATTTTCTTTGATATGTTTCAGAATAAGTCATTGATAATTGTGCAGTGATGATTTAAACTTTAAGAGACTAGAGAATCAAGCATGATGAGTCTATTTTCAAAATTAAAATTCTGTTAGGTTGTCTACCTAAATCTAATTATTACGTTGAAGTTTGAAATTCACAAGGTTGATATCAAAAACCCATAATTCTTGTGAGATTTTGAGCCTTTTAGAGCATACATTCTTTCGTGCTCACTTTTTATTATGAGTGTGTCAACATTGATTTGTTATTCTAGAACATGCTTCGATTATACATGTCATGACCACATCATTGAGTTGATATACAGAAATGATAAAGGCACCTAGGATTTAACCCACCCACTCCACTAAAAGCCTACCTTCATAATTAACCCCTAGTGAACCCATTTGATCCTAACAACCCTTTTATTGACTCACCTGCTAATATTAACCCAAAAATCCTTTGTATTTGTCATCACCATTCCTTTTGACCACCTTAATATCGAGATTTGATTTGGTCAGTTGCCTAACTATGATCTTTATTTTAATAGTTACATTCATTCTTTATTAAATACTTGATTCGTTCTTAAAAAAATATTCGAAGTATATTCATTATTAGTCCTATATCAGTTGAGCTTATACATGAAAATTCCAAATCTTGAAGAAGAAGCTCGTATTATTAGTAATGAAGTTTTCAATTGATGTAATTATTCCTTATCAATTCGTTATTTCTAGTTAGGTAATTTGTCAAGTCAATCTCGATTTTAACCCTTTAATTCAGCCTTTACCCACACATTTAACCTAAGCCCCGTTATAACCCTTTTTAAAGACCTTTTGATCTGTGTATCATCTCATTTTACAATGGTGGAGATTTGATTTTCAGGCAAGCTTATGGGATTAACTTTTCATGTTCGACTTTTGAGTGCTTAATTTTGAACCTTAAACACTTTGAGTGATTTGAGTGAATCTTTAGTAAGGATGTCAACTCTTGTCAATTCCGAATCAGAGGTAATTATTTAGGTAAAGGGAAACGCCTATGTTTTCATGTTATAAATGTATGACTTTTCTTTGAATTGTGATGAAACATTATTGATGAATATTATGAATCGAGGAAGTTCGTTTTAATTGTGAGTTAAGAATTTTGCTTGAGGACAAACAAATGCTTAAGCGTGGAGGTATTTGATAAACCGTAATATGAACATATTTTAATCCCACATTTAGCATACTTTTGGATGATTTATTCCTTGAATTGTGTAATTTGGTGCTCTTAATCCTTTGTTTTCATGTTTTATACTCAGAAGGGCACCGGAGGATGAAAAGAACGAGAAACGGGCCCAAAACGGAGTAAATGGGCCATATCACAAAATCAACACGGCCTGGGCCCAAGACCACATGCCTCCTTAATAGACTCGAACACGGCTGGCCACGATTCACACGGGTGTGTGCCATGGGCGTGTCCCTGACGTGAGAAAGAAGAGTTTCACTCGGATCAGGGTACTTAGAGGCAAAGAAAGTCATTCCAAAAGCCTATATAAACACCCTAGAGGCCAACCTTCAGGGGGTGTCCAGCTAAGCCAAGGAGCCGAGCCAGAGAGGCAAGAATTGTGGGATTCTCTCAAAGAAAGCCAGTTGATTCATCTCAAGAAGCCGGAGTCATACTCAAGACAGAGGATCTCTCCTTCAATTCCTTCAAGGGGTTTTAGGGTTTTCTTATGTTTTGTTTTATCTTTTCTTTTGAGATGTATTCTTTTATCGTTATGAACTAAACCCTCAGATACTTGAGGGGGATGAAACCTAAGATGAATCTTGTTATCGTTTGCTTAACATATGATAAATACTTGATTTGTTCTTAACTATGTGTTCTTAATTCTTGTTTTGGTATTTCCGGGATATTGATTCAAGCATTGATGTGCTTAGGTGTTGGAGCAAAAGTCCCTGCCTAAGAGTAGATCTTGCATAGTTAAGCGGAGTTGCTCGCGCGCCTAGAGATAGGGTGACGAAAATCTGCCGGATTAGGGTCAAACCTAATATGGGAGTCCATAGATCGAGTTAATGCAATTCTAGGGGTTTTAATTAGAAAGAGATTTCAATTAATCAACCTAGGGTTAGACGTTAGTAGCCTCGAAAGAGGTATTAATATAACTTAGGGAATCCTATGGATCAAGTCAAGTGAATAAATCGTCTGGTTCAGAGTTAAATAACAAGTGAAGTCTAGGTGGATTCTTCCTCGAGTATTGTCTTAATCAATTGGTTTTTATCTATAAGTTTTTCCCCAATTCATTCTCTTTGCCTTTGCATCTTTAGCTTAGTTGTTAGTTAATTTTAGATTAGGTAACGAATTCCTTTAATTATTAGGCTAGATAATAAAAAGAAAGTTAGTATTAGTACTTTTGGTTCCTTTGGGTTCGACAATCCGGTCTTACCACTAAGCTACACTACTATTCGATATTTACTAAGTTTATACATCAATTGATGATGAGTTATGCATTATTATTCAAGTTTTTGATGAAGTATTTGTGTGGTTGGATTGAGTATATGAATGATTTTGATTTCAGGGTGGCAATTGGCTTGGAAAATAGCCTTTAAGTGTCCACACGGGTAGACACACGGGCGTGTGTCTAGGCCGTGTGTGACACACGGCCTAGACACGGTCAACCCACATGCGTGTGTTAATAGGCCGTGTGTCCCCTGCATGTTAGTGTTTTAAGTCAATGTCGACCACGGGCTAGCCACACGGGCGTGTGCCTAGGTCATGTGCTCCTTAAGGGGTTGATGACGTCACAAACAGAATACTCCTAGTTTTTCACACGGGTGAGGACACGGGCGTGTCTAGGCCGTGTGAAGGATACTGGCCATTGACACGGGCATGTGTCAAGCCGTGTGAAAACCCCTGTAGGTTGTAATCAAAATAAATTGTACACGGACTAGGGACATGGGCGTGTGAGACCACACAGCCTGCCCACACGAGCGTGTCCCAGGTCACACGGGCGTGTGACCCCTATTTAGACAAGAATTTTCAAAGAGAGTAAACGTTTCAAGTTGATCTCTGAAACCATCGGGATGTATGTTTATGGCCTCGTAGGCACATGAGATGAATGTTATGACCACGAAAAGAGAGTTTTTAAATCGAACAAAATTTTATAGCCCGTTAATACAAGTTTAAGTAAGGTGAAGAATAGTAATACCTTGTATCCGGTCTTGACATCGGACATGGGTAAGAGGTGTTACATAAACGCAAATAGAATTAATTAGTAATCTAAATAAATTATATTATGATTGAACATAAAAATAGATTTTTAGGTTTTTATAAATAAAGAATAAAAGTTGCATAAAATAGTGAACATCAGAAAACTAACATCTAAACTCAATTAAATTGAGGCATGCGTGATTAGCTCGCTTCGGTGGTAATAATTAATTCCTATTTTGGATTTATAGTCAATCAACTAATCGGTACCCTAGTAGGATCTCTCGATCTTTCACTAAACTAATGAGTCGGCAAGAACTACTTATCTCTCGACCTTATAGTTCAGACCGGTTTGGGGCTAAGGTATTCACGGATGGGCCATACAAAGTTTGGGTTAATTCCCACCTAAATGACTTCCTAGAGTCGTCAAGCCTAGAGTTTAAGTTCTTCCTCTCCCAAACAGTTGATCTGCTAAGAAATCCCTACATAGTAATTAGTTAATAACACATCCATTCCGTAATCCCCCATAAGAGGATGAGTTCCTCATGGAATCCATAAACACAATAAATATTACAAATAAGATATGTATAAAAAATAAATCAAGAATAAGGTTTTGGAGAATCTTGATTTTATTTAATTAATGAAATCACAGAAATCCACAACAGTTTGATTGCATCTACAAATCAAGTTCTCTGAAGAACACGAATGAAAATAACTAAAAAGAAATCTCCAGCCTAAAAGAAAAGAAAATTGAAACTAGAATTACAAACAAAATTCTAAACTATCAAAACTGTCCTCCGACAAGTGTTTAATGAGCCTATTTATAGAGTTAGGGTTGGTCGTCGTCCTTAACCCTAGGTTTGCTAACATTTTTGTGTTAATTTTAATTGTACAGACAAAAATGCCCCTTACTTGTAATTCTTCTCGTATAGTACCGATGTCGCGACACCTAGCGCCTGTGTCATGACATCGAAGGCAGTATACTCTTGTTCAGGTTTGGCTACAGGGGTGTGTCACAACATCCTATGGCTATGTCACGACACCAAAGGCAATTTTGACATTCTTATATTCTGCTCCCTATATTACAACATTAGGCTTCCTGTGTTGCAACACAACAACCAACCTTGAGCTATTTTACCTTTGAATGATGTCCTGCACACTCACTTAGTCTGTTAGCTCACCCTTAGGCCTCATTCAGCCGTTAAGGTCATAAGAGGACTGAATTTACACTTTTTATTTAATTAAAACTAAAATAGAAAAACTAACTAAAACATAATGAAATTGCTTGTATTCGAGCTCCTTAAGTATGAAAACTAGTTTAATCTGCTACTCCGAATTACGATAGATCAATATAGCATTTCATACTCAATACATTTTCAAGTTTTCCGACTTCAATTCAAAATAAATATCACCCGATGGAACTCTAGTAGGTTGGACTTGGATACACGGGTGAACCATGTTCCTCGTCCTAGCTAAAATACATTAGGCTACCCCTCTGGGCTAAACCTATGTCATATATTACTCAAGAATTCACAACTAGGTTGTATCTTGTTATATTACTCGAGAATCTGCAACTAGACTAGATCTCATTATATTACCCGAGAATTTGCAATAATGTTAGATCTCGTTATATTACACGAGAATCTGCAACAAATGCTAGATCTCGTTATAATCTGTAATAATCTTCAATCAAGTGCGCATATGACTCTATCAACATGCCAATTGTATCCAAAGGATTTACTGAGTTTATGTAAGACCCATAACCCGTACCCGTTACTGGATTAAGGTTACGACATATTATTGTACAATCCAGAACAATCAATAACAGATAGCATCAAGTTGCCAAATTAATTAACATAATTTCATAATAAATCATACCGGAGTAATACATACATTTATGAGCATTAAGTGAAGCTTACAAGGCCTTAAAATTTGTTTAGAAACAATCAATAACTAATTTTAGAACAAGTCAAAACGTTCAGGGAAAAAATAAAAATTTTCACTACAGGGTTCACACGGTCGTGTGGCTATCCCATATGCCTATGTGCTACTATACATGCTTGTGTGCTCACTCGTGTAACTCACTGGCTTGGGTCACATGGTCGTGTTGAAGGCCGTGTGCTAGCCCGTGTGAACCGTGCACCTAACACATTCAAGACACACACCCGTGTGGGCTGCCCGTGTGTGACACACGGCCTTGTGATAGCCCGTGTCCTAGGCCGTGTGTGTCTAAAAGTTACCTAAATCATGTTTATTTTTCATCCAACTGCATAGATACCTAAACTAGTTCTCAACACAACATTATAAGACTTCAAAATGCATTCCAATGACACCCAAAACATGCCAAAACAAACATCTTAAGGTCTAACCAATGTGCCATCCATGACACCACATTTCAAGTACTTTCACAATTCATTTCCTTAACTAAGTTTACAAGCTACAAGCACATTCAAATAACTTATTTTCTATCTCAAAATGTTATACCATAAAATCAAGTATGCACCTCACTTAGCTACTTATACCACATCATCATATGCATATTAACAACAAGACCAGTAAGTACTTATGAACCCTTACAAACATAATCAAATTCTCCTATTACATGCCATATACGCCAAGATATATTCAAAAGCTACCAAATGATCCCCGGATAGTGTGATTCTTCAAGCTAATCCGATCTCCCGATCCACAAAACATGCCTACAAGAAGTAAGACAAATAACATGAGTAAGCTTTCGTAAAGCTTAGTAAGTTCATCAATTGAATGGTAAAGCTTATCAAATCAAACATAATAATAATTCAAATACAAGATTAATGAACAAAATTCCTATCAATGAGGTTATTATTAGAATTCCTGTCAATCACAACTTACCACAGGTGAGAAATGCTTAGTACAATAATACAAATCAATTTCCACTTTTCAATAAATTTTCAAAGATCAATAAAACATAGCCTGATAAACCAAATAGAATAACATTGACTACTCGACAAATACTCGTATATCCATTTAATTCATTAAACATCATAAACATCATTAATTAACATATTTATATGCATATATTGCATATAATCACACCAAGGCATAAATCTTCATTACAAATTATAATAGTCAATACATTCATCTCACATTCAATCTTATGATACATATCTTACCCAAAACATATTACTCGAATAGAAAATGGTTGAAGGATGTCCTAGTGTCTTTCAATCATGATCTTATTCGTCTGATTCATGATGCCACAGTGTCCTTCAGCTATGGTCTTACTCGTTAGAATCGTGATGACATAACGTCTTTCAACTATGGTCTTACTCGTTAAAATCATGATGTCATAACGTCTTTCAGCTATGGTCTTACTCGTTAAAATCGTGATGTCATAAGTCTTTCAGCTATGGTCTTACTCATTAAAATCGTGAAGCCATAACATCTTTCAGCTATGGTCTTACTCTTTAAAATCATAATGCCATAATGTCTTTCAACTATGGTCTTACTCACTATGGTCTTACTCGTTAAAATCGTGATGCCATAACATCTTTCAACTACAGTCTTACTCACTATGGTCTTACTCGTTAAAAGCGTGATGCCATAACGTCTTTCAGCTGTGGTGTAACAGCCCGATTTTGGGTCTAGTCGGAGTAGTAGTTTTGGGACCACAAATCTGACGCAGTAAAATTCATTTTTATTATATTTTTATGGTCTACAGTTTTATGGAACGATTTTTTGAAAATTTTCGTTCGAAAATTTTGACGTTTGGGCACTCAATTTAGTTAAAAAGACTAAATTGCAAAAGGTGCAAAATGTGTGTTCTAGAAGCTAGAGATGTCTAATTGCTATGAAATTTTAAATTGGAGGTCCTTAAATGGTAATTAGACCATTATACTTGGACATGGCTAGGTGAAATTTCAAAGTTTGGCATTAAGGGCATTTTGGTAAAATGGTAAATAAAGACAAAATTAACTAAAATAAAATATGTTCATCTTTCTAATTTCAGCCCTTAGTGCTGAAAATTGAAGGGTCTCCATAGCTAAGGTTTTGGCCAACTTTCAAGCTCGATTGTAAGTCCGTTCTTGCCCCGTTTTTCATGATTTTTATGTTTTTGAAGTTGTCTCAACCTAATTTAGCTATTTCAAGGACTAATTTGAAAGAAAATAAAAGTCTAAAATTTTACCCACATTAGATATTTGTGTATTTTGATGTCTAATGGTAGATTATGTATGTTTGATGTTAGATAAACAACTTTTACTAAGTGATTTTTTAATGAAAATGCCTAAAAGGACCTATTTGTAAAAGTTGTAAAATATGTAGTAAAAATGTGAATAAATGAAAAATGTGGGTTGCTATGAGCATGAAAAAGATTCGGTTAGGCTTGGGTAATGAAGAAATCGATTGAAAGTCATTTTACGAGCCTAGGGACTAAATTGTAAAAATTTGAAAAGTTCAGGGCAAAAATGTAAATTTTTCCATAATGTGATTTTTGGGTTAAAATGAATAATGTGAGGATTAAATGAGTTAAATTTGACATTATAGATCAAGAAAGACGAGGTTCTGACCTAGACCAGGGAAAGAACAAAGTTGTGGACTAAATCAAACTATTAGCCATTTTGTACTGAGGTAAGTTCGTATGTTAAAAGTAAGCTTTAGAATAATTGTATTTAAATACTTTAATATTGCATAAATTGTATGTTTGATTTTGTGAATGAGTACAATTCTACGAATGAGTCCGAAGACGAATCGACAAGCAAGAAATCCCGTTTGAACCTTAGGAATAAGGTAGGATACAAGTGATATGTCACGAAGGTTAGTATGTGTTACGTGACTAAGTGATCCGAGTGCTGGTCTCGCACGTCTTACCGGTGGCTGAGTATACCGGCATATGTTGCTGATACTTGATAGCTTGTGTGAGCAGCACCGCATAGCTACGTCTTGACTGACAGCTTGTGTGAGCAGGCCCGTTGATAGCTCGAATGCAAGCAACTATGTGATATGAGATTGAGGTAGCATTGGCTACATTTGTGGCACCTAGTGTGCAAGGATCCCGAGTATCCGACAATATTATTTCGAGTGGTTCACGGGTATGTCAAAGATGAAATTATGTGTAAATTCATTTTGAGATGGTACAGGTATGTACTTGAAGCTCATACCTATTAAATGCTTGAAATGATAAATATGAGGTAAGTTTTGTGATGTAATGAGTTATGATTATGAGACCATGGAAATTGTACATTTAATTATGTTATATTATTTGAATGTTATGTGCACGGTAAGGTCGCTTATTTCTTGCATACGAGCTTACTAAGCTATATAGCTTACTCCCCTTCCTTTCCCTTGTCTTATAGTGTCACCAAGCTAGCTCGAGTTGCAGAGATTGTCGGAGATCCATACACACTATTTTTGTATCAATGAATTCAACATTTTGAATTATAGCATGTATAGGGGACTTGGTCATTTGTTATGTGTCATAATGGATTTTGCCAAATGTGTTGGCCTATGTTGATTAGAAGTTCATTTTGTATAAGGCCATTTGAAATTGGCTAATATTGGTATAAGTATATTCATATGATGATGTCTTTCATGAATGTGGAAACTTACATGATTTGAGTTGGTAAGTTATGTGATGCTTATGTATGATAAATGTTTGCAAATGAATAATGTGTTGATGTCTTGGTTGTGGATGATTTTGTTGTATGTATAAGTTTGAATTGGTGCTATGTCGTGTGTGACACACGGTCTGCCCCACGGGCATGTAGTTCAGCCATGTGTCCCCTGCACCTTAATTGTTGCAAAACAGAATGTCTAGAATTGAGCACACAAGCAGAGACACGGGAGTGTATCTCAGCCGTGTGTGCTACATGGCCTCTAACACGGGCATGTGCCCCGGTCGTGTGAAGTCTGCACCTATTTTGTGAAAAATTATAAAAATTAAATTGACCATACGGTCTAGCACACGGGCGTGTGGCACAAGTCAGAGAACTCCCTGAATTGAACACGGCTTGTAGCACGGGTGTGTATCAGGGTCACACGGGCGTGTCCCTTGAACCACACGGGCATGTGACCCCTGTAACATGAAAAATTTTCTAAGTTTTGTAAAATTTTCTAAAGTTTTTGGTTTAGTCTCAAACCACTTCCAAAGTATGATTTAGGCCTCATAGGCTCGTATAAGGGACTTTATGATTGAATATGAATGGTTTTAATTTGTACGCAAATTTATAACTCAAAATTTTATGAATACTTGTGTTATAAGTCCGGTAATGCCTCGAGCCCTGTTTCGACGTTGAATACGGGTAAGGGGTGTTAGATGTGGTCTTACTCGTTAAAATCGTGATGTCATAATATTTTTCAGCTATGGTCTTACTCGTTTCCGGTATGATGCCATAGTTTCTTTCAACTATGGTCTTATTCAGTTCCGGTATAGTGCCACAGTGTCTTTCAACTATGATCTTATTTGTTTCATTCAAGCCAGCAAATTTGATTCACATATATATAATAGATAATAATTCATCAAAACAATAATTAATTGAATTACCAAGTTACGAACTTACATAACTAATTTGCAGTAACGGTTCAAAGTATCCCAATCAGTGATTAGCGTCGTATCAATTCATTATTTCCATTTTCAACTACACACATCAATATAATCTAACTATGCAATTAGATTCATATAATACATTAAAAAATGTACTAAAATTAAACTGAACGAACTTACCAGACTAAACTGCAGCAACGACAAAGTGTAGAGACTATTTTGCAATTTTCTCTTCCTTGATTTTCCATTCGTTCTTAATCTAAAATAATAATTTCATTCAATTCACTAATTCCACAGCAAAATTATTTCATTCAATTCACTAATTCCACAGAAAAATTAACTCATTTTATGCAATTTAGTCCTTTTAGACATTTTTTACGAAATTACCCCCAACATTTCACTTTTATTCAATTTAGTCCTTAAGCTCAAAACTTGCAATTTAATCAATTTTCATTAAAAATAAATTTAGCTAAATGATATTGGGTCTCATTACAGCCCATAATTTTAGTTATTTCACCTCAAGTCCTTACATTTTTATCACTTTAACATTTTAGTCCTTTAACATTAAAATTAACAAAAACTACTTTACAAAGTAGTCCTATTTAACAATCGAACTTAATAATCCATCATAAAACTTCAAGAATATACACAACACATCAATGGCATAATCCACAATGTTTTACAATTTTACAAATTAGTCACTGGATTAGTTAGATCGAGCTAATATGAGCTTAAAAGCATAAAAAATTATTAAAAACGAACAAGATTTACTTTCCCCAATGAAGAACTCAACTTGGCCGAAGCTCCTTCTATGGTTTTCTAAAGGTTTCGGTCTTTGAGAGAAAGAAATTGAAGAAGGTGAAGTTATTTTACCTTTTAATTTATTATAATTTTTTACTTTTTTGTTAATTTACTAATATACCCTTCATTATAACATTTAATTTTCATCTTTTGTTAGTCATTACCGTCAACTACAAGCACAAGGGTCTAATTTTCCTTTAGAACCCCCTTATTAAACCTTTTAAACTAATAGCGACTAACTTTTACAGCTTTTTACAATTTAGTCCATTTTCTTTAATTATTAATTAATTAGGATCTAAATGCAATTTATCAAAATCTAAAGAATTCAACATCAATCCTATCACTAGGCCATTTAAGGATGGTCCAATTACAGCATTGGTCCTTCAATTATATTAAATTCTAATTAAACAAACTTTATTTCAATTTAATCTTAAACTAATTAGGACGTAATGAATAAATAACCCAAAAGTTAGTGGAATGATTGACATCCACCACCGCTTGGACTTTTTTACCATGTTTTAATCACCATTTTGGTCCCTTTAGTAATTAAATCTATAACAATTCACTTTTGTCTCCTTTGCAATTTAGTCCTTTTACCGAAATTAAGCAATAAATCATCAGAATTATTGGACCAAACTTCAATTCACATATATTACGAATCTATAAATATTTAATAAAAATATTTATGACCTGAAATAACGAAAATAAGGTCCCAATATTTTCATAACCCACTCGACTTTTGAACCGAACCACTTAAACTAATTTTTAATTCAACAATTAAAATTCATCAAAGTCTGCCTTTTGGCATGGTTCTCTCTGTCTACCTTTTGGCACGTAGGTTTACTGTTTTTCTCGAGTCTCCTTCTCAGATCCGGTGTTTTATTTTTTTGATCTTCTTCTTTGGAACATTGTTTTGCTGGGGTGTGTTTTCGCTTTCTTTTCTCTCCTTTTTGATGGAGGAAGTGTTAGCAGGACTCAGTTTAGTGGATGATGAGGAAGAGGCCTTCCAAGAGGAAGCGATGGCGGTGTATGAAAAGTACCAGTTCTGTCTAGTGGAACGCTGTTTGACAGATAGTGTGGTGAACTTCCCCTCTCTTCGTAATACAATGGCAGATCTTTGGCATCCACTTGGGGGGATTTGCATCACTGATCTGGGAGATAAACGGTACTTATTTCAATTTTTTCATGAAGTTGATGTGCAACGGGTGCTTAATGGGACTCCATGGTTCTTCAGTAATCACTTGCTTATTCTGAAACGTATTCAAAACGGAGAAAATCCATTAGTTATAGAATTGAAATTTTCAGACTTCTGGATTCAAGTGCATGATTTACCCCCTGGTCTGTTTACTGCGACCATGGCAAAGCAATTTGGCGATTTCTTGAGAGAGTTTCTTGATTATGATTCTCTGATTGATTCGGGTCCTAAGAATTATATGCGAATTCGGGTTAAATTGGATGTTTTGGCTCCTCTAAAATGTAAAAAGAAGATTCAGATTGGTAAAGATACCACGGTTTATGCTCGGTTCAAGTATGAAAAACTGAGTTTATTCTGTTTCATTTGTGGCAAACTTGGGCACGGTGAAAGTTATTGCCCCTATCGCCTTCGAATTGAGCCTACAAAAATTATTTTTGGTTGGGATCTTTCTTTAAGGGCTGTGCCAAGACGCCAGAATATGGTGGCAAGTAGGTGGCTAAGGGATGCAGATGGTTCTCAGTTCAGCTCTGAAATTTTGGAAAGTGCGAATAAAGAAAACTCTTCCAATTCGGAGATTTCAATTTCGTCGTGATTTTGGGGAGGATTTGAGGAATAAAGATATTATTCCTGATGCTACTAATTTAAAGGTTGACCGCCAAATTATTATTGGGCATGTTAATTGGCGCAATTGGAGTATGGTATCTTCGAAAACTGATGATATGACAAACGGGCCCATGGACCTGAATTTGGATGAACATGATCCAATAGCTTTGTCAGAAGGAAAAAAGAGGCAACGGAGAGTGGAGGAACCAAATGCTATTGTAGGCATTACTAATGACAGGGGCTCTTGTGATTTAACGGCTAGCTCTGGTGCCCAGAGCAGCCGAGCATTATGAAAATACTAAGTTGGAACATTCGTGGGTTGGGGAGACCACGAACTGTTCATAGGCTCAAAAACAGGTTACGAGCCATTAATCCCCAAATTTTGTTTCTTTTAGAAACGAAATTAAGTGTTAAGCGAATGGAGATGGTGAGGTTGAAATGTGGCTTTGCAAATGGTGTTGATGTTGGCGCAATAGGTTCGAGTGGGGGCTTATCCTTAGGGTGGAATGGAAACTCATTGGTGAATCTGAAAAGCTATTCCGCTTTCCATATTGATGCTGAAATTCAGGACAATGAATGTGGGACAGTTTGGCGTCTAACAGGGTTTTACAGAAATCCGGATGCTCAGAAGCGCACTGAATCATGGAATTTACTTCGTTCTTTGAGTTGTGATCAATCCTTACCTTGGGTCGTGGTGGGAGATTTTAATGAAATTTCCAATTCCTTTGAGAAAAAAGGCGGACGCCTTAGAGCGGAACGGAAGATAAATGAATTTAGGATGGCGTTAGAGGATTGTAATCTTAATGATTTGGGCTATGTTGGGAGGTGGTTCACTTGGGAAAGAGAAAAGTTTGCTGCCTCTAATATTCGGGAAAGATTGGACCGTGGAATTGCCACTTGTGATTGGATACAACTTTTTCCAAATTATAAAGTGGAACATTTGGGACACTCCTTTTCTGATCATTGTCCTATTCTCATTGACACTATTAGTAAGCTCCATAATAATCATGTGAATCGTATGAGGCCTTTTAGATTCGAAGCTAAGTGGTGTCTTGATAGCTCTTTCGAGAATCTGATTAAAGGTTGGTGGGGTGAGGACGCTGGAAGTGTTGATGTAAAATTGGAGAACCTAGGAAGACGATTACAACAATGGGGCTCTTCTAAAAATCGGATGGATAGAAAACAACGAGTGATGCTGGAAGACAGATTGAATCACCTTTATAATCAAGACCCATCCGATGAAGTTCTAGCCGAAATTACAGATGTCCAGATGGGTCTTAACTGGGAAGCAGACAAAGAGGAACTCTTTTGGGAGCAACGTGCTCGTGTTAATTGGTTGAAGAATGGAGATCGCAATACAAGCTACTTTCATAAAGTGGCAGTTTCTCGACAATCTCGTGGTCGAATTTTGGCTTTGGAGGATGAGAACGGCAGGCAACTGTCATCGACGGAAGATTTTTTAAGTTTAGCTTCAGATTATTTTAGCAAACTTTTTACGGCTTCAAATATGTGGATGGATTCCCTGCTATCTTTTTTCAGAGGTATTGGCATATTCTTGGGCCTGAAGTATCTTCGTTTTGTTTATCTGTTCTTAATGGTGATTGTGAAATATGCTCTATTAATAAAACTCGTATTGTTTTGATTCCAAAAGTTGCTAAACCAAGGAACATGACTCACTTTAGACCTATAAGTCTTTGTAATGTTCTCTATAAGATAATTGCAAAGGTTTTGGTAACTCGGATGAGTGATATATTGGGCTCTTGTATTAATGAAGCGCAAGGAGCTTTTGTCCCTGGCAGACTCATTTCGGATAATGTCCTAATTGCGTATAAAGTCCTTCATTCTCTCAAAATGAAAAAAAGAGGTCAAAAAGGGAATTTTGCGCTCAAGCTTGATATGAGTAAAGCGTATGACCGGGTTGAATGGGATTTCTTGGTGGGAATGATGAAATACTTAGGATTTCATGAGGAGTGGATTATTCTCATCATGCGATGTGTTTGTTCGGTATCCTATTCTGTAAGCATTAATGGGTGTAACAGCGATTGGTTTTCTCCTTCAAAGGGCTTAAGACAAGGGGATCCTCTTAGTCCCTTTCTTTTCCTAATTTGTGCTGAGGGTTTCTCTATTTTGATTGAGGAAGCGAAGAAAAGAGGCTTGATGAAAGGGGCCCCTATTGGTAGAGAACGGTTTTCTATCAACCATTTATTCTTTGCGGATGACAGTATATTATTTGGTGATGCCTCGCGTGAGGGGGCTGAAGCGGTTAGAGATGTTATTAAGGAATATGAGTTGATTTCTGGGCAAAGGGTGAATTTTGAGAAATCCCTTATCTACTTTGGAGCCAATGTGAACCATGAGACCAAAGATTTTATTATCAATTTGCTAGGCGTTAGGGTATCTACTAATCCTGAGAAATATCTAGGCCTACCTATGATGGTTGGTCGAAAGAAATCCTGGGCCTTTGCTTATTTCTCAGATCGTTCCAGGAAAAGAATTGAAGGATGGAGCTTGCGTTATTTATCTACTGGTGGAAAGGAGGTCTTTATCAAATCGGTTCTACAGGCCATTCCTCTTTATGCTATGCAATGTTTCCTTATGCCGAAATCCTTTTGTCGTAAGTTAGAGGGGATTATGAATAAGTTTTGGTGGACCAATAACAAGTCGTTGAAGGGTATTCATTGGAGTGGATGGGAGTCGTTATGTAAATCAAAAGTTGATGGTGGAATGGGTTTTAAAGATCTGGTTTTGTTTAATAAATCCTTATTAGCAAAACAGATTTGGCGTGTTTTAACTCAGCCTAATTGTCTTTTAGCTAAAGTCTTTAAAGCGCGTTATTTCCCTCACTCTGATATTTTATTTGCTAAAGTTGGATCTTACCCATCATTTACCTGGCGTAGCATTTTCAGTGCACGGGAGTTGATTGAGAATGGACTGTTGTGGCAGATTGGAAGTGGTTCGGACATCAATATTTGGAATGATCCCTAGTTACCTGGACAAGAGAATAATAGAGCTTCAATACAGAAAATTTTTCCAAATTGGACTACTGTTAATCAACTATTCAATTGTGGCACTTTTACCTGGAATGAAGAGCTCCTGAATAACATTTTTTATGCTGACACGGTCAATCGTATTCTTGCGATTCCCATTGCAGGGGGTCAGTCGGGTGATATGCGGGTATGGAAGTATGACGGATCGGGAGAATACACGGTAAAAAGTGGATATAGGGTCCTATCTACAGAACATCTCAAGAATTCTACAGTTACCACCTCTGATGGTGTGATCGATCCTAAATTTTACAATTGTTTATGGGCTTTAAACATTCCTGCTAAAATTAAAATTTACATTTGGAGGTTAACTAATAATTTCTTGCCCCGTCTTTGTAACCTGGCGCGCAGGAAGCTGTGTGTGGAAGTTGCTTGCCCTCTTTGTAAGAAAGGTCCTGAGAATGTTGATCATCTTATGTGGTACTGTGAAATGCTACAAGATGTTTGGAAGTCTCTGAACATCATGGTCCCTCCTTATACTCCACCGACAGTTGGTAAGCTATGCTTTATTAATACCTTTTCTGCTGCAAAGGAACAACAAAGACAAATGATGGTCCTTTCTTTGTGGGGGTTGTGGACTCGAAGGAACAAATTATTTCATGAAGGGGTTAAATTCTCTAAGCAGGAAATTTTGGGGTTTCTTAAGGGTTACAACCATGAGCTGATTCTTAACAGAGAGATATCCTTCCCGTCTTCTACATCTTTGGGGAATCAAAGTTGGAAACCCCCTAACACAGGTTTAATTAAACTTAACTTTGATGCATCCTTTCAAATTGAGACAAAAATTGCTATAACAGCGGTTTTAGCCAGGAACCCAGAAGGAGAAATAGTGGGAGCGGAGACTTATCTGTTTAAGGACGTGGCTGATCCGTTTGTGGCGGAGGCGAGGGCTTGCGAAAAGGCTCTTATTCTGGCGGCAGCGCTGGGCTTCAGACGGGTAATTATGGAAGGTGACTCCTTAACTGTTATTAAGAGCATTAAGAAGAAACAGAATGACAAATCCATCCTCCGACCGATCACACAGTATATTCTATACCTGGAAATTGGATTTGAAGAAATTACTTACCTTTTTGTCCCCCGGATAGCAAATAATACGGCTCATACTCTGGCGATGGAAGGTCGGAGAAGGCACGCTTTTAGAGTTTGGAGTGATGGGGTACCAGAACCTGTTCAGACGTCAGCACTGAAGGATTGGGAGGCTTGGAATTCTCGGCCTTAGGGGATTGTTTTTTTGTTGATGCTTTGATGGTGGAGAAGGTTCTTTGAATTTCCACTTTTTTCCAAAGCATTTGGTTTCTTCTTGCCTATGGTTTGCTTTTCTGATGAAGAAGAAACGTTTCGACTGATATTGGGTTGATTGAATTTTGCTGTGGGCGCAGGCGGTTTTTTCTCTGGTGGTTTTTGTTGATCTTCGGCTTTTATTTATTGTTTACAGCTACTTTATTTATTGTTTTTTTACTTTCTATCTACTCTGTTGTTTTGGTTTTGACGTTTTATGTTCTTTGTTTGTAGTTTTGACTTGTGTGGGCCATGCAGCAATAATATCAGTCTATTATTTTGACAAAAAAAATTCATCAAATCAAAATTCAATATAAAATTATTATAGACTAGCATAATTTAAATACTAGTTATATGAACTTACTCATCGGTTTTGTAATCTCGAAACTACTATTTCCAATACCATTGGAAAACGCATTGTTACTGTTTACGTGGGCATCAAATACATATATCTCAGTATCATACATGCAATCAATCATGTTCATACATTTATACCCTGTTACTTTTCCCCTATTAGCTCAACTTTGATCCAAATATTGATCTAGCAATTATTTTATATAACCAATCAATACTAAACATTTTTATACTATGCCATGATATGCATGATCCTATATAAATCTTCTTTTATTCCCCTTATATTTTACATTTTATTCAATTTAGTCCCTAAACTCGAGATAAACATAACTTTCGATACCTATGTAACACCCCAAACCCAGCCCATACGCCACGGCCGAATTTAGAATGCCACTGTGGAAAACGTTTGAAAAGATTTTAACTTAAAAGTAAAAACATAAAAATTTATTGTCTTTACAAAACCTTGGGTATTTAAAATTCCGAAATAAAATACGTTGTTACAAATTCTTCGGTTTAAAACTTTATCATATATTTTAAAAGGGAAGTTGCTAAAAATAAAACATTTTCAAATAATAATATAATCAACAATCCAACATAAAACATAATAAAAATCCTTAAATACTTAAAGTGGCCCTTATTACAATAAATAACCTTTCATAAATGAAATGTGTAAAACAAATAAAATATCTTCTGCATGGGCCACCTCGTATCCACTCCAACCCGGTCCGAACATCACCTGTAAGGTTTTAGAAAAATTGGGTCAGTCACACAGACTCAGTGTATAATTAATCCACTGAATTCCACCCACATGTTAACCACATATTAACCCATATATTAGATAACAAAATTTCATATTCACATATTACCACATTCTGGGCTTGGCCCACATTCATATCACATTATCAGGTAACAGGGTAATTAACCGCATAATTCCACATATCGGGCTTAACCCATTTCCACACTGATCCACATTTATAAACTGGGCTTGGCCCATTTTCACATTAATTCACATATCCATTTAGATTATGCAAAATGCACCCAACCCAACCTAGGTCCATCCTCTACACACCCCCGTATCCAGCCACCACACACCAGGGGATTATCAAATCACCCTCTCCTTTTTACTCCAAAAGGCAATCAATGCCGTCCACGTGCAATTAAGCACAATAATCCACAACGCGACCTCAGTCAGCGCCAATCCATGATGTAGCCGTAGCTAACACCAAAACCACGATGGGACACATAGTCACTCATCAACCACGATGAGGCACACAGCCACTCATCAAACCACACGAACTAAATCGCAATTAATCCACAACGTGACCTTAGTCAACGTCAATCCACGATGTAGCTCAAGGCTAACATCAAACCACGTACTCGAAGTACACCCGTACCTTCTTTCATATCATATCCCAACCCATGCACATGCAACATTCCATAATGACATAAAATAGTGATGCATGAGCATGTTCATCAAGCATATTATCACATATTCATATTAGAAATCACTTTTTATCAGATTTGGTACTTACCGGATTATCGACATACCCCTTGAGGGTATCCATATCACCATTTCCATAGCACTAATTAGTACATATTTAACACATACAGATATAACATAAATACCCGAAAAACGGTAGGCTAACTACACACCTGCCTATTAGTGAAATCTCGAACTACTCGAATCTAACACGATCTCGAAACGTGGTTCTTCCTTCTCCCTTAAAGCCGATTTGGTCTCCTACCAAATCCCGAATCACACTCTGAGTTCCCTTCCTTTAGCTACACACAAAAGAACACCTTTTTATGGCACTATGAACATTCGGCCAAACCACAAAACTATAAGCAAAACCATTCGGCTATACCATCAAATCCCAAAAGATTACCGCTTGAAATACTAAGTCTTACCTATAGACTTACCCCAAAACGGTTGTCAAAGAATTGAGGCTTAGAACGATTGCTTCCAAAGTCCCGAAGAGTCTATCTTCCAAAACCGATTGAAGAAAACCCAAAATGAAGCCTACCCTTGTTGATATTCGGCCAAGACAAAACAAAAAGAGTATGGGGAGTTTCGGCTATGGTTTTTGAATGAAGAAAACAATTGATATTCGGCTAAAAAGAGAATGAAGAATTAGTATGGCAAAGAAAATGAAAAGGGAAGAAGGATGATTCGGCTTTAGCAACCAATGAAAGAAAAATCAAGAAGAATGGGGAAGAAAGAGATTCGGCCAAGAAGAAAGTAAAAGATGATTTGCAAATGATAACAAATATGTTAAGAAAAAAAAAAGGAAGACGAGAACAAAAGAGGTTCTTTTTGGTTACCAAGGATTAGAAGATAAGAGGGAGGTTCCAAATAAGTTTCGGCCAAATGCCTAAGAGGAGAAAATATCAACAACACCTAAGGGCATTCGGCTATGGTTCACTTTGGTGCACTAGAGAGAAAAATTGGTAAGGTTCAAAGGGATTTGATATGCTCAAAACAAGAAATGAAAAGCATTTCTTAACTAGCCGAAAATGACCAATAACCAAAAGAAATTTTGGCACACCTAACATACTATTACCAAACCGTAAAAGCCATCCTACCAAACCCCAAATTCGACCATTACTCCTTCACCTATCATGACCCATTTTTCTCTCCTCATTTAACACTTATCCTATCATTTCCCTTAATTCTCCCTATCATATCCCTTAATTCTTCCTAATCACATTCAAAATTAAGCCAACCCCCCCTAGCCATCTATGCGTCCACATTCATGGTCAAAATGACCATAAAAATATTTCCAAAACAACTTTCCATCATTCAAGCCCCTTATCCCTCCATCCTTCCATAATCTTAAGATTCTTATCCCCAATTACAAGCTTTCCTAAACTAATATTCAACTTGCCATAATATTCAAAAGTCCAACCTATCATAATTAGAGCTTGACCGTCCATTAATGCTAGGATACATAAAAATAAAGTCTTCAAAATGCTAATCATGCTACTCGAACCACTTCCCTCAAGCAACCTTTCAAGCTCCTTATCCACTATGCCACTAACTCCTCATGTGCTTTAATTTAACACTTAAATTAACTTAAGTGTCAAGTTCACTTAATCCACTTCACCAAATTCTTCAAACTAAAAATTATTCTAGCCTCATTAATAAAATCAAGCCCTCACAAGACTATGCTAAACATAATTCATACCCGAGCTAACACAAATAATAAAATAATACTCAAAATTTTCCTAAAGCCCAAGGTCCAATTCTACTAGGCCCAATTTCGGGATATTACAACCTATCTTTGGATTAAAATATGATTTCATATATTTCCATTAAGGACCTTACATTTTCTATTTCTAACATAATTTCATGGTAGGTTTTACATTTATTCAATTTGGTCCCTTATGTAACAAAGCTAACAAACAAGCTAGATTAACTTTACAATCTAGTCATTTTCACAATCTAAGCTTAAAATCTATCAGTTTCAAGTTTAATTAATCAATTAATCAACAATAGAAACTCCTTAAAACTTTAACAATTTATCAAATTGATACATAGTCTAGCTAAATCAAGCTCTCATAACCCAAAATCTATAAAAATTACAAGAAAAGAACTTAATTTCTCTTACTTATTAATGGTTGAAAGCTTCAAGGGCTTGAAAGTATTTTTCTTTTGCTTCAGCAATGGTGGACGATTTAAGGGTGAAGAAAGATGGTGAATTTCCACTATCTTTATCTTTTATACTTTATTTTACCTTTAATTAACCTAGATTAATTAAATTAAACATAGTTGAATTAACATAATTAATCTTTTAATCACAATTAGTGGAAGATGTCATCATCATGCACTATCTCCTATTAGAAAATAGTTTATTTATCATTTTGAACTTTTGGTTAATTATTATTTAAGTCTCTGGGCCTTTGGTAAATTAAAACTCTATAGGAATTGGACTTTTACAATTTAATTTCTGAACCTTAATTAACTAATAATTAGACAAAAAATACTCGACCAATCTTCAATTTATTTTTTATATCATCTTTGTAAGTATTCTTATTTAATAAATTTCTAAGCCTTTTAAGTTGAAGAAAAGATCAAGTAGGGAGAAAGAAACTAACAACTTCTCCAATGAAAAAGGATAGTAGGTCGAAGACTAATATTCCAAATCCACATCCAAGTTGAGGGTGGTTAAAGCTTTGAAGCAATATGCTAAGCTGATTTGATGGAAAAGGCCATTTGTAGTGGCATTACGTTAGGGCCATAACGGAATATGGGAAGGGGATGTGCAAGAATGTTGTCCGTAATGTTATTAGGGAAATCAAAATACCTAATAAAGGAGCCAGAATAGAAATCCTTAACCGAGATATGTTCTTCATCGAGTAGAAGAGGGCCATGAATGAGAGGATGAATAGAACCCATGCCAGTCTAGTTGGCGTGCCAAAAATTGATAAGGGAACCATCTTTTATAACCCACCGAACACCTTTCTCTATGATATGATGAACACTATCGAGAGGTTTCCAGGTAATAAAAAATGTTAGCTTTAAAATTTGAGTTGCGAAGGTTTTTGGCATGTAAAATTTGAGCCTAAAGTTCAGAATTGGAATTGATAGGTCGCCAACAGAGTTTAGAGAGGTGGGCTTGGTTTTGAGCCTTCATTTGACGAACTCCAAAACCTCCATCTCTTTTCGCTTTTCTGAAAGTTGCCAAGTTGGCCAAATAAAGGCGCGAATGAGATTTCATCCTCCCTAGGGAAGATTTCGATTAATATGACCAATAGCATTTACAAGTGCTTGATGACAATTTCCGACATTGGATGAACTGGGATGAGAGAGATGCCATAGTTGATTTAATGAGCATGAGCCTCCCAACAAGAGAAAGCAAGTTAGCTTTCCATCCCACGAGTTTTGAGTAAATTTTCTCAACTATCAAACCATCGTCCTCTTTATTGGCTCTGTTGTGGTGAATTGGGTAATCCAAGATAGCAACTAAAATCAAAAGTTTCATGGAACCCTAAGAGGTTAGTAAATAGCTATCCAGGATTTTCTAGAGCCAGGAGTGTTCGTTGAGAAGAAGACTTTTTTTTTTGAAGGCTGATTTTTTGTCCTGATTCTCTATAAAAGGAGTTAAGAATTCCGTGGATTGTGGTGGTGGATTCACTATCAGCTCGAGCAAAAAGAATGATATCATCAGCAAAGAAAACATAAGAAAGGTCAGGGCCGACACAACAGCATTTGAGGGGGAACGATTTCTTTTGAGAGCAAGCATGATTGATAAGATGGCCAAGATACTCCATACATAGGATGAAAATGTAGAGAGATAAATGGTCGCCTTGTTGAATTCCTCTTGAAGGTGTAAAGCTGTTAGAGTTTTTCCTTATTAACCAAGATGGACATGGTAGAAGGAGAGATACAAAAGGTTAAATCATGTCTTCAAAAAGCTGAAGAAAGTAAGTGTCTTTCTAATGAAATCCCAATCCAACCGATCAGAAGTTTTCTTCAAGTGAAGCTTAAGGGCCATGAAGCCTTGTATCCCTTTCTTTAAGTCTTATGGAGTGGATGGCTTCTTGAACAATGACGACATTATCATAGGCTTATCTACCAGTAATAAAACTAGCATGCAGGGGAGAGGTCAATCTGTCAATGATAGGATAAAGCTGCAAGGAAAGGATTTTGGTAACAAGCTTGTAGGAGGTGTTACAAAGGCTTATTGGTCTGAACTGGTTGATTGAGAAAGCTCCAAGGCATTTAGGGAAGAGGAATAAGGGTGCCATTTATCTCTTTTGGCGTGGTGCTAAAACTGAAGATATCCATGATAAAATAACAAAGCCTGGAATGAATGGTAACTTTAAGTGGTTTGAAGGACCAAAGGGCTTTCTTGATCACAAGAGTGGTGATTGGGGAGCAAATATCTTAAATATGCTATTGTGAAAGAAAAGGCCAAGAAGGGGGCAAGTAGAAACAAGCCAATCATTATTGATCTTCTCGATAATGTAGATGGATTTAAAGTGAGGGTTAATTAGCTCAGCAAAGGGTCAAAAATGCTATTTTCGATCTAGTCAACAAGGTTCGAAATGCGATTATTCTTCTTACAAATGAGAGCTGTGAAATGGAAAAACTTAGTGTTCGTTTCTCCCTTAATGATCGAACCCGCTCTCGACTTCATCACCCAGTACATTTCTCTTGATTAAGAATTTCATTATAATCCAAAGAGGGAGTCTTGTAGAGGTAAATAAGAAAATCACACGGATTCAAAGCAAGCTCATGTGGGATTCCTAAGAGGTGGGCAAAAATATTGCCAAAGGTAATTTTGTTCCACTCTCTAAGGTCAATGGAGGGTTTGATCCTTGCATTCAAACTATTAGAAACAAGAGGGGAGAAGGTGGGATGACTGAACCACATGGGTTGGAACCAAAAAGGTTTATTGCCAAATTGATGTCTTGAAGTGTGAAGATTGAGAAGGATCAGGCAATTATCGGAATAGATTTTGGGAGGTGAATAACAAGATATAAGGTATAAAAATTTGGTTAGCAAAAGCCAAATCAATGCGCTCTTGAATAAGGTTAGGGCAAACACACATATTTGACCAAGTAAAACAAGGTCCAAGAAACCCAGGTCAATAAGATTACAGATGTTGAGACAATTCTGGAAGTTGTATACGCGAAGAATTTACAAGATCTCTTTTGTCAATAAAGGATAACACTTCAATGAAATCATCCACAAGAAGCTATGGAAGTGAATGAGACTAAGCCACTTTAAGTCTTTCATGCTATCTAGGACTAGCATAAAAATATATTTTGTTTTTTAGTAAAATATGTTTATTTTGATATGATTTGAGAACATCTTTAAGCAAATAATAGAAAATGAAGGTATAATTAGAATAAAAGTAACATTTCATGCAAAATGTTAATTAGATTACTAAGGAAAAATAAAGATTAATCTTTATATTGTATTATTATTCATTAATTCTTATATTATTGAATATTACCTTGTTAACGATATTATATTATCTTCGAAATAATATTTTCATATTTGAAATATAATATTTTCACTCATAATATTAAATGTTTGATTCAAAAGTCTCTTTAGTACCAATTGAGATTAAAAGTGTTTGGTATCAAGCGAGACTCGATTATAAAATATTTTTCATACTCAAGCACATCATTCTATCCGTAGTGCTTATTGGACACTCAAAGAGAACTCGTGGAATTCTAAGGATGCTTTTTGGAAAATCATCTGGAAATATCAAGGACCTCAGAGAGTCCGAATGTTTCTTTGGCTTGCGGCTAACCAGAGGCTCTTAACTAACTCAGAAAGATTCAGAAGAGGAATTGCACAAAGTAGTGCCTGTCCAAGATGTGGACATAATCTTAAAGACATCATGCATGTACTTCGCGATTGTTCAACGGCCAAGGAAGTTTGGAAACTTGTGATCCCTCCGGAGAAGCAATCCAGGTTCTTTTCTGATCCCTTACATATTTGGTTAAATGCTAATCTTTACTGTCATACTAAAATGCAGGATAAAGGAATTACTTGGTCTTGTCTCTTTGGGATCATAGTGTGGAGAATCTGGAAGAATAGGAATCTTTTCATCTTCCAAAACATTGATTGGACTTCTTTCCAACTCGTCAAATCATCAATCAGTTGGGCTCAAAATTTTGAGTCTATTATCATCAAGGCCAAGGACGTCGTAGAACTTTCTAGGAATCAACAGCATTGCTTTGACAATTGGGTTCACCTTTCCTTCGATGGAGCAGTGGCTAGAACCTCCGGAGATGCCTCAGCGGGCGGCGTGGTGCGGGACCATGATGAAAATTGGATTTTAGGATACACGCATTATCTGGGCAAATGCTCACCATTGGAAGCTGAACTTTGGGGCATTCTCGATGGAGTGTTTATTCTAAAGAATAATGGTTACAAAAAGATCAAGATCCAGTCTGATAATCTTGAAGTGGTTAGGGCTCTGTCCACGGAAGATATGATCGACTCTGGAAATACACTTATCAGAAGAATTAAAAGACTCTTGCACACTGAAGTTCAATAGGTCATTAAATATGTTCCTAGGGAGTGCAATTTAGCTGCAGATCAAATGGCGAAGATTGGACTTTCATGGCAGACTTCTCTTCAAATTTATGAAGTACCACCTGATATAGTGGTAGCGGCTTCTCTTCAGGAAAAAATTTCTAATGTATCTTAAGAGTTTCTAAATTGTTAGTTTTTATTTTTTCACAAAAAAAAATAAACTTTTTCAGCTACTATTTTATATATTTTTATATTAAATTTTAATATAAAATTACATTTTTATCATTTAAATTAAATTCAAGTCAATTACCAATCAGCTTGTGCAAAAACTTTTATCCAAATTCCAACCTAATCAAATCTGATTTATCAAACCCGACAAGACTAATGAGAGTAATTATGAGACGTTATTCTTTCAGCTTTTTAGAGATGGAACGGGATACATATCTTGGTTAACGTGGCAACAGATAGTATTGTCCATACGACGACAAATCAATGATGTTTCATCTCGTGCCATCAGCCGTCTTCCTAAATGCAAATTGTAGACATCATGACAGATTAACATCAACTTGACCTACAGCTTTATACGATGTGAAAGTGAAACCTCTTTCCTTTCAGTGAGATTCGAGATCCTCTATCGTCTAACACCAAAACCACTGCTAACACCGCTGAAGGAGGCGGATTTGGCATCTCATTTTTTGAAAGAAGCACAAAACTGTAGGCAAACCTGCCTAACTTAGCCCGATACTTGAGAGAATTTAACCCAAAATATTGTAAGACAAGTGATGCAGGAAACGACTAACTGTTTGATGAAGATAAAATAAACAAAAAAAAAATAATGCCCAAATGCTACGCTAATAAAAATCACTTCCATATTCCAAAAACAAGTTCAGTACAGAATATAGCAACATCATTGCCATGGGTTGCTTCCCATTTTTTAAATTACACACTGTAATCAGAGAATCAAATGACATTCAAAGCCCACCTCCTTCAGATGAAGAATAGGACCAACACCGCTATAACACCTTCTACGGCTCATCTAACTGGTCCTGCATGAAAATCAACATCACACTGAGTTAGGCATGGGCTAATGCATGTGTCAAAATCCCTGTTAACATGGAGTTCGTGTGTGCCCTTGAGAGGGGCTAACATGGGTGAGGATAATGTGGATTAGGGGGAAATCAATGGTACATTTGCAGAATTAGGACTGAAAAAAGAGTAGAAAGTTGAAACTTTTAAAAACGTAGGGGTATAGGAAACCTTTAGGGTTTTTTTTCTATTAATTCAAAGAATATAATAAGAATAATATTGATCATAAAGCTTACTAACTTATTTATACTAGCCTTTCTTGCTAATAAGACTTTATTCCTTGCCCTAGATTTAAACCTTAAAAAGAACTAATCATCTGGGCCAATTATAATAAAAGGACCAACAGAAAAATAACATAATAATGTAATCAGCATTAATAAAAATGATAGATAATACAAGCTCCTGCTTCAGAGGGGAAGAGGAAGGGTAGAGGAAGGGAGGGCAATGACCTGCACATCCGAAGTCCAGAGAGTAAGATTATCCCTTAGCAGTTGCATAATGAGAGTGCTATCCTTGTATGACTCTTCTCCCAGTGTGTCAAGCTCAGCAATGGCTTCCTCAAATGCCTTTTTTAAAGAAAAACAAGCCATATTTAATGAATTTCCGAAATTAATTTATGATTTATTCTTACCATGACAAGCAACTATGCATCGACACCCAAGAATATCACAAAGAATGTTTTGAAACAAATTACGAACGTTATTTTGCAATGATTTCAGGGGTTAGCCTCATTCCATTTATTCTCTCCCCATAAACATAAGCAAGATAATAGCGACAAGAAATACAAACAATTCTTCGTCTGCCAACACAAATCTATTGAAATTTGGGAAATCTTGTACTAATTTGTTCCCTACCTAACTACAACTCTTAAGTATTTCAAGTTTGTTCACTGACCTACCATCTTACTGTGTTATTCCACTCTTCATTTTCCTTAAAACACCCGTATCTGACTTATTAAGACACGGATATGGAATATCACCCTCCAAATATATATGACTTAATTGCTCATAAGGATTTGGTTTAGCAGATCTGCATCAAAAAACATTATGCACTATCGCTAACACCCTGATATAACACTAGTTTCTTCCCAAGTTCACAAATTTCAAAATGAGAAGTGAGTTTAAAGTAATAGAATGATGAGAATCAAACAAATACAAATGGAGCTATCTTTTCGCAATTATCTGAACAAAAAATTATTTAACTAATGCTGGTTCATACTTTAATCTAATAGGCTCCAGATTAAACTAAATGGTGGATTTATAGCATAAAACATAATAAAGTGGTAACAAAAATAACAGAGGAAAACGCACCTGTTTAGCCATGCTACATGCCTTGTCTGACTGATTGAGAATCTCATAGTAGAACACCGAGAAATTCAGCGCTAGCCCCAATCTGATCGGGTGCGTCGGTGCTAGATCCGCCAGTGCAATATCCTTCATTCAGTTCAACACAAAAATCTAAAGAATCAACTTTTCGAAGAAGAAAATATGAAAGAGGTTTCAAAATCGAAGCCCCAACCGTAAAGTCATATTCCCCCAAGTCAACATCCAAAATTGTACTGTAAAGCTTGAGCTGGAGTTAGAATGTTACCTGAGCAGCCTTGTAAGACAACATAGTATCCTCGGCAGCAGCTTTCCTCTCATCACCAACCTTAAACTCCGCTAAATAGCGATGATAATCTCCTTTCATCTTCAAATAGAAAACCTTGGACTCACTAGCAGTAGCAGAGGGGATCAGATTCGACTCCAATAAAGTCAAGATACTAGCGCAAACTTCCGACAACTCGGATTCAATCTTGGATCTGTACTCCTTAACCAGCACAACATGTTCCTCGTTCTTTCGACCTTCTTCTTTCTGCTCGATGGAAGAAACGATTCTCCACGCGGCACGTAGAGATCCGATGACGTTTTTGTAGGCGACGGAGAGAAGGTTCCTTTCCTCGACGGTTAATTCAGCGGCTGGGGTTGAGCCGAGGACCAGCTTTTGCATGAACTGAACCATCTCCTCATAGCGCTCAGCTTGCTCGGATAGCTTCGCTAAGTAAACGTACTGATCGCGGCTCAGGTTGTCGGGGGCCGTCGTCGCCATTTGTCGTAATGGTGGGTTTCGAGGGAGAGAACGTTTTTCCTTTTTATTTATTTATTTTTTCTCTTTCGCTTTCAGGAGGGACGCTGAAGGCCTGAAGATTTAGAGGGGTTTTTTTTTTTTTAATGCAAGGTTGAGGAGGGTAAAATGGTAATTAAAAATGAGAATAGAATTGGTTGTTGGTTTTTTTTTGTTCTTAATTTTATTTAATTAAGATAAACTTATTTTTGAATTTTTGAGCCAAGAAAAGTAGGTTTTGTTGGGGAATCTGGATTTAAAAACTAATGATTCAGGATTTAAAATGGAATTGGGCGGTTTTGGAGATAAGATTTGCATGTAATAAGTGGGACCCAATCCAGCTCGAAACGGTGTCGTTTCGAGCATGACAGATAACGTTGTCAACGCGAGCATCAAATCAAACTCTATCAAAGGCATCGTCGTTTATAGTTCTCTCCAGCTGGCCTTTGTTTTTTAAAATTGTATTCCTTTTGGCGGCTTTCCCTGTGTTGCAACAGGCCAGCCAACCAAAATAAAAGTTTTAAAGCTCTAACTTTTCCTCTGCTATAATATAATACACCAATTTTATAAAAAAAATATTTATTATTAAAAAATTCCTATCTATGAATGAATTATGCTAAAAATATGGATACGGCATAAAAATAGAACGCTTCCAATGGGTTGGATGAAGTTGGAACTGCATCTTAATGGAGACCACATCAATATATTAAGTTAAGAATTTGTATAAAATTATTTAGTTGGTGACCCAATTTTTAGTGTATTTTTATCTTAGTCATCTACAATAAATTTTTATTTTTAGGGTTCTTTCATTTTAATTATTCAAACCTTAAATCTCTAGTGACTACTAATTATACACATTACATCATGTTTGCATTTTCATTTTGGTCACGAAATTTTTTTTAAAATATTGATTGGGGTAAAAAAATTAAGGATTAAAGTGAAAAGAGGTAGAAACTAAAATAATACACAAAATTTTTCAATTTATAATTGTTTATTCCATTGCCGAAAATTCTATTTTTTTAATATTAAAAATTTAAATTTCAAAACATCAAAATAAATTGAATAAACTATTGAAACAATTTTATTCATTCATAATGTCAACCGATGTGTACTATAATATTAAAATTAATTAATTTAATCTCCTTTTAAATTTTAAGATTAACGAAATCAACAAATAACTCATATATAATAATTGTCTATGAAACTTAAATTTATTTTGATTGTATAATTTAGAATCTTACATGTTAAGCTAAAAGTAAAGAAAAATATCCTTGAAATTAATTAAATTAATTATTTGTTCTATGTTTGGGTAAATAAGTGATGAAAAAATTATAAGTATTGCTTGGCATGCTAGATAAAATTAATTAATTTAATTAATTGTAAGGATTTTTCTTTACTTCTAGTTTAACATAGAAAATTCAAGATTATACAGTCAAAATAAATTTGGGTTTCGTAAACAAATATTAAAGACAATAATTTTCATTGATAACTTTGTAAAATAATTTCAAAACATCAAAATAAATTAATAACTTGTTGAAAATTCTTTATTTATTAATAATGTAAATTGATTTGTTACTATAATTTTGAATCTTAATATTTAAAAATTTATATTTCAAAACAAAAATTTAGAATTTTCAGCAATGAGATAAACAAGTACAATTTGATAAATTTTGTATATTATTTTAGTTTCTACATTTTTTAAACTTTAATCCTTAATTTTTTTTTACCCAAATCAATATTTAAAAAAGATATTTATTGGGTGACCAAATTGAAATCAACTTAAAAATTGAGTGACCAAAATGAAAATGCAAACATGATGTGGTGTCTACAATTAACCACCATTAGAGGTTTAATGCTTGAGTGACTAAATTGAAAGCGCTCTAAAAGTTGAGGGACTAAATTGCAAGGATTTCATTTTAAATGAACAAAATGAAAGTACCCTAAAAATTAAGTGATCAACTAAAGAATTTACCCTAAAAATAAATATTACACATTAACATGTATGTAGCACATCTTCTCGTTCAAATCATTTTAACTAATTTTTTAAAATTCACTTACATTAAATATAAAATAATTTTTAATAAATAACCATTAGTTTAACAATGTAATTGTACTATTTGAACATATAATTTTAAAATTGATGTCGTATCTTGAAAATATTTTCCACGATTCGCTGAAGAATATAATAATTTTAATATGAAAATTATTCTATATTGGAATATAGTATAATAAAAAATTAATTATATAAAAATGGGACAAATGAAAAAAAAAAAGCTAAATTTTTTTTCTAAGTTGTTTGCTACTTCTCCGTTGTTTTACCTAGTGATGGAGTCAACCTCCGGACTACTTACTATTTGCCTTTTTTTCCTCCTATTAATCCTCACTTTATTTTTTTCTCTTCATTCGCTCCATGCATCTTCTTTTTTCTTTCAATTTATAAATCTATTTTGTGGGTATTTTTACTGTCTTCACAAGTTATGATAGACAGATGATGATGTCTGTTGTCGCTGAAACTCCCTTGGCCACAAGCAATTTTTCTTGAAAAGTGGGTGGCTATTTGTTGAATTCTTAATTTGTTTTTGTTCGAGTCGATTTGGATTCGTGTTGTCTTAAGTCATATATATATATATTCATTATTTAATGCATCTTCACTTTTAAAAGTTTTTTCTTGTTTTTGTAGCATATTTTTTAATCTTACTTTTGCAAGTGATTTTAAGGTGGTTTTGTTGTCGTCCTCTCTAGTTTAGTGAATGCTCGGTTATTTTGCTGATTTTTCCCACTGCTTAGGACCATTCGCGGCTGGTTTCCTTATTGTGATAGTTGCTTGCGATCACTCTATATATGTCGTGCTTGAGTTGTGACAAAGCCAGTTGTCAACATGTGTTAAGTTCTCCTAATGTTGAGGCGAAAGTTTTTGTCATATTGATAAAGCTTGTTCTACACCGTCAAAGACAGAAATTTGTTTTTATTTTCTTACTAAATTGTATGGTCTCATCCATGGAATGTATTAATAAATTTTCTCTTTAAAAAAATGGGACAAATATTATCCTTTTAATTTTATATGTGAAGTCTAAAAACTCTCCTAATTGTATATAGAATAAATTAGTTTCTTTCCCGTGTCATGCACGAGTCAATTATATAATTTATTTTTAATTTAATACTAAAAAGTTTTAAATTTTTACGACAATTCCATACCTAGATTGATAAAAAAGAATGTGAAATTCTGTAAAAAAAGATAAATAGTATCAGTAAAAATTAAGGAAATCATATATTAAAATAAAAATATTAATATTAATAAAAAATAAAAATCATATACCACTTTCTAAAGAATTTAGTTAATTTTAATATTATATAAAATTATGCCTAAGGTGACAAAAAAAATAGATGCATCAGTAAATATACATATTAGAGATATAAACAAATTAAAGTCAAGAAATCAACAATAATTTTCTTTAAAAAGTAACAAAAAATTGGAAGTAATAACATAAAAAAATGATATAATTAAAATCTGAACAACTTGAGATGTTATTATTTAAAATCATTTTATATAATAGTTGTGATAATTTATATAGATTTTTTAGACTTTTAAAAATTAATAAATCTATATGCGTTGTTATCTTAAATTTAAATTAAATAATAAAAATGTTAAGATAAATAATATATTTTATGAAAATGTTTAGATTTAATCAAATAACTTATAATATAAATTAAACAAAAATATACATAGATTAATGGTATATGTGTAAAAAATATTAAATTTATCTATTGATTTTTAGGTTTAATTTAGATAAATAAATTTTGGACTAAGTACTAAAAAATCTGTATAAAATAATTTTAAAAAATCAATATAGTCCCTAGTTGAAAAGTGTAATCAATTGAGTCATTAATAAAAAATTAACAATCAATCGAACCCTTATAATATGGATTATCGTTGAAGCCCCTTACGACCCGTTACTGCTAACGAGGTAGGTGATGTAACAATTGGCATGAAAAAAATGATGATGTGGTGGCTCATGTGACATTTGATGTGAAAAAATATCCGACATGAGGAACTTAATATTTTTTTTAATTGTCTTATGAGGGCATAATCTATTTTTTTAATTATTTTAGGAGGGATTATTGATTTTTAAGGATTATATAAACATTTTCAATATATATATATATATATATATATATATATATAAAAGGAATGGTAGTTTTAAAATTGTTATAGTGTTCTAAAATAAAGAGAGATGGAGAGAATAAAGAACAAAAAAAAATATGAAGCAATAGAGAATGTAATTTATTGATCAAAAAGGGTAATTACAATGCTTCATCAGAGTCTCTATTTATAGGCATAAGAAGTATAATAGAAGTTGAGATCTAATCCTAATAACTATTAGAATTTAAAGTACATTAAAACTTTATCTTGATCATGATGGACATCCACTTAATAAGATATTCATAACACTCCCCATTGGATGTCCATTGGTAGATAATGTTCTTCATTAAAACCTTATTAGGAAAAACCCTCGTTAAAACCTTATTAGGAAAAACCCTATAGTATAAAAACCTAATGAAGGAAAAAAAGTACACGACCTATAATATGCATAATATGCTGCCTCATTAAAAACCTTACTAGGAAAATCCAATTGGACAAAACCTTGATTAAGGGAAAAAGAGTACAACGTGTATCTACTCCCCCTCATGAAAACATCACATACTTTCTCATATTCTACGTATTCAATCTTGAATACTAGTATTTCAAATGACTATTTGAATGTATTGCTAACCATTTATATCACCATTCTTTTAAAAGTCATGAGTGAGAGAAATTTGGGGAAATATATTTTGATCTCTTCAGGAGATTCAACAATAATCATAAGAAACTTTAATCATGATTCTTTTATAATAACACAAATGAGTATTTTGGATCATTTTATAATCCTCTTTCAACTACTATTCACTAAGTCAAATTTACCGCATATTCAAATTATTTCAATTAATATAAATGAACAATTTCTCGAGAATTTCAATATGCTTCTAGCATCCTAAATCCTTCAAGGATTTTATTATAAACTTTACTATATAGTGATTCATAAAAGGTTGTAACAATAACCATTAGACGCAAGTTAATTCTTTTATGAATTGTCAATTTAATAATATATCTAAAGGTTATTACATCCACCACAAAAGAATATTATATCTTTTCATAATCAATGCATGGACTTAGAGAAATACTTCATATTTTTATTCCGCTTTTGCAAAACTACTTCAATTGCACCCTTACTGACTTTATACCTTTAGATATTTTGACAAGAAGGATTTTGTTTTTTTTTCTACAGTATTATTTTGACAAGAATAATACCGACCAATGAGTATTCGATTGTCGTAAGTTGCTTTTGTGCTCATCATCGAGCACCTCAGGTGTCACGGGAATCGGTTGTCAGAATCAAACATGTGGCGCATCTCGATAGTAGCATAGTTGACCAATGGGACCTTAACGTACCAAATGTTCAGACTTTGAAAGAATTCATCTGGAATTTCTGCCTGAATTGTCGGATCCTCGTATGGTGTCCATTGAAACTATATGAACGTGATAAAAATATTAGTTATATACATAATACTAAATACTAAATATGAAATGACTATGTTATGTATATATTTTATTTATACTTAAATGCGCTTCCAACCGTTGGTCTAATAGAAGCCATATATCATCAAGAGCGGTAGGTATTCCAACATAACTCGCCGAATGGTTCCACCTAATTAAATAAAATTTTTAGCATAAAATTATATTTTAAATCTATGTAATAATTGTAAAATCTAATATAAATTTTACCTCGTTATAAGTGGGAATATATATGGGTGGTTCACTCGAGGATGTAAAAATGGAAAGTGAAACCGAGCCCATAATTGTAGTAGTGATAGACAACTTCCGATTTTGGCTTTTTTTAGTTTTGTCACCCCGTACATCTCTTGGTACAATGTTGCCAACACGGCAGACCCGCAACTAAGTTTGCCAGCTGCTCTAAAATCAATGAGTTTCAGTAGCCACCTCAGATGTACGAGGTTTTGTGAAAATTCCGGCATCAGATAACCTCCAATGATCTCTATTCACAACATAAGGACTTCACATTTAAGTATTATTTCTACTTTAGTGGAATCATTCCCCGACTCCGGGAATGTGTCTCGTAACCAGCCTATCTCGATTCAACCTCCGTAAATATTATCTGGAATCACACCCAAAAGATCGTAGCATATGGCTCCCCAATCAGCAGATTGAGAGGATTCAGTGAGTACGGACCCATCCATCAGCAATCCTAATTGTAACTGCACATCTTCCAAAGTGATGGTACACTCTCCGCATGATGGAATATGTGCATCTCGGGTCTCCACCTCTCTATGAACGCGTTGATGAGTTTCAGGTCCAACTTGCACCCCCGGCCTATATTAGCCACGTGCCAAAAACCCGATTCCCTCAAGTAATTTTCTGTCAATGGTGATGGAGGACCAGACATATTACGAATATAACATTATAACACCCGATCTACAGACTGTTATAAAAAATTTTAAAATACAAATTAATTAAAATTACATAAATGAAAAAAATATTAAATAATATTCAAAAATTGAAATTAACCCTTACCATTTTCATTTATTCGACGGATATATTTTTATGAGTGAGACGAATTAATTCCCCGGCCATTGCTAACACGATCAAATATTTTTGAAATTACAAAAAAAAATAATTTAGAAAAAAAAGGAAATAATTAATTAAAAAGAGCTTTGAGAAATTTAAGAAGAAATTTGAGAGCTTTTTTGAAAATTTTGGAAGAAATGTTTGTGTGAAAAAATAAGAAGGGATTTTTTATAGTTTTTTTTACCGTTGGACCCCCCAATGGTCAAAATTTTAAATGACCGTTGGAAGTAAAAAACATGGGCTAAAACTGTAACACCTCTAACCCATATCCGTCGCCGAAACAGGGTTATGGAGCATTACCAGAGTTTACAAAACAAATATAATTAATTCATGTCATTTACTATTCATATCCGAATCCAATTATATTCAATCATATTGTCCCTTAAATGGACCATCGAGGCCCAATTTATGCATTAGAAACAAGTTAGGACTAAATCGGAAACTCAGAGAATTTTTCATGAAAATTTCAAAATTTTTCTTAGATGAAGGGGACACATGTCCGTGTGGATAAGCCATGTGGCTCACACGGCCAAGTGACATGCCCGTGCCTTAGCCCATGTCGGCATTCTATGTAAGGCACATGGCTGTGTCCTAGCTCGTGCTCAAAATTAGGGTAGTTACTGACTTGGGTCACACGGCCAAGCCACACGCCTGTGTGCTAGGCCGTGTAAGCATACTGACTTGCATTAATTAGGTGTAGGGTTCACAAGGCTAAGCCACACGCCCGTGTGCTAGGCCGTGTGTCACACACGGCTGAGACACACGCCCGTGTCTCTGCCCTTGTGAAAATACCTGGGCATTCTGTTTCTCAATTTTGAGGATGCAGGGGACACACAGCCAAACCACACGCTCGTGCGCATGGCCGTGTGTCACACACGGTTGAGACACACGCTCATGTGTCTACCCATGTGGATGAAAATAGGCCATTTTCAAGGCCACTTTTCTCACCCAAAATTTGCCTTCAACCTACAACAACACTTAAATACATTCACCAACCAATTCAAGACATTAAAACCAATCCAAAACCAATCTTATACATGATATATCATCACATGTATTTAAGTGTTCAAACTTACCTATTTGTATAATCATTTAAGTTTATCAAAATTCAATCTATCATACCAAGCACATATATATTAAACATGATATAACCTCCTACACAAACACCAAATATACCATCACTAGCCATTCCAATGGCTAGTTACAACCAACCATATACATGCCATCATTGGGAAATTTAACCTATCCATGCCATTATACCAAAATAATTTTGCTATTTATACCAAAAACTAGCTGAAGGATAGTGTGATGATGCTCCGACTGTAACAGCCTGGTTTTAGCTAAATCAGAACAGTAGTTTCAGAATCATAAATCCGATGTCGAAAAATTATTTTAATATTATTTTTGGTGTTTATAGCATGTGATTATATGTGTGTGAAAGTTTCGTGAAATAATTTTAGCGTTTGAATGCTTAATTTGAGAAAAAGGACTTAATCGCGTAAAATGCAAAAGTTGCATTCTAATTGTTTAAGTGCTTATTTGCTATGAATAATTAAATGTGAAGTCCTTATGTTGTGAATAGACCATGGATAGTGGAAATTGACATGAATAACCATCCATTATGTGTTTTTAAATAATATTAAATAAGGTCATTTTGGTAATTAGCTAAATAAATCATAATTTAACAAAACCAAAGCTAAAATTATGTTCATCTTTTCCATTTTCAACCGAAAATAAAGAAGAAAAGATAGCTTTAAAGCATTTTAGGGTTTGACACCTTTAATCCTTCATTAAGGTATGATTTTTGATCCGTTTTTGATGATTTCTACGTTTTTGTGATCGTTGCTTTGAGTACTAGCTAGCCTGTGCCCTAATTTTTGAGTTTGTTGGTGATTTTGTAAAATTCCATTGATGAATTCGTGATTTTTGTGATAGTTATGATGAAAAATGATAGATAAATGATAGATTTTCATATTTTATCAAGTGATTTTTGAAGAAAACACAAGTTCGGGATTAAATTGTGAATTTTGTAAATTGGGTGGTTGAAATGTGCAATAAATGATAAATATAGGCTGTTAAGGGCCCATGTGAAATTTGACTAGTTTAAATTGGGGTGAAATTATGTGAAATTTGTGTATTTGTAAAATTGGGACTAAATTGTAAAAATGTGGAACTTTAGGGGCTAAAGTGTAAAAATGCCCAAATATGTGTTTGTGGACTGAATTGAATGATTTGATGAATAAATGAGTTAATTTTTAATATATATAGATCAAGAACAAAAGAAATCAGATTTAGATCGGGGAAAATCAAAGGTTATCGAATAGTCGATCCAGTCCATTTATCCCTAATACGAGGTAAGTTCATATGCAAATAAATGTATTTAAATTGAATTATATATGGTTAATTATCATTAAACTGCTATGAATGTTGAATGATTGAATACGAGTAAGAATCGACAGGGTTACAATATCCGAAAGTCCCGTACGAACCTTAGGAATAATATAGGATACGAATGTCATGACATTAGGATTATCGAGATGCGATTATGTGTAAGACCATGTCTGAGACATTGGCATCATTTTGTGATTACGTGTAAGACCATGTCTAGGACATTAGCATCATTATTTGATTTTGTGTAAGACCATAGCTGGGCTATCGGCATCGATATGTAATAACATGTAAGTCCATATCTAGGATATGGCATTGTATGAGCTATATGTGATTTCTGAGTATCCTTAACGATTCCGAATGGTTCAACGGACAAAGTCAAGTCAAGAAAGAATGTGTGAATAAGATAAGTGGCTCAGGCACATACGAGATTCATACAAGTATTGAAAAGGGAAGTATTTGATGAATTTACTTATGATTTTGAATATATGTTCAATGGGAAAGGTTTGTGAGCTGTTATATGCTTATTCATGATTTGCCTATTAATGAAAATAATGTTGATTCATGTGGTAATTTTATTTGTATATGGCTTACTAAGTTTTTAAAGCTTACTTTGTGTGTTCTTTCCCTGTTTTATAGTTAATCAAAGCTAGCTCGAATTCGGGAATCATCAAGAACATCGTCACACTATCGATCAACTTGTTGGTATTTTTGATGCTTTGTAAATATGGTATATGTCATGTATAGGCTAGTGATATGATGATGTGTTTTGAGATATGATATTAGCAATGAGATTTGGCTCATGAATGATATAAATGTTGATGTGTGTTTGGCCATTGGTTTATATCATAAGTTTGATAAGTGATATATGATGTATATATTGCCTTGTGTTTTGGCATGTTTGGGATGGTTGTTATGATGGTTATATGGTTGCTCAATTAGCTAGTTGTCAATTGGTGTATTATTTCTTGAAAAATGGCATGTTGTGGCTTGATTTTTATTTGATGATTTGGTATGTTTTATGACATGAATTAGTTGATAAGATGATGAGAAAAATGCATATAGAAGATAGGTGAAATTGTTGGTAATGGCATATTGTTTTAGTATGTTTTGGATTATGATTTGAGTAGTGAAATGGATGGGTTTTAAATGGCATGATTTGTATATGAAATAGCATGTTTTGGTTGCCTATAAATGTGTTGAAAAGGTATTATTTTGGTTGTTTAGGTGAGCATGAGAAAAGGTGGCAAATTGGCCTTACAAATGGCCTATTCTTGTCTACGCGGGCAGAGACACGAGCGTGTGTCTCAGTCGTGTGCGACACACAGTCATGATACACGACCGTGTGTCCCCTGATGTTGAAATTGAATTGAAGTCAGTATGCTCCACACGACCTCTCACATGGGCGTGTGACCGGCCGTGTGGCACAAATCAGTATACCCCCTAAATGGCATACGGCCTAACACACGGGCTTGTGACTTGGCCATGTTGCATAAGCCAGTATACCCTATAGGATTGACACGGCCTGACACACGGGCGTGTGTGGCCATTTTGAAGGGCACACGAGCTAGACACATGAGCGTGTGGTCAGCTGTGTGACCCAAGTCAGTATGTATGCCCTGTTTTCACATGGCCTGGGACACGGACGTGTTTGGAGCCGTGTGAAAACAAGGCATACATACTGACTTGGGTCACACGGTTGACCACATGCCCATGTGTGCGTGTTTGGAGCCGTGTGAGGCACATGGCTTATTCACACGGGCGTGTGACCCTTGTATGGTTGAAAAATTTTTAAGTTTTTGAGAATTTTTGTATGTTATCGGTTTAGTCCCGAACCATTTTTAAAGAATGTTTAAGGCCTTGTAGGCCCTATATGAGACAATGTGTTTATGATTGAATGGTGTTTGAGAATGGATGCATAAATGTATGTTGTATGTTGTGATTTGATAGGTAATGCCTCGTAACCCTATTCTGGAGAAGGATACGGGTTAGGGGTGTTACACCGACCGACTTCCAACCTTTTCGAGCTTCCGAGCACTATAAAACAAAGGAAAATAAACAAAGCAAACATATAATGCTTAGTAAGTTTGTATAACTAGAAATTTAACTTACCATTCATTTCCATTAAAATAAACATGCAAAATGCATCAAATAAGTTTGGCGAATAGCCTAAACACCTAACTTTATCAAAACATGTTAGTCATTATAATTCACACAATTGTCAAGAAACATGAATGAGCTCATCATGTAATAACTTTCATGAACAAATTCTTTTTTTGTTATCATATTTCCATATTTCCATATACATTTCTATAATAAATCATTTCAAGTTTAGTTTAGCCATGTCAGAACTTTGCCTGTTGAATTTATTTGAAATATCGATGGATACACTTGTAGTACACTTAAAGTTTACAAAACTATAATCCGTTAATTCATATTCAGTGATACTCATTAGAGCACATAATCAGGAAGCACTCTCTTAAGCCATATAACAGGAAGCTTATCCGGGCTTAATAATAGGAAACTCATAAGAGTTTAAAATAGAAAGCTCATGTGAGCTTAATGGGATAACTCCGAAGAGTTATTATCAGGAAGCTCCATATAGCCATATAATAGGAAGTTCAAGCGAGCCATATCAAGAAGCTCACAAAGAGCATATATTGGGACACTTATAAAGAGCTGCGGGTATGTCCGTAATACATGCAGGATCAATATCGATCATATAATAGGATGCTCACAAAGAGCTGCGGTATATCCCCAACACATGCAGGATCAATATTGATCGGGATGCTCACAGGTACCATATAACGGGAAGCTCAAGAGGGCTTATAACGAGATGCTCGTGGGAGCTGTGGTGTGTCCGCAACACATGCAGGACCGCAACCAATCAGGAAATCCTGTATCCATCAAATTCCATTATTCAAACGGGATTTAATATTTATCGGGCTTTGTTGGATATGTAAACAATTTCATATATTTAGTATTTATACAATTCACATACGCAACATTTAATTCAAACATATAAATATACACAATTTAGTTACACGAACTTACCTCGACACTTGTTTGTATACGAGAATCTACTAATCCGGTATTTTTTTGTTTTCCTCGATCCAACTCCATACTAGGTCTATCTGGATCCAATTAAACTTGCTTGAAGTTCTCTCTCTTAGCTGGGGTTTCCATAGAAATTTTGGTAAAGATGATGATATGAAATTATTTTATTCATTTAATTAACTTATCATCCATTAATTTTTCAACTTTCCAACTTACTCCTTTTCTTTTTCTAATTTTCCATGGATGAATCATCATAAATATCTACTAACCCTTCTTAATGGTCTATTTACCATAAAAGGACCTCAAATTTTGAATTCCATAGCTATTTGATCCTTCTAGCTACTAGAATTCACTTTTGCACTTTATGCAATTTGGTTATTTCCTCCTAATTAAATATGAAATCGGTAAAATTTTCTTAACGAAATTTTCATACATTATTCCTATCATAATGCAGACCATGCAATAATATTAAAATAAAATTTTTTCTTACTTAGATTTGTGGTCCTGAAACCACTGTTCCAATTTCATTGAAAACAGGCTGTTACAACTCTTCCCCTTAAAGAATTTTCGTCCTCGAAAATCTTACCCGTAAAGAGGTTTTTCCTTTGGTTCCCAAGTAGCTTCTTCTAATCTGTGTCGTTGCCAAAGAAATTTTACTAAAGTTACCTTTTTATTTCTTAGTTCTTTCATCTCCCGTGCCAGGATTTTGACCGGTTCCTCATTGTAAGTCATGTCAGGCTAAATCTCAACTTTTGTTGGAGAAATAACATGTGAAGGATCTGACCAATATCGTCGCAACATAGACACATGAAAAACATTATTAATTCTATCAAGCTCTGGTGTAATGCCAATGATATGCAACAGGTTTGATTCTTTCAGTGATTTCATATGGTCCGATAAACCGTGGACTCATTTTTCCTTTACGGCCAAATCGGAGAAATTTCTTTCAAGGTAATACTTTCAAGAATACCTTATCACTGACTTGAAATTTTATCTCTTTTTGATTAAGATCGACATAAGACTTTTGACGATCAGAGGCTGTTTTCAAACTATCCCAAATCACTTTCACCTTTTCTTTAGTTTCAAGGATTAAATTTACTCCATGTATCTTTTTCTCATTGAGCTCAGTCCAATACAACGGAGTTATACATTTACGACCATACAAAGCCTTATATGGTGCCATTTTAATGCTAGATTGATAGCTATTATTGTATGTAAATTCAACTAAAGGCAAATATCTTTCCCAATTACCTTCAAATTCTAGCACACAACACCGAAGCATATCTTCTAAAATTTGTATTACACTTCCAGATTGGCCATCAGTCTGAGGATGAAATGCGGTACTAAAATGTAGCTGTGTACCCAGAGCTTCTTGCAACTTGTTCCAGAATCGGGATGTAAATCGTGGATCTCTGTCTGAAATAATGGATATCGACACTCCATGAAATCTGACAATCTCAGAAACATATAACTCTACTAATCTGTCCAGGGAGAAATTCATACGTACTGGAATAAAGTGTGCAGACTTTGTCAAATGATCAACGATTACCTAAATAATATCTTTATTTTTCGGAGATAAGTGCAATCCCGGCACAAAGTCTATGGTAATTCTTTCCCATTTGCATTCTGGTATCGTAACTGGCTGTAATAATCCCGAAGGCACCTAATGTTCAGCTTTAACCTGTTGACATATCAAACATTTATATACAAATTCAGAAATATCCCATTTCATTCCCGGCCACCAGTACATCTTTTTCAAATCATCATACATTTTGTTACTCCTCGGATGAACAGGCATAGTACCGCTATGAGCTTCATGTAGAATCTTCTGTACTAGCTCTGAATTCCTCGGTACACATACTTGACCCCTGTACATAAGACAATGACCAGATCCAATCTGAAATTCTAAATTTGAAATTGACTCAGATTGTACATGTTTAGCTTGTAATTCATCATTATTTTTCTGAGCCTCGTAGATCTATTGCAAAAATGTCAATTTAGCTTTTAACTCAGCTATGATTGAACCATCATCAGACAAAGATAACCAGGTATTCATTGCTCGCAAAGCAAACAGAGATTTTCTGCTCAAAGCATCTACAACCACATTGGCTTTTCCTGGATGATAATCAATAACTAGATCATAATCTTTTATTAATTCAAGCCATTTGTGCTGTCTCAAGTTCAAATCTTTTTGAGACATTAGATATTTTAAACTTTTATGATCAGTGAATATATGGCATTTTTCACCAAACAAGTAATGTCGCCAAATTTTTAAAGCAAATACAATAGCTGCTAATTCCAAATCATGTATCAGGTAATTCTTTTCGTGTGGTTTTAACTGTCTAGATCCATAAGCAATCACTTTACCTTCTTGCATCAATACACAGCCTAAACCATTAATGATGCATCATTGTAAATTACAAATCCTTTACCCGATTCAGGTTGAACTAGTACGGGTGATTCAGTGAACAAAGTTTTTAATCTGTCAAAACTCTGCTAGCATTTATTAGTCCATTAAAATTTTACATCTTTCTGCAACAAGCGAGTCATCAGAGAAGCTATCATCAAGAACCCTTTTACAAATCTTCGATAGTAACCAGCTAATCCCAGAAAACTTTTGACTTTGGATACATTTTTCGGAGCTTTCCAGTTAACAATTGCTGAAATTTTATTCGGGTCCACTCTGATGCCTTCAGTAGATACTATATGTCCAAGGAAACCAACTTTATGAAGCCAAAATTCACATTTACTAAATTTGACATACAGTTGTTTCTCATGCAGAGTTTGCAACACAATTCTCAAATGATCAGCATGTTCATTTTCATCTCGGGAGTATACCAGAATATCATCAATAAACACCACAACAAATCTATCCAGATACGGTCTAAAAATTCTATTCATTAAATCTATGGATACCGCAGGTGCATTAGTCAAGCTGAACGGCATCACAAGAAAATCATAGTGCCCGTAACTGGTTCTGAAGGCTGTCTTTGGCACATCTGAATCTTGAACTCGAAGTTGATAATAACCGGAATGAAGATCAATCTTCAAAAATACAGTGGCACCTTTTAACTGATCAAACAAGTCACCAATACAAGGCAATAGGTACCTGTTCTTTATTATGACTTTGTTGAGTTGTCTGTAATCAATACATAATCTTAACGACCCGTCTTTCTTTTTAAAAGATTAAACCGGTGCACCCCAAGGTGAGAAACTAGGTCGAGCAAAGCCTCTATTAGTTAGTTCTTGCAGCTGTGCTTTTAATTCTTTTAATTCTGTTGGAGCCATTCTGTAGGGTGCTATAGATATCAGTGTTGTCCCTGGAACAAGCTCTATAGAAAATTCCACTTCTTTGACTGGCGGTAATCTAGGTAAATCTTCCGGAAACACATCAGGAAACTCATAAACAACTGGCACTGACTTAATCTTCGATTAGGATAATTTAGTGTCCAACACATATGCAAGATAGGCATCATACCCTTTTCTGATATATATCTGTGCTGACATGGATGATATCACATTACACAACCCTTCCATTTTATCAGATTCAATACGGAGCAATTTACCATTCTGACATTTTAACACAATATACTTCTATTTACAATTTACCACCGCGTCATGCTGAGTTAATCAGTCCATACCCAGAATCACATCAAATTCATCAAATGGCAACAACATTAAATCAATTGGGAAATAATAACCCCTTACCACCAACTAACAATTTTTACAAATTTTATCCACCATTACCTACTGGCCAAGGGAGTTCGAAACTTTAACCATGAATTCAGTGGACTCAATAGGTAAATTTTTAACAGACACTAAATTCGTACATATGTATGAAGTTGTTGAACCAGGACAATCAAAGTAGTAATATCAGTATTAAGAAGAGAAAAAGTACCAGTAATGACGTCTGGTGCAGAGGCATCCTCTCTTGCACGAATAGCATATGTCCTTTCTGGTGCTCGTGCTTTAGATTTGACAGTTGAATCTTTAGTCACACCTCAGCTACCACTGACATTACCAGGGTTACGAGGTGGTCTACCTCTCGAGGAAGGATTACTCAGCCTTGAAGTCTGAACAATATCTTTTTCAGGCTTTTTCGAGCAATCTCTAATATAGTGATCAAGAGAACCATATCTAAACCGAGCTACATTTCTCATACGACACTCATCGAAATGAAATTTATTACAATGTTTGCATTTCAGTTTGAGGTTTCCAACACTTTTTACACTTGTTACGGTTGGGGATGGAGATCTCGGATTAGAGCGTTGCATACTTTAGTCTCTACCAGAGTACCCCATAGATGTGATAGAATGATCATGGTATTTTTTCAATTTCTTTAAAGCTGACGATTGTGATTTTCCCATAAATCTTTTACTTGAAGTCCGGGCCTCCATCTCTGTCTGCCTCTATTATTTACTTAATTCTTCGGCTTTATGTGACCGATCAACCAGTACCACAAATTCTTTCAGTTACAAAATCCCAACAATTAATTTAATATCTTCATTTAATCCCTTTTCAAAACGTTTACACATGGCAACTTCAGTCGGGATACATTCTCTAGCATACTTGCTTAATGGACCTTAAATGGACCATTGAGGCCCAATTTATTCATTAGAAACTAGTCGAGACTAAATTGAAAACTTAGAGAATTTTTCACGAAATTTCAAAATTTTTCTTAGATGCAGGGGACACACGCCCGTGTGGGTGGGCCGTGTGGCTCACACGGCCAATGCAGACCCGTGTGGGCATTCGATGTAAGGCATACGACCGTGTCTTAGCCCGTGCTCAAAATTAGGGTAGCTACTAACTTGGGTCACACGACCAAGCTACATGCCCATATGCTAGGCCGTGTGAGCATACTGACTTGCATTAATTAGGTGCAAGGTTCGCATGGCCAAGCCACATGCCCATGTGCTAGGCCATGTGTCACACATGGCTGACACACATGCCTATATCTCTGCCTGTGTGAAAATACCTGGGCATTCTGTTTCTCAATTTTAAGGATACATGGGACACACAGCCAAACCACACGTCCGTGTGCATGGCCGTGTGTCACACACGGTTGACACACATGCCTGTGTGTCTACCCGTGTGGACGAAAATAGGCCATTTTCAAGGCCACTTTTCTCACCCAAAATTTGCCTTCAACCTACAACAACACTTAAATACATTCACCAACCAATTCAAGACATTAAAACCAAGCCAAAACCAATCTTATACATGATATATCATCACATGTATTTAAGTGTTCAAACTTACCTATTTGTATAATCATATAAGTTTGTCAAAATTCAGTCTATCATACCATGCACATATATATTAAACATGATATAACCTTTTACACAAACATCAAATATACCATCACTAGCCATTCCAATGGCTAGTAACAACCAACCATATACATGCCATCATTGGGCAATGTAACATATACATGCCATTATACCAAAATAAGTTTGTTATTTATACCAAAATGAGCTGAAGGATAGTGTGATGATGCTCCGACTGACTTCCAATCTTTACGAGCTTCCGAGCACTATAAAATAGAGGAAAATAAATAGAGAAAGCATATAATGCTTAGTAAGTTCGTATAACTAGAAATTTAACTTACCATTCATTTCCATTAAAATAAACATGCAAAATGCATCAAATAAGTTTCGCTAATAGCCTAAACACCCAACTTTATCAAAACATGTTAGTCATTATAATTCACACAATTGCCAAGAAACATGAATGAGCTCATCATGTGATAACTTTCATAGACATATACTTTTCTTATCATATTTCCATATAACATATACATTTCTATGATAAATCATCTCAAGTTCAGTTTAGCCATGTCAGAAATTAGCCTGTTGAATTTATTTGAAATATCGATGGATACACCTATAGTACACTTAAAGTGTACAAAAATGTAATCCGTCAATTCATATTCAAGGGTACTCATTAGAGCACATAATCAAGAAGCATTCTCTCTATCCATTTAACAGGAAGCTCGTGTGAGTCATGTAACATGAAGCTTATCTGGGCTTTATAACAGAAAACTCATAAGAGTTTGAAACAAAAAACTCATGTGAGCTTAACGGGATAACTCCGAAGAGTTATTATTAGGAAGCTCGGGATAGCATATAACAGGAAGTTCTAGCGAGCCATATCAGGAAGCTCACAAAGAGCCTATATCGGGATGCTAATAAAGAGTTGTGGTATGTCCGCAATACATGCAGGATCAATACCGATCATATAATAGGATGCTCACAAAGAGCTGCGGTATATCCGCAACATATGCAAGATCAATACCGGTTAGGATGCTACAGGAACTATATAATGGGAAGCTCGAGAGGGCTTATAACGGGATGCTCATAGGAGCTGTGGTGTGTCCGCAACACATGCAGGACCACAACCAATCAAGAAATCCTGTATCCATCGAATTCCATTATTCAAATGGGATTTAATATTTATCGGGCTTTGTCAGATATGTAACAAATTTCATGTATTTGGCATTTATACAATTCACATACACAACATTTAATTCAAGCATATAAATATACACAATTTTGTTACACGAAGCCTTGGAAGTCCTAAAAAGCCTTGGAAGGTAGATGAATCCACAACTCCCTTCTAACAGCTTTAATTTCCCCTCCAAGAAAGAAAACTTGGCAAGAAAAAGCTTAAAGATGATCTTAATAATGCGAAAAGATTGTTAAAACTCTTGTAAAAGAAAACTCAAGAGAAATTCATAAAAACAAAACTCAAATAGATTTTTTTTTAACTCAAAGTGAATAATGAACGAATTGATTATTTACAATGAAGAGGCTTTTATATAGGGTAGCTAAGTAAATCCAAATAAAACTCTTAAGTATATCGAAACTCTAATTAACCTAACAAGTAGTTTTAAACTAAACTTTATTTTTAACATAAATCTCCTAAATAACTTAGAATAATTTAAATGTAACACCCCTCACCCATATTCAACGTCGAAATAGGGTTACAGAGCATTACCGAACATATCACACATTTAAACATACATTTCTCATTTTAATTACAGGCAACTATCATTCAAACTCTATCATAATGTCCCTAATACAAGCTTACGATGCTCAAAACATGCATTTGGGGTGGTTCGGGACTAAACCAATAACTTAAGAAACTTTTGAAATACTTAGAAAATTTTTCCAAAATACAGGGGTCACATGCCTGTGTGACCAGGCCGTGTGTCACACACGGCCAAAGACACGCCCGTGTCACAGGCTATGTTAAAAACATGCTACTTGCTAACTTGGGTCACACGGCCAACCACACGCCTGTGTGTCCAGCCCGTGTGCCCATTCGAAATGGCCTTACACGTCCGTGTGCCAGGCCGTGTGCTAGTCGTGCCAAACTTGTAGGGTATACTGACTTATGCCACAAGGCCAAGTCACACGCCTGTGTGCTAGGCCGTGTCAAAATTGTAGGGTATACTGACTTATGCCACACGGCCAATCACACGCCCGTGTGCTAGGCCGTGTGGAACCTACTAACTTGGGTATTAATTCAACACCAGGGGACGCACAGGTATGTAATATGACCGTGTGTCACACACGTTTGAGACATACGCCCGTGTCTCTCTACCCGTGTGGACAAAAATAGGTTATTTACCAAGCCAATTTGCCACCCAAATTTGTATACACCTACATCAAACCAAATGGTACCAAAACATAACACTTATAAGCATTGAAATCAACTTCAACCAGGCTTCATTTATACCATTTCAATACCAACCAATATCAAAGATATCAATATCACAATGTGCCATTCAATTTACACCAAAAACTTATAATTTCAAATCATCAATATGACCATTTTCAATCCTGCTTCATTTAGCCTAATTTCACAAACATATCAAACTTAATTCACAACTAATTAGTACCCCTAATTTCCAAATACCAACTAGCATCACATATTCAATAATCAAGCACATAACAAGAGCCATTTACACAAGTACATACACAACCAAATCAACCAACACAAGCCAACTCTCATGGCTATAAATACAAACCAAACACTTAAGATTTACAAACCTTTTCAAATGACCAAAGTCATTAACAACACATATATCAAAATGACCAAACTCTTATACATGCCATATACCAAAATACCAAAGTTCCAAAGTACCAAGTGATAATAGGATAGTGTGACGAAGTCTCCGACGATTTTCGAATTCGAGCTAGCTTTGAAATCACTATAAAACACGGTAAAATAAATAAAGTAAGCTATAAAGCTTAGTAAGGTCGTATGAAAATAATAAGCAAGTCTCAACATTCATTTACCAGTCAAATTAAATGACATAATATGCAACAATGCATTAATCTCAAGCTAAAATTGTAACATCCCAGAATTGGGCCTAGTAGGATTGGGCCGATTGGGAATTGAGCTTTAGGAAAATTAGAATATTATTTATTTTTGTGTTGGCTCGGGTATGAATTTTGTGTATTAGAATAGTTTTATGAAGGCTTGTTTTTATTTAGGAAATTAGAATAAATTTTAATATGGCTTATTTAATGAAGTGGATTAGGTGAGCTTAGCACTTAAGTTAATTTAAGTGTTCATTTATAGCACAAGAGGAGTAAGTGGCAAGTTGGTTAAGGAGCTTGAAAGGTAGCTTGAGGTTAGAGGTTCAAGTGGTATGTTTAGCTTTTTGAAGGTTTATTTTTGTGTATTAGCATTGATGGCCGGTCAAACTTATTTATGATAGGTGGACTAATAACTTTTGGTAAATTGAATTTTTGTTTAGGGAAAGCTTAAGTTATGGGATAAGATTTTTAAGGTTATGGAAGGATATCTTAAAGTTATGGTATATTGAGGGGACAAAGGCATGGAATAAGGAAGATGTTTTGGAAAGTAATCCTAGGCTTTAGTGGATGTATGTGGACGGCATGGGTGTCTAGGGGGGTGGCCGAATTTTGTTAGGTAGCTTGGGGGGAATAGTTGGCCAATTCTCCTTTTGAACATCTTTTGCATTTTTGTTTTCCCTCTCCAAAAATCCTTTGTTTGGCCGAATGAGTATTGTACATTTTGTGCAAGTTTTGCTTTTGGTTAGCCTTCATTTTGTTTGAACCAAAATTTATATTTTCTTTCTCTCATCTTTTCCTTTGAAACCGAAAACATCTTTTGTACTTTTGTGCACTCTTTCTCCCATCTCTCTTCCTCTTTTCTTACTTTTGGTATTTGCTCAACATCACTTTTTCCTTTTTATTTCTTCTTGACCGAACCTCTTTCTTCCCCAAATCCTTTTTTCTTTTCTTTTCTTCCATTATTTCTAAAATCGAATCCTCTCCCTCTCATTCTCATTTTCTTTGCTACTCACATACTCTATTTCTTTTTCTCCATAATATCTTTTGTTATCTTCATTCAAAACCATAGCCGAATCTTCTACTTCCTTGTTAGTATTATTTTTGTTGGCCGAATATTCAAAGGGTAGGCATTCATTTTTGGGTTTTCTTCAATCGGTTTTGGAAGATAGGTAAGTGTTTATGGCCGTTTTTCCTTTCTTTTTTTTATGTCGTTTTCTTGAGGGCGTAGGCCACTTTCTAATGTTTTTGGTATAGAGGCCGAAACTAATATGATTCCATTTAGGGATTTCGGCAGAGTTCTTAATCAAGTGACATTTTCGGGATTTGATCGTTTGTGCCTTAGCAGGTGCGTAGTTATCGCACTATTTCTCCTATTTTGTGTATTGATATATATATATTCTTGTATGATGTGTGATAGCCGACAACAAAGGCTAAAGTGGTGAAAACCCATGATTGGGGTAATCGGTTAACAGGTCAGTAATATGTGATATTAAATTATTTATGGTGACTGTGTAATATGATAATGAGCATGTGATGTATGTTCATTCTATATGTTGATTTGGCATGATACATTAACATATATGCATGGGGATTGGATTTGATCAAGGAAGGACGGGTGTACATATTTATGTACGTGGTCTAATGTTAGCCTCGTGCTACATTAGCGCTTGATGATCAGCTGTGTGCTACATCAAGGGAGGTGTTGGCTAGGTGCCCATCTCGACGGTTGATGGCTGTGTGCATCACCGTAGACGAACTAATGTTGGGATCACTATTTGATCGGTGGCTTAGCCACGGCCTTGAGCAGCAAGTCTGCCAAGGTAAGATATAAGGATCACTATTTGATCGGTGGATTAGCCACGGCCTTGGACGGCAGGTGTGCCGGGGTTGGTGTAATGGATGGAATTAGGTTGGGTTGGGCGTCATTTTGCATATTTATGTATGTGAACTGTGTGGATTTGGGCCAAGCCCATATGTGGAGGCATGTGTGATGATTATGCACTGAGTCTGTGGACTCACCCAATTTTTCTCAACCATTTCAGGTGATGCGTAAGCGTTGGACCGGGTTTGGAGTGGATACAAGGTGGCCCATGCAGAAGAAGATATTTTAATTATTTTAAGCATTTTAATATTGAGTATTTTGTTTTAAGTATTGGTTGTAATAAGGGCCATTTAACCAATTTTTGATTATTATTATGTTTTAAGTTGGTTTGTTGAATATATTGTTATTTGAAAATGTTTATTTGGGATTTTAATTACATAATGTTTTAGTAAAGACAACAAAATTTTATGTTTTTAAATTCTAAGTCAAAAGTTTTTCAAATGTTTTCCGCAGTGGCATTTCAAATTCGGTCTTAGCAAATGGGCCGGGTTTGGGGTGTTACAAATTGGTATCAGAGCCCGGTTCAAAACTCGGACTTTGAGGTTTTGGGCCCGAAAATAGTTTTCAAAGATGGGTTTTTCAAAGATTTGGGCTTTCATAAATTTTTCAGGTTTATTCTGGCATGGCACCTGTACCTCCGACCCGAAGTCCACCAGGTAAGTACTTCGGACTCTTAAAGTGATTTGTTTGTGTGAATTATTATAGGTTATTTGGGCTCGTAGATTAGAATACTAAGGTTATTGGACTCTAGGATTAGTTTACTCAACATATGCATAAGACTTTAATAGGTTATTAAACCAACCCGTGACCAAGTCGCCGAGTTAAGGTGTGGTAACCTTAGTGCGCATGTCTAGGATTGGATCCGGAAGAGCTTGGTACTTAAGCAGTCCTCGTGACTCACCTCCTCTTCGCGGGATTCCTACCTGGTGCGTAGCTTCGGTTCACCCTAACCAAGAGGACTCGGTCATAGGCAAAACCCTAAATAAAACCCGAAAGGGACTAGCCATGTTTTAAGGAAAAGTTCGGTTTTAAAGTCACTAAATTATCTCTTTTAGATAGTAGGACAAATTTATCTTCGAAAATTTTCAAATAATCCCAGTTTACCAAAATTTCCAAAATGCCCCTAGTGGCAAAATTACGAAAATACCCTTGGTTTCTAAAATTACCATATTACCCCGATTTGATTAAATTTTTATTTTGCATATGTACGTGAAAATTTTGTATTTCAAAATAATACCCTGACTTTGGAAATTTACAAAATTACCCTTGATTGACAAAATTACCAAAATACCCCTAGTTTTCAAAATTTTGTTATATCTTCAAATTGAGAATTTCTCAAAAATACCCTCAGTTTTAAAAATCACAAGATGTTTTAATTTATTAGAGTTTTAAAATTTTCTTGATTTATTACAAAAATACCCCGTAGGAAAATTTTTGGTATAAGTGGTAGATAATGGTTTGCGATGGTGGTTTAGATGTCTGGTTATGGGAAAAAAGATTCAAGATTTTGTTAAAAGTACATTGTGGTTTTAAGATCAGAGTGCGCAGCAAGAGCATAGTGTGGCGAGATAGGATGTACGACTGTTAGTTAGTTGGAAATTTCGAGGACGAAATTTCTTTAAGGAGGGTAGAATTGTAACATCCCAAAATTGGGCCTAGTAGGATTGGGCCGATTGGGAATTGGGCTTTAGGAAAATTAGAATATTATTTATTTTTGTGTTGGCTCGGGTATGAATTTTGTGTATTAGAATAGTTTTATGAAGGCTTGTTTTTATTTAGGAAATTAGAATAAATTTTAGTATGGCTTATTTAATGAAGTGGATTAGGTGAGCTTAGCACTTAAGTTAATTTAAGTGTTCATTTATAGCACAAGAGGAGTAAGTGGCAAGTTGGTTAAGGAGCTTGAAAGGTAGCTTGAGGTTAGAGGTTCAAGTGGTATGTTTAGCATTTTGAAGGTTTATTTTTGTGTATTAGCATTGATGGCCGGTCAAACTTATTTATGATAGGTGGACTAATAACTTTTGGTAAGTTGAATTTTTGTTTAGGGAAAGCTTAAGTTATGGGATAAGATTTTTAAGGTTATGGAAGGATATCTTAAAGTTATGGTATATTGAGGGGACAAAGGCATGGAATAAGGAGGATGTTTTGGAAAGTAATCCTAGGCTTTAGTGGATGTATGTGGACGGCATGGGTGTCTAGGGGGGTGGCCGAATTTTGTTAGGTAGCTTGGGGGGGAATAGTTGGCCAATTCTCCTTTTGAACATCTTTTGCATTTTTGTTTTCCCTCTCCAAAAATCCTTTGTTTGGCCGAATGAGTATTGTACATTTTGTGCAAGTTTTGCTTTTGGTTAGCCTTCATTTTGTTTGAACCAAAATTTATATTTTCTTTCTCTCATCTTTTCCTTTGAAACCGAAAACATCTTTTGCACTTTTGTGCACTCTTTCTCCCATCTCTCTTCCTCTTTTCTTACTTTTGGTATTTGCTCAACATCACTTTTTCCTTTTTATTTTCTTCTTGACCGAACCTCTTTCTTCCCCAAATCCTTTTTTCTTTTCTTTTCTTCCATTATTTCTAAAATCGAATCCTCTCCCTCTCATTCTCATTTTCTTTGCTACTCACATACTCTATTTCTTTTTCTCCATAATATCTTTTGTTATCTTCATTCAAAACCATAGCCGAATCTTCTACTTCCTTGTTAGTATTATTTTTGTTGGCCGAATATTCAAAGGGTAGGCATTCATTTTTGGGTTTTCTTCAATCGGTTTTGGAAGATAGGTAAGTGTTTATGGCCGTTTTTCCTTTCTTTTTTTATGTTGTTTTCTTGAGGGCGTAGGCCGCTTTCTAATGTTTTTGGTATAGAGGCCGAAACTAATATGATTCCATTTAGGGATTTCGGCAGAGTTCTTAATCAAGTGACATTTTCGGGATTTGATCGTTTGTGCCTTAGCAGGTGCGTAGTTATCGCACTATTTCTCCTATTTTGTGTATTGATATATATATATATTCTTGTATGATGTGTGATAGCCGACAACAAAGGCTAAAGTGGTGAAAACCCATGATTAGGGTAATCGGTTAACAGGTCAGTAATATGTGATATTAAATTATTTATGGTGACTGTGTAATATGATAATGAGCATGTGATGTATGTTCATTCTATATGTTGATTTGGCATGATACATTAACATATATGCATGGGGATTGGATTTGATCAAGGAAGGACGGGTGTACATATTTATGTACGTGGTCTAATGTTAGCCTCGTGCTACATTAGCGCTTGATGATCAGCTGTGTGCTACATCAAGGGAGGTGTTGGCTAGGTGCCCATCTCGGCGGTTGATGGCTGTGTGCATCACCGTAGACGAATTAATGTTGGGATCACTATTTGATCGGTGGCTTAGCCACGGCCTTGAGCAGCAAGTCTGCCAAGGTAAGATATAAGGATCACTATTTGATCGGTGGATTAGCCACGGCCTTGGACGGCAGGTGTGCCGGGGTTGGTGTAATGGATGGAATTAGGTTGGGTTGGGCGTCATTTTGCATATTTATGTATGTGAACTGTGTGGATTTGGGCCAAGCCCATATGTGGAGGCATGTGTGATGATTATGCACTGAGTCTGTGGACTCACCCAATTTTTCTCAACCATTTCAGGTGATGCGTAAGCGTTGGACCGGGTTTGGAGTAGATACAAGGTGGCCCATGCAGAAGAAGATATTTTAATTATTTTAAGCATTTTAATATTGAGTATTTTGTTTTAAGTATTGGTAGTAATAAGGGCCATTTAACCAATTTTTGATTATTATTATGTTTTAAGTTGGTTTGTTGAATATATTGTTATTTGAAAATGTTTATTTGGGATTTTAATTACACAATGTTTTAGTAAAGACAACAAAATTTTATGTTTTTAAATTCTAAGTCAAAATTTTTTCAAATGTTTTCCGCAGTGGCATTTCAAATTCAGTCTTAGCAAATGGGCCGGGTTTGGGGTGTTACAAACATGAACTTGACCACATACTTGATCATAAACTCACAACTTTCTTTGACATAATGCTTGTATAGTTTTTCGTACATAGCTGTACCGACACGTATCTATTTCTCACCATTTTACATCTTCACTCACCATTTTACATCTTCAATACACCCGTTGAACCATTCGGAATAAAATTCAGATACTCAAAAGTCTCGCACCCTAGGGGCCAATATCATGGCCCGAAGTCAAATCAATGAACTCGCACCCGAAGTGCTAATATCATGGCCCGAAGCCAACTCAATAAACTCGCACCCGAAGTGCTAATATCATGGCTCGTGGCCAACTCAATGAATTCCCTAATGACATGTCATTCGTATCCTAATCTATTCCTAAGGTTCAACCGGGATTTCCAATGTCGAATCTTTGTTGAATGTGTCCACAAGTTCGTAATTCACAATTTATGCAATATCAAAGCATTTAAAACACAAATATAACAATGCTTAGTACATACGAACTTACCTCGGATACAAAAACGGCAAAACGAATCAATCAATCCAAAACCTTTTTCTCCCCCCAATCTAAGTCCGTATTTTGTTGTTCTTGATCTTAATGACCTATATAACCATGGCCAAATGGAAAACCTAACTATGGCTTTTCTTTCCTCCCAATTTCGGTTGAAGAAGATGATTAAAAGATGATACAAATTGTTATTTTTATTTAATTTACCTTAATTACCAAATTACAAAATTAACCTTATTATTAGTTCAAAATTTCAATTATGCCAAGCCATTATCATCCACTATCTAATTAATGGTCTATTTACCACATAAGGACCTTAACTTTAAGGTTCTATAGTATTAAATGCCTTTAACTATTAGAACATCACTTTTGCACTTTACGGGATTTAGTCCTTTTTATCAAATTGACTAATCAAACGATAAAATTTCTAAATGAAACTTTCACACAATCATATTTTTCATGCTGTAGACATTAAAATAAAAATAAAATAATTATTTTGACTTTGGATTTGTGGTCCCAAAACCACTGTTCCGATTTGACTAAAAACGGGTTGTTACAACTCTCCCCCTTATGGATTTTCGTCCTCGAATATCTTACCAGTGAATAGGTTAGGGTACTATTTTCTCATAGCTTCCTCAGGGTCCCACGTAGCCTCTTCAACCCCGTGAAGTTACCACAACACTTTCACTAAAGCTATGCATTTATTTCTCAATTTTTTAACTTCTCGAGCTAAAATTCTGATCGGTTCTTCTTTATACGTCATATTACATTGAATTTCAATCTCTGCTAGAGAAATTACGTGTGATGGATTTGATCTATATCGACGTAACATCGATACATGAAATACATTATGAATCTTTTCTAATTCTAACGGTAAAGCTAGCCGAAATGCCAGTGGCCCTACCCTTTCAATGATCTCGTACGACCCGATGAAACACGGACTTAGTTTACCTTTACGACCAAATTGAAGGATATTCTTCCACGAAGAAACCTTTAGAAATACTTTGTCACCTATCTAAAATTCAATGTCTTTTCATTTTAAATCCACATACAATTTTTGTCGATCTGAAGTTGCTTTCAAACTATCACGAATTACTTTCACATTATCTTCAGTCTCTCGGGTCAAATCAACCCCATGAATCTTTTTCTCACTAAGGTCGATCCAATACAATGGAGTTCAGCATTTGCGACCATACAAAGCTCCGTACGGTGCCATCTTTATGCTAGATTGAAAACTGTTGTTATATGCGAATTCAACCAATGATAAATATTTCTCCCAGTTGCCTTCGAACTCTAAAACACAACATCGGAGCATATCTTCAAGAATTTATATTACTCTCTTAGATTGATCGTCAGTTTGTGGATGAAATGCTGTACTAAAATTCAACCTTGTACCTAGAGCTTCTTGCAATTTATTCCAAAATCGCAATTTAAACCTCGAATCTCTATTCAAAATAATTGAAACTAGCACCCCGGGCAATCTAACGATCTCAGAAATGTACAATTCAGCTAATTTATCAAGCGAATAGTCAGTACGTATCGGAATGAAATGTGCTGATTTGTCAGTCGATCTACGACAACCTAAACAGCATCTTTCTTCTTTGGAGACAGGGGTAATCACGATACGAAATCCATCGTTACTCTATCCTATTTCCGTTCTGGTATCATCATAGGCTGTAGTAATCCCGAAGGCACTTGATGTTCAGCTTTGACTTGCTGACACACTAAACATCTCAATACGAATTCTGAAATGTCTCATTTCATACCTGACCACCAATAAAATTGTTTCAAATCATTGTACATTTTGGTACTCCCTGGGTGAACAAATAAACAACCACTGTGTGCTTTATTTAGATTTTTCTCTATAAGCTCTGGATCTCTCGGTATGTAAAATCTACCTCGAAACAATAAGCAATCATCAGATTCGATCTGAAAGTCTGAATCACTAGTCGACTCACATTGCATTCTTTTGGCTTGAAATTCATTATCGTACTTCTGAGCTTCACATATTTGCTGAAGAAATACTGGTTTAGCTTTCAACTCTGCTAGAATCGAACCATCAACAGATAAGGTTAACTGAGTATTCATTGCTCTCAAAGCAAATAATGATTTTCTACTCAGAGCATCTGCGACTACATTCGCTTTTCCCAGATGATAATCAATCACTAACTCATAATCTTTTAGCAATTTGAGCCACCTTCGTTGGCACAAATTCAGATCTTTCTGAGTCATTATATACTTCAAACTCTTGTGATCAGTAAAGATATGGCACTTTTCACCGTACAAATGATGTCGCCAAATTTTCAATGCAAATATAATAGTGGCCAACTCTAAATCATGCGTCAGATAATTCTTTTCATGTCGCTTTAACTATCTGGAGGCATAAGCTATCACTTGTCTTTCTTGCATCAAACCACAACCCAAACCGTTAAATGACGCATCACTGAAAATTACAACTCTTTACCCGACTCAGGTTGAGCCAACACTGGTGCCTCAGTTAACAATGCTTCCAACTAATCAAAACTCTGTTGACATTTCTTTCACCACTCGAACTTCACATCTTTTTGTATCAATCTAGTCATCGGTGTAGCAATCATCGAAAATCCTCTAACCAAACGCTGAAAGTTGCCAACTAGTCCCAGAAAACTTCTAAATTTGGATACATTTCTCTGTGGTTTTGAATCAACAATTGCTGAAATCTTGCTCGGATCCACTCGTATGCCTTCAGCTGAAACAATATGTCCCAAAAATCCAACCTCTCGCAGCCAAAACTCACATTTACTGAAGTTAGCAAATAGTTGCTTATCTCTCAAGGTTTGAAGCACAATTCTCAAATGCTCAGCATGCTTAGACTCATCTCGTGAAAAAAAATCAGAATGTCGTAAATGAAAACTACAAAAAATCTATCTAAATACAATCTGAAAATTCGATTCATCAAATCCATAAAAATTGGAGGAGCATTAGTCAATCCGAAAGGCATAACAAGAAATTCATAATGCACGTACCTTGTTCTAAACGCAGTTTTCGCCACATCCGAATCTTTCACTCGCAACTTATAGTAACCAGACTATAGATCAATCTTCAAAAACACTGTTGCTCCTTTCAACTAATCAAATAAATCATCTATTCTCGGTAATAGATACTCGATCTTTATCGTAACTTTATTGAGTTGTCGATAGTCAATACACATTCTCATCGATCCGTCTTTCTTTTTTACAAACAATACTGGAGCACCCCAGGGTGAAAAAGTATGTCGTGCAAAACCTCTATCCATTAATTCTTACAACTAAGATTTCAACTCTTTCAACTCTTTTGGAGCCATTCTATACGGAGCTCTCGATATCAGTGATGTTCCCGGTACTAATTCAATGGCAAACTTGACCTCTCTGATTGGTGGTAACCAAGACAATTCTTCTGGAAACACATCCGGGAACTCACAGACTATTAGGACAAATTCAATCTTCGATTCAGACACTTTTGTATCCAGCACATGCGCAATGTAAGCTTCTCAACCTTTTCTCACACATTTCTGAGCTGACATAGATGAAATTACAACAGGCAGTTCATTCGATTCATTTGATACAATTTGAATAATTTCACTATTTTGACATTTCAACTCAATGGTCTTTTGTTTACAATTCACAACAGCATCATGCAATGTCAACCAATCCATACCCAGAATTATATCGAACTCATCAAATGCCAAAAGCATCAAATCAATCGGAAAACAGTAACCCCGAGTCATTAAAGGACAGTTCTTGCAAACTTTATCAACTAGAACATACTTGCCTAAGGGGTTCGATACTTTAATCACAAACTCAGTAGAATCAACAGACAAACTCTTATTAGACACCATATTTATACATATATACGGATGAGTCGGTCCAGGATCAATGAAAGCAATCATATTAGTGTCAAAAGAGAAAATGTACTGATGATAACATCTGGTGATGACGCATCTTCGCGAGCGCGAATAGCATAAGCTCTGGCTGGTGCTCTAACCTCAAATTTCGTAGCAGAGTCTTTTGTCGTACCTTTGCCACTAGACACATTCCCTGCATTTCTAGGTGGTCTCCCTCTAGCAGTTGTATTGCTCGATCTTGTACTCTAATATTTGTCTTTCTCATATAACTCAGGACAATCTCGAATAAAATGATCTGGCGAACCACATTTGTAACAAGCTTTATTACTTTTGTTCCAGCATTCTCCAAAATGTCATCTCCCACACTGTTAACACTCAGGTTTATTGTTTCTCACACTGCTAATATTCAATACTGAAGTAGCTTGAGCTTTAGGACTTGAGTATTGCTTTCCTCGATCTCTACTTGGATATCCCATTGAAGTATTTGGACGAGTGTACGAATCTCTGGATTTCTTTGACGAAGATTGGTACCATTTATTCATCAATCTTTTTCTCGAGTCTCTAGCCTCTGAATATGCTTTTCTCTTTTCTTTGCTAAGCTCCTCGGCTTTGCAAGCTCTATCAACCAAGACAACAAATTCTTTCAACTCTAGAATTCCTACTAGAAGTTTAATATCCTCGTTCAACCCATCAACGAACTGTTTGCACATGATTTCTTCAGTAGAAACATACTCCCGAGCATACTTAATCTTACAAATTCTCTTTCATACTCAGTCACAGTCATACGGCCCTGTTTCAATTCTAGAAACTCTTTATCTTTTTTATCGAGAAATCTCTGACTTATATATTTCTTCCAGAATTCAGTTCGAAAGAATTCCCAGGTAACTCTTTCTCTCAGTACCACAGACACCAAAGTATTTCACCATTGATACACAGTGTCCCTCTGAAGTGATACAACACATTTTAAACACTCTGCCTATGTGCAAGAAAGTTCATTAATAACTCTGATAGTGTTTTCAAGCCAAAACTCGGCTCTCTCAGGATCATCGTCAACAGTAGCTCTGAACTCTTCGTCCCCGTACTTCTGAATCTTATCAACTGTGATCGTGTTTCAGAGTCTTAAAAATTTATATAAAGAATGATCTAGCCTAGAAACTAACTATGACAACGATTGAGGCAAGCGCACCTATCGAACAGTAGTATAGTTTAGTGGCAAGACTGGATTGTTGAACCCAAAGGAACCAAAAGTACTAATACTAACTTTCTTTTTATTATTTAGCCTAAAATAAAAGTGAATTGTTTATTTAATCTAAAATCAACTAACTATTAAGCTAAAGATGCTAAGACAAAGAGAATGAATTGGGGAAAATACTTGTAGGAAAAACCAATTGATTAAGACAATACCCGAGGAAGAATCCACCTAGACTTCACTTGTTATTTAACTCTAAACCAAACGATTTATTTTTTTGACTTGATCCGTAGGATTCCCTAATTTATACTAATACCTCTTTCGAGGCTACTAACGTCTAACCCTAGGTTGATTAATTAAAATCTCTTTCTAATTAAAACCCTTAGAATTGCATTAACTCGATCTATGGACTCCCATATTAGGTTTGACCCTAATCCAACAGATTTTTGTCATCCTATTTCTAGGGTTGCGATCAACTCCACTTAATTATGCTAGATCTACTATTAAACAGAGACTTTTGCTCCACCGCCTAAGCACATCAATACTTGAATCAATATCCTGAAATATCAAAGCAAGAATTAAGAACACATAATTAAGAACAAATCAAGTATTTATCATATAGTTCAGAAAACAATAACAAGATCCGTCTTAAGTTTCATCCCCCTCAGGTATTTGAGGGGTTTAGTTCATAATCATAAAAGAATACATCTCAAAAGAAAATATAAAACAAAACATAAGAAAAACCCTAAAACCCTGAAGAAAATTGAAGGGAAGATCCTCCGTCTTGAGTGTGAATCTGGCTTCCTAAGATGAATCAACTGGCTTTCTTTGAGTAAATTCCACAATTCTGGCCTCTCTGGCTCAGCTCTTCGGCCTAACTGTACGCCCCCTAAAGGTTGGCCTCTAGGGTGTTTATATAGGCTTTTGGAATGGCTTTCTTTGCCTCTAAGTACCCTATTCCGAATAGAATTCAAATAGATCACGTCAGGGACACGCCCATGGCACACGCCCGTGCGAATTGTGGCCAGGCCGTGTTCGGTTTTGTTAAAGAGGCACGACCGTGTGGTCTTGGGCCCAGGCCGTGTCGATTTTGTAAGTTGGCCCATTTACTCCGTTTTAGGCCCGTTTCTTGTTCTTTTCATCCTCCAGTGCTCTCCTAAGTATAAAACATGAAATTAAAGGATTAAGAGCACCAAATTCCACAATTCAAGGCTTAAATCATCCAAAATTATGCTAAATGTGGAATTAAAATATGTATATATTACGATTTATCAAATACCCCCACACTTAAGCATTTGCTTGTCCTCAAGCAAAATTCTCAAGTCACAATTAAAATGAACTTCCTTGATTCATAATATTCATCAATAATGTTTCGTCATAATTCATAGATAATTCATACATTGATAATTTAAGTAGAAGGGTCTTAAAGATTCAAACAATCAAAGTCATAGTTTCTGTAGCATGAAAATATAGGTGTTTCCCCTTACCTAAATAATCACCTTTTAATTCAAAATTGACAAGAGTTGACATCCTCACTAAAGATTCACTCAAATCACTCATAGTGTTTAAGGTTCAAAATTAAGCACTCAAAAATCAAAAATGAAAAGTTAATCCCATACGCTTGCATGAAAATCAAATCTCCACCATTGTATAATGAGATGATACACAAATCAAAAGGTCTTTAAAAAGGGTTGTACTGGGGCTCGGGTAAAAGGTGTGGATAAAGGCTGAATTAGAAGGTTAGAATAGAGATTGAATTGACAATTTACCTAACTAGAAAAATGAACTAATCCTAAATAATTACATCAATTGAAAACTTGTAATACTAATAATACGAGCTTTTTCTCAAGATGTGGAATTTAAACGTATAAGCTCACTAATAATGAATATACTTCGAATTTTTTTTAAGAACAAATCATTACAATAATAAGAAAGAACTTTAACAACTGAAATATAGAACATAGTTAGGAACCTGTTCAAAATCAAATCTCGACAAAAAGGGAGTTAAGGAATGGTGGTAACAAATACAAGATGGGTTTTAGGTTAATATTAGTGGGTGCGTCAATAAAAGGGTTGTTAGGATCGAAGGGGTTCACTAGGGGTTAATTGTGAGGGTAGGCTTTTTAGTGGAGTGAGTGGGTTAAATCCTAAGTGCCTTTATCATCTCATTATATCAAATCAATAATGTGGTCTTGACATGTATAATCGAAGCAAGTTCTAGAATAACAAATCAATGTTGACACACTCATAATCAAAAAGTGAGCACGAAAGAATGTATGCTATAAAAGGCTCAAAATCTCACAAAAATTATGGGTTTTTGATATCAACCTTGTAAATTTCAAACTTCAAGGTAATAATTAGATTCAGGTAGACAACCTTACAAAATTTTAATTTTTGAAAATAGACTCATCATGCTTGATTCTCTAGTCTCCTAAAGTTTAAATCATCACTGCACAATTATCAATGACTTAATCCCAAAACATATGAATAAAAATCATAAATCAAAAGAAATTCATTCTAATCATAATATGAGAAAAGTGCTTAAGAACAAGGTATAATTCAAGGTATAATTCAGGGATTTGAGAATAATGCAGAAAGTTAGGCACTTTTTTGAAATAAATATTCACCCCCACACTTAAGATGTACATTGACCTCAATGTACAAAGATATATATGAAACTTAAGAGAAAGGGAGAGGTGAAACTTCCTAAATTTGGATGGCTTCCTTGAGTTGGGAGTGTCGTGGTGTGGTTACCACCGACAATCTCTGCGCTAGATGAAGAAATTGGGAAGCTCGTAGAGAATTAGCCAGGAAATAATAATAATAATTCAAAATATACTAAATATATATTTAAAGAAAAGAAAGATAAAAAGAAAGAAAATAGAAAGTAAAATAAATTTAATAGAAAAGATTAATGGACTGTGAAGTCCTTATTGTTAGATGGTTAGCGAGGTGGGTGTGATTTCGAAGGCCGTGGTATGTGATTTCCAAGTAGCCTTTAGAACCTAAATCAAAGAAAACAAAATAAAATAGATTAAAATAACTATAAGAAAAATAAAGAAAAGGAAAATAAAGGAGAAGGGAAAATAAAAAGAAAAGTTAAATGGACTTAAAGGTCCTTTTCCTGTCGAGTTAATAAAGCGGCCGACATGAACTTATGTAGATTGGTCTCACAGAGGGAGACTGTGCTAGGATCCTTCCATTTCTTTGACATGGATATTGTTAGATCTAGAGTTATGAGGATAAAAAAAAAATGAGAATGAAAATGGAGAGGGGGTGTAAAGGAAGAAGAAGGGTGGGGAGTAGGTAAGAAGGGGAAAAGGGTGGTTTAAATAGAAATTTCAGGTCTGGTACATCCCCACGCCCGTGTACCGTGGGTGTGTCGAGTTACACGACCGTGTCACACGATCATGTTATGCTTCGTTCATTTCTCCCATGCCTATGTGCAGGTGCCACGCCCGTGTTGATAAAACAGTGTCGACCACGGCCGAATCGCACGGCCGTCGTGTTCAGTCGAGGGCCATGGCTTGAAGATATTTTTCGTTCTATTTTGTACTATCTCTGCTATGTCAGTACATACATCTGTAGTATCCACATGGCCACTGCCACTGCCGTCTGTAAGGTCGAGTGGTATGGAAATCTACACTTGGGTTAGTTTATAGTTAGGTGCTAAAAAGGAAAAATAGAAGTAAAAATAAAAATGTAAAAATTAATGGGGTTAGTGCTCGGGTTGCCTCCTGAGAAGCGCTCGTTTATAGTCTTAAGCTAGACTTAACTCTCATTTGCATAATCATGGTGGTTTGAGGAGTTGAAAGTCCTTTCTCACGCTATCAGTTCTATTATCAATATATAGCTCGAGTTGAGTAGCATTTATTTTAAAAGTGCCAAATATAGGATTACTTACCTCGACTGTTCCGTATGGCAAAACCTTGAGTACCCTAAAAGAGATTTCTTCGTTTATATTAGGGTCAGGAGGAGATATTAGAGGGTCTGCTTTATCTAACAATACCTGATCTCCGATCTTAAATTTGTGTGTCCCTCAAAATGGTGTTGGTTTTGCTTTGTATATTCTTGGTTTGTCCTTAATGTGTGACTTCCACTCGTCTAGTTCATCGATTTGAACCCGTCGTTCTTCGTTAGTTATTTACTCGTTGGCATGAAATCTAGGGTCTGGCTCAGTTGTGTAGTTCCATGGTGCTTCCTGAAAAGAAGGTTTAACCGAGTGGTTATTAATAGAATTTATGTTCTCACCTTGATTACTCGATGTCCTAGCCGAATCGAGAGCCTGAAGAGTGATTGTTTCGTCACCTACACACAGTATGAGTTCACCTGTGCCAGCATCAATTTTAGTCCTGGCAGTTGCTAAAAAGGGCCTTCCTAAAATTAAGGGGATACTATTGTCCTCATCCATGTCTAAAATGAAAAAGTCTACTGGGAATACGGATTTATCAATTTTCACAAGAACGTCTTCAATTATACCCCTAGGAATTCTAATAGTTTTATCAGTTAATTGAATGTTGGGTTTCCCTAGACCTAGTTGTTTAAACATTTTATAAGGCATAACATTTATGCTTGCCCCTAAATCAGCTAAAGCATTTTCAACAGATAAACTACCAATTAAACATGGAATTGTAAAACCCCCTGGATCTTTTAATTTTCGTGGTAGTTCATTTTGCAACATTGCTGAGCACACTGCGTTTAATTCCACATGCGACTCATCGTCTAACTTCTGCTTGTTTGTCAAAAGCTCTCTTAAAAAATTCCTTGAATCCGACATCTGCGAAAGAGCTTCAAAAAATGGTAAGTTAATATGTAATTTCTTTAAAAGTTTAAGAAATTAACCAAATTGTTCGTCTGTGTTGTCTTTCTTCATCGCATTGGGGTATGGTATACGAGGTTGGTACTCTTTAATTACTGGTTTTGGCTTATCATGACTTACCTCGTTCTTATTGATACGAGCACGCCCGGGGCACCAACGATTTTTTTCTAATTTATGGAGCTCGTTATTAGCTCACTCCTAGCTCATTTTAATTAATTAATTGTTGGAATAAAAATTAATTAACTTAGTTTAAGTTAATTAAATCATTTAGCTTGATATGTCCTAGTTATTACGTGTTTTAATATGTTTGTGTTAGTCATAGCCAAATTTAATATGTCTTGTTTAATACTTTATTAAATTTGTTTTAATTTAGTTTATGAAATAATTAGGGTGTCTAAGTTTTTATTAATTTTGTTTCGGCTAAACATACACCTGAATTAAATTGGTTCTCGTATTTTCTTTGAAGGTACATTGACCGTGGGATAACAAGCTATGGATACATTCCCAAACAAACACCCTTGGCCGAATATTGAGGATGGGAATATGGCAAAAAAAGGGAAATTAAGAATTAAACATGGGGTTGAATTTTAAAACTTAAGTGGATGCATGGTTGGGACGGCATGAAAGATTGATGAATGGAAGCAAAGCACAAGTGACATTAAAATAACAAAGTGGAGCCATGAGGGATTAAAATAATGTGACTACAAAGGGATGTTGGACGGCATGGCTTGGTAATGAGCATGGTTTTGGGATGAATAAAATACTTAGTGAATTGATTGGAGCCTTAAAAAAAACATGTGATGCATAGTGGAACAATTGAATAATGTTTTGTTTTGAGGGAATATACACTTGGACGGCACAAGGTGGAATATTAATGGAAGAATAAACAATTCATGGTCTTGAAAGATGAAAGAAGAGCATGTGGGTGAATTAAATAATTGAAAGGCTCTTCATGGCATGATAAAGCATTGGACGGTAAATGGGAAGCATAAATGGAGCCTTGAATTAAATAAACAGAAGGATAGAGCATAATGGATGGAATTAAATAATACAAAGCAAGCCATGAAATTGAAGGCATTATGAGCATGGACAGCAACATGTGGTGAATGATTAAAAAAAATGTGCAATTGCTTAGTGGGATATAGGCTTGGACGGCATTGAGAGTATGGGGTTTGATAATCCTTGAATAAAAAAAAATGATTTGATGAAGGCATATATGGAAGCATGCATGAACTTGTACAAGAGGTAAGGGCCATATTATTTTAATAAGCTTGGACGGCATGAAGAATATTTCAAAGGAATTGGAGCATGAAATGCATGGAAGATAATGGTGGAACGACAATGCCATTTCTTTTGATAATTTTTCATATCTTGGACAGCAAATTGAAGGCACCCATGTGATTAAACAATTGAAGATAAGACACTTTCAAGCTTGGAATTTTGGTCATTCGGCTACCTAGTTTTTAGGCTATAAATATTTTGCTATTTTCATCTGTAGAGACAGAACTTTTATGAATGAAATTTTATGAACCTTTGTTCATTTGAGTGAGTTTATCTCCTCTTCGTTTTCGTACAAGTTTCGTTAGACTTATCAAGCTTTGCTTGTGGCGTCTTCGGCTTGTTTGAACTTATCACCAAATTTCATTTGGTGTGGCGTTCATCAACCTATCTTCACCTATCCACCTTAACGATATAAGAAACGGGGTGACACTGTTATATAGTGTTGAATCTTTCTTAAGTTAAGTTCGTATTTCCATTTCTATCTTCGATTACCATTTTTCACCTTAAACATTATAGAACCCGGGGTGACACTCTTTAGTGTTGAATCGCTTCTCGTTTAAGTTCTTTTATCCATCTCCATCCAATTATCCTTTTTGTCTATTTTATTTTTTGTTCCACCAAACCGAACCATCTCCTATTTATTTAATTAAAGCTTCCGCAAACTCATTTATATTTTTCGATTATTTTCCAAAGGCTTAATTCCTCTTCGTAGACGATTGGGCAACTCACATACGTTTCGACTCACCCCGAGCCGGTTCATATCATCTGGTATCAGAGCTACAAAACGAGGACTACCGACGACCATACGTGAAGCCGGAATAGGTTCGTAAAAAAAATTCGAAGTTAAAGAAAAAATTCAAAATTTTTTTTTCGTTCCTATTGTATTTGTCTTCAATTTGTCTACTCTGTTCCTGATCCCTAAAATTTTTTTTCTTTGTTTTAGCCTACCCGTGACAAAAAAAATAATAAAAAAAAATTTTGTTAGCCTACCTTATACCCGACATCAAACCCTTGTTACCAATTTTGAAGCCGACCCTCAAGCACAAGTAAGTCTTCCGAAAACGAAATACGAATTTGTGAGAGTGAGAAATATCGGTAAAAGGCACGAGTGTATTCATCAAAGAAAAGTCTTAATACGAGTGAAAACACGAGTAAAGAGTGATTTTTTCTCTTTGGAGTGGTATTTTAACATTTTATGTTTATTTTATTTTATTTTATTTTCTTGATAACATATTTCTTTCAGCAACGATAGCATGTCTCTATATTTTGAAAGAAGAAGTACTGTAGATGGCGATTGGTTCGATCCATCATACAACCAAAACGAAAGGCGATGCAATCAAAGAAACCGAAGCTTTAGAGATCAAGGATGTTTTAATGATGTCAAGAAGAATAACAAGTCAAACATTCCACCGTTTCAAGGTAGAGCCGATCCGGATGCATACCTTGAATGGGAAATGCGAGTAGAAATGGTTTTTGGGTACCACGATTATTTGGAAAGCAAGAAGGTAAGACTGGCGGAAAATAGTTTCACTGATTGTGCCATGACTTGGTAGGATCAATTCACCAAGAGTCGAAAACGAAATGGAGAGCACCCAATATTAACATGGTCCGAAATGAAAGAAGTGATGCGCAAGAGGTACCTCCCATCTTCCTATCATCGAGGGCGAACTTCTTCAACACAAAGGACGGAGTTAAGAACATCACGACAATACCCGACCAAGGACTATTCTAGAAGAGATTATTACCAGGAATCCTACTCAATGCGGCCTTCGAGACGGAGAGAAGAAAGTTGCGAGCTTGATTCTCTTCAAGGCGACGGACAGGAAAGCACAAGTTATTCGGCGTATGATTCAAAGAAGTCCTACACGGAGTATTCTTCCCGACGCAATTATCGTGATTCATCTGTAAATAATTTTTCTTCTTTTGGAAATTCTTATTATTATGAATCTTTTGTAACTTCGTGTAATAGAAACAAAGAAAAAGAAAAAGAAATAGAAATAGAAAGAAAAGAGGCAAGAAAGAGAGAAAATGAGCAAGTTTTGAGAAAGCTTGAAAAGGCCATTGAGAAGATCATTGAAAAAGAACAAGAAAAAGAGAGAGAAAACAAAAAAGTGTGTGAACAAGAAACGAGAAAACGAGATGAGCAAGTAGAAGTGAGTGTTGATTTAACTAACTCATCTGAAGTTTGTTCTTCTTCTGCTTCTTCATTTCAGGTTCCCAATGTATCGCACAAGAACCTACAACTTCAATACCTCCCGGAAGAGCAATTTATTTCTTTGATTAAAAGAGGTAAAGTTGAAGGTGAAGTTGAACCCCATGAGCCGGAAGGTAAGCGAGGTAAGGAAATTTTAATAACCAAGTCGTAGAAATTCGATTTGACATTTGTCAATGAAATCTTTGGTGACTTAGTTCCTAAACGCTTTCCTTATTTTCATCCGATCAATTTTTGCTCGTTACATATGGTTGATATTTTTTGTTCTTCTCGACCAAACCCAATGATTTTGCAAAATGACAAGTTTTCACAAAAAGCAAATAAATTGTTCAAATACGGTGATTTAATGAATCAATTTTTGTCTATTGAAAAATCGTTGAATTTGTGCAATTTTGTTTTGACGAGTACAAAGAGTTTTGTACATATGTTGTCGTGTATGGAAAATTCTTTTTAGTTTAACATGTTTGATTTAACAAAACCATTGATACATTTTGACTTAGATAATCAAACGCATATTTTTAAACCAGGAATATGTTTTGTATCATCCGATATATTTTGTGGAAAAATCAAGTCTCAACAATTGTGTGTGAGAAATTCCCATCGATTCGATACTTGGTTTCTGAATAAGGTAATGAATTCTGTCAACCTTGTTTGCAAATTTTATTCATTCCTTAAGCAAATTTTGTGTTTGTACATGCAATTCGTGTACATGGAGTCCCCATTTTGTTTGAAAAATGTTGATTCGTGAATAAAGCATCGACTACATTACATGCCCGAGGAGAGAAGGTTCGTCTTGATCAAGCAAGGTAAATTCGATCTTCAAGTTTCAACTTGTGAAGACAAGCAAGGTAAGAACGGTCTCTGTCTTTTTGCGCCTAAAGATAAGTCTTCTGAAATAGTTGATATAATTTTGCTCTCTTCGGATGATGACATGCATTATTTTGATGAACTACCTTTTGTAAAGCAATTAGATCATAATATGCTTAGCCATTCCAATTTTCTTCTTTATAATCTATTTATTTTAAAAGAAGACAAAAAGAATTTTGTGTTTGATAATTTTTATTCATGTGCGAATACAAAGCAAGGTTTGAATGCTCAATTTCAAGTGCCATATGCGTTTTCTTCATTACTTGCTTTTGACGATTATATCTATCATTTGATGTGTTATTCGCTTATCTTGTCTTGTGGAATCCAATTAGATCGTATGCATACTTTAAAACTTATCCGCTTTTGTTCCAAAATTTTGACAAGGCTTTGATCCTTTTGTATGATAAAGTTCTTATGCCTGTCCGCATGCGATTTATTTACTTGGTGTTGTTTTTATTCAGGTTGCAAGTATGTTTAAAACATTGCTTGCTAATTCTTGAATTTTCTGTTCAGGTATTGCTATTATCATCCTTCCCTTTTGATCGAGGAAAGACGAACAAGGAGTTTTGTTCGAACAACCAACGAGTCGATTTGAGGACGAATCGTCTTGAAGAGGGAGGCGATGATACGAGCACGCCCAGGGCACCAACGATTTTTTTCTAATTTGTGGAGCTCGTTATTAGCTCACTCCTAGCTCATTTTAATTAATTAATTGTTGGAATAAAAATTAATTAACTTAGTTTAAGTTAATTAAATAATTTAGCTTGATATGTCCTAGTTATTACGTGTTTTAATATGTTTGTGTTAGTCATAGCCAAATTTAATATGTCTTGTTTAATACTTTATTAAATTTGTTTTAATTTAGTTTATGAAATAATTAGGGTGTCTAAGTTTTATTAATATTTTTTTCGGCTAAACATACACCTGAATTAAATTGGTTCTCGTATTTTCTTTGAAGGTACATTGACCGTGGGATAACAAGCTATGGATACATTCCCAAACAAACACCCTTGGCCAAATATTGAGGATGGGAATATGGCAAAAAAAGGGAAATTAAGAATTAAACATGGGGTTGAATTTTAAAACTTAAGTGGATGCATGGTTGGGACGACATGAAAGATTGATGAATGGAAGCAAAGCACAAGTGACATTAAAATAACAAAGTGGAGCCATGAGGGATTAAAATAATGTGACTACAAAGGGATGTTGGACGGCATGGCTTTGGAATGAGCATGGTTTTGGGATGAATAAAATACTTAGTGAATTGATTGGAGCCTTAAAAAAAAAGCATGTGATGCATAGTGGAACAATTGAATAATGTTTCGTTTTGAGGGAATATACACTTGGACGGCACAAGGTGGAATATTAATGGAAGAATAAACAATTCATGGTCTTGAAAGATGAAAGAAGAGCATGTGGGTGAATTAAATAATTGAAAGGCTCTTCATGGCATGATAAAGCATTTGACAGCAAATGGGAAGCATAAATGGAGCCTTGAATTAAATAAACACAAGGATAGAGCATAATGGATGGAATTAAATAATACAAAGCAAGCCATGAAATTGAAGGCATTATGAGCATGGACAGCAACATGTGGTGAATGATTAAAAAAATGTACAATTGCTTAGTGGGATATAGGCTTGGACGGCATTGGGAGTATGGGGTTTGATAATCCTTGAATTAAAAAAAAATGATTTGATGAAGGCATATATGGAAGCATGCGTGAACTTGTACAAGAGGTAAGGGCCATATTATTTTAATAAGCTTGGACGGCATGAAGAATATTTCAAAGGAATTGGAGCATGAAATGCATGGAAGATAATGGTGGGACGATAATGCCATTTCTTTTGATTAATTTTTCATATCTTGGACAGCAAATTGAAGGCACCCATGTGATTAAACAATTGAAGATAAGACACTTTCAAGCTTGGAATTTTGGTCATTCGGCTACCTAGTTTTTAGGCTATAAATATTTTGCTATTTTCATCTGTAGAGACAGAACTTTTATGAATGAAATTTTATGAACCTTTGTTCATTTGAGTGAGTTTATCTCCTCTTCGTTTTCGTACAAGTTTCGTTAGACTTATCAAGCTTTGCTTGTGGCGTCTTCGGCTTGTTTGAACTTATCACCAAATTTCATTTGGTGTGGCGTTCATTAACCTATCTTCACCTATCCACCTTAACGATATAAGCAACGGGGTGACACTGTTATATAGTGTTGAATCTTTCTTAAGTTAAGTTCGTATTTCCATTTCTATCTTCGATTACCATTTTTCACCTTAAACATTATAGAACCCGGGGTGACACTCTTTAGTGTTGAATCGCTTCTCGTTTAAGTTCTTTTATCCATCTCCATCCAATTATCCTTTTTGTCTATTTTATTTTTTGTTCCACCAAACCGAACCATCTCCTATTTATTTAATTAAAGCTTCCGCAAACTCATTTATATTTTTCGATTATTTTCCAAAGGCTTAATTCCTCTTCGTAGACGATTGGGCAACTCACATACGGTTCTCGATCCCTTGAATCGAAGCTTGTTGATTTTTAAGTGTTGTTTCGGTGTTCTGGAAACGAGTTTCTGACATCGCGATGAATTTTGTCAGCATCTCCTCAAGGTTCGGCTTCTTTTCCTGTGGGTAGGGCTGTTGTTGGAAGTTTGGAGGGGGTTGTTGTCTTTGATTTCCTTGACCGCCCCATGAAAAATGGGGGTGGTTCCTCCAACCTGGATTATAAGTATTACTATAAGGGTTATTTTGAGATTTAAAATTGTTACCCATATAGTGAACTTGCTCGTTCTCAGCGCTCGGGTTGTAAGGTGGATAGTCTGTGTTGTTTATCCCTCCTCCATTCGTATCACACTGCATAACTGGATTTACCTACGAAGAACCACATAAACCATCAATCTTTTTATTTAACAGTTCTACCTGATTTGATAGCATGGTTACTGTGTCGAGGTTGAAAACACTGGCTACTTTTGTTGGCTTTGTCCTTGTGACTTGCCACTGATAGTTATTCAATGATATTTCTTCAATGAATTCGTAAGCAGCCTCAGGTGTTTTGTTATTCAGGGTTCCGCTTGCAGCTGAATCAATCAATTGCCTAGTTGAGGGGTTCACATCGTTGTAAAAAGTTTGGACCTACAGCCACAAAGGTAATCCATGGTGCGGGCATCTTCTCAATAGATCTTTATATCTCTCCCATGCATCGTAAAGTGTTTCTAAATCCATCTGCACAAAAGAAGAGATATCATTCCTTAACTTGGCCGTTTTGGCCGGCAGAAAATATTTTAATAAAAAATTTTTGGTCATTTGTTTCCATATAGTAATTGATCCTCGTGGAAGAGAATTCAACCACTGTTTAGCTTTATTCCACAAAGAAAAGGGAAATAATTGAAGACGGATGGCATCATCAGAAACGCCATTTATTTTGAAAGTATCGCAAAATTCTAGGAAATTTGCCAAGTGATTGTTTGGATCTTCATCCTCCAAGCAATCAAATTGAACAAATTGCTGTATCATCTGAATAGTGTTAGGTTTCAGTTCAAAATTATTTGCAGCAATAGCAGGTCTAACAATACTTGACTCAGTTCCTGTTAAATTAGGTTTAGCATAATCATACATAGTTCGAGGAGCATGATTTTCGGCCACCTCTGGAGGTAGCAGATTATTCTCGGCCATCTCTTCAGTGATATTGGTTCGACTTCTTGCTCTTCTTCTATATAATTTAAGCGTCGCCTTGTTTCTCTACAATTTCTGCAAATAGTACCTTCAATATCACTATCGTAAATTAGGGGTCCTGTCGGGTTCCTTCTAGTCATAAACTAAAGGTACCTGCTAAGAACAAATAAAAAAAGAAAAATTAGCAAACTTAAAAGAAAAATAAAAATAAAAATAAATTGCAAAAATAAAAATGGCTAAAGTAATAAAAATTGAGCGTTCTTAATATTTTAGTTCCCCAGCAACGGCGCCAAAAACTTGATTGTGTGTCAGAGTCTTAAAATTTTATATAAAGAATGATCTAGCCTAGAAACTAACTCTGACAACGATTGAGGCAAGCACACCTATCGAACAGTAGTATAGTTTAGTGGCAAGACTGGATTGTCGAACCCAAAGGAACCAAAAGTACTAATACTAACTTTCTTTTTATTATTTAGCCTAAAATAAAAGTGAATTGTTTATTTAATCTAAAATTAACTAACTATGAAGCTAAAGATGCTAAGACAAAGAGAATGAATTGGGGAAAATACTTGTAGGAAAAACCAATTGATTAAGACAATACCCGAGGAAGAATCCACCTAGACTTCACTTGTTATTTAACTCTAAACCAGAGGATTTATTCACTTGACTTGATCCGTAGGATTCCCTAATTTATATTAATACCTCTTTCGAGGCTACTAACGTCTAACCCTAGGTTGATTAATTGAAATCTCTTTCTAATTAAAACCCTTAGAATTGGATTAACTCGATCTATGGACTCCCATATTAGGTTTGACCGTAATCTGGCAGATTTTGGTCATCCTATTTCTAGGGTTGCGACCAACTCCACTTAATTATGCTAGATCTACTCTTAAACAGGGACTTTTGCTCCACCGCCTAAGCACATCAATACTTGAATCAATATCTTGAAATATCAAAGCAAGAATTAAGAACACATAATTAAGAACAAATCAAGTATTTATCATATAGTTCAGAAAACAATAACAAGATCCGTCTTAGGTTTCATCCCCCTCAAGTATTTGAGGGTTTAGTTCATAATCATAAAAGAATACATCTAAGAAGAAAATATAAAAAAAACATAAGAAAAACCCTAAAACCCCTTGAAGGAAATTGAAGGGAAGATCCTTCGTCTTGAGTGTGAATCTGGCTTCCTGAGATGAATCAACTGGCTTTCTTTGAGTAAATTCCACAATTCTGGCCTCTCTGGCTCGGCTCTTCGGCCTAACTGGACGCCCCCTAAAGGTTGGCCTCTAGGGTGTTTATATAGGCTTTTGGAATGGATTTCTTTGCCTCTAAGTACCCTATTTCGAATAGAATTCAAACAAATCACGTCAGGGACATGCCCGTGGCACACGCCCGTGTGAATCGTGGCCAGGCTGTGTTCGGTTCTGTTAAAGAGGCACGGCCGTGTGGTCTTGGGCCCAGGCCGTGTCAATTTCGTAAGTTGGCCCATTTACTCCATTTTAGGCCCGATTCTTGTTCTTTTCATCCTCCGGTGCTCTCCTAAGTATAAAACATGAAATTAAAGGATTAAGAGCACCAAATTCTACAATTCAAGGCTTAAATCATCCAAAAGTATGCTAAATGTGGGATTAAAATATGTATATATTATGGTTTATCAAACTGGTGGCTTATTTAATCGTAAAAGTTCCACATTTTGAGAAGCTACAGGAACCAGTTGGGGATTAGGTGGGGATGGAGGTTGTTGAGTAGCCAAATTTGTTTGAACAAACTCCGTGAACCACTCATTCATCATTTGGAAAAAAAAATGCTTCTTTAGCCTCTCCTCTATAACTACTTAATATGAGTCTAGATTCAGACGGTGCTGTCCCTTGAGCGGGAGCTGGCGCATTACTCTCAACATCATCAGCTACATCTTGATTGGGATCCATTTACTATATGAAAATATAGTTTAAATTGTCAGGAGTCATCACACTATCACAGGTTATATGTGGCATATATAGCTAAACTCTACATATGCTACATTAGTCCTAGAATCGACTAAACCGTACCTCTGATACCAATAAGTGTAAAACCCCTTACTCGTACTCAACGCTGGAATAGGGTTACTATAACACCCCTTACCCGTATTCAATGCCAGAATAGGGTATGAGGCATTATCGGACTTACAACACAAGCAATCACACAATTTCGAGTCATAAATTTACGTCCAAATTAAAACCAATTGTATTCAATCCCTGGTACGAGCCTACGAGGTCCAAGACATGCTTTAAAAGTGGTTCGGGACTAAACCGAGAAAATCAGGGAATTTTTACAAAACTTAGAAAATTTTTGCTAAAAGTAGGGTTTACACACCCGTGTGGTCCAAGAGACATGCCCGTGTGACCCTGAGACACGCCCATGCTACAGGCCGTGTTTGATTTAGGTAGCTCTCTGGCTTGTGCCACACGGCCATGCCACATGCCCATGTGCTAGGCTGTGTGGTTAATTAAATTAATTCGAATTAGATGCAGGTTTCACACGGCCAAGACACATGCCCATGTTCTAGGCCGTGTAGCACACACGGTTGAGACATACGCCTGTGTCTCTGCTCGTGTGCTCAATTCTGGACATTTTGTTTCTCAAAATTAAGGTGCAGGGGATACACGACTGAAAACACATGCCCGTGGGACAGGTCGTGTGTGAGACACACGCCCGTGTGTCTACCCGTGTGGACAAAATAAGGCTATTTACCAAGCCATTTGCCACCCTCATTTGCACACACTTGTACACAACTTCAATGGCATAATTCATAGCTCAAACAAGCAACCAATACTATCATAACTAAGGTCTAAACATGTCATTTAAAATCCAACATCTATCATGCTTAAAACATCATACTTTTCCAAACTCAAACATACCACAAACACAACCACAAGCATTAAATATAATTACTTTCAATATGCATAGTCTAGCCCAATTTCACTAACTTAACCTTCAAGCCAATTCTCCCCATTTAACACCTAAGTTATTAAGCCACAATCATTCATCCACCAAGCAAATAAAATGCATATCACAAATAACATTAGCCCATCCATAACTCACATCCAATTTAACTAAGACAGGCCATCTTTCAAGGCCTTTTACAAAATAAAAAATTTATCAATTACAAGCTAATACTTTTGACCAAATCATAATGACACATATACCCAAATATGACCAAGTCCTTATACATGCCATATACTTAAAATGCTAAATTTCATCTATACCCAAAATGATAGTTTTGATAGTGTGAGGCGAATCTTCAACGATCCCCAATCCGAGCTAGCTTAGCGACACTATAAAAACATGGAAAAATAAACGGAGTAAGCTAGATAGCTTAGTAAGCTCGTATGAAAGAAATAAACAAACCCTACCATACATTAACATGCAAGTAATGTAACATAAGATAATGTAATTTACCATAATCTCATGATCATATTTCACTTCCATCACAACTTACCTTGAAATCGTCATTTCACGAGTTAATAATCATAAGTTTTGAGTATACCTGTACCATCTCGAAATGAATTTACACATATTCGTGTCTTTGACATACCTGTGAACCACTCCGAGAATAATAATGTCGGATACTCAGAAATCTTGCACACTAAGTGCCACATATGTAGCTAATACTACCTAAATCTCATATCACATAGTTGCTCGCTCTCGTGCTAACAACGGGCATGCTCACACAAGCTGTCGGTCAAGACCTAACTACGCGGTGCTGCTCACACAAGCTGTCAAGTAACCGCAACATATGCCGGTATACTCAGCCACCGGTAGGGCATACAGGACCAGCACCTGAATTACATAATCACATAACACATGGTAACCCTAGTGACATGTCACTTGTATCCTAAGCTATTCTTAAGGTTCAAACGAGATTTCTTATTTATCGAATCGTCGTCGGACTCATCCATAGAATTAGACTAGTCCACATAATCAATCATATAGTTCATGCAATATTAAATCATTTAAATACAATTATATTAAAGTCTACTTAACCTGCGAACTTACCTCGGTTACAAAAACGACCGAACAGGTCTATTCGTCAATTACTTTGGTTTTCCCCCGATCTATACCTGAACTTCGTTTTTCTTGATCTATAATGCCAAATTCATCTCATTTAATTATCACATTATTCAATTTATCCCAAAAACACCTTATGGCAAAATTACATTTTACCCCTAAATTTTTGACATTTTACATTTTAGTCCCTAGGCTTGTAAAATGAATTTCATTCAACTTCTTAAAAACCCAAGTCTAGCCGAAACTTATTCATATTCATAACAGTCCACAATTTTCATTTATTCACATTTTAACACATATTTACAACCTTTTACAAATAGGTCCCTTTTTGACATTTCCATCAAAAATCACTTTGTAAATGTTGTTTTCTTAACATCAAACATGCATTTTCTACCATCAAACATCAAAATACATGCATATTCTACATAGGTAAAATTTTAGACTTTGACATCTTTTCAAATTAGTCCTTGAAATAGTTAGATTAGTTTAAAACAACTTCAAAAACATAAAAATAATTAAAAAAGGGAGAAAAATGGACTTACAATCGAGCTTGAAAGTGGCCAAAACCCTAGCTATGGACTCCTTGTGAAATTCGACTATGGGAGGATGAAATTGGGAAGATGGACATCTTTTTTTAGTTAATTTTGTCTTTATTTACCAAATGACCAAAATGCACTTCACTAAAACTTTGAAATTTTACTTACTCCATGTCCATTTTTGTCCACATAAAGGTATAATGGTCTAATTACCACTTAAGGACCTCCATTTTAAGAATTCTTTACAATTAAACACCCTTAGCTTCTAGAACACACATTTTGCACCTATTGCAATTTAGTCCTATTAGTGAAATTGGACACTCTATCGATAAAATTTCTTAACGAAATTTTTACAAAATCATTCAATCATACTGTAGACCTCTAAGAAATAATAAAATAAATATTTCTACTTCAGATTTGTGTTCCTAAAACCACTATTCTGATTTGACCCAAAAACGAGCTGTTATAGTTACGGAGCGTACCGAATATATCACACATTTAAATATACATTTCTCATACATTTTCAATTTCATGCAACTATCATTCAAACTCTATCATAATGTCCCTAATACAAGCTTACGATGCTCAAAACATGCATTTGGAGTGGTTTGGGACTAAACCAATAACTTAAGATACTTTTGAACATTTAGAAAATTTTTCCAAAATACAGGGGTCACATGCCCGTGTGACCAGGCCGTGTGCTACTACTGAATTGGATCACACAGCCAACCACATGCCCGTGTGCCCATTCAAAATGACCTCACACGTCTGTGTGCCAGGCCGTGTGCTAGTCGGGCCAAACCTGTAGGGTATACTGACTTATGCCACACGGTCAAGTCACACGCCTGTGTACTAGGCCGTGTCAAAATTGTAGGGTATACTGACTTATGCCACACAACAAATCACACGCCCGTGTGCTAGGCCTTGTGGAACCTACTGACTTGGGAATTAATTCAATACCAGGGGACGCACAACTGTGTAATATGACCGTGTGTCACACACGACTGAGACATACGCCCATGTCTCTCTGCCCATGTGGACAAAAATAGGCTATTTACCAAGCAATTTGCCACCCAAATTTGTATAGACCTACATCAAACCAAATGGTACCAAAACATAACACTTATAGGCATTAAAATCAACTGCCACCAAGCTTTATTTATACTAGTTCAATACCAACCAATATCAAAGATATCAATATCACAATGCGCCATTCAATTTACACCAAAAACTTATAATTTCGAATCATCAATATGACCATTTTCAATCGTGCTTCATTTAGCCTAATCTCACAAACATATCAAACTTAATTCACAACTAATTAGTACCCCTAATTTCCAAACACCAACTAGCATCACATATTTAATAATCAAGCACATAACAAAAGCCATTTACATAAGTACATACACAACCAAATCAACCAAAACAAGCCAACTCTCATGGCTATAAATACAAACCAAACACTTAACATTTACAAGCCATTTCAAATGACCAAATTCATTAACAACACATATATCAAAATGACCAAACTCCTATACATGCCATATACCAGAGTACCAAATTTCAAAAGTATTGAATGATAATAGGTGTGACGAAGTCTCTGTCGATCCACAAATCTGAGCTAGCTTTGAAATTATTATAAAACACGGTAAAATAAACAAAGTAAGCTATAAAGCTTTATAAGCTCGTATGAAAATAATAAGCAAGTCTCATCATTCATTTACCATTCAAATTAAATGACATAATATGCAACAATGCATTAATCTCAAGCTAACATGAACTTAACCACATACTTGATCATAAACTCACAACTTTCTTTGACTCAATGATCATATAGTTTTTTGTACATACCTGTACTGACACGATTTTATTTCTCACCATTTCACATCTTCAATACTCCTGTTGAACCATTCGGAATAAAATTCGGATACTCAGAAGTCTTGCACCCTAGGGGCCAATATCATGGCCCGAAGCCAACTCAATGAACTCTCACCTGAAATGCTAATATTAGGCTCGAAGCCAACTCAATGAACTCACACTCGAATTGCTAATATCATGGCCCGAAGCCAACTCAATGACTTCCCTAATGACATGTCATTCGAATCTTAATCTATTCTTAAGGTTCAACTGAGATTTCCAATGCCGAATCTTCGTCGAATGTGTCCGCAAGTTCATAATTCACAATTTATGCAATACCAAAGCATTTAAAACACAAATATAACAATGCTTATTACATACGAACTTACCTCGAATACAAAAATGGAAAAACGAATCGATCAATCCAAAACCTTGTTCTTCCCCCGATCTAAGTCTGTATTTCATTGTTCTTGATCTTAATGAGCTATATAACCATGGACGAATGGAAAACCTATCTATCGCTTTTCTTTCCTCTCAATTTCGGTTGAAGAAGATGATTAAAAGATGATACAAATTGTTGTTTTTATTTAATTTACCTTAATTACCAAATTACAAAATTAACCTTATTATTAATTCAAAATTTCAATTATGCCAAGCCATTATCATCCACTATCTAATTAATGGTATATTTACCATATAAGGACCTTAACTTTAAGGTTCTATAGCTATTAAATACATTTAACTATTAGAACATCACTTTTGCACTTTACGCGATTTAGTCCTTTTTATCAAATTGACTATTCAAACGATAAAATTTCTAAATTAAACTTTCACACAATCATATTTTCATGCTGTAAACATTAAAATAAAAATAAAATAATTATTTTAACTTCGGATTTGTGGTCCCGAAATCACTGTTCTGATTTGACTAAAAATGGGCTGTTACATTAAAATTATCTGAAATTTAAAATAAAAAATAAAACTTAATAAATACAATATTAGGATTATATATAATAAAAATTAAGCCTAAAAATTGAACCGAATATTATTTAAACTCGAATAAAAAACTTGAAACTCGTAATTTTCGTAATAATTCTATCCAAAAATTCTGCTCGTGCAATTTTAACTAAAACAGTCATAACTTGAGCACTCGAACTCGAAATCGAGTGATTCAAAGTGCAATGTGAAGATAAGGGACAGATCTTCGACCGATATGAAACAAATTGACCTAGAAATGTAACACCCCTAACCCGTATCCATCACCGGATTAGGGTTACAAGGCGTTACCGGATAAATCGAAAACTTTTACGGACATTTCATAATACAATTCATCAAGCGCAATCAAAGTGCCCCTTTTATAGGTCAACGAGACCTTAATCATGCTTTAGAATAGGGTCGGGACTAAACTGAACACATATGAAATTTCTCAGAAATTTAAAAATTTCTCTAAGTTACAGAGGTCACACGCCCATGTGGGCAGGCCCTGTGCCTCCCGCGGCCTCAACATGCCCGTGTGTCTAAGCCGTGTCATAACAGGGCATACATACTGACTTGTCCACACGGCCGTGGACACACCGGTGTGCCTCACCTGTGGTCACTACTGACTTCACCACACGGCCAATCACACGCCCGTGTGTCCAGCCCGTGGTCGATCCTGACTTGTTTTGAATTTCAACAACGAGGGACACGGTCGAGCCACACGCCCGTGTGCTTAACTGTGTGGGCAAATATAGGCCATTTTCAAGGCCAAATTGCCATCCACACAAGGGTCATCCCTACAAGAAATATACCAATTTATTTCATACACAATTGGCAGCCAAAGACATGTCAATAATCAACAAATCTTCACATTCAATCTCATTTCTAAATATGCTAATTTGCATAGCAATTTGCACAACTAAAACACATATATATCCAAGCATGATACATCCACATTTTACCTTTCATATAACCATTTCATTGATTAAACATACATACTCATAATGCATTCATATGCTTACCATAGCCTTGACCATTTCATTTGCTATCAAACCATACCAAAACATGCATCATATATCATATTCACTCATGCATATTACCAACATTTATCTAGCCACATCTCATGGCTATTTATACACATTTCAAACATAATCCAAAATGACTAGCCTATACATGCCATATTTAGCTATATACACAATTCAAAAGTACCAAAATGAGTTTGAGTAGTGTGATGACGATCCTCGAAGGTCCCCGAGCCTTTCGTAGCTTTAATGATCTATAAAACAGAACAAACACACACAAAGTAAGCTTTCAAAAGCTTAGTAAGCCATATACAAATAAATTTAGCATAAATCATTCATAAGCATAGCTATATGGATTCATTAACACTTCTTCAATTCAAGCACATGAATAACTCTTTGGCTCACTTGGTTTGTCATTGCTTACCAATTCATCACATCTCAAGTATCTCATTTGCTCATATCTCAAACATACACATATATCTCAATTGTTCATTTGCATTAATGCATATACATACTCACCTTTTCATGCTTATACAAAGCATATATATATATCAACGTACCTGAAATGGATGTACAATTCATATATTCATTCATTTCTTGGATTTTTCTATTGAACCGTTCGAAACTAAATAGGATACTCAGAGTGCTTGGAATAGTCGTACAATGCCAATGTCCCAGACAGGGTCTTACACGAATCAATACGATGCCAATGTCCCAGACATGGTCTTACACGTAAGTCTCATATCGATGCCAACATCCAAGACATGGTCTTACACGAAATCTCAAATCAATGCCAACGTCCTAGATGTGGTCTTACATGATATCACATTTCGAACACCTATGTCATGACATATGCAATCCTATCTATTCCTAGACTCATACGGGACTTCTCAGACTTAACAACTTGGCAACTTATTCGTAATCTCGGATTTCACATACATTCCATCTCAATGGACATTCATGGAAATTCAACTTTCATTTATACACAAATAAATCAATGCAAATGCATTTATTTGTATATCGACTTACCTTGTACAAGAGGAACGGAAACAAACGGCTATTTGACTATTTTTAATTTCCAGCGATCTAAGTCCGTTTTCTTCAGTTCTTGATCTACACATATTCAAATTTAACCCATTTATTCATAAAATCATTCAATAAATCCAAATACACATATTTAGGGCAAATTACAAATTAGCCCTCACATTTGGACATTTGGACATTTTAGTTCCTATTTCACAAAATCACAAAACACACAAATTTATCATATACCCATGCTTAGCCGAATATTCATGTATCTCATACAAGTCCATACATTTCATTTATTTCACAATTTAGTCCCTCAAAATACTATTTTCTCAATTGAGTCCAAAATACTCAAATTCAACAAAACTCTAAAGACAAACTACGATAATCAAATAGATATCTTTCATATTTCACTATCAAACATCACAAAACACACAAGTTCATCAAAGGCTCATCTCAAAAACATCATCAATTCTCAAAATTAAAACATGGGTTCTATAGTATACGAAGCAACGATTGCAAAAACGTAGAAATTATCAAAAACCAATCAAAAACACATACCCGATTTAAGCTTGAACCTCGGCCAAATGAAACAAAGCCTAACCCTTTCTTTTCTTTTCTACATTCGGTGGATGAACACCAACAAAATGACCACCATTTTATTCTTATTAAACTATAATAACATTAATAAATATTTTACCAAATTACCATTAATGAAAACATTTATAATTCATAAAATGTATGGCTGTTTTTGTCCATTACCAACCACTATCTATTAAAATGATTTAATTGCCTCATAAGGCCTCCTCATTTAAAAGACATCTCAAATAGGCCTTTAATAAAATAGAATACTACTTTTATGATTTATGCGATTTAATCCTTTGCTCAAATTAAGCATTCAAACGGACGAATTAACTCACAAAAATTTCACAATGCTAATTTATATACTGCAGACACGAAAAATAATATTAAAATTATTTTACTGACTCGATTTGTGGTTCCGAAACCACTATTCTGACTAGGGTCTAAACCGAATTGTTACAAGAAATGTCTGGATCCCTTCAAAAAATGCATCACAAGTAGACTGATTATAACATGGCTAGGTGTGTGGGATTGACTGAGGCCCTTGAACTGTAACACCTAAGTTTCTTAACATCTTCCACATGAGCGTGTCATAATGGGTTGAGATTTTAAGTACATGAACAAAATTAGTCCCTTCTAATTCATCCTCGCTCTATATTGAACTCCAAAGTCCACATCGTTTTCAACTCTTTTTCTCAAAATTTCTTTGTGATAAAATCTTGAACGAATAAGTTGAGTTTTGACTTCAGCTGCTGGGATTTGGATCTCATGATTAAGCTTTGAGGTAGTGTAAGCCCATCATGTCCATAGGCCTAAAATTGGGCCTTGAGATGCATACAATTTATTTTGGGAGGGTTGGATCGAATAATAAAGTATTGGGTTAAAAGTCTAGGAATTACTTGTAATTAGACCCGATATGGGAGAGACCCAAAAGCTCCTCATGTTTAAGAGAGGGACCAAAAACCCTAGTTTTTTAACTAGGGTTTCCACCCCACATACTCTTAGTCAAACTAAGAGTACATTTTTCTATTGAAATAGACTACTACAATTAAACAATAGTTTGACTTCTTCTCCTTATAAATAGCTGGCTTCAGTAGAGCTAAAAACAAAACTTTAAGATATTGTTACTCTGCTTGAAAATAGTGATAGTTTATTCTCTAAATATTAAATCTATTTTCTGGAATAACAATTCTACCAGTTTCTATTGAGAAGAGATTTTGCTTTCACACTGAAAGTAAAGAAAACAATTTCTGGTTTTGTGTTTGATTTGAATTGTTTGAGCCCATATTCGAAGAAGTTCATGGTACGAGAATAGCAGAGAAAGTCGTTCAGTTGAAAGCCAGGAACGAAAAGGATCTGTTTAGCCGAAAACACAAGTGCGATTTCAATGAAGGGTTATTGTTATAAATATCACAAACTGGCTCAGTTTTTAAAATTTTTATTTTTTGTTGTGCACGATAATCATTTTCAAACCGGATTTTTTTCCAACAATTGGTATCAAAGCTCAAAGTTGTGCTATGTTTATAGTGTAAACTGAGACTGAATTTTCTCTTTTCTTTATGTGTGATTAATTTTGATAAGATTGTGACATTCTTGTAATCATATGAATGTTTAGGGGAATATATGCGAATGAATGTATTCTATTATTTTATTATTATGTATGATTAAGTAATATTTCCAAAGTTATAATTCCTACAAAATTAAATGTAATTTTATTAATTTCTTGGGCATGTATAAATTAGATTGTGGACAATTCGGTGATGGTTGGCGGTGGCTGAATAGTTTTGACGGTTACGGGCAGTGGTAACAACATTGAAAGGACGACAACAACAGAAACGTGAATCGATATCACAACAGAAGTTCGTGGTGGAAAAATAGAAGACCCAAAGTATGCTTTGGGGTGAATTTTATAATTTTTTTAATTTTTTTTCTAGGATAGAATCATTGAAACTTTGGTTGGTTAGGGTAATTTAAATTTTATGCTTTTATTAATGTGATAAGCATTATGATATTTCTTTTACTATGAATGTATGTTCATGCATATGTATGATAAGCATGTTATATAATTTCCGGAAGAATGCCACATGTACTTGTCATGCATGTATTGATCATTAATAATTGAAACTGGACATTAAAAACCTTATATGGTTTTAAAACATTGAGTGGGAGAAGGTCCCTAAACAAGACCTATGACCTCCATCAATGGTCTCTTGTGATTACATGACAATTTAACTACCCTATGGTAGGATTGTCATGTGGATCTCACTGAAGAGATTTCCTAAAAGTAAGAGGAACTATCTTGTAATCGCATGATAGTTGGACCGGCCTTGTGCTAGGTTTTATCATATGGTATAACAAGAAGTTTGATCTGCCACGAATTACACTATTATTTATAGCCCTTTTTATAAATAAGTTTAACTTATTTAATAGTTAAATCAAAGCATCTTAGTGTATATTTAGGTTTTCAGGCTTAAAGTAGTAATTTGTGCTTTTTAGTAGTTTTTATTACATTATATATATATAAATAAGGTTACATGGTATTGTAGGACAAATTGGGAGCTAAAGATGCATATTCGGGTTGAAATTGTTGCCTATGTCGCCACACCAATACATCGATGTCGCAACATCGAAGACAGAAGCAAAAACGAGTCTTGGAATGAATCTGTTTGCTATGTCACGACATGCCCCTTCTATGTTGTGACACACCCCTTATGTTACAACACTGCAGGCAGATGTAGCAAAATAGCTTTTGCACGGCCCAAAAAGTCCCTACACGTGATAATCATATTTTTGAGGGAAATTAGGGGTATTTATCCTAGTCGAACTCTAAGGACTTCAAGGATAGTTTAGGCACTTTATTATTCCAAGTTTAGCATATATAAATGTCATTGTAATAAGTTTAAACACAATTTTTAAGGACACATAAATTATTCTTAGGTTTTTATTTCTTTCTTAGTTTTTACTTGGGTTATTTTATGTTTTTGTAATCGGAAGATTCTTGTAATATCCTGGATTAGGGCTTATGCATAATTGCTTAATTGAATGTGAAAGCATGCCTTTGTGTGTATGAATGTGTTTTTATGAATTTTGGGAACCTTAGAATATGGGAGGATGATTTAGAAAATATCGTATTTTAAGTTGCAAAAAGGGAACTAAGCTTGATAGGGCCTTAAGAAAATAAATAGGGGAGATATGACATAAGAAATGCCTTGGTAAAGTGGCTTGAATGCGCCACTTAGGGCCTTAGCAAGTGACGCCATTATCAAGGGGAAGGGGCCTAGGTTCGAGTCACAAGGGAAGCAATAAGGGAATTTTTATTTTGCTGCAAGGAGCAAAGGAGATGGACGGCATTAAGGCACTAAGGGATGAGGATTATTCTTTTAATAATTTCGGCTAAGTGATGGATAAATAATGATTTAGTTAAGATTATTTCTAAGGGATAAACGAGAGGAAAAATAGGAGATCAACAAGGGAGTTGATAGTGTTGGCCGAATAGGAGATGCTTGGTATAGTAATTTCGGCAAGAAGGGAAGACCAACCTTTATTCTTTCTTTTTCTTCTTTTGTTCATCTGCTGAAATCCTCTAGCAAATTTCTCCCTTCTCTTATTTTGACAAAAGCCGAAAGCACAAGCAGTCTAAGCCGAATTCCCTTCCCAAAGATCACCATTGCCGAATTCTCTTAAGCAATTCTTCTTCATTTATTTTGTCGAAGCCGAATACCATTCTCCCATTCTCCTTAGCCATAGCCGATTGTTCTTTAAACCCAAAAGCCGAAACTTTGAAATCACTATCTAGTCTTCATAGCCGATTTCTTTGGGGCTTCAAGCCAAGGTGCTGTCGACTTCTGCATAAGGGGTAAGGATCAATTGTCATCCGATTTCCATTCTTTTTTTAGACTCGTCGGAAACTAGGAATCTAATCCATTATTGTTTTGGCCGAAACTCTGAAAGACCTTTCGGGATTTCTCTGCTATTGTCGACTGCAAGGGAGAAGGGACATTTCAGGACTTATAAGGATTTAAGGTAAGTCATGTATTCGGCCATAGGCCATTTATATGTGATTCAAAGTCAGAATTAAATCTAACCTATGCCTATAGGTATTTCGACACCTTCATAACCAAGTAGCACTTTTCGGGATTTTGGAATCGCAAGGTAAGTGGATCTATGTATTCGGCCAAGGCCATATTTGGTGTTATAGATCTATTTCTTAATTATTCAAAAGCCGGAAACTAACCCTTTAGGTGATCTAATGTTAGCCGATTACAAGGTAGAAGGATTTCAATGTTTCGGGATTTGATTAGTAGTGAAATCGGCACCAAGGTAAGAATTTGATTACAATAATCCTTCGGGATTTGGTCATATAGCCGAATAGGCTTTTGCTAAATATTAAGTGATTGACCAAATGTAGGAACTTGAGATCTAAGGCATTAGATCGGATTTTCGAGATATGGAGTGAACTTGCTAAGTAAATCAGGTGTGTACCCTACACTAACTCTTAGTAGATGTATGGCTATATTTTAATACTTGTGCTTATAATAATGTGAATATGGCTAAGAGTACCATGCAATGGTACAAAGTACTCAGGTACGTTTTCCTACTCCTATTGTGAGTATGATTTATGGCACATAAGTGAATGTGATAAGAATGTGAAATAAGGCTTAAGGCATGATATTGCATAATATGTATGACATGGGGCATTTGGGTGATTATGAAAGGGGAAGTGAATGTGGTGACTATTGTCACAATATCTGAATGTGGTGACTTAGGTCACATTATCTGAATGTGGTGTCTCATGACACAAAATATTATCTGGTGGCTATGCCACGAATTTTATAAGGGCGATGAGCACGTCGACTGCAGCGACTGCCTTCGATGGTGTGTAGCGGATGGAGGGTTGACTTAGCAGTCCCCACGGTGTGCAGGTTGGTACGGGTGATGTGTAGCGGATGGCATCTAGGATTGGGTTTGGGATTGCATCATTTTATTTAAATGATATATATGTATGTATGTTCTGATAAGCCTGAATCTGTTTGGACTTAGTGTTGGTTGTACACATTGAGTCTGTTGACTCACCCCGTTGTGGGAACATTTTTCAGGTGACGCTCAGTAATGGACCGGGTCGGCAGGAGCTTAGTGGTGGCCATGCTCAGCAAGGAATTTATTTTATTTGGACATTTTATTTTATTTAAATACTTCAAATTTATTTTGGGTTCGTTTTGATGTAATAAGGCCATAGTATGAACTATTTTATGCATGCATGTTAACTATTCTCTTATGATACGAGATTTTTTATCAAATTAAAGACTAAGTAAATTTTATTTAAGAATGAATTCTAAACGTTTTGACACCTAAAAGAAAATGATTTCTAAGTTAAAAGTAGAACCTAAAACAATTTCGGCATATCTTTTAACTTAGAGTTTTTGAAACTTAAGCAATGGGATTTTTATAAAAACTTATATTTCAAAAATAAACTAGTTTCCAACTTGAGCCCAACCCAATTCGAGTTTTCTCCCAAAGTCACTCAAAGATTTTCAAAAGATACGAACCAGTTTTGAACCGTTTTACTTTAGGAACATACCGGATCCGGTCAAGGCTCGTGGGCCGGGTTTGGGCTGTTTCAGCTTGGTATCAGCCCAGTTTTTAAACTCTCGGCCTTGGTTCTAAGGCCCAAAACGTTTTCAAAAGTTAAGCCCAAAAGAATTTTGTGAAATAAGCAGGTTTTTCTGGCATGGCACCTAAGTCTCCGACCCGAAGTGCACCAGGTAAGTACCCCTAACCATTGTGTGATTTATATTATGATTTGTAGAAGGGTAGAAATGGAACGTAGATTAGTATGATAAGTACTTGAACTATAGGACTAGTTTACCCCAACAATTACATAAAATTTAAAGAGCCTAACTAAACAAACCTGTGGTTAAGTCGCCGAGTTAGGGTGTGGCAACCATTGTGCGCATGTCTAGGATTGGTTTCGGTGGGAGCTTGGTATTTAAGCAGTTCGCGTGACTCACTTCCTCTCCACTCGAATCCTACCTGGTGCGTAGCTACGGTTCACCCTAACCAAGAGGACTTATTCACGGGCTAAACCCAATAATTAAAACCGAAAGGGACTAGCCGTATTTTCATAAAAACTCTAGTTTTAAAACTCTTAAAATTACCCTTTTAATTTGTAAAAAACTATTTTACAAAATTTTTCCAAAATATTTCTGATTTACAAAATTACCTAAATACCCCTAGCGGTAAAATTACTAAAATGCCCTTGGTTTCCAAAATGACCTTACTACCCCTGATTTCAATAACATTCTCTGATTTTGCAAAAATATCCAAAAAAACTTTATCGTTACAAAGTACTAAGGTACCTTGATTTGAAAAATTTATGAAATTACCACTGCTTTACAAAATTGCCAAAATGACCCCCGATTTCCAAAATTTCTGCAACAACACCGGTTTGGAAAACAAATTCACAAAAAGAACCTTAAGTTTCGTAAATTTTGAAATACCTTTGAGAATTTTCAAATTGACCCCGGATTATTACCAAAAATACCCCTGTAGGACAAATGACGAAAATACCCCTGGGGTAGGATAGACAAAAATGTACGAAGAGTGAATGTGTATGGGAGATATTACGGAATGGATGTGTTTTCTTTGAATGAGGATAGAAGACTTGAAACTTTGATTGATCGAAAGAACTACTACTAAACTCTTTACATAAAATTTCTTCGCGGATAATCAGTGGAATAAAGGCTAATTCATAAAACTTTCTTAATCAGATTAAGGCGTAATCGTAGAAATGAGCTCTAGGGGACATGGTCGTAATGGGCGAGGACGCGATAGAGGCAGAATGACCGTGTCGGAACCCGTTAGATCGGGTCAAGGATCTGAGAATGAGGTACCACCTCCACCACCACCACCAGCTGTTGGTGTTGAGCAGCAAGATCAAATGGGGATGATGCTGTATCGCAGGCTGTGCTGCGAGTTCTGGAGATAGTGGCTGGAGCAGGTGGAAATATGGGAGCTCGGAAATCTGTACTCGAGCGACTCCGAGCCAATGGGGCTGAAGTGTTCTATGGAGTATCTGGTGTGGCACCCAGTACAGCTGAGTATTGGTTGGAGGCAACGGAACGAATTATGGATGAGCTGGATCTGACCCCTGAGGAGAAAGTGAAAGGAATGGTGGTGCTGCTACGCGATGAAGCGTATCAATGGTGGCTCACAGTTCAGGATGGTGCCACAGCTGAGGATCTTACTTGGGAATATGTTAAGGCGGCATATCAGAAGAAGTATGTTGGCACGCATTACACTGATGCGCAGAGGAAGGTGTTTTTGGGGCTGGTTCAAGGGAACAAGTCCGTAGCGGAGTACGAAGCTGAATTTCTGAGGTTGAGCCGGTATGCTCGAGGAATAGTGGCTACGGAGCATGAGCGGTGTGTCCGGTTTGAGGACGGACTAAGGGATGACCTGAGGTTGTTAATCGCTCTACATCAGGAGTGGGAGTTTTCTGTATTAGTAGAAAAAGCTAAGGTAGCTGAAGGGATTAAGGACTCTGTAAGGCAGAACCCGGACCGGAATAAGCAGAAAAGAGGATTTGGGCCGTCAGGGTCATCTGGGAAAGTGCAAAAGAGGCCTAGAGTTGATGGGCCGCGAGGTCAGCAAGCTGGTACTGGAGGGCAATATCGTACTTGTGAGCAGTGTGGGAAGAGACACTTAGGGGAATGTTGGAAGAAAACAAGAGGATGCTTTATGTGTGGGTCAAAGGACCATATGATTAAGGACTATCCTATGAAACCAGATGGGAATCGATCAGTAGCTCAGAATGTTAATCAGGCAAGTAGAGGTGGACACCAGCCTCAGCGAGGCCGTGGTCCGAATGGCCGAGGTAACGGTGCTGGAAGAGGACGTGAAACACCTGGCAGAGGAGCTGGTAATGTAGAGGCAAGGCAGCCGGGTCTAGTGTATGAGGTTCGCTGTAGAGAGGATGGAGACGCGCCGGACGTCATAACCGGTACGTTCCTTGTTTGTGGCAAGCCATATTTTGCTTTGATTGATGTGGGCTCGACCCATTCTTATGTTGCATGTAGAATAGTTGAAACTCTAGACATAGCCTCTGAACAATCTGATAGGGAGATGACTGTAGTAAGCCAACTAGGCCAAACTGTAGTGGTGAATAAGATGTTTCGGAAAGTACCTTTAGAGATTCAAGGTGCAGTATTTTCTGCTGACTTAATGGAGCTTCCTTTCGGAGAATTCGATCTCATACTTGGCATGGACTGGCTAGTAGAGCATCGAGCCATACTGGATTGTGCAGCTAAGCGAATGGAGTTAAGGACCCCAGAGGATAAGGAAGTAGTTATGATAGGAGAAAGAAGAAGCTACTTGTCTAACGTAGTTTCTGCTTTGAAGGCTGTTAAGATGGTCCGGAAAGGGTGCAAGGCAATTTCTGGCTTTTGTTAGTACATTGGATACGAAAGAAGGGGGAGTTAATGGAGTTAGAACGGTGAGGGACTTTGTGGATGTTTTTCCAGAGGAGTTACCTGGAATACCCCCAGATAGGGAGGTGGAGTTTGGAATTGATCTACTGCCGGGAACAGCTCCTGTGTCAATCGCTCCGTACAGAATGGCACCAAAGGAGTTGGTTGAGCTCAAGGCTCAAATCCAAGAGTTACTTGATCGTGGGTTTATCCGACCCAGTGTGTCTCCATGGGGAGCACCGGTCTTGTTCATGAAGAAGAAGGACAGAACTATGCGTATGTGCATAGATTACCGTCAGTTGAATAAGCTGACTATCAAGAACAAGTATCCCTTGCCAAGGATAGACGACTTGCTCGATCAGCTGAAGGGAGCAGCAGTATTCTCAAAGATAGACTTAAGGTCTGGATATCATCAGCTTAAGGTGAAGGAAGTGGATATCCATAAGACAGCTTTTCGAACAAGATATGGGCATTTTGAGTTTGTAGTAATGCCGTTTGGATTGACGAATGCCCCAACTGCTTTCATGGATATGATGAACCGGGTTTTTCAACTACTTGGATCGGTTCGTCGTTATGTTCATCGACGACATCCTAGTGTACTCCAAGTCTGAGGAGGAACATGATGAGCATCTCCGGATTGTGTTGCAAGTGTTGAGAGAGAAGAAGCTCTATGCCAAATTCAGCAAGTGTGAATTTTGGCTTAAGGAAGTTGCGTTCTTAGGACATGTAGTGTCTGCAGAAGGAATAAGGGTGGATCCTAGGAAGACTGAGGCGGTGTTAGATTGGAAACCACCGAAGTCTGTGGCTGAGGTTCGTAGTTTCTTGGTATTGGCAGGCTACTACAGGAGGTTTGTGGAAGGATTCTCATCAATAGCCGCACCTTTGACAAAGTTGTTGAGGAAGGAAGTACCTTTTGTGTGGACAGAGAAGCAACAGGAGAGCTTTGAGAAGCTTAAGAGGATCTTGACTGAAGCTCCGATCTTGATTCAGCCTGAGGCAGGAAAGGATTTCGTGGTGTATTGTGACGCTTCTCATACAGGATTGGGATGCGTACTGATGCAAGATGGGAAAGTAGTCGCTTATGCGTCTCGACAATTAAGGCCACATGAGGTTAACTACCCAACTCATGATTTGGAATTGGCGGCAGTGGTCTTTTCTCTTAAGGTGTGGAGGCACTATCTTTATGGAGAAAGGTCGGTAATCTACACAGACCACAAGAGTCTTAAGTATCTGTTGACTCAAAAAGAGTTGAACCTGAGACAACGAAGGTGGGTTGAGTTACTGAAGGACTATGACTGTTCGATAGAGTATCATCCGGGCAAGGCGAATGTAGTGGCGGATGCCCTAAGTCGGAAGGTTGTATCGGATCTGAGGGCGATGTTTGCACATCTGAGTTTGTATGATGATGGAAGTCTGCTGGCAGAGCTGCAAGTTAAGCCGTCATGGTTGAATGAAGTAAGAGAGGGACAGTTGGTTGATGATGGGTTAAATGCTAAGCTACATCAAGTACAGAATGAGGAGTTAGAAGGTTATGGTATTAGCGACGAGGGAGTATTGTGCTTCAAGGGTAAGGTCTGTATGCCGAGGAATAAGGAGTTAAGGCAGAGGATTCTTCAGGAATCGCATAGTAGCCGTTATGCTATGCATCCTGGAGGTAGTAAGTTGTACCGAGATCTAAGGGAACAGTTTTGGTGGCCTGGTCTTAAGAAGGAAGTTACAGAATCTGTCGGTAAGTGCTTAACGTGTCAGCAAGTTAAGGCTGAACACCAAGTTCCGTCAGGATTACTTCAACCGATAATGATTCTACAGTGGAAGTGGGAGAGAATCACCATGGACTTCGTTAGTGGGTTTCCCCTTACGCCTACTAAGAAGGACTCGGTATGGGTGATAGTGGATCGTTTGACAAAGTCAGCGCATTTCATCCCAGTGCGGGTTGATTATTCTCTGCAGAAGTTGGCAAAATTGTATGTGGCAGAGATTGTAAGGTTGCATGGAGTACCGGTATCGATCATCTCGGATAGGGATCCAAGGTTTACTTCTCGGTTTTGGAAAGCACTACATCAAGCTTTAGGCACCAAGTTGGATTTTACTAAGGCTTTCCATCCACAGTCAGACGGGCAATCTGAACGAGTAATCCAAGTATTAGAGGACATGTTGAGAGGCTGTGTGATAGACTTCAAAGGAAGTTGGGAGGAATATTTGCCTTTAGCTGAGTTTGCATACAACAATAGCTATCAAGCTAGTATTCGGATGGCACCATATGAAGCACTGTATGGACGAAAGTGTCGAACACCTACGTGTTGGATGGAATTGGGAGAACGTCGAGTTTTGGGTCCAGAGTTAGTGGCAGAATTCGAGGAAAAGGTTGAGATAATTCAGGCACGGTTGAAGGAAGCCTCTGATAGACAAAAGTCCTATGCGGATCTCAAACGGAAGGAAATAGAATTTGATGTGGGAGATCAAGTGTTTCTTAAAGTGTCGCTTTGGAAGAAGGTGATGAGGTTTGGTCGCAAAGGGAAGTTAAGTCCAAGGTTTATAGGACCTTATAAGGTTTTGAAGCGAATTGGACCAGTGGCATATCAGTTGGAGTTGCCACCGGAATTGAAGCAGATGCACGACGTATTCCATGTCTCTATGCTACGTCGTTATTGATCGGATCCATCTCACATAGTACCGGTTGAAGAGGTGGAGCTAAGGCCAGATTTGTCCTATGAGGAAGAGCCGATTCAGATCTTAGAACGGGATGTGAAAGTGTTGCGGAGGAAGTCAGTTCCTCTAGTCCAAGTGTTATGGCGAAATCATGGATCGGAAGAAGCTTCGTGGGAGCCAGAAGAAGCAATGCGACAACAATACCCTCACTTATTTCAGCCAGGTAATTTTGAGGACGAAATTATTTTAAGGGGGTAGAACTGTAATATCCTAGATTAGGGCTTATGCATAATTGCTTAATTGAATGTGAAAGCATGCCTTTGTGTGTATGAATGTGTTTTTATGAATTTTGGGAACCTTAGAATAGGGGAGAATGATTTAGAAAATATCGTATTTTAAGTTGCAAAAAGGGAACTAAGCTTGATAGGGCCTTAAGAAAATAAATAGGGGAGATATGACATAAGAAATGCCTTGGTAAAGTGGCTTGAATGCGCCACTTAGGGCCTTAGCAAGTGACGCCATTATCAAGGGGAAGGGGCCTAGGTTCGAGTCACAAGGGAAGCAATAAGGGAATTTTTATTTTGCTGCAAGGAGCAAAGGAGATGGACGGCATTAAGGCACTAAGGGATGAGGATTATTCTTTTAATAATTTCGGCTAAGTGATGGATAAATAATGATTTAGTTAAGATTATTTCTAAGGGATAAAAGAGAGGAAAAATAGGAGATCAACAAGGGAGTTGATAGTGTTGGCCGAATAGGGGATGCTTGGTATAGTAATTTCGGCAGGAAGGGAAGGCCAACCTTTATTCTTTCTTTTTCTTCTTTTGTTCATTTGCTGAAATCCTCCAGCAAATTTCTCCCTTCTCTTATTTTGACAAAAGCCGAAAGCACAAGCAGTCTAAGCCGAATTCCCTTCCCAAAGATCACCATTGTCGAATTCTCTTAAGCAATTCTTCTTCTTTTATTTTTTCAAAGCCAAATACCATTCTCCCATTCTCCTTAGCCATAGCCGATTGTTCTTTAAACCCAAAAGCCGAAACTTTGAAATCACTATCTAGTCTTCATAGCCGATTTCTTTGGGGCTTCAAGCCAAGGTGCTGTCGACTTCTGCATAAGGGGTAAGGATCAATTGTCATCCGATTTCCATTCTTTTTTTAGACTCGTCGGAAACTAGGAATCTAATCCATTATTGTTTTGGCCGAAACTCTGAAAGACCTTTCGGGATTTCTCTGCTATTGTCGACTGCAAGGGAGAAGGGATATTTCGGGACTTATAAGGATTTAAGGTAAGTCATGTATTCGGCCATAGGCCATTTATATATGATTCAAAGTCAGAATTAAATCTAACCTATGCCTATAGGTATTTCGACACCTTCATAACCAAGTAGCACTTTTCGGGATTTTGGAATCGCAAGGTAAGTGGATCTATGTATTCGGCCAAGGCTATATTTGGTGTTATAGATCTATTTCTTAATTATTCAAAAGCCAGAAACTAACCCTTTAGGTGATCTAATGTTAGTCGATTACAAGGTAGAAGGATTTCAACGTTTCGGGATTTGATTAGTAGTGAAATTGGCACCAAGGTAAGAATTTGATTACAATAATCCTTCGGGATTTGATCATATAGCCGAATAGGCTTTTGCTAAATATTAAGTGATTGACCAAATGTAGGAACTTGAGATCTAAGGCATTAGATCGGATTTTCGGGATGTGGAGTGAACTTGCTAAGTAAATCAGGTGTGTACCCCACACTAACTCTTAGTAGATGTATGGCTATATTTTAATACTTGTGCTTATAATAATGTGAATATGGCTAAGAGTACCATGCAATGGTACAAAGTACTCAGGTACGTTTTCCTACTCCTACTGTGAGTATGATTTATGGCACATAAGTGAATGTGATAAGAATGTGAAATAAGGCTTAAGGCATGATATTGCATAATATGTATGACATGGGGCATTTGGGTGATTATGAAAGGGGAAGTGAATGTGGTGACTATTGTCACAATATCTGAATGTGGTGACTTCGGTCACATTATCTGAATGTGGTGTCTCATGACACAAAATATTATCTGGTGGCTATGCCACGAATTTTATAAGGGCGATGAGCATGTCGACTGCAGCGACTGCCTTCGATGGTGTGTAGCGGATGGAGGGTTGACTTAGCAGTCCCCACAGTGTGCAGGTTGGTACGGGTGATGTGTAGCCGATGGCATCTAAGATTGGGTTTGGGATTGCATCATTTTATTTAATGCTATATATGTATGTATGTTCTGATATGCCTGAATCTGTTTGGACTTAGTGTTGGTTGTACACATTGAGTCTGTTGACTCACCCCGTTGTGGGAACATTTTTCAGGTGACGCTCAGTAATGGACCGGGTCGGCAGGAGCTTAGTGGTGGCCATGCTCAGCAAGGAATTTATTTTATTTGGACATTTTGTTTTATTTAAGTACTTCAAATTTATTTTGGGTTCATTTTGATGTAATAAGGCCATAGTATGAACTATTTTATGCATGCATGTTAACTATTCTCTTATGATACGAGATTTTTTATCAAATTAAAGACTAAGTAAATTTTATTTAAGAATGAATTCTAAACGTTTTGACACCTAAAAGAAAATGATTTCTAAGTTAAAAGTAGAACCTAAAACAATTTCGGCATATCTTTTAACTTAGAGTTTTTGAAACTTAAGCAATGGAATTTTTATAAAAACTTATATTTCAAAAATAAACTAGTTTCCAACTTGAGCCCAACCCAATTCGAGTTTTCTCCCAAAGTCACTCAAAGATTTTCAAAAGATACAAACCAGTTTTGAACCGTTTTACTTTAGGAACATACCGGATCCGGTCAAGGCTCGTGGGCCGGGTTTGGGGTGTTTCAATCCTATTTTGAAGTGAGACTTTCGCAAGTGGAGATTATTTCGGAGCTACACTTTCATCGATGAATCCATGAGCATCTCTTTTCCTTATTCTATTCTTTATATCTCTTTCTTTAATATTGTTAGTTGAATGTTTGTGTAAAGATTAGAATCAATTTATGCTTTATACATATTTCGCATGTTTCAGCTGTTTTAATCTAATTAATTGATTGACTGGTAGAGTTCAATTTGGATTGGTTAGATCTGATTGAGTACAATTAAACCCTAGGGTTGGCAACCCTAAAAGTCATTTAGGAAAGAATTAACCTGAAATTAGTATTGCCTACCAAGCATCACTTAGAAGATTTGTGGTTAGGGAATAAAGAACTTAAACCATAGGATTGTCGACCCTAGGAAGTCATATTGCTGGGAATTAACCCAAAATCGGTATTGCCTATCCATTAAAAACTTATCATGCCCCAGTCCGAACTGTGTCATCGAGAGGTGATTAGTTCTTACCGACTAGTTAGGATGGTAGAAGGCTGAGAAGCCTTGCTAGGTTAATTACTAACCAACTATTTAGAACCATACATCAATGGTTAATTAGGTAAAAAAATTGGATATATGCTAAAGGAACTCGCATAGTCGAAATAAGGAATAGGAGAAGTTGATACATGAACTTAGGAATAGATTTAATTTTAATTCAATTTATTTGGTTATTATTATCATCCTGATTATTGATTAACATTACTAAGTCGTGACTCGAGTAGATCAGTAATTATTTTTGGTAATTGGCTTAATAACAGTTTTCTCCAAACTGTAATCCCTTGGGTACGATCCTCAGAATACTTACCAAGTGTTTCATTATAAATAAACTATATTACAACTTGACCCGTATACTTGCAGACACCGCCTCAATTTCATATATTTAGTTGTAGTATTCCCACTCTAGACGTTAGTACGTTCGGAGGCAGTCAAGTTGTTGGCGCTGTTGCCGGTGATTGCGATGGTGATAATTGTTATTGAATCAATTACTTGTGTATAATATTAGTCAAAAGACAAACGAGCTAGATAGTGTACTCTAATTTTTTTTATATATTCATTAGTTGTGTTATATTTATTTTCAAAATTTATTTACTTATTTATTATTCACCTTGTTGACTAGATGATTTAATTATGGAGGAATTTGATTATAGGTGGTTTAATGATAAAAGGACCTCTTAGGACGACAAATGTAAGTACATAAAAAATTGATCGAATAAAGTCATGACAAACCAATGGAGCGATGATAAGGGGTGTGAGGACAATGGGTAATCATACTAACCTTTTTATGATTCATACGATAAAGAGCATGATATGCCCAAACACTCAGATGAGCCTCCTTATGATTTGCATAAGATACCCTCATGCAAAACTACTGAGCCGACGAATTTCGAAATATTATCAAACATGTTAGACATGATGGAATAAATGAGAAAAATGATGTAAGAAATATCTGAGGTGCTACCTCCAAAGGAAGAGGTCGTGCATGATGTTCCCAACTTTGATCCAAAGGACTCTTGTTTTATCATTGACCATCCTAAATTAGACAATAGCAGTCAACAAGAATTTGGAATTAGAGATCATGAGGATGAATTGAATATAACTGAAGTCGTCTTCGATCTAATTGTCGTAGAATCATATATAACAGTAGATGTAGTCGCTGATGTAGTAGAAGTAACCACTAACATAGAGCTTGAATTGATTTTGAATGAAAGTGTAGAGGAGCCAATACACTTTCTGGCCGTGGTAGAAAAGGTACCAGCCAAAGAGATTGATGAGTTTGATTCATTCTCATCCAACAAGGGCAACAAAGCTTGAGTGACCAAAACTTCCTGCAACATGGAGGGGAGGAAGCTTGAGGCAATAATACCTAAGAAAACGATTTGGGGTTTGCTCGAATTTGGTACCAAATGGCTTGTAATGTGGATGTCGCGTTGGTAAAAAATAAGTCAACATCATTAGAATCGATCGAAAGGGCTGGTTCATATATATCAACAACAAAACAAACATCAAATCAAAGTGTCGAGGACCAACTGGAAGTTCTTTTATGGTGGTGATACAAATCGCCTCGATTTTTTAAGAACTTCTATTCTCTATTTTAGATTTTATTTTGTTCTTTTTATTCATTTATTTTATTTCTATTTTTTAAGTATTAATTTTAATTGTGTTTAGTTTTTCCACAGTAGGTGTGGATACCATGGAGTGACTGAATTGAGATTTGAAAAGCCAGAAATTGGGCTCGATGTTACGACATCGTACCCTAGTGTCGCAACATCCAAGACAAAACGCCACATCACAATATTAAAAAGCCAAGTTCATCTGGATTCTTTTATTTAGGCGTTCTGTTATCGATTATCAACACTTATTCTTATTTCTATTATGTTTCATATTTCTTTTTGTAGAAAATTTTTTAAGTTCTTTCTCGTCCGCTTGGAGCACACAAATGCCGAGATTATTATAACAACAGAGGTGATTACTAATTCTACAAGAGTTTCACTTCTTCTCCCTATAAATAGATGGAATAGGTAGGGCTAAATTTACAATTTTGAGATCTTGTTATTCTGCGAGAAAGTATTGAAAATTTACTTTCTAGAATAAATTTTATTTTCTAGAAATTACAATTTTACTGATTTTTATTAAAGAGAGAATTTTACTTTCTCAGTGAAAGTAAAGAAAATAATTTTTGGATTTGTGTTTGATTCGAATTCGTTTGAATCCATAGTCGAAGTAGTTCGTTGTACAATAATAGCGAAGAGGGCCATTTGGTTGAAAGCTAGGAATGACAATGATCCGTCTAGCCAAAAAATGTGTGCGATTTCAAAAAAGGTTTATTGCTACAAATATCATAAATCAGATCGGTTTTCAAAATTTTAATTTTTCATTGTGCAAAATTTATTTTTGAGTCAATTTTTCCCAACAATTAGTATCAAAGCAGGTTGTGCTATGTTTATAGTATAAATCGAAACAAAAATTCTCTCTTCTTCATGTGTGATTAATTTTTTATATGTGGCATTCTAGTAATTATATGCATGTTTAAGGGGAACGTATGTTATTATTTTATTATTATGTATGATGAAGTAGTTTTTCCAAAGTTTTGATTCCTAGAAAATTAAATGTAATTATTATTAATTTTGGGTATGTATAATTAGATCGTGGATTATCACCTCAATGCAAGGTTTAATTTTATTGTTTTAGAATAAATTATGTGAGATGAAAAAAGACATAAGACCTATGTAACCTATATTTTTCAGCGAAATTTAAAGAACCGAGATGCATCTAGGCTGATCGAGACGACGCAAACCCAACCTAACCAAATTGACAATAGATCGATGATGGTTCGACAATAGGAGTTGGATTCGTAACCAATACTATAGTGCTTTGAGTATTTCTTGAAATTTTTTTGAGTATCTCTTTACTTCGAGGTTTAAAATCATTCATGTAACTCTCCTCTAGGAAGGTAGCATGAGTCGACACTATGATTGTTTGCTCTTTCACGTTATAAAACGAATAGCCCTTCATTTCTTTAGGATATCCCACAAACAAGCACATTTCTTTCCGTGAATCCAACTTCCTTTCATCTTTGTCCAGTATGTGGGCCGAGAATCCCCAAATCCTAAAATGTTTTAGGCTTGGCTTCCTACTGTGCCACAATTTGTATGAAGTTTTAGGTGCGACCTTAATTGATATATCATCCATAATGTAACAAGTTATTTGTAAAGCATATCTTTAAAAAGAAATTGGCAACTGCGGATAACTTAAAACCGACCGAACCATGTCTGGAAAAATTGTTTAGTCATCTTACCTTCTGACCTACTGCCAAACATGGTGGCAATTTTAGTACATTTCAACACTTAGGAGGCTTGTTTTCTAGTTGTTTTATGTTTAATTATCACATTTCCAACTTTTTTAGTCTAGGTTTAGTTATTTGCAAAATAAGCGTTTTTATGCAATAATTGATGTTAGTTGACCTATTAGGCCAATTTGAGCCGTAGGTAGTTTTAATGTGTTGAATTGAGTGTGTGGGATGTGTATTAGCAACTCGTAAACCTTAGGGATGACACCCGAGTGTTGCACAAGCTTCCCAAGATGTAGAACGTGAAGTCGAAACTCCTAACTTGAGAAATCAGTGTCGTGACACGAGTCTAAACGCGGGGCACAAGACTCAATAAGGCTAAAATTGAATGTATAATTAAGATTTTACTATATTACGGCCCATAATGGACCTAATTAGGGTTTCTAAACATTATTATAAATAGAGAGGTTATTGCCAATATATAGGTAAGCCTTTATGAGCCGTAGTTAGTAGATTTAGGTTTTTGTTCGTTTTATTTTCTGTTGCAAAATACTTTTATTCTTTTTGATTAGGTTGAGTTTGAACTTATGTATTTTCTATTCAAGTATTCATCAGTTTATTTTATTGTTCGTTCATAAACATCGAAGATCAGTTAATTGTCAAGAGATTATGCAACTCCAAGCACATATGATTCAATCAATTGAGCAATTTTTGACCTTTCTCTTATTTTAATTAATTTGTGTTCTTTTGCATGTTTAAATTAAATCTAAGAATTATGGCATCTAGATCAATGAGAGGCTAAGTTTCTAGGGAGATTAATGTGTGGATGTGGGAGTAGTTAACGAAGGAATGTGAGTTCTCGTAAGATTTAACTGGTTTTAAACTATGTGTGCTTAAACCCTAGGGTTGACGATGCTAAGAATTCATCTAGGTTAAACAAGGTTGGAATATAAGTTTGTTGAGTAAATCATATTTTATCTTGGTAGGGAAAGTGAGGCTGGGAGATAAGCCAGTACCTGTCGATTAGTTAATTTGTAGAGGCCGGGAGGTAATACTAGTTAATTAATAGTTAATTCCATTAAAACCCAATTATTGATGTTAACTACAACCACTGAAACAAGTTAATCTTCTATTTGTTAACCTGATTTAGTGGTTTGTCCATTTTCTATTATTTAATTTAGTTTATGATTTTTTATCTCTATTATTATTTTTTGTAATATAGATTATAGTTATTACTATTTAGACTTGTTATTTTAGAAGTAGATTTCAGATTTAATTCATCCTCCATTGGGTATGATCCTCAGAATACTTCCCTGTGTTCCCTTGTAGCACTTACTATATTACAATTTGACTGATATACTTTTGGACACCACTTAATTTTATATATTTTGGTGTGGTATTTTTTTAGTCAAACATGCGACGGTCAAGTTGTCGATGTCGTTGCCGTGGAGGTTTTGACATTAAATCGAAATTTGATTTAACGCAAACAATAAGATAAACAGGAAAGTTAAAATTTATAGATACAAATATTATTATTATTTCTTTTATCTTTTAGTCATTTTTCAGTCAATTACAGGATGACAATACTGGTGAGACAAACCACTTTTGATACAAATTAATTTAAACTTGTTATTACAAACACAGCTTGCTTGCGCCTTCAATTAGCTTTGGTAGCATTGGTAAAATTTGTCTTTTCATTTTGTTGTTTTGCTTCCTCATGGATTCTTACAATTTCAAAAGCTTTACTTGTCACTCTTTCCAAAATTTAAGATTCTTTTCTTGTCACTCCTTTCAAAAGCACCTAGTTTGGCCATCAATTTGGGGGTGACAAGTAGTAGAATAAAGTAATTTAGTTCCAAGCTTACCCCATAATACTTTCCAAAAGTGACTTAGGAATTTTATGTCTCGATAAGAGATAATGGTGTGAGGTATACCATATAGGCGCATGATGTGTCTCTAACTAACTATGACCATAATAAATGCAAGCGCACCTATTGTTATATAGTATAGTTATGGTAAGACCGGTAATATCGTATCCACAAGGACCAAGAGTACTAGTAATTACTATCTTTCTATTATCTAGCCTAAGAATTGGAGTGATTTCTTTTAAAATAAAACTAATTAAGAGCACGACAAAGAATGAATTAGGAAAATACTTTTAGACAACTTATATGATAAAGACAATACCCAAGGAAGAATCCATCTAGACTTCACTTATTACTTTTGATTCATATGATTTATTCACTTGATTTAATCAGTAGAAATCCCTGAATTATGTTAATATCTCTTTCAAGACTAAAAAAAACTGACTCAAGGTTGATTAATTGAAATCTCTTTCTAATTAAAACCCTTATTGTCGCATTAACTCGATTTATGGATTCCCCTATTAGATTTGATTTTAATTTGGCAGATTTTCGTCACCCTATTTCCAGGGTTGCAATCAACTCCGCTTAATTGTGTTGATCTACTCTTAAACAGAGGCTTTTGCTCTTCTGAATAAGCACATTCAACTTGAATTAATAACTTGAATTATCAAAACAAGAATAAGAACTCACAATTAAGAATAAGAACAAGTATTTATCTTATAAATCAAATAATAATAAGATCTATCTTAGGTTTCATCCCTTCAGGTATTTGAGAGGTTTAGTTTATAATGATAAAGGAAAACATCTTAAAATAAGGAAAACAATAAAACATAGGAAAACCCAAAAACTTCAAGAGAATTAATAGGAGATCTTCAGTCTTGATGGAAATCCTTCTTCCAAGCTGCTCCCGACGGCTGTCTTCGAGTATTTTTGACCTTCAACTCGGCGTCTCCCTTTAGGTTGCCCCTTACGGTGTTTATATAGGCTTCGGAATGCCTTTCTTGGCCCACAAGTACCCTATTCCGAATAGAATTAGACTTGGGATCGGCAGGGACACGCCTGTGTGACATGACCGTGTTCGATAGCCTTAGGCCGTGCTTGATTATGCTTGGCTCACACGACCGTGTTCAATGGCTTAGGCATTGCGCAATTCTGCTCGTCATACAGACCGTGTGGTTTGCCCGTGTGAGAAAGTCCAGGCCGTGTTGATTTTTGAGGTAGGCCCGTTTCTCGTCTTTTTTGACTCCCTAAGCTCTCTTGAGTGTAGAACATGAAGTTAAAGGATTAGAAGCATCAAATTCATCAAATCTAATAAAAATTCATCCAAAAATAAGCCAAGCATGGGGTTAAAATATGTATAAATTGAGGTTTATCGCACGATCTCTTTGAAAAACAAGTCAGCCATGTGTGTATTATTATCCATTTTCTGACAAGCGATGAACTGAGCCATCTTTGAAAACCTATCAACTACAACAAAGATAGTATATCGACCTATTTTAGCTCATGGTAAACCAAGTATAAACTCCATGAAGAAATCTACCCAAGGTGAAGAAAGAACCGGTAAAGGAGTATAAAATCCATGAGGAATTACCTTTTATTTTGCTTGTTTAAAAGAAATACATCTAGAACATACCTTTTCGACATCCTTCTTCATATGTGGCCAAAATAAGTGTTCTTGTAAAATATCCAAGGTTTTGGTGACACCAAAGTGTCCCATTAATCCTCCACTATGTGCCTCACAAATAAACAATTATTGCATGAAACATTAAGGCGCACATAACCTATTTAATCGAAACAAGAAACCATTTACAACATAAAATTTGTCAATGGTGCCACTCACACAAGTACTATAAATAAATGAAGAAACAAAACCATTCAAGTACAAATCCTTAGTGTGTTCAAACCCAAGTACTTTAGCATTCAATGTAGTGATTAAAGAATATCGACGAGAGAAAGCACTAGCAACTACATTATCTTTACCATGTTTGTACTTAATAACATATGGAAATGTCTTAATAAACTATACCCATCGAGTGTGTCATTTTCTCAACTTACCTTAGCTTTTTTAACTATTTAAAGTCTTCATGATTAGTATGTATGACATACTCTGTAGGCAACAAGTAATGTTGCCATACTTGAAGAGCTCAAACCAAAGCAAACAACTGCTTGTCATAAGTGGAGTAGTTAAGTTGTGTGCCATTCAATTTCTCACTAAAATATGCAACGGGTCTTTTGTCTTACATTAAGACCGCACCAATTCCTATACTTGAAGTGTCACATTCAAGTTCAAAGGTGTTAGAAAAATCAAGTAATTTAAGAATTGGAGCTAAACATAACTTATCTTTTAAGGTTTGGAAAGCCTTTTCTTGGGCTTCACCCTACTTGAAATCCATGAATTTCTTGATTATTTCAGTTAATGGGGCAACAATAGTGGAGAAATCTTTCACAAACCTACGATAGAAACTAGCTAAACCATGGAAAAATCTCACCTTAGTTAAAGACTTAGGTGTAGGCCATTCTTTAATCCGTTTGGTCAAAACAATGTTAATAGGCTCAAAGCCCAATATTCGGCCCAAATGGGACCACACACTCGTGTGGCCCATTTGGCCCAAGTTCTGTAAGATCCTGAATAATTAGGTCTGTGCATTTTATGTGTTTGAATGCTTAAAGCTCTAATTTGAGAATTTTAGGTACAAATGGGGCTCAAATTGGGCTGAGGCCTTGTTTTAAATATTTTGTTCAGACACTCTAGGGGTTTAAATTGAAGTTTTAGTAGTTCAATGGGCATATTAGGTTGTGGCCCAAAGGAAATGGTGCCACTAGGAGGAAGAGGAGTTGGAGTCACTTGTGCATGAGGAAGGCCCAAATTGTGGTTGCTTGAAGCCCAAGTTTTAGGGCTAAAATTCGACACTTAAATGAGTAAGGGGGGACGGCACAAGGCAAAATTTTAGGGATTTTATTGTGTGGATATTAAGTAGATAAAGGCTATTTTTGAGGAGATAATAGATCAAAGATAGGAGCTATCTTTAGGTGTTCAATGTTAGCCGAAACTTTGAAGAATTTGAAAAGAAAGGGGCATTCGGTTTTGGCTTAAGGTATATGTGCCGAATTTTGCTATCAAAGTTCTCATCACTCTTCTCTTTTCTCTGCCGAAAATTCCCTACTCCATTCTTCCTCTCTTTTCTTTTCCTTCAGTTGGTCGAATCTTCTGACAGATTCTTTCTCATCTCTTTCAAGACACTTTAGCCGAATCTTCAAGCCCCTCTTTGCTCTCTTTTCACTTTTCTTTTTAGCTGAAACCACATCAGTTCATCTTTTCGGGATTTCCATAAAAGCCGAAATCGTGAGATCTTGTCTCCTGAAGTTGCCAAATTTTCTTCAGTAGAGTCTGCTTGTGCCAAATTTTGAAGGAAACAATAGGTAAGTGTCGATTTCGGGATTTTAATGTTTCTCCGGCTTTTCAGAAGCCCCTAGCCGAATGGCTATTTAGAAACTAATCTCTTATTTCTCTCTTATTTTCGGCATTTCGGGATCTGAAGTGGAGTCCATCACGTAGATCTCTAAGTCATAGCTCAGTAACATTCGAATCGTGTTACTTTCGGGATTTCAAGGTAAGGAAATCTATTGATTTTAGTGTGTAAAATCGGATAGAACACTAACCATGGCCGATTATAGGAGAGGCCCTATTTTCACATCTTTCCGGCTTTTCAAGCAAAGTTGTAGATCGGCTTAGCAAGGGTATCGACATTAATCAGGTGTGTAACCTTTCACACTATTAGATTGGTTGCTAATACATGTATGTATAAATCTGCTATACTCTATTAAATGCTGAAATCGTGGCATAACGTTTGAAAACCCGAGAAGGGTGAAGGCTAAATATCAGGTTAGTATTTTCTGCCATTCCTCAGTGAATGTTTCTGTTAAAAACGATAAGTCTCATGTGCCAATTTCTATGTATGCTTGGGGTTGGGTGAATGATGAAAGGGGAAGTGATCTGTTCTGGTGGCTTATGCCATTTCAGCCTGGTGACTATGTCTCAACTCTGTTTCTGGTGGCTTCTTCCATTTCAGCCTGGTGATGCTGTCACAACTCTGACGATGAGCAGCATGACTGCCATCGATGGTGTGTGTAGCGGTGTGGGTTGATTGTAGAAATCCCCAATGGTGTGATCGGCAGGTAAGGGTGGTGTGTAGCGGATGGAAATCTAGGATTGGGTTGGGTTTTATGTATGTTATCTATTATGTTTTGTGATATATTCTGATCTGTGGGCCAAGGCCCAATCTGATGGTGCACGAGGGTTGCACATTGAGTCTCGCAACTCACCCTATTATTTTAACCATTTCAGGTGACACTTAGTTCGTCGGACCGGGCTGGAGAAGAGAGCAAGGTGGCCATGCGACAGAGCATTGAGGATTCAGCAAAAAGACTTCACTTTACTTATTTATTTTTAAGAAATTTATCTTAAGTGGGTTTTAAGTTTCGTTGTAATAAGGCCATGGGCCACTAGACTATTATACTTTGCTTCGGGTTGTTATTTTGGGCTTTTATTATTGACACTTAAACTTTAATTAAACTAAGGCATGTACTAAGATTTTGGTTTTTATTCATAAATCAACAAATTAAATTTATATCTTATTTAAACTTATCAAGTTATTAAGTTTTCCCGAACAGAAGACTAAATACAAGAAAAATATTTCCCAAAATTGCGGCATCTTTTACGAAACTTCCTTAGTGACATACCAGATCCGGTTGTAGTGTTTGGGCCGGGTTTGGGGTGTTACAGATTGGTATCAGAGCCAGGTTCAAAACTCGGCTCTGGGGGATTTTGGGCTCAAAACGTTTCCTAAAAAAATGGGCTTTTGAAACATGCATGTTTTTAAATGATAGCAGGTCTATTAACTCGACATGGCACCTGCATCTCCGGCCCAAGTCCGCCAGGTAAGTATTCTAAACCATTGTGTGAAATGTATGTAGGCTTGATGGGCTTTTTGGGACGTAGAGTAGTTAGATTAGAACTTGATGGACTCTAGGCCTAGCTGAAACAACTCCTAAAATCTTATAAGATTTAATTCCTCTAAACAAACCCGTGAACGAGCCGCAAGACTAGGGTGTGGTAACATGCATACGCATGTCTAGGATTGGACCCGAAAGAGCCTGGTACTTAAGCAGTCCTAGTGACTCACCTCCTCTTCACTGGAATCCTACCTGGTGCGTAGTGACTGTTCACCTTAGCCGAGTTAGGGTGTGGCAATGGGCATACGCATGTCTAGGAGTGGACTCAGGGAGAACTTGGTAATTAAGCAGTCCTAGTGACTCACCTCCTCTTCACTAGAATCCTACTTTTGATTTGTGAAAATTTCCAACCAACCATGAATTTATAAAATACTTATTTTTTGAAAATTTACCCGAAAATCTCATGATTACAAGAGTGACCCGGACTATGAAACTAGATTTTCCCAAAGTACCCTTGTGTTAAAAAAAACAACAACAACAGCATCAAAATATCCCTAGTTTGAAAAATTACCCAACTACCCTTGTTTTGCAAAATGACCAAAATACCCCTGATTTGTAAAATTACCAAATTACCTTGATTTGTAAAATTACTAAAATACCCCCGAATTTTAAAATTATCGAAATACCCCCAGATTGCAAAATTACCAAAATACCCTTATTTCACGAAATCAACAAGGAACTCTATTTTGAAAATTACGAAAATACCCCTATAGGATAAAATTACGAAAATACCCCTGGGTAGTGAAACAACGAAAACACCCTTACATGAGGAATAAAAGTGCTTGGATGCTATTTGTATGCTGATGATTGAATGTATGTGTTTCCTAGAATTAGAGGATACGGACTTGAAACTGTATTGTGAATGTGAATTCGAAAGAACTACTCTTAAAACTATTATTCATAAGACTGTTCGTGGCTAATTAGTGGAAGAAAATTAATGATTCATAAAATTTTTAATCAGATAAACGCCAATCGGAAGAATGAGTACAAGGGGTCGAGGACGTCCGCCGCGTGGACGCGGTAGGGGTAGGATGACCTTGTCCGAGCCAGTAGGGTCTGGCCACGGATCAGGAAACGAGATGCCAGATCCTCCAGCTATGGAGGGAGAATTAAAGGATCAGGCGACCGGAGATGATGCTATATCCCAGGCGATGTTGAGGGTTTTAGAGAGGGTTGCTGGAGTAGGCATGGGCACAGGAGCCCAGAAATCTGTGCCGGAGCGACTTAAGGCCAATGGGGCAGAAGTGTTTAGGGGAGTTTCTGGCGTAGCACCTAATACAGCTGAGTATTGGATGGAAGCGACTGAGCGCATAATGGATGACTTAGATTTCACGGTAGAGGAGAAGCTGAAAGGGGTCGTGTCTCTTCTTTGAGACGAGGCTTATCAGTGGTGGCTCACGATAAAGGAGGGTATAGCCGCAGATCGGATTGACTGGGATTTCTTTAAGGAGTCATTCCAGGGAAAGTATGTTGGGGCCAGCTATGTGGATGCACAGAGAAAGGCATTTTTGAATCTGGTGCAGGGAAGTAAATCTGTGGCTGAATATGAGGCGGAGTTTCTGCGCTTGAGCCGCTACGCTCGAGGAATGGTAGCAATCGAATATGAACGTTGTGTTCGGTTCGAGGATGGATTGCGGAATGAGTTAAGGGTTTTGATAGCACCGCAGAGAGAGAGAGATTTTGCTGTTTTGGTGGAAAAGGTTAAGATAGTTGAGGAGGTAAAATGGACCGAAAGACAAGAAAGAGATAAGGAGCGGGGAAGGAATAAGAGAAATTTTGGGCCGGCAGGAGCATTTGGGAATTCACAGAAAAGGCCTAGGTCTAATGGACCAGCTCGTGCTCCGACACCTGCTGCGGGGAATCAGAATCAATTATGCAATTGGTTCAGGAAAGCACATTCTGGGGAGTGTAGGAGAAGAACGGGTGGATGTTTCAGGTGTGGATCCACGGAGCATCTGATTAAGGACTGTCCGCAAGTGGATCAGGTACAGCCAACGGGCTGAGGTTCTGACCAGACTAGGAGAGGTGACCAGCCTGGACCGAGGGGTCGTGGTTCAGATAGAGGTGGAAATGGGGCTAGTCGCGGTCGTGGAGCACCTGGTAGAGGTGCAGGTAATGTAGATGCGAGGCAGCCGGGTCTAGTTTATGCAGTTCATCGACAGGAGGATGGTGACGCACCGGATGTCATAACCGGTACGTTTCTTATTGCTGATAACCCTTTTCTTGCCTTGATTGATATTGGGTCAACCCACTCCTATGTTGCATGTTCGATATCTGAGACCCTAAGTATAGACTCTGAAACAACTACTAGGAAGATGACCTTGGTTAGTCCCCTAGGACAAACTAGGGTAGTGGACAAGCATCGTGCTAAGTTGGATTGTGAGACCAAGCGTGTGGTGTTGAATACCCCGGAAGGCGGGGAGGTGGTTGTGTTAGGGGAAAGAAGGTACTATTTGTCCAACGTAGTATCGGTATTGAAGGCTGTTAAGATGATTCGGAAAGGATGCAACGCATTCCTAGCTTTTATTAGCGCTTTGGATGCTAAGGAGGTGACTGCCGATGAGGTTCGAATAGTCAAGGATTTCGCGGATGTCTTTCCGGAGGAGTTGCCAGGATTACCCCTGGATCGCGAAGTGGAGTTTGGAATAGAATTACTTCCGGGTACGGCTCCGGTATCCATTGCTTCTTATTGAATGGCACCGAAGGAGTTGGTAGAACTCAAGGCTCAGATCCAGGAGCTTTTGGATCGAGGATTTATCCGACCGAGTGTGTCTCCATGGGGAGCGCCGGTCCTATTCGTGAAAAAGAAGGACGGATCCATGCGTATGTGCGTGGACTATCGTCAACTGAATAAGTTGACGATTAAGAATAAGTACCCATTGCCAAGAATCGACGACCTGTTCGATCAGCTTAAAGGAGCTTCGTTCTTTTCGAAGATTGATCTAAGGTCGGGTTATCATCAGTTAAAGGTGAATGAAGGGGACATTCATAAGACGTCGTTTCGAACAAGTTACGGTCATTATGAGTTCTTGGTAATGCCGTTCATATGATGAATCGGGTGTTTCAACCATACCTTGATCGATTCGTGGTAGTATTTATCGATGATATTTTGGTTTACTCCAAGTCCGAGGAGGAGCATGATACACATCTTCGTGTGGTGTTGCAAATTTTGAGGGAGAAGCGGCTGTACGCAACGTTCAGTAAGTGTGAATTTTGGCTGAAGGAAGTGACTTTCTTAGGGCATGTAGTTTCCGCAGAGGCAATAAGGGTAGACCCTCGGAAGATAGCAGCTGTATTAGATTGGAAGCCACCGAAGTCTGTGGCGAAAATCCGAAGTTTCTTGGGATTGGCAGGGTATTACAGGAGATTTGTTGAGGGGTTCTCTTCAATAGCAGCACCTTTAACTAAGTTGTTAAGGAAGGGAGTATTGTTTGTATGGACTGACAAATAGCAGGAAGAGTTTTGAGAAGCTGAAGAGAATGTTAACAGAAGCGCCAGTGTTAATTCAGCCAGAGGCGGGAAAGGAATTTACCATCTACTGTGATGCGTCACACACGGGTTTAGGATGTGTGTTGATACAAGACGGAAAAGTTGTTGCATATGCGTCTCGACAGTTGCGACCGCATAAATTGAACTACCCTACGCACGATTTAGAATTGGCGGCGGTAGTGTTTGCTCTAAAGATTTGGAGGCATTACTTGTATGGGGAAAAGTCGGTTATTTACACGGACCATAAGAGTCTGAAGTATATCCTTACCCAAAAGAAATTGAATCTGAGGCAACGTAGGTGGATTGAACTCTTGAAGGACTATGACTGTTTGATCGAATACCATCCGGGTAAGGCTAACGTGGTGGCAGATGCATTGAGTAGGAAGGCGATAGCGGATTTGAGGGCAATGTTCGGTAATCTCAGTCTGTATGAAGATGGCAGTTTGGTAGCCGAACTTTAAGTAAGACCTACGTGGACAAGACAGATCAGAGAGAAGCAACTTTTGGATGATGTTTTGAGCACTCGGATCTGACAAGTGCAGAATGGTGAAGGAGAGGACTATAGTTGGAATGGTGATGGAGTTTTGTGTTTCCGCGGGAAGATTTTTATGCCAAAAGATGTGGGGTTAAGGCAGATGATTCTTCGGGATTCGTATAATAGCCCTTATGCTATGCATCCTGGAGGAGTTAAGATGTATCGGGATTTGTGAGAGCAATTCTGGTGGCCAGGTTTGAAGCGAGAAGTCACAGAATATGTGGGGAAGTGTTTGACATGCCAGCAGGTGAAAGCTGAACATCAAGTGCCTTCAGGATTGTTGCAGCTGGTAAAGATTTCCCAATGGAAATGGGAAAGAATCACGATGGATTTTGTTAGTGGGTTACCTCTTACGCCTACTAAGAAGGATTCGATTTGGGTAATCGTGGATCGGTTGACGAAGTCTGCTCACTTCATACCGGTTCGAGTGGACTTTTCTCTGCAAAAGTTGGCTAAGTTGTACGTGGCTGAGATTGTAAGACTACATGGTGTACCGGTGTCGATCATATTAGATAGGGACCCTAGGTTCACGTCACGATTCTGGAGGGCTCTTCATCAAGCAATGGGAACAAGGTTAGACTTTAGTACCGCTTTTCACCCACAGACTAATGGTCAGTCTGAGAGGGTAATTCAGATCTTGGAGGATATGCTAAGGGGTTGCATCATCGATTTTAGGGGTAGTTGGGAGGAGTGTTTACCTTTGGCAGAATTTGCATACAATAATAGTTATCAAGCTAGTATTCAGATGACGCCCTACGAAGCGTTAGATGGAAGGAGATGTCGTACCCCTACTTGTTGGACAGAGTTGGGTGAACGTCAGATGTTGGGTCCTGAGCTAGTTTCGGAAACGGAGGAGAAAGTTAAGTTAATACGGGCTCGATTGAAGGAAGCGTCTGATCGGCAGAAGTCTTATGCGGATCTAGATCGGAAGGAGGTGGAATTTGCAGTAGGAGACCAAGTCTTTTTGAAGGTTTCTCCATGGAAGAAGGTAATGAGGTTTGGACGGAAGGGTAAGCTAAGTCCTCGGTTTATTGGGCCTTATCAGGTGCTAGAACGTGTGGGGCCAGTGGCTTATCGTTTGAAATTGCCTTCAGAGTTGGAGCAGATGCATGACGTGTTCCATGTCTCGATGCTAAGGCGTTATCATTCTGATCCATTGCATGTGGTGCCGGTGGAAGAGATTGAAGTAAGGCCAGATTTATCTTTTGAGGAGGAACCAGTGCAAACCTTGGATCGAGACGTAAAAGTGTTGAGAAGGAAGTCCGTCCCTTTGGTCAAAGTTTTGTGGCGAAATCACGGAGCAGAAGAGGCAACGTGGGAGCCAGAGGATGTTATACGACAGCAGTATCCCCACCTCTTTTGATCAGGTAAATTTCGAGGTCGAAATTTATTTTAAGGGGGTAGAACTGTAACATCCTGAATAATTGGGTCTGTGCATTTTATGTGTTTGAATGCTTAAAGCTCTAATTTGAGAATTTGAGGTACAAATGGGGCTCAAATTGGGCTGAGGCCTTGTTTTAAATATTTTGTTCAGACATTCTAGGGGGTTTAAATTGAAGTTTTAGTAGTTTAATGGGCATATTGGGCTTGTGGCCCAAAGGAAATGGTGCCACTAGGAGGAAGAGGAGTTGGCGTCACTTGTGCATGAGGAAGGCCCAAATTGTGGTTGCTTGAAGCCCAAGTTTTAGGGCTAAAATTCGGCACGTAAATGAGTAAGGGGGGACAATACAAGGCAAAATTTTAGGGATTTTATTGTGTGGATATTAAGCAGATAAAGGCTATTTTTGAGGAGATAATAGATCAAAGATAGGAGCTATCTTTAGGTGTTTAATGTTAGCCGAAACTTTGAAGAATTTGGAAAGAAAAGGGCATTCGGTTTTGGCTTAAGGTGTATGTGCCGAATTTTGCTATCAAAGTTCTCATCACTCTTCTCTTTTCTCTGCCGAAAATTCCCTACTCCATTCTTCCTCTCTTTTCTTTTCCTTCAGTTGGCCGAATCTTCTGACAGATTCTTTCTCATCTCTTTCAAGACACTTTAGCCGAATCTTCAAGCCCCTCTTTGCTCTCTTTTCACTTTTCTTTTGTAGCCGAAACCATATCAGTTCATCTTTTCGGGATTTCCATAAAAGCCGAAATCGTGAGATCTTGTCTCCTGAAGTTGCCGAATTTTCTTCAGTGGAGTCTGCTTGTGCCAAATTTTGAAGGAAACAATAGGTAAGTGTCGATTTTGGGATTTTAATGTTTCTCCGGCTTTTCAGAAGCCCCTAGCCGAATGGCTATTTAGAAACTAATATCTTATTTCTCTCTTATTTTTGGCATTCCGAGATCTGAAGTGGAGTCCATCGCGTAGATCTTTAAGTCATAGCTCAGTAACACTCGAATCGTGTTACTTTCGGGATTTTAAGGTAAGGAAATCTATTGATTTTAGTGTGTAAAATCGGGTAGAACACTAACCATGGCCGATTATAGGAGAGGCCCTATTTTCACATCTTTCCGGCTTTTCAAGCAAAGTTGTAGATCGGCTTAGCAATGTTATCGACATTAATTAGGTGTGTAACCTTTCACACTATTAGATTGGTCGCTAATACATGTATGTACAAATCTGCTATACTCTGTTAAATGCCGAAATCTCGGCATAATGTTTGAAAACCCGAGAAGGGTGAAGGCTAAATATCAGGTTAGTATTTTCTACCATTCCTCATTGAATGTTTCTGTTAAAAACGATAAGTCTCATGTTCCAATTTCTATGTATGCTTGGGGTTGGGTGAATGATGAAAGGGGAAGTGATCTGTTCTGGTGGCTTATGCCATTTCAGCCTGGTGACTCTGTCACAACTCTGTTTCTGGTGGCTTCTGCCATTTCAGCCTGGTGACGCTGTCACAACTCTGACGATGAGCAGCATGACTGCCATCGATGGTGTGTAGCGGTGTGGGTTGATTGTAGAAATCCCCAATGGTGTGATCGACAGGTAAGGGTGGTGTGTAGCGGATGGAAATCTAGGATTGGGTTGGGTTTTATGTATGTTATCTATTATGTTTTGTGATATATTCTGACCTGTGGGCCAAGGCCCAATCTGTTGGTGCACGAGGGTTGCACACTGAGTCTCGCGACTCACCCAATTATTTTAACCATTTCAGGTGACACTTAGTGCATCGGACTGGGCTGGAGAAGAGAGCAAGGTGGCCTTGCAACAGAGCATTGAGGATTCAGCAAAAAGACTTCACTTTACTTATTTATTTTTAAGAAATTGATCTTAAGTGGGTTTTAAGTTTCGTTGTAATAAGGCCATGGGCCACTAGACTATTATAATTTGCTTTGGGTTGTTATTTTGGGCTTTTATTATTGACACTTAAACTTTAATTAAACTAAGGCATGTATTAAGATTTTGGTTTTTATTCATAAATCAACAAATTAAATTTATGTCTTATTTAAACTTATCAAGTTATTAAGTTTTCCCGAACAGAAGACTAAATACAAGAAAAATATTTCCCGAAATTGCGACATCTTTTACGAAACTTCCTTAGTGACATACCAGATCCGGTTGTAGTGTTTGGGCCGGGTTTGGGGTGTTACAAGTTCAATCATGGCTATGTGATCTACATAGCCTGATCCAGTTTCTGCCACTTTTCGTAAATTTTATCCGTGTGGGGCCCACGAGCCCATTGGACCCACATAGTCCATTTCGGCCCAACGAGGCCCAATATGGACCAAGTGCATGAGAACACTCGTAGTGGCCTTTTCAGTCTACTGCCCTCGGTTGTGGGCTCGATTTTTCCACACGAGCGATCGCATGCTCATAAGGCCCTAAATGCCGAAGTTTCGCACACTCGTAGTAGAGATAGTGTGATTACACACCTTTTTACGGAGTTGTTCCAAGATCTACGAGCACCCAAACTAAATTCAAACATGACCCACGTTAATCCTTTAATCATTAGGGTAAAACACCCTCTTATGGATACTTAAAGCAAACAACCTTCCTTACCTTGCTTGACGACTGAGTTTAATCTCTTAAGACCATCGATCAGGATTGATCACACGCCTATGCTGAATATCTGTATCATAACAGATCTTATTAACCAAAACAGTGATCAAATATGTGGCCTTAATCCACAAATGCTAACCTACCAACCACAGGAATATTCGGCCTAATCTAAGAGTATGGTAGTGACCTTACCCTTAACGAGAGACAGAGTTTGATGACTTGAATAATCTTTGCCCTACTTCGCTCCTCAGGATCTCTTACCCCAACGCACCCCATCGATTTGTTAAAACTCCAGCAAGACCGAACCACCACCCCCAACGCACCAAAATAATCCACCAAACACCGAGTAACAGACAAGAACCCGAAAAACAAGAAGAAGGGATGGTCGACTCAGAGAAGACCGAATGAAGAATAGAATATTAGGGAAGAAGGAGACTATATTTTACTAAAAGGGAAAAATGAATAAGAACTAAGAGGAAAAGAATAGTTTCGGTAAAGGGAAAATATGGGAATGAGAAGAGAAAAGGAGAGGTTTCGGTAATTGACACTTTCGGCAAAATGAGAATAGCAAAGGAAATAAACCCGAAAGGTGCAGAGAGGCACTTACTTACCAGGAATTAACCAAAATGATTTGCTGAAATTCTGAATAGTAGCACTCCCAATTCGGTACTACACATCCCACACACTTCCAATTCCTAACTTTTCTCCACAAAACTTTCCCTTAATCCTCTCCACGATTTACTCCTACAATCTTTCCATGTCCAATTCAAACACCTCACCAGTAGTGTTTCAGTCCAACTCTTCTACCTTCCCAACTCAAGCAGCAAAATAAACACTCTATTGCTTTTCCCAGGATTTGAACCTCAGACCTCTCAGTTACACTACACGCCACTTGCCACTAAGCCACAACCTCTTTTTGTGTCATTAAACAAGCATTTTTATTAATAAAGCCTAAGTGCCAGTGTCCAGGTTCATTTAAGGGAAAAATTAAAATTTTGTAAGAGCCAAGACTTGACCCCAGGCTTCTCAAATACTCCGATACACATCCAAATCACTTAGCCATTAAAGCAAACAAGCAATTTTGTCAGAACATGAAAAATTAAAGACCCTATATTTTTGGGGCGTTACACTTAGAGTAAATCAGTATATGTTTGAAATAAACAACTACAAACTTACCCAAATAAGGTCTCAAAACATGGTTCATTAAGTGCATGAAAGTACTAGGCTCATTAGTCAAACCAAAAGGCATGAATAGCCATTCATATAAATTGAACTTAGTTTTAAAGGTTGCTTTCCATTCACCCCCCTCTTTCATTCGAATTCATGGTAGCCACTTTTTAAGCCAATCTTTGTAAAGATACAAGCACCATAAAGTTCATCAAACATATCATCAAGCCTTGAAATATGATGCTATAATAGCCCATTTTTATTCAAATCGGAACAGTGGTTTTGAGACCACAAATCTGAAGTCAAAATAATTATTTTGTTATTATTTTAATGTCTACAATATGATAGTGTGATTGTGTGAAAATTTTGTTAAGAAATTTTATCATTTAAATGCTCAATTTGATAAAAAGGACTAAATCGTGTAAAGTGTAAAACTTGAGTTCTATTAGCTAAAGGTGTCTAATAGCTATAGAACCTTAAAGTGGTGGTCCTTATGTATTAAATAAACCATTTTTTATTTGAGTGTTCCAAGATGGACACTTAGGGTCTGTTTGTTTGGCAGTAAAATGTTTTCCGGAAAATAATTTCTGGAAAATGATTTACTTTTCTGGAAAATGATTTACAGAAAATATTTTCTGGTGTTTGGATGAATCTGTGTAAAATATTTTCTGTTGTTTGGCAGATTTCCTGAAAATATTTTTCGGAAAAGCTGTTTTTACATATATTAATAAATTTATATACATATTAATAATTTTTATATTTTAAATTGTTTTTACATATATTACAATGATTTATTTATTTAATTATATATATAATAATACTCAATTATTAAGCTACATTATTAACCTTCATAAAATGAAAACAACCAAAGTCAAATAAATTATTTGTAATTGTGTTAAAAAAAAAAAGGATTGAATATTTATAAATAAGCTTCCAAACCACAAATAATATTATCCAAATACATAATTAATAGTACACCACATAATAAAAACAACATTGTCCAAGTGCAAACATCTGTTTTGTTCCCCACAAGCATAAATAATGATAACATCACTTCCCCATTCAGCCCGCACCTCTTCAATCCAATTTGAAGTATTTAAGAAGGACTGCCTGCCTACACCATCAAAATTACATGTTGGTAAAACTTCATCCCACTTTTACGAACAATTAACTAAGTAGGGAATATAAATCTGCGAGATTGCATTTTAGAAATTGGCAATGTAATTACCTACAGAAACATGCATAAAACACAATAACTTGAACAAGCAAACATACAGTGAGATAATCAAAGTAGAAAACAAAGTGAAATGATACCATACTTACTACATCATAGACAATGACTGCCACCGAGGAATCCCTAATGTAGCTTGGTATAAGACTCCTGAACCTTTCCTGCCCTGCAGTATCCCTGTAATAAAGATCAAAGATGCCACTCTTTTCAAACATGACACTTAAAAAACCAAGCAAAACTCTATCCCCCACAAACGTTTAAAACCAAAATTTCCAATTAACACAATGAAACCTTATGAAGCTAATCCAAAATTCATGTAGCAATAGTGATTCCATGCTAAAACAAGATACTTGATACATACAAGGAAAAAGAGGCAGAATCTAAAGTGGGTATACATTAGCACGCTAAGTTAAGATAAACCCATAAAAGTTGAAAGTACAATAGGTTAAGATAAACAATAACAGACTCACCAAAGCTACAATCAAACAGTTCGATCTTCGAGGTACATTATTTTGGATAGAAAGTCGATACCAATGGTAGCCTGGTAAATAAAAAAGACACAAATTTCAGAAATGGGAGCAAACAAGATCTTAAAAGAACATGGAAGTTAGACAATCTTAAAAGATGTTGGCAAAGACAAAACATATGTTATCATTATGCTTCAAAATGGAATCATAATTAAATTATCCAACAGCTTGGTCCCAACATTAAAGACTACTTATGCTTGGTCCCAACAATTTCTGCAAATGCTTGGTCCAGTGCTTCTTGTCCACCAGCTTCATCATGCCCATAGCCAGTACACCCAGCAAAGTGCTGGTCATAAAATAAGCATATTAGTAGCAGATTAAAAATTATAAAAGGCCATGTATATCCACACACAGATATACACTTTTATGTACACAGATATTTCTGTACAATGCCGTAAGATACCTCAAAGATTATAATAACATATTTAAGCAGGTCATGGTTTCTCAACTGCAAGTTAATGTGTAACTTACATGAGATCCAACCCTAGCATTTTGAAAAGCTTTAAGAACACGGAAGGAATTGCAAGCGACCAAATTATCCACACCTCTGAAGTCAGAGCTCAAAGAATCTGCAGCTTGTGCAACCTGAAGTGCAGATAAATAAAGCAACACTAGATGTTAACACTACCAATTCTACTGTTCTACAGCAATCAAAACTTTAACCGGTGTTGACACTTAAAAGTCCATGAAAACCTTGGTGTTTATAGAAGATGCAAGGGAATTCACATCAATTCCCAAGTGTTGATATTTGCCATCATCTTTAAAAGATTCATACAAATGCTAGGTTGCATAGTTTTACAGCAATCAAAACTAGGATTGCGTGCTAACACTTCAATATCTATAAATACTTGAATATGTACTAACATTTCATTCAATCTCTATAAATATTTGACCAGCAAAAAATTTCCTTCAAAGTCCATGTCAAACAACCAAAAAGCACAAGCATGGTCCAATAATGAATTATGAAAAAAACCCAAATTTTCTCTTTTCCTGTTTCCTAGGAAAATCGAACCTCAACCAAGTTTCTTCTTTTCTCACTAAACCAGCAAAGAACTTTATCATTTTACAAGTTCACAAGAATGGGTTTTTGCATTTACACATATAATGGTTTCTAGCATTGAAAAAAGGGGTCTTGGGGGTGGGGGACGCCAACTAAAATAAACAATCCAAGAAAATAAAATAGGATTTATGGGAATATATATACGTACCTCTAGTACGAAAGGGTGAACATTACTCAAGCTTGAACGAATTGCTGTACATTTGGGTCTTGAAGGTGAGAGAGAGTGCGTAGGATAAACTGGTCTACCGCAAGATAATACCAACATCTTCACACGAATTTGGACAGTAGGAGGAAGATTGGATTTAAAGTGTTGTATCTTCCTTCAACTCTAACCTGGAAGAGAAGATGTTGAACAGAAGAAGGAAAAGGAATGAAGAACCGAAGAAGGAGAAGGAGCCTTACCTGGATGAAGGAGGAACCGGAAAAGCTCTTTGACCAAACTGATTTGCAATCCAAGGGGAAGGGGAAGGGGAAGGGGAAAGGGGAGAAAGAAGGCGTCATTTTCTGGAAAATGTCTTACTGAATTCAAAAGGGTAAGACATTTTCCAAAATTAGGGAGCTCCTTTTCCCGTGTTTTGTAATTGGTTTTCCTTTAGGAAAAAAATTTCAGCCAAACAAACACTGGAAAAGGCTGAAAATATTTTTCGAAAAATGTTTTACCCCAAACAAACGCACCCTTAATTATGTGATTTTAATGTTAATAGCCAAGGTTAGTTTAGTAAATCAATATATAAGTTAAGTAAAAATAATAAAAATAAAACATCATCTTTTTGGCTCATCTTCATAACCAAAAATACAAAGGAAAAATAGGGTTTGGGATCTTGAAAATTTTGACTAGAAGAATCCTTGCATGTAAGTCATTTTTGACTCGATTTTTATTGATTTCTATGTTTTTGAGATCGTTGCAGCTTAAAGCTAGCCCAGGGACTAATTTGCAAAATCGTTAAAGGTTTAGGGTTTTGCTACTGATGAATATATGTGTATTTTTATGTTTAATGATATAAAATGTATGGTTGGTGTTACATAAACAACATTTGTTAAGTGATTTTTAGTTAAATGCCCAAATAGGGATTAAATTGTGAAATGTGTAAAATTCATGGTTAAATTGTGAAATAGGGACTTAATTGACTTAATTTTCCATTTTTGCATTCGAGGTAAGTTCGTATGTAATTAGCATTATTATAATTGTGTTTTAAATGCTTTAATATTGCATAAATTGTGAATACGACCTTGCAGATATATTTGACGACGATTCGAAAAGTGTGAAATCCCAGTTGAACCTTTGGAATAGATTAGGATACAAATGACATGTCATTAGGGGTTATGTGACGTGGGTGCTGGTCCATATGTTCTACCGATGGCTAAGTTATCCGACATGTGTTGCGATACTCATCAGCTTGTGTGAGCAGCACTGTGTAGCTTTGTCATGACCGTCAGCTCATGTGAGCAGACCGGGTGATAGCTCAAGAATGAGCATTATATGTGATAGGAGATTGAGATAGCTTCGGCTATATATGTGGCACTTAGGGTACGAGATTTCTTGGTATCCAATGAGATTCCCAGGTATCCGATGGTATTCCGAATGGTTCAACGGGTATATCAAAGATATGGATGAGTATGAGATCAATACGAGCTTGTACATGTATGTACATGAACTATACGATCATTGAATCGAAGAATTTGTTGGAAATTGTGCTGGAAATTGTGCTTAATCTTGGATTGAATACATATGTTAAGTTATGCTTCAAATTTGAATTGCATTATATGATGTTTATGTTATTTAATTATTGGTTGGTATGTTTTACTTATTCAGCATACGAGCTTACCAAGCTTTATAGCTTACTTTGTTTATCTTCTATGTTTCACAGTGTTCTCGAAGCTAGCTCGGATTTGGGAATCGTCAGATACCTCATCACATTATCCGGCTTCTATTTTGGTACTTTTGAGCTTATGTTTTGGTTATATGGCATGTATAGGAGTTATGGTCATTTTGGTATATTTTGGTAATGGATTTAGCCATTTAAGTTGGCTTGTAAATGAAGAATGATGTGTTATGCATTTTTCCATATGATTTGGCTTATATTTGGCATGTTTTGCTCATGTATAAATATGTGTAATTGGCCTTTAAATGTGTGGTTGATTATTAATAGGAGATGCTTGTTATGAATAGGCATTATGGATACCAAATGTTTGAGATTTGATTATTGGCATGCTTATGTAACTAGGCAAAATAGTGCATGTTTGAAAGTGATTATATTGATGATTTGAGATTGTGAATTTGGTATGTTTTGAGTTGATAAAATATGATGTATTGAATTATATGTTTCTTAGTATGAAAATAGCATGAATTATGATTGATTGAAGTTGGTTGAATGCATGTTTATGTCATATTATGTAACATCCTAAAATTCGAGATTTTGTGTTTTGCATTATTCCATACGTTAGGCTAGCTATGTGTGTTAATTGTGTGTGTTTGGGGCCCTAAGAAGGCCTGGGGTCGAGTTGGGCCCTGGTAAAATTTTTGGTGTTTGGGCACTTATGGGGAGAAGGTAAGTGGCGCCAAGACATAAGGGAATAAGTGGGTAATTTGCTAACACAAGAGGAGCTAGTAGCAGGGTGGTGTGGCGTCACCTGTAAGAGCTAAAGGGGAGGAGTTCGAATCCCACCTGTTGCAACAGTGTAATTAATTTTTTTGTGCTTATCAGGTGAAGGTGGGAGAGTTCGGCTGGGACTCTGCAGGAAGAATTGAAGACTCATTCAAATGTATTTGAATGAGTCATGGAGAGGAGATTGGGGAGAAAATCAAGGAGGAAAATATGGGATGGAGGTGAGAGGGGTTAGTGGCTGATTTTGGGGAAGTACATGGGGAAGGAAATTCGGTCAAAGGGGGGTCTTTTGGGTGTAGGGAGCTTTCGGTTTTGGCAAGTGGAGGGGGTGTCGAAATTTCACTTAGCTACTTAGGCAATTTGGGTGAGCATTTCAGTCATAAGTGTGTAAGTGTGCCGATTTTCAAAGTGTCTGGTAAAAGTAGAGTAGTACCAAAACCATTTTCCCTTTCTTTTGCATTTTAGTCACTTTGGTACATTTCTTCTCTACCAAAACCGCAACACCCTTTACTTCATTTTCTTCTCCTTCTTGTCTCTTTGGTTATAGCCGAATATCAGAGAGGTCTTTGATGCTTTCTTTCTTCCTGTCTTTTTCCACCCTCTTTGCTATTTGTTTCTCCATAGCCGAACCTTGTTCTTCATCCTTATTTCTCCTTTTCTATTCTCTATTCATTTCTTTTGCAAGCCGAACCCTCTTCTACTCCCAAACTCTTCTCTTTTCTCTGTTAGATAGCCACCATATATCCTTGTAGCCGTTCGGTTGGGAGAGGGCCAAACCGTTTCTTGTCTCTGCGTTTGGTATTTACTAGTGCGAAGGCTGAATCTGTTAAAGTGCAAGCACACCCTTCTAGTCTTTTCAATCGGTTTTGTTGGTGAAGCCGAGCGTTTGTAGTCAGAAGCCGGAGGTTCTGTTGATTGCTGAATCAGATCACATTTTTCAGGGTTCGTAAGGTAAGGACCCATCTTTGTGATTTCTTGGTTAATTTATTCCTTTCAATTTTAGTATGCCTTAACCAAATTCCGTTGTTAGTCAACCTACGCTTCTCCTTGAATACTGATCAAAGATTCTGCATGGATGCGAGTGCTAGCCAATCTGAGGAAGGGAGTAGACCCATAGTCTCCACTCCTAATTTTAAAAGGCGTGCTGTGTCAGCGGTTCGAGACTATCCGCCAGGTTGTGGTAGGGAGACGACGTCTGCCTGGGTTAGGCAAATAGCCGTTGTCCCTGCTAGTGAGAGTGTCGACATAGAGAGTTTAATTTTGAGCATTATCAGGTGTGTAACTCTCACACTCTGTATATTAAATTACGTTATTAACTGTGTTGGTTAGAAGCCGAAATGACTGTATCGACAGTCGAGATACCCTCGTGGGTAAGGTTGGAGACATCGGGTACGTTCTGCTATAATGATACTTACTATTATATGCATGTATGAAATAATTATGTGTTACACATTGAGAGTATGTTTGCATTTATTTTTAGTATAATGAAATGAGCAAGGGCTTGGGATTGAATGATGGGGGAAGTGTGAATCAGTGACTATTGTCACGGTGGTCTAAGAACCACGGTGGTTTGAAACCACGTATACATATATCAGTGACTTGTCTCGGTGGTCTAAGACCACAATGGGTTGGCCCCACGTATCCGTAAACTTATCAGAGATCGTCACGGTGGTCTGAGACCACAGTGGGTTGGCCCCACTATTATTTATTTTAGTGACTTTGTCACAAGTGGTCTGGGACCATGGTGGTCTAGAACCACAGTGGCATAATGCCACGGGTGTTTGGATGATTCAGGTGACCTAGAGGATGGAAATACTAGGCTGGGTTGGGCTGCACTGCATACATGATTAATATGCTGTGTTGTGTGGGCTTAGGCCCAATGGGCTTAAGGCCCAGATTGCGTGGTATGAGGATTTACACACTGAGTCTCAGTGACTCACCTCATTGCTTAATTTTGCAGGTAATCATTAGATCATGGATTTGGGAGCCGAGGCGGACTTGCGGTGGCCATACAATGTTTTTCTCGTAAACTCGTTCTCTTAGTTAAACTTATTATTATTGGGATTTTGTTATGTAATAAGGCCACTTTAACTTTAATTTGGGTTTTGTTATAATGATGATATTGGATGTTTAATAAACTATCGAGGATGGGGATTTTCTAAGATTTACAAACCTTGAAAAATCGTTTTCAAGTGGTTAACGAAAAATGGATAACAAGCTATTAATTGATTCAGAGACTTTATTTAAAACCACACCAACGCTTCCAACTGACAAGTTTTATGAAATTCCTTACGTTTGACTTTCGACAAATAAACCTGACTTTGTAACTTAGTTCAAATTAAACAACTACTTTAAGTTTTCTCTAAAGTACAATATCGAAATGCAAAGTTTTTCCCAAGTCTTAATGTTTGGTTAGTTTTTCCAAATTTCTTTTTCTGTAGCATACCAGATTTGGTCGTAGCGTATTGACCGGGTTTGGGGTGTTACATATTATGTGCCATTTGATTTGGTGTAGGTATATGGAATTTTGGGTGGCAAGATGGCTTGGTAAATAGCCTATTTTTGTCTCAACCGTGTGTGACACACAGTTAGGTTACATGCCTGTGTGTCCCCTGATGTGTAATTAAAAATCAAGTCAATATGCTCCACATGGCCCAGCATACGGGCGTGTGACTTGGCCATGTGACATAAGTTAGTATACCCTACAGTTTTGACACGGCCTGCTACATGGGCGTGTAAGGCCATTTTGAAGGGCACACGAGCTAGACACACGGGTGTGTGGTCGGCCGTGTGACCTAAGTCAAAGAGCTACACGAGCTGGGACACGACCATGTGATCCCATTTTGAATGTCTACACGGCCTGTGACACGGACATGTCTTTGGTCGTGTGAGACACACGGTTGGGCCACACGGGCATGTGTCCCCTATATTTTGCAAAAGTTTTCTAAGTGTTCCAAAACTTTTTTGAGTTATCGATTTAGTCCTGAACCAATCCAGATGTATGTTTAGGGCCTCGTAGGCTCGTATTAGGGACAATGTGGATGATTTTGATTGATGTTTACATGAAATATGAATATGTATGTGAAATGTATGGTTATTTGTGAAATAAGTTCTATAATGCTCCGTAACCCTATTTCAGCATTGAATACGGGTGAGGGGGTGTTACAGATGCCTATACTTAAAAGTAATTTGGTTAATAGGTTGATAGTCGACAGACATTCTATACGTACCATCTTTCTTTGGCACCAAAATTACTAGCACCGCACAAGGACTTAAACATTCATGAATGTGACCCTTCTCCAAAAGTTCATCCACTTGCATTTGCAACTCCTTCGTCTTCTCGAGATTGCTTCGATAAGCTACTCGATTTGAAATTGTTGTCTAACACCCAAAACCCGGTCTGAACATTATGGCCGAATCTGGCGATATCACATTGAAGTGTTTTTCGTAAAATATGTTGTCGTTGAAATCCTCATTTCTACTTTATCACTTTGTGTTATTCAATGGTGAGTCTAAAAACGGGTCGTTCATTTTCAAGCATGAACCATTGAAAAGTTATTCACTTTTAAAAATGTTATTAATTTTCAAAACGTCATTTATTGCAGAAGCTTTTAAACCGATTGCATATTTGAGGAAATTTTGATAAAACATTTATCTTTCTGAAAACTCGCGGCTTTTCCTACTGCTGGCAGTTATAAACCAAAACAAAAATAAAATCCCAAATTAAAAATATAAATCCAAAGGCCCTTATTACAATGAAATACCCCAAAAGTTACGTTGAAATCATAAAATACTAAATCGAATTAGATAGGTCGTGTGGCCACCGCTGAGTCCTCCTTTGCACCGATCTGCCTATGACTGGGGATTACCTGTACAGTAAAAATAGATGGGTGAGTTTACGAAAACTCAGTGTGTAATCCCATAATAGCAAACAGACAGAAAACAAACACAGTCTAGGCCTAAGCCCCTTTTTCAGTGTCAGTGACAATATCAGTTTGGGCTTTAGCCCACCTTAGTACCGAATAGTAATGTGCTTGGGCCTTGGCCCATTACAATAATATTAATCAGTACAGTAACAGATTAAGCAGTATATATGTCCTACCCATCCGCCTCTACACTCTATCTCCGTCCAACCCTACACTCCATGTGGGGATATAATCAACCCACCCATCCTTACACTCCAAAGAGTACTGAATGCGGCACTATACAATTATATGTAGCTAAGCTGCCAGTAATTTAGGCTCGAAGCCTTTCAGTATGCTTCCTCTGATCAATAAAAACCATCCCCATGCAATGTATCATGCAATCATGTCATAGTATCATACATGTATTCGATACAGTTTAAATTAGCATGCTAGAATACGGCTATATGTATATATATATATATATATAAGTCACACAGGGGTATAACAGTCATTCAGTCGATTAGGGGTCTAGGTGAGCTTACCAACCCAACAATAAGTCCACAGTCGTCTCGGGTGACTCGTGCAATCTTAGCTAACAAACAGTAAAAATGGGCCCTCGAGCCTATGTTACTGGCCCATGTGGGCCCACATGACTGTGTGGCCCACAAGGCCCAAAATGGCCTTAGCCGTGTGGATCACACGGCCTGGCCTAATAATCCCACACGCCCTTGGGGCCCACACGGCCCAATTTGGCTCGGCCCATGAATCGCACATGGCCTGCCTTGTCATTCACACGTCCGTGTCCGATCACACGGCCTACCACACGGGCGGCCACACACTCGTGTGGTGTCGACAGCCCCATTTCTTGGCTTTTTGCCGATTACCGATTACAGTGTTATGGTTACACACCTGTGACGTTTTTGATGTCGAAACACTCCTTAAGCCCGGATACCTATCAAAGATCATTCAAATTGATTTAGTAGTCTAATTCACAAGTTTCAACAATCGTTAATAGTATTAGCTTGACTTACCGCCGATGAAAACCCTTCGCTAACGCTGTTACAACGAGAATCACGAGCGCTCTAGAACCTTTATTTAGCCAAAATAATGCCACTTAGTCACTTAAAGCTACGATCAACCAAACGCACAATAAGACTAAATACTAAACTCACAAAACGTTACCTTCAAATGCACCAACGGGGTCTCACACACTTCGCATGTCGATCAGAGATCACCAGCCCTCTGAATAATTCCTATCACCAACAAAAACCCATTTTAACCGATATTCCAAATAGAAAAGTCAGAGTTAACACCTATCGAAACTAACCGAACCAACGGAATTAGGAGTTGAGTGCAATAGAAAGAAAAGAATCGACAAAAGAAGTGAAAAGGAAGGATGGAAAGAGGAAGAAGGTTCGGCCAAAGAGAGAACCAAAAGGTGTAGTCGAGATTCACCTAGTGGATTTTGGCAAAAGAAAGAGGCAAGATGATGAATGGCAAACTTGAGGGGAGGGGAAACTAGCGTAAAAAAATTTGAGAAAAGCATGGGGAACTGAATTTTTTTGGAAAAGATGACAATAATCAAAATACAATCCCATATTTTCCTCCTAAAATTCGGCCACCACAATCCCACACTCCTCCAACACTCCAACCGCCCACTAGCATCAGAATTCTACTGGCACACAAACACTTACACGTCATCCAGCAAAATAAAACACTCCCCTGCATCGCCAGGACCAAACTCAAGACCCCCAGCACTTTGCCACTCTACTTAACCACCAGACCAACAGGCCCATTCTGACATGTTTTTCCAATATTTATTTATAAGCCTACTGGCTAAAGATAAGGGTTTATTCAATGAAAGAAAAATTTTTTGCCAAGCTAAGGCTTGAACCTAAGACTTCTCAGACACTTTCCAGAACACGTAACCATTGAAGCAGATAGACATTGTAACAACATACGAAAACAAAAAATAAAAATTTAAGGGTTTTGGGGCGTTACATGTTGACCCAAGTACTAAGTCAATTTGATGCTGAATACCCCAATCCTTTAGGTGTCTTATAAAAAAATAGCTTCATATTCCTGCAAAAGAGAAACAAAAACACTAGGCAAAGAATCGTTAGTGTTAGTCAAAGATAAACAATTTTGCCTAAATCGGAAAAGGATGCAAGGTTGTTTGGTGAGTAAGGTTCATCTCATATCTTTTTTACTCGCTTAAAAATTGTGAACCACTCTTTTTTTCTCATAAGATGATGCAATCACCATTGGGTCATCATTAATTTGGTTGTTTTCACTAGAGGCCTCTTTTCTCTCACCCATTTTTTAATTTTGTGTCTTATTTCCTATAACCCCCTCACAAAATTTCATCATCTTGATTTGATCATTGTGAAAACCTTTTGGATTTAAAGGGGCAAAAGTGTACTTCTTCCCATGGAAAATAATTAAATATCGATTCTAAGGGTGTTCAAGCGGTTAACTGACCTGAACTACCATTAAGCGAATTAACCGACTCTTTTAAACCCTTAACCATTATCCAAACCAATTTTTTTTAAAAATTAACCGAACCAAACTTTTTGTTGAATTCGGTCGACTAACCGAATTAATCGAAATTTATATGTTTTTTTTTGGTTAAAACAAGTATAAAACATATCAAAAAGTAACTATATAAATCAAATTAACTGAATTAATTGAATTTAATATATGTACAATGTATATAAAAAATATAAAATTTTGGTTAATTACGTTAATTAACCGATTTCGAACCGAATTAACCATTAACTGAACTTCCAAAAAATTATTAACCAAACTTTGACCAAATTAATTCGGTTAATTGACCAATTAACTGAATTCGATCGGTTAATCGAACTAATTTGGTTTTACCCAAAATTTTCACACCCCTAATCGATTCAATTTACCATGATGAATAACAACATGATCCTACTGCCATGGTTTAGCAAGTAACGAGTGGGCGACATATATGGGAACAACATCACACCAAACATCATCAATGTAATTCCCAAGTTTAAAAGTGATCAAAGAGTATTTTACCACACATACCTTAGAACCTTGATTACGCAATTGAAGATGATATGGCTTAGGGTGTTTGCCACATGGCAAAGTGATCTACCGTAATTCAGCATAGTAGATTAAACTAGTTTTCACATTTAAGGAGTTTGAATACAAGCATTTTCGTTATGTTTTAATTAACTTTCTTTTGTTTTATGAACATTCAATAAAAAGTGTAAATCGAGTCTTTTATTGACTTGAAGGGCTGAATGAGGCCTAAGGGAGAACTAACGTACTCCGTGAGTGTGCAGGAGACCATTAGAAGGCATTTCGAGCCAATACTGGACACTATGTATCAACATGGGAGATCCAATGTCACAATATAGAGAGCAAAATAGAGAAAGTAAGAAACTGCCTTCAATGTCACGACATAGTGGAAGATCGGAAGATCGTACTAGGGTAGTGACTAGTTGGTTGATAAGGAACCCGTGACGACACTTAATTGGGATTGTCGAAATGAGCTGATCACCTACCCTCAGATTTGATTCACTTTATTTATCTCTATCTCTCACAACTTTAATTTCTTTTTATGTTATTTGATTTTATTATTTTACAAACCCTAAACATATTTTTTATTTTACTCTCGTACTATAACTGACCTAAAGTATTAATTAGATCTTTAATTGTTGAGGATAAGATTGATTTAGTACTTGCCTCCATTGGGTACGACCCTCGGAGTACTCACCTATTTCGTTGTAAAATCTATATTACAACTCGACCAGTATACTTGTGGATACCGCCTTATAACTCTCTATCTTATTGCAGTATTCACACTCTGGATGTATAAAGAAAAGTCTAAAAGTTTATACAATTGTATACAACCTTGTGAATTCAAAAAAGTCAGAAAGTGTTGTTGTTTAATTCAATGCTAATGATATTTTCGGGAAAGCTAAAATTTCGATGGAAAGAACCTTATACCATATACAAAGTTTATCCATATGGAGTTGTCGAATTGTACAGCAACAATGGAGGTACGTTTAAGGTTAATGGTCAATGTCTCAAAAACTATTGGGATGATGAAATTGAGCGAGTTGAAACCTCGTTTAATCTAATGGACCCTTAATTTTTATGCTTTTATTTTTAATAAAGGGCATACTTAGAAATTATCTTCTTGAATTAATATGTTAAATGAAGTCTGTTTAAGGAGATTGGAACTTATGCGAAACCGTTTGTGATCCCTCCAACCTTTCCTCGGATATTAATTTGATGCAACTTTTTGAGAAGGAATTTTCTAAGTAATCCAAAAGTTTTAAATTTTGCAATTTTAAGTGTCTTTATTTTGAATAAAGAAGGTCAATATGGCCTAAGTACTAATTAGTTTATTCTTGTTTTTAACCTCAAATCCCGAAGAATCTCCCCAAAATCTACCTATCTTTTGGGAAAAATACCATGTTTCGCAAAAGAACTAGATCTTCCAAGACTTCTACTAAGAATCCAATTGTGATTCAAGATAAGAAAGCAAGGGAAGTTTTTGATTATATGTTTAAAAATCAATCAATGATGCTGGGAAAATGTTTCAATTTGGAGAGCAATGACAAGATGATCACCCCATTCTCACTTCAAAAGATAATTAACGCTTTAAATTGGGCACAATTCTATGATGCACGATCAATGCTAGATGAAAATTTAGTGAGAGTTCAATGCCAACTTGACCACGCCATATGCTAATGAATTTCTTCTTCATAAGAAGAAGGTACCCCTTAGTTCTAAATCCATTAATGATTTGTTTAACTTACCTGATGTTGAAGAAGATGAGTACTCTGCCATGATGACAAATATCAATTGGGATTTTCTTCAAGAAGTTTTTAATGTGGTTTCAAATCCCAGATCCCAATGGATTATAAGAAAGCATAGTAGTCATTCTTGCTGAAGGGAATATTTAAATCTAGTAGCTAAGGTATGGTTCTACTTTATTTGATATAGTTTTATGCCTATCTCACATAGTTCCACCATATATAGTTTTATGCCTATCTCACATAGTTCCACCATCTTTATGGAATGAATGCTTTTGTTGTATGCAATTGTGACAGAAATGCCTATCAATGTTGGGAGAATTATTCTCAAGGAGATTTAAAATTGTGCAAGGAAGAAGGTAAGAAGTGCCTAATTTCCATCATTGATTACTTCACTTTGCTTAAGGGCCCAAGTAAGATCAAAAGCAAACTTGAAGGGCCAATATGTTCAAGGTTGCATAATAATGAATGATCTTGAAAGGTCAATGGAGAATGTTGGACTATTGAACCAAGTGGAGCCAAATGAACTGAATGAACCAGAATTTGATGAGTCATCATCTAAGTTTAAACCAGAAGTTGACTCAAGAAATGCCACAGAAGAAGTAGAAACTGAAGAGGAACCGAACAGCCCTAAGCCAAAGGTGGAACCAAATGCTGCTGAACCAGTGGAGTCGGGTTTTAATCCCGAGTTAACCATTTCAATGCCATCTTCTTCAAACACTATGAAGAAATCAAAATTCTCAACTATGATGGATATGTGGAAATTAATGCATAACCAACAACAAGCTTACTAGAGATATGCAAAAATTAGAGATGATTCCATACGAAATACTTTTAAGAATATCTCTAACACTTTTGTTCTTGAGTTCCCATATCATATCTTCGAGACATGACAAGAGGAGATTATGGGATCAAGTACGACTAAAAAAATTGGAAAATGAAAAAGATATAGAGGATGACACGAATAAAAAAGGAAGAAATTTCTTTTTCTTAGCATTTATTTATTTTTAGGCATTTATATTTCTTTCATAGTTAATATTTTACTTTCGCATAATAAATAAGATATTGCAAGCATGAATGAAATAAGCTCAATGCCTTTTCATTAGAAAAAAAGAAAAGTTATGTGGTAATTGGAATGAACATGTCTAGGATGGATTATTGAGAAAGGCTTGGCACTTAAGTAGTCTTCATGACTCACCCTCTTTCTTATAACTCTACCTGGTGTTCAGTTTTCATTCATTACTTTGTTCTCATAATGAGGACATTGCTTCTTTCTAAAGGGGTCTAAGGCAATATTAGCATGAGTTTTAATTTTTTTTCTTAAGTAGTTTTCAATACTTTCACATGAATATGCTGAAATAAAATAATGTTCAAAGAATTTTTTTTTTCATAAGTTAGCTCAAATGCAAGTATTGTAACATCCCAAAAGTTAAGGGTTGTAAATTTTTGTATAATTGCATGTTGTGCTTGCTTAGCTGGTTATTTGAGTGAATTTGAGGGTTCTAGGGAGGCTTGGGATCGAGTCTGAGCCTTGGAAAAATTTTAGTTTTTGGCCCTAAAGAAGAGAGGGCTGGTTGAGGTTAGACTTAAGTATATTTGAGTGTGTTTTACTAACACAAGTGGAGCATGTGGTGTGGTGGTGTGGCATCAAGTGGAGAGCAAGGAGGGGAGGGGTTCGAATCCCTCAGGTTGCAAATGAAGGATTTTATTTTGTGGGTTGATTGTGGAGGAAGCAGAGTTTGGATCAAAATCTTTAATGGGAGTTGGACACTTGGTCAAATGATTCAAATGGATGAAGTAGAGCAAGTGCAGGAGGGATAAAAGGGAGAAAATCAATGAGTTGATGGGTGTGGGAAGTGTTGGCTGAAAGTGGGAGTCTAGCTAAGGGGGAATTTCGGCTGAAGAGGGGTGTTTTGGAAGCATATTCGGCTTTGAGAGGGGAGAGTGCCAATTTTCTCTAGTTTTCTTTTGGGAGAGTTTTGCGTTTTAGGTTTTTTGTCTATAGCATTTCGGGTGCTTTCCTCATCAATTCTCCTTTGCCGAATTCTTAGCTTCTTTCTTTCTCTTCTTCTCACTTTTCGTACATTCTTCTTTGCTTGTTAATAGCCTAAACACTAGATAGGCCGAATCACTACTTCCCTTCCCATCTCTTTTCACACCTCGTTGTCTCATTTTCTTTTCTCTAAAACCGAAGACTTACGCTACTTCTTCTTTCGATTTCTCTATTAGCCAAATGTAAACTTCCTTAAAACCTTGATTTTTCTTGTTAACCGATTACCCCACTATCTTGTAACCCTTTTTTTTCTATTCATCTCTGGTAGTTTCTCGTTGGTTAGGCCGAACACTTCTCATCGACTAGACTAGCCATTTTCTTTTGCACTGTTGACAAGAGGGTTGGTTGGGCACTTTTCGGTCCTATCATTCCTGGTAAGTCGATTTTCATAAAAGCTTGCTCATAATCAGTTTGGGTAAGTTGTGGTACCCTTCGTGCTTTGTTTCAGAAATTACCTTGTGTTGAGATGATGGTAGTTACTTCTGTCTAACAAGTGTTGTTTTCAATCCAGATCCTGGGCGAGGCGTGGACTTGGGTCTGAGCTACGAACGTTGAGTGATTAGTGAACACTCTCATTTAGGCAAGGTAAGGAAGATATATTGGAGTGTGTACTTTAAGGAGAGGGTTAATTTAGCAATTGAAAGCTAACAAAAGATTTGATGGTACTAGGTTGGTGTCCACGAATTCAATAAGCAATTCAGAGATTAAGGTGTGTAATCTCACACCCTTGCTTGTGTTATTATGCGCTGTTCCGTGAATCGGCCAAAAGTCGAAATACCGAAAAGCCGGAGTATCGACAATTGAGATCTCTCGAGTTTGAAAGCGCTCGCAGAGATAAACTGAGCCACTAGTGATGGCGATAGACGGTTGAGAGTGTCACGAACTCTCTCGCGGAATTGCGGCCGTAATGGGCCTTGTTGAGCCGAAACGGGCTAAGTGGGCCCAATGGGTTAACGGGCCCACATGAGCAAAATCGATGGAAATTGCCGAATGTGTGATGCAACTGCGAAGTCTGCAGAACTGGGACCGAAAACGAGCTGAATGCGCCACACGAGCGTGTGGGCCCGTTTGGGCCGAAATTGGATTTTAGGCCCAATTACACCGTAGTGACCAAAAAGGGAACATGTGTCGTCCGAGGCAGCAGTGGGCCTTCAGAAAGGCCGTTAGATGATAAATTACCGAAATACCCTTAGCAGGTAAATTACCAAAATACCCTCAGTGGGTAAATTACCGAAATACCCTTAGCGGGTAAATTATCGAAATACCCTCAGTGGGTGAATTACCGGAATACCCTTAGTGGATAAGTTACCGAAATACACTCGATGGGTAAATTACCGAAATACCCCCAAGAGGTGAAATTATCATTTTACCTCTAAGTGACAAATGACCGTTATACCCTTGGTGATAGTTAAATATCATTTATGTGATTTTGTATATCTGTTTAAAATCATAACACACTGCATTCATAACATATTGCATTAGGTTGGGCTTGCTGATCGGAGGAAGTACCGTTTAGTGGCATTGCCACATACCGTTCTAGTGGCATCGCCACATACCATTAAAGTGGCTTCGCCACATACCATTATAGTGGCTTCGCCATAAATGCTTTATTTCGTGGCTTAGCCACACATACCGTTATTAGCAGCTTGACTGCATTATTGGAGAGTTTTGGCTAGGTGGGTTGACTTGGTCCCCACGGAGAGTTTGGTTGGTACGGGTGGAGAGATTGTTACCAAATAGAGCTTAGGCCTAGACCGACACCATATAGGCTCGGGCCCAGATTATGACCGTTATAGGGGAGTACACACTGAGTTCTCGTAACTCTCCCCATTTTTTTAATTGTCCAGGTAATCCCCAGCGTTAGAGGATTTAGAGCTGCGGAGGACTCGGATTTGTTAATAAACAGAACTTAGCAATTTTGGGTTTAATTTATTTTTGGGTTAATAATTTATGTAATAAAGCCATTGGGATTTTCTTTTTAACTTTCATTTGGTAATTCTTTTAGTTATGAACTACTAAACGATTAAACACGGGTTTTTAAAACAATAACTACTATTTTCAAAATCTCACGTTTTCGCAACTTTTAAAGTCAGTCTTCTGAAACAAACAACTTTTTTGAAAGTAATATTATGTTTCCAAGGAAAATAAATTTAAGCAAATCTTGTTTTGTAAGCAATGAAATTCGAGATTTATAAACGGTAGGAAGTTTTAAATTGAGGAAGGGTTTTCATTGAACGCGTAGTTTTAAATAACCTTGCAATGTGACATGCTAGATCTGGTCATAACGTCTAGGCCGAGTTTGGGGTGTTACAAGTATGATTTCTAATTTTATTTGAGTTTTTTATGTTATCCTGAGTTGGAATGGTTGTATGTTCTTAGGTCTTATGTAGCCTTTTTCCATGAAAATTGAACTTCTTTTGAAATAGACATGCATGAAGGTTTAAGTCCTTAGAATTGACTTAGTAACTTTCTTGAGGTGAAATCCTAAGAGGCATAAGAATCTAACCAGAGGCATAAGAATCTAAACATGATTGAGGCACATTTTCTTTGGACCATTTGAGCCTTTTGAGCCTAACATATGTATTCAACCCTTGAAACCCTAATTTGAGCCTTCAAGCCTATTTTATTGTTATTTTCCTACATCATAAGCCATGCTACCATCTTTTTAAATTTTATCTTATTCTTGCACCTATCTTAACTATACTTGTCTTGGTGAACGAAGATTGAGGAAAAATTTAAAATGATGTACATGTTCTTTGTATGTTAAAAAAAACGCTCTATTCAAATGTCAAGCAAAAAGAGCAAAATAAATACTCAAAGTATTGAGAAGTATTTGGAATATGCTTCAAAATTAAGTTTGGGGGGGGAGTGAAGAACTGATTAGTAGGAAGAATGTACCTCGAAAAGATTCAAGGCGAAGTTAGGATTAAGATTACTGAACCTAAAAATTGACTTCTCTTTATCCCTACCTTAAGCATAGCCCCATTACAACCTTATAGAAGACCTATTGGTTTGGATGATTATGCTGACTACATTAGTGGAGAGGAATTTCTAAATTCAACATATGAGGACCATTAATTAGACCTTGTGATGGATTTGTTTAGTTGATAAGGAAACTTTGGTCGAATGGTGAATGTTATGTATGACCTTAAAAAGCATGCACTCTATGGTTGATGCTAGCACTTTTCTGCACTTAGAATAGAATTTTGAAATAATGTTTGCATATGAGCGACTTATTAATAAAAAAGAGTTTGTGAGCATGATTTTGTTGATGCATGGTTATATGTAGAGATTGATACTACTTAAACTTATGGCAAAATTTGCCTTAGCAAAATTTTTGCTTTACGTGAAACATTACTCGAGAAGAGCAATGGATTAAGTTTAGGGGTGTGTAAACTCTAATTTATATAGATTTTTTCTAGTATCTTTTACTACCTTTTGAATTAAAAATAATATTAATCCCGAGTATTTATTAATTAATTTAGTGAATTTTACTTAAACCTTGATAATGGACATGAATTTATAAAATATGCAAATTTGTACTTTATTAAATGAATTTTGTGCATAAATTAAATTATTTCATGTTATTTATTAATGTGTTATATTAATTGTGCAGTGAGACCATGAAGTTGATTTAATAAAGAGCTTATTATAAAGTTGCTTGAACATGAGCTACTTATTTCTTATGTTGGACATCAAAACCATGCTAAAAGGGTCAACAAGGTGTTGTGTTGACCTAGTTAAAATGATGCTACATGGTGGACAAGTCTGACTTTTCAATGGGTCACAGAATTGTCCAATAAGGGGACGTCAAGCCCAAATTCGCCACAAGCATGTTGGCTATGCAAAAATCTATTTTGAGATAATTACTGGAGGACCCTACATTTGAAGAATTATTAGAAATCAGCACACAAATATTTCCCTTGAAACCGTCCAACCCATGCCTAAATTTAGCATGATTCTATGCTCAAATAAGGAAACTATCATCCACCTTCTTCCACAAAATGTGGTCCACCAAGTAATGGAGAAAATGGAGGGATTCCAATTCCCAGTTTTTTAGTAAACTCTACCATATACTTTAAGTATAAAAACCTCTACTCATTCCCCATTTCAATGATCCCTCATTCTTCACATCTCTCAATCATCATTCATTCTCTCATTCTCTCACTTACTCTCTTCATTTCCACAGATAACATCCCATATTTTCTTTCTTAGCAAAAAAAGTTGATAAGATTATCTCTTGGCCGACAATCTTGAGGAGCCATAAGCAACGGAGCCACACAAGGATCGGAGCAAAACATCTTCAATCAGAGTTCACGAGACTGTTGATTCGACAGAGTTTATTCTTCCTTTACTTTGTTATTTTGATTTTAATCATGTTTGTAATGTGCTTTATTATCTGTGCAAATCTCACGAATCAATTCAAGAGTAAACGTATGCGGTGGCTCCTAAACGAACTTCTCTCCTACATTTGATCGCAACCAGGTACGTCTGGTCATTTTTTTTATAGTAAGGGGTGCCATTTCTTTTCTCTGTCTTGCTATACAGGGCTTGATGTACATTTTCCTCTTTTTTTGCATTTATGTTGATTTTTCTATTTTAACTTTCTGGTGCCCCTTAGTTTAATATAATCAATAAAATGCATGTTTTACTAAGTAAAAGATTTTGAAAGGACTTAATTTGGTTTCCAAACTCATGAAAGATCGAGTTGCCATGGAATAATTTTCGAAAACTATTAAGTAAAAGATTCATGTTAGTGATTGTTGAAGTTTGTGTTTTTGCTAAATTCATTCATGCATTTCATTTCATACTTCGCATTTAGTTTAAATTGCATTAAGGATCAATCTTGCATCTAAATAATTTAATTTAGTTAATCACACATCATTTAAGATATTTTTTTTATTATCAAATTTTTAACTTTTATTTTGCAATATATCGATTAACATACACAGTCCTTGAGGAGACAATAACTATGTTGCTTACTTATTAGTTGATAACGGCTATGTACACTTGCACAAACCGAGTGTTACAAGGGCCGAATGAGGCCTAAGAGAGAGATAACGTACATTGTGAGTGTGAAGAAGACCATTAAAAGGCATTTTAGGCCGATACTAGATGCTATGTTGCAACACGGGAGGTCCGATGTTGCAACATATAGAGTATAATGGAGAAAATACGAAACTACCTTCGATGTCGTGACATACCCCTAAAGACATTAAAAGGCATTTTGTTTCATTTTCTTTCTTTCTTAGGTTTTCCAGAGTTTAGTTTATTTCTTCGTTGCTTTCCTTCAAGAGATATAATTTGTAAAGACGATCAACTTCTTGGGGTTCGAGTTAATTATTTATATAAATCAGTATTTTCTTAAACCCTACACTTGAATTCATTCACCATGTTTTATTCTTCCATCTATTACATGTTGTTTATACAAGCCATGAGGAACTAATCCTTCTATTGGAGGTTAGCGAGTGGAGGCATGATCTATTAATTGTTTTGTAGGGTTACTCAACGGATCTGTTGTTTAGGAAAGGAAGAGTGTGAAACAAAACTTAGGCCTGATAACCCTTGGAAAGTCATTAAGGTGGGAATTAACCCAAAATTAGTATTGCCCATCCGTGAACACCTTCACCCCAAGCCAGTATAGATTGTGACGTCGGAAGATAAGTAGTGTTTGCTGACTCGTTATGTTAGTGGAAGATCGAAAGATCCTGCTAGGGCAACGACTAGTGGGTGATAACTCTTGAGAAGGGTTATATTTTATGCCTTTAGACCTAGCTAATTACTTGTACTTGATACATTTAGTAGCATTTTAAGACATTTCATTGGTATTTTTATCATTGCATTAGGAGCTTTGACTGTGTTTATATGTTAGGTACTTTTAATTGCATGTGCAAGGGTTATGTTTAGTGGTTTGGCAGGTGCAAGATGTGGAGAATGAAATAAATGACTGAAGGTTTACCATGGCAAAAAAGGTTGGACAGTTTGCCAACACGAATGTCGTGGCAATTTTAGGAAGATGACCGAGTCAACACTAAACGCATACTATTTTTAGCCCAATTATACTTGTACCAAAAAATCTACCTAAAAAAAGGAGAATATATAGTGGGTTGTTAAAGTTACCCTAGGAAGAAAAGTTTATAAAAAGTGAAAGGAGGAAACCCTAAAAGGTGTTGAGATCTGGAGGCAATAATAGAAGGTAGAGGCTGAGTAGAGACGAAAGAAGGAAATTGAAGGCAGTCCCTCTCAGCCACCATAGGACACTGTGCTCCTAGATTGTGAATTGACTTGGCGACAACCATATTTGTAAGTTCTTCCATTATTTCTTAGTATGTTCTCTCATGAACTGATTTGATTGAAACGATGTTGGGTGTTATTTTGAACCTGAATTTTAATTGCCAACCCATGAGCTATATCTCATAGAGTTTTGATTACATTATGAAACTTTTATTTTCATTAATGGTTGAAGCATATATTTGATTTAATCTACTATTTCATTCAATTGTTTTTATTTCCAAATTGTATGCGTACATTCTTTAGACAGAGATGAGTGTGCAGTATGCCTAAAAACAGGATCTAATTCTAAAAAGGTTAGATTAGTTAGACTGGAATTGAATGATACAAGTGGGTATTCGACTGAATACTTGCAGTAGACTCTAGACATAGAGCAACGTTTGCATAGAATGAAGACAAAATAGTGTAAGGTAACTTTAAGTCTCTTCTGAACAGTAGATTGTGTACAATTTTGTTGAGGCATTACTGAAAGTAAGGGCAAATTCTTAGTAATTCTAGCCTTCCAAATCAACATCATAGACCCTTAATCCTTTGTCGTAGTATCTTTTCCATAGCATTCTTAGTTATTTATTTATTTACTTGTAGATTATTTATGTAACGCCCCGAATTTGGGCCTAGCATAATTGGGCCTATTGGGCTTTGGGCTTTGGGTCTTAGAAAATTTTTAAGTGAGCGAGAAAATGACAATTGGCATGTGGGCTTTGAGGGTTAATGAATTTGGAGTGTCTAGGGTGTTGGAGATGTCTTGGAATCAAGTAAGGGTATAGGAAAAAATTGGTTTAATCCCTAAGGGAACTGTGACTTCAGTTAGTAGGCCTTTTAAATAAATGAAGAAGAAAAATGACACAAAAGAGCTTGTGGTGTAGTGGCAAAGTGGCGCCACTTAGGGAGCAGGGAGGTGGCGTCATTAGCAGGCAAGGGAGTCCAAGGTTCGAGTAGTGGCATGGTATTTTATTGGAGTGTTTATTTTGCAGATTGGACGGCCAGAGTTTGTGTTGGATTTGACCTCTTACATTGGAGAGTTTGAATTGGTCTTGTGAGATGGTTGTGGAGGAAATTGAGGATGAGATTGAGGAGTTATCAGGGAGAAAAGTTAGGAGCTGAGAAATGTGAAGAGTTGGTGCCAAATGGGACTTTGGGGGAAGGTAGTTTCGGCTTTTAGCTATAAAAGGGGGGTGCCGAATTCCTTTGAGAGGTTCCTTGGGTTTTCCATTACTTTTCTTTTCTCCCTCTCATTCTGTTTCTTCCGTTGCTGAATTCTTCCATTGCCAAAAAACCATCATTCATTTTTGCCGAAATCCCTGTTGGTGTTGCGTTCTTCTTCTTTCTCTGAAATCCAAATATTCCCTTATAATCGAATGGCCCTATCTTTTTTTCGGTTCCTTATTGTTTTTCCTCTATCACAAATTGGTTGATGTTATCTAGTCTTAATCAAGTTTTAAAAGCCTGATCTCGTTCAATAGCTATCTAGGCCGCAGGATCAAAGGTTGGATTCGGTAAGTACTTAGTCAACCTCCTTTAGTGTGTTTTGGTAAAAGTCGGAGGGCTATCTAACTCTTTCTTGTCGTTAACCTTGTATTAACAAGGGTAGGGTTCAAAGATCGCAAGTGTGGTAAGGATCGCTAGCAAGTGGTAAGTGTACTCGTCTTAATTGTGGATTAGTAAGTGACCGAATGTAAGTGCGGCTTATAGAGGTGACTTGTGTGGAATATGAGTCACTTGATTTTTGATAGTATATGTGTGGGTACAGATCTAGGGGATATTCGTGAATAGTAGCTAAGGAAGGGCTACTACAACTGGTGGCACACGGTAAGGTTATGGTAAGGCTTCGGGTTTTTTGGGTAAATATTGTGGTTAAGTGTGTGATTGATTGGATATTGGTATTGGTTGTAGGTTCAAGGCTGGGGATAGTGTAGTACGTCACATTAACCAGGTGTGTACATACACTTCACACACGACAAATCGGTAAAAGCTGAAATCCTGAAAAACTGAAATGTCGAAAAGCCGAAAAGCCGAAAGGTTGGAGCCGGGAGCCGGGAACCACACAAGCATGTGAACATTCGTGTGGGAACATTGATACGATTACTTGGGCCAAGAGAGCAACCTCATGGTCTCGGGCAACTATTTGGCTGACTGGGCCAGACGGGGCTAAATGGGCCTGGCGAGCTCGTGGGCCCAAATCGGCAAGAACTGATATGTGAAATTGAATGATGGATTGATATGGATGGTTGTATGATTTGATTATGATCGGGCCTAAGCTACACAAACATGATTGGGCTTAATGGGCTATATGGACATGACTGGGCTTAATGGCCTTATGGGATTTAGAAATGCATGCTAGGGTTTTAATGGACTCTAGGCCCAGTTCTGATAAATTCTTAAATAGCATAAAACTTAATTTTATAATCAAACATGTCTGTGGACAAGTCGCTAGGTTAGAGTGTGGCAATGGACATATGCATGTCTAGGATTGGATCTAGGGAGAGCTTGGTACCTAAGCGGTCCTAGGGACCCACCTCCTCTTCTCTGGGATCCTACCTGGTGCATAATGTCTGTTCACTTTAGCCGCAAGGACTTGTTGATGGACCAAAGTTCAAAACTAAAACCCGAGATGAAAGAAATTACGAAAATACCCATGTAGGGTAGAATTATGAAAATAACCTGTAGGGTAGATTTACAAAAATACCTTTGGGTAGCGAAATGACTAAAATACCTCTAGGTGCTTAATGTGTGAAAATGTGTATGTTGCATTCATGAGATATACGTTGCACTTGGGTGGGTTTGATGATACGGAGGAAGATATGTGAGGATTGCATAGTCGCTTGACGACCATGGATCCACCGGTGGCTCTAAGCCCATTATATGCTTAGCAGCCTTGCTGCAACGTTTGAGTAGTGCCGCTGTTGGTGCTACCTTTGGAGTGTAAGGATGGGTGGGTTGATATTTATATCCCCACAGAAGTTTAGGGTTGGAAGGGAAATGGAGTGCAGGGTTGGCTTTGGGATGGGAGCATTGAATTCGTGTGATACTGAGATGATATGAGGTCATTATGGGCTAAGGCCCAAGACCACCGATTTTGGTAGGGCTTAGGCCCAATGTGATAATCGCATGTTGGTTGGATTACCAAGGGTCATACACACTAAGTTTCGAAACTCACACCTTTTTATTTAATGTTTCAGGTGACTCTTAGTAGACGACTCGACGTGGAAGAGGACTCGAAGGTGGCCACACTGCAAGCTACTTAGAAGTTTTTAATTAGTTTCGAATGACTTTATTGTAATTACTTTATTTTCATTGGGATGTAATAAGGCCTTGTATCTCCAATTCGACTTTACATTTGGGTTTTATTATTGCTTCAACTGCCTAATTATTAAACTTAAATAAATTTCTAAAGTTTAACATGGTTTTCGAAATAACTATAACATATGGACGTGATAAACGGTAAAAGTAACATATTTTAGGCCCACATTTAGTATGCTTTTGGATGATTTATCCCTATTTATGTAAAAAGGTGCTCTTAATCCTTTCTTTTCATGTTTTATACTCAGGAAAGCACCCAAGGATGAAAAGAACGAGAAACAGGCTTAAAATGGACCAAATTGGGCCAAAATGGAAATCAACACAGCCTGGGCCCAAGACCACACGGCCGTGCCTCATTAAAAGTCCGAACACAGCCAGGCCACGATTCACACGGGCGTGTGCCATGGCCGTGTCCCTGTCGTGGCAAAGAGCAATTCTACTCGAAAAAGGATGCTTAGGGGCAAAGAAACCTATTTCAAAAGCCTATACAAACCCCCTAAGTATAACCTAGAAGGAGGACGATTAGCTAGGCCAAGGATCCGAGTCAGAAATGTCAGATTTGTGGAGATTACTCGATGATAGCTAGTTGATCCATCTCAGGAAGCCGTAATTATACTCAAGACGGCGGATCTCTCCTTCAATTCCTTCAGGGGGTTTTAGGGATTTCTTATGTTTTGTTTTATCTTTTCTTTTGAGATGTTTTCTTTTATTGTTATGAACTAAACCCTCAGATACTTGAGGGGATGAAACCTAAGATGAATCTTGTTATCCTTTGTTGAACTATATGATAAATATTTGACTTGTTCTTAATTATGTGTGCTTAATTCTTGTGTTGATATTTCCGGGATATTAATTCAAGTATGATGTGCTTAGGTGGAGGAGCAAAAGTCCCTGCTTAAGAGTAGATCTAGCATAATTAAGCGGAGTTGATCGCACGCATTGAGATAGGGTGACGAGATGTCGCCGGATTAGGGTGAAACCTAATATGGGAGTCTATAGATCGAGTTTATGTGATTCTAGGGGTTTTAATTAGAAAGAGATTTCAATTAATCAACCTAGGGTTAGACGTTAGTCGCCTCGAGAGAAGGATTAATATAACTTAGGGAATCTTACGGATTAAGTCAAGTGAATACATCGTCTGGTTTAGAGTTAGATAACAAGTGAAGTCTAGGAGGATTCTTCCTTGGGTGTCGTCTTAATCAATTGGTTTTTCCTCAAGTATTTTCCCAATTTCATTCTCTTTGTCTTTGCATCTTTAGTTTAGTTGATTAGTTAAATTTAGAGTAGATAAATAAATTCACTTAATTCTTAGGCTAAATAATAGAAAGAGAGTTAGTATTAGTACTTTTGGTTCCTTTGGGATTCGATATTCCGGTCATGCCTAAACTATACTACTGTTCGATTGGTGCGCTTACCTTAAATCGTTGTCATAGTTAGTTTCCAGGTTCGATCATTCTTTTTATATATTTTAAGACTCAGTTTCCAGGTTCGATCATTCTCTTTACAAATTTTAAGACTCTGACAAACACGATCAAGTTTTTGGCGACGTTACCGGGGAACTGAAATATTAAGAACGCTTAATTTTTATTACTTTAGCCGTATTTATTTTTTATTTTATTTTATTTTTATTTTTTGTTTTTCTAAATTTTCTTTCTTTCAGTCCTTTCAGGGACCTCTAGTTTATGACTAGAAGGAACCTGATAGGACCTCTACTTTACGACAGTGATATTGAAGGTACCGTTCACAGAACTCGCAGAGAGATAGGGCGAAGCTTAAACTACATAGAAGAAGAGCAAGAAGACAAAACCAATCCTATTGAAAGGATGGCTGAGAACAACCCACTACCTCTAGAGGTGGCAGAACATCATGCTCCTCGTACTATGTATGATTATGCTAAACCAAGTTTGACAGGAACTAAATCTAGTATTGTTAGGCCTACTATTGCAGCAAATAATTTTGAACTGAAACCTAACACTATACAGATGATACAACAGTTTGTTTAGTTTGATGGTTTGCAGGATGAGGATCCTAACACACATTTAGTGAATTTTCTAGAATTCCGTGATACCTTCAAAATAAATGGCATTTCTGATGATGCCATCTGTCTTCGGTTATTTCCTTTTTCCTTGAGAAATAAAGAAAAACAGTGGTTACATTCTCTTCCACGAGGATCAATCACTACATGGGACCAAATGACCGATAAATTTTTATTGGAATATTTTCCACCGACCAAAACGGCCAAATTAAGGAATGATATCTCTTCTTTTGTGCAGATAGATTTAGAGACACTTTACGATGCATGGGAGAGTTACAAGGATTTGTTGAGAAAGTGTCCACACCATGGATTACCTTTGTGGCTACAGGTCCAAACTTTTTACAATGGTGTGAACCCCTCAACAAGGCAGCTAATCGATTCAGCCGCCGGTGGAATCCTGAATAATAAAACTCCTGAAGCGACCTACGAGTTTATAGAGGAGATGTCACTGAATAACTATCAGTGGCAAGTTATAAGGATAAGGCCAACCAAAGTAGCCGAAGTTTTCAACGTCGACGCAGTGACCGCACTAGCAAATCAAGTAGAATTGCTACATAAGAAATTTGATAGTTTCTGTGGTTCTTCGCAGGCACATCTAGTTAAGCAGTGCGGCGCAAGGGAAAGAGTGGTGAATCCTGAGTACCCACCCTACGGACAGGGCATGGAGAGCGAACAGATGAACTATATGGGAAACAATTTCCATTCTAACAATAACCCTTATAGTAATACTTATAATCCAGGTTGGAAGAACCACCCCAATTTTTCATGGGGCGATCAAAGAAATCAAAGGCAACAACCATCCCAAAACTTCCAACAGCAGCCCTACCCACAGGAAAAGAAGCCAAACCTTGAAGAGGTGCTGACAAACTTCATAACAGCCTCAGAAACACGTTTCCAGAAGGTATAAACAAAACTTGAGGCATTTTCACAAGAATTCAAGGATCAATTTGGGTAACTTGCTAAGCAAATTTTTGAGAGACCACAGGGAAGACTACCGAGCAACACCGAGACTAACCCAAGGGAGCAAGTTCAAGCCGTAATAGCTCAAGATAGTGAAGGGTTAGACGAGCCTAATTTGAAGCAAAAGAATGTGGTAGAGGAAGATATGGTTGAGGTTAATAAAAAGTCAAAACCAGTAATTAAAGAGTACAAACCTCGCATACCATATCCCTAAGTAATAATGAAAGACGACACAAAGGAATAGTTCGGTAAGTTTCTTAAACTTTTAAAGAAATTACATATTAACTTACCGTTTCTTGAAGCTCTTTCGCAGATGCCAGATTCTAGGAAATTTTTAAAGAAGCTATTGACAAATAAGCGGAAGATAGACGAGGAATCACATGTGGAATTAAATGCAGTGTGCTCAGCAATGTTGCAAAATAAACTACCACAGAAATTAAAAGATCCAGGGAGTTTTACAATTCCATGCTTAATTGGTAGTTTAACTATTGATAATGCGTTAGCTGATTTAGGGTCAAGTCATGCCTTATAAATTGTTTAAACAACTAGGTCTAGGGAAACCCAAACAAACTAGGATGAGCATTCATTTAGCTGATAAAACTATTAGAGTACCTAGGGGTATAATTGAAGATGTACTTGTGAAGATTGATAAATTCGTATTCCCGGTAGACTTTGTCCTTTTAGACATGGATGAGGACAACACGATCCCCCTAATTTTAGGAAGACCATTTTTAGCAACTGCCAGAACTAAAATAGATGTTGACGCAGGAGAACTTATACTTTGTGTAGGTGAGGAGACGGTCACTCTTCAAGCCCTCGATTCAGCCAAAACATCGAATAACCAAGGTGAAAAACTAAATTCTATTGATAACCATTCGGTTAACCCTTCTTTTCAGGAAGCACCACAAGAGAACATAACTGAGTCCGATCCTGAACCCTGTGCCAACAAGGAAATAACTAACAAGGAACAAAGGATTCAGATCGATGAACTAAAAGAAGGGAAGTCACACCTTAAAGAAGAACTAGGGATACACAAAGCAGAACCGAAGCCACAACATGAGGCAGACAGATTCAAAATTGGAGATCAGGAACTATTAGACAATGCAGATCCACGAATACCTCCTCCTGATCCTAACACAAACAAAGAAATCCCTTTTAAAGTGGTCAATATTTTCCCTTACGGAACAATCGAGGTAAGGAATCCCATGTTTGGCACTTTAAGAATAAACGCTACTCGTCTTACACGTTATCATGATAATGGAACTACCAGCATGATGAAGGACTTTCAACTCCTCAAACCACCATGAATATACAAAATGAGAGGAGAGTCTAGCTTAAGACTATAAACGAGCGCTTCTCGGGAGGCAACCCGAGTACTAACCTCATTAACTTCTATATTTTTCTTTTTTATTTTATTTATTTCATTCTTTCTTTATAGCACCTAACTATAAACTAACCAAAAGTGCAGATTTCTAGGCCACATGGCCTTACACACGACCGTGGCCATGGCTGTGTGGGCCCCACAAATCTCCGTACTGACATGGCAGGATGGCACGAGTCAGAGCAAATAAATTTTTAGAGTCACAGACTCAAACCACCACCCCACGGGCACTGCCAAAACACCACGGCCGTGCGATGCGGCCGTGGTCGACATTGTTTGATAACACACGAGCGTGGCGACCTGAGAATGGGCGTGGGAGAAATGAACGAAGGCCACCACGGCCATGCGTTGCGGCCGTGTGAGATGCCACTCCCATGAGACACGGGCGTGTGAATGTACCTAACTTGAAAATCCTATTTAAACCACCCCCTCCCTCCTATAACTCACTTCCCATCTCTCTTCTTCCATATTATTCTCTTTTCCCTTTCTTTTTCAGATCTTCTACCTCCCACACCATTCTTCTAACCCTTTATCTTCACAATGGCTATGTCGGAGAAACAGCAGGATCCAAGCATAATCTTCCATAGGATGACCGATCTACATAAGTTCATGCCGGCCGCTTCATCCACTCGACAAGCCAAGGGTCTTTGAGACCATTTATCTTTTCTTTTACTTCTATCTTCTCATTTATTTTCCTTCTCTTTGACTACTTATGCTCAATTTAGTTTATTTTAATTTAGTTTCTTAGTGTCAGGTTCTAAAGGCTGCTTGGGAATCACGCCACTTCCGCCACCGCCAGCACCTCCGCAGCCTTAGAGGTCACACCCACCTCGCGAACCATCAATCAATAAGGACTTCTCAGTCCATTAGTCTTTTCTTTTAATTTTATTTTCCTTCTTAGTCTCCTTCTCTTTATCTTTCTTGTCTTTAATTATATATTTAGTTTATTTTAAATGTGTCTTAATAATTCCTGGCTAATTCTTCACGAGCTCCCCAATTTTTTCATCTAGCGTAGAGCTCGTTAGTAACCGCCACAACAAAAAGACGACACCTCCAACGTATTTTTCACTTCTGAATCAAGGAATACATCCAATAATTTAGGAAGTTTCACCTCTCTCCCTCTCTATTGATTATCGCTCTATATGCTATTATCTATCTTTGTACATTGAGGGCAATGTACAACTTAAGTGTGGGGGGTTAACTATAGTATTATTTGAAAATACCTGAATTATGCTTTGTTCTAAAGTAAAGTTTCTCATATTATGATTAGAATAAAATTTCTTTGATTTATGATTTTTATTGATATGTTTTGGATTAAGTCATTGATAATTGTGCATTGATGATTAAACTTGAAGGATACTAGAGAATCAAGCATGATAAGTCCAATTTTCAAAAAATTTAAAATCTTTAGGTTGTCTACCTGAATCTAATTTTTACGTTGAAGTTTGAATTCTACGAGGTTGACATCAAATACCCATAATTTTTGTGAGATTTTGAGCCTTACAGAGCATACATTCTTTCGTGCTCACTTTTTGATTATGAGTATGTCAACATTGATTTGATATTCTAGAACTTGCTTCGATTATACATGTCAAGATCACACCTTTGATTTGATATACAGAGATGATAAAGGCACCTAGGTTTTAACCCACTCACTCCACTAAAAAGCCTACCTTCATAATTAGCCATTAGTGAACCTCGTTGATCCTAACAACCCTTTTTCTTGACTTACCCACTAATATAACCCAAAACCCTTTGTATTGTTATCACCATTCCTTTTGACTACCTTTATATCGAGAATTGATTTGATTAGTTACCTAGTTATTTCTTATTATTTGACTTGTTCTTAAAAAAAATTGAAGTATAATCAGTATTAGTATTATGAAAAGTGAGCTTATACAGTTAAAGTCTATTTATCCAAAAAAGAAAAGCTCGTATTATTAGAGTTATTACTTTTCAGTTGATTATTGTCTCGGTATTTCTAGATAGGTAACTTGTCAATTCGATCTCGATTTTAACTTTCTAATTCAGCCTTTATCCGCACATTTAACCTAAGCCCTGTTACAACCCTGTAGAGACCTTTGGATTTGTGTATCATCTTATATTATAATGGTGGAGATTTGATTTTCATGCAAGCCTATGGGATTAACTTTTCATGTCTGACTTTTTGAGTGCTTAATTTTGAACTTTAAACACTTTGAGTGATTTGAGTGAATCCTTAGTGAGAATATCAACTCTTGTTGATTTTGAATTATAGGTAATTATTCAGGTAAGGGGAAACACCTAATGTTTTTAGAGCTACAAATGTATGACTTTGATTGTTTGAATCTTTAGGAATCTTTGAGTTAAATTATCCATGTATAAATTATTTATGAATTATGATGAGACATCGTTGATAGGAATAATGAATTATGGAAAGCTCATTTTAATTGTAAGTTGAGAATTTTGCTTGAGGACAAGCAAAAGCTTAAGTGTGGGGTATTTGATAAACCGTAAAAGTAACATATTTTAGGCCCACATTTAGTATGCTTTTGGATGATTTATCCCTTGATTTATGTAAAAAATGTGCTCTTAATCCTTTCTTTTCATGTTTTATACTCAGGAAAGCACCCGGGGATGAAAAAAACAAGAAACGGGCTTAAAACGGACCAAATTGGGCCAAAATAGAAATTGACACGGCCTGGGCCCAAGAGCACACGGCCGTGCCTCATTAAAAGTCCGAACACGGCCTGGCCACGATTCACACGGGCGTGTGCCATGGCCGTGTCCCTGTCGTGGCAAAGAGTAATTCTACTCGAAAAAGGATGCTTAGGGGCAAAGAAACCTATTTCAAAAGCCCATATAAACCCCCTAAGTATAACCTAGAAGGAGGACTGTTAGCTAGGCCAAGGAGCCGAGTTAGAAAGGTCAGATTTGTGGAGATTACTCGAAGATAGCCAATTGATCCATCTCAGGAAGCCAGAATTATACTCAAGACGCCGGATCTCTCCTTCCATTCCTTCAGGGGGTTTTAGGGATTTCTTATGTTTTGTTTTATGTTTTCTTTTGAGATGTTTTCTTTTATTATTATGAACTAAACCCTTAGATACCTGAGGGGATGAAACCTAAGATGAATCTTGTTATTGTTTGCTGAACTATATGATAAATATTTGACTTTTTCTTAATTATGTGTGCTTAATTCTTGTGTTGATATTTTTGGGATATTAATTCAAGTATGATGTGCTTAAAGGAGGAGCAAAAGTCCCTGCTTAAGGGTAGATCTAGCATAATTAGGTGGAGTTGATCGCACGCCTAGAGATAGGGTGACGAGATTTTGCCGGATTAGGGTGAAACCTAATATGGGAGTCCATAGATCGAGTTAATACGATTCTAAGGGTGTTAATTAGAAAGAGATTTCAATTAATCAACCTAGGGTTAGACGTTAGTCGCCTCGAGAGAAGGATTACTATAACTTAGGGAATCTTACAGATCAATTCAAGTGAATAAATCGTCTGGTTCAGAGTTAGATAACAAGTGAAGTCTAGGTGGATTCTTCCTTAGGTGTCGTCTTAATCAATTGGTTTTTCCTCAGGTATTTTCCCAATTTCGTTCTCTTTGTCTTTGCATCTTTAGTTTAGTTGATTAGTTAAATTTAGAGTAGATAAATAGATTCACTTAATTCTTTGGCTAAATAATAGAAAGAGAGTTAGTATTAGTATTTTTGGTTCCTTTGAGATTCGATATTCCTGTGTTGCCTAAACTATACTACTGTTCGATAGGTGCGCTTGCCTCAAATCGTTGTCATAGTTAGTTTCCAGGTTCGATCATTCTATTTATAAATTTTAAGAATCTGACAGACACGATCAGGACATTTTCTTAAAACATGGGATTTCATCATAACTTAACAAGTTGCAAGGATTTTGGGTTTCTAAATCTTAAACTTAAGTTTTTAACTATGCAAATTTCCTACTGAACATAAATTTAACTAAACAAAGTCATTTTGGAATTATCCCTTTGATGTGACATCACTAAATTCGGCTATAACGTCTGGGCCGGGTCTGGGGGTGTTATAATTTACGTAATTATTCTCATAATTGTCATTGCATTTCTACTCTTACTTTGCCTTAGCATTTTTCAGTATTAATTAATATACATTTTGCGCACATCCTTACTATTTTAATTTACCATTTCGTACTTAACTTGGATTTGCCATAGCAATAATCATAATTCCTTATAATAACTTGACCACTTTTATACCTAATCTGATCCCTGTGGAAATGATCTCACTTATCACTTTATTACTTGATTCAATGTGTATACTTGCACAATTCGCATACCATTTCACACGCAACAAGTTTTTGATGTCGTTGCCTAGGATCAGCAATTTAGTGAAAGTTGGTTTTGTTATTTTACTTAATTTCATCAGTTTTATTTAACTTAGTTTAATTTAATTTCTATAGGTTTGCCATCAATGGATAAGAAGAGGTATTCCTGCTAACAAAGAGTATCATTTTGACCTAGAGATCAAAAGAACTTTACAAAGAAGGCGAAAAGAACTGTGAAAAATGGCTCGGAATGGGAATGATCTTGGTCTCAATGATAATCCAAATGGTCAGGACGCTAATCCTCTTGTTCGTAGGGTGATAGATGACTGAGACAGACCAATCCGAGAGCATGTTGTTCCAATTTTGGATGGCTTGAATCCAAGGATAGTTAGATCACAAATATAGGCTCAACAGTTTAAGATTAAACTGGTAATGTTTCAGATGTTACAAACTGTAGGACAGTTTAGTGGATTACCCACTGAAGATCCAAGACTACATTTAAGACTTTTTCTAGATGTCTATGACTTGTTTAGACAACAAGGTGTTCCTGAAGATGCTTTGCGGCTTAAACTGTTTCTATATTTTTTAAGAGATCGTGTAAGAGCGTGGCTGAACTCTTTGCCATCAGGAACAGTGGCATCATGGAATAATCTTTGCCAGAGAATTTTGCTGCAGTATAATCCCCAAATATGAATGGCAAGTTTAGAAATGACATCACATCTTTTCGGCAATCGGAGGATGAAACACTATATGAAGCTTGGGAATACGATTTAAAGACTTAATTCGGAAATGTCCGATGCATGGATTTCAACTGGACTCAGATAGAGATATTCTATAATGGGCTGAATGCACATACCAGGATGGTAGTTGATGCTTCTGCGAACTGTACTTTGTTGAATAAATCTTAAAATGAAGCATATGAAATTCTGAAGAAGATTGCCAACAATGATTATCCATATCCTACCACAAGAGTTGGGACGGGAAAGAGAGCTGTTGGTACCATAGAGCTAAATGCAATCACTTTGTTAATAGCCCAGGTATCTTCTTTGGCTATTATGATCAAAATAATGAAGAAGCCCACTACAGTTGAGGAGATGAAATCAACTGAGCTTTCATGTGTTTATTGTGGTGAAGACCATATGTTTTATGAATACCCATCAAACCCAGCATCCATGTGTACATGGGCAATTTCAACCGCAACAATAACCCCTATTCCAACACGTATAATCCACGATGGAAGCAACATCCAAACTTTCATTAGAATAATTAAGGTGTGGGGAATTTAAATAATGCTGTAAGATAGAATGCCAATAGTGCACCGCCTAGTTATAATCATCCTATGCCGAGGCAAAATGTCCAGCAGGGTCAGGCCTCGACTTCATCATCATCATAATCTATTGAAGCCTTGTTGAAGGAATATATGGATAAGAATGATGCCTTAATTTTGAGTCAGGTTGCATCTCTCCAAGCTCTTGAGAATCAAATGGGGCAAATAGTGAATGCTTTGAATTTGAGACCACGAGGAGTGATAAACCCCGACAACGACGCCAAAAACTTGATCGCTAAAATCAGAGCTTTAAAATTCATAAAACGAATGATCAAACCTAGAAACTAACTCTGACAACGATTAAAGGCAAGTGTACCTATCGAATAGTAGTATAGCTTAGGCAAGACCGGATTGTCGAACCCAAAGGAACTAAAAGTACTAATACTAACTTTCTTTTTATTATTTAGCCTAAAATAAAGTGAAATTGCTTTAATCTAAATTAAGGACTACTAAGCTAAAGACGTAAAGACAAAAAGAACGAATTGGGAAATAACTAGAAGAAAAACTCAGTTGATCACGACGATACCCTTAGGAAGAATCCACCTAGACTTCACTTGTTATCTAACACTGAACCATACGATTTATTCACTTAGTTTGATACGTAGGACTCCCTAGCGTATATTAAACCCTCTCTCGAGACGAATAACGTCTAACCCTAGGTTAATTAGTGGAACTCTCATTCTCTTAAAATAACCCCCTAGAATAGTAGTAAATCGATCTATGGATTCCCATATTAGGTTTCACCCTAATCCGGCAAAATTTCGTCACCGTATCTATAGGCGTGTGATCAACTCCGCTTAATTATGCTAGATCTACTATTAAGCAAGGTCTATTCCTCCTCCACCTAAGCAAACCAAACTTGAATCAATATCCACGAAATATTAACTCAAGAATTAAGCACACATAATTAAGAACAAACTAAGTATTTATCATATAATTCAGAAAAAGATAACAAGATTCATCTAGGTTTCATCCCCTTCAGATATCTGAGCGGTTTAGTACATAACAAATAAAGAAAACATCTCAAGAGAAAAGATAAAACAAAACATAAGAAATCCCTAAAACTCCCTGAAGGAATTGAAGGAGAAATCTGCCGTCTTGAGTAGAATTCCGGCTTCTTGGGATGGCAACTGGCTAACTTCGAGTGATTCCCTCAACTATGACCTTTCCGGCTTGGCTCCTTGGTCTAGCTTGACGCTGGTTTCGGCTTCTACCGAACTCCCCCTTTCAAGTTGCCCCATTGGGTGTTTATATAGACTTTGAGATGCCTTACTTGGTCCCTAAGTATCCTAATCTAAGTAGAATTCCTACTAGGGTGTTTGAATAGGCTTTGGAATGTGTTTCTTTGCCTCCAAATATCCTTTCCCGAATGAAATTACTCTTTCCAGCGATAGGGACACAGTCATGGCGCACGCCCGTGTGAATCGTGGCCAAGTCATGTTCGGACTTTTAATGAGGCACGGCCGTGTGGTCTTTGGGCCAGGCCGTGTCGATTTCTCTCTTGGCCCAGTTTGGTCTGTTTTAAGCCTGTTTCTCGTTCTTTTCATCATTGGGTGCTTTCCTGAGTATAAAATATGAAAAGAAAGGATTACGAGCACCTTTTTACATAAATCAAAGGATAAATCATCCAAAAGTATGCTAAATATGGGATTAAAATATGTTACTTTTACGGTTTATAAATAGCCTAAGCTATTCTACTGTTCGATAAGTACACTTGCCTTTAATCGTTGTCAGAGTTAGTTTCTAGGTTTGATCATTCATTTTATAAATTTTAAAGCTCTGATTTCAGCGATCAAGTTTTTGGAGCCGTTGCTGGGGAACTAAAATATTAAGAAAGCTTAATTTTTATTACTTTAGCCATTTTTTTTACAATTTATTTATTATTATTATTAGTTTCATTTTTTTCTTTGTTAATTTTTCTTTTATTTGCTTTGACAGGTAATTTTAGTTTATAGAGGAGATGGCACTAAATAACTATCAGTGGCAAGTTATGAGGACAACGCCAACAAAAGCCGCTAGTGTCTTCAACCTCGACGTGGTCACCAGGTTATCTAACCAGCTAGAGATGATGAATAAAAAGATGGATGGTTTGTATAGTCTCTCGCAGGTACACCCAGTAATGCAATATGATTCGAATCTAGGAGGCATGGCGAATCCTGAGTACCCACCTTACGGATATGGCATGGAAAACGAGCAAGTTCACTATACGGGTAACTATTCTAGACCTCAAAATAATTTTTATAGTGACACTTATAATGCAAGTTGGAGGTACCATCCCAATTTCTCATGGGATGATCAAAATAGCCAAAGACCGGAACTTCCTCCAAATTTTCAACAACCACCTCACCAACAAGAAGAGGAGTCAAACCTTGAAGAGATGCTGACAAAAGTCATGGCAGCCATAGAAACCCATCTTCAAAAAACCTAGACAACGCTCGATAATCAACAAGCATCAATCAAAGGGATCGAGAGCCAAGTGGAGGAACTTACTATGTCAGTTAGACAGTTAACTAAGATAGTTTCTGAAATTCGATCAGAGGTTTCCAAACAACTACAGGAAAGCTTGCCAAGCAACCTGAAACTGACCCAAGGCAAGAACCTGTGGTAAGTAAAGGTAAGGTTGAGGTAAGCCATGATTTACCAAACCTGGTACATACAGGGTACCAATATCATGTGCCATATCCCGATGCAATAAAGAAAGATCACACAGAGGAAGAATTCGGTGAACTCACACTTCGTGTAGACGATGAAACAATCACTCTTCAAGCTCTTGACTCAGCTAAGACATCGAGTAATAAAGGTACGATCGTTAATTCTATTGATAACCATTTGGTTCAACCATCTTTACAGGAAGCTTCACGAAATCACCTAGCTGAGACAGATCTTAGACATCGTACCCATAAAGAAATTCATGAAGAATGAAGGCTTCGGATCGATGAACCAGATGAGTGGGAGTCACACTTCAAAGAGAAACTAGGAATACACGAAGTGAAACTGAAGAAAACCCCAGACAAGCTGATAGGAACAACAAATCACTTCAAAAAATGGGATCAGGTATTGTTGAATAAGGAAGACTTTTGAATCACCAATTCAGACCTCAAGGCAAACGAAGAAATCACTTTTGAGGTACTTAATGTCCTCCTACACGGCACTGTCGAGGTAAGCAAGCCTAAATTCAACACTTTTGAGGTAAACACTACTCGACTTGAACTATATATCCATAACCGAATTGATCGCATGAGAAAGGATTTTCACCTCCTCAAACCACCATGACCATACTAATAAGAGGTAAAAGTCTAGCTTAATACTATAAACGAGCGCTTCTCGGGAGGCAACCCGAGCACTAACCCTATTTGTTTTTACATTTTTATTTTTTCTTCTTTCCTTTTCTTCTTCTTCTTTAGCACCGAACTAACCAAGATAGTAGATTTCCAGACCACACGGCCTTACACACGGCCGTGGCCATGGCCGTGTAGCCAAAAAAATCCCAAAACACGGGCTACATCTCTATTTAGACCTCCTTCTTCCTTTTTCTTTTCTAGTTGTCTTTCATTTTCCATTAATTTTGCTTTTATTTTATTTTTATTTTTATTTTATTATTTTACTTTATTTTATATTATTTTTTTCATTATTTTCTTCTTAATCTTTATGATATTTAGATTTAGCTTAGGATGCATTAAAATCAGACCGGCTACTTTGTGGATTCAATTTCATACGGTTCGAGACGCTTCCCCACGTTCACCTCCAATCCTATCTGGTTTCTTTTCATTGACTTCATCCAAAATTCAGGAAGTTTCACTTCTCTTCCTATCTTTTGATTATTAAATTGCTATTATCTATCTTTGAACATTGAGGGCAATGTACATCTTAAGTTTGGGGGGTTAATTATAAGTATTCTTTGAAATGCCTGAATTATGCCTTGTTCTAAAGTAAGTTTCTCATATTATGATTAGAATGAAATTTCCCTGATTTATGATTTTTGTTAATATGTTTTGGATTAAGTCATTGATAATTGTGCATTGATGATTAAAATTGAAGGATACTAGAGAATCAAGCATGATAAGTCTATTTTTCAGAATAATTTTTTTAGGTTGTCTACCTGAATCTGAATGTTACCTTGAAGTTTGAAATTCACGAGGTTGTCATCAAAAACCCATAATTTCTGTGAGCTTTTGAGCCTTTTAGAGCATATATTCTTTTTCGTGCTCATTTTTTGATTATGAGTGTGTCAACATTGAACTGTTATTCTAGAACTTACCTTGATTATACATGTTGAGACCACATCTATGATTTGATATACAGAGATGATAAAGGCACTTAGGATTTAACCCACTTACACCACTAAAAGGCCTACCTTCATAAATTAACCCCTAATGAACCCCGTTTAATCCTAACAACCGTTTCTATTGACTCACCCAGTAATTTTAACCCAAAATCCTTTGTATTTGTTATCACCATTTCTTTTTAACTACCCTTTTTGTCGAGATTTGATTTTGAACAGTTTCCTAACTATGTTCTATATTTCAGTTGTAAAAGTTCTTCTTATTATTATAATTATTTGTTCTTAAAAAAACGAAGTATATTCATTATTAGTTAGGTGAGCTTATGCATGTAAATTTCAAGTCTTGAAGAAAAAGCTTGTATTAGAGTATTAGTATTACAAATTTTCATTTGATGCAATTACTTATCATTAGTTCGTATTTCTAGCTAGGTAATTTGTCAGGTCAATCTCGATTCTAACCTTCTAATTCAGCCTTTATCCATACCCTTAACCTAAGCCCCGTTACAACCCTGTTAAAGACCTTTTGATTTGTGTATCATCTCATTTTACAGTGGTGGAGATTTGATTTTCATGCAAGCCTATGGGATTAACTTTTCATGTTCGACTTATTGAGTGCTTAATTTTCATGTTCGTTTTAATTGTAAGTTGAGAATTTTGCTTGAGGACAAGCAAAAGCTTAAGTGTGGGGGTATTTGATAAACCGTAAAAGTAACATATTTTAATCCCACATTTAGCATACTTTTGGATGATTTATCCTTTGATTTATGTAAAAAGGTGCTCTTAATCCATTCTTTTCATATTTTATACTCAGGAAAGCACCCAAGGATGAAAAGAATGAGAAACGGGCTGAAAATGGACCAAATTGGGCCAAGAGAGAAATCGACACGGCCTGGCCCAAAGACCAAACGGCCGTGCCTCATTAAAAGTCCGAACACGGCCTAGCCACGATTCACACAGGCGTGTGCCATGGCTGTGTCCCTGTCGCTGGAAAGAGCAATTTCACTCGGGAAAGGATATTTAGAGGCAAAGAAACACATTCTAAAGCCTATGCAAACACCCTGGTAGGAATTCTACTTAAATTAGGATACTTAGGGGCCAAGTAAGGCATCTCAAAGTCTATATAAACACCCAAGGGGGCAACTTGAAAGGGGGAGTTCGGCAAAAGCCGAAACCAGCGTCGAGCTAGGCCAAGAAGCCAAGCCAGAAAGGTCAGAGTTGAGGGAATCTCTTGAAGTTAGCCAGTTGATCCATCCCAAGAAGCCGGAATTCTACTCAAGACGGTGGATTTCTCCTTCAATTCCTTCAGGGAGTTTTAGGGATTTCTTATGTTTTGTTTTATCATTTCTCTTCAAATGTTTTCTTTATTTGTTATGAACTAAACCCCTCCGATACCTGAAGGGGATGAAACCTAGATGAATCTTGTTATCGTTTTCTGAATTATATGATAAATACTTAGTTTGTTCTTAATTATTTGTGCTTAATTCTTGAGTTAATATTTCGCAGATATTGATTCAAGTTTGATGTGCTTAGGTGGAGGAGGAATAAACCCTGCTTAAGAGTAGATCTAGCATAATTAAGCGGAGTTGATTGCACGCCTAGAGATAGGGTGACGAGATTTTGCCGGATTAGGGTGAAACCTAATATTGGAATCCATAGATTGATTTACTGCTATTCTAGGGGTTTATTATAAGAGAACGAGAGTTCCACTAATTAACCTAGGGTTAGACATTATTCGCCTCGAGAGAGGGTTTAATATACGTTAGGGAGTCCTACGGATCAAACTAAGTGAATAAATCGTATGGTTCAGTGTTAGATAACAAGTGAAGTCTAGGTGGACTCTTCCTAAGGGTATCGTCGTGATCAACTGAGTTTTTCTTCTAGTTATTTCCCAATTCATTCTTTTTGTCTTTGCGTCTTTAGCTTAGTAGTTGTTAATTTAGATTAAAGCAATTTCACTTTATTTTAGGCTAAATAATAAAAAGAAAGTTAGTATTAGTAATTTTAGTTCCTTTGGGTTCGACAATCAGGTCTTGCCTAAGCTATACTACTGTTCGATAGGTACACTTGCCTTTAATCATTGTCAGAGTTAGTTTCCAGGTTTGATAATACGTTTTATAAATTTTAAAGCTCTGATTTCAGCGATCAAGGAGCATTGCCAAGTGATACCGAGAATTTGAGATGACAAAGGAAGAACTCATCTTGATGATATTGCTCAAGATGCCACGGCATGAGAGGATAACTCGAATAACAACCATGTAAAAACCCCAGAGTCATTTAAAAAACATACTGAACCTACAAAGGGTAAGCAGCAAAATGCTATGGCAGAATTAGATCATGTTGTCAACAAGAATGCCACGACAAAAAAAAAAAAAAATCAGCAACTTGAAGGATGACCACCTCTATCTTTTCCTCAGCAATTTTAAAATTCTAAGTAGAATATTCAGTTCAAAAGATTTTTGGATGTTTTGAAGCAACTCCACATCAACATACCACTAGTTAAAGCTTTGGAGCAAATGCCCAATTACGTGAAATTTATGAAAGATATATTGTCAAAAAAGCCCAGATTAGGAGAATTTGAGACTATCGCTCTCACTGAAGGGTGCAGAGCTATGTTGACGAATAAATTACCTCGGAAGCTGAAGGACCCAGGGAGTTTCACTATCCCATGTTCAATTGGAAACCATTATGCTGGTGAGACATTATGTGACCTAGGAACAAGTTTAAATCTATTGCCTATGTCTATTTTCAGGAAACTGGGAATTAGAAAAGTAAGACCTAATACTATTATGTTGCAATTGGCTAATCGACCTTACGCGCATTCAGAAGGTAAAATTGAAAATGTGCTAGTAAGAGTAAATAAATTTATCCTTCCTGCGGATATCCTTATTTTAGAATGTGAAGTTGACCAAGATGTGCCAATTATTCTTGGAAGACCTTTTCTTGCTACTAGCAGGACTTTAATTAATGTGCAGAAATGTGAGTTGACCATGAGGGTAAATGATCTGCAGGTTGCCTTAAATGTATTTAATGTTTTGAAATGTGTTGATGCTAATGATGAATGCCATGCCATTGGGTTGATAGAAATAATAGTGGAGGATTTCACGCCACAGCAATTTTGACAGCGACGAAGACCCACTCGAGTAGAGTGATACAGTAAGTTTTGGGAAATTCGGTGAATTTATGGAAATCCAAGTAGATAGTGGATAGACCAGGGAAGAAGTTTGAATCATCGGATTTAGGAAATCTATCTTTCAATCCTCCTAAACCTTCTATAGAAGAACCCCCTACATTGGAGTTAAAACCTTTGCCGCAACATTTGAAATATTGTTACTTGGTGACAACATTACCTTGCCGGTAGTAATTTCTGTGGAGCTGACACCCAAGCAAGAGGAAAGGTTGTTTGAAGTTCTTCGATGATTTAAAAAGGCATTAGGATGGACCCTGGCTGATATAAAGGGAATTAGCCCTGCATTCTGCATGCATAAAATTTTGTTGGAGGCTTGCCCTAGCAATTCCATTGAATAACAAAGAAGATTGAATTCGAGCATGAAAGAAGCTGCAAGAAAGATATTATTAAGTGGATTGATGTTGACATTATTTACCTAATTTTAGACAGCTCTTGAGGGAGTCCTATACAATGTGTACCCAAGAAAGAAGGTGTCAGAGTGGTAAGTAACGATAACAATGAGCTCTGTAACAGCCCGTTTTCGGTGACATCAGACAAGTGATTTTGGTACCAAAAATTATAGGTAAAAAAAATTTATTTTATTATTATTTTATTTCCTAAGTATGGTAGAAATACCATATAAAAATTTTGTTAAGAAATTTTACCGTTTACATGCTTAATTTGATAAAAAGGACTAAATAGCATAAAGTGCAAAAGTTGAGTTCTATTAGCTAAAGGTATTATATAGCTATAGAACTTTAAAGTAGAGGTCTTTATGTGGTAATTAGCCCATTAATGAGTTAGTGGATGATAATGGCTTGGCATTTTTTGTAATTATTAAATGTTTTAATGGTTAATTTTGGAAATTAGTAAATAAAAGTTAATTAAAATAAAACTAAAATTTTCATCATCTTCCATTATCTATTTTGCAATCGAAAATTCAAGGGAGGAAGCCATTTTTGAATCCTTCATTCGACCATCTCCATTTTTTATTTAGGTATTAAATTTTAACCCGTTTTTAATTATTTTTATGTTTCCAGGATCGTTGTAGCTTAATCTAGCTAGCCTTAGGACTAATTTGAAAAATTATTAAACTATTAGGGTATTTCCATTGATGAATTTGCATGAGTTTTGAAGTTTGATGATAGGAAATGAATGGTTGTTGTTAGATAAACAACTTTTGTAAAGAAATTTTTGGTGAAATTGTCAAATAAGGGCTAAATTGAAAAATAGAAATTATTACATGGTGAAATTGTAAAATAAATGAAATATAGGGCTTGCTAGGGACAAGATTGATATTTAGCTATGATGGGTTGTGATGGAATTTAGTAAATTTCCATTTTTATGAGATAAAGACTAAATTGTAAAGAATTAAAAGTATAGGGTCAAAATGGTAATTTTGCCAAAATTGCATGTTGGACTAAATTGAATGTGAATTATATTGAATTGGATTAAATTTATTCGTATAGATCCAGTTAGACCTTGTATAGAGTTAGATCGGGGCAAAGAGAAAGTTTCAAATTAATCACCTCCATATCTACATATACTCGTCGAGGTAAGTTCGTGTAATTAAATAGTACATTTATATGTTTTAAATTGAATTATATGTTTTTGAATTGTGTAATTGCCATGAATGAATAACGATTACATATCCGACGATGTACGACAATTACTGAGCCCCGTTTGAACCTTAAGAATTCGTAGGTGTAACATCCTAAAAATTAAGTATCGATATGTTGCATGTTTTTGGTGCTTAGTTTGTGAATGATTTAATTTGTGTGTTTAATATAGTCTTGAGAAGGCTCGGGATTTATTCAGAATTAGAATAAATTTTAGTAAGGAGTACTTTATTGAAGTGGAACAAGTGACCCTGATGTTTAAGGAAATTAAGTGGCAAAAGATAGCATAATTGAGCTATCGGTTAAGAGGTTATGCGTAACATGTATGGTCTTGAGGGGAGAGGTTCGAATCCCCTAGTATGCATTTTGTGAATATTAATTTTTTCTCCTTCCTAGCAAGTGTCGGCCAAGCATCATATTTTTGGTAAGTTAGACTTTTATTTTAAGGTATGATGGCTAAAGGATATGGTAAGAGTGAACTAAAGGTAGGGAATCATGAGTATATGGTATGTAGGGGGAATACAAGGCATGAAACAAGGGTGATGTTTTGGAAACTTTTGGGTGGCTAAAACTTTGACTTTTGGCCAATGTACTTGGACGGTTTTGGGGCTAGAAGGGGGTTGGCCGAATATTGGTAAGGATTAGGACCTAGTTGGCCATAATGCTTTAGCAAATTAGTGCATTTTCCTTTTCTCTTCACAACTTCTCTCCCTAGCCGATTGTGTCTTGTGCAATAGGTAAATTTTGTTTTGGTTTTGGTCATTTCTTCTAGACCAAATTGATACCATCTTTCTTTTTTCCCAAGTTTCTCCTCTTTGAGCCGAAACCATACCATCTTGAAAGGTCATATTCTTTTCTTTCTTTTTGGCCGAATATACACCAACCCCAAGATCATTTCTTTGTTCATCTTCCATTATTGAAAATTTACACATAAACACTTTCTCTTTTATTTCTTTTCTCCTTTCTTTCTTCTTGTAAAGAACTCTTAACATCACTATTTCTTTTCCAAAATCTTCTACCATGGCCGAATGTTAATAACCATCCTCATAGCCGAAATTTCCATTTCTCAAACATTTCTACTCAATCATGTTTCTTTGCATTGTTTTGAATAATCGGTAAGAATCCTCTTCGATTTTTTCTTTAGCCGAATATACATATTAGTTTGGGACAGTCTTCTGACCGAAAATAGCATCCTCTATCCCTTCCTCGCAGACAATCTTTTCGTCTTTATAGTGATAAAGTGAAGGTCGAAACTCGGTGTTTTCGTAATCATCGTGAATCGCTAGGATTCGGTCCAAAGTGTTAAGGGACGTTACTGCTCGATTTTCATCCCGTGAACGCAAAGATATTTTTGTGGTAAGTCGATTTCGCCCTTAAAACCAATAGTCTTAAATTCCGATATATTAGTTGGACTAATAATCTTTTGTCAATGGAGGCAAACAAGATATGGTCGAAAAGGGTGGTGAATAGCGTTCGGAAGTGGGGCAGTTTTGCTATTCCCTCTAGATTCAAGCGAAGGGTTGTTTCGGCAACCCGGGATTTTCCACCGGGTTGTGGACCCTCATCCGGGGAGAATCGATTATTCGAAGTTGTTCGTAGTTCGGAGCCATTAGCTGTTCGGGATTTCCCATTGGGTTGTGAACCGTCAACCGGGGAGAACTGACAAATAGTTGTTGTTCGAGATTCCGAGGGTAAAGATCTAGATCGCCTATCTTTAGTATATATTTATATTAAGTATTAGTGTTCTAATCAAGCGTGACACGTATTTAGGTATCGACGAGCGGGAAAGTATAGTTCTCACCGTAATCAGGTGTGTAATTTCACACTTATCTCATGGTTAGATGTTATACTGTTATTAAGCATTAAACTAATAATCGCCAAGTTGGTAAAAACGGAAAAATATGGTTTATGAATACTTTGTAAGTGCATGAAATCGGTATTAAAATTGTGAAAGTTACGAAATCGCCCTTAATGGGCTAATATGATAAAAAGTGATATATGGGCCTCATGTGAAATGGGCCAAATTGTGAAATGGGCCAAATTATGAAATGGGCCAAATTGTGAAATGGGCCAAATTGTGTAATGGGCCAAATTTTAATATGGGCCTGATGTTAAAATTATCATATGAATAAATTGTTGTACATTGTATATACATGATTGCGATATTTTGATGAAGAGAAGAAGGCTTCGTGCCCAGTTTAAATGGCTTAATGCTTGCGTGTTAATGGCCACTGGCCTGCGAATCATTGATTTAAATGGCATTTTTCCTGCGAATTAAATGGCTTAATTCCTACAATTGGTGTGTTGGCGGGGTGGGTTGACTTGATCCCCACAGGTGTGCTGGTTGGTACGGGTGGTGTGTAGCGGATGGAAATTTAAGCTTGGTTGGGAATTGCATTTCACATGCATTTTTTAATTACTATATTGTTATATTCGTTAACGGGCTCAAGCCCAATTAAATGCTTAAATGGTTTGGCCTAGTGGACTTGGTAAGTGGGTTACACACTGAGTTCTAAGTAACTCACCCCATTTTCTTACCCTTCTCAGGTAATGATAATTGATGGAGGCTTGGGCCGGGGATGACTTCGCAGGGGGCCATACTTCAAATGATGGTTTTTATGAACTTTGAACTACTCTTTAGTATTTTTACTTAAATAAATTTTTCAGTTGTGATGTAATAAGGCCTTTGGTATTATTTTTATGGATTTTTAATCGTGGATGGATTTTAATATGTTTTAGATACTAAAAGGGGACTATTTTAATTTTATAATGTTTTCTTTAATTTACGTATAAAAAGAGGGTTTTTCTTAAATATCTCAAACTCGTAAAAATTTCTGTGAAAACTCTTTTATGAATTTTGTTTTCAAATTCCTTTTGAATTCTTTTTTAAACTTCTTTAAAAATTTAACCAATTATTTCTCTGAGATCAAATTATAAACTCTTATGTTCTAAAATCATAGATTTCAAATTAACCTTGGTTTTTGATAAACTCCATCTCCAAAATAGTTTTTGAAGATCTGTTTTCTTTAAATCATTTGATGACTAGATGTATGTTCGATTTGTGTGGCATACCAAGTCTGGTCTTAATGCATAGACCGGGTTTGGGGTGTTACATTTAATAGTATTAGAGCCAGTTTCAAAACTCGGCTGTGGTTTGGGTTCAACAACAATTTTCATTTAAAACTGTTTCAAATTATAGAATTTATGTTTTAAAGGTAGTATGGCACCACGAGCATCCGGCACCAAGTCAAGTAAGTATTCGTATATTGAATGTTTATAAGATCATAGGAACAGTCTAGAACTTCTAGTTTTAGGTGTTGAAACTGTAGAGATTGAGACTATAGGATTATGATTGCGAAAACAACTCTATCTCGTATATCTCATAAAATATCGTTAATAAACACTGAAATAGTTTTCTAATTCATAAAACTTGGAATCAGATTAAACCGAATTAGTCATTATGAGCGTTAGAGGACGTGGACGTGGTAGATGTGGCCGTGGTAGAGGCCGAGGTGCTAGAGCTGTGTCTGAGGCATCGGGACATATGCCAGAAATGGATGCACCGGCATCACCGATGTCAGAAAATGGATCACAAAACCATGGGAGAGAGGACAATGCTTTGACCCAAGCAATGTTGCAAGTCCTAGAAAGGGTCGCTGGGACTAGAACTGGGCCAGCAGCTCGTGGATCAATATCGGAACGACTTAAATCAATTGGTGCTGAGGTTTTTAGAGGTGTCTCCGGTGTAGCTCCAAATGTAGCGGAGTATTGGCTCGAGGCAATGGAGCGAATTATGGATGATCTGGATTGCACCGTCAAGCAGAAACTGAGAGGAGCGGTGTCCTTGTTAAGGGACGAGGCGTATCAATGGTGGCTTACTATTCGAGAAGGCACTGAGGCTGCATTTGTTACTTGAGATTTCTTCAAAGCTTCTTTCCAAGGGAAGTATGTCGGGACAAGTTATGTAGATGCCCAGAAGAAGGAATTCCTGAATCTGGTTCAAGGAAATAAGACGGTGGCAGCTTACGAGACAGAATTTCTACGCTTGAGTCGTTATGCTCGGACAATAGTGCCAACTGATCATGAGCACTGTGTACGCTTTGAAGATGGGCTGAATGATGAGTTGCGGGTACTGATAGCCCCACAACAAGTAAGGACTTTTGCCACGCTTGTGGAGAAAGCCAAGATAGCTGAAGAGGTTAAGAACTCAGAACGCTAGAACCGGGAAAGAGTCAGAGGCCAGAGGGACTTTAAGTACTCGGGTTCTTCTAAAAGGTTCCAAAGAGGCCTCGAAATGATGAGCCAGCTCAAGCTAGAGCACCTGTGGCTACCAATCAGAGTCGAGGCTATGCTGACTGAGGGAAACGACACCCCGGGGAATGCTGGAAGAGAACTGGTGGTTATTTTAAATGTGGTTCCAAGGATCATTAATATAGGAATTGCCCTCGACGGACTGCTCCGACTCATGAAGCTCGTAACTCTGATGCACAGCTAGCTAGAGGCACTCAGCAGCCACTGAGAGGCCGTGGATCAGGTCGTGGTGGTAATGGTGCTGGACGTGGTCAAGGTGCACCGGGTCGAGGTAATGGCTTTAGAGGTAACGCGGAGGCAAGATAGCCGGGGTTGGTCTATGCAGTCAGGCGTCGTGAAGATGGCGATGCACCTGATGTGATAACTGGTACGTTCTTCATCTTTGATGTACCTATTACTGCTTTGATAGATATCGGGTCTACCCATTCTTATGTTGCTAGTGCCATATCTGGAAACCTGAATATTAGATCTGAGGTTACCGATAGAGAGATGACGGTAATTAGTCATTTAAGACAGTCTGTAATCGTGAATAAATTGAATAGAGACGTGCCTTTGGAAATTCAAAGAGAAATATTTTTAGCGGATTTGATGGAATTGCCTTTCGGCGAGTTCGATCTTATTTTGGGCATGGATTGGTTGGTGAAGCATCGGGCGCAATTGGATTGCGCTGAAAAACGAATGTTAATAAGGACTGTGGATGATGAGGAGGTAGTAATGATAGGCGAGCGAAGGAACTTTTTGGTAAATGTGGTATCTGCTTTAAAGGCAGAAAAGTTGGTGCGAAAAGGGTATGGAGCGTTCCTAGCCTTCATTAGTGCTTTGGATGCCAAGGAATTATCAGTGGAAGGTGTGAGAACGGTGAAAGAATTTCCAGATGTCTTCCCCGAAGAACTTCCTGGTCTACCTCCAGATCGGGAAGTAGAATTTGGCATTGAGCTTTTGCCCGGAACGGCTCCGGTGTCCATTGCTCCTTATAAAATGGCACCGAAGGAGTTAGTGGAGCTTAAAGCTCAAATTCAAGAATTGTTGGATCGGGGATTTATCTGACCGAGTGTGTCTCCGTGGGGAGCACCGATTTTGTTCGTCAAGAAGAAGGATGGGTCGATGCGTATGTGCATTGATTTTAGGCAGTTGAATAAATTGACGATCAAGAATAAGTATCCTTTACCGAGAATCGATGACCTGTTTGATCAATTGAGAGGAGCTTCAGTTTTCTCCAAGATTGATTTGAGATCGGGTTATCATCAACTCAAGGTTAATGAAGCAGATATTCATAAGACGGCATTCCGAACTCGTTATGGACATTATGAGTTTTTAGTGATGCCATTCGGGTTGACCAATGCACCAGCTGCATTTATGGACATGATGAACCGAGTCTTTCAATCCTATCTAGACCGGTTCGTGGTGGTGTTCATAGATGATATCTTGGTATATTCGAGGAATGAAGAAGAGCATGACTCACATTTGTGCATAGTATTGCAAATACTGCGAGATAAACAACTTTATGCCAAATTCAGTAAGTGCGAATTTTGGTTGAAGGAAGTGACTTTCTTGGGTCATGTGGTGTCAGCCGAAGGAATAAGAGTTGATCCTCGGAAGGTAGAGGCTGTGTTGGATTGGAAACCACCGAAGTCAGTGGCTGAGATTCAGAGTTTCTTAGGTTTGGCTGGATATTATAGACGCTTTGTTGAGGGGTTTTGAGAAATTGAAGAAGATTTTGACGGAAGCGCCAGTACTGATTCAACCTGAGGCTGAAAAAGAGTTTATCGTTTACTGTGATGCGTCACACACGGGTTTAGGATGTGTGCTGATGCAAAGTGGAAAAGTGGTGGCTTATGCTTCTCGACAATTGAGGCCGCACGAAGTAAACTACCCTACTCATGTCTTGGAGTTGGCTTCGGTGGTGTTTGCTTTAAAGATTTGGAGGCACTATCTCTACGGTGAGAAGTCTATCATTTATACGGACCATAAGAGTCTTAAGTACCTCCTTACCCAAAAGGAGTTGAACTTGAGACAACGGAGATGGGTGGAGCTGTTAAAGGATTATGACTTCTCAATCGAGTACCATCCTGGAAAGGCTAACGTGGTGGCAGACGCGTTGAGTCGTAAGGTAGTATCAGAGTTAAGAGCAATGTTTGCTCATCTCAGCTTGTATGAGGATGGTAGTCTGCTAGCAGAACTTCAGGTGAAGCCTTTGTGGTTAGAACAGATCAAGGAAAAGCAGTTATCAGATGAAAAGATAGGGCCTATTAATGCAACAAGTTGAAAGTGGTATAATAGGGGACGTTGGAATGAACAAGGATGGAGTGTTGTGTTTTCATGGAAGAGTTTGTATGCCCATGGATTCGGATTTGAGACAAATGATTCTGCGGGAGGCGCATAGTAGCCCTTATGCTATGCACCCTGGAGGAAGTAAGATGTATCGAGACCTCCGTGATCCGTATTGGTGGCCAAGGTTAAAGCGGGAGGTTACTGATTTCGTGGGTAAGTGCTTGACTTGTCAACAAGTGAAGGCGAAACATCAATTACCATCGGGCTTATTGCAACCGGTAAAGATTCCTTTATGGAAATGGGAGCGGATAACAATGGACTTTGTTAGTGGGTTACCCTTAACACCTACTAAGAAAGATTCCGTTTGGGTGGTAGTAGATCGATTGACGAAGACTGCTCATTTTCTACCAGTTCATACGGATTACTCGCTGCAGAAGTTGGCTAAGCTGTATGTATCAGAGATCGTGAGGTTGCATGGTGTACCAATGTCTATCATATCGGACAGGGATCCTAGGTTTACATCACGATTTTGGAAAGCTTTGCATGAGGCTTTGGGAACAAAGTTAAACTTCAGTACGGCTTTTCATCCTCAGTCAGATGGTCAGTCAGAAAGAGTAATTCAGATTTTGGAAGACATGTTAAGGGGTTGTGTAATTGACTTCAGAGGTAGTTGGGAGGATTTCCTACCGTTGGCAGAGTTCGCGTATAATAACAGTTACCAATCCAATATCCAAATGGCGCCCTATGAAGCATTATACGGTTGTAGGTGTCGTACCCCTACTTGTTGGACTGAATTGGGGGAACGACAGTTGTTGGGTCCTGAATTGATATCTGAGACAAAAGAAAAGGTAAAGGTGATTCGAGCACAGTTAAAGGTAGCTTCGGATAGGCAAAAGTCGTACGCAAATTTGAAGCGTAAGGATATTGAGTTTGCGGTGGGAGATCAGGTCTTTCTGAAAGTCTCACCTTGGAAGAAAATTTTTAGATTTAGAAGGAAGGGCAAGTTAAGCCCTAGGTTCATTGGACCGTACCGTGTGTTGAAGCGTGTTGGACCAGTGGCCTATCAGCTTGAATTACCTCCGGTGTTGAGTCAGATTCATAGTGTCTTTCATGTTTCTATGCTGAGGCGTTATAGATCGGATCCGTCTCACATAGTACCGGTAGAAGAAGTGGAGTTAAGGCCAGACTTGTCTTTCGAGGAGAAACCAGTGAAAATCTTAGACTGCGATGTTAAGGTGCTAAGAAATAAGACTGTGCCGTTGGTTAAGGTTCTATGGCGTAATCACAGAGCGGAGGAAGCTACGTGGGAGCCTGAGGACGCAATTCGGCAACAATATCCTCACCTCTTTTAACCAAGTAAATTTCGAGGACGAAATTTTCTTTAAGAGGGGTAGAATTGTAACATCCTAAAAATTGAGTATCGATATGTTACATGTTTTTGGTGCTTAGTTTGTGAATGATTTAATTTGTGTGTTTAATATAGTCTTGAGAAGGCTCAAGATTTATTCGGAATTAGAATAAATTTTAGTAAGGAGTACTTTATTGAAGTGGAACAAGTGACCCTGATGTTTAAGGAAATTAAGTGGCAAAAGATAGCATAATTGAGCTATTGGTTAAGAGGTTATGCGCTACATGTATGGTCTTGAGGGGAGAGGTTCGAATCCCCTAGTATGTATTTTGTGAATATTAATTTTTGCTCCTTCCTAGTAAGTGTCGGCCAAGCATCATATTTTTGGTAAGTTAAACTTTTATTTTAAGGTATGATGGCTAAAGGATATGGTAAGAGTGAACTTAAGGTAGCGAATCATGAGTATATGGTATGTAGGGGGAACACAAGGCATGAAACAAGGGTGATGTTTTGGAAACTTTTGGGTGGCTAAAACTTTGACTTTTGGCCAATGTACTTGGACGATTTTGGGGCTAGAAGGGGGTTGGCCGAATATTGGTAAGGATTAGGAGCTAGTTGGCCATAATGCTTTAGCAAATTAGAGCATTTTCCTTTTCTCTTCACAACTTCTCTCCCTAGCCGATTGTGTCTTGTGCAATGGGTAAATTTTGTTTTGGTTTTGGTCATTTCTTCTAGACCAAATTGATACCATCTTTCATTTTTCCCAAGTTTCTCCTCTTTGTGCCGAAACCATACCATTTTGAAAGGTCATATTCTTTTCTTTCTTTCTGGCCGAATATACATCAACCCCAAGATCATTTCTTTGTTCATCTTCCATTATTGAAAATTTACACATAAACACTTTCTCTTTTATTTCTTTTCTCCTTTCTTTCTTCTTGTAAAGAACTCTTAACATCACTATTTCTTTTCCAAAATCTTCTACCATGGCCGAATGTTAATAACCATCCTCATAGCCGAAATTTCCATTTCTCAAACATTTCTACTCAATCATTTTTCTTTGCATTGTTTTGAATAATCGGTAAGAATCCTCTTCGATTCACTATTTCTCTTCTTTTCTTTAGCCGAATATACATATTAGTTTGGGACGGTCTTTTGACCGAAAATAGCATCCTCTATCCCTTTCTTTCAGACAATATTTTCGTCTTTATAGTGATAAAGTGAAGGCCGAAACTCGAAGTATTCGTAATCGTCATGAATCGCTAGGATTCGGTCCAAAGTGTTAAGGGACGTTATTGCTCGATTTTCATCCCGTGAACGCAAAGATATTTTTGTGGTAAGCCGTTTCGCCCTTAAAACCAATAGTCTTAAATTCCAATATATTAGTTGGACTAATAATCTTTTATCAATGGAGGCAAACAAGATAGAGTCGAAAAGGGTGGTGAATAGTGTTCAGAAGAGGGGCGGTTTTGCTATTCCCTCTAGATTCAAGCGAAGGGCTGTTTCGGCAATCTGGGATTTTCCACCAGATTGTGGACCCTCATCCGAGGAGAATCAATTATTCGAAGTTGTTCGTAGTTCGGACCATTAGCTGTTCGGGATTTCCCATTGGGTTGTGAATCGTCAACCGGGGAGAACCGACAAATAGTTGTTGTTCAAGATTCCGAAGGTAAAGATCTAGATCGCTTATCTTTAGTATAGATTTATATTAAGTATTAGTGTTCTAATCAAGCGTGACATGTATTTAGGTATCGACGAGCGGGAAAGTATAGTTCTCACCGTAATCAGGTGTGTAATTTCACACTTATCTCATGGTTAGATGTTATACTGTTATTAAGCATTAGACTAATAATCGCCAAGTTGGTAAAATCGGAAAAATATGGTTTATGAATACTTTAGTGTAAGTACATGAAATCGGTATTAAAATCGTGAAAGTTACGAAAACGCCCTTAATGGGCTAATATGATAAAAAGTGATATATGGGCCTCATGTGAAATGGGCCAAATTGTGAAATGGGCCAAATTATGAAATGGGCTAAATTGTGAAATGGGTCAAATTGTGAAATGGGCCAAATTGTGTAATGGGCCAAATTTTAATATGGGCCTAATGTTAAAATTATCATATGAATAAATTGTTGTACATTATATATACATGATTGCATGGGTTGGGATATTTTGATGAAGAGAAGAAGGCTTCGTGCCCAGTGTAAATGGCTTAATGCTTGCATGTTAATGGCCACTGGCCTACGAATCATTGATTTAAATGGCATTTTGCCTGCGAATTAAATGGCTTAATGCCTGTGATTGGTGTGTTGGCGGGGTGGGTTGACTTGATCCCCACAGGTGTGCTGGTTGGTACGGGTGGTGTGTAGCGGATGGAAATTTAAGCTTCGTTGGGAATTGCATTTCACATGCATTTTTAATTACTATATTGTTATATTCGTTAATGGGCTCAAGCCCAATTAAATGCTTAAATGGTTTGGCCCAGTGGACTTGGTAAGTGGGTAACACACTGAGTTCTAAGTAACTCACCCCGTTTTCTTACCCTTCTCAGGTAATGATAATTGATGGAGGCTTGGGCCGGGGATGACTTCGCGAGGGGCCATACTTCAAATGATGGTTTTTATGAACTTTGAACTACTCTTTAGTATTTTTACATAAATAAAATTTTCAGTTGTGATGTAATAAGGCCTTTGGTATCATTTTTATGGATTTTTAATCGTGGATGGATTTTAATATGTTTTAGATACTAAAAGGGGACTATTTTAATTTTATAATGTTTTTTTAATCTACGTATAAAAAGGGGGTTTTTCTTAAATATCTCAAACTCGTAAAAATTTCTGTGAAAACTCTTTTATGAATTTTGTTTTCAAATTCCTTTTGAATTCTTTTTTAAACTTCTTTAAAAATTTAACCAATTATTTCTCTGAGATCAAATTATAAACTCTTATGCTCTAAAATCATAGATTTCAAATTAACCTCGGTTTTTGAGAAACTTCATCTCCAAAATAGTTTTTGAAGATCTGTTTTCTTTAAATCATTTGATGACTAGATGTATGTTCGATTTGTGTGGCATACCAAGTCTGGTCTTAACGCATAGACTGGGTTTAGGGTGTTACAGTAGGATACAAATGACATGTCATTAGGGTTACCGATTTCAGCTCGTATGAGCTTACCATTACTCAGCTCGCATGAGCTTACCATTAATCAACTCGAAGGAGCTTACCGTTATTCAGCTTGGAGGACCTTACCATTTACAGCTCATAAGAGCATACCGATTCAGAGCTTGTGTAAGCATACATGTACAGGAATTGACGAATTACAGTTCAAGACACCTCGTGTGTACTACCCGCATATCCAATGATATTCTAAATGATTCAACGGGCACAGTTATGTTACAAAATTATGAGTTTGATATGAACTATTACAGGTATTTACATGAAATACATGAAAGTGATGTTACATAATACATTGATATATGAAATGAATAATACATTTATATGAAATATGATTACTTGTTGAATCCATCCATGTGCATTGGATTTTATATGTGACTTACATGGCTAATATGTTGGTGAATATGTGTTTAGGCTTTTGACCAAATTGGTTGGGATATGCTATCTTTACTTACATAAATTGTGGCTAAATGGTGAGTTAAATTCTAAGTTATACGAAGTTACTAAACTTAAATGCTTACTCTGTGTTATTTTTCGTGTTTTATAGTGATATGAAAGCTAGTTCGGGTTGGAAGCTTGTCGGAGCTATATCACACTATCCATCGACTCTTTTGGTACTTTTAGTTGGTTACATTTTGGTTATAATGGCATGTATATGTTATTTTGGCTAATGTTTGCCTATGTGTGATGTTGTGGTTGTGGCCATACGCTTTGGCTTATGTATAGGTATATTTTGTTATGTGTATATATAAATGGCCTTATCATGTTTGGTGTGTAGCTTAATTTGTGATAGAATGATGAAAGGTAAATGTGATCTAAATGTGCATTTTCTACATGTTTGTGATGTAAAGAATTGGTAATGAATACATACCTTGGTATGTAAGGTATATATATGTCTAAATATGTTTGTATTTGAAATGCATTTTAGTATCAAATGGTATGTTTTGGTAGATAAATTAATTGGTATGAAAGGATGCAAATTAGCTTGGTAAATTGATGGTTTATTTGGTTAAATTATATATATGAAAATACGTGTTTGAATATTGTCATTTGAGGTGCCTAAGAGCATATTGGTTGTATGTGAAATATTACATGTTTAAGGCTTGATTTTGACATTTTTTGGATGCCTATTTATGACTTGTGTATATGCAAAATATTGAGTTTAGGTAGGTGACAAATTGGGTGAGAAATGTGGCTTGTAAAATGGCCTATTTTAGTCCACAAGGGCAGAGACATGGGCGTGTGTCTCAGCTGTGTGTGACACACGGCCAGGTGACATGACCATGTGTCCCCTATATCTTTTAAAGAGTGCAAGTCAGTATGCTCACACGGCTTGGCACACGAGCGTGTGGCTTAGCCCTGTGGCACAAGTTAGTGAGTTACATGGGCTGGGACATGGCCGTGTGTCCCTATTTCGAATGTCCACATGGCCTGAGACACGGACGTGTCACTTGACCATGTGAGTCACACGGCTTGGCCACACAGCCGTGTGACCCCAGCAGTGTTGAAAATTTTAAATGTTTCCAAAAAAATTTCTGAGTTTCTGATTTAGTCCCAATTTATTTCTAATGCGTATTTTGGGCTTCGAGGGCTTGTATAAGGGACAATATGTATGATTTTGATTGGTTTTAACATGATTGCTATATAATATGAAATGTTTGAAATTTCTGTTTGTTTGATTTGTAAACTCTGGTAATACTATGTAACACTGTATTAGCAACAGGTTCGGGTTAGGGGTGTTACAAGCTCATGCCAACTTGCACTATCTTGGGATGGAAAGTATGTAGGGATTACCGCAAGCTTAACAAGGCAACTAGGAAGGACCTTTTTCCCCTACCATTCATTGATCAGATGTTGGATAGATTAGCTGGAAAAGCATTCAACTATTTTTTGGATGGTTATTCAAGATATAATTAGATTTTCATAACTCCCAATGACCAAGAGAGGATAACTTTTACATGTCCATATGGTACTTTTGCATTCATTCAAACGAATGTTGTTCAGGTTATGTAATGCCCCGACAATTTTTCAACCTTGTATGATGGCTATATTCTCTAACATGGTTGAAAAATTTCTTGAAGTCTTCATGGACAAATTTTCTATGTTTGGGAATGATTTTAAGGATTCGTTGAAAATCTGGAATTGGTTCTGTGCCGCTATGAAGAAACGAATCTTGTTTTAAATTGGGAAAAATGCCACTTCATGGTTCGTGAAGGAATTGTCTGGGGCATAGGATAGGGGTGAGTAAAACTCGATTCGACTCGAAAAAATTGAAACATATTTTGAATTTCAAGTTAAACGAATCGAGTTATTCGAATTAATCGAGTTTTCGAGTCAACTCGATGTTTTTTTTTTTTTGAATTTTGAGTTCGAATCGAGTTTGGTTTTCGAATTCTAATAATTTGAATAAACCAAATATCAAACTATAATAATTTACATTATTACCTAAACTCCTAAACCTCATCACTTTCCTCCCAAAACTTTTACTCCTTCCCACTATCCCCCCATAACTTTTGCTTTTCTCCCATCCCACCCCCTTCTACCCCAAACCCATTCTCCCCTCCATTTTTTTGAATATTTCCCTCATAAAATTTTACTCCTCCCATTTATTCCCCCCCCCCAAAAATTTTACTCCCTCAACCTCCAAAACTTTTTATTTTCCCCCTAAACTTTTACTTCTCAACCTTTACCCCCAAATAAAAAATTAAAATCATCCAAAAAAATTTCCTAAACCTAAATAATAATTTTATTTATATCTACTATTTATATTATTAAATTATATTTCACATTTTGTACTATTTATATTATTGAATTGTTTTATCATAATGAATGTTCATAAATTTTTGCTAAAATTGAATTATTCATAATGCCATAAAATATTCGTATTAAAATTTTATATTGGTATCAATTTCACATTTTATCTTTAAGATAATTTTTATTAAAAAAATCACAATTTTTACATTTAATATATTTTTTAATTTCAAAATACATAGTGCAAGAATCAGAAGATAATTGAAGCAACTATGTAAGCAAAGAAGTTAACCCTTATATAAAAGATTAATAAATAAATTAGAAGGGGATGAAAGTTAATAACAAATTTGATTACAGTCAACAAATTTGATTACGGTGGGTGACTGTGATTTTAAGGACCTAAAATAAATATTTTTCAATTTAACACAAACAAATATATTTGATTTGATTCGAATTCTATCTCACTCGACTCGATTCGAGAAAATTTCAAATCGAGTTAGGATGACAAAATATGATTCGCCAACTAGATTAAATTCAAAATTTTTCATTAGATTCGATTCGATTTGATCGAACGCTCACCCCTAGCATAGGACATCACAAAGCGGAATTAAAGTGGACAAAGCAAAATTTGAAGTGATATAAAAATTGCCACCCCCCACCAGTGTCAGGGGTATTAGAAGTTTTTTAGGTCATGCAGGTGATCGTTGTTTTTATGCGATGTCAAAGTCTTAAAATTTATATAAAGAATGATCGAACCTGGAAACTAACTATGACAACGATTTGAGGCAAGCGATTCTATCGAACAATAGTATAGTTAAGGCAAGACCAGATTGTCGAACCCAAAGGAACCAAAAGTACTAATACTAACTCTCTTTTTATTATCTAGCCTAAAAATTAAGCGAATCGTTTATCTAATCTAAATTAACTAACTACTAAACTAAATACTCTAAGACAAAGAAGAATGAAATTGAGAAAATAAATTTGGGAAAAACCAATTGATTAAAATGATACCCGAGGAAGAATCCACCTAGACTTCACTTGTTATCTAACTCTAAACCATACGATTTATTCATTTGACTTGATCCGTAAGATTCCCTAAGTTATATTAATCCCTCTCTCGAGACGACTAACGTCTAACCCTAGGTTGATTAATTGAAATCTCTTTCTAATTAAAACCCCTAGAATTGTATTAACTCGATCTATGGACTCCCATATTAGGTTTCACCCTAATCCGGCAAAATCTTGTCACCCTATCTCTAGGCTTGCGATCAACTCTGCTTAATTATGCTAGATCTACTCTAAGGCAGGGACTTTTGCTCCTCTACCTAAGCACATCACACTTGAATTAATATCCCGGAAATATCAACACAAGAATTAAGAACACATAATTAAGAACAAATCAAATATTTATCATATAGTTTAGCAAACGATAACAAGATTCATCTTAGGTTTCACACCCCTCAGGTATCTGAGGGTTTAGTTCATAACAATAAAAGAATACATCTCAGGAGAAAAGATAAAACAAAACATAAGAAATCCGTAAAACTCCCTGAAGGAATTGAAGGAGAGATCCTCTGTCTTGAGTATGATTCCGGCTTCTTGAGATGAATCGACTGGCTATTTTCGAGTAAATCCCTACAAATCTGCCCTCTTTGGCCTAGCTGGACGCATGACAAAAGCCTTGGCAGAAGGCTTCTGCCGAACTCTCTCTTAAGTTTCCCCCTAGGGTGTTTATATAAACTTTGAGATGCCTTACTTGGCCCCTAGGTATCTAATTCGAGTAGAATTCCTCCTAGGGTGTTTAAATAGGCTTTGGAATGTGTTTCTTTGCCTCCAAGTATCCTATTTTGAGTAAAACTCCTCTTGGCCGCGGCAGGGACACGCCCGTGGCACACGCCCGTGTGAATCGTGGCCAGGCCGTGTTCGAGTCTGTTGATGAGGCACAGCCGTATGGTCTTGGGCCCAGGCCGTGTCGATTTCATGATATGGTCCATTTACTCTGTTTTAGGCCCGTTTCTCGTTCTTTTCATCCTCTAGTGCCTCCTAGGTATAAAACATGAAAACAAAGGATTAAGAGCACAAAATTACACAATTCAAGGAATAAATCATCCAAAAACATACTAAATGCGGCTCTAAAATATGTTACTATTACGGTTTATCAAATACCCCCACACTTAAGCTTTTGCTTGTCCTCAAGCAAAATTATCAATTCATAATTAAAACGAACTTCCTTGATTCATAATATTCATCAATAATGATCCATCATAATTCATAGATAATTTATAGATGGATAATTCAACTCAAAGGATCCTAAAGATTCAAATAATCAAAGTCATACATTTATAGCCCTGAAAACGTTAAGTGTTTCCCCTTACCTAAATAATTACCTCTGATTCGAAATCGACAAGAGTTGACATCCTCACTAAAGATTCACTCAAATCACTCGAAGTGTTTAAGGTTCAGGATTAAGCCCTCAAAAGTCGAACATGAAAAGTTAATCCTATAGGCTTGCCTGAAAATCAAATCTCCACCACTGTAAAATGAGATGATACACAGATCAAAAGGTCTTTAAAAAAAAGTTGTAATGGGGTTTAGATTAAGGGTGTGGATAAAGGCTGAATTTAAAGGTTAGAATTGAGATTGAGTTGACAAATTAGCTAACTAGAGATATCGAACTGATAATAATTACATAGATTGGAAACTAATAATGCGAGCTTCTTCTTCAAGATTTGAAATTTAAACATATAAGCTCATTTAATCACATAACTAGTAATGAATATACTTCAAATTTTTTTTAATTACAAGTCAAGTGATAAAGGATGAATTCAACTACTAAAATAATATAATTAGGCAACTAATCAATTCAAATCTCGATATAAGGGTAGTAAAAAAGAATGGTGATAACAAATACAAAGGGTTTTGGGTTAATGTTAGCTGGTGAGTCAATAAAAGGGTTGTTAGGATCAACGGGGTTCACTAGGGGTTAATTTGTGAAGGTAGGCTTTTTAGTGGAGTAAATGGGTTAAAACCTAGGTGCCTTTATCATCTCTGTATATCAAATCAATGATGTGGTCTTAACATGTATAATTGAGGCAAGTTCTAGAATAACAAATCAATGTTGACACACACATAATAAAAAGTGAGCACGAAAGAATGTATACTCTAAAAGGCTCAAAATCTCACAAGAATTATGGGTTTTTGATATCAACCTTGTAAATTTCAAACTTCAAGGTAATAATTAGATTCAGGTAGACAATCTAGAAAAAAATTTTAATTTCTGAAAAATAGACTTATCATGCTTGATTCTCTAGTATCTTAAAGTTTTAATCATCAATGCACAATTAACTATGAATTAATCCAAAACACATCAACAAACATCATAAATCAAAGGAAATTTCATTCTAATCATAATATGAGAAACTTTACTTTAGAACAAGGCACAATTCAGGGATTTTCAAATAATACTATAGTTAACCCTCCCACACTTAAGATGTACATTGCCCTCAATGTACAAAAATAGATAATAGAAAAATAATCATAAAATCATAAGATGGGGAGAGAAGTGAAACTTCCTAAATTTTGGATGAAGTCAATGAAAAGAAACTGGATAGGATTGAAGGTGAACGTGGGGAAGCGCCTCAAATCGTTTGAAATTGAATCATCGAAGCAGCCATCCTGATCTTATTGTATCCTAAGATAAATTTAAATGGCATGAAGAATAAGAAGAAAATAATAAAGAAAATAAAAATAAGAATAAAAATAAAAGTGAATAATGGAAAATGAAAGAAGAAAGACAACTGGAAAAGGGAAAGGAAGAAGGGGGTTTTAAATAGATATGCAGCCCGTATTTTGGGAAAAATTTTGTCCTGTTGCCACACGTCTATGGCCACGCCCTTTTACCTACCTGTGGTACCCACATGGCCATGGCCATGGCTGTGTGCAAGGCCATGTGGGTATGGAAACCTACGCCTAAATACAAAAAGAAATAAAATGAAACTAGTTAGTAGAGTTAGTGCTCGGGTTGCCTCCCGAGAAGCGCTCGTTTAAAGTCTTGAGCTAGACTTACCTTTCATTCGCATAATCATGGTGGTTTGAGGAGGTGAAAATCCTTTCTTATGCGATCAATTCGGTTATTGATATAAAGTTTAAGTCGAGTAGTGTTTACCTTAAAGATGCTGATTTTAGGACTAGTTACTTCGACTGTTCCATCTGGGAGGATTTTGAGTACCTGATCTCCTATCTTAAGCTGGGTTGTCCCATCATTAAGTTCGTCGTGGATTTGCCTTGTTTTTGCTTCATGTGTTTTTAGTCTCTCCTTGAAGTGTGTCTTCCATCCGTCTAGTTTATCAATCCAAAGCCTTCGTTCCTCATGAATTTCTTCTTTATTGACACGAGGTCTAGGATCTGGCATCTGCGAAAGAGCTTCAAGAAACGGCAAGTTAATATGAAATTTCTTTGGAAGTTTAAGAGACTTACCAAATTCTTCCTCCGTGTGGTCTTTCTTTGTCATATTGGGGTATGGCACACGAGCTTGTACTCTGTAATTACCGGGTTTGGTACATCCTGGCTTACCTCAACCTTACCTTCTTCCACCACATTTTCTTCCCTTAAATTGGGCTCATTTAACCCTTCATTATCATGAGCTGTTATGGCTTGTATTTGCTTTTTTTCCTTAAGTAAACTTTCTGATCGTATTTCAGAGACAAACTTAGTAAGTTGCCCAATTTGATCTTCGAACTCCTGTGTCGATGACTCAAGTTTCATTTCTATATTTTGGAAACATGTTTCTGTGGCTGCTATGAATTTTGTCAGCATCTCCTGAAGGTTCGACCCCTCTTCCTGTTGGTGAGGTGGTTGTTGAAAATCTGGAAGAAGTTTCGGTCTTTGGCTATTTTGATCATCCCACGAGAAATTGGGATGGTACCTCTAACCTGCATTATAAGTGTCACTATAAAAATTATTTTTAGGTCTAGAATAGTTACCCGTATAGTGAGCTTGCTTGTTTCCCATGCCATATCCGTAGGGTGGGTACTTAGGATTCGCCACGCTTCCTAGATTCGAATCATATTGCATTTCTGGGTGTACCTGCGAGAGACTATACAAAACATCAAATTTTTTATTCATCATCTCTATCTGATTAGATAACCTGGTGACCATGTCGAGCTTGAAGACACTGGCTGCTTTAGTAGGAATTGTCCTTATGACTTGCCACTGCTAATTATTCAGTGCCATCTTCTCTATAGGCTAAAATTATCTTCCAAAAGCAAAATAGAGGAAAAATTAGCAAAGTAAAAAAAACAAAATAAAAATAAATTGCAGAAAATAAAAAAATGGCTAAAGTAATAAAAATTAAGCGTTCTTAATATTTCAGTTACCCGACAACGGCGCCAAAAACTTGATCGTTGTTTTTATTCGATGTCAAAGTCTTAAAATTTATATAAAGAATGATCGAACCTGGAAACTAACTATGACAACAATTTGAGGCAAGTGAACCTATAGAACAATAGTATGTTAAGGCAAGACCGGATTGTCGAACCCAAAAGAACCAAAAGTACTAATACTAACTCTCTTTTTATTATCTAGCCTAAAAATTAAGGGAATTGTTTATCTACTCTAAGATTAACTAACTACTAAACTAAAGACTCTAAGACAAAGAAGAATGAAATTGAGAAAATAACTTTGGGAAAAACCAATTGATTAAAATGATACCCGAGGAAGAATCCACCTAGACTTCACTTGTTATCTAACTCTGAACCAGACGATTTATTCATTTGACTTGATCCATAAGATTCCCTAAGTTATATTAATCCCTCTCTCGAGGCGACTAACGTTTGAAATCTCTTTCTAATTAAAACCCCTAGAATTGCATTAACTCGATCTATGGACTCCCATATTAGGTTTCACCCTAATCTGGCAAAATCTCGTCACCCTATCTCTAGGCGTGCGATCAACACCGCTTAATTATGCTCGATCTACTCTTAGGCAGGGACTTTTGCTCCTCCACCTGAGCACATCACACTTGAATTAATATCCAGGAAATATCAACACAAGAATTAAGAACAAGTAAAATATTTATCATATAGTTCAGCAAACGATAACAAGATTCATCTTAGGTTTCACCCCCCTCAGGTATCTGAGGGTTTAGTTCATAACAATAAAAGAATACATTTCATAAGAAAAGATAAAACAAAACATAAGAAATCCCTAAACCCTCCTGAAGGAATTGAAAGAGAGATCCTCCGTCTTGAGTATGATTCCAACTTCTTGAGATGAATCGACTGGCTATCTTCGAGTAAATCCCCACAAATCTGCCCTCTTTGGCCTAGCTGGACGCCTGACAAAAGCCCTGGCAGAAGGCTTCTGCCGAACTCCCTCTTAAGTTGCCCCCTAGGGTGTTTATATAAGCTTTGAGATGCCTTACTTGGCCCCTAAGTATAATAATTTGAGTAGAATTCCTCCTAGGGTGTTTAAATAAGCTTTGGAATGTGTTTTTTTGCCTCCAAGTATCCTGTTCCAAGTAAAAATCCTCTTGGCCGCGGCAGAGACACGCCCGTGGCACACGCCCATGTGAATCATGGCCAGGCCGTGTTCGAGTCTGTTGATGAGGCACGGTCGTGTGGTCTTGGGCCCAGGCCGTGTCGATTTCTTGATATGGCCCATTTACTCCGTTTTGGGCCTGTTTCTCGTTCTTTTCATCCTCTGGTGCTCTCCTGGGTATAAAACATGAAAACAAAGGATTAAGAGTACCAAATTACACAATTCAAGAAATAAATTATCCAAAAACATACTAAATATGGGCCTAAAATATGTTACTATTATGGTTTATCAGCAAGTTTTTATAGAAGGTTCATAAAGGATTTTTTGAGGATATCTAAACCCTTGTGCACTTTGTTGGAGCAAAATAGACCTTTCAATTTTGATGAACATTGTTTGGTAGCCTTTGAAGAGTTAAAGAAAAAACTTGTAGCAGCACCAATTGTAGTAGCTCCAGAATGGATGCTACCTTTTGAACTCATTTGCGACGCCAACGATTATGCTAAGGGAGCCATGTTGGGTCAAAGGAAAGACAAAATACTATATGCAATATATTATGCTAGCAGAACTTTAATGGAAGTGTAACTTAATTACACCACCATGGAAATGGAGTTATTGGCTGTGGTGTTCGTGTTTGATAAATTTCGTTCTTATCTAGTTGGTATAAAGGTCATTGTCATACTCAGATCATTATGTTATTAAGTATCTAATGAGAAAGAAAGATGCTAAGCCAAGGTTGATTAGGTGGATACTTTTATTGTAGGAGTTTGACAAGGAAATTAGAGATTGGAAAGGGACTGAGAATCAAGTGGCTTATCACTTTTCAAGGTTAGAGTATGGAAGTAAAGGTGACCATGACATGCTTATTAAGGAAGAATTTTCAAACGAACAGCTGTTAGTTGCCACGACATTACCTTGGTATGTCGACATAGTGAACTATTTAGTGAGTGGTGTATTGCCACCTGATCTCAACAGTCAAAGAAGATGGAAATTTATTCATGATTCCAAGCACTAGTATTGAGATGAATCTTTCTTGTTTAAACATTGTGCTAATCAAATAATTAGGAAATGTGTCCTTGATGACGAAATCCATAGCGTTCTGTAGTATTGTCATTTAGCTCCGTATGGAGGACATTTTGGAGGGATGACAACTACTGCCAAAGTACTTCAGTCAGGATTTTATTGGCCAAACCTATTCAAGGATGCTCATGAATTCTATTAGTCGTGCGACTGTTGTCAGAGAACAAGAAATCTATCTAGAATACACGAAATCTCCTTACAAAGTATACTGGAGATTGAGTTGTTTAATGTATGGGGAATAGATTTTATGGGTCCATTTCCACCATCAGTGGGAAAATTGTACAAGATGTTAGCAGTGGACTATGTCTCTAAGTGGGTCGAGGCTGCTGCCCTTCCTATTAATGATGCAAGGTCGATAATGAAGTTTTTACACAAGAACATTTTTACAAGACTTGGTACACCTATACTCATTATTAGTGATGAGTGGTCTCATTTTGACTGCAAGTTGGTAGCTAATGCTTTGCATCGATATAGGGTAAAACATAATATTGCCACATCATATCACCTCAAACAAATGAACAATCTGAAATCTCTAACAAAGAAATTAATTTTTTTAGAAAAAGTGGTGAATCCTAGTCGTAGGGGTTGGTCTACCAGGTTGAATGAAGCTTTGTGGGCATATCATATCACGTACAAAACACCGTTGGGGATGTTGCATTTTAAACTTGTCTATTGCAAGCCATGTCACATTCCTGTTGAACTTGAGCATAAAGCATTTTGGGTAATTAAGTAGCTGAACATGGATTGGGTCACTGCTTCAACTACTGGCCATAAAAGGTTGATAGAATTGAATGAAATGGAGGAGTTCCAAGCACAAGCATATGAGAATGCTAAGTTGTATAAGGAAAAGACCAAGCGTTGGCACAATAAAAGAATCATGCTACGGCAATTTGAACCAGGACAACAGGTATTGTTATTCAACTCTAGATTCAAATTGTTCTCTGTTAAATTAAAATCTCGCTAGTCAGGTCCTTTTGAGGTAGCTCAAGTGTATCCTCATGGAGTTGTTAATATCAAAAAATTGAAAATGGAGGTCACTTTTAAGGTTAATGCAACCCTTAAAGCACTACTGGGGTGCCCATGTGGATCGACACAAGCACTCCATTGCCCTCTGAGATGTTTGAGATGATAATTTTTTTATCTCTCTTTTCCTTATTTTACTTTAATCTTATTTTTAGTACTCATTTTAGATTGTTTCCATTTTTGTTTTCTTATTTTTGAATAGTTTTCTATGATTTCTAGAGATAGAATAAAGAATATGAATTGGGTAGTTGTGATATTAAGAAGACTTTGCCATAGCATTGTGACAAACTAGGTAAACGGATAACGAGAGGATGATTGGGCAAATAAGTCCAAGGGGAGAGATTTGTTTTTTTATAGCTAGGCAATTTTGTTACTTGGCGAACCCATGGAAGAGAATTTGAACTTTTTTGTTGAAGGACTAGGGCACTTCTCATTCCCCCCCAAAAAAAAATCTTCCTTATTTCTTTCTTTTCTCCTCAGTGTCACATAATTTCCCTAGCACGTTTCATTTTTGTTGAACTCTCATCACTATCTCCCTTATTTTTCTCTTCTCAATTGCTCACGTCTCTTAAGTTTCTCCAAAAGTTTTTATTTTTATTACCCTTTCTCTTCAATCTCACTTATCTTTTCTTCCACTACATTCTCCAATTTTTCTTCCAGTCTTCTCCAATGGCTCGGGTCAAAACTGTTGAACCATCAAAGGCTAGTGTTGCTTAGCCAAAGACATTCTTTAACAGTGTCGTAGCCACGAGATACAATAACAACATCGCTAAGCACCATTTTTGTTTTGAGCAAGGGTTCTTGTTTAAAGATAAACCATACATGGGATATGATGAATATGTGTCCTCCATAGTAGAAAAGCATGGGTGGAATATTTTCTATTTGCACCCGAAAGACGTTTTAGGGAAAATTGTTCGAGAATTTTATGCCCATGTCGATTCTCCAGATTCCCCTTTTATCTACATAAAGGGCACTTTTGTTCCTTTTGATGAAGATCATATTAATGCATAGTTTGGTCTTGCAGGTGTCCAAGATGAACACACACCGTTTGCTGATAGTATCATTGCTGAGGGTTTAGCCTAGGTATTGGATGATTTATGTATCAAAGGAACACGATGGACTGTTTCTAGTCAAGAGTGTTATGCTGTTGAAAGGGCTTTATCGAAGCCTATTGGGAAAATATGGTATAATTTTCTGAGGAGTTGACGTTGTCTACGCACAATATAACTATTTCAAAAGAGAGAATGCTTTTACTACACTTGTAACAGCCCGATTTGGAGGCTAGTCAGAATAGCGATCTCGAGATCACTAATTCGAGGTTTGAGAAAATTATTTTCATGTTATTTTATGTGTTATAACATGTTTATAAGGATGTATGGAAAATTTGGTGCCTTAGTTTTAGTGATTTCATGCCTATTCACGAAATTAGACTAAATCGCATAAAGTGCGAAAGTTCTATTTTGTTTGCTAGAGGTGCCAAATAGCTATAGAATGTAAATGAGAGGTCTTTAAAGTGCAATTACACCTTCCTAAGAGAGATGGACGGTCAAGGGGACAAGGAATTAAAAGTTTGACAAGAGTTGGTGACTTTTGTTGACTAAATGAATAAAATAAGATGAAATAAGCAAAAAGGCTATCATCTTTTTATTTTCTTCTCTTCTCCCACCGAAAATATAAGCACGAATGGGGGCTCTTGAAGCTCAAAATTTCAGCAACTCATTTTCTCTACAAGTGATTTTGATGGTATAAGTTGATAATTTTTGTACTTTGGAGTCCCCAAAGCTTAAGCTAGCTAATGAGGGGACTAATTTACAATATGGTTGAAAGTCTAGGGACATGCCATCAGAGAGTATATGTTGGTTGCTGAGTTTTTAGGGAAGAAAAGGGATGTTGGGAAGATGAGAAACAACTTTTGTGAAAGGTGTTGTCATGAAAACACCTAATTAGGACTAAGATGCAAATGTTGTAATTTGTTCATTAATGCATGAAATAGTTGGAATGACGAATAGTTGTAAGAGGATTAAATGTTCAGCTAGGTTTGTTTAATAAGAAAATGTGATGAAAAGTGATTTACGAGCATAGGGGCAAAGTATAAGGGCAAAATAGTCATTTTTGCCTAAGTGTGGTTTATGATGTATTATGGTTTATAAGTGATTAAATGAGTAAATTTTATTGTTCTAGATCAAAGAAAACAATATTCGGACCTAGAACAGGAGAAAAGAGACATATGGACAAATAGGTTCCTTTCTACTTTTCGATATTGAGGTAAGTTCATGTGCAGATGTTGTAATTATGTGCGGGATATTTAATATTCCAATGATGTATGGAATGTATATTTACTTTATGACTGTGTTAAATATGTTTTGACGAGATGTCAAGAGAATTGAATCTAAGAGTAGAGAGAATGCAAAGGTCATGATACGATGGCAATTAAGGTTCCGTATAAGACCATATTTGGAATATGACCTTGGTGGGAGATATTGAATAAGACCATGTCAGGGACATGGCATCGATATGATATTTTCTATAAGACCCTATCGGGGGCATGATGTCAATGTGAGACTATATGTATGAGATTCGAGTGTGTTATTCAACAATTTGAGTGATTCAACAGGTATGTTGAAAACGAGATAGTATGTGGTCGTGCCATGAGAGGTACAAGTATGTGTTAGAATTAAATTGAGGTGAATTTAGTATATGATGAACCCATAGTGAGCGTCGACCACGGGCGTTGAACACGGGCATGTGAGATGATACACGGGCGTGGCAATTTTCTCCATGGGCGTGTGGCCCCTGTTTAGGTAAAATTTTCTTAAGTGCGTAAAAGTTTTCAAATCATCTCCGAAACCTTTTGGAAGCAAGTGTAGGGCCTTGTAGGTCCATTATAAGGACGATAGACGTATGAATGGAAAAATTTTAAATTGGAGAGAATTTTTATAGCCTTAAGAGGAATGATCAGGCAAGTCAAGTCCGATAATGCCTCATGCCCTATACCAGAATCTGGGTAAGGGGTGTTACATTTAGTGGTATCAGAGCTATGGTTTAGTCGGTTCTCAGACCAACCTAGCGTGAGTAAGAGTCTAGCTATACATACCATATGTGGACCATGATAGTGTGATATCTCCCGGCTCTAACGAAATTGTTTTGTTAAGACAAAGTTGATTCCTAACCGAGCTAATTTTGATAAGATTGTAAATGGTAAAGAGGTATTTAAATGTGCTTATGCATTGAAGAAATTCAGTGAGGTATGAATAGATGTTTATGACATGTGTGTGATAAGGTATGAAATGAGAGTTATAAAATGATGAGCTTACTTATATTGGCTTGATATGCATACGATGTTATATACTCAATCTATTGGGTTAGGTGCACATAGTGAGTAAATTTACCTAGAGAACGAGATATGTGTGTATATACAACTGTTGGAATGATGTGTGATAAATATGCCCACATAGTTGAATCTCATGTGCGACAGTTAAAGTAGAGGACGTATAATGTTTTATTCCGTGAGTCTGTATGAAGCTACACATATTATAGTGTGGGAGTTAAACTGGGAAGTTTGATTAAGTAGAATGCAGGAGATGAGTACAGTCGTTCAATGATAAAATGATGAATAAGACCATGGTTGGACCATGGCGGTACATGTGATACCATATAAGATCATGTTTGGGACATGGCATTGGTAACAATGCGTGATTTCGTGTAAGACCATGTCTAGGACCTGGCTTCGGTATGAAATCGTGTAAGACCATATCTAGAATATGGCATCGGTATAAACATGTGTTACCATGTAAGACCGTATCTGGGATATGGCATTGGTGTCGATATGAGATTTTGTGTAAGACCATAGCGCAGCTATGGCATCATAAAGACATGTAAAATTATAGCTGGGCTATGATGTTGTGATACGAGTAAGACCATAGTTGGACTATGGCGATCTAGTAAACGACGTACTCAAAACCATAAGACATTCTCTAAATTGATAAGTGATGATAAGAAAAATTAGAGTTTAATGTTGAGTACTCGAGTATACATTAATATGGAACTTGAGTAAGTGAGGTCACTGTTCAAAATTATGGGTGATAGAAACAATGGTAGCATGAGTAAACGTGAAAACTCGCTTGGAGCGAGTTGTGTGACTACGATGATATTCCATTAATGACGAGTGTTAAATCATATGTATGTAGTCACAAGAGTCAAGTTAGGGGCTCTACAACCTCACCCCCCACCATTGTGGAATCATGATGAGGTGTATATAAGAGTCAAGTTGAGTAAGTTCATGAGTATTAAATGAAAGAGATCAGTGGCGAAACAATTAGAAATGTATATATAGATAAAGATAGTCAGAAGGTGAGAACAGTTTTGGGATGAAGATCCAAATGTTTTAAAGACCGTACTGATTATGCAAAGTTACAAGCAAAGAGGAAGTTGGCCTTGGCTAATTGACTCAATTGAGTAGGAAGCCTAAGGTGTACTTATCGAGATCTTCCCAATTCGATGTTCATTAACGAAAAAGTATTAGAGAGGTTTATAATGACAGAAATGGTTAGAGAAACCATATTCGAACTGTGAAAGTGTGTAACTATGACAACCATAGTTGAATGAATTATAATGATCTCTTTGAGTACTATGTATCTGTTTCCCTTTAGGGGTTATGTGGTTGTTCTTTTTATGAAATTGTGATTGTGTGATAATGTTAGATGATTGTAAAATCAGAAAAATGGTTTTCGATTTGGTTAATTGAAATCGACATTCCTTTATCTCTTGGAAACCTTGTTCTGGTACTTAAAGGAAGAAGTTGGTGATGAAACTTTATGTGAGATTTCTCTTATATTCCACTGATCTTGGTTATCTACAAAGTGTGTGTTCTTTGAGTTGTGATAGTCATATCTACTATGATTGCTGTAACATCCCGAAATTGGGCCTAGTAGGATTGGGTCAATTGGGCCTTGGGCATAGGAGTGTTTAAAATCTTCAAGAATATGAGAATGGTATTATTGCAAATTGGACTTATTAGTTAAGTGGATTTGGAAGGTTACGAGGTTTCTATGAAGTCTCGGGTTTAATTGGGCTTTAGGAAAAATTTGGTATTTTAGCAGTTTAAGGAGAGATGGTAAGTAGCTTCAAGACATATGGAAATTTATGAGTAAATAGCTTGCATAAAAGAGCAATTGGTAAAGAGGATATGATGCCACATGATGGACTTGAAGGGAAGAGGTTCGAATCACTTTGTGTGCAATTTTGATTATTTTTGTATGCTTTCCTTAAGTGTCGGTCAAGAGGTATTTATGGTAAGGATGGACTTTTTCATTTATGGAAAAGTAGACTATAGGAATAAGGTAATTACTAACTTAAGGTTATGGTAAGCATGAAATAAGGGATAGAATTGCTAGATTGTGGGGATAGAATTTCTTTAACTTTGGGAAAGTAGAGGATTACAAGGCATGTATCTAGGTGGATGTTTTGGAAATTATTTCATGGCCATTATGACCATGAACTTGGATGATTTTATGGATTAGGGGGGTGGCCAAAATTTTGAAGGCTTTTGGATGAGTTAGGAGTTAGTTGTGCACATCTTTCTTTTAGTCATTTTGTGTCACAAAGCATTTCTCTCTAATATTCCTCCTCTTAGCCGAGTGTATTTTAGGCAAAAGGTAAACCTTTTTCTTTTCTTTTGGTCATTTGAGTTTTAACCATTTCGGTTTTGAGTTGTCTTTTTTTCTCCAAATCATATCTTCTTTCTCTCCTCTTTGTGACCGAAAATACCAAAACATCAAAGACCAGTTTCTTCTCTTTTTTCCCTCATTGCCGAATGCACATTGCTTCTAAACTCACCTCTTTTCTTTTGAAAACCGAATCATCATCATCTCCTTCTTTCATCCTTTTCTTCTCTTCTCTTCTTATTTACTTTGTTAAGGCCGAAATCTCTCTTCCAAAGTTCACCATTTCCGCAACCTCTTCAACCCAAAACACCATCATTGTCGAATCTACCTAAACTCCATTTCTTTTCCTTTATATTTGTTAAGGCCGAATATCTCTTTGGATACCAAAGCTTAATCGCATCAAATCTCAACCTTTTCTCTTCATAATCTTTGTGACTCGTTAGAAAATTGAATCGAAGTGTTAAGATTTTGGGGCAATCAAGAATGGGTTCGAAAAGAGCGGTAAATAGTGTTTGGAAGAGGGGTGGTTCTGCTATACCCTCAAATTTCAAACGAAGGGCTGTGTCGAGAGCCCGAGACTTTCCATCGGGTTGTGGACCCTCTGCCGGTGAAAATCGATTATTTGAAGTCGTACGTACCCCCGATCCATTGCTTGTTCGTGGTTCTTCATCGGGTTATGAACCATCTATCGGAGAGAAATCGCATATAGTTGTTGTTCGAGATTCCGAGGGTAAAGATTTAGATTACTTATCATTTGTATAGTTTTATAAGTATTAGTGTTCTAATCAAGCGTGATAAATATTTAGGTATCGTCGAGCGGGAAAGTATAGTTCTCACTATTATCAGGTGTGTAGCCCTACACTAAATTTCTGATAGATTGATAGTATTAATGTTTGCATGTGTTATTAAGAAATACGTTTGATAATGATTGCGGGTACCATTCAGTGGTATATGACATTCAGGTACGTTAAACCCCTAATACTTCGTTAATAATGCTATAAGCATGAATATGAAATGTGTATGATTCGGTTAAGATTTTGGGGGTATATGGCATGATATCGAAATCATATGTTTATTGCATGGGCATATGGGTAATATTGATAAAGGGGAAGTGTTCTGGTGGTTTTTACTACATTATCCGGTGACTTCGGTCACATATTATGAATCTGGTGACTTCGGTCACATATGATGAATCGAGTGACTTCGGTCACATATTATGAATCCGGTGACTTCGATCACATATTATGAATCCGGTGACTCTGTCACAATTATCTGGTGGCCATGCCACAATTTAGAAGGGCGATGTGCAAGTTGACTGCAGCGACTGCCTTCGATGGTGTGTAGCGGATGGAGGGTCGATTTAGTAATCCCCACGATGTGATTGGCAGGTACGGGTGGTGTGTAGCGGATGGATATCTAGGTGGGCTCGGGATTGCATTTCATTTTATATGTACATGTGATTTAATCAGTTATTATCTGATTTGCTATATTATGGGCTTATGGCTAAATGTGATTTTAAATGGGCTTAATTGCTATGATTGATTGGGTTTTTAGTGTATTGTTGCACATTGAGTCTGTTGACTCACCCCTCGTGGGATATCTTTTTCAGGTGATACTTAGCGTGATGGACCAGGTCAGCGAGGACTACGTGGTGGCCATTGCTCAACTCAGTATTTCGGTTTTCCTTTTAATTAAACTTATTACGTTTTCTTTTTTTATTTCGGGATTTATTTTGGGTTATGTTTTTGTAATAAGGCCGCCATTAGCTATGTTACTTATACGTTTTAAATTTTTATTCTGCTACGATCAACTTCAATTAAATAATTAAATATTTTCGATAAACGAATTAAATCATTTTGACACCTAAATACCTATGGTTTTCAACTTAATAATAAGTTTTAAATCCGGTTCTTCTTTTTATTTATAAAATCATAAAGATAATGTTTTAATAAGATACAAATTTAAATCACAACACGGTTTTCAACAAGAACATACTTCAAATTTATTTTTCTTTGAAATCAACATGTTTTCCTACATAACAAAAACGAGTTTTTCTCAAGGAGCATGCCGTATCCGGTCAGGACTTGTGGGCCAGGTTTGGGGTGTTTCAACTTGGTATCAGAGCCCAGTTTTAACACTCGGCCTTGGGTTTTAAAGTCCACAACGTTTTCAAAAATTAAGCCCAAATTAGTTTTTGTGAAAAGTTTTGGTTAAACTGGTTTTTATGGAAGCATGGCACCCTAGTTCTCGGCCCAGGTCCGCCAGGTAAGTACTTTTGTTGATAAATTGATGTGAGTATGTTAATGTATGATACTTTAGTTGATAAGCCTAAGGAAACTATACTTTAGTGACATGGACCCTAGGTATATGTGTACTTTTTCGGAAAAACCACTGATTAAAACTCTATTGCATAAAATTTCTTTAAACAAGAAAGTGAAAAGACTCTAATGTATAAAATTTTCGTAAAAACGGATAAGGCGCGAAGTAGACATGAGTTCTAAGGGATGTGGTCGTCGTGGACGTGGTAAAGGACGAGGTGCTAGGGCTAGATCTTCGGCACCGAGGCATATTTCCAAAAAGGAGGCGTTAGCATCGCTAGTGGCTGAGACGGAGTCTCATGATCGAGTTGGGATTGATGAGCTGACTCAGATAGTTAAGGAAGTATTGAAGGAGGTTAAAGGAATCGGTGAAGCACTTTGAGTTGGGTCTGTGGACTGTAAGAAGAAAAGAGATCACGGTTCTCTCGGGTCACAATCTCGTTCTGTAAAACATGTCAAGGCATGACCAAACTATCCGGCTTGTGATTTTTTTTTGCAAGAGGCGTCATCCGGGAGAATGCTGGAGGAGGTTAGGAGCATGCTTGAGATACGGGTCTAAGGAGCATAAGGCTCGGGATTGTTTCCTCACCTTCAAGTCAGGTATGTTTTGGTTGGAAGTGATGATTGAATGTAGGAAAATTTTTGGTATAAGTTGTAGATAACGATTTGCTATTGTGGTTAGATGTTTGGTTGTGTGAAAAAGGATTCAAGATTATGTTAAAAAGTACATTGTAGTTTTTTAAGGGCAGAGTGCGCAGCGAAAGCATAGTGGTGTGATTTGAGCAGTGTGTTAGTAGTTGGTTGGAAATTTCGAGGACGAAATTTTTTTTAGGAGGGTAGAATTGTAACATCCCGAAATTGGGCCTAGTAGGATTGGGCCGAATGGGCCTTGGGCATAGAAATGTTTAAAATCTTCAAGAATATGAGAATGGTGTTATTGCAAATTGGACTTATTAGTTAAGTGGATTTGGAAGGTTACGAGGTTTCTATGAAGTCTCGGGTTTAATTGGGCTTTAGGAAAAATTTGGTATTTTAGCACTTTAAGGAGAGATGGTAAGTAGCTTCAAGACATATGGAAATTTATGAGTAAATAGCTTGCATAAAAGAGCAATTGATAAAGAGGATATGATGCCACATGATGGACTTGAAGGGAAGAGGTTCGAATCACTTTGTGTGCAATTTTGATTATTTTTGCATGCTTTCCTTAAGTGTCGGTCAAGAGGTATTTATGGTAAGGATGGACTTTTTCATTTATGGAAAGTAGACTATAGGAATAAGGTAATTACTAACTTAAGGTTATGGTAAGCATGAAATAAGGGATAGAATTGCTAGATTGTGGGGATATAATTTCTTTAACTTTGGGAAAGTAGAGGATTACAAGGCATGTATCTAGGTGGATGTTTTGGAAATTATTTCATGGCCATTTTGACCATGAACTTGGACGGTTTTATGGATTAGGGGGGTGGCCAAAATTTTGAAGGCTTTTGGATGAGTTAGGAGTTAGTTGTGCACATCTTTGTTTTAGTCATTTTGTGTCACAAAGCATTTCTCTCTAATATTCCTCCTCTTAGCCGAATGTATTTTAGGCAAAAGGTAAACCTTTTTCTTTTCTTTTGGTCATTTGAGTTTTAACCATTTCGGTTTTGAGTTGTATTTTTTTCTCCAAATCATATCTTCTTTCTCTCCTCTTTGTGACCGAAAATACCAAACCATCAAAGACCATTTTCTTCTCTTTTTTCCCTCATTGCCGAATTCACATTGCTTCTAAACTCACCTCTTTTCTTTTGAAAACCGAATCATCATCATCTCCTTCTTTCATCCTTTTAGTTTCTTCTCTTCTCTTCTCATTTACTTTGTCAAGGCCGAAATCTCTCTTCCAAAGTTCACCATTGCCGCAACCTCTTCAATCCAAAACACCATCATTGCCGAATCTCCCTAAACTCCATTTCTTTTCCTTCTTATTTGTTAAGGCTGAATATCTCTTTGGATACCAAAGCTTAATCGCATCAAATCTCAACCTTTTCTCCTCATAATCTTTGTGACTCGTTAGAAAATTGAATCGAAGTGTTAAGATTTTGGGGCAATCAAGAATGGGTTCGAAAAGAGTGGTAAATAGTGTTTGGAAGAGGGGTGGTTCTGCTATACCCTCAAATTTCAAACGAAGGGCTGTGTCGGGAGCCCGAGACTTTCCATCGGGTTGTGGACCCTCTGCCAGCGAAAATCGATTATTTGAAGTCGTACGTACCCCCGAGCCATTGTTTGTTCGTGGTTCTTCATCGGGTTATGAACCCTATCAGAGAGAAATCGCATATATGTTGTTGATTCGATTCCGAGGGTAAGGATTTAGATTACTTATCATTTGTATAGTTTTATAAGTATTAGTTCTAATCAAGCGTGTGATATTTAGGTATCGACGAGCGGGAAAGTATAGTTCTCACTATTATCAGGTGTGTAGCCCTACACTAAATTTCCGATAGATTGATAGTATTAATGTTTGCATGTGTTATTAAGAAATATGTTTGATAATGATTGCGGGTACCATTCAGTGGTATATGACATTTAGGTACGTTAAACCCCTAATACTTCATTAATAATGCTATAAGCATGAATATGAAATGTGTATGATTCCGTTATGATTTTGGGGGTATATGGCATGATATCGAAATCATATGTTTATTGCATGGGCATATGGGTGATATTGATAAAGGGGAAGTGTTCCGGTGGTTTTTACCACATTATCCGGTGACTTCGATCACATATTATGAATCTGGTGACTTCGATCACATATGATGAATCCGGTGACTTTGGTCACATATTATGAATCCGGTGACTTCGGTCACATATTATGAATCCGGTGACTCTGTCACAATTATCTGGTGGGCATGCCACAATTTATAAGGGCGATGCGCAAGTTGACTGCAGCAACTGCCTTCGATGGTGTGTAGCGGATGGAGGGTCGATTTAGTAATCCCCACGGTGTGATTGGCAGCGGGTGGTGTGCGCGAATGGATATCTAGGTGGGATCGGGGATTGCTTCATTTTATTGTACATGTGATTTAATCAGTTATTATCTGATTTGCTATATTATGGGCTTATGGCTAAATGTGATTTTAAATGGGCTTAATTGCTATGATCGATTGGGTTTTTAGTGTATTGTTTCACATTGAGTCTGTTGACTCACCCCTCGTGGGATATCTTTTTCAGGTGATATTTAGCGTGATGGACCGAGTCAGCGAGGATTACGTGGTGGCCATTGCTCAACTCAGTATTTCGGTTTTGTAATATCCCGGGTTAGGGGCTATTTTGTTGTTGCATGATATTGCATGTGTTTGGTGTGGCGTCATCTACAGGTGAGGAAGGTCCAGAGTTCAAGTCGTAGAGTCCCCTTTTTGTCACTTATTTTGGACGGCATAGGAGGGAGGAGTTGGATGATGTTCAAACTCCACTTTGGACTTGGTCAAGTGGTGACTTGGATGGTGGAGAGCAAAAAGGGGAGTAAGACTTGGTCCACACATTTCAAATGAGTGGAGGGGAGTTAATGGAGGGATTTGGCCGAATTTTGGGGTGTTGGAGTGGGGGAGAATGGACGGCATAGTGGGGTGAGGTGCTAGCCGAAATGCATTTTTGCATTTTTGGCATTTTGGGTGCACAATCGGTCTTAGGAGGTAGCAAAAAGGCAACCGAATTTGCTAGTGAGTTCTCCCTTCTTTCTTTTGCAAATCGTAAGTCAAAGGCATCCTTGCCGAATTCTTTGCTTTTGTTTTCTACATTTTGTGTTGGTAGCCGAATGCTCTTCTAGTTTCCTTCTTCTTTTCAGTTGTGTAAACCGAAAGTCATCTCTCAAAATACTTCCATCATTTCTTTTCTTCCCAAAATCTTAAGCCGAACCTCTCTTCTGTGGTTGCCGATTGTTCCTCTTTCAAAAAACCATCTTGCCGAAATTTCACTCTCATTCTACTCTCATCTCACATTTGTTTTCTCTCTTCTCTCATTCAGAACCGATCACAGGTGTGTTAAACATCTAAAAGCAAATTCTCCTTCTTTTATTCAAGGTGTTAGCCGAATCTATACACCCCCCTTTTAGTGATCTTTTTGGCCGAATATCTCCCCTTCTCCTAGTAGTTGTAGTGGCCGAATATTAGTGGAGGGTGATCGTGGTTGGTGGATCGATCTTTGGTATTTGGTAAGTGATGGGCCGAATGGTCATTTCTTTTCTTCTTTTTGCCTTGCCGATGTTGGTTGATTAAGAACCGAAGGTGGCCTTGTTGCTGAAAGTTAATCATTGGTTTTGGAACCGATTTCATTTTAGGTCATTCGGACTTTGGATACAACCAAGTGGAGCCTTCGTCCTTTGAGTAACCAGTTGGGGTAAGTATTGGTAAGGGTCGGTTCTATTAGTTGATTCCTTTATCTCATTAAGCCAAGTTAATTAGGGATTAATGGTTCTTTTTAGGTGGAGGCCGATTGTCAAAGAGAATCACTATTGGTTCGGGGTTTGGTTGGAAACCAAACCATTCGCAAGTGTAAGGTAATGGCTTAATGTGATCCCTTGGTTAATGGTTGTTGGCCGAATGTTAGTGATGCCTAACCCCTAATGTTTGGCCGATTGTAGGATCTAATAATCGAGGGACTTAGATCGTTTTCGTTGGATTCTAGACTCGTATTTACCAGGTGTGTAAACTAACACACTTCTGTTTAGTAATATGATTGATAACCTGTGTGATGATTAATGAAACAGTGATGATTGTTATGATACCCTAATGGGTATGATTCTGGACTCGGGTAAGTCAGTATTATTATTATGAGTTACTGATGATCTATATGATATCATGGCTATGGATATATGTGACATGGGATATGAGATTAGACATATTAGCATGATATGCATGATTACATGAGCATGGTATGTTGATGGGTGATACGAGTGGAGGGAGCAGTGATATTTTGTGCTGACGAGCACCAGTGTTTTGGTAACACACTTTGTGACTTTAGGTGACCAGAGGTTTGGCACCTCCAGAGGTTTGGCACCTCAGCGTCTCGTCCCTGTGGTTTGACCACCGTGGGTTGGCCCCACTTGTGAGATACGGGATTGACGCCAGTGATTTGGTATCACACGATGGGTTGGCCCCATCACCAGATTTGTGACTACGGTCACCAGTGCTTTGGTAGCACAACTGTGTCTTTGGGACACCAGTGGTTTGGTACCACATTGACGGATATTGTGTCTTTGGGACACCAGTGTTTTGGTAACACATTGTGACTATATGTCACCAGTGGTTTGGCACCACCAGTGGTTTGGTACCACACGGGGTAGAAAAGGCGATATGGATGGTTAGGATCGGGTTGCATTAATTATGTTGCTATGAATGATGTGTGTTAGCATGTTGTTTCCTCGGGAGCGGGATTATACACTGAGTCATTCGACTCACCCTCTCCTTTGACATTTCAGGTGACTCGTAGACGCGGACATGGAGCCGGGATGGACTCGGGGTGCACATGCCATGCTTTAATAAAAGTTTTGCTCAGACTATTGCATTTGGGTACTTTAGCTTATTTACTTTTATTTGGGTTTTAATTTGGATTTGAAAAAAAGCCTTTATTTTATGTTTTATGATGTTTATGTTTTAGTTAGATTTTAATATGCCTTAACAAAGTAACTTGGTATGAATTTTACTAAAACTTGGAAAGACAATGTTTTCAAAATTATGACGCAATGTGTTTTAAATTATACCATCGGGTATTACACAATGTTTTAAATTAAGCAAATTCAAATGATTTTCAAATCGAACTCCATTTTCTACTAAGTCAAAAATGTTTTAAGTAACACTAAGAAACTATTGAAGTTTAAATGGTATAAACTCGTTTTAACTACACATTTTGGTTAAGTTTTCAGAAATGTCCGAGTTTCAAATACACCATTTGATTTCAAACAAGTCAACTCTAATTCTCTTCAAGTTCATTTCGTTTCCACCCTGCTTTTGAATGAAAAATCTAAACCTCTCAAGTACGTTTTTCCCCGTAACATACCAGATCCGGACGTGGTGTCTTGTCCGGGTTTGGGGTGTTACAGGTTTTCCTTTTAATTAAACTTATTACGTTTTCTTTTATTATTTTCGGTTATGTTTTTGTAATAAGGCCGCCATTAGCTATGTTACTTATACGTTTTAAATTTTTATTCTGCTACGATCAACTTCAATTAAATAATTAAATATTTTCGATAACCGAATTAAATTGTTTTGACACCTAAATACCTATGGTTTTCAACTTAATAATAAGTTTTAAATCCAGTTCTTCTTTTGATTTATAAAATCATAAAGATAATGTTTTAATAAGATACAAATTTAAATCACAACACGGTTTTCAACAAGAACATACTTCAAATTTATTTTTCTTTGAAATCAACATGTTTTCCTACATAACAAAAATGAGTTTTCTCAAGGAGCATGCCATATCCGGTCAGGACTTGTGGGCCGGGTTTGGGGTGTTTCAATTGCGCTTTTGATTTGATCATAGAAAGGTGCTAATTCTAGTATAAGAAGTGAAATCACAAGTTTCGCGTTGTGCGATGGGTTTTTGGGTAAGCCGAATAGAGTTAATGCACTCGATTTAGATGTCCCTGTTATCTTTAGATATGACGATCGTAAAGGTTTTAAATTAGTGCATCAAGAGAAACTCAAACGAGAGTTTGTTTGAAATATATTCTCAGTGTGGATAAAGGAGTAGATTGATGTATTGAGATATGATTCGAGTTATGTGTATATTACGCATGAATCAATAAGGAGGATGAAATTCTATATGTACATGAGTAGGGAGCATGATGCAGAGGTATGCTCATTGAAATACTTTAATCGTGGTGTTTAAGTGAAAGTCATTAAAGGTACTATTAACTGAAAGTTTAGTATTGAGTTCAGTATGAATCGAGAAAAAGTGTTTGTAAATTTGTATGATGTACTAATGAATAATTGAAAGGTGTTTTAATACCCGAGTGTAAAGCGGTAGTTTACACCTTTGAGTGGTTAGAGTTACGTTGAAAGATATTGTTAGATTGTTAATCCTAAGACGATCACGTTTGTGACTGAGTTGTGGAATAGAGGTTATAATATGGTTTGTGGCAAAAAATCATGTGTTTTCTGATCCTAATGGGATAGAGTTCTAATGCTGCAGAAAATTTGAATGTGAGTGAATGAAAATGGCTTGAACAATTATAAATGTGTGTATAGTTATTGAAATACTTCTGTAACACCCCAAACCCGGCCTAGACGTTATGGCCAGATCTAGCATGTCACGACAAAAGGTGGTTGAAAAGCTAAGCGATCGTTAAAAATGTTGCATTTCTTTTTGAAACTCCGAGTTTGTTGTTTGTAAAAAAAAAAACAAGATTTGCTTAAGAGTATTCTTGAAATGATGTTATTTTTGAAAACTTTGTTCGTTGCAGAAGTTTAATTAGGGAATTGCAGAAATGTGATATTTTGAAAACGGTTATTAACATTTTAAGAAACCCAGTGTTTAATCATTTAACAATTTAATAATAGCCGATATGAAAGTTAAAAAGGAAAATAAAATCCAATGGCCTTATTACAAAACATTAATCCCAAAATAATTAACATAAAATAAAATAAAAACTGGATTTACTAAGTTTCGTGAGAAGTAACTCCGATGTATGGCCACCATCGAGTCCTCTGCAGCTCCAAATCCTCTAACGATGGAGATTACCTGCAAGGTTAAGAGAAAGGGGTGAGTTGCGAGAACTCAGTGTGTAATCCCCTAAATGGTCACTATTTGGGCCTGAGCCCTTACGGCATCATTCTGGGCCTAAGCCCTATAATCATGATAATGCAAACAATAAAATGCAGCCCAACCCACACCAACCAATCACACCCCCGTACCAACCAATCACACCGTGTGGGGATCAAGTCAACCCACCCTGCCAAACACACCAATATTGCAGTCAAGCTACTAATCACGGTATATATGCGGCTCTTAAGCCTTCAATAGCGGTATTATAATTGGCACAGAGCCATCAGTAACTGTATTATGTTTGGCACATAGCCATCAGCGACGGTAATATAATCAGCATACAGCCTTGGGTAAATATGATCGACACAGAGTCATCGATATCTGTTAGGCAAATAGCCACGGGTAAATATGATTGGCACCAAGCCATAATCAAGATGGCACAGAGCCAAGCTCCCCAATAATGCAGCCTTGCTGCTAATCACAGTAGTTGTGGTTGAGCCACCCAAAATAATATATGTGGAATAGCCACTAAAATAGTATGTGGCAGAGCCACCAGGCTACACTTCCTCCAATCATCAAACCCCACCCATGTAACATGTTATGAATGTAATGTATTACATGTATAAACAGTATAAATAAAGTCACATACACGATATTTAACCACAATTGAGGGTGTAACGGTCATTTTCTCACATAAGGTTACAACGGTAATTCTCACCCCTTTGGGGGTATTTCGGTAATTTACCCATCAAGGGTATTTCGGTAATTTACCCGCTAAGGGTATTTCGATAACTTTACCCATAGAGGGTATTTCGATAATTTTGCAAACCAAGGGTATTTCGGTAATTTTGCAATCTGAGGGTATTTCGGTAATTTCACAAATCAAGGGTATGTCGGTAATTTTACAAACTGGGGGTACTTCGGTAATTTCGCAAACTGAGGGTTTTTTAGTAATTTTGTAAACCTTTTAGTAATTTTGTAAACCAAGGGTATTTCAGTAATTTTGTAAACCAAGGGTATTTCAGTAATTTTGTAAATCCATGTATTCTAAACAGAGATAACGATGCGGATGGGCCAATGGACCATTCTCGGCCCAAATGGGCCCACACGCTCGTGTGGCCCATTTAGCCCAAATCTAGCCATAGATATGAGATTCACATAGACCAGTTCACTATCTACTACACGATCATACAATTTATTCATATGGGTCCACGGGCCCATTGGGCCCACTTGGCCCAAGGCAGCCTAGACACATGAGTGTTCTCATGATGGCCTCAACTATCGCGTCGAATCTCCCACACGTGCGCTCACACGCTCGTGTGGCTACCATTGCCGTGTGACTGGCTTTTCGACATTTGCTGCTCTACAGCTAGAGTAGGGCGACATACACGCCTGATAGGAATCTGGAGTTGATCCGCACTCTGAACACTCCTATGCCCAAACGCCAACCCAGGTATGCCTACTCTCCTCATAGATTGCTTTATTTAAAGCCAGCTTCTCACCTTCCCTCTTGCTATCTTCCCGATGTGGGATCCCTCCTTCAGCAGAGTTTAATTCCAACACAAACTCTGGCCGTCCCAACTTAGCAAAATAAATATCCCTTTTTGCTTGCGATGGGACTCGAACTCAGGCTCCCTTGTAACTTAATCCACGCCGCTAGCCACTAGGCCACAAGCTCCTCTTGTTTCTAAAATCACGCGCAACTAAATATAATTCTATGGGCCAAAGTCTAAGTTCACTTAAAAATAAATCAAAATGAAATGCAAGTGCCAAGACTTGAACCTTGGGCCCCTTGCTTCCTTGTGTGGCGTCATTCCCTTGTCTCCCATGTGGCACCATTTGCCACTAGACCACTGTAAGAGTATGCCCAAAGATCAATCATGAGATGGTTGTAATAACATACTTTATTTACCATATTTATTAATATAAAGCGTTGTCATTATTATTTCAGTTTTTCTATCTGTGTATACAAACAAACTATTTTATAATAATGTCCTGAGAATAATATGATTATTCTTAAAAGATCCTTAGTCGAGTATTATTGTTGACTAGGACAACAATAATGCATTAAGACTAACATGTAGTTGATTGATGATAAAGAGTTGTCATTGATATGGAGTGTCAAAATCAATGCATGAATATGTGTGTTAGAGAACAATATATTGGATTGACCCGCTATGAGTATGTTTCTTGGATTATTATGTAATTGTCACAACATTACTCATAGTGATTAATATGTACATGATCCTCAGACTTGAGATCATTATTATCCCAGCATCGTGAGTTGTATATTTTGATACAGTCAAACGTACACCGTAACAGGTTGTTCTATAAAGGCTGATGTTGGATATACCACAATCTATGTAGAGGGATATGGTTGATCAATAAAGGATAAGTCCCTCCTACATAATAGGAGTAATATCTTAGGCCACTTGATTGAGTGAGACTAGAAATGCATGGCCATGCTCAAATAAGTTGATATGAGATGTCATACTAATTTGTATATCATAGTCTACTCAAGATATCGAGAAACATGGGATGGACTATGCAAGTGTGACTATCCCATGACTTGTATCCGTTCCAGAGATAAAGGACTTAAGGATTAATGCATGAAAGGTTAATCATGAATGGTTATGTCAAATCATGACTTCTTGTAACTTAGGTAGCAATGATGCATTGCTAGATGCCACTCATTGTCTGTGACAATAGAATCGTTCTAGTATTACTGCTAACATTGCAAGAACCTACAGGGTCACACCCTATGGTTGAAATGAATGGAATAAAATATAGTTGGTATTATGTTTGGTTATCACATGAATTAAATTAATTAGAGAATTAATTTAATTGGGCAATCAAATATTGAACATATCATATGTACAAGGATGTTGTACACATAATGATAACATAATTTTATTAATATATGAATTTGATTCATATATAAATTTAAATAAATATAGTTTATTGAAATCCTTATTATAATTAATGTAATTATAATTTTCAGATATAATTAATGTAATTATAATTTTCGGTTAAAAACTTTATTGTATTTATTTAATCTTGTAATACATTCAAGAGATACCAATTATAAAAGGCCCAATTAAGAGGATACCTATTATAAAAGGCCCAATGAGAAAGGCACCCATTATAAAAGGTATTAAAAGGAGACAAAGCTTAAGAGAAAAACCCTAAGTATTTGCTTGTTAGGTCTAGCAGCCGTCAAGCAAATAAATCTCCAAAATAGTTTTGGAGATTTCTTCCGTTCATAGTCAAACCGGGTGGATCACGTAGAGGCCGACATCTAAAAGGTTGTGGCTTGATTCGACAGTAGATCAAAACTCTTGTTGCCAAGGCGTCGCTGTCTACTCAGATTGAAGTTTTGGTAATTTTGAAACATTTATTTCACCCCGATTCGTTCCTCACACATGGATTCCTAATTTGGATCGCCGGATCTAATTTTATTCTGCTGCGCCATGGGGTTCCGGCGTTACAACAACCACAACTCCTTTTATGTCATTTTTCTCCACATTTTATTCTTAAAGCCTACTTACTAACTACCAGGGTTTTGTTCACCTCAAACCAAAATTTCCTAAAGCCCAAGTTTGATCCCAGGACTTCATAGAAACCCCCTAACCTTCCAAAATCACTCACTTAATAGGTCCAACTTGCATTCGTGACGTTCTCTTGTTCTCAAAAATTTTAAATGCTCCCAAGCCCAAGGCCCAATAGGCCCAATTCTACTAGGCCCAAATTCGGGTCGTTACAACTTCTCGGATAGTAGATGTAGTGCAGATGTCTGGAGGAAGATCCTTGTTTAAGCAATGCAAGTTAGTTACTCGATTGACCTTAGTTGGTAATATCCTAGTTTCAGCGAGGTTAATGACTAGAGCGAGTTTTTCCTTTCAAGACAAAGGAGTTCAGAAATGAGATAATGGATGGTATTTTAAATAAGCTCTGAGTGAGTTTGACTAAGACGTTAAAATTTAGGTCGAATAATATTTCCATTGTTGATTTTACCTTGAGGTAGAATTCGTATGTTGATGAATTCAGAACTTATGCAGAAGGTTTTGGTATGAGACTTAGTAATAGCATGTCTACTCATGCAAGACTAAGAAAAAGTGCAGTTTTATGCATAAATGTTTTGACAATTGAGTACATTTCACGATATGATTGAGTTTATGGTCAGAAGTAGTCAACCACTAAAAGTTGAATTTTCAAAGCGTACAAGTCAGGACTATTACAACCGGTGGATATCCTAGTGATAAAGTGAGATAAAATACAATAGATTTCAAATTTGAAGTGACTTGATTTCCAAGGAGGGGAATGTCATCCAAATTTTTGTGAAGTATGCGATAAAGATTCGAATGATCATTTTGGCATGTGCCGAGTTCATAGTTATAAAATTACTGACTATAAGTGCCCGGGAGGAAGAGTAATCTAGGTCTCAAAATTGTGCTTCGACCTTGTGTACGACAGCTTAAAGGTTGTTGGCGAGAGAAACTTGAGGATAAGTTGATTTGTGATTTTGAAGAGTTGGTGGAAATGTTTCAGGAATGTTAATAGCAACTTTTCCTGGTAATATTTTTGGGGACGAAAATTCCTAATGGGGAGAATTGTAACAGCCCGATTTACGGGCTAGTCAGAACAGTGATATCGAGATCACTAATTCGAGGTTTGAGAAAATTATTTTCATGTTATTTTGTGTGTTATAACATGTTTATAAGGATGTATGGAAATTTTTGTGCCTTTGTTTTAGCGATTTCATGCCTATTCGCGAAATTGGACTAAATCGCATAAAGTGCAAAAGTTCTATTTTCTTTGCTAGAGGTGCCAAATAGCTATAGAATGTAAATGGGAGGTCTTTGAAGTGCAATTACACCTTCCTAAGAGAGATGGGCGGTCAAGGGGACAAGGAATTAAAAGTTTGACAAGAGTTGGTGACTTTTGTTGACTAAATGAATAAAATAAGATGAAATAAGCAAAAAGGCTATCATCTTTTTATTTTCTTCTCTTCTCCCACCAAAAATATAAGCAAGAATGGGGTTCTTGAAGCTCAAAATTTCAGCAACTCATTTTCTCTACAAGTAAGTAATTTTGATGGTATAAGTTGATAATTTTTGTACTTTTGGAGTCCCCAAAGCTTAAGCTAGCTAATGAGGGGACTAATTTACAATATGGTTGAAAGTCTATGGACTTGCCATGAGAGAGTATATGTTGGTTGCTGAGTTTTTAGGGAAGAAAAGAGATGTTGGGAAGATGAGAAACAACTTTTGTGAAAGGTGTTGTCATGAAAACACCTAATTAGGACTAAGATGCAAATGTTGTAATTTGTTCATTAATCCATGAAATAGTTGGAATGATGAATAGTTGTAAGAGGATTAAATGTTCAGCTAGGTTTGTTTAATAAGAAAATGTGATGAAAAGTGATTTACGAGCCTAGGGGCAAAATCATAAATTTGCCAAAGTATATGGGCAAAATAGTAATTTTTGCCTAAGTGTGGTTTATGATGTATTATGGTTTATAAGTGATTAAATGAGTAAATTTTATTGTTCCAGATCAAAGAAAATGAGATTCGGACCTAGAACGAGAGAAAAGAGGCATATGGACAAATAGGTTCCTTTCTACTTTTCGATATTGAGGTAAGTTCGTGTGCAAATGTTGTAATTATATGCGGGATATTTAATATTCCAATGCTGTATGGAATGTATATTTACTTTATGAATGTGTTAAATATATTTTGATGAGATGTCAAGAGAATTGAATCTAAGAGTAGAGAGAATGCAAAGGTCATGATACGATGGCAATTAAGGTTCCGTATAAGACCATATTTGGAATATGGCCTCGGTGGGAGATATTGAATAAGACCATGTCAGGGACATGGCATCGATATGATATTTTCTGTAAGACCCTATCGGGGACATGATGTTCATGTGAGATTATATGTATGAGATTCGAAAGTGTTATTCAACAATTTGAGTGATTCAACAAGTATGTTGAAAATGAGATAGTATGTGGTTGTGCCATGAGAGGTACAAGTATGTGTTAGAATTAAATTGAGGTGAATTTAGTATATGATGAACCCATAGTGGGTTATGTGTAAATGATTATTCTAGAAATCTAAGTAGGAATGGTAGTGTGTGAAGATGTTCCCGGATGAACATTTGAAATAGAGAAATGTATTTGGATAATTATCCATGAATGTATAATAACGGTGGGCAATGTGCGATACCACCTTATTAATTGATAGTGATGGGCTGTGTGCGTTACCACCTTATTAATCATTAAACGATAGGCTGTGTGCGATACCATTGCTTATATTAATATTTGGTGGGCTAAGTGCGATACCACCGTAATTATAATTGATTGGTGGGCTATGTGCGATACTACCCTATTAGAGATTGATGGTGGGCTAAGTGCGAAACCACCGAGTGACTGGTAGTAGAAGTGGTTCATTGAGAAGTTACGATGTGTTGTATAATGTGACTATGTGATGATAAGTGGAGCGATGTAAGTTAATGAATGCGAGCCTTAAGGTCGAGATATGGTTAGAACGTGGTAAGAGACGGAGTAAGTAAGCATTATGAATGATTGAATGGGTAACCATGAGTTAAAAGTAAAACTCATTATAATACCCTGTGATTGTGTATAACCAATGAATATCAATAATTGATTATTAGTTGCATATGAACTTACTAAGCATTATTGCTTACTCCCTTTCTTTTCCCGTCTCTTATAGGTTAGCTTAACTAGCTCGGATTGGAGATTGCCGGAGATGTTTTCACACTATCAAGCAGACAATTGGTATGAGGTTTCAAGTTCTTGTGAGTTATGGCATGTATAGGGATCTTATTTTAGTTTAGTTTAAGTCATTGTTAAGGAGCCAAATGCATTGGCTTAAACAAGCTATGAGACGATTGTGTATAGCCATAGATGATGGCTTAAGTAGATTGAAATTGTATTAGAAATAGTTCTCCCTCGTGTATGGAATGAAGACTTCATTTTCATGAATCAAACGTGTTAATTCAAGTGTTATAAATGATAATATGTGAAGTTTATGTGATGGTGTACGAATGTATGCAAGTGAGGATGACAAGAGCTTGGCAAATAGCCTTGTTCTTGTCCACACAGGTAGGCACACGAGCGTGTGTTTAGGCCGTGTGAAGTCTGCACCTTGAATTTGGAATTTAAATCGCCACACTGTTGAAGCACACAGGCATGCGACAGGCCGTGTCGATTAATCAGAGGTGACCACAGGCCAGCCATATGGGCGTGTGCCCAGGCCGTGTGATTCAAGTCAGTGTCGACCACTGGCGTCGAACACGGGCGTGGCAATTTTCTCCATGGGCGTGTGGCCCGTGTTTAGGTAAAAAAAAATTTAAGTGCGTAAAAGTATTCAAATCATCTCCGGAACCTTTTGGAAGCAAGTGTAGGGCCTCGTAGGTCCATTATAAGGACGATAGACGTATGAATGGAAAAGTTTTAAATTGGAGAGAATTTTTATAGCCTTAAGAGGAATGATCAGACAAGTCAAGTCCGGTAATGCCTAGTGCCCGGTTCCAGCATAGAATCCGGGTAAGGGGTGCTACAACACTCCATCATAAAAGAAAGAAGAATTAATGTTGGTAGGATCATTTTTCAGGAAGTACACCAGTGTGTTGAGAAGAATGCTGGTAGTTTAAACTTTCCTTCACTTATTACTGCTCCATGTTGAACCGCCCGAGTCCCTCTCAAGGAGGATGATGATATCACCCCCAACAAGGGTGGACTATCTAGGACCATCTTTGCCAAGATTCAAGGCACTGATGCTGCAAGGGCAACACAACATAGTCAGACCACTACTCCACTGCAGCGCATTCTCCCACGGCAACACCTTTAGTTTCTTGTAGCTCCCTCAAAGAGCAAATATTGCACTCCTTAAAGCAGTTGGAGTAGAGGATGTCCCTTTTTGAAATTCAACAGTTTCACCTGGCTGAAGAGATGGTCCAGGCCTAACAGCAGCAAGCTCAATATTGGGCCTATGTGAGGAGGAGGTATTTGGCTCTCAAAAGATCCTTGCAAAAGAATTTTACAAAGCCAATGCCAGACTTTCTTGTCTTCCCTGCCACTTTGCTTGCATTTTTTGATGCTGCTGAGGAGCCCACTCAAACTGCTACTGAGGAGCCTACTCAACCTGCTACTATATATCCCGAAAAGATGACATCCCTAAATATTGAGAAGGATGAAGTAGAAGAAAAGGATGAAACTGCCACTACTGCCACCACCAAAGGTAAGAACGCTGTTCCACCTTTGCCATCAACTTCTGTAACTGCACAGACCATGACATTGATCATCTGATCAATGAGCTCACAAAATGTGATAAGGAGGGGGAAGAGATGAACCCCAAAAAAAGAAAATGGTAGTATAAAGTCAGTGCCCGAAAATCCACTCGTTGGTAAACTAAAGTATTTACATGCTAGTCCAAGACAGCTAAGTTATCTATTTTTTTCATGCATCTTGCATTTTATTTCTTTCGCCATGGAATTTTTTGTAGAAATTTCCCTTTTTATTGTTATCTTATATGTCTGGTCATGCATTTAAGACAATGCATCCCTTAGGTTTGGGGATGTGTTGTGCATTTAGGTTGTATTTCATATTTAACATGTATCACCATTTTAGTAAAGTCATTTTACTATATTTAAATCTATTTTGCCACTGCAATGTAACTATTAAGTACTATTTGCCTATGAGGAGTACAATCAGTACTTATAATGTTTGATGATGAACTTAGATTCTTCAATACACCTAGAGCATGTGACAGTGGATTAGGTGAATTTAGCTTAGGATTGATTGCTTGAAAATCAATTTATAAAAATGAGATTTCCTATACTCAATTTTTTCGGATTATAGCGAGTATCTTCTAATGAACTTAGGGACTTTTGAAGCCAAATTCAACCATATTGCCTCAACATTGTTAAATAAAGGACAATAGGCACTCCAATACTTAGAATTTTTGAGTAAGTTAGCACCACTTTGTTTGCTACATCGTGTTGTTTACTAGAAAGGTGAGTTGAAGTAAGAGTGTGTAATAGAAAGTAAAAAAATTAGGGGCACTCCACTATAGTAACAGGCTGAGTAGCTAAAGAGGTAGTTGTTTGCTCTATCCATTTTCTAAGTCAAAAGCCTTAGCTTCAAAAGTGTTTTCTATTTAAATTGTGACATGATTAAGTACTAGGTAATTCAATGCATGTTCCATTGTGATTATCAAGTCAAAGAATTTTGTGACATGCTAAATCCCCTAATATACTACAGAAAAAAAAAAGACATGAAAAAAAACACAAATATAAATGGTTTATACATTTCAAGTATGCTTAGAGCAAGAGTAACTTGAGTTTAGGTCACAAATGAACTGAGTAAATTATGAGATATTTGTTATGGCCATAAAGTACATAGTACTCAGGAAATTTTGTTTTTAGGGAGCAACATTTGAAACTCAAACAAGTTTTTAAGAAGATTGTTGAAAAATTATGTATATATTGATCTTCAAATAGATTGACAATACAATATGGGTACATCCACTGGCAATATTTTTGCATTCAATCACTCATGCATATTTTGCTTAAGGACAAGCAATAACTCAGGTTTGGAGGTGTGATAACTCTTAAAAAGAGTTATATTTCATGCCTTTAGACCTATCTAATTGCTTGTATTTGGTACATTTAGTTGCATTTTAGGACTTTTCATTGGTATTTTTATCATTGCATTAGGAGCTTGGACTATATTTAAATGTTAGGTAGTTTTAATTGCATGTGGAAGGGTTGTTTTTGGTGGTTTGGTAGGTGCAGGATGTGGAGATGGCAATAAAATAGTGAAGGTTTGCTGGGGGGAAAAGGTTAGACAGTTTACCGATATGAATGCCATGGCAATTTCAAGAAGATAACGAAGTCAACACTCAACGCATACCAGTTTTAGCCCAACTTTACTTGTACCAGAAAAAGCTACCTATAAAAGAAGAGAAGATATCATGGGCTATTTGAGTTACCCTAAGAAGAAAAGCTTATAAAAATCCATTGGAGGAAACCCTAAATGGTGTGGAGATCCAGAGACAACAATAGAGGGTAGCTGTTGAGTAGAGACGAAAGGAGGAAACCATAGGCAATCCCTCTCAGCCACCACAGGACACTATGCTACTGGATTGTGGATTGACTTGGCGACAATCATCTTTCAAAGTTCTTCCATTATTTCTTAATTTGTTCTCCCGTGAATTGATTTGATCAAAATGATGTTGGATGTTATTTTGAACTAGAATATTAGTTGCCAACCCATGAGCTAAATCTCATAGGGTTGGGATTACATGATGAAACTTTTATTTTTGTTAATGGTTTAAGCATATATTTGATTTAATCAACTATTTGATATAATTGTTTTTATTTCCCAATTGTATGCGTACATTCTCTAGACATAGATGTGTGTGCAATATGCCTATAAACTGATTCTAATTCTGAAATGGTTAGATTAGTTGTACAGGAATTGAATGATACAAGCGGGTATTCGACCGAATATTTGTAGTAGACTCTAGACATACAACAACGTTTGTATAGATGAAGAAAAAATAGTGTAGGGTACCGTGCTAAGGCCTACGGACACATGCTAGGTAACTTGAGATCTAGCTCTCGAAAGAAGTAGGTAACTTTAGGTCTCTTCTGAGCAGTAGATTGAGTACGATTTTGCTGAGGCATTATTGAAAGTAAGGGCAGACTCTTAGTAATCCCAACCTTCCAAATCAACATCGTAGACCCTTAATCATTTGACGTAGTATCTTTTCCATAACATTCTTAGTTATTTATTTATTCATTTGCAGATTATTTAAGTAATTATTTTCATAATTTGCATTACACTTTTACTTTTATTTTGCCTTAGTTGTAACAGCCCGTTTTCAATGAAATCTGAATAGTGGTTTCGGGACGACAAATCTAATTGGAAAATATTTATTTTATTATTATTTTAATGTTTACAACTTGTTAGTACCACCGTATAAAAATTTGGTTACAAAATTTTATTGTTTGCATACTTAATTCGATAAAAAGGACGAAATTGAAAAAAGTGCAAAATTAGGGTTCTATAAGCTAAAAGCACTAAATAGCTATGAAACATAAATGTTTGAGCACTTGGATGGTAAATAGACCATTTTTATATTGAGTGGATAAAGACGGACATTAATTAGATGAATTTTAAGGTTTATAATAAGGGTTATATATGTAATTTAATAAATAAAAACAAATTAAGTAAAACAAAGTCAAATATTCTTCTTCATTTCATCTTCTTATCGAAATTGAAGGGAGGAAAAACACCATTTTAAGGTTCATAGCATTCGGTCAAGTCTCCTTGTGCATGTAAGTTACTTTTGGTTCCGTTTTAAATGATTTCTATGTTTTTGGAGTCGTTGTAGCTTAATCTAGCTAGTCGAGGGACTAATTTGCAAAACTGTTAAAAGGTTACGGTTTTGCCATTAATGAATCCATGTTTTTTTTATGTTTGATGAAGAAAATTGTTAGTTGTTGTTAGATAAACCACTTTTATTAAGTGATTTTTGATGAAATTGTCATTTAGGGATTAAATAAAAAATAGAAAAATATACATGGTGAAATTGTGAAATAAAATAAATGTAGGGCTTGCTAGGGGCCTACATGAAATTTGGATATGGTGGGTTGAGGGTGAATTGCATGAATTTTCATTTTTATGAGCTAGGGACTAAATTGTAATGATCAAAATATAGAGTCAAAAGTGTAATTTTGCTAAAATGTGTATTTGGACTAAATTGAATATAATAGTTATTAAACTGATCAAATTTACTTATTTAGCTCAAGATAGACCACGTACAGTTCTAGATCAAGGTAAAGAAAAAGCTTTAGATTAATCGACTCCATTTCTACGTATATCGCCGAGGTAAGTTCGTACGTTCAAATAGCGTTTTAAAGTATGTTTTAAATGCTATTTTTTATACAATATCAAATTGTCTCGGTGGAAAAATCCAATGCCGTATCGACGATCATCGGCTAATGAAAAGGGATAGCTTCGACTATCAAAACAATGAAAAGGATAGCCTCGACTATCGAATTATGAAAAGGGATGGTGACGACATCAACAATGAAAAAGGATGGTGATGACCATCGAACAATGAAAAGGGAAAGCTTCGACTACCGAATTATGAAAAGGGATAGCTTCGGGATGGTGATGACCATCAACAATGAAAAGGGATAGTGACGACCATCAAATAATAAAAAGGGATAGCTTCGACTATCGAGCTATGAAAAAGGTTGGGACAACCATCGTGATTTTACTCGTGTGAGTTTCGGTAAGAACTATCGATGCAATTTACCTTATTACTATGGAAGGTAGGAAGTGTGTGTTATCCATGGCAATGAGAAGTATAAATTCACTTGATTTAAGTTTATGAATCATTTATTTTTTTGTTGAATTGACACATATGTATTTTAAGATTATGAAATGTATTAATAAGCATAGTTTGTATAGTACGAACTTACTAAGCATAACATGCTTAGTGTTTATTTTCTATGTTTTGTAGTTAATCGGAAGCTCGTTCAGGTTGGAAAGTCGTCGGAGGCCTATCACACTATGCATCGGCTAAATCAGTAGATTTTGGTGTTTCTAAGTTTTGGTTATAATGGCATGTACAGATGTTTTGGTCGATATTATAAACATTATGTTTTGGCACGTATACTTGTTATTATGATTTTTAATATTTTGGTATTTTAGTACTTGAATGGTATGTGTTGGAATGGTCAAGTAAATACATGTTGTGAATGACCATTTTAGTGTGTTTGAATGTAACTATTGTGATGTGAAATGATATGGAATTTTGGTTTGCCAATGTTAAGATATTAATGATTATATTATGCTTGTGTTTAGATATGTTTATGTTAAGTAAATTGAGGTGCCTTAGGGCATATTGGTTGAATGAATTAGTATGTTATTGTATTCACTTGATTATGAACATTTTAGGTACACTTTTAAAGCCTTGAATTGGGTGCATTTGAGTTGCACAAGTGTGAATATTTTGGGTGAAAGAATTGGCTTGAAAATAGACTAATTCTTGTCCACACAGCCTAAGACACGGGCATGTGTCTTAGTCATGTGTCCCTTGTAGCTTTCAAAGGGTTGCAAGACAGGCAGTTACCTGGGCACGAACATGGGCTGGGACACGACTGTGTGTCCCTACTTCGAATGTCCAAACAGCCGAAGACACGGGCGTATGTCTCAGCCGTGTGAGTCACACGGCCGTGTGACCCCTGCAGTTTTAAATTTTTCACCTTTTTCTGAAAAATTCTATATGTTTCTGATTTAGTCCCGATTTGTTTCTAATGTGTTTTTAGGGCCTCGAGCTCAAATAAGGGACAATATGTATATCTTTGGTTAGTTTTGCTATGACTGATGATGTGAATTGAATGTTTTAAATTTTTTGATCGTTTTGAATTGAAATCTCTGGTAATGCTCTGTAACCTTATTCTGGCTACGGATATGGGTCAGCGGTGTTACATTAGCATTTTTTAGTATTAGTGTCACAGGCCGTGTAAAAACAGGGGGTACATACTGACTTGGGTCACACAACCAACCACATGCCCGTGTGTCTAGCTCGTGTGCCCTTCGAAGTGGCCACACACTCCCGTGTGCCAGGCCGTGAGTTAGGCCATGCCAAACCTACATGGTATACTGACTTATGCAACACGGCCAAGTCACACGCCCGTGTGCTAGGCCATGTGCCAATTAGGGGGTATACTGATTTGTACCACACGGCCAAGCACACGCCTGTGTGTGAGACCGTGTGGAGCATACTGAATTCATTTCAATTTCAACACTAGGGGACACACGGCCGTGTAACTTGACCGTGTGTCACACATGGCTGAGACACGCCCGTGTCTCTGCCCGCGTGGACAAAAAATAAGCTATTTACCAAGCCATTTTTCCACACATTTTGCACAAACCTAAACCAACTCAAATGGTACCAATCCATAGCACAAATAACATTTCAATTCATCCATAATCAAGCCTAATTCATACCATTCTCAATACCAACAATCAACATGCTTATAACCTCAAATCTTACTCCATCAAAACATACCAATTCAACTAACTCTACCTTTACTAAACATACATTATTTTGAATCAATTCACAAGCATAAATCACATATAATATCAAACATATATTCACATATATGCACATAACCAAAATTCACCAAATTAAGCCAACTCTCATGGCTATATTTACAACTCAAAACTTATACATTTACAATGCGAATTATTTTGGCCAACATCATTACCAAAACATAATCAACATGACTCAAACTCCTATACATGCCATATACTTAAAACATAGTTTCAAAAGTACCGAAAAAGTCATTGGATAGTGTGGTGAAGTCTTTGACAATCCTCGAATCCGAGCTAGCTTTGAAATCACTATAAAACATGGAAAAACAACAAAGTAAGCTATATAGCTTAGTAAGCTCGTATGTTAACTATGAGCAACTATCATCATTCATTAGTAAATCATATAATGGAAAACAATGTGCAACAATTCTATTAAAACGATCAAATGATAATTCATATAACTTACCAAGGAACTCATCAATTTCATAGTTTTCAATACTCAATTCATTTTTGTACGTACCTGTGCTATCGCATACTAATCTCATACTCAATCACATCCTTCATTTACCCGTTGAACCATTTAGAATAGAAGTCGGATACTCAAGGTCTCACTCAATAAGTACCTATACCATAGCCCGTAGCCAAATTAAGGTAACTTATTTGAAACTTTGATATCATTACCCGAAGCCAAATCAGCCAATATGCACGGCCCGAAGCCAAATCGGTTTATCTCGCACACATAGTGCTAAATCATGGCCCAAAGCCAACTCAAGTATACCTAATGACTTGTCACTAGCATCCTAAACTAATCCTAAGGTTCAATCAGAATTTTAATTGTCGAATCTTCATCGAATCATTTTTGAACTCGTCCGTAATCACAATATCACAATTTATGCTATATCAAAGCATATAAAATACATTTGAAATTAATTTATAACATACGAACTTACCTCTGATGTTAAAACAGTAAATCGAGTTGATTAGTCGATAAATTTATCTTTTCCTCGATCCAAGCCCGTATTTCACTTTTCTTGATCTAAATATATTCAAAATTAACTTATTTAATCATCTATTCATTCAATTTAGTCCAAAACATTCTTTAAGGCACATTTAACCTTTTACCCCCTAAACTTTCACATTTTCACAATTTAGTCCTTATTGCATAAAAATACAAATTCATGCAATTAAGTCCCTACCTATGCTAGCCGAATTTCTCTAGTATTCCTATTAGCCCATATTTGTTTTTTATTCACACTCTTAACCACCACATTTCACATTTTCTCAATTTAATCCCTTTTTGACATTTTTGTCAAAAATCACTTTACAAAAGTTATTAATCTAACATTAAACCTTCCAAATCTATCATAATTCATCAAACTACTCAAGCATTCAACAATGGAAACATGATAATTCTTTAACAGATTCAAAATCTAAGGTACGTGCTAGCTAGAATACGAAGCAACGATCACAAAAACATAGAAATCATTAAAAACGGGACGAAAATCACTCACCAATTAAGAAATGAAGTAGCCGAACCGAGGAACCCTAAAAATGGTTTCTGCTTCTTTCAATTTCGGTCGATGAATACATTAAAGAAGATGACCATTTTTTTTATAGTTTTCTTAAGTTAATTTATTAAATTACCTCTTTAACCTTATTAATAAACCATTAAAACACCTAATACATGTCCAAAAATGTCCACTAACTATATAAATGAGTTAATTACCATATAAGGACCTCCACTTTAATATTCCATAGCTATTATACACATTTAGCTATTAGAACAGAACTTTTGCACTTTACGCTATTTAGTCCTTTTTATCAAATTGACCATTCAAACGATAAAATTTCTTAACGAAATTTTCACACAATCACTCAATCATGATGCAAACATTAAAATAACAATAAAATAAATATTTTGATCTCAGATTTGTAGTCCTGAAACCACTGCTCCGATTTGACCAAAAACAGGCTGTTACAACTCTCCCCCTTAGGGATTTTCGTCCCTGAAAATCTTACCAGTAAAAAGGATAGGGTATTGTTTTCTCATACCTTCTTTGGGTTCCCACGTAGCTTCCTCGATCCCGCGTTTATGCCAAAGAACCTTCACTAGGGCTATACATTCATTTCTCAATTCTTTGATTTCTCGAGCTAAAATTCTGATCGGTTCTTCGTTGTACGTTATATCAGGCTGAATCTCAATTTTTGACGGCGAAATCACATGTGAGGGATTCGATCGATAATGTCGCAACATCGACACGTGAAACACATTATGGATCTTTTCTAACTCTAAAGGTAAAGCTATTCGATATGCCATTGGTACTTCTCTTTCGATGATTACATACGGCCCAAAGAAACGTGGACTCAACTTGCCTTTCTGACCAAATCTAAGGATTTTCTTTCACGGAGATACTTTCAAAAGCACTTTATCACCGATCTGGAATTCAATGTCTTTTAGTGCACCCCTATCCCGTATCCGTCACCGGATTAGAGTTAAGTGCATTACCATATAGATCGGACCTTATTCAGAAAATCCATAAAACAAATCATCAATTACAATCATCATGTCCCATCTATAGGTCGTGCTTTAAACAGAGTCGGGACTAAACCGGAACATATACATAAATTCTCAAAAAAATTTAAACTTTCTAAGTTTAAGGGGTTACACGCCCCTGTGGGCAGGCCGTGTGCCTCCCACGGCTGCTAGACACGCCCATGTGTCTCCCCCGTGGTCGAATCTGACTAACTCCACGGCCACAAAGCACACCCGTGTACCTTGGCTGTGGTCGAGTCTGTCTTGGCTCCACGGCCACCTAGCACGCCCTTGCACTTTGGCTGTGGTCGATTCTGACTATACCACACGGCTTCCAGGCACGTCTGTGTGCCAAGGCAGTGTACTATTAATCAGCTACTGACTTAGTCCCACGATCAATAGGCACGCCCGTGTGCCACGACCGTGTGGCAAAATAGGCCATTTGCAAGGCCAAAATGCCACCCATTATAGGGTCTTACCTATAAGCAATTTTCCAATTCAATTTATGCACAATTAGACATCAAAAACATGTTAAAATAACCATTCAACCTCTACATGTAAGTCCAAATCCATTCATAACAAATTACAAGACTAAAACCCATGTAATCACAAGCATAATTCATCCATACTTACCTTAAACTTAACCACTTCATATACTATCAAACTATACCAAAACATACATCACATGTCATATTCATTAATGCATATTGCCATCACATAACTAGCCAAATCACATGGCTAAGTTCACTTCATATTCATAAACAAATAACTAGCCTATACATGCCATATCTAACTATATACATTTCCAAAATATACCAAAACAAGTTGAGTAGTGTGATGACGATCCTCGACTATCCCCGAGCCTTCACTAGCTTTGATGATCTATAAAACAGAACAAACACACACACAGAGTAAGCTTTCAAAAAGCTTAGTAAGCCATATACAAATAAACTTAATACACAATGCATATAACCTGTAACACCCCAAACCCGATCAATACGCCACGACCGAATCTGGCATGCCACAGAGGAAAACGTTCTGAAAAGAATTGTGTTTTCGATTAAATTATAGTGAAAAACTCTTTTTTGCTCTATGTTTGAAGAAATCAGGTGTATAATAAGTTAAAAATTGATAATTTACTTTGAAATTCCATAAATAACACTATAAAACTTAGTTGTCAAACCATAGGTTAGAAAACATTTATGCCATTTTAAGAAAAACCCAAATTATTACTTTGAAAACTGTTTGCATTTTAGTGTAGAAACTTCAATTTGGAAATCATTTAAGTTGTCAAAAACACTTAAGTTGTAATTTTACTATCAAACGATTTATATTACCCGATGGTAAGATTTTGAAAACTGTTGCGTTTTTATAGTTTAAAAAACTTTGGGCTCAATTATTAAATCAACCATGATATTTATTTAGCCATGTTTAAAACAAGTCCAAAGCATATAAATAATCCAAAAACATAATTAAAGAGGCCTTATTACAAATTCAAATAAAGACGAAAACCAAATTAAAATAAAATAAAATACCCAAATCGAAGTTCATGTAAAACCGAATTTTATTGCATGGCCTCCTCGAGATCATCCGGCTCCTCATCTGCGATCTACGAATCACCTGAAAAGATAAGGGAGAAGGTGAGTCACCAAGACTCAGTGCATAAATCCTTCCCCCGATTAATGCAACATTCTTACACAATTCATAACCAAGCAATATATATATAATGCACCCAACCTAGCCATCCATAACTCCTTTTCTACCCCGTGTGGTACCAAACCACTGGTGGTGCCAAACTACTGGTGACCCAAAGTCACGGTATCCAATAATGTGGTGCCAAACCACTGGTGACCCAAAGTCACGAATAATCAAGTTGTGGGGCCAACCCACGTGTGATACCAAATCACTGGCGACGATCCCGTAATATCAAATGTGGGGCCAACCCACTGTGGTGCTAAGCCACTGGGACGAGTCGCTATGAGGTGCCAAACCTCTGGTGTCCCAAAGACACGAAATAATCTTGTGGTACCAAACCACTGGAGGTGCCAAACCTCTGGTGTCCCAAAGACACGGATATCAAATCCTTCCCCCTCCTCTCATATCACCCATACCAATGCAACATTTAAACAAATCATGCCATTATACTTTATTAGGAATCACTTAGCAAATATATCATAAATCGTATCATCATGCATCATATTGCAAAAGTCATATCGAAACGTACTTACCCGATTCCTTGCTCATACTCTTACGGTGTCATATTGAGAATCTCATAATTTTCGACTTTATCAACATGATTAGAATATTTATATATTTATATTAACGAGTTATGAAGTGTGTAAGGTACACACCTGTCACTAGCGAAATCACTAAATCTCGAAGACCCGATCTACCGCACTAGATCTCCTTGTCCTACATTCGGCCAACACTTAGATTAATAACACAGACCATTCGGCCAATAACAAACCTTAGTCTTAATAGCCTTCGGCTTTACATCCTCTTAAAGAATAATGAACCAACAAAAATCCTTACCACTTGACTTACCACTACGATTGCTAGAGAAATAGGGTTAAATCGATTGTTTCCGAGATCCCGAAGAGCCTAAAAGAAATAAGTTCCTATGAATAGTTAGAACCTTGCAACAAATGCCCAAAAATTCGGCCTTTGCCCTCGAGAAAAACAATATAGAAAAGAGAGAAGGAATAAGGAAATTCGGCCAAGACACTTACCTATCTTCAAAACCGATTATAGGTGAACCCAAAGAAAATCTACCCTTGATGATATTTGGCCAAGATAACACCAGAAGAGAGAAAAAGATTCGGCTATAGTGGAGAAAAAGAAAGGAAAATAAAAGTGAAAATAGGAGAAGGAGGATTCAGAAATAGAAGAAAGAAGAAAATGGAAGAAGAAAATAGAATGGGGGATGGATGTTTTTAACTTTGAGCAAAAGTGAAAGAAAAAAAAAGAATTGGGGAGGAGGAAGATTCGGCCAAGAGAAAGTAAAAAGAAATGTGGGTTTTGAACAAGTATGAAAAGAAAGAAAAGAGAGATGGGAGAAAGAGGTTCGGCTAAACACCTTGTTTGCGGAAAAAGAGAAGAGCACAAAGTGCTAAGTGTGGTTTCGGTTTCAAAAGAGAAATGAAAGAAAGCAATTAGAATTTGGTTCAAGGATGAAAGCCAAAACAAAAACAAAATTGCACCTAATGTCCAAGACACATTCGGCTAAGGAGGAAAATTTTGGAGAGGAAAAGAAAAATGCAAAAGATGCACAAAATGCTAAGAATTAACCAACTAATCCCCCCCAAATTCCTATCAACATTCGGCCACCCCCTAGCCACCCATGCCGTCCACATTCATGGACTAATGGCCATAGAAGAATTTCCAAAACAACTCTCCAACATTCAAGCCTTTTGTCCCCCTATCCTTCCTTAATCCATAAGATTGTTATCCCAAAATACAAGCTTTCCTAATCTATTATTCAACTTGCCATAAAATTTAAAGTCTAACTTACCATATGTATAGTTTGACCGACACTTATTGTAAGGTGCATAAAAATAAAGTCTTCAAAATGTATTCCATGCTACTCGAACCACTTCCCTCAAGCAACCCTTCATGCACTATAACCATCATGCCACTAACTCCTCATGTGCTAAATTTAGACACTTAAATTAACTTAAGTGTCAGTATCTCCTAATCCACTTCACTAAATTTTCAATGCTAAAAATTATTCTAGCTTAGCTAATAATTCCAAGCCTTCACGAAACTATACTAAGCACATAATAAAAAATCATACTCGAGCTAACACAAGTAACAAGATGATACTCAAATTTTTAAGATGTTATAATTCTACCCCCTTAAAATAATTTCGTCCTCGAAATTACCTGATCAAAAGAGTTGAGGGTACTGCTGCCTCATCACATCCTCCGGTTCCCACGTACTTCTTCTACGCCATGATTTTGCCATAAAACCTTCACTAATGGAACTGACTTCCTGCGCAACACTTTCACATCTCGATCTAGAATCTGCACTGGTTCTTCTTCTATCGTCAAATCTGGACTCACCTCTATTTCCTCTACCGCCACAACATGCGATGGATCAGAACGATAGCGTCTAAACATGGAGACATGGAACACATCATGTATCTGACTCAGTTCTACTGGCAACTCGGGCTGATAAGCTACTGGTCCCACTCATCTCAACACCTTAAACGGCCCAATAAACCTTGGACTTAACTTGCCTTTTCTCCCAAATCTTAACACTTTCTTCCATGGCGAGACCTTCAGACAAACTTTGTCACCCACGACAAACTCTATATCCCTCCGCTTGAGATCGGCATATGACTTCTGCCTATCCGAAGATTTCTTCAACCGAGCTTGAATCAACTTCACCTTATCCTCAGTTTCTGCAACCAACTCTGGTCCTAACATCTGACGCTCACCCAACTCTGTCCAACATGTAGGTGTGCGACACCTCCTACCATACAACGCCTCATATGGTGCCATCTTAATGCTTGCCTGATAACTATTGTTGTATGCGAACTCAGCTAATGGTAAAAACTCTTCCCAGCTACCTCTGAAATCCAAAACACAACCTCTCAACATATCCTCTAAAATCTGTATAACCCGTTCCGACTGCCCGTCAGACTGTGGATGAAATGCCGTACTGAAATCCAACCGCGTACCCAAAGCTTGATGTAACGCTCTCCAAAACCTCGACGTAAATCTAGGATCTCTGTCTGAGATGATCGACACTGGCACACCATGCAACCTCACTATCTCCGCCACGTACAACTTAGCTAACTTCTAAAGCGAGTAATCCACCCTTACCGGAATAAAATGAGCTGACTTAGTCAAACGATCCATAATCACCCAAACTGAGTCCTTCTTACTAGGTGTAAGAGGTAATCCACTGAAAAAGTCCACAGCGATCCTTTCCCACTTCCACCGTGGAATCTTCACCGGCTGAAGTAACCAGGACGGCAACTGATGTTTAGCGTTGACCTGCTGACATGTCAGACATTTACCCACAAACTCAGTTACCTCCCGCTTCAGACCTGGCCACCAAAACTACTCTCTTAAATCCCGATACATCTTGCTACCTCCAGGATGCATAGCATATGGGCTGCTATGTGCATCCCGAAGAATCCTTTGCCTCAACTCAACATCCTTCGGCATACAAGCTCTCCCTTGAAAATACAATACTCCATCACTGGACAAACTATAATCCTCTAAACCACCATTCTGAGCCTGCAACCTCTGATCATTCAAACCATTATCCTCTAACTGTTTTTCCTTGATCTGCTCTAACCAAGTCGGCTTGACTTGCAATTCAGCCAAAAGACTCCCATCGTCATACAAACTAAGACGAGCAAACATTTATCTTAAGTCTGATACAACCTTACGGCTCAACGCGTCTGCCACCACGTTAGCCTTGCCCTGATGATATTCAATCGAACAGTCGTAGTCCTTCAACAACTCAATCCATCTACGCTGCCTCAAGTTCAAATCCTTCTGAGTCAAAAGATACTTAAGACTCTTGTGATCCGTGTAGACTATCGACTTCTCTCCGTACAAATAGTGTCTCCAAATCTTCAAAGCGAAAATCACTGTGGCTAATTCCAAATCATGCGTCGGATAGTTAACTTCATGTGGTCTCAACTGTCGAGATGCATAAGCCACTACCTTCCCTTCCTGCATCAGCACACATCCCAAGCCAGTATGTGATGCATCACAGTAAACCGTGAATTCCTTGCCTGCCTCAGGTTGAATCAAAACCGAAGCTTCAGTCAGAATCTTCTTCAACTTGTCGAAACTTCCTTGTTGCTTCTCAGTCCACACAAATGGAACTCCTTTCCTCAACAACTTGGTCATCGGTGCTGCGATCAAAGAAAATCCCTCTACAAATCTTCGGTAATACCCCGCCAGACCTAGAAAACTCCGAATCTCAGCCACTGACTTAGGCGGCTTCCAATCCAACACTGCTTCGATCTTTCGAGGATCCACTCTAATCCCCTCAGCTAATACTACGTGACCCAAGAAAGTCACCTCCCTAAGCCAGAACTCGCATTTACTAAATTTAGCATAAAGCTACTTTTCCCTCAGAATCTGCAATACTACTCACAAGTGCGCATCATGCTCCTCCTCTGACTTGGAGTATACCAAAATATCGTCTATAAATACCACAACAAACTCATCCAAAAACTGCTGGAATACTCGATTCATCATGTCCATGAATGCTGCCGGCGCGTTAGTCAACCCAAACGGCATTACCAGAAACTCGTACTGCCCATACCGAGTGCGAAATGCCGTCTTATGGATATCAGCCTCTTTCACCTTTAGCTGATGATACCCAGACCTTAAATCAATCTTGGAGAAAACCGCTGCCCCCTTAAGCTGATCAAACAAGTCATCTATCCTCGGCAAAGGTTACTTGTTTTTGATCGTCAGCTTATTCAGCTGGCGGTAATCTATACACATCCGCATCATACCATCCTTCTTCTTGACAAAAAGTACCGGCGCTCCCCAAGGCGAAACACTTGGTCGGATAAAACCTCGATCCAACAACTCTTGAATCTGAGCCTTTAATTCCACCAATTCCTTCGGTGCCATCCTATACGGAGCGATAGACACTGGCGCAGTTCTGGGTAACAGATCTATACCAAATTCAACTTCACGATCCGGAGGCAGTCCTGGAAGTTCTTCTGGAAATACATTAGCATATTCCTTTACCGTTCGGACATTCCCCACAGTAGACTCCTTAGCCTCCAACGCACACACATGGACTACATATGCCTCACAGCCCTTCCTGACCATCTTCACAACTTTCAACGCAGATACCACGTTGGATAGATAATCTCTTCTATTACCTATCATGACCACCTCTTTACCCTCAGCTGTCTTCAAAACCATGCGCTTAGTAGCGCAATCCAAACTTGCCTGGTACTTGACCAACCAGTCCATCCCAAGAATCAGATCGAACTCCCCAAACGCAGTTCCATCAGATCAGCTACAAACACTACCCCTTGGAGTTCTAGGGGTACATCCCTATACAGCTTATTTACTTCTACAGAGTGACCTAGAGGGCTAAGTACTGTCATCCTCCTAGAAATAGTCTCAGAGTCTAGGTTCATGGTCTCTACTATACTACTAGCAACATACGAATGCGTCGAACCCACATCTATCAAAGCAGTATATGGTACACCAAAGATTAAGAACGTACCGGTTATGACGTCTGGTGCGTCGCCCTCCTCTCGACGTCTCGCTGCATACACCAAACCAGGCTGTCTTGCCTCAGTGTTACTTGCACCTCTGCCCGATGCTCCGCGGCCTCGACCAGAACCAGTACCTCCTCTACCATTACCACGTCCTCTCTGCAGTGACGGTCTCTCCTTTCTGAACTGAGCACGACCTTGACCCTTAGTCTGATTCCTGGCTAGCTTACGTGGACAGTCCCTCACAAGATGATCCAGCGAGCCACACTCAAAACATCCTTTCCCTCCGGTCCAACATTCGCCCCAATGAAATTTTCCACATCGGTTACACTTTGCTGGTCCCTGATTAACAGTAACAGGCCTTCCAGATTGATTCAGCCCACTCTGCCTAACCCTTTTCTGAGAATTACCGGCTGACCCGAATGATCCAAAACCTCTCTTATGTTTATTCCTGTCGTGACTCTGCCTTACAGATTCCTTTATCCCTTCAGCTATCTTAGTCTTTTCAACCAGCGCAGCAAACTCTCGCTCCTGATATGGAGCAATCAGCAATCTCAGCTCGTCCCTCAATCCATCCTTGAACCGAACGCATCGCTCGTGCTCCGAAGCCACGATACCTCCAGCATACCGGCTCAATCTTAAAAATTCTGCCTCATATTCTGATACGGACTTACTCCCCTAGACCAAACTCAGAAATGCCTTCCGCTGCGCATCAATGTGACTAGACCCAACATATTTCTTCTGATACGCTACCTTAAAATAATCCCAAGTGAGATCCTCCGCCGCAGCACTATTCCGTACCGTGAGCCACCACTGATATGAATCATCTCGAAGAAGCTACACTATCCCTTTCAGCTTTTCCTCAGCATTCAGATCCAAATCATCCATGATTCGCTCCGTCGCCTCGAACCAATACTCAGCCGTACTGGGAGCCACACCAGAAACACCTCGAAATACTTCAGCTCCATTGGCTCGGAGTCGCTCAAGTACAGATTTCCGAGCTCTCGCGCCTCCACCTACTCCAGCTACCCTCTCAAGAACTCGTAGCATTGCTTGAAACACTGTGTCATCCCCAGTTTGATCCTGATGCTCAACTCCAACTGCTGGTGGTGGGGGTGGTGGTACCTCATTTTCGGATCCTTGACCAGACCTCACTGGCTCAGACACAGCCATCCTACCTCGATCGCGTCCATGCATAACACGACCCCGACCGCGAGTGCTCATGTCTACAGTCTCGACTTATCTAATTTAAAAGTTTTATGCTTAGACATCATTCCACTATCTTTAAAACACTGTTTTATGAATAATTTTAATAAGAAGTTGTTTCGCGAGTACATCCAACCTATAGTTTTGAGTCTCTAGAGTTGTTCCTACTACTATACAGTTATGCCATCATCATAATCGTACCATCGAAATCAACAGTTTGAGGTACTTACCTGGGTGGATTGGTGCCGGAGACTCGGTGCCATGCCTTTCAAATCATATAATTTTCAACAAAAACATTTTAAGACCATACTTTAAATCATTTTGGGCCTTGGGCCCACAGCCGAGCCTTTGAACTTGGCTCTAATACCAATTTGTAACACCCCAAACCCGGTCAATACGCCACGACCGAATCTGGCATGCCACAGAGGAAAACGTTTTGAAGAGAATTGTGTTTTCGATTAAATTATAGTGAAAAACTCTTTGTTGCTCTATGTTTGAAGAAATCAGGTGTATAATAAGTTAAAAATTGATAATTTACTTTGAAATTCCATAAATAAAACTATAAAACTTAGTTGTCAATCCATAGGTTAGAAAACATTTATGCCATTTTAAGAAAAACCCGAATTATTACTTTGAAAACCGTTTGCATTTTAGTGTAGAAACTTCAATTTGGAAATCATTTAAGTTGTCGAAAACACTTAAGTTGTAATTTTACTATCAAACGATTTATATTACCCGATGGTAAGATTTTGAAAATTGTTGCGTTTTTATAGTTTAGAAAACTTTGGGCTCAATTATTAAATCAACCATGATATTTATTTAGCCATGTTTAAAACAAGTCCAAAGCATATAAATAATCCAAAAACATAATTAAAGAGGCCTTATTACAAATTCAAATAAAGACGAAAACCAAATTAAAATAAAATAAAGTACCCAAATTGAAATTCATGTAAAACCGAATTTTATTGCATGGCCTCCTCGAGATCATCCGGCTCCTCATCCGCGATCCACGAATCACTTGAAAAGATAAGGGAGAAGGTGAGTCACCAAGACTCAATGCATAAATCCTTCCCCCGGTTAATGCAACATTCTTACACAATTCATAACCAAGCAATATATATATAATGCACCCAACCTAGCCATCCATAACTCCTTTTCTACCCCGTGTGGTACCAAACCACTGGTGGTGCCAAACCACTGGTGACCCAAAGTCACGATATCCAATAATGTGGTGCCAAACCACTGGTGACCCAAAGTCACGAATAATCAAGTTGTGGGGCCAACCCACGTGTGATACCAAATCACTGGCGACGATCCCGTAATATCAAATGTGGGGCCAACCCACTGTGGTGCTAAGCCACTGGGACGAGTCGCTATGAGGTGCCAAACCTCTGGTGTCCCAAAGACACGAAATAATCTTGTGGTACCAAACCACTGGAGGTGCCAAACCTCTGGTGTCCCAAAGACACGGATATCAAATCCTTCCCCCTCCTCTCATATCACCCATACCAATACAACATTTAAACAAATCATGCCATTATACTTTATTAGGAATCACTTAGCAAATATATCATAAATCGTATCATCATGCATCATATTGCAAAAGTCATATTGAAACGGACTTACCCGATTCCTTGCTCATACCCTTACGGTATCATATTGAGAATCTCATAGTTTTCGACTTTATCAACATGATTAGAATATTTATATATTTATATTAACGAGTTATGAAGTGTGTAAGGTACAAACCTGTCACTAGCGAAATCACTAAATCCCGAAGACCCGATCTACCGCACTAGATCTCCTTGTCCTGCATTCGGCCAACACTTAGATTAATAACACAGACCATTCGGCCAACAACAAACCTTAGTCTCAATAGCCTTCGGCTTTACATCCTCTTAAAGAATAATGAACCAACAAAAATCCTTACCACTTGACTTACCACTTCGATTGCTAGAGAAATAGGGTTAAATCGATTGTTTCCGAGATCCCAAAGAGCCTAAAAGAAATAAGTTCCTATGAATAGTTAGAACCTTGCAACAAATGCCCAAAATTTTGGCCTTTGCCCTCCAGAAAAACAACATAGAAAAGAGAGAAGGAATAAGGAAACTCGGCCAAGACATTTACCTATCTTCAAAACCGATTATAGGTGAACCCAAAGAAAATCTACCCTTGGCCAAGATAACACCAGAAGAGAGAAAAAGATTCGGCTATAGTGGAGAAAAAGAAAGGAAAATAAAAGTGAAAATAGGAGAAGGAGGATTCGGAAATAGAAGAAAGAAGAAAATGGAAGAAGAAAATAGAATGGGGGATGGATGTTTTTAACTTTGAGCAAAAGTGAAAGAAAAAAAAAGAATCGGGGAGGAGGAAGATTCGGCCAAGAGAAAGTAAAAAGAAATGTGGGTTTTGAACAAGTTTGAAAAGAAAGAAAAGAGAGATGGGAGAAAGAGGTTCGGCTAAACACCTTGTTTGCCGAAAAAGAGAAGAGCACAAAGTGCTAAGTGTGGTTTCGGTTTCAAAAGAGAAATGAAAGAAAGCAATTAGAATTTGGTTCAAGGATGAAAGCCAAAACAAAAACAAAATTGCACCTAATGTCCAAGACACATTCGGCTAAGGAGGAAAATTTTGGAGAGGAAAAGAAAAATGCAAAAGATGCACAAAATGCTAAGAATTAACCAACTAATCCCCCCCAAATTCCTATCAACATTCGGCCACCCCCTAGCCACCCATGCCGTCCACATTCATGGACTAATGGCCATAGAAGAATTTCCAAAACAACTCTCCAACATTCAAGCCTTTTGTCCCCCCATCCTTCCTTAATCCATAAGATTCTTATCCCAAAATACAAGCTTTCCTAATCTATTATTCAACTTGCCATAAAATTTAAAGTCCAACTTACCATATGTATAGTTTGACCGACACTTAATGTATGGTGCATAAAAATAAAGTCTTCAAAATGTATTCCATGCTACTCGAACCACTTCCCTCAAGCAACCCTTCATGCACCATAACCATCATGCCACTAACTCCTCATGTACTAAATTTAGACACTTAAATTAACTTAAGTGTCAGGATCTCCTAATCCACTTCACTAAATTTTCAATTCTAAAAATTATTCTAGCTTAGCTAATAATTCCAAGCCTTCACAAAACTATACTAAGCACATAATAAAAAAATCATACTCGAGCTAACACAAGTAACAAGATGATACTCAAATTTTTAGGATGTTACATAACCAAATTGAATCATTGGTACTTATAAAACTCATAGCCATATCATTTCATAGACTTTGGCACATTTACTCACTCAAAGCTGGTCACATATTTCATTTCACATATCACATACATACTTAGCTTATTCATAACCATTCTTGTATCTCATTCATATTCTCATGTTCAATCATGCATTTCTTCAAAGCAAATTCATATAGGTACTTACCTTTTATACAGACTCAGTGTACATACCAAACGTACCTAGAACGAATATACATTCACGTAATTGTTCACAGCTCAGATTTGCCCGTTGAACCGTTTGGAATCTAATAAGATATACAAAATACTCAGAATAGTGGTACAATGCCAACGTCTCAGACATGGTCTTACATGTAATCAGATAACGATGCCACTGTCCCCGACAGGGTCTTACACGAACTAATACGATGTCGATGTCCCAGACATGGCCTTACACGTAAAGATCATATCAATGCCAATGTCCTAGACGTGGTCTTACACGAAATCTCGAATCAATGCCAACGTCCCAAACGTGGTCTTACATGATAAAACAGAACAAATACCTATGTCATGACATAGCTAATCCTATATATTCCTAGGTTCGTACGGGACTTCTCGGACATTGTCACTAAGTCAACCTTATCTCGGAATTCATGTACATACCATCTTGTAAACATTCATTGTTAACAAATGTCATTATGAACATACATAATTCAATACAAATACGTCTATTTGATTAATGGCTTACGTCGATTTCAATTTAACTGAACAGAAACGGCTACTCAGTTATTGATAAACCGTAATAGTAACATATTTTAAGCACACATTTAGCATACTTTTGGATGATTTAAGCCTTGAATTGTGTAATGTGGTGCTCTTAATCCTTTGTTTTCATGTTTTATACTCAGGAGAGCACTGGAGGATGAAAAGAACAAGAAACGGGCCCAAAACGGAGCAAATGGGCCATATCACGAAATCAACACGGCCTGAGCCCAAGACCACACGGCCGTGCCTCATTGATAGACTCGAACACGGCCTGGCCACGATTCACACGGGCGTGTGCCATGGGCATGTCCCAGACATGAGAAAGAAGAGTTTCAGTCGGATTAGGGTACTTAGAGGCAAAGAAAGCCATTCCAAAAGCCTATATAAACATCCTAGAGGCCAACCTTCAGGGGGCGTCCAGCTAGGCCAAATAGCCGAGCCAGAGAGGTCAGAATTGTGGAATTTACTCGAAGAAAGCTAGTTGATTCATCTCAAGAAGCCAGAGTCATACTCAAGATGGAGGATCCTTCTTCAATTCCTTTAGAGGGTTTTAGAGTTATTCTTATGTTTTGTTTTATCTTTTCTTTTGAGATGTATTCTTTTATCGTTATGAACTAAACCCTCAGATACCTGAGGGGAATTAAACCTAAGATGAATCTTATTATCGTTTGCTGAACTATATGATAAATATTTGACTCGTTCTTAATTATGTGTTCTTAATTCTTGTGTTGATATTTTTGGGATATTAATTCAAGTGTGATGTGCTTAGGTGGAGGAGCAAAAGTCCCTGCTTAAGAGTAGATCTAGCATAATTAAGCGAAGTTGCTCGCGCGCCTAAAGATAGGGTGACGAAAATCTGCCGGATTAGGGTCAAACCTAATATGGGAGTCCATAGATCGAGTTAATGCAATTCTGGGGGTTTTAATTAGAAAGAGATTTCAATTAATCAACCTAGGGTTAGACGTTAGTCGCCTCGAAAGAGGGATTAATATACGTTAGGGAATCTTACGGATCAAGTCAAGTGAATAAATTGTCTGGTTCAGAGTTAGATAACAAGTGAAGTCTACGTGGAATCTTCCTCGGGTATTGTCTTAGTCAATTGGTTTTCTCGTACAAGTATTTCCCCCAGTTTCATTTTTCTTTGTCTTAGAGACTTTAGCTTAGTAGTTAGTTAATTTAGATTAAACAGCAAATTCCCTTTATTTTAGGCTAGATAACAAAAAGAAAGTTACTATTAGTACTTTTAGTTCGTTTGGGTTCGACAATCCGGTCTTGCCTTAACTATACTACTGTTCGATAGGTGCGCTTGCCTCAAATCGTTGTCATAGTTAGTTTCCAGGTTCGATCATTCTTTTTATAAATTATTAAGACTTTGACATCGCATAAATCAACGATCAAGTTTTTGGCGCCGTTGCCGGGGAACTAGAATGTTAAGAAAGCTCAATTTTTATTACTTTAGCCATATTATATTTGTTTTATTTTTGCAATTAAACTTATATATATATATATATATATATATATATATTTTACTTTTCCAAATTTTCTTCTTTTTTTTTTCTGGCAGGTACCTCTATTTTATGACTAGAAGGAACCCGACAGGACCCCTGCTTTACGATAGTGATATTGAAGGTACAGTTCGCAGAAATCGCAGAGAGATAAGGCGAAGCTTAAATTACATAGAAGAAGAGCAAGAAGCCAAAATTAATACCACCGAAGAGATGGCCGAGAATAATCCGCCACCTCCAGAGATGGCCGAACATCATGCTTCTCGAACTATGTATGATTATGCTAAACCTAATTTAACAGGAACTGAGTCAAGTATTGTTAGACCTACTATTGCTGCAAATAATTTCGAACTGAAACCTAACACTATACAGATGATACAACAGTTTATTCAGTTTGATGGTTTGGAGAATGAGGATCCTAACACACAGTTAGCGAATTTTCTAGAATTCTGTGATACCTTCAAAATAAATGGCATTTCTGATGATGCCATTCGTCTTCGGTTATTTCCCTTCTCTTTGAGGAATAAAGCCAAATAGTGGTTCCATTCTCTTCCACGAGGGTCATTCACTACATGGGATCAAATGACCGAAAAATTTTTAGTAAAATATTTTCCGCCGGCCAAAACGGCCAAGTTAAGGAATAATATCTCTTCTTTTGTGCAGATGGAGTTAGAGACACTTTACGATGCATGGGAGAGATACAAAGATTTGTTGAGGAGGTGCCCACACCACGAATTACCTTTGTGGCTACAGGTCTAAACTTTCTACAATGGTGTAAACCCCTCAACAAGGAAATTAATCGATTCAGCAGCCGGCGGAACTCTGAATAACAAAACTCTTGAAGCAGCCTATGAGTTTATAGAAGAGATGTCATTGAATAACTATCAGTGGCAAGTTACAAGGAAAAGGCCAACAAAAGCAGCCGGAGTTTTCAACCTCGACGAAGTAACCTTACCATCGAATCAGGTAGACATGCTAACTAAAAAGGTTGATGGTTTATGTGGCTCCTCGCAGGTACATCCAGTTATGCAATATGAGACAAGTGGAGGCGTGGCGAATCTTGAGTACCCACCCTACAGATAGGGCATGGAGAGCGAACAAATGAACTATATGGGTAACAATTTCTGATCTCAAAATAACCTTTATAGTAATACTTATAATCTAGGTTGGAAGAATCACCCCAATTTTTCATGGGGTGGTCAACGAAATCAAAGACAACAACCACCCCAAAACTTCCAACAATAGCCCTACCCACAGGAAAGGAAGCCGAACCTTGAGGAGATACTGACAAAATTCATAGCAGTCTCAGTAACACGTCTCTAGAATATAGAAACAACACTTGAAAATCAGCAAGCACCAACACAGGAGCTCAAAGATCAAATTGGGCAACTTACTAAGTTAGTTTCTGAAATGTGACCAGAAATCTTACCTAGGGAAAAAGAGCAGGTAAAGGCAGTGACACTAAGAAGTGGAAAGGAGCAACTTCAAGCCATAACAGCTTAAGATAGTGAAGGGTTAGTATAATTTGAACATAAGCCAAAACAAGAACCTGTGGTAAGTAAAGGTAAGGTTGAGGTAAGCCAAGAAAAGCCAAAACTGGTAATTAAAGAGTACCAACCTCGTATACCTTATCCCGATACAATGAAGAGAGACAACACAGAGGAACAATTTCGTAAGTTTCTTAAACTTTTAAAGAAATTACATATTAACTTACCGCTTCTTGAAGCTCTTTCGCAGATGCCAGATTCAAGGAAATTTTTAAAAGAGGTTTTAACAAACAAGCGGAAGTTAGACGAGGAATCACATATCGAATTAAACGTAGTGTGCTCAGCAATGTTGCAAAATAAACTACCTCAGAAATTGAAAGATCCAGGGAGTTTTACAATTCCATGCTTAATTGGTAGATTATCTATTGATAATGCTTTAGCTGATTTAGGGGCGAGCATCAATGTTATGCCTCATAAATTGTTTAAATAACTAGGTCTAGGGAAACCCAAACAAACTAGGATGAGCATTCAATTAGCTGATAAAACTATTTGAATTCCTAGGGGTATAATTGAAGATGTGCTAGTGAAAATTGATAAATTCGTATTCCCAGTAGACTTTGTCGTTTTAGACATATATGAGGACAATAGTATCCCCTTAATTCTAGGAAGGCCCTTTTTAGCAACTGCCAGGACTAAGATTGATGTCAGTGCAGGAGAACTCATACTTTGTGTAGGTGACAAATCAATCAGTCTTCAAGTTCTCGACTCAGCTAGGACATCGAGTAATCAAGGTGAGAACATAAATTCTACTAATAACCATTTGGTTAAACCTTCTTTTCAGGAAGCACCACAGAACTATACAACTGAGCCAGATCCTATACCTTATGCCAACAAGGAAATAACTCATGAGAAATGAAGGCTTCAGATCGATGAACTAGACGAGTGGAAGACACACTTCAAGGAGAAATTAGGGATACACAAAGCAGAACCAACGACACTCCATGGAACAAACAAGTTTTAAATTAGAGATCAGGTAGTGTTAGATAAGGCAGACCCCCGAATACCTCCTCCTGACCCTAATACAAACAAAGAAATCTCTTTTAGGGTACTCAATGTTTTCCCATACGGAACAGTCGAGGTAAGTAATCCTACATTCGGTACCTTTAAAGTAAACGCTACTCGACTTGAACTCCATCATGATAATAGAACTGATAACATGAGAGAGGATGTTCAACTTTTCAAACCTCCCTGACTATGCGAATGTGAGGTAAGTCTAGCTTAAGTCTATAAACGAGCGCTTCTCGGGAGACAACCCGAACTCTAACTCTATTAACTTTTATATTTCTTTATTTTTATTTTTATTTATACTTCAGCATCTAATTATAAGCTAACCAAAAAGTGCAGATTTTCATTCCACACGGCCTTGCACACGGCCGTGGCCGTGTGGACACCACGAATCTCCGTACTGACAGGGTAGAGATAGTACGAGTCAGAACGAATCATAACTTTGAGTCAGGAACTTCAACTACCACGCCACGGCTGTGCGAGGCGGCGGTGGCTGACATTGTTAGATCATACACAGGGGTGGCGACCTGAACATGGGCGTGGGAGAAGCGAACGAAGCATAACACGACCATGTGACACGGCCGTGTGACTCGACACACCCACGGTACACGGGCGTGGGAATGTACCAGACCCCAAAAGTCTATTTAAACCAACCCCCTCCTTCTTCTCACCTACTCCCCATCTCTTTCATCCCATTCTTCCGACCTCTCCCCTTCAATACTCTTCCTCTTTAGTCCTTCCCCAAACCCTTGACCTCCACCACATCTATGTCGAAGAAGTAGAAGGATCCAAGCATAGTCTCCCCGTGGAAGACCGATCTACATAGGTTCATGCCGGCCGCTTCATGTACTCGACAAGCCAAGTGTCTTCGAAGCCATTCAGCTTTTATTTTTCTTTTCTCGTTTTCTTTATTTTCCTTATCTTTACTTCTCTTCTACTAAATTTAGTTTATCTTATTTCATTTTCTTTGATTTTGTTTCTAAAGGCTGCTAGGGAATCACACCTCGACCACGACCACCTCCCCAACACGGCCTTAGAAATAAGACCCACCTTGCGAACCATCCAACAATAAGGACTTTTCAGTCTATTCATCTTTTCTTTTAGTTTTATTTCAATTTTTACGATATTTTTCTTTATCTTTCTTCCCTTTAAATATATATTTATTATATTTTGAATTATTCTCATTATTTCCTGGCTAATTCTTCACAAGCTTCCCAATTTCTTCATCTAGCGTAGAGCTCGGTAGCAGCCACCACACCTCGGGACCCCCAACTCAAGGAAACCATCCAAATTCAGGAAATTTCACCTCTCCCATTCTCTTAAATTTCATATATATCTTTGTACATTGAGGGCAATGTACATCTTAAGTGTGGGGGTGAATATTTATTTCGATAAAGTGCCTAACTTTCTTCATTATTCTCAAATCCCTGAATTATGTCATGAATGATATCTTGTCTTGAGTAATTCTATCATATCACTAATTAGAATGAAATTCTTGTTGATTCATGATTTTTATTGATATGTTTCGGAATAAGTCATTGATAATTATGCAGTGATGATTTGATTTTAGGATACTAGAGAATCAAGCAAGATAAGTCTATTTTCAAAATTAAAATTTTGTTAGGTTGTCTACCTGAATCTAATTATTACCTTGAAGTTTTAAATTTACAAGGTTGATATAAAAAACCCATAATTTTTGTGAGATTTTGAGCCTTTTAGAGCATACATTCTTCCGCGCTCACTTTTTATTATGAGTGTGTCAACATTGATTTGTTATTCTAGAACTTGCTTCGATTATACATGTCAGGACCACATCATTGATTTGATATACAGAGATGACAAAGGCACTTAGGATTTAGCCCACTCACTCCATTAAAAAGCTTACCCTCACAATTGACTCACCCACTAATATTAACCTAAAACCCATTCTGTATTTGTTATCACCATTCCTTGACTCCTTTTTTGTCGAGATTTGATTTTGAATAGTTTCCTAACTATGTTCTATATTTCAGTTGTAAAAGTTCTTTCCTATCATTGATTTGTTCTTAAAAAAAATTCGAAGTATATTCATTATTAGTTCTATAATTAAGTGAGCTTACATGTTGAAAATCCACATCTTGAAGAAGAAGCTCGTATTATTAGTTTCAAGTTTTCAATTAATGTAATTATTTAGGATCAGTTCATTTTTCTAGTTAGGTAAATCGTCAATTCGATCTCGATTCTAACCTTCTAATGCAAACTTTATCCACACCTTTAACCTAAGCCTCGTTATAACCCTTTTTAAAGACCTTTTGATCTATGTATCATCTCATTTTACAGTGGTGGAGATTTGATTTTCAGGCGAGCTTATGGGATTAACTTTTCATGTTTGACTTTTGAGTGCTTAATTTTGAACCTTAAACACTTTGAGTGATTTGAATGAATCTTTAGTGAGGATGTCAACTCTTGTCAATTTTGAATTAAAGGTAATTATTTAGGTAAGGGGAAACATCTATGTTTTTGTGCTATAAAAACTATGACTTTGATTGTTTGAATCTTTAGGACCCTTTTATTTAAATTATCAATGTATGAATTATCTTTGAATTATGATGAAACATTATTGATGAATAATATGAATCAAGAAAGTTCATTTTAATTGTGAGCTGAGAATTTTGCTTGAGGACAAGCAAAAGCTTAAGTGTGGGGGTATTTGATAAACCGTAATAGTAACATATTTTAAGCCCACATTTAGCATACTCAAGAGAGCACCGGAGGATGAAAAGAACGAGAAACGGGCCCAAAACGGAGCAAATGGGCCATATCACGAAATCAACACGGCCTGGGCCCAAGACCACACGGTCGTGCCTTATTGATAGACTCGAACACGGCCTGGCCACGATTCACACGAGCGTGTGCCATGGGCGTGTCCCTAACGTGAGAAAGAAGAGTTTCAATCGGATTAGGGTACTTAGAGGCAAAGAAAGCCATTCCAAAAGCCTAAATAAACACCCTAGACGCCAACCTTCAAGGGGCGTCCAGCTAGGCCAAAAAGCCGAGCTAGAGAGGTCAGAATTGTGGAATTTACTCGAAGAAAGCCAGTTGATTCATCTCAAGAAGCCGAAGTCATACTCAAGACGGAGGATCTTTCTTCAATTCCTTCAGGGGGTTTTAGAGTTTTTCTTATGTTTTGTTTTATCTTTTCTTCTGAGATGTATTCTTTTATCGTTATGAACTAAACCCTCAGATACCTGAGGGGAATAAAACCTATGAATCTTGCTATTGTTTGCTGAACTATATGATAAATATTTGACTCATTCTTAATTATGTGTTCTTAATTCTTGTGTTGATATTTCCGAGATATTAATTCAAGTGTGATGTGCTTAGGTGGAGGAGCAAAATCCCTGCTTAAGAGTAGATCTAGCATAATTAAGCGGGGTTGCTCGCGCGCCTGGAGATAGGGTGACGAAAATCTGCCGGATTAGGGTCAAACCTAATATGGGTGTCCATAGATCGAGTTTATACAATTCTAGGGGTTTTAATTAGAAAGAGATTTCAATTAATCAACCTAGGGTTAGACGTTAGTCGCCTCGAGAGAGGGATTGATATACGTTAGGGAATCCTACGGATCAAGTCAAGTGAATAAATCGCCTGGTTCAGAGTTAGATAACAAGTGAAGTCTAGGTGGATTCTTCCTCGGGTATTGTCTTAGTCAATTGGTTTTCTCTTACAAGTATTTCCCCCAATTTCATTCTTCTTTTTCTTAAAGTCTTTAGCTTAGTAGTTAGTTAATTTAGATTAAACAACAAATTCCCTTTTATTTTAGGCTAGATAATAAAAAGAAAGTTACTATTAGTACTCTTAGTTCGTTTGGGTTCAACAATCCGGTCTTGCCTTAACTATACTACTATTCGATAGGTGCGCTTGCTTCAAATCGTTGTCATAGTTAGTTTCCAGGTTCGATCATTCTTTTTATAAATTTTTAAGACTTTGACATCGCATAAATGAACGATCAGTTACTTTCGCTTTCCCGCGATCTAAGTCTAATTTCTTCGGCTCTTGATCTATACATATTCAAATTTAACTCTTTTATTCAACAATTCGTTCAATTTAATCCATGAACACAGATTTAGGGCAATTTGCAAATTAGCCCCATATTTCCACATTTTATCAATTTAATCCATTTTTTTATCAAAACATCAAATTCACAAAATCATCATTTAACCATGCTTAGCCGAATGCTTATGTATATCATAGAGGCCCATATTTTTCGTCAAATTCACAATTTAGTCCCTCAAAATTATCAATTTCTCAATTTAGCCCTATTTAGCTAAATTCATCAAAAATTCAAGAACAACATATGCTCATCTCACACATATATTTCATTTAACAACTAAACTCATCACAAAGCTTACCAATTCATCAATGCCACAACTCACAAATATCATCAGTTCATAAAATTGAGACATGGGCTAGATAGTAAACTAAGCAACGACTACAGAAACGTAGAAATTATCAAAAATGGATCAAAACTAACCTTGAATCAAGCCAAAACCATGGTCGAACCCTTGCTTACTCTTTTCTTTCTTTCCTTTCAATATTCGTGTAACACCCCAAACCCGGCCCATGCGTTATGACCGGATCTGACATGTCACATGAGGAAAATATGTTAAGTCCTTTTTATTCGTTCGGAAATAAGTATTTATTTGTTAAAATCAAGAAAACAAGTTTGATTTGAAAAATTTGATAAAATATTACTAACTTCGAAGATTGATTGATAAATCGATAAATTTGAACTAGTGATTTTACAAATCGTGACTTTTGAAAGTATTGTTGATAATTCGAGAGAAAATTTCCGGGTTAAAATATTTGTAAAAATTTATTATGAAATCCATTTGTGAATCCATTTTAGAAAAACTTTATTTAAGTTTCTAGAAAAAAAATCCCATTTAAAGTAATTTGTGCAAAATATAAGTACGTCAAACATAAAACAAACTAAAATAATCCAGAGGCCTTATTACATCATAAAACCCAAAATAGTAAAAGTAATAAGTGATCGAAATAGAAATCTAAAGTTCAATAAAAACCATTTCTGAAGTATGGCCTCCACCAAGTCATCCATGGCCCAAGTCCACATCACTGAGCACTACTTGCAAGGGTTAAGGAAACGGGGTGAGTTACTAAAACTCAGTGTATAATCCTTTTACCGTAGTTCACTGGGCCTGAACCCATTTCGCATCATCTTGGGCCTAAGCCCATTTACATAACAGAATATATATATATATATATATAAATGCAAAGTATACAACCCAAGCCATCCATCCAACACACCCCCGTACCAACCAATCTCACCTATGGGGATCAAGTCAACCCACCCCGCCAATCACACCAAAACGCAGGCAATTTGCCATTTATAATATTTGATTGTGGCCAAGCCACCGATATCATATGTAAACATCATAATAAACATTTTATTGTGGTAATGCCACAGGCTACTCTTCTCTTCAACATGTTTCCCAACCTATGCAATATATGAAAACGCAACATACAAAAATAGATGTTCACATATAAATAGTAACCCTTTAAAAAGTTATTTATTACACTGACTCAGCCCATTTAAGCAATAATAGTTCGGCCCATTAAGGCATTCTAGCAAATCGGCCCATTAGGTGCATTTCTGTAATTCGGCCCGTAAGGGCATTTTTGTAATTCGGCCCATAAGGGCATTTTCGTAATTTGGCCTATAGGGGCATTTTCGTAATACAGCCCGTAGGGGCATTTTCGTAATTCGACCCGCAGGGGCCTTTTCGTAATTCGACCCATAAGGGCATTTTCATAATTTTAACAATATTAATGCCGATTTTGTCAAATCTTTCAAAATAGTATACTTTAAGCATATTCCTCGTTTTATGCCAATTTTACGATTTTCATCGTATAATGATAACAATCTACTATTCGACATGTTACCGAAACATAATTCTACGGATTTACGGTGTGAGATTACACACCTGATTACGGTAAGCATTAAACCGTCTTGATCGTCGGCACTTATGACAACATAACACTCGATTAATCTAACGGGCGAGATTTTTATTAATCCAAAACTACACCAAGCGATCTATAATACTTACTCTCAAAATCGTGAACGACCACGATTTGTCGATTCTCTCCGGATGATGGTCCACAACCCGATGGAAAATCCCGAACCGCCGATACCGCTCTTCGTTTGAATCTAGGAGTGGGAATCAGAAATCTGCTCCTTTTGTGTTCTCCACTCATTTTCTCTTTCAAGTCGGTACCCCAAGCCTACATCGGGTAAAATCTTAGTCAAAACGATATTACGATATATATATCGATTGTCTAAGGAAAAAAGGGCTCGGCTTACCACTATTTCCGTAGAATCAACAAGTAGATAGATCGAACGATTTAGTCCTTAAAAATAAACGATCTGACACAACCACTATCCCGCTTAGCAAAATAACCGGTCAACTAAAAAAATCCAAAAAGAACCATGATGAATCCCTTACCTTAATGGTTATAAAACTGATTCCCAACGATTGTACAATGGCTACGGATGAGTCAAAGATTTGGCCTTCCATTATAACTCTACATTAGAAGGTGATCACATTATAAAGAATTATGAAAGGAAGATATTTCGGTTGGAACCAAGTGAATATCCGAATGTTGATAAACATACATTAGGCTAGGAAAAAGAAAATAAATTGAAAGAATAGAACCATTTACCGATTGATCAAAGGAGTGAGTGACAACACGAATGATAAAGAAATAATAAAGAATAGGTGAAGGGTTCTAAGGTTCGGTTATGCAGGAAAAATTTGCCAGAATATTAGGCCAAACAAGGTTGTGTCAATAGAGAGAAAAAGAGAAAGTTGAAGAAATGGTAAAAAGAAAAGAAGAGATGGAGGATAGTACTAGATGATTTCGGTTATCAAAGAGAAGATGAGCATAAAGGTGTGTTTTGGTTATCAAGGAGAAATGACCAAAATGCATTGAAGATTTTGGCTCAAACAAAGTAGAAAAAAAAAAGAACAAAAGGTATAAGAGGTTTCGGCCAAGCAAAGTGAAAAGAATTTGGGAAAAAGAGACACAAAATGTTCAAAGAGAAAATAATACCTCTCATGCACCAAAACTATCAAAATGCTCTTAGAAAAATTCGGCTACCCCCAAGACCCCTCCCAAACCGTGTATTGTTTTGCCAAAAGGATAAATGCTGACCATAAACACTTTCCAAAACATCACCCATGAAAAAGGCCAACATGCTCCCCTCCCTTGCCTTTCCTTTTGATTCTTTCCTTCATTATCCCTTATCCTCCTCCTTACCATATTTCCTTAGCCACCATACCAAAATTAAAAAGTCCTCCTTGCCTTAAATACCACCATGGTCGACACTTAGGGAAGGAATACAAAAAAAAAAATAGTTAAAATTTGCACCAAGTGGGATTTGAACCTCTTCCCCTAAAGCTCTTCATGTGACGCCACATCCTCTTTACCATATGCTCATTTATGCTAGCAATTTACTCACTTATTTCCATAAGCCTTGATGCCACTTACTATCTCTCCTTAATAGGCTTTAAACACCAAATTTTTACTAAGGCCCAATTCAACCCCGAGCCTTCTTAGGAACTTAAAATCTACACGATTAATAATTTAACTAGCCCCACGCAAGATATAATGCAACACATAAAATTCTAAATTTTAGGATGTTACAATTAGGCTAGGTGAAGGATGATAATGGCTTATTATCATGTTATTTTCATTATAACATTACTATTATTTCATTTACTAAATTAACCTTCCAATTAATAAATAAAACAACCATACATTAAGGATATATTTGTCCTTATCCATCCACTAACTAAATAGTGGTTTAATTGCCTCTTAAGGCCTCCTCCTTTAAAAACCACAACACATAGGTAATTAACAAATAGCATACTAATTTTGCCCTCAATGAAATTTAATCCTTTTATCAAATTAAGCATACAGATGATCAAGTTAGCACACAGAAACTTCACACATACTAATTCACATATCAACAACACAGAGAATAATATTAAAATATTATTCAGACTCGGGTTTGTGGTCTCGAAACCACTGTTCTGACTAGGGTTTAAACTGGACTATTACATTTAGTTTCAGATCCGCGTACGATTTCTGATGATCTGAAGCTACTTTTAAACAGTCGCGAATTATTTTCACTTTCTCTTCAGTTTCTTTAATTAAATCAACCCCGTGAAGCCGTCTTTTGCTAAGTTCAGTCCAATACAATGGAGTTCGGCATTTAAAACCATACAAGGCTACGTACGGTGCCATCTTTATACTTGATTGAAAGTTGTTATTATATGCAAATTAAACTAGCAGCAAATATTTCTCCCAATTGCCTTCAAATTCCAAAACACAAAATCAGAGCATATCTTCGAGAATCTGAATTACTCGCTCAGACTGTCCGTCGATTTACAACTGGAAAGCTGTACTAAAATTAAACTTTGTACCCAGAGCTTCTGGTAATTTCTTCCAAAACCGCAACGTAAGCCTCGGATCTCTATCCGAAATAATTAAAATTGGCACCCAGTGTAATCTAACGATCACAGTAATGTACAATTCAGCTAATCTATCAAGTGAGTAATATGTGCGTACCGGTATGAAATGAGTAGATTTTGTTAGTCGATCAACGACAACCCAGATAGCATCTTTCTTTTTTGAAGTTAGGGGCAATCTGTCACAAAATCCATTATAACTCTGTTCCATTTCTACTTAAGAATCATCACAGGCTGCAGTAAACCCGATGATACTTGATGTTCAGCTTTGACTTGCTGACAAATCAAACATTTAGAAACAAATTCTGAGATAGCTCGTTTCATGCCTTGCCACCAATAAAACTATTTCAAGTCGTTGTACATTTTGGTACTCCCCGGATGAACAGATAAACAACTATTGTGCATTTCGTGCAAGATCTTCTGAGTGTGTTCTGAATTTCTAGGTATGCAAATTCTATTCCAAAACCTTAAACAATCGTTGGATCCGATCAGAAACTCTGAATTAGGAATAGTCTCACATTAAGCCCGTTTAACCTGTAATTCACAGTCATCTTTCCAAGCTTCATAGATTTGTTGAAGAAATACCGGTTTAGCTTTTAATTCAGCTAAAATAGACCCATTATCATAAATCATCAACTGGGTATTCATTACTCTCAAGGAAAACAATGATTTTCTACTCAAAGCATCCGCGGCTACATTCACTTTTCCCAAGTGATAATCAATCACCAATTCATAATCTTTTAGTATCTCGAGCCATCTCTGTTGTTGTAAATTCAAATCTTTCTGAGTCATAATATATTTTAAGCTTTTATGATCAGTAAGAATGTGGCATTTTTCAACGTACAAATAATGACGCTAAATTTTCAATGCAAAAACTATAGTGGCCAACTCTAAATCATGCATCGGATAATTCTTTTCGTGCGGTTTCAACTGTTTAGAAGCATATGCTATCACTTTTACCTCTTGCATCAAAACGCAACCCAAATCGTTCATGTAACATCCGAGATTTAGGGGTCTTGCATTTTAATTCATGTTTATATGTTAGTATGCTCTGTGTGCTGCTTGAATGTGTTTGGGGGCTTCAGGAAACCTTGGGGTTAGGTAGGAGCCTTAGATAAAATTTTTGGTTTAAGCTGATAAGAGGGAGCTAAGGGAGCTAGGCCTTAAGGGATTTAACGTGCTGTTCACTGACACAATAATTCAAGTGATAAAGTGGCAAGTGAGGCGCCACTTAGAGCACAAGGGAGTGATGCCTCAGGGGCTAAAAGGGACAAGGTTCGAGTTGCATGAACTGCTTTTTGGGAGGTTGCTTTTTGCGTCAAAGAGGGGAGATGTTGGAGGGCGACTAGGATACTTCAAGGATGAAGTGTGGATTGAGTCAAACAACTCAAATATGCGGCTTAGAGGGGAGATAGGAGTTTGACTCATTCAAACTCATTTGAATGAGTGTTGTAGAGGGAATTTAGGAGGAAAACGTGGAGGGTGTTGGCTAGTTGGATGATAGCCGAATTTTTAAGGGGTTGAGAGGGGGAACATTTGGTTTTGAGCCTAAGAAGAGGGTGCTGAAATTTGGTATTGGTATATTGGGTATTTTCTTTTCGGCATTTGTTTGGTGCTTAACACTTTTGGTAGTTTTCTCTCATTTTCTTTTGTGCCGAAAAACGCTGAGCATCTCAACTCTTTTTCTTTCTTTTGACTCCTTAGCCGAAACTTGGTAGACCATCAAGGTCACTTTTATTCATTCTTTTCTTCTCATCCTTCAAAAGTCGTATAGTTCATCTCTCTATATCTCTTCTCTTCACTTATCATCTTAGCCGAAACTCCATAAGCCTCTACCGTCTCTTTTCATTTTTCTTTTCACCGATTCTCTTATCTTCAGAAACTGAATAACCCATCTTTCTTTGTGGGTTGAAGCCGAATCTCCTTGAGTGTGGTGATCATTTACGTTTGTTAATCTCTGAGGAAAGTGCCATTGTTTATTTTTCTGCCAAGTCTCTCAATCAATTGCTAGTAATCGTGGTAAGGGTTCTCTTTTATTTGATCTTTCTTCTTTCTCTTTGGTTTGCCGAAATCTAGAAGCCTAACTCTGTATTTATGTGGTGGCCGAATCTATGAAGGTTGGTTTCTGGTTCTTTGTGTAGACTAGCGTTAAGGGAGTAAGGTGATCTTTTGGGATTTGATCAATCGAGGTAAGAAGGTATTTGGTTCGATCAAAGGCCATTTTGTTGGGACAATTAATGTTAGGTCGAATCTAACATGGCTCGTGTTGAGATTGTGACAGCTTTCAAGGCCAAGTGAGAGTCTTCGGGATTTGGATCTACTTTGGTAAGATTATTCGATTAAGATCTTGATTAGTCTTATTTAGATCTGATTTAGCGCTTTAACCGGGTCTTCTGATTAAGTTGTTGTTCGATGGATGCGAGTACCAGCCAAGGAGAGAAAGGGGTTGGACACGCAGTCCCTACCCCTAAATTCAAGAAGCGCTCGATTTCAGCAGTTCGTGATTGGCCACCGGGGTGTGGGCCAGCGTCGGAGTAGGATCGTAGCCAAATAGCAGCAGTATCGTTTAGTGACAGTGTCGACATAGAGGGCATGGTGTTACGAGTTATCAGGTGTGTAACTAACACACTGTATATTTATTTGCTTTAATTAAAAATATGTGTATTGTGTGTGGTAGCTGAGTTAGTGGCTGTGGTGATGTTATTTCCTGATTTGGGGTAATCCGGTAACCAGGTTGGTTTACTACCTATCTTGTGGTTGTGGTTAAATATTGTGAATGCATGTAAGCATGTCAAATGTGCCTACTTGGTATGTTCATACGTTATATTGCCATATCATTATTATTTTATGACACGTTGCATAGGCTCGGGATATAATGATAAAGGGGAAGTGTGTACATTTATGTATGTGGATGGCCTCGTGCCTCATCGTGGATTGATGACGACCTTGAGTCTCATCGTGGATTGATGTTGGCCTCGTGCCTCATCGTGGACTAATGATGGCCTCGAGCCTCATTGTACATTTATGTACGTGGATTGATGATGACCTTGAGTCACATCGTGGATATTGTGATTTAATCACGTGGACCAGTGGCTAGACCACTAAGTGGACTTTGAGCAGCATGACTGACAAAGAGGTGTGTAGCGGATGGAGGGTCGATTTAGTAATCCCCTGGTGTGTGGTGGCAGGATATACGGGTGGTGTGCAGCGGTTGGATACTAGGTTGGGTTGGGTTAGCATTTTGCATCATTATGTGTGGTATGTGGATCTGTATGGATTTGGGCCAAGCCCATTTGTGGATTGTGTGGTTAAATTGCACACTGAGTCTGGTGACTCACCTTATTTTTCAACAATGCAGGTAATTCGTGATTCACTGGACGGAGCTGGAGTGGATTCGAGGCGGTCATACAGAAGCTATTTTTTTATCCATATATATACATTTTAAATTTTCAATTGCTATTTGGGATATTTTTATTGTAATAAGGCCGTTTTAAGTATGTCAGAATTTTATTATGGTTTAAGTTGGAATTAATAACGGATTATTAATTAAGAATGACTTGAAACACTTGCAACTTAAAAATCAAGCTATAGTTTTCAAATTCGGATTACTGACAAATAACTCGTTTTCAATAATTTCTTTCAAATAATAACTTAACCTTTTTCTCAAAACTGTAGGTTTTATTTCCTGGCAAACTACGATTTTCTAAGCAATAACCCCTTATAAACTGAATAGTCATTTTTTTAAAAACTTAGCATGTGATTTCACCTTCAAAACCAAACTCTTTTCAAACATTTCCCCTGTAACATTACAAATTCGGCCGTGGTGTTTTGGGCCGGGTTTGGGGTGTTACAATTTGGTATCAGAGCCCAGATTTTAAACTTGGCCTAGGGGTTTTGAGGCCTACAACATTTTCAAAACTGGAATTTAGAGTTAACTGAAAAGAATTTTTCGTGGAATGGATTTGTGAAGGCATGGCACTCGAATCTTTCGACCCAGGTCTGCCAGGTAAGTCTTCTGACTGTTTAAATGAATTGAGTGGAAGTGGATATATGTTGCATTATTGTGGACATTGTTATGGATATTAGAATTTAAGGTATTCTCCCTAGAGACTGAAACTTTTAGGGATGTGTGCTCTTTATGAAAGAATAACTTGAGATTATACATCATAAAATTTCTCCATTAATCAACAAGTGGAAATAAGCTAATGCATAAAATTTCCTAAAACAGATTAAAACACGAACATAGACATGAGTTCTAGGGGACGTGGTCGTAATGCTCGTGGGCGTGGTAGAGGCAGAATGGCTGTACCGGAACCAGTGGGGTCTGGTCATGGATCGGGGAACGAGCCACCGTCGCCAGCTGCGGAGGCTGAATTTCAAGATCAGACGGGTGGAGATGACGCAGTGTCTCAGGCTATGCTGCGGGTTTTGGAGAGAGTTGCGGGAGCAAATATGGGTACTGAGGCCCGGAAGTCCGTGTCTGAGCGACTCCGAGCGAATAGAGCCGAGATATTTAGGGGTGTCTCTGGGGTAGCTCCGAATGTGGCGGAGTATTGGTTGGAGGCAGTCGAGAGGATCATGGATGACCTGGACTGCACTGCTGAGGAAAAGCTGAAGGGCGCTGTTTCTTTACTTCATGATGAGGCCTACCAGTGGTAGCTCACCATCAGAGAGGGTACTCCGACGAACCGAGTGGATTGAAATTTCTTTAAGGTGTAGTTCGAAGGGAAGTACATCGGGGATAGTTATGTGGACGCCCAGAGGAAAGCGTTCCTGGACCTAGTGCAATGACTTAAGTCAGTAGCGGAGTATGAAGTAGAGTTCTTGCGGTTAAGTCGATATGCCAGAGGGATTGTTGCTACTGACTACGAGCGCTGTGTGAGATTTGAGGACGGGCTACGAGATGAGCTACGGGTGTTGATAGCACCTCAGCGGGAGCGGGATTTTACGACTCTGGTCGAAAAAGCTCAGATAGCCGAGGAGGTTAAGCGAACGGAGAGGCAGAACAGAGATAAGGACAGAGGCAGGAATAAGAGGAGTTTTGGTCTGTCAGGATCTTTAGGGGGTTTTCAGAAAAAGTCTAGGGTTGAGAGTTCTGCTCGTATTTCTATGCCAACTATTGGGAATCAGGTTCGTCCGTGTGCTCAGTGTGGGAGGACTCATGTAGGAGAGTGCTGGGGAAGGAGTAAAGAGTGTTTCAGGTGTGGGTCCAAGGATCACTTGGTTAAGAATTGTCCTCAGGATGTGGATAGGACTCAGGCAGTAGGTCAGGGGTATGTGCAGCCAGGAAGGGGTGGTCAACAGGTGTCGAGGGGTCGTGGTCCGAGTCGAGGAGGGAATGGTTTTGGTAGAGGTTGTGGAGCACCGGGCAGAGGTGCTAGGAGCTCAGATGCTAGATAGCCTGGGTTGGTTTACACAACCAGACATCGTGAGGAGGGGGATGCACCAGATGTGATCACGGGTACGTTCCTTATTCTTGGGTTACCCTTTACTGCTTTGATTGATGTTGGGTCGACTCACTCTTACATTGCTTGTATGGTGTCTGGAACCTTGAATGTGAATTCTGAAACTGTCTCTAGGAAGATGACTGTACTTAGTCCTTTAGGTCAATCTGTAGTGGTAGATAAACTTTTTAGAGATGTGCCTTTAGAGGTTCAGGGGGTAGTGTTCCCGGCTGACTTGATAGAGCTACCGTTCGGAGAATTTGACCTGATCCTAGGTATGGATTGGTTAGTAAGGTATCGTGCGAACTTGGATTGTGCTGCTAAGCGCATGTCGTTGAAGACTCCCGAGGACAATGGGGTTTTGGTGATAGGTGAGAGGAGAGACTACCTGTCTAATGAAGTGTCTACTCTTAAGGCGGAGAAGATGGTGAAGAAGGGGTGCTTGGCTTTCTTAGTGGTTGTTAGTGCTTTGGATGCAAAGGAAGCAGTTGTGGGGGAGGTTAGAACAGTGAAGGAGTTTGTGGATGTTTTTCCGGAAGAGCTTCCAGGGCTGCCTCCTGATCGTGAGGTGGAATTTGGAATCGACCTGCTGCCAGGTACAGCGCCAGTGTCCATCGCTCCATACAAGATGGCACCAAAGGAGTTGGTTGAGCTTAAAGTCCAGATCCAGGAGTTGTTAGATCGCGGTTTCATTCGACCCAGTGTTTCTCGTTGGGGAGCACCGGTCTTGTTTGTAAAGAAAAAGGATGCCTCTATGCGTATGTGCATAGATTATCGCAAGTTGAATAAACTGACGATCAAGAACAAGTACCCGCTACCGAGGATAGATGACTTGTTTGATCAGCTAAAAGGGGCTACGGTGTTTTCGAAGATAGATTTGAGGTCGGGGTATCATCAGCTTAAGGTGAAGGAAGCAGATATCCACAAGACGACTTTTCGGACTCGATACGGGCACTATGAATTCCTGGTAATGCCGTTCGGGTTGACGAACGCACCAGCTGCGTTCATGGATATGATGAACTGGGTTTTCCAACCCTATTTGGACAAGTTCGTCGTGGTATTCATAGACGATATCCTGGTATATTCTAAGTCAGAGGAGGAGCATGATGCGCATCTTCAAGTGGTGCTGTAGATCTTAAGGGAAAAAAAGTTGTATGCCAAGTTTAGCAAGTGCGAATTTTGGTTAAGAGAAGTCGCTTTTCTGGGTCATGTGTTATCTGCGGAGGGATAAGAGTGGATCCTCAGAAGATCGAGGCAGTGTTGGATTGGAAACCACCCAAGTCGGTGGCGGAGATTCGCAGTTTCTTGGGGCTAGCAAGCTACTATAGAAGATTTGTGGAAGGGTTTTCTTCGATAGCAGAACCTTTGACTAAGTTATTGAGAAAGGAGGTACCTTTTGTGTGGACAGATAAGCAGCAGGAGAGTTTTGAGAAGCTTAAGTGGGTTTTGACAGAGGCTCCGATTTTAATTCAGCCTGAAGCGAGGAAAGATTTTGCGGTATATTTTGATGCTTCTCATACTGGGTTAGGCTGTGTACTGATGCAGGAGGGGAAAGTAGTTGCCTATGCGTCTCGGCAGTTGAGGCCACATGAAGTCAACTATCCGACGCATGATCTGGAGCTGGCTGTAGTGGTTTTCACTTTGAAGGTGTGGAGGCATTATCTGTATGGGGAGAAGTCGGTGATCTACACGGACCATAAGAGTTTAAAGTATCTGCTGACTCAGAAGGAGCTGAATTTGAGACAGCGTAGGTGGGTGGAGCTATTATAGGATTATGACTGTTCGATTGGGTACCACCCGGGTAAAACGAATGTGGTGGCAGATGCGCTAAGCCAGAAAGTAGTATCGGATCTGAGGGCGATGTTCACTCATCTTAGTCTATATGACGATGGGAGCTTGTTAGCAGAGTTGCAGGTGAAGCCAACATGGATAAGTCAGGTAAAAGAGAAACAGTTGTTAGATGATGATCTGAGTGCTAGACTTATGCAAGTACAGAATGGGGGATTAGAGGACTACAGTGTGAGCGGCGACGGAGTTTTGTGTTTCCGTGGTAGGGTTTGTATGCCAAAGGATGTGGAATTGAGGCAGAAGATTCTTTGGGAATCACATAGTAGCCCTTACGCTATGCATCCTTGAGGGAGTAAGTTGTATAGGGATCTACGGGATCAGTTTTGGTGGCCTGGTCTGAAGCGGGAGGATACGGAATTTGTGGGGAAGTGCTTGACGTGTCAACAGGTCAAAGTTGAACATCAAGTGCCTTCAGGGTTGCTGCAACGAGTAAAGATTCCGCAGTGGAAGTGGGAGAGAATCACAATGGATTTCGTTAGTGGGCTTCCTCTTACGCCTACTAAGAAGGACTCAGTAAGGGTGATTGTGGATCGGTTGACAAAATCTGCTCGTTTCATACCTGTTCAGGTGGATTACTCTCTGCAGAGGTTAGCGAAGCTGTATGTGGCAGAGATTGTGAGGTTACACGGGGTGCCAGTGTCGATCATATCAGATAGGGACCCTAGATTTACGTCGCAGTTTTGGAGGGTGTTGCATCAGGCTTTGGGCACCAGGTTGGACTTTAGTACGGCATTTCACCCGCAGAAGGATGGTCACTCTGAAAGGGTGATTCAGGTGTTGGAAGATATGCTGAGGGGATGTGTTATCGACTTCAGAGGTAGCTGGGAAGAATTCTTGCCTTTAGAAGAATTCGCGTATAACAACAGTTATCAAGCTAGTATTCGGATGGCGCCGTATGAAGCACTATATGGACGGAAGTGTCGGACTCCTACTTGTTGGACAGAACTGGGTGAACGTCATGTTTTGGGTCCAGAGATAGTGGCAGAATCAGAAGAGAAGGTTAAGGTAATCTGAGAATGGTTGAAGGAGGCATCTGACAGACAGAAGTCGTATGCGGATCTTAAGCGGAAAGAGATAGAATTTGCAGTAGGTGATCAGGTGTTTCTAAAAGTATCACCGTGGAAGAAGGTGATGAGATTTGGTCGTAAAGGTAAGCTAAGTCCCAGGTTTATAGGGCCTTATCGGGTTCTGAAGCGGGTTGGACCAGTGGCGTATCAGTTAGAGTTGCCTTCAGGGTTGAAACAGATGCATGATGTGTTTCACGTGTCAATGCTACGGCATTATTGATCGGATCGATCTCACGTGGTGCCAGTTGAGGAAGTAGAGTTAAGACCAGACTTGACTTATGAGGAAGAACCAATTCAGATTTTGGAGCGAGATGTGAAGGTGCTTCGGAAGAAATCAGTTCCTCTAGTCAAAGTGCTGTGGCGGAACCATGGTTCAGTAGAGGCTTCGTGGGAGCCGGAAGAGGGGATGCGACAGCAATACCCTCACTTATTTTGACCAGGTAATTTTGAGGCCGAAATTATTTTTAAGGGGGGTAGAACTGTAACATCCGGGATTTAGGGGTCTTGCATTTTAATTCATGTTTATGTGTTAGTATGCCCTGTGTGCTGTTTGAATGTGTTTGGGGGCTTCAGGAAACCTTGGGGTTAGGTAGGAGCCTTAGGTAAAATTTTTGGTTTAAGTTGATAAGAGGGAGCTAAGGGAGCTAGGCCTTAAGGGATTTGACGTGGTGTTCACTGACACAATAATTCAAGTGATAAAGTGGCAAGTGAGGCACCACTTAGAGCACAAGGGAGTGATGCCTCAGGGAGCTAAAAGGGACAAGGTTCGAGTTGCATGAACTGCTTTTTGGGAGGTTGCTTTTTGCGTCAAAGAGGGGAGGTGTTGGAGGGCGGCTAGGATACTTCAAAGATGAAGTGTGGATTGAGTCAAACAACTCAAATATGCGGCTTAGAGGGGAGATAGGAGTTTGACTCATTCAAACTCATTTGAATGAGTGTTGTAGATGGAATTTAGGAGGAAAACGTGGAGGGTGTTGGCTAGTTGGATGATAGCCGAATTTTTGAGGGGTTAAGAGGGGGAACATTCGGTTTTGAGCCTAAGAAGAGGGTGCCGAAATTTGGTATTGGTATAGTGGGTATTTTCTTTTCGGCATTTGTTTGGTGCTTAACATGTTTGATAGTTTTCTCTCATTTTCTTTTGTGCCGAAAAACGCTGAGCATCTCAACTCTTTTTCTTTCTTTTGACTCCTTAGCCGAAACTTGGTAGACCATCAAGGTCACTTTTATTCATTCTTTTCTTCTCATCCTTTAAAAGCCGTATAGTTCATCTCTCTATATCTCTTCTCTTCACTTTTCATCTTAGCCGAAACTCCATAAGCCTCTACCCTCTCTTTTCATTTTTCTTTTCACTGATTCTCTTATCTTCTGTAACACCCCAAACCCGGTCAACACACCACGACCGAATCTGGCATGTCACAGAGGAAAATGTTTTGAAGAAAATCGAGTTTTATGTTTGTAGAAAATAGGTGCATGTTTAGTTAAAAACTGATAGTTTACTATGAAATCCCAGAAATAAAACTTTAAAACTTAGTTGTCGATCCATAATGATTAATTGGAAAACCGTTTCTATTTGAGTTATCGAAAACGATTAAGTTGTCATTTATTATCAAGTGATTTGTATTACCCGATGGTAAAGTTTTTGAAAACCTTTGCGTTTTGTAGTTTAGAAAACCTTGCGCTCATATTATTAAATTAATCAAGTAATTTACTTAACCATGTTCGAAGTCAAATCCAAAGCATATGAATAATTCAAAACATAATTTAAAAGGCCTTATTACAAATCCAAATAAATATAAAAAAAAAACCGAATTTAAATAAAATAAAGTACCCAAACCAAAGTCTGTGTAAAACCGAATTTCTATTGCATGGGCCACCTCGAGTCCATTCAGCTCCTCATCCGCGATCTACGAATCACCTGAAAAGATAAGGGAGAAGGTGAGTCACCAAGACTCAATGCATAATCCCCCTCCCAGCTAATGCCACATGCTTACACAAATTATAACCAAGCAATATATGTAATGCACCCAAACCTAGCCCTCCGTAACTCCGTTTCTACCCCGTGTGGTACCAAACCACTGGTGGTGCCAAACCACTGGTGACCCAAAGTCACGATATCCAACAATAGTGTGGTGCCAAACCACTGGTTACCCAAAGTCACGAATAATCCATCTGTGGGGCCAACCCACGTTGTGATACCAAATCACTGGCGACAATCCCAAAATATCAAATGTGGGGCCAACCCACTGTAGTGCTAAGCCACTGGGACGAGTCGCTATGAGGTGCCAAACCTCTGGTGACCCAAAGTCACAAAATATCAATGATCCAAGTGTGGGGCCAACCCACGTGTGATACCAAATCACTGGCGACGATCCCGATATGTCAACTGTGGGGCCAACCCACTGTGGTTCTAAGCCACTGGGACGAGTCGCTATGAGGTGCCAAACCTCTGGTGTCCCAAAGACACGAAATAATCTGTGGTACCAAACCACTGGAGGTGCCAAACCTCTGGTGTCCCAAAGACACGGATATCAAATCCTTCCCCCTCCTCTCATATCACCCATAACAGTGCAATTATTATGCAAATCATGCCATCATGCTTTATTATGAATCATATAGAAATATATATCACATATCATGGTAATAAGTATCATATAGCAAAACATATCGAAACGGACTTACCCGAATCCTTGCTCATACCCTTACGGTATCATAACGAGAATCTCATAGTTTTCGGCTTTTAATCAAGATTAAGTTATTAACAAATACCAAGTTATAAAGTGTGTAAGTTACACACTTGTTACTAACACAAACGTTGAATCCCGAAAACCCGATCTGCCGCACTAAATCTCCTTGTCCTACATTCGGCCAACACTAAGGTTAACATCATAGGCCATTCGGCTAAACCAATAAATCTTAGTCTTAAAAGCCTTCGGCTTTACAACAACTTAAGGAATGAAGAAACTAACATAGATATCCTTACCACTTGACTTACCAACTTCGATTGCTAGAGAATAGAGGTTTAAAACGACTGCTTCCAAAACCCGAAGAACCTAGGAGAAATCGGTTCCTAAAGATGATTAGCCACGCATCAACAAATGCCGGATTTAGGCTTTTGTTTAAACATGCCGACAAAGAAAAAGAGAGAGAGTAAGAATGAAGTTTCGGCCAAGAATACTTACCCTTCTACAAAACCGAATAGAGGAGAACCCAAAGATGATCCACTCTTGGTTGTTATTTGGCCAAAACAAAACTAGAAGAAAGAGGGAGATTTCGGCAAAATGGTTGATTGAAACTACAAATAGAATTCGACTAGAGTGGAAAAGAGGAAGAAAATAAAAGTAAAATGGAAGAGAGGGAATTTGGAAAAAGGAAGTAAAGAGAATTTCGGCACAAAAGTTTGAGAGAAGAAAAGAAAAAGATGAAAGGGAAGAGATGGTTACTTTCGGCTTTGAGCAAAGAAAAATAGAAAAGACAAAGAGAGAGAGAGAGATGGAAGAGTAGTAGGTTCGGCCAAAAAATTTGAGAAGGAGAAAAGAAATGAAATGAAATAAAATTTAAGAACTTAGAGGAACATTCGGCTAGGTACCAAAAAATACGAAAAGGAAAACGCACAAAAACGCCCGAGACTACCTTATGCACAATCGGCTTCTCCCCCATCCAACAACATGACCGAAATGGTCACCAAAGGTATCCCTTGGCCGGCCACAATCATTCCCATATCAAATCCCACCTTTTTCCTCCTTATTTCCTCCTAATCACATTCAAAATTAAGCCAACCCCCTAGTCCACTATACCGTCTACATTCATGGTCAAATGGCCATAGAAAAATTTCCAAAACAACACTCCATACTTCAAGCCTTTTGTCCCCTTATCTTACCAAAACTCCTTGATTCCATACCTTAAATAAGCACTTGCCTTTTTCCTAAGTCTACTATCCATAAATGAAAAGTCCATCTTTACCATAAGTAAAATTTTACCAACACATGCCATACAAAAGTAAAAATAAAAGTATCCTTATTGCCATCCATGGGATTCGAACCTCTTCCCTCATGCTACTTGTGGCGTCACCTTCAAGGCTCTAAGTGGTGCCTCCTTGCCATTTTACCAAGCCAATTCTTGTGCTAAAATTTCCCACGAATTACTCTTAACCCCTAGCTCCTTCAACTCCCTTTAACTAAAGCTTAAAAATAAAATTTTTCCTACAGCTCGAGCCTACCCTTGGCTTATTCCTAAGCCCTAGAACATCTCACTTAACAACACGACAATCCGAACTCATGCAAAATAATACAATCACAATTAACCCTTAATTCAGGATATTACAATTCTACCCTCCTTAAAGAAATTTCGTCCTCGAAATTTCCAACTAACTAACAGTCGTGCATCCTCACTCACCACACTACGCTCTTGCTGCGCACTCTGATCTTAATAAAATTAACATACTTTCTATGAACAGTCTCAAAGTTCACACTCAAAGTTCTAGATACTTCACTAGCAATGCAGGAATGAGTTGACCCTATATTTAACAAGGCAATAAAGGGTATTCCAGAAATAAGGAACGTACCCGTTATCACATCTGACACATCTTCCTCCTTGCGACGCCTGACTGCATAAACCAACCTTGGCTGTCTCGCATCTACACCCTCAGCACCTCTACCTGATGCTCCACGACCTCGGCCAGAACCATTACCTCTTCTACCGTTACCACGACCCCTCTGCGGTGGCGGTCCCTCATTTCTGATCTGAGCACGACCCTGACTCTCAGACTGATTCCTGGCTAGCTTACGTGGACAGTCCCTCACACAATGATCCAGCGAGCCACATTCAAAGCATCATTTGCCAACGATCCAACATTCGCCCCAATGAGATTTTCCACATTAATTACACTGTGCTGGTCCCTGATTAGCAGCAACAGGCCTCCCCGCCTGATTTGACCCACCATGCCTAGCCCTCTTCTGAGAATCTTCGGCCGACCCAGATGATCCAAAACCTCTCTTATGTCCATTCCTGTCATGATTCTGCCTCACAGATTCCTTAACCCCTTCGGCTGCCTTAGCCTTTTCTACCAGAACAGCAAACTCACGCTCCTGCTGTGGAGCAATCAACAATCTCAACTCATCCTTCAGTCCGTCCTCGAACCTGACACATCGCTCGTACTCCGAAGCCACGATACCTCCAGCATACCGGCTCAATCTTAAGAACTCTGCCTCATACTCCGATACAGACTTACTCCCCTGAACCAGCCTCAAAAATGCCTTCCGCTGCGCATCAATGTAGGTAGACCCAACATATTTCTTCTGGTACGCTGCCTTAAAATAGTCCCAAGTGAGATCCTCAACTGCAGCACTATCCCGCACCGTGTGCCACCACTGGTACGACTCATCCCGAAGAAGCGACACAATCCCTTTCAACTTGTCCTCAGCATTCAAATCCAAGTCATTCATGATTTGCTCCGTCGCCTCTAACCAATACTCAGCCGTACTGGGAGCCACACCCGAAACACCTCGAAATACCTCAGCTTCATTGGCTCGGACTCGCTCAGATACAGATTTCTGAGCTCCCGCACCTCCACCTACTCCAGCTACCCTCTCCAGAACTCGCAGCATCGCCTGAGACACTGCGTCATCCCCCGTCTGATCCTGAAATTCACCACCTACAGCCGGTGGTGGTGCTGGTATCTCATTTTCCGACCCTTGACCAGACCTCACTGGCTCAGACACAGCCATCCTACCCCGACCGCGTCCATCAGTAATTCAACCCCGACCTCGAGTGCTCATATCTAAAGTCTCAACTTAACTGATTTAAAAGTTTTATGCATTAGTCATTATTCCATTTTCTTTAAAGCACAGTTGTAACACCCCAAACCCGGCCCACGAGCCACGGCCGAATTCAGAATGCCACTGCGGAAAACGTTTGAAAAACTTTTGACTTAGAGTTAAGATATGTGGATCACTATGTGATCGGTGGATTAGCCATGGCCTTGGGCAGGGAGTCTGCTAAGGTAGGAGTAACGGATGGACTCTAGGTTGGGTTGGGCTTCATGTTGCATATTTATGCATTTTGCATGACTAATTATGTGGATCAATGTGGATATGGGCCAAGCCCAACATGTGGAATTATGTGGATATAATACCTTATCATCTGATATGTGATTGATGTGTGGATATGGGCCAAGCCCATACGTGGAGACATGTGAAATAACTATGCACTGAGTCTGTGTGACTCACCCAATTTTTCTCAAACCTTACAGGTGATGCATAAAGCTTGGACCGGGTTGGAGTGGATACGAGGTGGCCCATGCAGAAGATATTTTATTTGTTTTACACATTTTATTTATGAAAGGTTATTTATTGTAATAAGGGCCACTTTAAGTATTTAAGGACTTTTTATTATGTTTTAAGTTGGATTGTCGATTATATTATTATTTGAAAATGTTTTATTTTAAACAACTTAATTTTATTTAGAACTTTAATTACACAATGTTTTAGTAAAGACAACAAATTTTTTATGTTTTTAACTCTAAGTCAAAAGTTTTTCAAACGTTTTCCGCATTGGCATTCTAAATTCGGCCGTGGCTCGTGGGCCGGGTTTGGGGTGTTACAACAGTTTTATGAAAAGTTTTAATAAGAGGTTGTTTCGTGAGTAGTTTTGGGTCTCTAGAGTAGTTTCTACTACTATTCAGTCATGCCATCATCATCATAATCATATCATCAAAAGCAACAGTTTGAGATACTTACCTGGGCAGATCGGTGCCGGAGACTCGGTGCCATGCTTTTCAAATCATATAATTTCAAACAAAATGTTTTAAGACCATATTTTAAAACATTTTGGGCCTCGGGCCCACAGCTGAGCCTTTGAACTTGGCTCTGATACCAAATTGTAACACCCCAAACCCGGTCAACACACCACGACCGAATCTGGCATGTCACAGAGGAAAACGTTTTGAAGAAAATCGAGTTACCGATTAAATTTTGTGGAAAACTCTTTGTTGTTCCATGTTTGTAGAAAACAGGTGCATGTTTAGTTAAAAACTGATAGTTTACTTTGAAATCCCGGAAATAAAACTTTAAAACTTAGTTGTCGATCCATAGGTTAGAAAACCTTTATGTAATTTTAAAAGAAACCCAAATGATTAATTTGAAAATTGTTTCTATTTGAGTTGTCGAAAACGATTAAGTTGTCATTTATTATCAAGTGATTTGTATTACCCGATGGTAAAGTTTTTGAAAACCTTTGCGTTTTGTAGTTTAGAAAACCTTGCGCTCATATTATTAAATTAATCAAGTAATTTACTTAACCATGTTCGAAGTCAAATCCAAAGTATATGAATAATTCAAAACATAATTTAAAAGGCCTTATTACAAATCCAAATAAATATAAAACAAACCGAATTTAAATAAAATAAAGTACCCAAACCAAAGTCCGTGTAAAACCGAATTTTTATTGCATGGGCCACCTCGAGTCCATCCGGCTCCTTATCCGCGATTTACGAATCACCTGAAAAGATAAGGGAGAATGTAAGTCACCAAGACTCAGTGCATAATCCCCCTCCCAGCTAATGCCACATACTTACACAAATTATAACCAAGCAATATATGTAAAGCACCCAAACCTAGCCATCCGTAACTCCGTTTTTACCCCGTGTGGTACCAAACCACTGGTGGTGCCAAACCACTGGTGACCCAAAGTCACGAATAATCCATCTGTGGGGCCAACCCATGTTGTGATACCAAATCACTGGCGACAATCCCGAAATATCAAATGTGGGGCCAACCCACTGTGGTGCTAAGCCACTAGGACGAGTCGCTATGAGGTGCCAAACCTCTGGTGACCCAAAGTCACAAAATATCAATGATCCAAGTGTGGGGCCAACCCACGTATGATACCAAATCACTAGCGACGATCCCGATATGTCAACTGTGGGGCCAACCCACTGTGGTTCTAAGCCACTGGGACGAGTCGCTATGAGGTGCCAAACCTCTGGTGTCCCAAAGACACAAAATAATCTGTGGTACCAAACCACTAGAGGTGCCAAACCTCTGGTGTCCCAAAGATACGGATATCAAATCCTTCCCCCTCCTCTCATATCACCCATAACAGTGCAATTATTATGCAAATCATGCCATCATGCTTTATTATGAATCATATAGAAATATATATCACATATCATGGTAATAAGTATCATATAGCAAAACATATCGAAACGGACTTACCCGAATCCTTGCTCATACCTTTACGGTATCATAACGAGAATCTCATAGTTTTCGGCTTTTAATCAAGATAAAGTTATTAACAAATACCAAGTTATAAAGTGTGTAAGTTACACACTTGTTACTAACGCAAACGTTGAATCCCGAAAACCCGATCTACCGCACTAGATCTCTTTGTCCTACATTCGGCCAACACTAAGGTTAACATCATAGGCCATTCGGCTATACCAATAAATCTTAGTCTTAAAAGCCTTCGGCTTTACAACAACTTAAGGAATGAAGAAACTAACATAGATATCCTTACCACTTGACTTACCAACTTCGATTGCTAGAGAATAGAGGTTTAAAACGACTGCTTCCAAAACCCGAAGAACCTAGGAGAAATCGGTTCCTAAAGATGATTAGCCACGCATCAACAAATGCCGGATTTAGGCTTTTGTTTAAACATGCCGACAAAGAAAAAGAGAGAGAGTAAGAATGAAGTTTCGGCCAAGAATACTTACCCTTCTACAAAACCGAATAGAGGAGAACCCAAAGATGATCCACTCTTTGTTGATATTTGGCCAAAACAAAACTAGAAGAAAGAGGGAGATTTCGGCAAAATGGTTGATTGAAACTACAAATAGAATTCGACTAGAGTGGAAAAGAGGAAGAAAATAAAAGTAAAATGGAAGAGAGGAAATTTGGCAAAAGGAAGTAAAGAGAATTTCGGCACAAAAGTTTGAGAGAAGAAAAGAAAAAGATGAAAGGGAAGAGATGGTTACTTTCGGCTTTGAGCAAAGAAAAATAGAAAAGACAAAGAGAGAGAGAGATATGGAAGAGTAGTAGGTTCGGCCAAAAACTTTGAGAAGGAGAAAAGAAATGAAATGAAATAAAATTCAAGAACTTAGAGGAACATTCGGCTAGGTACCAAAAAATACAAAAAGGAAAACACACAAAAACGCCCAACACTACCTTATGCACAATCGGCTTCTCCCCCATCCAACAACATGACCGAAATGGTCACCAAAGGTATCCCTTGGCCGGCCACAATCATTCCCATATCAAATCCCACCTTTTTCCTCCTTATTTCCTCCTAATCACATTCAAAATTAAGCCAACCCCCTAGTCCACTATACCGTCTACATTCATGGTCAAATGGCCATAGAAAAATTTCCAAAACAACACTCCATACTTCAAGCCTTTTGTCCCCTTATCTTACCAAAACTCCTTGATTCCATACCTTAAATAAGCACTTGCCTTTTTCCTAAGTCTACTATCCATAAATGAAATGTCTATTTTTACCATAAGTAAAATTTTACCAACACATGCCATACAAAAGTAAAAATAAAAGTATCCTTATTGCCATCCATGGGATTCGAACCTCTTCCCTCATGCTACTTGTGGTGTCACCTTTAAGGCTCTAAGTGGTGCCTCCTTGCCACTTTACCAAGCCAATTCTTGTGCTAAAATTCCCTACGAATTACTCTTAACCCCTAGCTCCTTCAACTCCCTTTAACTAAAGCTTAAAAATAAAAATTTTCCTACAGCTCGAGCCTACCCTTGGCATATTCCTAAGCCCTAGAACATCTCACTTAACAACACGACAATCCGAACTCATACAAAACAATACAATCACAAATAACCCCTAATTCAGGATATTACATCTTCAGAAACCGAATAACCCATCTTTCTTTGTGGGTTGAAGCCGAATCTCCTTGAGTGTGGTGATCATCTACGTTTGTTAATCTCTGAGGGAAGTGTTGTTGTTTATTTTTCTGCCAAGTCTCTCAATCGATTGCTAGTAATCGTGGTAAGGGTTATCTTTTATTTGATCTTTCTTCTTTCTCTTTGGTTTGCCGAAATCTAGAAGCCTAACTTTGTATTTATGTGGTGGCCGAATCTATCAAGGTTGGTTTCGGGTTCTTTGTGTAGACTAGCGTTAAGGGAGTAAGGTGATCTTTCGGGATTTGATCAATCGAGGTAAGAAGGTATTTGGTTCGGTCAAAGGCCATTTTGTTGGGACAGTTAATGTTAGGCCGAATCTAACATGGCTCGTGTTGGGATTGTGACAGCTTTTAAGGCCAAGTGAGAGTCTTTAGGATTTGGATCTACTTTGGTAAGATTATTCGATTAAGATCTTGTTTAGTCTCGTTTAGATCTGATTTAGCATTTTAATCGGGTCTTCTGATTAAGTTGTTGTTCGATGGATGCGAGTACCAGCCAAGGAGAGAAAGGGGTTGGACACGCAGTCCCTACCCCTAAATTCAAGAAGCGGTCGGTTTCAGCAGTTCATGATTGGCCACCGGGGTGTGGGCCAGCGTCGGAGCAAGATCGTAGGCAAATAGCAGTAGTATCGTTTAGTGACATTGTCGACATAGAGGGCGTGGTGTTACGAGTTATCAGGTGTGTAACTAACACACTGTATATTTATTTGATTTAATTAAAAATATATGTATTGTGTGTGGTAGCCGAGTTAGTGGCTATGGTGATGTTATTTCTTGATTTGGGGTAATCCGGTAACCAGGTTGGTTTACTACCTATCTTGTGGTTGTGGTTAAATATTGTGGACGCATGTAAGCATGTCATATGTGCCTACTTGGTATGTTCATACGTTATATTGCCATATCATTATTATTTTATGACACGTTGCATGGGCTCGGGATATAATGATAAAGGGGAAGTGTGTACATTTATGTACGTGGATTGATGATGGCCTCGTGCCTCATCGTGGATTGATGACGACCTTGAGTCTCATCGTGGATTGATGTTGGCCTCGTGCCTCATCGTGGACTAATGATGGCCTCGAGCCTCATTGTACATTTATGTACGTGGATTGATGATGACCTTGAGTCACATCGTGGATATTGTGATTTAATCACATGGACCAGTGGCTAGACCACTAAGTGGACTTAGAGCAGCATGACTACCAAAGAGGTGTGTAGCGGATGGAGGGTCGATTTAGTAATCCCCTGGTGTGTGGTGGCAGGATATACGGGTGGTGTGTAGCGGTTGGATACTAGGTTGGGTTGTAACAGTCAGAATTTGACCCTAATCGGAACAGTGGTTTCGGGACCACGAATCCGAGTTTGAGAAATAATTTAATTTTATAATTAGAGTTGGTTATATGTAAATTAATGGGTGTGAAAAGTTTCGCATAAAAATTTAATTGTTTGGTGCTCAATTAGTTAAATAGGACTAAATCGCGTCACTGGTAAAAGTGGCCTTTATTTGATTTATGGTTAAATGGATGTGGCTTTATTTTAGTAAAGTCCTTAAAGGGTAATATACCCATTTTAAAGTGTAGTGGACAGCAATGTGGCCTTATGCGCAGGTTTTCAAGAATTATTATTATGTTAAAGATTATATTATAATTGTTTTATAATTTATAACTATATTATAATAAAACCAACATGAAAGTGGGATTTATTCTTCCCTTCTTCCACCGAATAACAAATAAAAGAAAAGGATGATGGAGCTTGATACATTCGGCCATTTTGCTAACTAAATTAAAGGTTAGTTTTTAATTGGTTTTCAATAATTCCTTCGTTTTTGAAATCGTTGTCTTGAATACTTCAAGACTCATGCTTGAATTTTTGATTTTGATGAATTATGAAAGATTTATGTTAGATTTATATGTTCTGTATTGAGATGTTGGTAAATTTGAGTGAATAAGGCTAAATTGAGTGGTCTTTCTTGATATGAGTATTCTAGTTGCAAATTGACCTTTTTGAAATTTATAGTGGACGATAATATGGTCTATTAATATGTTTGCTGATGTGTTAATATATAAATATATATATTATTAATTTGATGTTTATGTTATGTGGATGAGTATGTGTTAAATTATTATTTATTAATTCGTGTGTTCGGGTGACCAATTTAAGTGAAAGGATTGAATAGTTAAAATAGTTATTATATAGTTGAAGGGCCTAATTGAATTGTTTCTTGAATAAATGGTTTTGCATGTCAAATTGCCCAAAGGCTAGAAGGTGGACGGCAACTTGATGAAATTTTGTTTTAAATTATTATAACTATTAATATGTTTGGTGGTTAAAGAATAGTAAAATGTTAGTATCATTTTAACACTTATAATAATAAAACAAAGTGAGAAGAAAGAGAAGGTCTCTTGCTCATCTTCTTGGCCGAAACTTGAAGAAAGAAAACTCCATTTTTGGAGCATGGGATTCGGCATTGAGGACTCAAATTGGGGTATGTTTTATGCTTAGTTTTCAATTATTTTTACACTTTTGGAAGGGTTGTGTTAAATACTACATAACCCATGGTGAAATTTTCGAGTTTATGGCACTTTACATTCGGCCATTGAAGTATCCATATAGTAAATAATGCTTGTAGATAAATTATTAATGATAAGGCTTAATCTATCATGAATATCATTTAAAGTTTTAGTGAAATTAATTGTTAAGGGTTAAATTGGAAAATGAAAATTCTTGAAGGTCTTAATCATGAATTAAATAACATGCACGGCCTTATATGAGGTCAATGAATATTCGGCCTTGGGTATAAGTGATTAAAATTGGTGTATTTGGTGTGGTGTCCAAATTGGACCAATTTGTAAAAAGGGTGTTATAAGGGGGCAAAATCGTAAATTTCCTATTTATATGTGTTGGGACCAAAAATTTGTTATAATGTGCTTAATTGAGTTTAATTTAAATTATTTAGATTGAATGTTCAAAAAAGGGGAAAGGCTTTCGATCGAGGAAAAAAAAATTTACTAGTAGCCGGGAAGCTAAATTCGACAACTATCGAGGTAAGTTTTTAGGTAATCGGATTAATTTGAATTATCGCTATATTAAATTGTGCATGTTTGAGTGAAAAAAAAAAAAAGAAAAGAAAAGAGAAAAATTTTATTGTCAAATTGCCGAATAAGGCATGGGAATTATTATATGTGATAGCCAAATGTGGATTAATAAATACAGGTATACATATCTATAACCTTTGAATAATTGAGTTGGCAAAATATGTACTTGTGATAAGGGATAAAATAATATAATATATATATATATATTTTATGGCGCCAAATGTGGTATGGTGACTTTAAATGTGTTTGCTGAATATGATAGTATCATGAACAGGTGTTTATTATAAAATATCTTGGATGGTTGAAAATAGGTATAAATATATATGTGTCTATATATATTTTATATATAAATGTTACCAACGTGATAGGGTATAAGACTAAATATTGATATTGGTCGAATGTTTAATTGCCGTATGTATGAAATTTTGATATGTTGGAGTGGATAAATAACTACGAGTTGATTTGTATTTAATAGTGGACCATGAAATATGTGATGATAGATGATAGGAAGAAAGAGTTGGTTCGAATGCGCGTATTGGTATATGTTCATATTTATAATATGTGACTATGTATGAAAAGGGTGGCTTAGATGGATCATTATTTTAAAAGTATATAAAAGTTTCGATATACGAGTTGGTTGCAAAACAGCTTCACAAATATGATAGTATCGGGCTTTAAGTCTAGCAGGCTCTGTGCCGGTGTATTACATGATACTTTATGCCTAGCTAATTTTTACGGGAGCAACGGTAAAGAAATCAACGCGCTAATTGAGTTAAAGTGAACAGGTATGTAACAATTTATTTTCTTTTAGAATAAGGTAAGCTAATTATTTGATATGTGATACAAGTTAAAATGACGTTAATGGTAGTGAATGTGTACATGAAAAGCCATGTATGGATTAATGCACAAATATGTGATATTAATGTTTGATTTTTTTTGAGCTTATATTCGGCCTAATGTTACATGAGGAATAAATTGAATTGTAAAATTTATATTAATATTAAAAGATTTTGTCCAAATTGGACCAATTTGTAAAAAGGGTGTTATAAGGGGGCAAAATCGTAAATTTCCTATTTATATGTGTTGGGACCAAAAATTTGTTATAATGTGCTTAATTGAGTTTAATTTAATGATTTAGATTGAATGTTCAAAAAAGGGGAAAGGCTTTCGATCGAGGAAAAAAAAAATTTACTAGTAGCCGGAAGCTAAATTCGACACTATCGAGGTAAGTTTTTAGGTAATCGGATTAATTTGAATTATCGCTATATTAAATTGTGCATGTTTGAGTGAAAAAAAAAAAAAAAAAGAAAAGAGAAAAATTTTATTGTCAAATTGCCGAATAAGGCATGGGAATTATATATGTGATAGCCAAATGTGGATTAATAAATAGGTATACATATCTATAACCTTTGAATAATTGAGTTGGCAAAATATATGTACTTGTGATAAGGGATAAATATATAATTATATATATATATATATTTATATGGCGCCAAATGTGGTATGGTGACTTTAAATGTGTTTGCTGAATATGATAGTATCATGAACAGGTGTTTATTATATAAATATCTTGGATGGTTGAAATAGGTATAAATATATATGTGTTATAATATTTATATATATAAATGTTACCAACGTGATAGGGTATAAGACTAAATATTGATATTGGTCGAATGTTTAATTGCCGTATGTATGAAATTTTGATATGTTTGGAGTGGATAAATAACTACGAGTTGATTTGTATTTAATATGTGATGAATATATGATAAATGATAGTTGGTTCGAATGCGCGTATTGGTATATTTCATATTTATAATGTGACTATGTATGAAAAAGGGTGGCTTAGATGGATCATTATTTTAAAAGTATATAAAGTTTCGATATACGAGTTGGTTGCAAAACAGCTTCACAATATGATAGTATCGGGCTTTAAGTCTAGCAGGCTCTGTGCCGGTGTATTACATGATACTTTATGCCTAGCTAATTTTTACGGGAGCAACGGTAAGAAAAATCAAACGCGCTAATTGAGTTAAAGTGAACAGGTAGTAACAATTTATTTTCTTTTTAGAAATAAGGTAAGCTAATTATTTGATATGTGATACAAGTTAAAAATGACGTTAATGGTAGTGAATGTGTACATGAAAAGCCATGTATGGATTAATGCACAAATATGTGATATTAATGTTTGATTTTTTTTGAGCTTATATTCGGCCTAATGTTACATGAGGAATAAATTGAATTGTAAAATTTATATTAATATTAAAAGATTTATGTGCATTCGATTAGTAGGTATTTCACATGTGAACCTTTAACGTGTTTATAGGGATTAAGCATATATATATATTTGGCGAAATTAAGGTCTATGGGTTATTAAACATATTAATGTTCAATGTGTGTTTGGAAATGTTTATAATTCAGGCGTGGAAAAATGTTTGGTAGTTAAATTTCATAAGTATGGCTTGTTGTACCTTAAGAAATTATCAATGTCATGGAGGTAATATTTGAATTAAATTAAGCTATGAAGTAAGTGAATGAAACCATATGTTTAAGCATATGATTGGTTATATTCGGTTTAATGTATAAATATATATATGATATGTAAATGCGAAATTCATATTCATGCCAAGTTTTTATGTGCAACGTCTATAAGACAATTGAATGCGAGATTATGACTAAGGAAATGTGAATTGTATAAACGTATATGATAGTATGCGTTCGGTTAAATGAAATTTCTATTGCTACCGAGTGAAAAGAGATGCTTGTTTGGACAAAAACTTATTTCATGTTTAGTTACATATGAATATTTGAATTTACAAGTATGGTTTGGTTATGTTTTATTAGATTATTATTGTTATTGGGTTATTATTTGCATATGACTTACTAAGCTACGATAGCTTAACCGTGTGTGTTTAATATTGTTCCATTTTATAGATTTGATCTAGCTACGGGCTCGAGAAAACGTCAGCAGAGTCGACCACACTATCGCCTTCCTTTGGTATTTTGAATTTTGGTTGCGATTTAGAAGGCATGTATAGGCTAGATAAAGTTTTAAAAACATACAATGTTTGACCTTGTATATAACAGCCATGCGAATATGGCTAAATATTTAGTTAAGTATGTTTTTTTTTTTTTGGGTTTTTGTCATAAATGTCGGTAATATTGGTACTCTTTTAAATCGATGATGTTATAATATCATGTGAATGTTTTAAGTACAAGCTAACTTTCGTAAATGATTAAAATGCATGGATAGTACGAATTACATGTGAGTATATTCGGTTATAAGCTAGAAATCATATTTAGTATAGAAACAGTCTTTAATTACAACAGTGAAGTAATTTCGAAAAATCACCAAAAATAGGATAAGTTGAATTAGATGGTGAATGAGGTATAGAATTAAACCTTACTGTGTCTATTTTTACATGAAAGAAACAGAGTAGGCAAAAGATTCATAAATTATGAGATAATTAAGTTTTAGTGAGGCCTGCTCTGAATGAATTCGTCAGTCACTGTTCTGTTTTGGAAAAATTGCCATAAATTGTACAAAAATAATTAAGAAGTATGGTTTATATGTGTATAACCCTTAATGAGTCTATTTTTCATTGGTATAAACAAGAACATCATAGGAAATTTGTGCAATCAGATAACTGCAGTTTTATAGGGACAGGTCAGAATTGTCAAGCAGTGTAATAAGGGTAACTTTGAAGAATAAACTGTACTAATTGGCCACATGAAAAATTCTGGAAAAATTATGGTGAATAGTTATACGAGTCTAGTTTCAAGGAAAATTTACGGATCTAAATCTCGAGTTTTGTAACTCGAGTTATGGCCGATATAGTCAGCGTGACGCAGTTGGACAGCTTTAAAAATTTTACTCCCCGAGTTAATGGTCACGTCTAGTAATGCCACGTACTCGATTCCGGCAAGGGTTTCGGGTAAGGGGTGTTACAATTGATTGGTATCAGAGCTTACGGTTTAGTCGATTCTAGGACTACTGTAGCGCGTGTGAGTCTAGCTATACATGCCTTAAATTATAATGCGATAGTGTGGTGACTCCCAACTCTGATGAAAAAAAAATATATTGGTGATGAGTTGACACTCATAAAGGTATGACTCAAAGCGTATGGCATTTTTGTTATTGATAAAAGTTATAATTATATGAGCGTATGAGTTATGACAATTGAGTTATGATGTTATATGAGAATTTTGATAGTGACTTAGTGATTAGAGTTGGCTTATGAACTATGTGTTAAGAACAAAAGTGATTATAAGCAAATAATTATCGTACATTATTTTCGTAAATTAGCATGTGCTGAAACTTGAAATTATTGTAATTATATGTGAATTAGCCGAATTTAGCTAAGTATAAAATTGATTCAGTTAAGTTATTTGTGTGATATGTGCTATTGAGTGTTCGTATAATGAGTTTGAAATACATCAAAGATTCGATATATGAAATGATTCAGGGGAGAAAATTTTAGGTACTACTATTCAGGCTATGAGCCTAGCAAGCCTTGGGCTGGTGAATGTATCGGGCTTTATGCCTAGCAAGCTTATTGCCGGTGAATGATTATCAGACCTCGGGTCTAGCAGGCTTATTGCCGGTGAATGATTATCAGACCTCGGGTCTAGCAGGCTTATTGCCGGTGAATGATTATCAGACCTCGGGTCTAGCAGGCTTATTGCCGGTGAATGATTATCAGACCTCGGGTCTAGCAGGCTTATTGCCGGTGAATGATTATCAGACCTCGGGTCTAGCAGGCTTATTGCCGGTGAATGATTATCGGACCTCGGGTCTAGCAGGCTTATTGCCGGTGAATGATTATCGGACCTCGGGTCTAGCAGGCCTATTGCCGGTGAATGATTATCGGACCTTGGGTCTAGCAGGCTTAATGCCGGTGTGTGATTCAGGCTCATGCCTAGCAAATTTTATACCGGTGACTTATAATACGAGCTTATGCTTACGAAATGATTGAATTATGGTGGCAAATGAACAAGCTTAAGCTTATTCAAGTGAATTTAATTATTTGGCCATAAGGTATATATTGACTTAAGTACAAATTATACGTGATGTTTATTGATTAAGTAAGTTAATAGATAATGTGTTTGTCTATTCGACATTTTGGATATGTGGATAATGATATTGATTTGATGTTGTTTACTTGTAACATCAGGGTATTCAATGGATGTATGAGTATTTATATATAAATAAGTTCGGCCATATGGAGATTTTATGAATGTGCAATCGGACATGTGGAATTATTTATATAAATATATGTACTTTCGATTGTATGAAGTTAAGTTGTATATGGTAATTATTAAATTGGTTATTTGTGATAGTATGCATTATGTACATTTATGTGCGAGTTAACTTGAGGATGACAGAATCAGACAGATGAATAATGAGTAAATTGTATTAATGGTTGAATACAATGGTTATAGTTGAGTAGTTACTATGATTCTTTTTGGGCATTCTAGGTGTACACTTTTCCTCAGAAGTTTATGTGACTGTTTAATTTCAAAAGAAAAGCAAGTCTTATCGTACGAGAACGTTAGCTAAACATTAATAGATGAAGGTATTGTTGATCTAGTTGGGTTACATTCGACATTGTTATGTCTTTCTAAAAAAAAAAAAAAAAAAAAAAAAAAAAATTTTACTCCATTATGTGGATACAAAAGTCGACGGTAAAGTCGGTACGAAGTTAACGTTCTGTTTCTACTGGTTATTGTTCTGTTGAAGATACGTGAAGATTATACTGCTTCTGTTACTGGGGATTCCAGTATTTATAAATGACATTGTTCTTCCCGTACATGTTTGGGATAGTATTGGAATTGATATCATTCTATACGGGCTGTAATTTTCAGATATCTTGTATAGCTTCACATGTTGAAATTTCACTATTCTAGTTTTCTTATGATTCCATGTGACTGTCTACAAGAGATCTCTATATGACAGAAATGACTATGTTTAATATGGTTATAATTCCTGGCTTGAAATGTGAGACTACAGTAGTACCATCCCCAGAGTTATAGAAGCTATGTCTCTATAATGGTCGCTACTAAAATCATATTTGATTCTTTACTGTGTTCAAATGCTTCTTTAACAGCCAGGATAAGTTTTATTATAAGGTTGAGACATCGTTCCTAGTAAGACCCAATGAGTTCTCCTTGGTTAAGATAATTTAAGTAGAATTCAAAGTTTCGGTGATTAATTGTTGCTTCGAGATACAGTGTCTATGCCGAGAAACTCTGAGATTGTATAACCATGTTATAGGTGGCTTACAGTATCAGTTAGTTTGATCGTACGAGAGTAACATGATGTGTGACATTCTGAGATTTAATATATATGAATGAGTGTGAACTATGATATCCCTGGCTTTGTGGGTTATAGACATAAAGTGTCGATTATAGAGTTATCTGTTCCTGAGAGGATGTACAGCGAAAGCTAGATCAGAATTTCAATTATGAAACTAAAGAGAATTGAAATCTGAAACCAGGTGTGAATTTGATATGTATTGTGTGAAAGCAAATCATTAATCTACCTTCCGGTAGGATTTTCGAGGACGAAAATCCCTAAGGGGGGGGAGAGTTGTAACAGTCAGAATTTGACCCTAATCGGAACAGTGGTTTCGGGACCACGAATCCGAGTTTGAGAAATAATTTAATTTTATAATTAGAGTTGGTTATATGTAAATTAATGGGTGTGAAAAGTTTCGCATAAAAATTTAACTGTTTGGTGCTCAATTAGTTAAATAGGACTAAATCGCGTCACTGGTAAAAGTGGCCTTTATTTGATTTATGGTTAAATGGATGTGGCTTTATTTTAGTAAAGTCCTTAAAGGGTAATATACCCATTTTAAAGTGTAGTGGACAGCAATGTGGCCTTATGCGCAGGTTTTCAAGAATTATTATTATGTTAAAGATTATATTATAATTGTTTTATAATTTATAACTATATTATAATAAAACCAACATGAAAGTGGGATTTATTCTCCCTTCTTCCACCGAATAACAAATAAAAGAAAAGGATGATGGAGCTTGATACATTCGGCCATTTTGCTAACTAAATTAAAGGTTAGTTTTTAATTGGTTTTCAATAATTCCTTCGTTTTTGAAATCGTTGTCTTGATACTTCAAGACTCATGCTTGAATTTTTGATTTTGATGAATTATGAAAGATTTATGTTAGATTTATATGTTCTGTATTGAGATGTTGGTAAATTTGAGTGAATAAGGCTAAATTGAGTGGTCTTTCTTGATATGAGTATTCTAGTTGCAAATTGACCTTTTTGAAATTTATAGTGGACGATAATATGGTCTATTAATATGTTTGCTGATGTGTTAAATATAAATATATATTATTAATTTGATGTTTATTTTATGTGGATGAGTATGTGTTAAATTATTATTTATTAATTCGTGTGTTCGGGTGACCAATTTAAGTGAAAGGATTGAATAGTTAAAATAGTATTTATATAGTTGAAGGGCCTAATTGAATTGTTTCTTGAATAAATGGTTTTGCATGTCAAATTGCCCAAAAGGCTAGAAGGTGGACGGCAACTTGATGAAATTTTGTTTTAAATTATTATAACTATTATAATATGTTTGGTGGTTAAAGAATAGTAAAATGTTAGTATCATTTTAACACTTATATAATAAAACAAAGTGAGAAGAAAGAGAAGGTCTCTTGCTCATCTTCTTGGCCGAAACTTGAAGAAAGAAAACTCCATTTTTGGAGCTTGGGATTCGGCATTTGAGGACTCAAATTGGGGTATGTTTTATGCTTAGTTTTCAATTATTTTTACACTTTTGGAAGGGTTGTGTTAAATACTACATAACCCATGGTGAAATTTTCGAGTTTATGGCACTTTTACATTCGGCCATTGAAGTATCCATATAGTAAATAATGCTTGTAGATAAATTATTAATGATAAGGCTTAATCTATCATGAATATCATTTAAAGTTTTAGTGAAATTAATTGTTAAGGGTTAAATTGGAAAATGAAAATTCTTGAAGGTCTTAATCATGAATTAAATAACATGCACGGCCTTATATGAGGTCAATGAATATTCGGCCTTGGGTATAAGTGATTAAAATTGGTGTATTTGGTGTGGTGTCCAAATTGGACCAATTTGTAAAAAGGGTGTTATAAAGGGGGCAAAATCGTAAATTTCCTATTTATATGTGTTGGGACCAAAAATTTGTTATAATGTGCTTAATTGAGTTTAATTTAAATTATTTAGATTGAATGTTCAAAAAAGGGGAAAGGCTTTCGATCGAGGAAAAAAAAATTTACTAGTAGCCGGGAAGCTAAATTCGACAACTATCGAGGTAAGTTTTTAGGTAATCGGATTAATTTGAATTATCGCTATATTAAATTGTGCATGTTTGAGTGAAAAAAAAAAAAAGAAAAGAAAAGAGAAAAATTTTATTGTCAAATTGCCGAATAAGGCATGGGAATTATTATATGTGATAGCCAAATGTGGATTAATAAATACAGGTATACATATCTATAACCTTTGAATAATTGAGTTGGCAAAATATATGTACTTGTGATAAGGGATAAAATATATATATATATATATATATATATATATATATATATATTTTATGGCGCCAAATGTGGTATGGTGACTTTAAATGTGTTTGCTGAATATGATAGTATCATGAACAGGTGTTTATTATAAATATCTTGGATGGTTGAAATAGGTATAAATATATATGTATATATATATTTATATATATAAATGTTACCAACGTGATAGGGTATAAGACTAAATATTGATATTGGTCGAATGTTTAATTGCCGTATGTATGAAATTTTGATATGTTTGGAGTGGATAAATAACTACGAGTTGATTTGTATTTAATAGTGGACCATGAAATATGTGATGATAGATGATAGGAAGAAAGAGTTGGTTCGAATGCGCGTATTGGTATATGTTCATATTTATAATATGTGACTATGTATGAAAAAGGGTGGCTTAGATGGATCATTATTTTAAAAGTATATAAAAGTTTCGATATACGAGTTGGTTGCAAAACAGCTTCACAAATATGATAGTATCGGGCTTTAAGTCTAGCAGGCTCTGTGCCGGTGTATTACATGATACTTTATGCCTAGCTAATTTTTACGGGAGCAACGGTAAGAAAAATCAAACGCGCTAATTGAGTTAAAGTGAACAGGTATGTAACAATTTATTTTCTTTTTAGAAATAAGGTAAGCTAATTATTTGATATGTGATACAAGTTAAAAATGACGTTAATGGTAGTGAATGTGTACATGAAAAGCCATGTATGGATTAATGCACAAATATGTGATATTAATGTTTGATTTTTTTTGAGCTTATATTCGGCCTAATGTTACATGAGGAATAAATTGAATTGTAAAATTTATATTAATATTAAAAGATTTATGTGCATTCGATTAGTAGGTATTTCACATGTGAACCTTTAACGTGTTTATAGGGATTAAGCATATATATATTTGGCGAAATTAAGGTCTATGGGTTATTAAACATATTAATGTTCAATGTGTGTTTGGAAATGTTATAATTCAGGCGTGGAAAAATGTTTGGTAGTTAAATTTCATAAGTATGGCTTGTTTGTACCTTAAGAAATTATCAATGTCATGGAGGTAATATTTGAATTAAATTAAGCTATGAAGTAAGTGAATGAAACCATATGTTTAAGCATATGATTGGTTATATTCGGTTTAATGTTATAAATATATATATGATATGTAAATGCGAAATTCATATTCATGCCAAAGTTTTTATGTGCAATCGTCTATAAGACAATTGAATGCGAGATTATGACTAAGGAAATGTGAATTGTATAAACGTATTATGATAGTATGCGTTCGGTTAAATGAAATTTCTATTGCTACCGAGTGAAAAGAGATGCTTGTTTGGACAAAAACTTATTTCATGTTTAGTTACATATGAATATTTGAATTTACAAGTATGGTTTGGTTATGTTTTATTAGATTATTATTGTTATTGGGTTATTATTTGCATATGACTTACTAAGCTACGATAGCTTAACCGGTGTGTGTTTAATATTGTTCCATTTTATAGATTTGATCTAGCTACGGGCTCGAGAAAACGTCAGCAGAGTCGACCACACTATCGCCTTCCTTTGGTATTTTGAATTTTGGTTGCGATTTAGAAGGCATGTATAGGCTAGATAAAGTTTTAAAAACATACAATGTTTGACCTTGTATATAACAGCCATGCGAATATGGCTAAATATTTAGTTAAGTATGTTTTTTTTTTTTTGGGTTTTTGTCATAAATGTCGGTAATATTGGTACTCTTTTAAATCGATGATGTTATAATATCATGTGAATGTTTTAAGTACAAGCTAACTTTCGTAAATGATTAAAATGCATGGATAGTACGAATTACATGTGAGTATATTCGGTTATAAGCTAGAAATCATATTTAGTATAGAAACAGTCTTTAATTACAACAGTGAAGTAATTTCGAAAAATCACCAAAAATAGGATAAGTTGAATTAGATGGTGAATGAGGTATAGAATTAAACCTTACTGTGTCTATTTTTACATGAAAGAAACAGAGTAGGCAAAAGATTCATAAATTATGAGATAATTAAGTTTTAGTGAGGCCTGCTCTGAATGAATTCGTCAGTCACTGTTCTGTTTTGGAAAAATTGCCATAAATTGTACAAAAATAATTAAGAAGTATGGTTTATATGTGTATAACCCTTAATGAGTCTATTTTTCATTGGTATAAACAAGAACATCATAGGAAATTTGTGCAATCAGATAACTGCAGTTTTATAGGGACAGGTCAGAATTGTCAAGCAGTGTAATAAGGGTAACTTTGAAGAATAAACTGTACTAATTGGCCACATGAAAAATTCTGGAAAAATTATGGTGAATAGTTATACGAGTCTAGTTTCAAGGAAAATTTACGGATCTAAATCTCGAGTTTTGTAACTCGAGTTATGGCCGATATAGTCAGCGTGACGCAGTTGGACAGCTTTAAAAATTTTACTCCCCGAGTTAATGGTCACGTCTAGTAATGCCACGTACTCGATTCCGGCAAGGGTTTCGGGTAAGGGGTGTTACATGGGTTGGGTTAGCATTTTGCATCATTATGTGTGGTATGTGGATCTGTGTGGATTTGGGCCAAGCCCATTTGTGGATTGTGTGGTTAAATTGCACACTGAGTCTGGTGACTCACCTTATTTTCAACAACGCAGGTAATTCGTGATTCACTGGACCGAGCTGGAGTGGATTCGAGGCGGCCATGCAGAAGCTGTTTTTTTATCCATATATATACATTTTAAATTTTCAGTTGCTATTTGGGATATTTTTATTGTAATAAGGCCGCTTTAAGTATGTCGGAATTTTATTATGGTTTAAGTTGGAATTAATAACGGATTATTAATTAAGAATGACTTGAAACACTTGCAACTTAAAAATCAAGCTATAGTTTTCAAATTCGGATTACTGACAAATAACTCGTTTTCAATAATTTCTTTCAAATAATGACTTAACCTTTTTCTCAAAACTGTAGGTTTTATTTCCCGGCAAACTACGATTTTCTAAGCAATAAACCCCTTATAAACTGAATATTCGTTTTTTTTTAAACTTAGCATGTGATTTCACCTTCAAAACCAAACTCTTTTCAAACATTTCCCCAGTAACATTCCGAATTTGGCCGTGGTGTTTTGGGCCAGGTGTGGGGTGTTACAGTTCAATGACGCGTTTCTGTAAATCACAAATTCTTTAGCCGACTCAGGTTGAACCAACATTGGTGCCTCAGTTAACAATGCTTTCAACTGTTCAAAACTTTGTTAACATTTTTCTGACCATTCGAATTTCACACCTTTTTGAAGCAGTCGTGTCATTGGTGTCACAATCATCGAAAATACTTTCACAAATTTTCGGTAATAGCCCGCTAAACCCAAGAAACTACGGACTTTAGATACATTCATAGGAGGTTTCTAGTCAACAATAGTAGAAATCTTGCTCGGGTTAACTCTAATACCTTCAGATGAAACAATATGACCCAGAAATCCAACCTCTCGGAGCCAAAACTCACATTTGCTGAATTTAGCATACAATTGTTTATCTCTCAAGGTCTGCAACACAATCCTCAAATGCTCGGCATGCTCAGACTCATCCTGTGAATAGGTCAGAATGTCATCAATGAACACCACAATAAATCTGTCTACATATCCGGTTCATCAAATCCATAAAAACTGCAAGAACGTCAGTTAATCCGAAAGGCATAACAAGGAATTCATAATGTACGTACCTCGTTCTAAATGCAGTTTTCGGCACATCTGTAACGCCCCGAATTTGGGCCTAGTAGATTTGGGCCTATGGGTTGTAATGCCCCAAAAATCCTGAAACTTTAAATTTCTGTGCACCGAGGTTGGTATGTATGAGTAGCACTTAGAATAATAATATTAAGGTATTATCAGGATTATTTGAAGCCTTAGAGATAGGGGAGACCATAGGGAAAAAATTATTTTTCTTGCTTAGTGGACCCTAGTGTCAGACATGAGGCCTCTTAAGTAGATTAAGAGAAAATAGGACACAAATGGGCTTGTGGTCCAGTGGAAAGTGGCATCATTTAGGAGCTATGAGGTGGCGTGTTTGTCAGTTAAGGAGGTCCAAGGTTCGAGGCCTAAGAGGGGAGACTTAATGAGTTTTATTTTTGTACCTGGACAAAAGGAGGTGGCGTTGGAGGGGACTCTGGAAAGGAGTGTTCAGGAGAGAAATTTAAGGTAAAGATAAGGGAGAAAAGATAGAGATTGGGGAGTGGATATAGTGGTGCCGATTTGGACTCTGGGGAAAAGGAAGTTTCGGCTAAGGGCCATATATATGGATGCCGAATTAAGTTCCTAGAGTAATGCCGAAATTTTGTTTTCCTCTGGCCGAATTTCTTTACTTGTGAGATGCCCAAACACCCTTTTTCTCTCTAAGTATTCAGAAGCTGAATCCTCCATACTCTCCTTTCTCAAATTCCCTTTTTGGTTCACCACTTAGTTCTAGCCGAATCACCTCTTTTCTCATTCTCCCTAGTATTGTCGAATTGTCCCTGTCACCTTACTAGTCTCAAAAGCTAGATTTAAGCCGCTGGGTCAAAGGAGAATTTCGGTAAGTGCTTAGTTGAATTTTTAGTGTGTTTTGTTAAAAGCCGAAGAGCTATCTAACCCAATACTTGTCATTAACCTGTATTAACAAGGGTAAGGCTCAACAATCGCAAGCGTGGTAGGTAAGGATTGGTAACAAGGGGGTAAGTGTTCTCGACTCAATCATGGTTTAGTAAAAGGCCGAATCTAATATGGCTCGTAGGGGTGACTTATGTATAATATGGGTCACTTGGTTTTGACGATATAGGTGTTTGAGTGCAAATCTAGAGGATAATTGCAAATAGTAGCAAAGGAAGGGCTACTAGAACGTGAGGTACACGGTAAGGGTACGGTGAGGTTTCGGTTTTTGATAAGTATGTGTTAAAGTCGTTAGTAATGTCGATTGTAGGTTCATGACTAAGGGGTTGGTAGCGCGCATGGATACCAGGTGTGTACAAACACTACACACACGATATCGGCAATGCTGAAAAGCCGAAAAGCTGAAAGTGGCTAAATGGGCCTAGTGGGCCCTAAGGCTAGGTTTGATGAGTTTATTTGGTTTGGTGTATGAATTGAGTCTATCAAGCATAATACATGATCTGGAATTGTTTTGGGCCTAACAGGCCATAAGATGTGATATGGGCCTAATGGGCTGTAAAGATGTAATTTGGGTTTGATGGGCTTTATAGGGACGTAGCAAGTATGTTAGGGTTTATAGACTTAAGGCCTAGTTTGAACAACTCTTAAATTTCATAAGACTTAATCTAATTAAACATGTCCATGAACAAGTCGCTGGGTTAGAGTGTGGCAACGGACATACGCATGTCTAGGATTAGATCTAGGGAGAGCTAGGTACTTAAACGGCCCTAGCGGCCCACCTCCTCATATCTGGAATCCTACCTGGTGCATAGTGTCTGTTCACTTTAGTCGCGAGGACTTGTTGATAGGCCAATGTTCATAACTAAAACCCAAGAGGGACCAAATGCACTTAGATTTGTAAAATTATTAAAATACCCCTAGATTTGTAAATTACTAAAATACCCCTAGATTTGTAAATTACTAAAATACCCCTAGATTTGTAAATTACTAAAATACCCTTAGATTTGTAAAATTACTAAAATACCCCTAGATTTGTAAATTACTAAAATACCATTAGATTTGTAATATTACTAAAATACCCCTAGAATTGTAAATTACTAAAATACCCTTAGATTTGTAAAATTACCAGAATACCCCAATTTTGAAAATTACCATAATACCCCTATTTTTCAAAAATTACCAACATACCCCTATCTTGCCAAATTACCAAAATACCCTTGTAGGGTAGAATTACGAAAATACCCCTGGGTAGTGAAATGACAAAAATACCACTATGTGACGAATATGAGTTGTGGATGTTACTCATGTGTTTGATGCATTCATATGATATTCTGCTTAGGATGCATTTGGGTGGGAATTATGGTACGGAGGAAGATTTAAGGGTCGCATAGTCGCTTGACGACCATGGATCCACCAGAGGCTTTAAGCCCATTATAAGATTAGCAGCTTTGCTGCAACGTTAGGTAGTACCGCAACCGGGCTACCTTTGGTGTGTAGAGGATGGGTGGGTTGATTTAGAAATCCCCACAGGTGTGATATGGTTGGAAGGGAAATGGTGTGTGTAGCGGATGGATTTTTGGGGAGTGTTTTGCATTATCTTGTTTGTATATGATATGATATGATATGAAGTCATTGTGGGCTAAGGCCCAAGACCACCGATTTTGATAGGGCTTAGGCCCAATGTGAATATTTGTATGTGATTTGATTGCCAAGGGTTGTGCATACTGAGTTTCAAAACTCACACCCTTTTATTTAATGTTTCAGGTGATCCTGAATAGACGGCTCGACGTGGGAGAGGACTCGGAGATGGCCACACTACAAGCTGATCAGATGTTTTTAATTTGTTTAAATGAAATTATTTTTAAATACTTTGTTTTTCATTGAATTGTAATAAGGCCATGTATCTCCTAATTGACTTTAGATTTTGGGTTTTATTATTATTGTTTCAACTATCTGCTTAATAAATTTCATAAAATTTCTAAAGTTAACATGGTTTTTGAAATAACTTAACCTATGAATGTTTTCTAAAATATGGGCTTTTCAACGTAACTTAACAAGATACAAGGCTTTTGGGCCTTAAATTGTTAAATGGTAAAATTTTTTTGAAGTGTGCCTTTAATGTGACATTCGAACTCGGGCCTAACTTCTAGGCCGGGTTTGGGGTGTTACAACATCTGAGTCTTTAACTACAACTGATAATAGCCAGATCTCAAGTCAGTTTTTGAAAACACTGTTGCACCTTTCAACTGATCAAATAAATCGTCTATTCTTGGCAACGGATACTTATTCTTTATCGTAACTTTGTTGAGCTAACAATAGTCAATACACATTCTTATTGATCTGTCTTTCTTCTTTACAAATAATACAGGTGCACCCTAGGGGGAAAAATCGATCGTGTAAAACCTCTATCTGTTAACTCTTGCAACTAAGCTTTCAAATCTTTTAATTCTATTGGAGCCATTCTATACGGAGCTATTGTTATTGGTGTTGTTCCCGGTACTAATCCAATTCCAAATTCAACCTCTCTGATTGGTGGCAAACCCAATAATTCTTCTGGAAATACATCTGAAAACTCACAAACAACAGGTACCGATTCAATCTTTGACTCAGACACCTTTGTATCCAGTACGTATGCAAGATATGCATCACAACCCTTTTTTATACATTTATGAGCTAACATAGACGATATCACAGTAGGAAATTCACTCAAATCATCAGACTCAATCCGAAGAATTTCACCATTCTGACATTTCAATTCAATAATCTTTCATCTACAATTCACAACTGCATCTTGCACAATCAGCCAGTCCATACCCAAAATCACATCAAACTCATCAAATGGTAGAAGCATCAAGTCAACTGAAAAACAGTAACCCTGGGTCATCAAAGGACAATTCTTACAAATTTTATCAACTAAAACTGTCTTGCCTAAGGGGTTCGATACTTTAATTACAAACTATGTAGACTCGACATATAAACTCTTTTTAGACACCAAGTTCTTACATATATACAAATGAGTTGATCTAGGATCAATTAATGCAATAACATTAGTGTTGTAAAGAGAAAAAGTACCAGTAATAACATCTAGGGACGACGCTTCTTCACAAGCGCGAATAGTGTAGGCTCTAGCAGGTGCTCTGGCCTCGGATCTCACAGCTGATTCCCTAGTTATACCTCTACCACTGGATACATTTCCCGTATTTCTCGATGGTCTCCCCCTCGCAGTCGTATTACTCGATCTTACATTCTGAACTTTTTCTTTCTCATATAACTCTGGGTAATCCCGGATAAAGTGATCCGATGAATCACATTTGAAGCAAGCTTTACTACTTTTATTCCAGCATTTTCCAAAATGTCATCTTCCACACTGTTGGCACTCAGATTTGTTATTTCTCACGCTGCCAACACTCGAGACAGAGGTAGCTTGAGCTATAGGATTCACATGTAGATTTCCACGATCTCTATTCTGATATCCCAATGATGCACTCGTTTGACTAAATGAATATCGAAATTTCTTTGATAAAGACTGAAAAGGTTTATTCATCAGCCTTTTCCTCGAGTCTCTGGCCTCTGAATCAGCTTTCTTCTTTTCTTGGCTCGTTTAACTAACACAAAGAATTCTTTCAAATCTAAAATCCTGATAGAAGTTTAATGTCTTTGTTTAGCCCATCAACAAACCGCTTCCACATTATCTCTTTAGTAGAAACATACTCTCGAGCATATTTACTTAATCGTACGAATTCTCTTTCATATTCTGTCACGGTTATTCAACCGTGTTTTAGCTCTAAAAACTCTTTATGCTTTTGATGAAGGAACCTTTGACTTATATATTTCTTTCGGAACTCCGTCTGAAAGAATTCCCAAGTCACTCACTCTCTCGGCACTACAAACAGCATGGTATTAAAACCATTGATATGCAGAGTCTCTTAACAGAGAAATATCACACTTTAAGCATTCAGTTGCCGTACACGAAAGTTCATCAAACACTCGTATAGTATTTTTCAAGCCAAAACTTGGCTTTCTTTAGATCATCGTCAATATTAGCCCTGAACTCTTCAGCCCCGTGTTTACGGATCTTATCAACTGGAGGCTTGTTCAATCTTGAAAGCTAAACTCCTTGTGGAGCTACAGGTACAGGTTAGAGAACAGGAGGGGGTGGAGGTTGTTGAGCACCCGGGTTCGTTTGAATATATGGAGTGAACCACTCATTCACCATTTGGAAGACGGTTTCTTTAGCCTCTCCTCCCTGGCTGCTCGTTACGGGTCTAGATTCATACGACACTGTCCCTTGCGCGGGAGCAAGCGCATTACTCTCAACCTCATCAGCTATCGCTCGATTGGGCTCCATTTGCTATATAAAAGCACATTTTCAAATGTCAAGAGTCATCACACTATCACAATTTATTATGGCATGTATAGCTAGACTCTCATATGCGTTACGTTAGTCCTAGAATCCTTTGATTTGAAGAAAAATTTGCTATGTATTGAAAATTTCTTGAGTTATCGGCTTAGTCTCGAACCACTTCCAAAGCATGTTCAAGGCCTGGTACGCTCTTAATAGGGACAAATTGATAAGATTGAATGATGAATGATTGAATTGAATAATTGTATGTTAAATAGTTGTTTAATTGTTTTGTAAGTCCGGTAATGCTCCGTAACCCTATTTCGACGTTGAATACGGGTGAAGGGTGATACAATTAGTTAATATACATTTTGCACACATCCTTACTACTTTAATTTACCACTATGTACTTAACTTTATTTTTCCATAACATTAATCATAATTCATTATAATAACTTGACCACTTTTATACCTAATCCGATCCCTATGGAGATGATTTCATTTATCACTTAATTACTTATTTGACGTGTATACTTGCACAATTCATATACCATTTCACACACGAAAATTGGTTGAGGAGGAACCCAAAATGACAGTTGATTGGGATTGCCGAAGCAAGCTAATCACCCATAATTAGATTTGATTCCTTCTACTTTTTCTATCTCTTGAAATTTAGTTTTCTTTTATGTTAATTTTTTATTATTACTATAAAATCCAAAAAATCTCTTACTTATGTCTTTCTATTGTAACTTGATTAAAGTATTAATTAGATCTTTTAGTGTGTAGGTTAAAATTGATCTAGCCTTCGGCTCCCTTGGGTACGATTCTAAAAGTAATCACTCTCTCCGTTGTAAAACTATATGACAACTAGAACCGTATATTAGCGAATACTACCTCGTAATTCTATATTTTAATACAATATTCATACTTTAGACATTAGTACGTCTAGAGACGGTCATCTGCTAGTCGATACTATTCTCAAAGCGATGCTGTCCCATAGGCGATACTATCCACCGAGCGATATTATTCGCTAGGCAAAATTGTTCGCAATGTGATACTCATCCCCAAATGATAAGAATCCACCATAGTTGTATGTTGGAAGGTATACGCCCATTCTATTGATGAGGAATCTGTTCGTTTGAACCATAGGATGTGACTCTATAAGTGTTTGTTAGAACATTTTACAAGCAATAAGTGGCATCTAGCAATGCATCATTGATACTGAAGTTACAAGAAGTCGTGATTCGACATAACCTCTCTGTGATAAACTTTTCATGTATTATATCATTTATTCCTTTATATCTAGATTAGATACAAGTTATGATATAGTCACACTTGTATAGTCCAATATCATATTTCTTAATATTCTGAGTAGACTACAATAAACAAATAAGTGTTATGTCTCAAATTAACTTATTTGAGCATGGTCATGTATTTCTAGTCTCACTTCATCAAGTGACCCAAGATATTACTCCCATTATGTAGGAGGAATAAATCCTATCTTGGTCAATCATATCCCACTACATGGATTGTGGTATATGCAAAATCAGTCTTTATAGTACAACCTGTTACGATAGACGTTTGGCTATATCAAAATGTACAACTCACGATGTTGGGACAATGGTGATCTCAAGTATGAGGATCATATATGTAGTCATCACTATGAGTAATGTTTGTGACTATTACATAATAATCCAAGAATCATACTCATGGCGGGTCAGTCCAGTATGCTGTTCTCTAACACATACTCATGTATTGATTTTGACATCCATATGTCAAAGACAATACTTTGTGATCAATGAACTACACATTAGTCTCAATGTATTATTATTGCCCAAGCCCACAATAATACTTGACTAAGGACCTTTTAAGAATAATCATATTATTCTTAGGACTTTTTTATTAATTAGTTTACTTATATGCATAGAAAAATAAACTGAAATAACAATGACATTGCCTTATATTAATAATCAAGGTAAAATGAGTATGTAATTACAACCATCTCATGATTGATCTTTGGGCATACTCTAACACACACATCCGTTTGTTAATCTCCCTAAGGAAATTAGCTACTCATGGGTCTAAATACAATAATTCCTAAACTCATATTTAACATGCAAAACAACAAATTAAATAAAAGTAAGGAGTGTAGAAATAAATCCACTTTTATATCGATTTGAACTCGGATGTGAAATCTCCTTTAATAGTCACGAAGATCACCTCGATTAAAGTTGGAATCAACTTCGAAATAGTGAAAAAAATAATATATTAAAGCCTTGGATCAAAATGGAATCTAAGTTATAATAGTAACAAAAGTATAAAAAGGACTAAATTGAAATGAAATAAAAACTAAACTCAAAAACCTAAAATACTAAAATGACTCACTTGGCCAAGCCCTCTCAAAAGAGACTTAACATGCCTATTTATAGATTTTATGCTCAGACCTAATTACGGTTGCTAAATAGCCCAAAAATCTTATTAAAGTACATTATGTAGACTAAAATACCCTTAATTAAAATTTATGTTTGTCACTCGGTATCGCAACATTGCCTTCATTATGGGTATTTTGGCTTCAAAGTTTGATGTTGCGACACCACTCCTCGGTATCATGACGCTGCAGTCTTCCTTCACATTCTAAGCTCAAAAGCAGTGTCTGACACACTAGATAGAGCCGTTAGATCATCCCTAGGCCCACAGTGGCCCATTAGGTTGTTACATAACTCAAAATTGCGTAAAAATGCTTATTTCGCATAAATTAAACACAAAACAACAAAAATCGAAAATGAACTAAAAATATATAAAATTGTTATAAAACAAGCTCATTAAGTGCCGGAAAGACCTTAATTTGCCACAATGAATTATGGAAAATCAGAAACACACACATGTCATGGTCCAAGGTAAGGAAGTATTAGTTATGCCCCATGAGATTTATTAGTTTTACGATGGAACATTCTATACTACTAATTATTTTAAAGCTTTAGATTTGTATAGGTTCAAGAACATAGATATGGATGAGATTGTCCATTATTTAATGCAAGGGTGTGGCAAGTGGACTTGCCATGCTAATACGATTATACTGTTCAAATTCAATCAGGCCATATTGTTTCCAATGGTCAAGATGTGAATGCAGTTACTATGCACACGCTGTAACACCCCTAACCCGTATCCGTCACCGGACCAAGGTTAAGAGGCATTATCGAATATATCAAAACATTTTACACCCATTTCATAACATCAATCATACAACATCGTTTCATAATGATTCATACCCACATAGTTCCTTTAGAAGGTCTACGAGACCTTGAACATGCTTTAGAGAAGGTTCAGGACTAAACCAATCTAATACAGAAACTTTGCGGACCTTAGAAATTTTTCTTTCAAAATAGGGCACACGCCCGTGTGGCAAGGTCGTGGGCCTCACACGGCCATGCCTTGGACCATGTCTCAGCCCATGTGCAAAGATGTTTTGAATCACACGGCCTATCACACGCCCGCATGTCTGGCCCGTGTGCAATTCTGACTTGGGTAACACGGCCGTGTGTCTGGCCCGTGTGCAATTCTGACTAGCTTTCAATTGAGACTGTAACATCCTGAATTAATGGGCCTATGCATGTAGTGTGTGGATATGTTTAATGTGTTAATTTAACTGTTAGGGGTCCAAATTGGGCTCAGGATGTGGTCAAGGCCTTGGTGAAATTTTTGTTTGGACACTATAGGGTTTAAAAGGTGGTATTTGTGTTTAAAATATCAAAATGGGCTTGTGGCCCAGTGGTCAGTGGCGCCACTTAGAGAGTAAGGAGGTGACGCCACACAAGGGAGTAAGGGGCCAAAATTTAAGTTTCATGGAGCCCAATTCTTTTAATTTAAGTTAGCTAATTTTTTGACATTAGGGTTAGGTGGAGTGGACGGCAACAAGGCTCAAAAATAGGAGGATTTTTGTGAATGGGATAATGTAAATATTATAGTTGATAATATGGAAGATAAAGGAGAAAAGATAGGAATTATCTGCAAGGCTAAGTGGTGGCCAAATTTCAAACTCTGAGGGGGAGGAGAAATCGGTTTCTGATATGGCTAAGGAGTGCCGAAACTTTAAATAGTCAGGTGAGGGTTCTCTTCTTTTATTTTTTGGCATTTAGGGTTTCCATCTTTTCTTTTTCTTCTTCTCTGAGTAAAGCCGAAATTCCTAACCCTATTCCCTTATCTTCATTTTGATTCAAAAGCCGAAACTCCGTTGTTCTTTTCTCTTCTTTCTTCTAAAAGCCGAAACCTCATAATCCTTTTTTTCTACATTCTTTTCTTTTGATCTTTGCTAAAGCCGAACCTACCTCTAGTCTGCCAAAATTCTCTTTTCTTCTTTCTGCCGATTTCTTCATTAAAATCTGAATCTCCATAGATTTCTTCAAATCTTCTTCTCTTCTTGATTTTCGCAAAAAGCCGGAACCCTCTGGGAGTAGCCGAATCTTCTCTAGCAAGGTGAGTCTCGGCCCTAGTTATTCCTTAAGATCTCTTTCGATTTTTGGAAGACAAAGCCGAAAAGCTAATGGTTTAATGGTTTTATGTATTTTCTTGTTGGGGGACATCGAGAATTGAAGTAGATCTCTTAGATCTAAAAGCCGGAAACACTAGTCCTTGAATCTCATATCACTTTTCGGGATTTCAAGCTTCTGAACAACACCTTAGGCAGATAGCAGTTGTGTCGGCTACGGATAGCGTTGACTTAGAAAGTCTCATTCTAACGGTAATTAGGTGTGTAGATCTCTAACACACTATTAAATCTGTATGTGTATATATGTGTTGTGGGCTAAGAGTCGAAAAATAGGCTGTGTGAATAGTCGTGTTACCCAGAAAGGGTAGACAAAGGATGTCAGGTACGTAATCATAGAGATCTCTCTATGTGTATCGATATATGCGATAAACTGAAATCTCTTAGGTAATACATTGTTTGATTTTGCATATGCATGGGATGGGATTGATATAATGAAGGGGAAGAAGGTCGCATAGCGATCGGTGGCTTTGCCACATAGGTCACATAGTGATCTGTCTTTATGACAGGCAGTTCAGCTGTCAAAATGCTACGATGTATTATTAAGGTCGCATGGCGATCGGTGGCTTTGCCACATAGGTCACACAGTGATCGGTCTTTAAGACAGGCAGCACAGCTGTCGATATGGTGTGTAGCGGTTGGCGGGTTGATTGTAGAAATCCCCAAGGTGTGATGGTTGGTATGGGTTGGTGTGTAGAGGATGGATTTCTAGGCTGGGATGGGCCATGATGCATATATAGTTACCTTTGTATACGGGCCAAGGCCATAATGTGTTTGTGGGCCAAGCCTTTTATGTGTTTCGGGATTTACACACTGAGTCTTGGTGACTCACCCTATTATTTTTCCTTAACTTTTCAGATGAGCAGTAGATTGTGGACATGGGAGCCGAGGCGGACTCGAGGGGCCATCAAGTTTTTATTGCTATAGATTATTTTCGGTTTTTCCTTTAAGTTTTTATTTTGTGAATATTTATGTAATAAGGCCCCATAGTTTATATTCACCAAAGTAGTTTTTAATATTTGCAACTTATGAAATTATGTCAAAGGTTTAATTATACGAAATAATAATAATACGAGGTTTTTTTTAATGACACTTATTTATTCAAATATTGTCTAATTAACTTACGATTTCCAAAACCAACAAAGCAAAAGTTTTCAATGTACAACCCGTAGCATACCAGATCTGGTCGAAACGTATGGGCCGGATTTGCGGTGTTACAGTTTGGTATCAGAGCCCAGTTCAAAACTGAGGCTGTGAAATGGGCCTAGTAATGTTTTGTAAAGTTGATGTGAATTTGAAAAAAAATTCTGGAAGAAGATATGGCCTTCGAGTCTACCGACACCCGATCCACGCAGGTAAGTATTCTAACTTTTGATGTAATATGCATGTTGGGTTTGATGGGCTTGATGGACGTAGACTAGTATGTTAGGCATTGATAGACTTTAGGCTTAGTTTAAACAACTCTTTACCTTCATAAGACTTAATCTATCCAAACAAACCCGTGAACAAATCGCTAGGTTAGGGTGTGGCAACAAGCATATGCATGTCTAGGATTGGATTCAGGGAGAGCTTGGTACTTAAGCAGTCTGAGTGACTCACCTCCTCTTCGCTGGAATCCTACCTAGTGCGTAGTGACTGTTCACCTTATCCACGAAATGAAATTACGTCAAAGGTTTAATTATACGAAATAATAATAATACGAGTTTTTTTTAATGACACTTATTTATTCAAATATTGTCTAATTAACTTACGATTTCCAAAACCAACAAAGCAAAAGTTTTCAATGTACAACCCGTAGCATACCAGATCTGGTCGAAACGTATGGGTCGGGTTTGGGGTGTTACAGAGACAGTGAAGGACACAATCGGGACACACGCTTATATGCTCAATCGTGTGGGCAATTATAAGCCATTGGCAAGGCTAAATTGCCACCCATTTTGGGTCATACCTACAAGCATCAACCAAGGATCATTTTATGTCCCAAAAACAGCCAAAACATATCAAATATATACATAATTTGACCCATATCAACATCATTCACTACTATATACAAATCCATCCAAAACATATCAATTTCAATATACCAACCTCTCATAAAAAATATACTAACTTTTGTATCACATAGCATGAACTACATTCACCCATAATCACATTTATTTTAAGCCATATCACATGGCTAAATATACATGTCTCAAAACATATCTTAACAACCCTAGCCTATACATGCCATACTTCAATATATACATTTTCAAAAGGTACCAAAATCTAGTTCGATAGTGTGGTGATGATCCTCGACGATCCCCAAGCTCCCAGTAACTTCGATAAACTATAAAACAATGCAAACACACACAAAGTAAGCTTTCAAAAGCTTAGTAAGCCATATAAAAATAAACTTACCACATAGGATATTTAATAACCAATTCATTCATATAAACTTTAGAATATCACAATAACAAATTCATATTCCTCAATTGGCTCAATTGTTCTTGACCACTTGCTTACGAACATATTACATTTTCATGTAGTTCATTTGATCATAGCACATTTGTATATAACACATCTTATCTCAGTGTTCTCATACATATATCTCAATTCCACATTTTCACATATACTTACTTTTCATACTCAAACTTTGTATACATTTCAGACGTACCTACATCGGATGCACATTTCACATATTCATTAATTTCTAGGAGTGCCCGTTGAACCGTTTGGAATTAATTAGGATACTTGAATGGCTCGAAAAGCTCGTAAAATGCCAACGTCCCAGACGTGGTCTTACATGTAATCAATATCGATGACACTGTCCCAGACAGGGTCTTACACGAAATCAAATGCGATGCCGATGTCCCGGACATGGTCTTACACGTAAATCTCAAATTGATGCCAACGTCCTAGACGTGGTCTTACACGATAACACATATCGGAATCCTATGTCATGACATATGTATCCTAACTATTCCTATGGTTCTTATGGGACTTTTCGGACATTGTCATATTATCGAAACTTACTCGGATTACACATATTCAACTCCATAGCCATATTTCACAATTCATTCACATATAAGCAATATTAATTCAATCTAAATACATTTATTTGTATATAGACTTACCTCGTACGGGAAAGAACGGAAACGAATGGCTATTCAACTACTTTCGATTTCCCCCTGTCTAATTCTGCTTTCTTTGGTTCTTGATCTATACACATTCAAATTTAACTCTTTTATTCACTAAATCATTTAATTCAATCAATATACACATATTTAGGGTATTTTACAAACTAGCCCTCACATTTTCACATTTTGACATGTTACACATGCTAGGCCGAATGTTTATACACTTCATATAAGCCCATATATTTCATTTGTTTCACATTTTAGTCCTTCAATTTCTCATTTTCACAATTTAGCCCATAATACTCAAATTCATCAAAAATCCAAATACAAAACATGTTAATCTATCACATATCTTTCATATTTCATCAACTATCATCACAAAGCTCACAATTTCATCAATGGCATAACTCAAAATCTTCAACCAATTCAAAAATTAGGACATGGGCTAGCTAATACTCAAAGCAACGATAACAAAAACGTAAAAATGATTAAAAACCGAAACAAAAACATACCTTGATTAAGCTTGAATAAGGCCGAATGAAACCAAAGCTTAAAACCTATCATTTTTTTTCTTCTTATTTTTCGGTGGACAAAGATGAACACTTCCACTATCCTTTTGTTTTATTTTAACATATTAACATTAATACACCATTTACCATTTTACCCATGGCTATTTAACTTATAAAATAATCAATGGTTGTCCATAAATGTCCACTTATTAAACCAATGGTCTATGCACAACATAAGGACCTCACATTGATAAAGACACATCAATTCGACCATTATTCAAATAGAAAGACAATTTTACATTTTCTGCGATTTAGTCCTTTTCGCAAATTAAGCACACAAACGAATAAATTAAATCACAGAAATTTCACACATATCAATTCACATATTATAAACACAGAAAATAATATTAAAATATTTTTCTGACTTGGATTTATGGTCCCAAAACCACTATTCTGACCAGGGTCTAAACCGGACTGTTACACACGCATCTCCTCAACTCAAAATGTATCTATTTTTCCCACTTTTAGAGCGGTTTTACTTTACTCAATTTTGCATAAAAAGCAAATTTGCATAGGCCACTATATTTATGGGGAGATGTTGAAATGGATACGGAGCCAGAAGTAGAATATGTATTTTCCTCATTTAATCACGATTTTGTGTAAGCAGACGAGGGTTCCAATTTCTTCCACTGGCTAGTTCTTGCGGTTGACGAGGAGTGTTATTGGCGGTAATTTGTCCGACCAGTTCTTGAGCTTCAACAATAAAAAATAAAGGAGTGGAACCAAAGGAGGAAAGAAAAATTAGATGTTCCAAGCCCTGTGAAAAGAAAAAGTAAAACAAAACCGTCTCAGTTAACCAGGTTGATAGACATTTCACAACTGGAATGGAAAATTCGGTGGATGCAAGAAATGAGTGGCGTGCATATCCATTATGCACAACAACATGCGTTGAGAACACCGAACCCCCCACCAAACATGCAAGTGCCATATCCACTGCCGGGGCAATCCGAGCAAAAATAGGAGAATGACGACGATAAAGAGGATGGAGGAGATAGTGATGACAGCCCATTTCCTCCTTACAACTACAAGCAAGCGTTCCAATCGAAATGCCCCTCAACCAAGGGAATCAAGATCCACAATCCGAGAGAAAGAAGCCCAGCCCAGTCTTCGGGTACATGGGCCACTAATCAACTGCAGGTCAGGAAACAAGAAGAGGAAAATGAATAAGGATTGAGGAATCAGATCCCAACTTTGACTAAATCGAAAAAATTTTCTTTTATTTTATTTTTGAACTTAATTATTATTTTCTTTAAGACTTGGATAGTATATTTTGTTGAACATTTTTAATTTTTAGGTTTAGATATTTTATATGTTTATTTGTAGGTAGGTTGTAGTCTATAATTTTTTTATGTAGGAACCCCACTATTTATCAGGGCACTACAAATTTAGAACTTCATCAGCGAGGAGGAGACCACCCACCAAAATTCGAAAACTTTTCAAGATTATCGGGTAACCTATTTCCTTTATTTTATTATTTTCACATTAGGGACAGTTATCCGACTAAAATGTGAGGGTGACATAGAATTTTTTTTTATTAGTTTTGCTTTGTTTTTAATCTATTTTAGTAGTTAACATTTTTTTTTCTTTGGTGTGTTTTTCTATGTGCTTGAGCTTGTAAAAATACAAGTGAATGGTTACAGGTATGAAAATTGGTTGTTTAAATTATAAATTCAGCCTGAAAATAAATAATTTAGGTAGATATGAATAGGAAAAAGAAGTTAAATATACCAAGTGATAAAGGTAGATGCGAATAGGTATTTATGTTTGTTGAATTATAGGATGTTTGAATTAAAATACTCAGCAAATAAATTCATGGTTATGGAAACGATGCAATATAATAACTATAATCTTTACAAGCCCGTGCTTAACTTAAAATGAATTGCGGGAGCAAAAACATTGTGAGGGTTAAAAGCATTGTGAGTGTCATTGGAAACGCAAAAATATAGACTTTTTCAACTCATTTTTAGCTTTAATTCATGCAGTTTCGTAGTAATTTTTGTCGGAATTCATATTTTAATCATAAAATAATTTAATTTCACTCAAATTATGAATATATTTAATTTTAATTATATTTATAATAAATTCACACAAATTTGATTTATTTTTGACATTTTTGCACAAAAGGTGAAAATTGACTCAGCAGGCACCTTGAGAAGCTAGAACCGTTGAGGCAATTTTTGTACCAAGTTACCCAAGAGCATGGCCAATTATTATTTTTTTCCAACCAAGGGATGGTCCAATAAATTAGACATATTTTATAATTAATTCTAATCCAACACAAACTGGGTTAAAATTAATTACAAGCTTGATGAAGAGAAATGGGCTCAATTGTGCTAAGTGAAGAAGACTGATACACTAAGAAAGTTGCAACCCAAACCATCCACATTAGCTGACCGAATCAGCTTATTTTAGCTGATTTTTATACTTTCAAATAATCCCTTTAAATTTTCCAAAATGTCATCCAAACCCCTCCTCTTTTCATGCCTTCTACTTTTAGCCACAAGCTAAAAATAACAAGTTTGAATCAATCAAACCTTCCACCTAGCATGGCCGGCCATGGGAAGGGGGATTGGCTTCTATTTTTAGCTAATTTTAGAATCCATCTTCCACTATAAAAAGCCTTATTCACTCCCTCATTTCACATCCCTCACTTCACACATCTCACACACACACACTTCATCTCTTTTTCCCTTTGTGTTGCCTTACAAATCCCTTCTCCCCTTGCTGATTTTCCCTCTTGAAAAAGAGCTTGCATGCTTCTTGGAGTAGTATAAAATCGAGTGTTAGTGAAGGGCTTGGATCATCAGAATGAGCAAAGAAGATAAAAGCACACTAGTCTAGCTTCGAAATACCACCGAGATTTGTTCTTTTAGTTCCTTTCTCTTAACCATTGTTTTAAGTTTTGTTTGAATCATGAACATGAATATTTGTATTGTTGTTCTTAAATTAATTAAAATGACTTAAATTCTTTTCGTGTTAGATTAATTGCATTCTGTTCACTTAGATTATTAAAAATGTGTTTGTGTTGTTATTAGGTCTCAATAAATTGTTCAGTTAAATAAAACCCTACTTATGTTATGCTTGGATTTTAATTATAAGGTAAAAATTGAATTAATTATTTAAATGGATTGAAATTGTAATTAATGAACACAATATTTAATTTGTGTATGTTAATCTTCTAAGGTAGCTGAGGGTTAAATTAGCGACGGTATTAAACAATAAATTAGCCTTGCATAACTTGCAAGATTATTGTGATTAAATTGTTTCAATATGGAGATATATTGGTACTTCACTTAATCTTTTATTTGCTTAATAAAATTCGATTAACATTTTGAATTGACATAGAGACATGGTCAAGAGGTTATTGGGTTTTAGTAGGTAAGTATGTGCATTAGTTAGCAAGTTATTGAGTTGTCGTGAAATTATTCGTAACGACATCAACACGACTTCAATTATTCTATGTTAAAGAATAAAATTGATGTAACACATTTATGTCATTTTGATTAACCTTATATTTTAGAAATCGTGCATTGGAATATTTTTACTTTTTAGTTTTTTAGTTAAATTATTTAGTTAATTCTTAGTTTTCATAACACCTTCGCAAATCAACATTTTTTCCATCAGCAATTGTTGAACTTCACACTTTATAAATATTTTCTTGCACAATCATTGTGGGTACGATAAATAGACATTAGTTGTCATTTTATTACTTGATACGATTGTGTACACTTGCACATTTTCATCATTCCAAGTTTTTAGCACCATTGTTGGGGACTGTTTTAAAAGACATTATTTGTGAAATTTTTATTTTGCATTTTGGTCTATTTTTCTACTCCACTTTAATTTAATTATTTTTTTTGTCATTTTTTCAGATATTTATGACCATTGATCGAATTATCGACTTACTCCCTGTAGATCTTGAAATTGAAAGGACTTTTCAACAAAGAAGAAGACAAGCAGTTCAGAGAAGGATTGAAAAGATGAACCTTGAGAGCCAAAATCAAGGAGATGAAGCAATTCATGCTCAAAATCCTATTCTTATTGCTAATGGTAGGGATAGAGCTCTAAGACAGTATGTTGTGCTAGTGTTTCATGAGTTTAATCTGGTTATTTGGAGATCCAAAATCGAGGCACAATAATTCAAGCTGAAGCTAGTCATGCTCCAGATGTTTCAAACAATGGGCGAATTCAGTGGAATGCCGATTGAGGATCCTCACCTTCACCTCAGATTTTTTATGGAGGTGAGTGACTCTTTCAAGTTAGCCAGAATACCCAAAGAAGCACTAAGATTAAAGTTGTTCCCATATTCAGTAAGGGGCAGAGTTCAAGCCTGGTTGAACTTATTGCCATTAGATTACATTACGACATGGGAAGATTTAGTAGAACGATTCCTTATGAAGTACTTCCCAACTAGCAGGAATGCTAAGTTGTAACACCCTATACCTGGCCCAGTCACGAAGCCCGAATACTAGGACGCTACACCACTGTCTCGCTTCAAGTTCATCTCAAATTCTCATGTTATTACACATGTAACACCCCTTACCCGTGTTCAACACCGGAACAGGGTACGATGCGTTACCGGACAATAACACTTGCAACTGAACAAATTCAAGGCATAAATTTTTGTTTAAAATTTAAAAATTTTATCTTATAATATCAAGTCCCTAAAATGGGCCTACGAGGCCCAAAACATGCTTTGGGAGCAATTCGGGATCAAACCGAAAACTTATAAAACTATTGGAACATTTAGAAAATTTCCTTGTTTTGGAGAGTCACACGTCCGTTTGGGCAGGCCGTGTGGTTACACCCGCCCGTGTGGCCCAGGACACGCCCGTGTAACTCTCTATTTATGACGTCATCATTCATTTTGGATCACATGACCAAGTCACACACCCGTGTGCTAGACCGTGTCCTCCACACGGCTGAGACACACAGTCGTGTCTCTGCCTATGTGGTTAAGAAGTTGGCTATTTTCCAAGCCAATTTCTACCTTATCATGCCCATACTTGAGTATAACTTGAATGACACATTTCATGACATATTAATGCTACCAAAACATCCACCACACACACGTAACAAGTCATAGCATACAATTTACTCAACCATGGAATGCATCCTCATGAGTTTTTAGCATAACCAATTTATTTGGTCATATTAAATGCCCTTATACAACAATGAACTCCGAATATCATGGGTCATTATTCTAGGACAACTCATAGTAACATATATACATGACCAAGTTCCCTATACAAGCCATAACCTTAAGTATAAAATCATCGATACTTAAATTGTAAGCTTGATAGTGTGATAGGTCCTCCGACAACTTCCAACCCGAGCTAACCTGAGTACATTATAAACACGGAAAAAAATGGAGTAAGCTATAGAGCTTAGTAAGTATGTAAGTAATAAACAATTGATTCCCATGCTTTTAACAATCCTCATTATTGTAACACCCCTTACCCATATTCAACACCAAAACCGGGTACGAGGCATTACCGGACTTAACTTGCTTGAACATACATGTTTGGGCTATAAAATTTCTTTTCAACTTAAACAAAAATTATTCACATTTATATTATCCTTATTAAAGGCCAACGAGGCCTTAAACATGCAAATGGAAGGTCCCGGAATCAAACCGGGAACTTTTGTACACTTAGAAAATTTTTGCCTAAACAGGGCCGCACGCCTGTGTGAAATGGGACACGCCCATGTAGGCAGGCCGTGTGGTCACACACGCCCATGTCCCTAGCCCGTGTGGAATTTTTTCTTCTTTTCGAACCTACGGGGGTTTTCACATTGCCGGACACATGCCCGTGTCTTTGGCCCGAATCCTCCACACGGCCTAGACACGCCTGTGTCCTCACCCGTGTGTGAAAACCTGGGTTTTCTATTTATGACGTCAGCAACCACATAAGAGGCACACGGCCTAGGCACACGTCCGTGTGTCTAGCATGTGGTCGACACTGACTTGCAACACTAACATGCGGGGGACACGCGACCCATTCACACACCCATGGGACTGACCGTGTGTGACACACAGCCTAGACACACGCCCATGTGTCTACCCGTATGGACCAATTCAAGGCTATTTTCCAAGCCATTTAGCCTCCCTCACTTGCACACATTCACACATCATCACATATCATTCTCAAATCATCAATTGTAATACTTAAGTTCTCACATTTAAACCATGGAAACCAAACTATCTTTCCATATATGAGAGAGTACTATCACTAACACAAATACAATCTACATAAGCCATCATCCATGGCTATACACCATCGAACAATAAACTATTTTAGGCCAACTCATTTAGCTACATTAACTATGACTTAATTAAACAAAAGATAAGATCCCTATACATGCCATATCTCAGGAAGACTTGAAAACTTATACCCAAGTGACTGCTCGATAGTGTGAAAGCATCTCCGACGGTCTCCAACCCGAGCTAGTTAAGTTAACCTATAAGAGATAGGGAAGGAAAAGGAGTAAGCAATGACGCTTAGTAAGTTCATATGCAAATATAACTCAATTATTGACATTAATTTATTTTACTCCACCACAAAGGTATTATAATGAGATTTACATTTAAACTCATGGTTACCCAATCAATCATTCATAATGCTTACTCATATCATGTCTTACCACATTCCTACCATATAACAAATATAATGCTCACATTTACTTAGTCAAGTTTCTCGATAACACCTCAGAATAATAATAATTACTCGGTGGTTTCGCACACAGCCCACCATTTAATAATTGATAAGGTGGTATCGCACACAGCCCACCATTGATAATAAATACGATGGTATCGCACACAACCCATTGATAATAAATAATAAGGTGGTATCGCACACAGCCCACCATTGTCTCACATTCATGGATAATTATTCACACCCAATTCCTATGTCGAATGTTCATACAATGATTTCCTCACTCTCTATCATTTTTAGTAGATCTCTACAATGATTATACACATTCAAGCAATGCATTGTTAAGTAAAACATATGCAATAAAGAATGCATCATTTACACATAAACTTACTATGGATTCATCATATACCGAAATCACTTCATATGACTTCTAGGTACATACATGTACCACTCATGTCAGGTCCATGTACTTCCTTATTTTCAACATACCTGTTGAATCATTCACAATGCTACAAAATATTTTTGAGTTTCATACATATAAAATTGTATTAGCGTCATATCCCCAATAGGGTCTTACATGAAATACATATCGATGCCATGTCCTTGACGTAGTCTTATACAAAATCTCACACCGAGACCATAATCCAAATATGGTCTTACACGAAATCTTAATAACCTTAATAACTTAGTATTTGCATTCTATTCATTCCTAAAGTTCGATTGAAGACTTTCACTCCTTGACATCTAGTCAAAATCATAAATAATATATTTCATAAAGACAATTTACAATTCATACAATGTTGAAATATCAAATACCTCACGTAGGGTTGCATTATCTGCACACGAACTTACCTCGATACCAAAAAGGGTAAAAAGGGACCTATTTGCCCATATCTCTCTTTTCTCCCATTCTAGGTCCAAATATCGTTTGCCTTGATCTATAACAATGAAATTTTCTCATTTAATCATCACACTAATCAATACATTTTAAAATTTATACCTTCGCAAAATTACCATTTTGCCCTTAGACTTTGGCAAAATTACAATTTTGCCCCTAGGCTCGTATATCGATTTTTATCCAATTTCTTTGTTAATCAAGCCAAGCCAATTCATATTCCCTCTTATAGAAACTTAAGATTTCAACTATTATACACATCCACCACTTATTTCACAACTTCTACAAAAAAGTCTTTTTAGGTGTTTTCATGGTAACACCTTTCACAAAAGTTGTTCATCTAACAACTAAGACTCATTCCCTTCCATAAAAATGCAGCAAACAGCTTAATTGCTCTCATGGAAAAACCCTAGACCTTTAACCATTTTGCAAAAGAGTCCCTTCATTACCTAGCTTAAGCTTTAAGGGTTCCAAAAGTACAATTTTTATCAAGGAATGATCACTAGAACACTTACTTGTAAGGAGAAGAGTGTGCTGAAATTTTCAAGCTTCCATGGCTATTTTTCTTGAGAAAATCCGATGGAGAGAAAGGGAAAGAAAAGATGATATCTTTTCTTCTCTTTATTTTATTATAAAAATCAATTTTTATCACCAAATTTCACCTAACCAAATGACAAAGTCTACTCTTTGTCCCCTATGGCCGGTCATCACTTCCCCCATGACCTATTTGCACTTTAAGGACCTTCAATTTAAAATTCTATGGCTATTTGGCACATCTAGCAAATAAAATAGAACTTTCGCACTTCATGCAATTTAGTTCTTTTTCACAATTAAGCATGAAATCACTAAAATTAAAGCACCAAAATTTTCATGCACCCTTATAATCATTCTATCACCCATAAAATAAAATTAAAATAATTTTCTCCGACCCCAGATTAGTGGTCCCGAGACCACTGTTCCAATTAGCCCCTAAATCAGGCTGTTACAATTCTCCCCCTTAGGGATTTTCTTCCCCGAAAATCTTACTAGAAGAAGTTGCTTTCAACTTTCATGAAATGTTTCCACCAACTTTTCAGAATCACAAATTGATTTATCTTCGTATATCTCTTGCTAATAGACTTTAAACTTGAGTACACAATATTGAAGCACATCTTTTAGATCTAAATCACTCTTTTTTTTTTTGAAACATACATACACAGTAATCTATCAAATAATATTTCTGCACATTCTAACATGATCATACATATCTTTATCAAACAATTTACCACAATCCAAATGATATCTTTCTTTTTGGGAGTCATAACAACCCAAATTCAAAGTCTATAGTATTATCAACTCATTTTCTCTTTGAAATCTTCACTTACTGTAATAGTTCTGAATACTCTTGAAATTCAGCTTATACCTGTCAACCAATCGACATCTGGTTATAAACTCAAAAATATCGTGATATACATATACACTCAATCACCAGAACACCTATTCATATGACTGCTCATTTCATCATTCTTGAATGAACAGACGTTCTACCATTGAGTCTCATACTAAATCTTCTACATAAGTTCTGAATTCATCAATATGAAAATTCTATCTCGAGGTGACAATAATAACGGAAATCTTATCCGACCTAAATTTTATCATCAGAAGCATACTCATTCTGAACTCATTTAGGTACCATTCACTATTACACTTCTAAATTTCTCTGTTTCACAAGGAAAAATTCACTTTAGCATTTAATGTAACAAACCGATTTTGACCCTAATCGGAACGGTGGTTTTGGGACCACGAATCCGAGTCTGATAAATATTTTAATATTATATTTTGAGTCTATTATATGTGAATTGATGTGTGTGGAATTTTCGTAGAAAAATTTATTCGTTTATGTGTTTAATTTAGAAAAAGGACTTAATCGCGTAAAGTCAAAAAGTTGCAATCTATAGTAGAATGTGCCTATTTGATGATGGCTTCTTAACATGGGGTATTAAAAGGGTAATTAGCCCATTTCTAGGTTAGTGGGTGGCAATTGTCATAACTAACCTTAAGTTATATATTAGTTTTAATTTATTTTTAAAGGTTAAATTAGTAATTGAATAATTACTTGATATATATGTTAAAATAACATAAACAAAGCCATCATCTTTTCCACTCTTGCATGGCCGAATGTTGTGAAAGGAAGGAAGGTTTTATTTCTTTGAAATTTCGGCACTTTGAAGCTAAAATTCAAGGTGAGTTTTAGTTAGTTTTCGATAAATTTTACGTTTTTGAGATCGTTGCTTCGAACTGTAGTTGACCCATGTTAGAATTTTTGAAAATGAGCATGTATGAGGTTCGGCCATTGCTATGTTCTTGTGATTTTTAGTGTTTTATGATTTTATGTAAATGATAGGTTAAAGATTAGTATATTTTGCATTGGAATTTTTAGTAAATTTGAGTATTTAAGGCTAATTTGTAAAAATAAAAATTTGAGAGGGCTTAAATGCAAAATAAATGAAAGAAATGGGCTTATATAGTCCTTATACATATTCGGCCCTTAAGTGTTGTATTGAAATTTTGTGTAATTTGAGTTTTGTGTAAATAGGACTAAATTGTAAAAATGTGAAACCCTAGGGGTAAAATGGTAATTTGCCTATTTATGTGCTTAGGGACTAAATTGAAATGAAATGTACTTGAGTGAGCTCAATTTTAATGTATTTAGATCAAGAACAAAGAAAAACGGATTTGGATCGGGGAAAGACGAAGGTTATTGAATACCCGGTCTACGCGGTCCGTCGACTGTCGAGGTAAGTTCTTAAGTTAAAGTTCATTAAATGAATAATTATGAAAATGTGAAATGAAATTGTTTGATTAAATTGAGTAAGATATAAGTGTTAGCCGAATGTGTATATTCTATTTTGGGATGATTATGTTTTGCAAGACACTATGAATTAGTATATTTGGCTTGATAATTGAATTGGTTTTGTGAATATAAATTGATAGTGATGTATGTATTAAGAAAGGTAAGATTATTGAATTGATTTGGTAAGCATATTCGGGCTTATTGCCTAGCAGGGCTCATGTCGGTGACTTATTCGGGCTTATTGCCTAGCAGGCCTCGTGCCGGTGACATATTCGGGCTTATTGCCTAGCAGGCTTAATGCCAGTGTTTTAAGTTACGGATTTGAGTCCCGTAGGCTAAGGGCCAGTATGTGAAGTTCAGCTAAGGCTTAGTAGGTAATATACCGGTGAATGTTAAACTTTGAATTTCATGTATAAAGTAATGAGATCATGAAATGAATCTAGTAAATTTGGTGCTTGAAAGGGAAAACGGTGATTCGACAATGAGGTATGAGATTCATGTATATGTACTATGATAGTAAGTAAATGAATTAATGGAAGGTAAATATTTCATGTGCTTGGTTGTAACATTGTATGTATATGCAAAGTAATTTGCCATATGGATGCTTAGAAATGTGAAAGTTTGTGTAAGGTTAAGATGGGTTCTTGCAATGGTGTTCATTCAATGATTTTATGAAATCAACTATGTATGTAATCGACAATTGATATCCTAGGTATAGTAGTTAAAGTTACAAGTAATTTAAGTATGAGAAATTGTTATATCTTACAAGTCATAAGTGCTTTCAGTTGTATTAAATCATTGCTTAAGACTTACTAAGCTAACAAGCTTACATTAAGTGTGTTTGATGTGCTATTTTTCTAGATTTTGGAGTAAGCAGCTAGCTTGGGGTTATAATCCGTCAGGAAGTCTACCTATCAACCTTTTTGGTACAACAATAGCTTGGTTTTACTTTGATAAAGGCATGTATAGGGTGTTTAATGTCTTTGTTTGAGTTGAATACTTGGACAATATATGTATTATAGCCATACGAATATGGCTTATATTCCTTGTCAATATGGTATTAATGTATGCTTGGTTAATGACCGATTGGAGTGTATTTATATGTCGTATTTGGATGCAATTGGTGGTATGAACATTAGGTTAGTTTATATTTGGCTATAGTACTTATACTTATGATAAGTATATTGTGGTTTTGTGGTATAAGATAATGATTTGAAGAAGTATAAACTAAGTTAGGTGTTTCTGATGGTTTAAAGTTTAGTTGAGTATTTTTATAGCAAGACTTGTAATTAGAAAATGTTTATTTGCAATTCAATGATGTATGCGAAACGTTACACATGATTTGTGATTAAATTTTGATTGATGTTTTGGTTATATGTTGTAATTTAAGTATGGAAATTGACATGTGAATTGATTACACTATTAGTTGTTATGTGTTCTCAAAATGGTTTAAATTAATATAGTCATATGCGCATGGTCTTGTAAATAGAAAAGAGGTATGTTTGGTCTTTAATAATTGTGCCTCGTTTGTTTGTTCATAATGACATTTCCAATGCCGCATATGATATGGGATATTAAACTTTATGAAATGTTTTGTTTGGTTTATTAAGTTCATATATATATATATATATTCATGAGAATAAGTGATTAATAATTATTAAATGTTCGAATGACATTATAATGATGAGCTCATGATTTATGTATGTATTTTAAGACATTTTGTGTGACCTTAGGATATGTATATTAACTTGAAAATATGGTATATGTAAGTAATGAATTCGATTGAACTTTGAGATATGATTCGTATATTTGGTGTGATTAATAGTTTAAGGCTAATATTTAATTAGCAATATGTTATATATATATTTGCTAATATGTTCTATGTGATTATGTGAATATACGAAAGCTGTATTTTCTTTAATAATGCCTCGTAACCCTAATCCAGTGATGGATACGGGTTAGGGGTGTTACATTTAACATCCATAAAATGAGGACATTATCAACTAAGATCAATCGAGTAACCAACTCGCATCGGTTAAATGAGGATTTTCCATCCCGACCTCTGTACTATGTCCACTTTTTAAAAAGTAATTCAATAACTATACATACTCTTGTAATAACTCAAGTCATTTTCACCATCTTTCATTCATATTTTTCTACAACATTAGATACTTTAGCTCATTAGGATTTAGAAAGCACATGACGTTTTCCATAGATCATACTATATCATCAATTTCACAACACAGACATAAAAGTGATCGTCTCTGAATCACCAGTCTAACAGTTCTTTTTTATGTAACTTAAACCATCTGAAGACACAAACTACCTCTTTACACCCTGGTATTAAAACATATTCCAATTTATTTAATAGTGCTTTACTAATTATCATGAATTCCTTTTCTCAATTCATACTGAACTCAGATCTAGAACTTTCAGTTAATAATACCTTCAATAGCTTTTGACTTTGCCAGCCTACAACAGACCATTTAAACTTTCATAAAGGTGATAACTTTTCAATCAAAACAACTTCATCTTGTAATTAACATTATCCAATCAGAATATTTCAGTATGCATATCTCTGTATTATGCTTCCTAGAATCTAATTTCCTCATTCAAACTATCCATCTCCATACTCGTGAATACACAAAATTTATTATCTTTGTTGAAGCATGCGTAAATATCACATATATCGAATCATATATCAGCAAATCAATCTACTCTTTTCTCCATACTGAGAATACAGTTCAAACATACAATCCTTTGAATTCCTCTTGTTATGCTAATCAAAAACCTTTACTATCATTTTAGCTCAGAATAACAGGGATATCTCGATTGAATGCATTGACTTTAATTTGGCTTACCTGAAAAATCCATCACACATCTTGAAACTTGTGATTTCACAACTTATACTTTTGTCGATAATAACTTCTTATACGAAAATTATAGGTATCCAAATACTAGAATCATCACTTTTCTATGATCGAACTTAAAACGTAATCATAGTAGATATAACTATCACAAACTGAAGAATACACTTTAAAGATAAACCATGATCAGCAGGTACATAAGAATAGTCTCAGAAAAAAAATTATCACCGACTTCACTCCAAAATATCAAAATAGAATTACGAAGAGATAAAGAAATGTCGATTGCGAACCAACCAAATCGACAACAATTTCGTCTAATTTTACAATTAGCTAACATTCTCACATGATCATAATTTCATAAAAATGAACAACCACATAATCCCTGAAGGGAAGTAGATATCTATACAAAATACTCGAAAAGATCGTTATAATCTATTCAACAATGATTTTCATAGTCAAACATTTTTACAACTAGAATATTGTTTCTCTAACCATTTCCTCATCATAACCCTTTTATTATTCCTTTCACTAATGAACATCAATTCGGGAAGATCTCGGTAAGTACATACCTTAGGCTTCCTACTCAATTATGTCGAATAGTCGAGACTAGCTTTTTCTTTACTCGTAACATTGCATAATCGGTGTAACCTTTAAAACATTTTAATATTCTTCTCAAAACTGTTTTCACTTTCCAACTACTTTCATCTCTATATACATTACTGATTGTCTTACCACTGAACTCTTTAGTTTCACACTTATGAACTTATTCAACTTGACTCTTATAAAAATCTTGTTATAAATTAACACTGGCAAGGAGGTGAGGTCGTAAAGTCCCTAACTTGCCTCTCATGACTACACATATATGACTTAACATTCATCATTAACGAAATATCATCATAATTACACAACTTGCTCCAAGCGAATTTTTCAGACTTACTCATGTTGCAAACGTTTCTATCACCCATAATTTATAAAAGATATACATTTTATATGTTGCCTTTATGAATTAAAAAAATCAAAATTTATTACATGCCCTAGTTTATATTTTTCGCCGAAATTAAGTGTCCAATAATAGTAAAAAAGAAACCCCCAAAAAAAAGCCCAAAGTATAAGGCTAGTGGCCCATGGCCTTATTACAATAAAATATAAAACCCAAAATAATTTAGCATATTGAAGGAAAATTTAAATTCCTTGCTATAACAAATCGAACTCTTGGATGGCCACCTTGCGCTCCCCTCTAGCCCGGTCCGATGCACTAAGTGCTACCTGAAAAAAAATGTTACATAATAGGGTGAGTCACAGGACTCAGTGTGCAACCCTCACGCACCATTAGACTGGGCCTTAGCCCCATAGAACAGATAACAAAATATAATATATCAGGAATTAATATCAGGAATTATGCAAAGCCCAACCCAATCCTAGGTTTCCATCCGCTACACACCACCCTTACCTGCCAATCACACCATTGGGGACTTCTACAATCAACCCACATCGCTACACACTATCGGTGGCAGTCATGCTGCAGATAGCTGCTCATCGTTAGATCGTGGCAATAGCCACTACAACAGATCATGGCAAAAGAAACCACTACAACCGATCATGGCAAAAGCCACTACAACAGAACACTTCCCCTTTCATCAATCACCCAACCCCGTGCAATCACAGAAACCGACGTATAGGTTTATCGTATCAAATCAACAGAACCTTTCACTTTAGAATGACAGAGATCACTAACCTGGTGATTCGCCTTTACCCTCCTCGGGTTTTCAACAGCCATGCCGGTATTTCGGCATTTAACAGAATATAACAGATTTATAAACATATACTAACAGGCAATCCAAATGGTGTGAGAATGTTATACACCTGATAACACGTAGTACTACTCTCTATGTCGATACCCTCACTAATCAGATCTACTGCCCTTTGCCTACAACTTTGCTCAAAAGCCGGAAGAACGCGAAGATAAAGCCTCTCCTATATTTGGCCAAGGGTTAGTGTTTTACCCGAATTTTACGTTTAAATTAACAGATCTGCTTACCTTGAAACCCCGAAAGTAATACGATCCGAGTGCTACTGAACTCTGGCTTAGAAATCTAAGCGATTGAATCCCCTTCAAATCCCGAAATGCCACAAATGAGAGAAAACACCCGATTAGTTAACCATATAGCCATTCGGCTAAGAACTCTAAAAGCTGGAAAAAGATTGAAATCTCGCGAATCGACACTTACCTTTAGTTTTCTTCAAGATTAGGCCAAGCAGACACCACAGAAGGAATTCAACAATCACGGGAGATGAGATCTAGGGATTTCGGCTTTAAAGAAAATCCCGGAAGAGATAAACAAGAGGGAGATTTTGGCTACAAGAAAAAACAAGAGTGTCGTTTCGATTTTTATTGAATGGGAGAAGAATAACAATGGAGATCAGAAGATCCGGCTAAAAGGAAATTTTCAAAGAAAGAAGAAAGGGTGATGGAGGTTGTGATTTTCGGCTTTTGGAAGAGAAAATATGAAGAAAGAAAACAAAAGAGATGGCCCTCAAATTTTCGGCACACCTTTACCCCATACTCAACCGATTTTCCCCCCACTCCTGTGTTTGATTTTCGGCCAACACTAGCCTTCCTGATAGATCCTCATCCTATCCCTTATCCCTATCAAAACACCCATCCAAAAGAGGCTTAATTATCTCCAACTTTTCCCTCATTTATCAGCTTCAATTATCCACATATTAAAACAATAAAACTCCTATAATTTAGCCTTGTTGCTGTCCCCCCTAGCTCCTCTATAAGTGTCGAATTTGGCCTAAAAACATGGGCCCAAGTGGCTAAAACTTGAGCCCCTCCATCCACCGTGACGCCACCCCCTGCTCCTTTGTAGCCCCACCAACCTTTGGGCCATAAGCCCATTTTGTCATTTAAAACATAGAACTACTCTTTAAAGTGCTAGAGTGTCTGCACAAAAATTTATTCAAGGCCTCAGCCCAATCTTGAGCCCAATCTGAACCCCTAACCCTCAATTTAATATTTTAAGCATACATCACATAAAATGCACAGGTACAATAATTCAGGATGTTACAGTTCTACCCCTTAAAATAAATTTCGGCCTCGAAATTTACTTGATCAAAAAAGATGGGGATACTGCTGTCGCATAACATCCTCTGGCTCCCATGTCGCTTCCTCCGCGCTGTGGTTCCACCACAAAACCTTGACCAAAGGGACGGACTTCCTCCTCAACACCTTTACGTCTCGATCCATGATTTGCACTGGCTCCTCCTCAAAGGCCAAGTCTGGCCTTACTTCAATTTTTTCCGCTGGCACAATGTCCGATGGATCAGAACGATAACGTCTTAGCATCGAGACATGAAACACATCATGTATCTGCTCCAACTCTGGAGGCAACTCCAGTCGATACGCCATTGGCCCCACACGTTCTAGTACCCGATAAGGTCCAATAAACTGAGGACTTAGCTTGCCTTTTCGACCAAACCTCATTACCTTCTTCCATGGTGACACTTTCAAAAGACTTGATCTCCCACTGCAAATTCCAACTCCTTCCGCATAAGATTTCTACCGATCAGATGCTTCCTTCAGCCGAGCCCGAATTAATCTAACTTTCTCTTCCGTCTCCGACACTAGTTCTGGACCCAACACCTGACGCTCACCCAATTCTGTCCAACAAGTAGGAGTACGACATCTCCGTCCGTATAACGCTTCATAAGGCGCCATTTGAATACTAGATTGATAGCTGTTATTGTATGCAAATTCTACCAAGGGTAAATACTCCTCCCAACTACCCCTAAAATTGATGATGCAACCCCTTAGCATATCCTCCAAAATTTGTATTACCCTCTCAGACTGACCATCAGTCTGCGGATGAAAAGCGGTACTAAAGTCTAACCTTGTTCCCATTGCCTGATGCAGAGCCTTCCAGAATCGTGATGTGAATCTAGGGTCTCTATCTGATATGATCGACACAGGTACACCATGCAGTCTCACAACTTCAGCCACGTACAGCTTGGCCAACCTTTGTAGAGAAAAATCAACATGAACCTGTATGAAGTGAGCAGACTTCGTCAGCCGATCAACAAGCACCCAAATCGAATCCTTCTTAGTGGGCGTAAGAGGTAACCCACTAACAAGATCCATCGTGATTCTTTCCCATTTCCACTGCGGAATCTTTACCGGCTGCAACAACCCTGAAGGCAACTGGTGTTCCGCTTTCACCTGCTGGCACGTCAAACACTTACTCACGAATTCCGTTATCTCTCGCTTCAGACGTGGCCACCAGAATTGTTCTCGCAAATCTCGATACATCTTAACCCCTCTAGGATGCATAGCGTAAGGGCTACTATGTGCCTCCTGAAGAATCATCTGCCTTAACTCCACATCATTTGGCATACAAACTCTCTTACGAAAACACAAGACTCCATCACAATTCAAACTATAGTCCTCTCCTTCACCACTTCGCACTTGCCGAAGTCGAGCACTCAAGACATCGTCTAGAAGATGCTTTTCTTTGATCTGACTAGTCCACACTGGTCTCACTTGGAGTTCAGCTACCAAACTGCCATCCTCATACAGACTGAGATGAGCAAACATTGCCCTTAAATCTGCTATCGCTTTCCGACTCAACGCATCCGCCACCACGTTAGCCTTAACCGGATGATACTCGATCGAGCAGTCATAGTCCTTCAAGAGCTCAATCCACCTACGTTGTCTTAGGTTCAACTCCTTTTGGGTAAGGAGATACTTCAGACTTTTATGGTCGGTATAAATAATAGACTTCTCCCCGTACAGGTAGTGTCTCCAGCTCTTCAGAGCGAACACTACCGCAGCCAATTCTAAATCATGCGTAGGGTAATTCAATTCATGCGGTCTTAACTATCGAGACGCATATGCAACAACCTTCCCAACTTGTATCAACACACATCCTAAACCCGTGTGTGACGCATCACAGTAGACGGTAAACTCTTTTCTCACCTCTGGCTGAATTAACACCGGTGTTTCAGTCAAAATCTTCTTCAGCTTCTCAAAGCTCTCCTGCTGTTCGTCAGTCCAAACAAACAGTACTCCCTTCCTCAACAACTTAGTTAGAGGTGCCGCAATTAACGAGAACCCCTCAACAAACCTCCTGTAGTACCCTGCCAATCCCAAGAAACTTCGAATTTTTGCCACAGAATTCGGCGGTTTCCAATCCAATACAGCTTCTACCTTCCGAGGGTGAACCCTAATTCCCTCTGCAGAAACCACATGTCCTAAGAAAGTTACTTCCCTTAGCCAGAACTCACACTTACTGAACTTAGCGAATAGCCGCTTCTCCCTTAGAACTTGCAACACCACACGAAGATGTGCATCATGCTCTTCTTCGGACTTGGAATAAACCAGGATATCGTCAATAAACACCGCAACAAACTGATCAAGATATGCTTGGAACACCCGATTCATCATATCCATAAATGCTGCTGGTACGTTCGTTAACCCGAACAGCATCACCAAAAATTCATAATAACCGTAGCGAGTTCGAAACGCCGTCTTATGAATGTCCCCTTCCTTCACCTTTAACTGATGATATCCCGACCTTAAATCAATCTTAGAAAAGACCGAAGCTCCTTTCAGCTGATCGAATAGGTCGTCGATTCTCGGCAGCGGGTACTTGTTCTTAATCGTTAACTTATTCAGTTGACGGTAGTCCACACACATACGCATGGATCCATCCTTCTTCTTCACGAATAGGACCGACGCTCCCCACGGAGACACACTCAGTCTAATAAAACCTCGATCCAACAGTTCCTGAATTTGAGCTTTGAGCTCTACCAGCTCCTTAGGCGCCATTCGGTAATGAGAAATGGACACTGGAATCGTACCTGGAAGTAGCTCTATTCCAAACTCCACTTCGCGATCTGGAGGTAACCCTGGCAACTCCTCAGGAAAGACATCCGCAAAATCCTTTACTATTCTTACCCCATCGATAGTCACCTCCTTAGCGTCCAAAGCACTGATAAAAGTTAGAAATGCATTACATCCTTTCCGAATCATCTTAACAGCCTTCAATGCAGATACCATGTTGGACAAGTAATCCCTTCTTTCTCCTGACACCACCACCTCCCCGCCTTCCGGGGTACTCAACACCATGCGCTTAGTCTCACAATCCAACTTAGCACGATATTTAGTCACCCAATCCATTCCTAAGATAAGATCAAACTCTCCAAACGATAATTCCATTAAGTCTGCCGGGAACACTACCCCTTGAGTCTCTAAAGGTACGTTCCTAAACAGTTTGTCCACTACCCTAGATTGTCCTAAAGGACTAACCACAATCATCTTCCTAGTAGTTGTTTCAGAGTCTATACTTAGGGTCTCAGATACCGAACATGCAACATAGGAGTGAGTTGACCCAATATCAATCAAGGCAAGAAAAGGGTTATCAGCAATAAGAAACGTACCGGTTATGACGTTCGGTGCGTCACCATCCTCCCGTCGACGAGCTGCATAAACTAGACCTGACTGCCTTGTGTCTACATTACCTGCACCCCTACCAGATGCTCTACGACCATGACCAGATCCATTTCCTCCTCTACCTAGGCCACGACCCCTCGGTACTTGCTGACCACCTCTCCCAGCCTAATCAGAACCTCGTCCCCCGGGTTGTGCCTAATTCACCTAGGGATAGTCCTTAATCATATGCTCCGTGGATCCACACCTGAAGCATCCACCGGTTCTCCTTCTGCACTCCCCATAATGTACCTTCCCGCACAAGTTACATAATCGATTCTGACTCCCAGTAGCAGTTGTCGGAGCACGAGCTGGCCCATCAGACCTAGGCCTTTTCTGAAAATTTTCCGATGATCCTGACGGCCCAAAATTCCTCTTATTCCTATTCCTATCTCTATCCTTATTCTATTTCTCAGTCTGCTTAACCTCCTCAGATATCTTAGCTTTCTCAACCAAAACCGCAAAGTCCCTTTCCCGCTGCGGTGCTACTAATACCCTCAGCTCATCCCTTAGTCCATCCTCGAACTGTACGCAACGCCCATAATCAGTCACCACAATCCCTTGAGCATAACGGCTCAACCGCAGAAACTCCGCCTCGTATTCAGATACAGACTTACTTCCCTGCACCAAATTCAGAAATGCCTTCCTCTGGCCGTCCACATAGCTGGCCCCAACATACTTTCCCTGAAACGATTCCTTAAAGTAATCCCAATCAATCCGGTCTGCGGCAGTACCCTCCTTTACCGTGAGCAACCACTGATAAGCCTCGTCTCGAAGAAGAGACACGACCCCCTTCAACTTCTCCTCTACAGTGAAGTCAAGGTCATCCATTATACGCTCACTTGCTTCTAACCAATACTCAGCTGTATTAAGGGCTACGCCAGAAATACCCCTAAACATATCCGCTCCATTGGCTCGGAGTCGTTTCGATGTAGATTTCTGAGCTCCTGAACCCGTGCCTGCCCCGGCAACTCTCTCAAGGACTCGTAGGATCGCCTGAGATACCGCATCATCTCCGGCTGCCTGGTCCCGGAGTTCTCCCTCCACAGTTGGTGGATCCGGCATCTTGTTTCCTGACCCGTGGCCAGACCCTACTGGCTCTGAAATGGTCATCCTACCCCTACCACGACCATGCGGCGGACGTCCTCGACCCCTTGTACTCATTCTTCCGATTGGCGTTTGTCTGATTAGAAATTTTATGAATTATTAACTCTTCCCACTGATTATCTATGAACAATCTTATGAAAAGCAGTTTTAAGAGTGATTCTTTTGAATTCGAACCTATCTATAGTTTCAGTCTCAAGTTTACCTCCTAATTCTAGAATCCACATACATTCACACCTCACATACATATCACATCCATGAAGTCACATTCACCATATAAGGGTATTTTTGTCATTTCACTACCCAGGGGTTTTTCCGCAATTTCATCCTACAGGGTATGTTTGTAATTTGACAAAATAGAGTTTCTTGGTAATTTTCGAGATAGAGGTATATATATATTAATTTAAAATAGGGTATTTTCGAGAATTTGATTTTCAAAAGAACAATAGTGGGGTTCTGGTGTTTGTGGTTTTTGGTTGTTGTTGTGTTGGGTGTTTTTTTTTTACACAGGGGTATTTTGGAAAATTTCATTTCACAAACCGGGTTACTTTTGTAAATCTAGGGGTTTTCGGGTAAGTTTGCAAAACATGAGTATTTTATAACATTTCGGTTGTTTTGGGAATTTTCACAAACCAAGTGTATTTCGAAACTTTTACAAAACTTGGGGGTATTTCAGTAATTTTGCAAAATAGGGTCCCTTGGTAATTTTGTGAAATAAGGGTATCTTGGTAATTTTGTGAAATAAGGGTATTTTGGTAATTTTGCAATTAGGGGTTATTTCAGTCATTTTATAAAACATGGGTAGTTTAGTAATTGTACAAATCAGGGATATTTTGGTCATTTCACAAATCAGGGGTGATTTAGTAATTTAAAAACGAATAGGATGGCTGGTCCCTTTCGGGTTTTAATTATAGATTTTGGCCCGTTAACAGATCCTCGTGGCTAGGGTGAACAGTCACTACGCACCATGTAGGATTCCAGCGAAGAGGAGGTGAGTCACTTGGACTGCTTAAGTACCAGGCTCTTTCGAATCCAATCCTAAACATGCGCATGCCTATTGCCACACCCTAACCCAGAGACTTGTTCACGAGTTTGTTTAGTTGACTTAAGTTTTATGAGATTTAAGAAGTTGTTTAAGCTAAGCCTAGATCCATCAAGTTCTAATTTAAATATTCTACGTCCCATAAAGCCCATCAAGCCCACATACATATATAACACACAGTGAGTTCAGAATACTTACTTGGCAGACTTCGGCCGGAGACGCAGGTGCCATGCCGAGAGAACCATCCTGTATTATTTATAAACATGCATGTTTCCAGACCCATCTTTAGAAAACGTTTTGAGCCCAAAACCCCAAAGCCGAGTTTTGAACTGGCCTCTGATACCAATTTGTAACACCCCAAACTCGGCCCAAACACCACGACCAGATCTGGCATGTCACTAAGAAGATTTAGTAAAACATGTCGCATTTTTGGAAAACATTTGTCGAGTTTAAAAATTTATACCGGAAAACTTAATGATTTGATAATTTATAAAAGATATACATTTTATATGTTGCCTTTATGAATTAAAAAACCGAAATTTAATACATGCCCTAGTTTATATTTTTCGCCGAAATTAAGTGTCCAATAATAGTAAAAAAAAAACCCAAAAGAAAGCCCAAAGTATAAAGCTAGTGGCCCATGGCCTTATTACAATAAAATATAAAACCCAAAATAATTTAGCATATTGAAGGAAAATTTAATAAAATGGCGTCCTTGCTGTAACAAATCAAACTCTTGCAAGGCCACCATGCGCTCCCCTCCAGCCCGGTCTGATGCACTAAGTGCTACCTTAAAAAAATGTTAAATAATAGGGCGAGTCATAGCACTCAGTGTGCAACCCTCGCTTACCATCAGACTGGGCCTTAACCCCACAGAACAGATAACAAAATATAATATATCAGGAATTAATATCAGGAATTATGCAAAGCCCAACCCAATCCTAGGTTTCCATCCGCTACACACCACCCTTACCTGCCAATCACACCATTGGGGATTTCTACAATCAACCCACACCGCTACACACCATTGATGGCAGCATGCTGCAGTTAGTTGCTCATCGTCAGATCATGGCAATAGCCACTACAACAGATCATGGCAAAAGAAACCACTACAACAGATCATGCAAAAGCCACTACAACAGAACACTTCCCCTTTCATCAATCACCCAACCCCGTGCAATCACGGAAACCAGCGTACAGGTTTATCATATCAAATCAACAGAACCATTCACTTTAGAATGACAGAGATCACTAACCTGGTGATTCGGCTTTACCCTCCTCGGGTTTTCAACAGTCATGCCGGTATTTCGGCATTTAACAGAATATAACAGATTTAAAAACATATACTAATAGGCAATCCAAATGGTGTGAGAATGTTACACACCTGATAACACGTAGTACTACTCTCTATGTCGATACCCTCACTAATCAGATCTACTGCCCTTTCCCTACAACTTTTCTCAAAAGCAGGAAGAATGCGAAGATAAGGCCTCTCCTATATTCGACCAAGGGTTAGTGTTTTAGCTGAATTATACGTTTAAATTAACAGATCTCCTTACCTTGAAATCCCGAAAGTAATACGATCCTAATGCTACTAAACTCTGGCTTAGAAATCTAAGCGATTGAATCCCCTTCATATCCCGGAATGCCGCAAATGAGAGAAAACACCGGATTAGTTAACCATATAGCCATTCAACTAAGATCTCTAAAAGCTGGAAAAAGATTGAAATCTCGCGAATCGACACTTACCTTTAGTTTTCTTCAAGATTCAGCCCAAGCTGACACTACAGAAGGAATTCGGCAATCACAGGAGATGAGATCTAAGGATTTCGGCTTTAAAGAAAATCCCGGAAGAGATGAACAAGGGGGAGATTTCGGCTACAAGAACAAACAAGAGTGTAGTTTTGGTTTTTAGTGAATTGGAGAAGAATAATAAAGGAGATCAGAAGATTCGGCTAAAAGGAAATTTTCAAAGAAAGAAGAAAGGGTGAGGGAGGTGGTGATTTTCAGCTTTTGGAAGAGAAAAGATAAAGAAAGAAAACAAAAGAGATGGCCCTCAAATTTTCGGTACAGCTTTAGCCTATACTCAACCGATTTTCCCCCTCCTATGTTTGATTTTCGGCCAACACTAGCCTTCCTAATAGATCCTCATCCTATCCCTTATCCCTATCAAAACACCCATCCAAAAGAGGCTTAATTACCTCCAACTCTTCCCTCCTTTATCAGCTTTAATTATCCACATATTAAAACAATAAAACTCCTATAATTTAGCCTTGTTGCCGTCCCTCCTAGCTCCTCTATAAGTGTCGAATTTGGCCCAAAAACATGGGCCCCAAGTGGCCAAAACTTGAGCCCCTCCATCCACTAGTGATGCCACCCCCTGCTCCTTTGTAGCGCCACCAACCTTTGGGCCATAAGCCCATTTTGTCATTTAAAACACATAACTACCCTTTAAAGTGCTAGAGTGTCTACACAAAAATTTAGTCAAGGCCTTAGCCCATTCTTGAGCCCAATCTGGACCCCTAACCCTCAATTTAATATTTTAAGCATACATCACATAAAATGCACAGGTCCAATAATTCGGGATGTTACAGTCAAGTTTCTCGATAACACCTTGGAATAGTAATAATTACTCAGTGGTTTCGCACACAACCCACCATTTAATAATTGATAAGGTGGTATCGCACACAGCCTGTAACATCCTGAAATTGTGGGGCTATGCATTTAATGTGTGGTTATGTTTAATGTGAGTGTTAGGGGTCCATAATGGGCTCAGGGTTGGGCAGAGGCCTTAATCGAATTTTCTGTTTGGACACTCTAGTGGAAAGCCTAGTAAGATAGGCCTTAAAAGATGCTATCTGTGTTTTAAAATACAAATGGGCTTGTGGCCCAGTGGCAAAGTGGCGCCACTTAAAAGGAGGGAAGTGGCGTCAACTGAGGAGGCCCAAATTCAAGTTGCATAAAGCCCAACTATTTTAATTAAAATTGGCATTAGGGTTTTATTCTCCCATTCTCTTCTTTATTTTCGGCATTTAGGGTTTTCATCTTCTCTCATCTCCTCTTTTTCTGAATAATAGCCGAAAACTCCCTTAAGCATTCTTTCTTTTCACATTTGTCTGCCAGAGCCGAATCTGCCCTAGCCTTGCCGAAATTCTTCTTTTTCCTATACCGTTCCTATCACTTCTTTACATTTGATATTACTCTTTTCTCTCAATCATCTCCTTCTCAAAAGCTCAAACTTTATAGATCTCTTGAGATCATCTTTTCTTTTTGACCTTCTCAAAAGCCGAAACTTCATAGATCTCTTGAGATCATCTTTTCTTTTTGATCTCCTCAAAAGCCGAAATCTTCTAGGAGTTGCTGAACTCTCTGTAAAGGTAGGTGCCGATTTCTTCTGATCTATTCTTTTTCTCTTTCGATTTTTAGAAGACAAAGCCGAAAGGTTAATGGATTGTTGGTTTCTTGTGTTTATGTGTTGGGCAACATTCGAGAATTGAAGTAGATCACTTGGATCTAAAAGTCGGAACTGCTAGTCTCTAAACCTCATATCTCTCTTTTCGGGATTTCAAGGTAAGGGGTTCTCTTTAGATTATCATTAGATTAGCTATCGTAATTGTGATCTTAACCATATGATATGATGGTAGCAACTGATAAGGTCTTTTAATGGAATCAAATGTCGATCAGGCGAAGGAGGGGATTGGATCTGTAAACCCACTCCCTAAGTTTAAGAAACGAGCAGTGTCAGCAGTTCGGGTTTGGCCACTAGGTTATGGACCGACCTCAGAACAACATCTTAGACAGATAGCAGTCGTATCGGATTCTGATAGTGTCGACATAGAAAGTCTCATCTTGTCTGTAATCAGGTGTGTAGATCTCTATCACACTAACTAATCTGTACTATATATGTTATGGGCTAAAAGCCAGAAAAAAGGCTGTATAGACAGTCGGATTACCCAAAAAGGGTAGGCAAAGGATGCCAGATACGTAATCATAGAAACTTCTCTATGTGTACCGATGTATGTGATAGACTGAGAACTTTTAGGTAGTATAATGTTTTGATTCTGCATGTATGTATGCATGGGATGGGGTTAATATGATGAAGGGGAAAGGCATGTTAATAGGTCACTTGGTGATTGGTGGTTAAACCACAAATTGTAAAATTAGGTCACAATAGTGACCGGTGGCTGAGCCACGTTATATTATGAGGTCACATAGTGATCGGTGGCTAAGCCACGTTAAATTTATTCCTGATTGATAGGAATAGGCAGGATGACTGTCGAAGTGGTGTGTAGCGGTTGGTGGGTTGATTGTAGAAATCCCCAAGGTGTGTTGGCTGGTACGGGCTGGTGTGTAGAAGATGGACTATTAGGTTTGGGTTGGGCCATGTTGCATGAAAATATTTTGTTGCCATTATGTATGGGCCAAGGCCCATAATGTGTTTGTGGGCCTCACGCCTTTTATGTGTTTTCGGGATTTGCACACTGAGTCTTGGTGACTCACCTTTTATTTTCCTTAACTTTTCAGATGAGTAGTAGATCGTGGATATAGGAGCTGAGGTGGACTCGAGGGGCCATCAAGTTTTTATTTCTATAAATTATTATTTTTCAATTTTTCCGTAAGTTTTAATTTTGGGAATGTTTATGTAATAAGGCCCATAGCATATGTTATCAATTTATATTTATTAATGTCTTCATTCATTATAAACTTATGTTCTAAGGCTTATTTATAAGAAGAAATAAAAATAAAATTTTCAAACAAGTCGTTTTTAAAAAGAAAAACTTCAGAGGTTTTCTACAAACAACAGTTATTTAATGAAGACCTACTTAAACAAATCGAGATTTCAAATCCCTTCAATGAGAAGTTTTCAACTATTAATCCGTAGCATACCAGATCTGGTCGTGACGTTTGGGCTGGGTTTGGGGTGTTACACAGCCCACCATTCGGACCAATCACGATGGTATCGCACACAGCCTATCAATAACAAATAATAAGGTGGTATCAGACACAGCCCACCATTGTCTCACATTCACATAAAATTATTCACACCCATTTCCTATGTCGAATGTTCATACAAGGATTTCCTCACTCTCTATCATTTTAAATAGATCTCTACAATGATTATACACATTCAAGCAATGCATTATTAAGTAAAACATATGCAATTAAGAATGCATCTTTTACACATAAACTTACTATGGATTAATCGTATACCGAAATCAATTCATATGAATTCTGGGTACATACTTGTACCACTCATTACATGTCCACATACTTCCTTATTTTCAACATACCTATTGAATTATTCACAATGCTACAAAATACTCTAAAGTCTCATACATATAAAATTGTATCAGCGTCAATCCCCAATAGGGTCTTACATGAAATATCATATCAATGTCATGTCCCTGATGTGGTCTTATACAAAATCTCACACCGAGACAATGTTCCAAATATGGTCTTACACGAAATCTTAATAACCTTAATAACTTAGTATTTGCATTCTATTCATTCTTAAAGTTCGATAGAAGACTTCCACTCCTTGACATCTTGTCAAAATCATAAATAATTGTAACACCCTAAACCCGGTCAATACGCTACGACCAAATCTAGTATGCTACAGAAAAAGAAATTTGGAAAAACTAACCAAACATCAAGACTTGGGAAAAACTTTGCATTTCGATATTGTACTTTAGAGAAAACTTAAAGTAGTTGTTTAATTTGAACTGAGTTACAAAGTCAGGTTTATTTGTCAAAAGTCAAACGTAAGGAATTTCATAAAACTTGTCAGTTGAAAGCGTTGGTGTGGTTTTAAATAAAGTCTCTGAATGAATTAATAGCTTGTTATCCATTTTTCATTAACCACTTGAAACGATTTGTTCAAGGTTTTTAAATCTTAGAAAATCCCCATCTTTGATAGTTTATTAAACATGCAATATCATCATTATAACCAAACCAAAATTAAAGTTAAAGCAGCTTTATTAGATAACAAAATCCCAATAAAAATAGTTTAACTAAGAGAACGAGTCTACGAGAAAAAACATTGTATGGCCACCGCAAGTCCGCCTCGGCTCCCAGATCCACGATCTAATGATTACCTGCAAAATGAAACAGGGAGGTGAGTCACCGAGACTCAGTGTGTAAATCCTCATACCACAAAATCTGGGCCTTAAGCCCATTGGGCCTAAGCCCACACAACACAGCATATTAATCATGTATGCAGTGCAGCCCAACCCAACCTAGTATTTCCATCCTCTACGTCACCTGAATCATCCAAACACCCGTGGCATTATGCCACTGTGGTTCTAGACCACTAGTGACAAAGTCTCTAAAATAATCGTGGGGCCAACCCACTATGGTCTCAGACCACCGTGACGATCACTGATAAGTTTACAAATACGTGGGGCCAACCCACTGTGGTCTTAGACCACCGAGACAAGTCACTGATATATGGATACGCGGTTTCAAACGACCGTGGTTCTTAGACCCCCGTGACAATAGTCACTGATTCACACTTCCCCCATCATTCAATCCCAAGCCCATGCTCATTTCATCATACTAAAAATGAATGCAAACATACTCTCAATGTGTAACAGATAATTATTTCATACATGCATATAATCGTAAGTATCATCATAGCAGAACTTACCCGATGTCTCCAACCATACCCACGAGGGTATCTAGACTATTGATACAGTCGTTTTGGCTTCCAGCCAGCACAATTAATAACGTAATTTAATATACAGAGTGTGAGAGTTACACACCTAATAACGTGCAAAAGTAAACTCTCTACGTCGACGCTCTCACTAGTAGGGACAACGGCTATTTGCCTAACCCAGGCAGACGTGGGCTCCCTACCATTACCTGGCGGATAGTCTCGAACCGCCGACACAGCACGCCTTTTAAATTTAGGAGTGGAGACTATGGGTCTACTCCCTTCCTCAGATTGGCTAGCACTCGCATCCATGGAGAATCTTTGATCAGTATTCAAGGAGAAGCGTAGGTTGACTAACAACAGAATTTGGTTAAGGCATACTACAATTGAAATGAATAAATTGACCAAGAAATCACAAAGATGGCTCCTTACCTTACGAACCCTGAATAAGGTGATCCGATTCAGCAATCAACAGACCCTCCAGCTTCTGACTACAAACGCTCGACTAACGGAGTTTCCCCGGATTAACGTCCCAAAACAAGAAAAGAAGAAGGGAAAAGAGATTAGTCGCGAACTATTAACAAGAGTAAAATAGCCATTCAGCTAAGGTCAAGTAGAACCGAATGAGAGTAGAGAAAGAAAAGGATCAGCAGAGTCTCCCTTACCTTGACCAACAAAACCGATTGAAAAGACCAGAAGGGTGTGCTTGCACTTTAACAGATTTGGCCTAGGGAGAGGAAATAGTGTAAGACTATCGGCTCTTAAGGGCGAAGAAGATAGAAAGAAAAGAGAGCAAAACCGCTGACAGGGATATCCAGAAGACTTTACCTTTCCACTACCAAATACCAAACGCAGAGACAAGAAACGGTTCGGCCCTCTCCCAAACGAACGACTACAAGGATAAATGGTGGCTATCTAACAGAGAAAAGAGAAGAGTTAGGAAGTAGAAGAGGGTTCGGCTTGCAAAAGCAATGAATAGAGAAGATAAAAGGAGGAATAAGGATGAAGAACAAGGTTCGACTATGGAGAAACAAATAACAGTGAGGGTGGAAAAAGAAAGGAAGAAAGAAATCATCAAAGACCTCTCTGATATTCGGCTCTAACCAAAGAGACAAGAAGGAGAAGAAAATGAAGTAAAGGGTGTTGTGGTTTTGGTAGAGAAGAAATGTACCAAAGTGACTAAAATGCAAAAGAAAGGGAAGATGGTTTCGATACTACTTTACTTTCACCAGACACTTTGAAATTCGGCACACTTACACACTTATGACCGAAATGCTCACCCAAATTGCCTAAGTAACTAAGTGAAATTTCGGTATCCCCACCACTTGCCAAAACCGAAAGCTCCCCACACCCAAAAGACCCCCTTTGACCGAATTTCCTTCCTCATGCACTTCCCCAAAATTGGCCACCAACCCCTCTCACCTCAATCCCACATTTTCCTCCTTGATTTTCTCCTCAATCTGCTCTCCATCACTCATTCAAATACATTTGAATGAGTCTTCAATTCTTCCTGCAGAGTCCCAGCCGAACTCTCCCACCTTCATCTAATCAACACAAAAAATTAATTAGACTGTTGGAACAGGTGGGATTCGAACTCCTCTCCCTTAGCTCTTTTAGGTGACGCCACACCACCCTGATACTAGCTCCTCTTATGCTAGCAAATTACCCACTTAGTCCCTTATATCTTGGTGCCACTTACCTTCTTCCCATAAGTGCCCAAACACCAAAAATTTTACCAGGGCCCAACTCGACCCCAGGCCTTCTTAGGGCCCCCAAATACACACAACTAACACACATAGCTAGCCTAACGCATGGAATAAAACAAAACACAAAATCCTAAATTTCAGGATGTTACAGTTCCACCCCCTTAAAGAAATTTCAGCCTCGAAATTTACCTGGTCAAAAGAGGTGAGGGTACTGCTGTCACATCACATCCTTTAGCTCCCACGTGGATTCTTCTGAACCGTGATTCCGCCACAACACTTTAACCAATAGAACTGTCTTTCTTCTCAATACTTTAACATTTCGGTCCAAGATCTGAACTGGTTCTTCCTTAAAAGATAAATTAGGTCTCACTTCAATTTCCTCCACTGGCACTATGTGAGATGGATCCGAACAATAGTGTCCTAACATTGAGATGTGGAATACGTCATGTATCTGCCTCAATTCCGGAGGTAACTCCAGCTGATACGCCACTGGTCCCACACGTTCCAATACTCGATAAGGCCCGATGAACCTGGGGCTCAACTTGCCCTTTCGTCCAAATCTTAAAACCTACTTCCATGGTGAAACTTTCAGAGAAACTTGATCCCCCACTGAGAACTCTATATCCTTACGCTTCAGATCTGCATAAGATTTCTGCCTGTCGGAAGCTTCCTTCAACCAAGTTTGAATCAACTTAACCTTCTCCTCTGTTTCCGAAACCAATTTCGGACCCAACAACTATCGCTCACTCAACTCTGTCCAGCAGGTAGGAGTGCGACACTTTCGACCATACAACGCTTCATAAGGTGCCATCTTAATACTAGATTGATAGCTGTTGTTGTAAGTGAATTTTGCCAACGGTAAAAAATCCTCCCAACTACCCCCGAAATCAATAACACAGCCTATTAACATGTCTTCTAAGATCTGAATCACCCTCTCAGATTGACCATCAGTCTGTGGATGAAACGTTGTGCTGAAATCCAGTCTTGTACCCAACACTTGATGCAACGCCTTCCAGAACCGCGATGTAAACCTGGGGTCTCTGTCTGATATGATAGACACAGGTACCTCATGCAACCTCACAATCTCTGCTACATACAGCTTGGCTAACTTCTGTAATGGATAATCAACACGAACCGGTATGAAGTGAGCAGACTTCGTTAACTGATCGACAACTACCCATACTAAATCTTTCTTAGTAGGCGTAAGAGGTAGCCCACTAACAAAGTCCATCGTTATCCTTTCCCACTTCCAAAGTCGAATCTTCACTGGCTGTAGCAATCCCGACGGCAACTGATGTTCCGCCTTCACATGCTGACACGTCAAGCACTTACTCACAAACTCAGTAACTTCTTGCTTCATACCTGGCCACCAAAACTATTCACGCAAATCCCGATACATCTTACGCCCACCAGGATGCATAACGTATGGGCTACTATGCGCTTCTTGCAGAATCTTCTGCCTTAACTCGAAATCCTTTAGCATACAAGCCTTTCCATGAAAGCACAATACCCCATCACTGTTCACACTAAAATCTTCTGTCTCACCACCTGCCACTAGCTGAAATTTAGGACTTAATGATTCATCCGACAACTACTGCTCCTTAATCTGACTTACCCACGAAGGCTTCACTTGCAGTTAAGCTAACAAACTTCCATCATCATACAAGTTGAGATGGGCAAACATTGTCCTCAAGTTTGATATTACCTTACGACTCAACGCATTTGCCACTAGGTTAGCTTTACCTGGGTGATACTCGATCGAGCAGTCATAGTCCTTTAACAACTCAATCCACCTCCGCTGCCTTAAATTCAACCCCTTCTGGGTAAGGAGATATTTCAGGCTCTTGTGATCGGTGTAGATAATCGACTTCTCCCCATACAAGTAGTGCTTCCAAATCTTTAGAGCGAACACAACCACAGCCAACTCAAAATCATACGTGGGATAGTTCACCTCATGCGGTCTTAATTGCCGAGACGCATATGTTACCACCTTCTCTTCTTGCATTAACACACATCCCAATCCTGTGTGTGACGCATCACAGTAGACGACAAACTTCTTCCCAGCCTCCGGCTGAATCAACACTGGTGCCTCTGTCAAAATCCTCATCAACTTCTCAAAGCTTTCATGTTGCTTATCTGTACAGAGAAACGGTACCCCTTTCCGTAATAACTTGGTTAACGGTGCAGCTATTAACGAGAACCCCTCAACAAACCTTCTGTAATACCCAGCTAACCCAAGAAAACTCCGAATTTCTGCCACAGACTTAGGTGGTTTCCAGTCCAACACGACTTCAATCTTTTGGGGATCAACCTTAATCCTCTCGGTAGACACAACATGCCCCAGAAAGGTAACCTCCCTCAACCAAAATTCACACTTGCTGAACTTGGCATACAGCTGCTTCTCTCGCAAAATCTGTAGAACCACTCGAAGATGTGAATCATGTTCTTCCTCTGTGCTAGAATAAACGAAGATGTCATTTATGAACACCATGACAAACCGATCCAGATAGGGTTGGAACACCCGGTTCATCATGTCCATAAATGCAACTAGTGTATTCGTCAACCCAAACAGCATCACTAAAAATTCATAGTGACCGTAACGGGTTCGAAAAGCTATCTTATGAATATCTGCCTCCTTGACCTTAAGCTGATGATAACCTGACCTCAAGTCTATCTTCGAAAAAACCGAAGTGCCTCGCAACTGATCGAACAGATCGTCTATCCTAGGCAACTGGTACTTGTTCTTAATCGTCAACTAGTTCAGTTGCCTATAGTCAATGCACATCCACATCGACCTGTCCTTCTTCTTAACAAATAACACTGGCACTCCCCAAGGTGACACACTTGGTCGGATAAAACCCCAGTCCAACAATTCCTGAATCTGGGATTTAAGTTCTACCAGTTCCTTCGGCGCCATTCTATACGGAGCAATGGACACTGGCGTTGTTCCTGGAAGAAGATCAATACCGAACTCTACCTCGCGATCTGGAGGTAACCCTGGAAGCTCTTCTGGAAAAACATCAGAGAATTTCTTCACTGTTCTAACATCTTCTACCGACAATTCTTTGGCTTCCAACGCACTGACAAAAGTTAGGAAAGCCTCACATCCTTTTCTTACCATCCTTTCCGCCTTAAGGGCAGACATCACATCGGATAGATAATTCCTTCTTTCGCCTAACACTAACACCTCATTGTCCTCAGGAGTCTTCAACACCATGCACTTAGCAGCACACTCCAAGTTTGCTCGATACTTAACTAACCAGTCCATGCCTAAGATCAAATTGAACTCACCGAACGGCAGTTCCATCAAGTCAGCCAGAAAGACTATTCCCTGAACTTCTAAAGGCACACTCCTAAAAAGTTTGTTTACCATAACCGATTGTCCTAAAGGGCTAATCATAGTCATCTCTATAGAAGCAACCTTAGATTCTATGTTCAAAGTTCCAGACATAGTGCTAGCAACATAAGAATACGTCGACCCAATATCTATCAGTGCTATAAAGGGCAAACTAAAGTTAAGGAACGTACCGGTTATGACGTCCGATGCATCGCCATCCTCTCAGCGTCTAGCTGCATAAACCAACCCAGGCTGTCTTGCATCTCCATTCCCAGTACCTCTTCCCGATGCTCCACGCCCTCGACCATAACCATTTCCTCCTCTGGCCGGACCACGACCTCTCTGTGGTTGCTAACCACCTCTTCCAAGCTGAACGTAACTCTTACCCATTGACCGCGCTCTGCTTGGCTCTTGCGGACAGTCCTTTACTCGATGATTTACTGATCCAGACCTGTAACATCCGAGTGAAACTTCCCACACGTAGTACACAGCTGTGACCGACCCACAGCAACAGGCCTCGCAGCTCGACCCGGCCCATCCAACCTAGGCCTCTTTTAAAAATTCCCAGCAGCTCCTGACGACCCAAAATTCTTTTTATTCCTACCCTTGTCCCTATCCTGATTCTGCCTTTCTGATTGCTTTACCTCTTCCGCTATCTTAGACTTCTCAACCAAAACAACAAATTCTCTTTCCCGTTGTGGAGCTATCAGTACTCGCAACTCGTCCCTCAGACTATCCTCAAATCGGACACAATGCTCGTGATTTGTTGCAAAAATACCCCGAGCATAACGGCTTAAACGTAGGAATTCCACCTCATACTCGGCCACTGACTTACTCCCCTGAACCAAGTTTAGGAATGCCTTCCTCTGAGCGTCCACATAGCTCGACCCAATATACTTCCCCTGAAACGCTGATTTAAAGAAGTCCCAGGTAATGCGGTCAGCTGTTGTACCATCCCTTACCGTGAGCCACCACTGGTATGCCTCATCTCGAAGAAGAAACACCACCCTTTTCAATTTCTCCTGTGCAGTACAGTCAAGATCATCCATGATGCACTCAACTACTTCTAACTAGTACTCAGCTACGTTAGGAGCCACGCCAAAAACGCCCCTAAACATTTCAGCCCCATTAGCTCAAAGTCGCTCAAACACAAATTTTTGAGCTACTGATCCTGTGCTCGTTCCAGCAACCCGCTCCAAAACACGTAACATAGCTTGAGACACAGCATCGTCTCCACCAGTTTGGTCCTGGAATTCCACTTCCGCAATTGGTGATGCTGGCACTTCACCTTCCGACCTATGCCCTGATTCCGAAGGTTCAGACCCAACACCCCGGCCTCTACCACGGCTACGTATACCATGTCCACGTCCTCTAGCGCTCATGAGTACCAATTCGACTTAATCTGATTAAAAGTTTTATGAATTAGTATTTTCTTACACTGTTTATTACCGAGCAATCTTATGAAAGTAGTTTTAGGGGTAGTTCTTGCAAGAAATATTTCTAAGGTCTCCCTTTTTAGAGTAAAACTATCTACCACAATATTTCATATAAATTCAAGTAGCAATTAGAGTACTTACAGTACGGACTGGTGCCGGAGACTCGGGTGCCATACTTCGAGAAAACATGTATATTATTATTTTTTCTAAACCATTTTCCAAACCAGCTTTTGAAAGCATTTTTGAACCTCATACCCACAGTCGAGTTTTTGAACCTGGCTCTGATACCACAATTGTAACACCCCAAACCCGGTCAATACGCTACGACCAAATCTGGTATGTACAGAAAAAGAAATTTGGAAAAACTAACCAAACATCAAGACTTGCGAAAAACTTTGCATTTCGATATTGTACTTTAAAGAAAACTTAAAGTAGTTGTTTAATTTGAACTGAGTAACAAAGTCAGGTTTATTTGTCGAAAGTCAAACGTAAGGAATTTCATAAAACTTGTCAGATGAAAGCGTTGGTGTGGTTTTAAATAAAGTCTCTGAATGAATTAATAGCTTGTTATCCATTTTTCATTAACCACTTGAAACGATTTGTTCAAGGTTTTTAAATCTTAGAAAAATCCCCATCTTTGATAGTTTATTAAACATGCAATATCATCATTATAACCAAACCCAAATTAAAGTTAAAGTGGCCTTATTAGATAACAAACTCCCAATAAAAATAAGTTTAACTAAGAGAACGAGTTTACGAGAAAAAACATTGTATGGCCACCGCAAGCTCGCCTCGGCTCCCAGATCCGCGATCTAATGATTACCTGTAAAATTCAGTAGGGAGGTGAGTCACCGAGACTCAGTGTGTAAATTCTCATACCACACAATCTGGGCCTTAAACCCATTGGGCCTAAGCCCACACAACACAGCATATTAATCATGTATGCAGTGCAACCCAACCCAACCTAGTATTTCCATCCTCTAGGTCACCTAAATCATCCAAACACCCGTGGCATTATGCCACTGTGGTTCTAGACCGCCGTGGTTCCAGACCACTCGTGACAAAGTCTCTAAAATAATCGTGGGGCTAACCTACTGTGGTCTCAGACCACCGTGACGATCACTGATAAGTTTACGGATACGTGGGGCCAACCCATTGTGGTCTTAGACCACCGAGACAAGTCATTGATATATGTATACATTGCTTCAAACGACTGTGGTTCTTAGACCACTGTGACAATAGTCACTGATTCACACTTCCCCCATCATTCAATCCCAAGCCCATGCTCATTTCATCATACTAAAAATGAATGCAAACATACTCTGAATGTGTAACAGATAATTATTTCATACATGAATATATTCGTAAGTATCATCATAGCAGAACTTACCCGATGTCTCCAACCTTACCCACGAGGGTATCTCGACTGTCGATACAGTCGTTTTGGCTTTCAGCCAACACAGTTAATAAAGTAATTTAATATACAGAGTGTGAGAGTTACACACCTGATAACGTGCAAAACTAAACTCTCTACGTCGACGCTCTCACTAGCAGGGACAACGGCATTTGCCTAACCCAGGCAGACGTGGGCTCCCTACCACAACCTGGCGGATAGTCTTGAACCGCCGACAGAGCACGCCTTTTAAATTTAGGAGTGGAGACTATGGGTCTACTCCTTTCCTAAGATTGGCTAGCACTCGCATCCATTGAGAATCTTTGATCAGTATTCAAGGAGAAGCGTAGGTTGACTAACAACGGAATTTGGTTAAGGCATACTACAATTGAAAGGAATAAATTGACCAAGAAATCAAAAAGATGGCTCTTTACCTTACGAACCCTGAATAAGGTGATCTGATTCAGCAATCAACAGACCCTCCGGCTTCTGACTACAAACGCTTGGCTAACGGAGTTTTCCCGGAGTAACGTCCCAAAACAAGAAAAGAAGAAGGGAAAAGAGATTAGTCGCGGACTATTAACAAGAGTAAAATAGCCATTCGACTATGGTCAAGTAGAACCGAATAAGAGTAGAGAAAGAAAAGGATCAGCAGAGTCTCCCTTTCCTTGACCAACAAAACCGATTGAAAAGACCAGAAGGGTGTGCTTGCACTTTAACAGATTCGGCCTAGAGGGAAGAAACAGTGTAAGACTATCGGCTCTTAAGGGCGACGAAGATAGAAAGAAAAGAGAGCAAAATTGTTGACGGGGAGATCAAGAAGACTTTACCTTTCCACTAGCAAATACCAAACGCAGAGACAAGAAACAATTCGACCCTCTCCCAAACGAATGACTACAAGGATATATGGTGGCTATCTAACAGAGAAAAGAGAAGAGTTAGGGAGTTGAGGAGGGTTTGGATTGTAAAAGAAATGAATAGAGAAGAGAAAAGGAGAAATAAGATTGAAGAACAAGGTTCGACTATGGAGAAACAAATAACAATAAGGGTGGAAAAAGAAAGGAAGAAAGAAAGCATTAAAGACCTCTCTGATATTCGGTTATAACCAAAGGGACAAGAAGGAGAAGAAAATGAAGTAAAGGGTGTTGCGGTTTTGGTATAGAAGAAATGTACCAAAGTGACTAAAATGCAAAAGAAAGGGAAGATGGTTTCAGTACTACTCTACTTTCACCAGACACTTTGAAAATCGGCACACTTACACACTTATGACCGAAATGCTCACCCAAATTGCCTAAGTATCTAAGCGAAATTTCGGGACCCCCACCACTTGCCAAAACTGAAAGCTCCCTACACCCAAAAGACCCCCTTTGACCGAATTTCTTTCCCCATGCACTTCTCCAAAATCGGGCACTAACCCCTCTCCCCTCAATCCCACATTTTCCTCCTTGATTTTCTCCTCAATCTCCTCTCCATCACTCATTCAAATACATTTGAATGAGTCTTCAGTTCTTCCTGCAGAGTCTGAGTCGAACTCTCCTATCTTCACCTGATCAGCATAAAAAATTAATTACACTGTTGCAATAGGTGGGATTCGAACTCCTCTCCCTTAGCTCTTTCAGGTGACGCTACACCACCGTGCTACTAGCTCCTCTTGTGCTAGCAAATTACCCACTTATTCCCTTACATCTTGGCGCCACTTACCTTCTCCCCATAAGTGCCCAAACACCAAAAATTTTACCAGGGCCCAACTTGACTGTAGGCCTTCTTAGGGCCCCCAAACACACACAACTAACACACATAGCTAGCCTAACGCATGGAATAATGCAAAACACAAAATCCTGAATTTCAGGATGTTACAATAATATATTTCATAAAGAAAATTTACAATTCATACAATGTCAAAATATGAAATACCTCACGGAGGGTTTCATTATTTGCACACGAACTTACCTCGATACCAAAATGGGTAAAAAGGGACCTATTTACCCATATCTCTCTTTTCTCCCATCCTAGGTCCAAATCTCATTTGCCTTGATCTATAACAATGAAATTTACTCATTTAATCAACAAACTAATCAATACATTTTAAAATTTCTTCTTTGGAAAAATTACCATTTTGCCTTTGGACTTTGGCTAAATTACAATTTTGCCCCTAGGCTCGTATATCGATTTTTAATAATTTCTTTGTTAATCAAGCCTAGCCAATTCATATTGTAACACCCCAAACCCGGTCAATACGCCACGACCGAATCTGGTATGTCACTGAGGAAAAAGTTTTGAAATGAATCGAATTAAGAATTAAATTTTAGTGAAAAACTCTTTTAAAATTCTATATTTGTAGAAAACAGATGTATAATAAGTTTAAACTGATAATTTACTTTGAAATTTCATAAATAAAACTTTAAAGCTTAGTTGATAATTCATAGGTTAGAAAACATTTGTATCATTTAAGAAAAACTCGAATTATTACTATGAAAACATTTGCATTTGAATGTAGAAACTTAATATTTGGAAATCATTAAAATTGTAGAAAACACTTAATTTATATTTTACTATCAAACGATTTATTACCCGATGGTAAGATTTTTAAAACCATTGCGTTTTTATAACTTTAGAAAACTTTGGGCTCAATTATTAAATTAACCAAATAATTTATAAGCCATATTTAAAATATATCCAAAGCATATAAATAATCCAAAACATAATTAAAGAGGCCTTATTACAAACCCAAAATAAAACAAAAACCAAATTATAATAAATTAAAGTACCCCAATTCGAAGTTCATGTAAAATCAAATTCTATTGCATGGCCTCCTCGAGTTCATCCGGCTCCTCAATCTGCGATCTCACGAATCACCTGAAATGATAAGGGAGAAGGTGAGTCACCAAGACTCAGTGCATAATCCCTCTCCCGGTTAATGCAACATTCTTACACAATTTATAATCAAGCAACATACATATAATGCACCCAACCTAGCCATCCATAACTCCTTTCATACCCCGTGTGGTACCAAACCACTGGTGGTGCCAAACCACTGGTGACCCAAAGTCACGATATCCAAAATGTGATACCAAATCACTGGTGACCAAAGTCACGAATAATCAAGTTGTGGGGCCAACCCACGTGTGATACCAAATTACTGGCGACGATCCCATATCTCAAAAGTGGGGCCAACCCACGGTGGTGCTAGACCACAGGGACGAGTCGCTATGAGGTGCCAAACCTCTGGTGTCCCAAAGACACAAATGTGATACCAAATCACTGGAGGTGCCAAACCTCTGGTGTCCAAAGACACGAATATCAAATCCTTCCCCCTCCACTCACATTCCCAAACCAATGTATTAAGAGTATCAATCATGCCATCATACTTTGATATGATAATATAACATATTTAAATAATAGATCATGATATCAATCAACATATATTAACATCATATTGAAACGGACTTACCCGAATCCTTGCACATACCCTTCAAGGTATCAAATCAATATCTCATAGATTCCCACTTTAATAACAAGATTAGACAATATATATATGTATATAACCGAATTATAAAGTGTGTAAGATACACACCTGTCACTACCACAAGTACTAAAATTCGAAGATCCGATCTACTGTACTAGATCACCTTGTCCTACAATCAGCCAATACTCAAATTATAAACAAAGGCCATTCGGCCCAACCACTAAATCCCAAGAGTTATCACTTGAAATACCAAGTCTTACCTAAAGCTTACCCGAAATGATTGACAAAGAAACGAGGCTTAGATTGATTGCTTCCAACGTCCCGAGAAGCCTAAAAGAAATCGGTTTCTAAGAATGATTAGAACCTTGCAACAATTGCCCAAAATTCGGTCTTTGTCCACAAGAGAAACAACATAGAAACGAGAAAAAGAAATGAAGGAAAAACGGCCATGAACACTTACCCTTTTCCAAAACCGATTGAAGAAAACCCAAAATGAATGCCTACCCTTGATGATATTCGGCCAAAACAATACAAAAAGGGAGTGGAAAGTTTCGGCAATATGGTTATGAAAGAAGAAAGATATGTGAGTAGAAAAGAGAATAAAAATGAGAGAGAGAGGATTAGGTTTTAGTAACAATAGAAGAAAAGAAAAGTGAGTTTGGGGAAGAAAGAGGTTCAGCCAAATGAAAGAAAAAAGGAAATGTGGTTGAGCAATTATCCAAAAGAAGAAAAGAGTGAGATGGGAGAAAAAGGTTCAGCCAAGCACCTAGTTTGCCGAAAAGAAAAGTGCACAAAATGTAAAAATGAGTTTTCGGTTTCAAAAGGAAAAATGAGAGAAAGAAAATAGTATTTGGTTCAAACAAAATGAGAGCTAAAACCAAAAGTAAAATTGCACAAAATGCTTATGGTGCATTCGGCCAAAGAGGGATTTGTTTGGAGAGGAAGAGAAAAATATGCCAAAAGGTGCACAAATGCTAAAGTTGGCCAAATATCCCCCCAAACCTCCTATCAACATTCGGCCACCCCCCTAGCCACACATGCCGTCCACATACATGCACTAAAGGCCTTGGAGTAGTTTCCAAAACATCTTCCTTAAGCCAAGCCTTATGTCCCCCCATCCTTCCATAACCTTAAGATTCCTTTCCCAAAGTACAAACTTTCCTAAACCAATATTCAACTTACCAAAATTTGAAAGTCCAACCTTCCATAATTTGAACTTAGCCAACACTTAATGCTAGGGTGTACAAAAAAATAAAATCCTCAATATGCTTTCCATGCTACTCGAACCACTTCCCTCAAGCAACCTTTCAAGCTCCTTATCCACTATGCCACTAACTCCTCATGTGCTTTAATCTAACACTTAAATTAACTTAAGTGTCAAGCTCACTTTATCCACTTCACTAAATATACAACACTAAGAATTATTCTAGCTTCGTAAATAAATCTAAACCATCTCAAGACTATACTAACTCATGAATTATGCACGAACGCATAACCCCTCAATCTAGGATATTACAGTTCTACCCTCCTTAAAAATAATTTCGCCCTCGAAATTACTTACAAACGATCAAACGTACAGTCTAACTCACAACACTATGCTCTTGCTGCGCACTCTGATCTTAATAACACTACTATACTACTAACAACATTAACACTCCACTCAGCCACTAGACCAGCAGGCCCATTCTGCCTAACCCTTTTCTGAGAATTACCGGCTGACCCGGATGATCCAAAACCTCTCTTGTGCTTATTCCTGTCGTAACTCGCCTTGCAGATTCCTTTATTCCTTCAGCAATCTTAGTCTTTTCAATCAATGCAGCAAACTCTCGCTCCTGATGTGGAGCAATCAGCAACCTCAGCTCATCTCTCAAACCGTCCTCGAACCGAACACATCGCTCGTGCTCCGAAGCCACGATACCTCCAGCATACCGGCTCAATTTTAAGAACTCTGCCTCATATTCTGATACGGACTTACTCCCCTAGACCAAACTCAGAAATGCCTTACGCTGCGCATCAACGTAACCAGACCCAATATATTTCTTCTGATACGCTGCCTTAAAATAGTTCCAAGTGAGATCCTCCGCCGCAGTACTATTCCTCACCGTGAGCCACCACTGATATGACTCATCCCGAAGTAGCGACACTATCCCTTTCAGCTTTTCCTCAGCATTCAGATCCAGATCATCCATGATTCACTCCGTCGCCTCTAACCAATATTCAACCGAACTGGGAGCTACACCTGAAACACCTCGAAATACCTAGGCTCCATTGGCTCGGAGTCGCTCAGGTACAGATTTCTGAGCTCCCGCGCCTCCACCTACTCCAGCTACCCTCTCAAGAACTCGCAGCATCGCCTGAGACACTGCGTCATCCCCCGTTTGATCTTGATGCTCAACTCCAACCGCTGGTGGTGGTGGTGGTACCTCATTCTCGGATCCTTGACCCGACCTCACTGGCTCAGACACAGCCATCCTACCCCAACCACGTCCACGCACAACACGACCCCGACCTCGAGTGCTCATATCTAAAGTCTCGACTTATCTGAATTAAAAGTTTTATGCTTATGACATCATTCCACTATTTTTAAAACACAGTTTAATGAATAATTTTTAATAAGAAGTTGTTTTCGCGAGTACATCCAACCTATAGTTTTGAGTCTCTAGAGTAGTTCCTACTACTATACAATCATACCATCATCATCATCATCAAAATCAATAGTTTGAGATACTTACCAGGGCGGATTGATGCCGGAGACTCGGTGCCATGCTTTTCAAATCAAATAAATTCAAACAAAACATTTAAAAATCATACTTTAAAACATTTTGGGCCTCGGGCCCACAGCCGAGCTTTTGAACTTAGCTCTGATACCAATTTGTAACACCCCAAACCCGGTCAATACGCCACGACCGAATCTGGTATGTCACTGAGGAAAAAGTTTTGAAATGAATCGAATTAAGAATTAAATTTTAGTGAAAAACTCTTTTAAAATTCTATATTTGTAGAAAACAGATGTATAATAAGTTTAAACTGATAATTTGCTTTGAAATTTCATAAATAAAACTTTAAAGCTTAGTTGATAATTCATAGGTTAGAAAACATTTGTATCATTTAAGAAAAACTCGAATTATTACTATGAAAACATTTGCATTTGAATGTAGAAACTTAATATTTGGAAATCATTAAAATTATAGAAAACACTTAATTTATATTTTACTATCAAATGATTTATATTACCCGATGGTAAGATTTTTAAAACCATTGCGTTTTTTATAATTTTAGAAAACTTTGGGCTCAATTATTAAATTAACCAAATAATTTATAAGCCATATTTAAAATATATCCAAAGCATATAAATAATCCAAAACATAATTAAAGAGGCCTTATTACAAACCCAAAATAAAACAAAAACCAAATTATAATAAATTAAAGTACCCCAATTCGAAGTTCATGTAAAATCAAATTTTATTGCACGGCCTCCTCGAGTTCATCCGGCTCCTCAATCCGCGATCTCACGAATCACCTGAAATGATAAGGGAGAAGGTGAGTCACCAAGACTCAGTGCATAATCCCTCTTCCGATTAATGCAACATTCTTACACAATTTATAATCAAGCAACATACATATAATGCACCCAACCTAGCCATCCATAACTCCTTTCTTACCCCGTGTGGTACCAAACCACTGGTGTTGCCAAACCACTGGTGACCCAAAGTCACGATATCCAAAATGTGATACCAAATCACTGGTGACCAAAGTCACGAATAATCAAATTGTGGGGCCAACCCACGTGTGATACCAAATCACTGGCGACGATCCCATATCTCAAAAGTGGGGCCAACCCACGGTGGTGCTAGACCACAGGGACGAGTCGCTATGAGGTGCTAAACCTCTGGTGTCCCAAAGACACAAATGTGATACCAAATCACTGGAGGTGCCAAACCTCTGGTGTCCAAAGACACGAATATCAAATCCTTCCCCCTCCACTCACATTCCCAAACCAATGTATTAAAAGTATCAATCATGCCATCATACTTTGATATGATAATATAACATATTTAAATAATAGATCATGATATCAATCAACATATATTAACATCATATTGAAACGAACTTACCCGAATCCTTGCACATACCCTTCAAGGTATCAAATCAATATCTCATAGATTCCCACTTTAATAACAAGATTAGACAATATATATATGTATATAACTGAATTATAAAGTGTGTAAGATACACACCTGTCACTACCGCAAGTACTAAAATCCGAAGATCCGATCTACTGTACTAGATCACCTTGTCCTACAATCAGCCAATACTCAGATTATAAACAAAGGCCATTCGGCCAAACCACTAAATCCCAAGAGTTATCACTTGAAATACCAAGTCTTACCTAAAGCTTACCCAAAACGATTGACAAAGAAACGAGGCTTAGATTGATTGCTTCCAACGTCCCGAGAAGCCTAAAAGAAATCGGTTTCTAAAAATGATTAGAACCTTGCAACAATTGCCCAAAATTCGGTCTTTGTCCACAAGAGAAACAACATAGAAACGAGAAAAAGAAATGAAGGAAAAACGGCCATGAACACTTACCCTTTTCTAAAACCGATTGAAGAAAACCCAAAATGAATGCCTACCCTTGATGATATTCGGCCAAAACAATACAAAAAGGGAGTGGAAAGTTTCGGCAATATGGTTATGAAAGAAGAAAGATATGTGAGTAGAAAAGAGAATAAAAATGAGAGAGAGAGGATTCGGTTTTAGCAACAATGGAAGAAAAGAAAAGTGAGTTTGGGGAAGAAAGAGGTTCGGCCAAATGAAAGAAAAAAGGAAATGTGGTTGAGCAATTATCCAAAAGAAGAAAAGAGAGAGATGGGAGAAAAAGGTTCGGCCAAGCACCTAGTTTGCCGAAAAGAAAAGTGCACAAAATGTAAAAATGAGTTTTCGGTTTCAAAAGGAAAAATGAGAGAAAGAAAATAGTATTTGGTTCAAACAAAATGAGAACTAAAACCAAAAGTAAAATTGCACAAAATGCTTATGGTGCATTCGGCCAAAGAGGGATTTGTTTGCACAAATGCTAAAGTTGGCCAAATATCCCCCCAAACCTCCTATCAACATTCGGCCACCCCCTAGCCACAGATGCCGTCCATATACATGCACTAAAGGCCTTGGAATAGTTTCCAAAACATCTTCCTTAAGCCAAGCCTTATGTCCCCCCATCCTTCCATAACCTTAAGATTCCTTTCCCAAAGTACAAACTTTCCTAAACCAATATTCAACTTACCAAAATTTGAAAGTCCAACCTTTCATAATTTGAACTTAGCCAACACTTAATGCTAGGATGTACAAAAAAATAAAATCCTCAATATGCTTTCCATGCTACTCGAACCACTTCCCTCAAGCAACCTTTCAAGCTCCTTATCCACTATGCCACTAACTCCTCATGTGCTTTAATCTAACACTTAAATTAACTTAAGTGTCAAGCTCACTTAATCCACTTCACTAAATATACAATACTAAGAATTATTCTAGCTTTGTAAATAAATCCAAACCATCTCAAGACTATACTAACTCATGAATTATGCACGAACGCATAACCCCTAAATCTAGGATATTACACATATTCCCTCCTATAGAAACTCAAGATTTCAACTATTACACACATTTACCACTTATTTCACAACTTCTACAAAAAAGTCCATTTAGGTGTTTTCATGGTCACACCTTTCACAAAAGTTGTTCATCTAACAACTAAGACTCATTCCCTTCCATAAAAATACAGAAAAAAACTTAATTGATCTCACGGAAAAACCCTAGACTCTTCACCCTTTTGCAAAATAGTCCTGTCATTACCTAGCTCAAGCTTTAGGGGTTCCAAAAGTACAATTTTTATCAAGAAATGATCACTAGAACACTTACTTGTAAGGAGAAGAGTGTGTTGAAATTTTCAAGCTTCCATGGCTATTTTTCTTGAGAAAATTCGATGGAGAGAAGGGAAAGAAAAGATGATATCTTTTATTCTCTTTATTTTATTATAAAAATCAATTTTTATCACCAAATTTCACCTAACCAAATGACAAAGTCTATTCTTTGTCCCCTATGGCCGGCCATCACTTCCCCATGGCCTATTTCCACTTTAAGGACCTCCAATTTAATATTCTATGGCTATTTGGAACCTCTAGCAAATAAAATAGAACTTTTGCACTTTATTGCGATTTAGTCCTTTTTCACGATTAAGCATGAAATTGCTAAAATTAAAGCACCAAAATTTTCATGCACCGTTATAATCACACGATCACCCATAAAATAAAATTAAAATAATTTTATTTTGACCCCGGATTAGTGGTCCCGAGACCACTGTTTCGACTAGCCCCTAAATCAGGCTGTTACAATTATAACCTCTCAAGATAATACCACCATTACTGCATAAAACTTCACAATTCATTTATGATCATCTTGAGCTGTTTACTCGAGTTACAGTCACTAAATTATTTTTATCTAGAGCTACAGAACTCCAAATTAAGATCTGCTAATTTTCCCTAAAACTAGACTCAAATATCTTTTTACTATCAAATTTCCAGAATTTTTGGTTTAGCCAATCAGTACATTTTATTCCTTAAAATCTCCCTTTTTTCGTTGTCCAGCAGTTCTGAACCTTCATCACTAAAAATTAATTATCTCGTTGTACACAACTCAAATGACATTTTTATTTGTTTCTATTGAAAATAAACTTGTTAAGAAATTCAATAATATAAATTTTATCCCATTATTATTTTTTTACAATTTTTAATGAATTTCTCAAATCAGAACAGGGGATTCTAAAACCATTCTGACCCTGTCTTACTAAATACCAAATATCTCACCATATGAAATTAATTTGCTTATTCTGTTTCTTTTATGTAGAAATAGACTCAATAAGATTTAATTTCATATCTCATTCAACCTATAATTCATTTTCCACTATTTTTGGTGATTTTTCAAAGTTCTACAACTGCTGCTGTCCAAAACTGTTTTATTACTAATTTTACTCTTTCATGATTGTTTTGTATTAACATCCATTTAATCATACATAACACCAAAGCATATCCTTAACTAGCCATTCGAATAGCTAGTCATTATCAAATATTTACAAGCCATTCATTTGCCAATTTAATCTAAACATCAACAACAAAGACTTGAACATATCATTTCTCAATTTAATTTGGCCTAAAAGCCTCACACATAATCATCAATCACATTTACCACATATTCATGCATCATAAGCATGAACTTATAATCACAAGCTCATTCTCATATGTATAACTTAATCATTTACGTTCTTACCAAAATTCGATCACATACCGAGCACATTGTGTAACAGCCCGATTTTGGGCTTAGTCGGAACAGTGGTTTCGGGACCACAAATCCGATGTTGAGAAATTTATTTTATTTAAATTTTTTATGGTTTACAATTTTATGAAATGATTTCGTGAAAATCTCATTCAATAATTTTGACGTTTAGGCACTCAATTTAGTCAAAAGGACTAAATTGTAAAAAGTGCAAAAGTTGAGTTCTACATGTTAGAGGTGTCCAATTATTATGAAATTTTAAATTGGAGGTCCTTAAATGATAATTAGGCCATTGGATAAGTTGGTGGACAAAAATGGACATGGATGGGTATGTTTCAAAAGATTGTTTTTAAGGGGCATTTTGGTAATTTAGTGAATTAAATGAATTTCTCAACATCGGATTTGTGGTCCCGAAACCACTATTCCGACTAAGCCCAAAATTGGGCTGTTACAACTAATTTTGTGGCTCGGGATTTGGTAGAATGTATTGTTAAGTCTGGTAATGCCTCGTACCTGGTTCCGAAGTAGTATACGGGTAAGGGGTGTTACATTTAGCTAAACCTTGAGGAGATGCTGAAAAAATGCATAGCAGTCTTAGAAACACGTTTCCAAAATACCGAGACAACACTTAAAAATCAACAAGCATCGATTCAAGGGATCGAAAACCAGTTAGGGCAACTTGCTAAGCTGATCTCTGAAAGACCACAATGAAGCCTACCAAGCAACACCGAGACTAACCCAAAGGAGCAAATTCAAGCCATAACAGCTCAAGATAGCGAAGGGTTAGACGATCCCAATTTCAAGGAAGAGAATTCGGTAGAAGAAGGTAAGGTTGAGGTAAGTAATAAAAAGCAAAAACCGATAATCAAAGAATACCAACCTCGCATACCATATCCTGAAGCAATAAAGAGAGACGACACAGAGCAACAATTCGGTAAGTTTCTTAAACTCTTAAAGAAATTACATATTAACTTATCGTTTCTTGAAGCTCTTTCGCAGATGCTCGATTCCAGGAAATTTTTAAAAGAGCTCTTGACAAACAAGCGGAAGATAGACGAGGAATCGCATGTGGAATTAAACGCAGTGTGCTCAGCAATGTTGCAAAATAAACTACCACAAAAATTGAAAGATCCAGGGAGTTTTACAATTTCGTGCTTAATTGGTAGTTTATCTATTGATAATGCTTTAGCTGATTTAGGGGCAAGCATCAATGTTATGCCTTATAAATTGTTTAAACAACTAGTTCTAGGGAAACCCAAACAAACTAGGATGAGCATTCAATTAGCTGATAAAACTATTAGAATTCCTAGGGGTATAATTGAAGATGTGCTAGTGAAAATTGATAAATTCGTATTCCCAGTAGACTTTGTTGTTTTAGACATGGATGAGGACAATAGTATCCTCTTAATTCTAGGAAGACCCTTTTTCGTAACTGCTAGGACTAAAATTGATATCAGTGCAGGAGAGCTCATACTTTGTGTAGGTGACGAATCAATCAGTCTTCAAGCTCTCGACTCAACTAGGACATCGAGTAATCAAGGTGAGAACATAAATTCTATTAATAACCATTCAGTTAAACCTTCTTTTTAGGAAGCACCGCGAAACTACACAACTGAGCCAGATCCTATACCTCATGACAACAAGCAAATAACTCATGAGGAACGAAGGTTTCAGATCGATGAATTAGACGAATGGAAGATGCATTTCAAGGACTTGAACTATATACTGTTAGTAAGATAGATAGCATGAGAGAGGATGTTCAACTCTTCAAACCATCATGAATATGCGAATGAGAGGTAAGTCTAGCTTAAGACTATAAATGAGTTCTTCTCGGGAGGCAACCCAAGCACTAACTCTATTAACTTTTAGATTCCTTTATTTTTATTTTTATTTTTATTTCTACTTTAGCATCTAATTATAAGCTAACCAAAAGTGCATATTTTCATGCCACACGGCCTTGCACACGGCCGTGGCCGTGGCCGTGTGGACACCATGAATCTCCGTACTGACAGGGCAGAGATGGTACGAGTCAGAACGAATCATATCTTCGAGTCACGGACTTCAACTACCACGCCCACGGCCGTACGATGCGGCCGTGAACGACACTGTTAGATCATACACTGGCGTGGTAACCTGAACATGGGAGTGGAAAAAGTAAACGAAGCATAACACAGCCGTGCGATACTGCCGTGTGACACAACACGCCCATGGTACACGGGCGTGGGGACGTACCCGACCTAAAAATTCTATTTGAACCCCCATTTCTTCTTACCTACTCCCCATCTCCTTTCTTCCATCCCATTCTTTAGATCTCTCCCTCTCCATACTTTTCTTCTTTAGTTATTCCCCAAACCCTTGACCTGCACCACATCTATGTCAAAGAAGCAGAAGGATCCAAGCATGGTCTCCCCGAGGGAGATCGATCTACATAAGCTCATGCCGGCCGCTTCAGCTACTAGACAAGCCAATGGTCTTTGAGGCCATTTAATTCTTCTGCTTCTTTACTCTTCTCCTTTGTTTTCCTTCTCTTTGACTCTCTTATGCTTAAATTAGTTTATTTTATTTTATTTTCTTGGTTCTAGGTTCTAAAGGCTGCTAGGGAATCACACCTCAACCACGACCACCACCCCACAACAGCCTTAGAAATCACACCCACCTCACGAACCATCCAACAATAAGGACTTGTCAACCATTCATTTTTTCTTTTAGTTTTATTTCAATTTTTACACTATTTCTCTTTATCTTTCTTGTCTTTAAATATATAATTAGTTTATTTTAAATGTGTCTTAATATTTCCTGGCTAATTCTCTACGAGCTTCCCAATTTCTTCATCTAGCGCAGAGCTCGTTGGCAGCCACCACGCCCTGACACTCCCAACTCAAGGATTTCATCCAAAATTCAGGAAGTTTCACTTCTCTCCCTATCTTATGATTTTCTTACTATTTTGGAATTATATATCTCTGTACATTGAGGACAATGTACATCTTAAGTGTAGGGGGTTAACTATAGTATTATTTGAAAATCCATGAATGATATCTTGTCTAAGTAATTTTCTCATATTACTAATTAGAATGAAATTTGATCGCTGGAATCAGAGTCTTAAAATTTATAATAAAAATGATTGAACCTGGAAACTAACTCTGACAATGATTGAAAGGCAAGCACACCTATCGAACAGTAGTATAGTATAGGCAAGACCGGAATATCGAATCCCAAAGGAACCAAAAATACTAATACTAACTCTCTTTCTATTATTTAGCCTAAGAATTAAGTGAATGTTTATCTAATCTAAATTTAACTATCAACTAAACTAAAGATGCAAAGACAAAAAGAATAAATTGAGAAAATAACTTGGAAGATGTAACACCCCCAAACTCGGCCCATGTGTTTCGACCAGATCTGGTATGCTACGAGTTGTACATTAAAACTTTTGCTTGGTTGGTTTTGGAAGTCGTAAGTTAATTAGACATAATTTGAATAAATAAATGACATTTTAAAAAATAACTCATTTGTATTATTATTATTAAGTATAAATAAACCTTGGCATAAATTCATAAATTTCAGAACATTGAAATCTACTTAGTTGAATAAAAACTAGGGGCCTTATTACATAATTATTCCCAAAATGAAATAAAATAAACTTAAGAAATCCCAAAAATAACTTGTAGAAATGAAAACTTGATGGCCCCTCGAGTCCGTCTCGGCTCCCATGTCCATGATCTACTGCTCATTTGGAATAGTAGAGAAAAAGGAAAGCGTGAGTCACCAAGACTCAGTGTATAAATCTCAAAGCACACAACGACCTGAGCCCACAAACACATTATGGGCCCTGGCCCATACATAAAGGCAACAATCATGATTATATATCAAATAATAAATGATTAATAACCCAACCCATCCTAGGTTTCCATCCTCTACACACCAACCCGTACCAACCATCACACCTTGGGGATTTCTACAATCAACCCTCCATCCGCTACACACCATAACGACAGCTGTACTGCCTATTCCTGTTATTCAGGAATCATTAAACGTGGCGCAGCCACCGATCACTATGTGACCTAACATTTACATTTGTGGGATTTCTACCACCGATCACCAAGTGACCTATCATGCACTTCCCCTTCAATATCATAATTCCCACCCCATGCATACAAACATAAAGAAAACATCATGCAGTCTTACATATATTTCGATACACATAGAGAGTACTATGTTTACGTACCTGGCATCCTTGCCTAACCCTTTTAGGGTTGCATTCGACTGTCCATACAGCCTCTTTCCAGCTTTTTAGCCCATAATATATATATATATATATATAGACATACATATAAGATTAATAGTGTGTTAGAGATCTACACACCTGATTACCGTTAGAATGAGACTTTCTATGTCGACGCTATCCTTAGTCGACACAACTGCTATCTGCCTAAGGTGTTGTTCAGAAGCTGGTCCACAGCCAAGTGGCCAATCTCGAACGACAGATACCACTCGTTTCTTAAACTTAGGGATTCTCTCCTTTGCCTGATCCATATTTAATTCCATCACATGTCCTTGTTAGAACTACTATCACAATTTATGATCGTTAATCCTCATCATAAAGTTAAGATCTTGCATATAATGAACGAATCTAGTAAAAATCTAGGGAAAATCTTCTTACCTTAAAATCCCGAAATTGGAGACTAACAATTTTCAGCTTTTAGATCTAGACAACCAAGTTTCCTTCAAATCTCGGAATGCCGCCCATCATAGAACCATTAAACTATTAGCTTTTCGGCTTTTGCCTTTCAAAAATCGACATAGAATGTGAGAGCTTAACAGAAGCCAACACTTACCTAAACACAGGGGATTCGGCTAGCACTAGAGAGAAGATTTGGCAATGCCAAAGAAAAAGATTTAAATGCCGGAAGAATAGATCTAACTCACAAATGGGGTGAAGAGAGAAAAAACCATGGAGATTTCGGCTTTTAGAGAAAGCGGCACAGGAGGAAAAGAGAGTGAAGGGAGAGGTTTCGGCTTTTGAAGAAATTAAAGAAAAGAAATTGTAGAGGGAGAGGCTAAGAATTTCGACACAAAGAATGAAGAGGAGATTAGGGTTTAAATGCCAGAATCAATGAGATATCCCCCTTATTGATAGAAATTTCGGCACTCCTATCAAAAACCGAAAGTACCCTTCCTAATAATTAAAAATCAAGCTAATAAAAAGGGAAAATTCGGCACCCCTTTTCCATGAACTAGCCGAATTCTTTACTCCTCTAAGTGTTGGATTTTCGGCCATCACCCTTCCATGATAGCTCCTATCTTTTCTCCTTTTTATCTTCTAAATTATCAATTATAAAATCCATATAAATCCTCCTATTTTTGAGCCTTGTTGCTGTCCACTTCACCTAACCCTATTGCCGAATTTAGCTTACTTAAATTAAGAGATTTGGGCTCCATTAAATTTTGGGCCCCTAACTCCTTGTGTGTGGCGTCACCCCTTGCTCCCTTTTAAATACCGAAAATGGCCCAAAAACATGGGCTCCTTGCGGCCAAAACTTGGGCCCCTTTAACTGTTAGTGACGCCACCTTCTAATTCCCTTACAGTGCCACCTATTGTTGGGCCACAAGCCCACGTTGGTAATTAAACACAATTACCACCTCTTAACTCTATTATGCCCAATCAAATAATTTACCAAGGCCTTTGCCTAGTCTTGAGCCCAATTTGGACTCCTATTACTTAAATTAACATTTTAAACATATCCTTACACTTAAACGCATAGACCCTTTAATTCAGGATGTTACAGAAGAAAAACTCAGTTGATTAAGACGACACCCTTGGGAAGAATCCACCTAGACTTCAGTTGTTATTTAACACTGAACCAGACGATGTATTCACTTGACTTGATCCATAAGATTCCCTAAGTTATATTAAACCCTCTCTCGAAGCGAATGATGTCTAAACCTAGGTTGATTAATTGAAATCTCTTTCTAATTAAAACCCGTAGAATCGCATTAACTCGATCTATGGATTCCCATACTAGGTTTCACCATAATCTGGCAAAATCTCGTCACCCTATCTCTAGGCGTGCGATCAACTCCACTTAATTATGCTAGATCTACTCTTAAGCAGGGACTTTTGCTCCTCCACTTAAGCACATCATACTTGAATCAATATCCCAGAAATATCAACACAAGAATTAAGCACACATAATTAAGAACAAGTCAAATATTTATCATATAGCTCAAAAAATAATAACAAGATCTGTCGTAGGTTTCATCCCCCTCAGGTATCTGAGGGTTTAGTTCATATCAAATAAAGAAAACATCTCAAAAAAAGAGATAAAACAAAACATAAGAAATCCCTAAAACCCCCTGAAGGAATTGAAGGAGAGATCCGCCGTCCTGAGTATAATTCCGGCTTCTTAAGATGGATCAACTGGCTATCTTCGAGTGATTCTCCACAAATCTGGTCTTTCTGGCTCGGCTCCTTTGCCTAGCTAACCGTCCCGACAAAAGCCCTACAGAAGGCTTCTACCGAACTCCCCGCTTAAGTTGCTTCTTAGGGTGTTTACATAGGCTTTGAGATGCTTTACTTGGCCCCTAAGTATCCTAATTTAAGTAGAATTCCTACTAGGGTGTTTGAATAGGATTTGGAATGTGTTTCTTTGCCTCCAAGTATCCTATTTCCAGTAAAACTCCTCTTGGCCGTGGCAAGGACACGCCCGTGGCACACACCCATGTAAGTCGTGGCCAGGCCGTGTTCGGGCCTGTTGAATAAGGCAAGGCCGTGTGGATTTTGGGTCAGGCCATGGCCATGTCAATTTTGTTATGTGGCCCATTTACTCCGTTTTGGGCCCGCTTTCCATTCTTTTCATCCTTGGGTGCTCTTCTGGGTATAAAACATGAAAACAAAGGATTAAGAGCACCAAATCACATAATTCGAGGCTTAAATCATCCAAAAGCAAGCTAAATATGGGCTTAAAATATGTTACTTTTACGGTTTATCAAATACCCCCACACTTAAGCTTTTGCTTGTCCTCAAGCAAAATTCTCAACTCACAATTAAAACAAACTTCCTCGATTCATAATATTCATCAATAGTGTTTCATCATAATTCATAGATAATTCATACATGGATAACTCAACTCAAAGAGTCCTAAAGATTAAAACAATCAAAGTCATAATTTTTATAGTATGAAAACATAGGTGTTTCCCTTTACCTGAATAATTACCTCTGATTCAAAATCGACAAGAATTGACATCCTCACTAAAGATTCACTCAAACCACTCGAAGTATTTAAGGTTCAAAAAATTAAGCACTCAAAAGTCGAACATGAAAAGTTAATCCGATAGGCTTGCATGAAAATCAAATCTCCACCACTAAAATATGAGATGATACACAAATCAAAATGTCTTTATAGGGTTGTAATGGGGCTTGGGTTAAAGGTGTGGATAAAGGCTGAATTAGAAGGTTAGAATCGAGATTGAATTGACAATTTACCTAACTAGAAAAAATGAACTAATCCTAAATAATTACATCAATTGAAAACTAATAATATGAGCTTTTTCTTCAAGATTTGAAATTTAAACATGTAAGCTCACATAATTATAGAACTAATAATGAATATACTTCGTTTTTTTTAGAAGTCAAATAATAATAGGAAAGAACTTTTACAACTGAAATATAGAACATAGTTAGGCAACTGCTCAAAATTAAATCTCAATAAAAAGGAAGTCAAGGAATGATGATAACAAGTATAAAGGGTTTTGGGTTAAAATTAGTGGGTGAGTCAATAAAAGGTTGTTAGGATTAAACAGGGTTCACTAGGGATTAATTATGGAGGTAAGCTTTTTATGGAGTAAGTGGGTTAAATTCTAGGTGCCTTAATCATCTCTGTATATCAAATCAAAGGTGTGGTCTCGACATGTATAATCGAAGCAAGTCCTAGAATAACAAATCAATGTTTGACACACTCATAATAAAAAGTGAGCACGAAAGAATGTATGCTCTAAAAGGCTCAAGATCTCACAAAAATTATGGGTTTTTGATGTCAACCTCGTAGATTTCAAACTTCAAAGTAATATTCAAATTCAGGTAGACAACCTAAATTTTTTTTTAAAAAAAATTAATTTTGAAAAATAGACTTATCATGCTCGACTCTCTAGTATCCTTCAAATTTAATCATCAATGCACAATTATCAATGGCTTACTCTAAAACATATCAATAAAAAATCATAAATGAAAGGAATTTTCATTCTAATCATAATATGAGAAACTTACTTTTCGAACACGACATAATTCAGGGGTTTTTCAAATAGTACTATAATTAACCCCCCACACTTAAGATGTACATTGCCCTCAATGTACAAAGATAGATAATAGCAAAATAAAATAATAAGATAGGGAGAGAAGTGAAACTTCCTGAATTATGGATGAAGTCATTGAAAAGAAACCGGATAAGATTGGAGGTGAACATGGGGAAGCGCCTCGAACCGTTTGAAATTGAATCCTCAAAGTAGTCGGTCTGATTTTATTGTATCCTAAGCTAAATCTAAATGGCATGAAGAATAAGAAGAAAATAATGAAGAAAATAAAAAAATAAAAAAATAAAATAAAAATAAAAGTAAATTAAATAAGAAAGATAACGGGAAAAGGAAGAGAAGAAGGGGTTTAAATAGAAATTATGGATCTGGTAGTTGGCCCCGCCCTTGCACCTTCCTGTGGTGGCCACACAGGCCACGGCCGCAACCATGTGGTATGGAAATATGTACTTTGGTTAGTTTATGGTTAGGTGCTAAAAGGAAAAATAAAAGTAAAAAATAAAAAAAAATGTATAAAATTAATGGGGTTAGTGCTCGGTTTGCCTCCCGAGAAGCGCTCGTTTATAGTCTTAAGCTAGACTTTACCTCTCATTTGTATGGTTATGGTGGTTTGAGAAGGTGAAAATCCTTTCTCATGCGATCAATTCGGTTATGGATATAAAGTTTAAGTCAAGTAGTGCTTACCTCAAAAGTGCTGAATTTAGGATTGCTTACCTCGATTGTTCCGTATAGGAAGACATTAAGTACTTTAAACATGATTTCTTCGTTTGTTCTGATGTCTGAAGTGGTGATTTGAGGGTCTTCCTTATTCATCAATACCCGATCCCCCATTTTGAAGTGATTTGTTGTTCTTATCAGCTCGTCTGGGGGTTCCTTCGGTTTTTCTTCGTGCAGTTTCAGTTTCTCTCTAAAGTGTGTCTTCCACTCTTCTAGTTTGTCAACCTTAAGGCTTCGTTCCTCATATAATTCTTCTTTATTGGCACGAGGTTTATGATTCGACTCAGGTTTGTGGCTTTGTGGTGTTTCCTATGATGAAGGTTGAACAAATTTGTTATCAACTGAATTTACTTTCTCACCTTCATCAATCGATGTTCTGGCCGAGTCAAGAGCTTGTAGATTGATTGATTCGTCACCTATACGAAGAATGAGTTCTCCTGTACCAACATCAATTTTAGTCCTAGCAGTTGCTAGAAAGGGTCTTCCTAAAATTAGAGGAATCGAATTGTCCTCATCCATGTCTAAAACGACAAAGTCTACTGGGAATATGAATTTATCAATTTTGATTAGAACATTTTCTATTATACCCCTAGGAATTCTGATAGTTTTATCAGTTAATTGAATGCTCATCCTAGTTTGTCTATGTTTCCCTAGACCTAGTTGTTTAAACATTTTATAAGGCATAACATTGATGCTTGCCCCTAAATCAGCTAAAGCATTATCAATAGATAAACTACCAATTAAACATGGAATTGTAAAACTACCTGGAAATTTTAATATCCGTGGCAGTTTGTTTTGTAGAATTGCTGAGCACATTGCGTTTAGCTCCACATGCGGTGTCTCGTCTAGCTTCCATTTGTTCGTCAATAGCTCTTTTAAAAATTTTCTATAATCGGGCATCTGTGAAAGAACAAACTGTTCCTCTATGTTGTCCTTCTTCATTGCTTCGGGATATGGTATACGAGGTTGGTACTCCGTAATTGCCGATTTTGGTAAATCCTGGCTTACCTCAACCTTACCTTCACTTACCACAAGCTCTTGCCTTGGGTCAGATTCTACTAACCTTTCACTGTCATGAGCTGTTACAGCTTGAATTTGCTCTTTTGGGTTAGTTTCAGTGTTGCTCGGTAACCTTTCTTGTGGTTGTTCTAAGATCAGCTTAGCAGGCTGACCTAACTGATCCTCGATCCCTTGAATCGATGCTTCTTGTTTCCTTTCTATATTTTGGAAATGTGTTTCTGTGTTTGCTATGAATTTTGCCAGCATCTCTTCAAGGTTCGACTCATCTTCCTGTTGGTGAGGTGGTTGTTAAAAATCTGGATTTTCTGTGGCTAATAAATCTTGGCAGCATCTCTTCAAGGTTTGACTTATCTTCCTGTTGGTGGCGTGGTTGTTGAAAATCTGGATTTTCTGTGGCTGCTATGAATCTTGCCGGCATCTCTTCAAGACTCGACTCCTCTTCCTGTTGGTGAGGTGGTTGTTGAAAATTTTGAGGAAGTTCCTGTCTTTGGCTACTTTGATCATCCCACGAGAAGTTGGGATGGTACCTCCAACCTGCATTATAAGTGTCACTATAAAAATTATTTTGATATCTAGAATAGTTACCCATATAGTGGACTTGTTCGTTCTCCATGCCATATCCGTAGGGTGGGTACTCAGGATTTGCCACGCCTCTTAGATTCGAGTCATATCGCATTACTGGGTGTACCTGCGAGAGACAACACAAATCATCAATCTTTTTATTCATCATCTCTAGCTGGTTTGATAGCATGGTTATTGGGTCGAGGTTGTAGATATCGGCTGCTTTTGTTGGCTTTGTCCTCATAACTTGCCATTGATAGTTATTTAGTGCCATCTCCTCTATCTGCCAAAATCAAATAAAAGAAAATTTAGCAAAGTAAAAAAAACTAGAAATAAAAAATAATAATGAAAATAAAATAAAATAATGGCTAAAGTAATAAAAATTAAGCGTTTTTAATATTTTAGTTCCCCAGCAATGACGCCAAAAACTTGATCGCTGGAATCAGAGTCTTAAAATTTATAATAAAAATGATCGAACCTGGAAACTAACTCTGACAACGATTGTAAGGCAAGCGCACCTATCGAACAATAGTATAGTTTAGGCAAGACCGGAATATCGAATCCCAAAGGAACCAAAAGTACTAATACTAACTCTCTTTCTATTATTTAGCCTAAGAATTTAACTATCAACTAAACTGTAGATGCAAAGACAAAAAAAAAATAAATTGAGAAAATAACTTGGAAGAAAAACTCAGTTGATTAAGACGACACCCTTGGGAAGAATCCACCTAGACTTCACTTGTTATTTAACACTGAACCAGACGATGTATTCACTTGACTTGATCCGTAAGATTCCCTAAGTTATATTAAACCCTCTGATTGCTACAAATCAGAGCTTTAAATATTTATAAAAGAATGATCAAACCTGGAGACTAACTCTGACAACGATATTAAGGCAAGTGTACCTATCGAACAGTAGTATAGATTAGGCAAGACCGGTTATCGAACCCAAAGGAACTACAAGTATTAATACTCACTTTCTTTTTATTATTTAGCCTTAAAGTTAGAGTGAAGATTACTTTTAAACTAAATTGGCGACAACTAAACTAAGGACACAAAGACAAGAAGACGAACTGGAAAATAATTTTGAAGAAAAACTCAGTTCATTTCGACGATACCTTCGGGAAGAATCCACGTAGACTTAACTTATTATCTAACCCTAAATTATATGATTTCTTTACTTAGCTTGATCCGTGAGACTCCCTAACCTATATTAAACCCTCTCTCGAGGCGAATAATGTCTAACCCTAGGTAATTAGTGGAACTCTCGTTTGCTTATAATAACCCCCTAGGATAGCAGTATATCGATAAATGGACTCTCATATTAGGTTTCACCCTAATCCGGTAAAATCTCGTAACCCTATCCCTAGGCGTTCGATCAACTCCGCTTAATTATGTTAGATCTCCTCTTAGGCAGGGTCTACTCCTCCTCCACCTAAGCACATTAGATTTGGATTAAGCAACATAATTAAGAACAAACTAAGTAATTTATCATATAACTTAAAAATCAAATAACAAAATCCATCTAAGTTTCATCCCTTTCAGGTATCTGAGGGGTTTAGTTCATAATGAATAAACAAAACATCGCAAGGGAAAAGATAAAACAAAATATAAGAAAACCCTAAAACCCCCTGAAGGAATTGAAGGAGAATTCCGCTGTCTTGAGTATAACTCCGGCTTCTTAGGATGGATCAACTGGCGATCCTCGCGTTATTCCCTAACTTTGACCTTCTCGGCTTGGCTCATTGGCCTAGCTTTCGCTACTCTCAAAGGTGGTACTTGGGGGATATTTATAGGCTCTTAGATTGCGATTCTTTCTCCCTAAGTATCCTTTTCCGACTAAAATTGCTCTTTCCACTGACAGAGGCATGGCCATGGCACACAACCGTGTGGATCGAGATCTAACCGTGTTCGGATTTCTTTTGAGGCACGGCCGTGTGTGATGGAGTTGAGGTCGTGCTCTAGGTGTTCGCCGAGGCACGACCGTGTGTGCTTTGGACCAGGCTGTGTCAATTTCGTGCTAAGGCCCATTTACTCCGTTTTAGGGCCGTTTTGTGTTCTTTTCATCCTTGGGTGCTTTCCTGGGTATAAGACATGAAATGAAAGGATTAAAAGCACATTTTTATATAAAACAAGGAATAAATCTTCCAAAAGCTTATTAAATGTGGGATTAAAATATGTTACTTTTACGGTTTATCAAATACCCCCACACTTAAGCTTTTGCTTGTCCTCAAGCAAAATTCTCAACTTACAATTAAAACGAACTTTCCATGATCTATAATTATTATCAACAATGTCTTATCCTAATTCGTAGAGAATTCATACATGGATAATTTGATTCAAAGCGTCCTAAAGATTCAAACGAGATAAGTCATAATTTTGTACCTCGAAACATAGGTGTCTTCCCTCTTTTTAATAACTACTTTGTTAATTCAAAATCGACAAGGATTGATATCCTCACTTAGGATTCACTCAAATCACTCTAAAGTGTTTAAGGTTCAAAAAAAGATCGCTCATAAGTCGAACCTGAAAAGTTAATCCCATAGGCTTGCCTGAAAATCAAATCTCCACCACTGTAATATGAGATGACAAACAGATCAAATGGTCTTTGTTAGGGTTGTAACGGGGCTAGGGTAAAAGGTGTGGTCATAGGCTGAAATTCGAGGGTTAGACTCGAGATTGAATTGACAAGTACCTTTCTTAAATTTTTTTCGAAACTTCATTAACTGAAAAGTGAAGATCCTACTAATACGAGCTTTTCTTTTGAAAACAGTCTTTTGATTGTGTAAGCTCTCTTTTCATACTACTAATATTGAATACCTTGAGGTTTTTTTTCTAAGAACAAACTAATAATATATAATAAATTTAACTATTAGAATAATAAATTTCGGTAACTGATCAAATCAAGTCTCGATTAAGGGGCAGTCAAAAGAAAGGGTGATAACAAATACAAGGGTTTTGTGTTAATATTAGTAGGTAAATCAATAAAAAGGGTTTGTTAGGATCAACGGGGTTCACCAGGGGTTATTTGTAAAGGTGGGCTATTTAGTGAAATTAGTGGGTTAAAACCTAGTGCCTTTATCATCTCTATATATCAAATCATAACTGTGATCTCGATATGTAAAAACAAGGCAAGTTCTAGAATAACAGTTCATGGTTGACACACTCATAATAAAAAAATTGAGCACGAAAAAAAATGTATGCTCTATAAGGTTCAAATACTCACAAAAATTATGGGTGTTTTGACATCATCCTTATGAATTTTAAATTTCAAGGTAGTCTTTAAATTTAGGTCAACAGCCTAGCAAAAATTTTAATCTCTGAAAAACAGACTTATCATGCTTGATTCTCTAGTATTCTTTAAATTAAACATCAATATATAATTAACTATGACTTATTCTAAAACATGTCAATAATCATCACAAATCATCAGAAATCTCATCCTAATTAGTAATATGACAAATTTGCATAAAAACAAGACTAAATCAGGGATTTGAGAATAATGAAAAAAGTTTGGCACTTTTATTCCACTTTTACCCTCAGGGATTTGAGAATAATGAGAAAAAGTTAGGTCCTTTTACCCCCCACACTTAAGATGTACATTGTCCTCAATGCACAAAGATAGATAATGCATTTATATTTAAAATCAAAAGGGAGGGGATAGAATACTCCCTGAGTTTTCTGACGAGATCCTTGAGGATGTGCACAGTGTGTGGCATCAGGTGACTTTTTGCATTTTGCCTAATTGTGTTTTTGTGTCGGTGGAATAAATGATTTATTCTGCAAAGTCACTTGTTAATGATTTTTTCAATGAAGAGATATGATGTTAGGGATGATTGAATGATTGAATAGCCAATGATAAAGATTTGTAATAATAATAAAAATTCAAATTTAAGCAGCATAAAATAAAGTCTTGAAAAGAAATGAAAAAAATAAAACAAATTAAAAGGACTTAGAGGTCCTCATCCATGGTTGGGTCCGGTGGTGGTGCTGATGATGAAATGTTTAGGTGCTGGCATATTTGTTGGAGCGTCGCCTCTAATCCGTCAAAGCGCCTAGCGAAATGTGTCTGGAACTGATCAAGTCAAGCAGAGATGACTGCTAATGATGTAGTTGCTCGGTATGGATGCTGGCTTGGATCCGTTGCCTCCTCTGATGGTGGTGGGACATCATTAGGAATGTCCTTGTCCTCTTCCTCGTTGATTGGTGTCTTTAGTTTGTACTGCGTGAAACACCCCAAACCCGGCCCACGAGCCTTGACCGGATCTGGTATGTTCCTCGATGTAAACCGGTTCAAATTTCTTTTGTTACTTAGGAAAAATTTGTGTGTTTTGAAAGTAAAATGGTTTTGGGTTGGGCTTGAGTTGAAAACGAATTCGATTTTATATTGAAAACCCATTTATTTCAGGTGACAAAATATTTAAAGTCTATTTTAAACCAAATTTACTTAATCTTATAACCATTAAAAATTCGTAACATAATAAATAAAAGAAAGAAAAATAAAGTAGTTCAACTATGGCCTTATTACATCAAATAATTCCCCAAAGATAAATTAAAATGCTTAAATAGAATAAAAGTCCAAATAATGAAATTTTCCTTGCTGTGCATGGCCACCTTTAAGCTCCTGCCGACTCGGTCCATTACTGATCATCACCTGGAAGAAAAATATTCCCCAAACGGGGTGAGTCAAACAGACTCAATGTGTAACCAACACTAAAACTTAACAATTCAGGCATACAATATCATATCACATACTTATTCATACAACAGATATAAAATAATGATGCAAACCCGAACCTAAACCTAGATGCCATCCGCTACACATCACCCGTACCAACCTGCACACCGTGGGGACTAATAAGTCAACCCTTCATCCGCTACACACCATCGAAGGCAGTCGCTGCAGTCGACGTGCTCATCGCCCTTATAAAATTCGTGGTCTTAGGTCACCACATTCAGATATAGTGGTCTTAGGTCACCACATTCAAATATCGTGGTCTTAGGTCACCACATTCAGATATCGTGGTCTTAGGTCACCACATTCACTTCCCCTTTCATATAACCCGAATGCCCCATATCATTCATATCATGCATATTACATAATTTCACATTCTTATCACTTTTCACATGTTACATATATAACATAATTTCATATTCCTAGTAGGAGTAGGAAACGTACCTGAGTACTTTTGTACCATTACATGGTACCTTAGCCATATTCTTACACATTCTTATAGTCACATACATATTAATTATTGCCATAAATATATCAAGAAATAGTGTGAGGTACACACCTGATTCGCTTAAGGTTTCCAATCCAAATCCCGAAAAGCTTGATATGAAGTTGTCGACAATGGCAGAAATCCCGAAGAGCCTTCTTTCCAAGTTTCGACTAACACAATAATGGGGTTAGATTTCCTAGTTTCAGCTTTTGGAATATTGAGAGGAGAAGAATGAAGAAGAAAAGAATAGTTGCTTAAGAGAATTCGGTAATGGTGAAATAAGGAGAAAGGAAATTCGGCAAGGCTTAGGAGAATTGAAGAGAAAAGAAAAGGGGTTGCAGAGAAAATTCGGCAGAGGTTATCAAGGAAGAGAAAATAATGCTGAATGGCCTCTCTTTTCCTTTTATAGCCGAATTTACTAGCTTAGAATCCCTTACTTGGCCACCACTCTTCTATTTTGATAGCTTTATCACTTTAATTATCACCTAAAACTTAATCCAATAATTATCTCCTATCTCTTAATAAAAATATCAATAAAAATTCATCATTTATCCATCTATTTGCCGAATTTTAACAACAATAAAACACCTCCCTATAGAGCCTTAATGCCGTCCACTTCTCTTGTTCCTGGCACCAAAATAAAATTCTTTTATTTGCTCCCCAAGTGACTCGAACCCAGGCCCAATTGCACCTGCTTATGGCGTCAACTCCAGAGGCCCTAAGTGGCACCTCCAAGCCACTTAGACAAGCCCAATTGTATGTCATATTTCACCCATAAATTTTCTTAAGGCCACCCTGCTTTACTTCCCTCTCTTAACCTTAGAACTTAACTTTTCCTAAAACGTTTCCTTACATTTCCTTACATTTCCTTACATTTCCTTACATTTCCAAGTTTCCAAAAATATTCGTTTGACTCCTTTAAACTTAACATTTCTTACATTTCCAAGTTTCCAGAAATGTTCACTTTCCTCTTTTGAACTTAACATTTCTTACATTTCCAAGTTTCCAGAAATGTTCACTTTCCTCTTTTGAAACTTAACATTTCTAAATCATTTCCAAGTTTCCAAAAATGTTCATAATACATTCATAACACACAAGACATGCCATTTCGTATACTTAAATCAAAAATGCATAGGCCCATTTTCAGGATGTTACACTGCGGAGGATCGGTCCCTCGTCGTTGTGTTATCATCCTCATATGTAGCATGGTTTGGATGCCTTAAGGAACCATGTTGCCCATCAGTGTGAGGGAGGTGATCTGCTCGTTGGAGTTGAGAAGGTTGAAGTGTCGAGCTAGCCTTGTAATGTATGGCCCCATTGACAAAATCCCCTTCCTATGTTGCTCCGTCTGATGTTGAATTGCGCACGCCATAAAATATGCCAAGTCAAAAACATGTCCTTTAGACATGCATGATAGGAAGTAGACGTCGTGCTTGTTTACGGCGCCGATGCTCTTTCTGCGTCCTGTGATGGTGTGCGCGAGGATGGCGTGTAAATACCTTAGGGCTGGGGGAAGTGCCATCGCCTTAGAGCGGCTGGGGTCGTATTGCCATGTAGTGGGGCGTAGACTTTGCCAACATTCAAGCAGAGTGCGGTGGAGCTCTCTGTTTAATTCGGCAAGAGGGTTTTCTTGTATGAATTCTGGCATGTAAAGTCCGAGAGCCGTGCCGAATTGGGGTACACTTAATCGGTGCACCGAGCCTCGTAGACGGAATTGGATAGCACCTGGGTCGTCGAACTGAGTCGTCACTGCTTGCAGGATGAAGGTGGTGCAGAACTCTAACGTAAGTTCCATATATGTTGGTTCGTCAATTTGGAAGAAGTTCTCCTATGGTTCGGTTGAGAGAAGTGCTTTAATGTTAGTTTCGAGCCCAACTTGTCGCACTGCATTCCAGTCGATGCATCGACCGGTGCCTATGGGTCTTCCCCGGATTGCTTTATACTTTTCATCTTGCGTTGCTTGGGGGAACCAGAGAAATGGGTGTTGGGTGTCGGTGGAGGCACTTACGGACGATGATCGAGACGGCGACATGGTACCTGAAAAAAAAACATTAGAAAATAACATGAGCAATGGCCAATGTATTCTCATATCAATTACATTCGGTAGCAAGAAAATTGGTAAATTTTATGTCTACGGATGGAATCTATCAGCAACCAAAAGCAATTTAGTCATGAATGTTGTGAGCATATTCACTAACTAAAAATCAAGGCTAATTCTAAACACAATGAAAAATAAAGTTGCAATCAAAGATTATGGGGATAAAAATAAATCATGCTTTTCAAAACTAAATTCTAACAAAGTATAAAAATAAATACAAATGCCATCAAAGATTTTGTTAAGAAAATGAAACCAGGGGTGGAGGAGATGATTGGCACGGGCGGAGCACGGCGAGGCTTGGGGGTCTGTAGCATGGACACGGCTGTGGCGTGGGCGTGGGGCTTGGTAGCATGACTGTGGTACGGCCGTGCGGATAGTTTTGGTTTGTTTTTGGAAGAAAAAGGTGAGGAGAGGTGGTTTTAAGGGAGGGGGTGAGTGTTTGGCCGGTTTTGGGAGGAGGAGGTTTAAATCTGATTTAGGGTTTGTTTTTGGGGAAGATGGCGGTTAGATTCTATTTATAGGGGAGGGGGCACGGTCTGTTGACACGACCGTGTCAATTTGAAATCGCCTGTGTTTTTCGCGTTTTTCAGGTTTGGGCGCGTTCAGGTTTAGTGGCATACCTGTGAGTCTATCTAGCATGCCTGTGCTTGATAAATCAAAACAGTGGGCACGGTGAGGTTACACGGGCGTGTCTTACCCGTGTTCGACAGGTCAGTAGCTTCGCACGGTATGAAGGCACGGGTGTGTCTTACCCGTGTTCGACAAGTCAGTAGCCTCGCACGGTTGCAAGGCATAGGCGTGTTCTGGTATCACAGCCCGTGTTGTCTATAGATACTTTCTCTATTTGGGCACGGCTCTTGACATGCCCGTGGATCACCCCCTGTTTTGTACACGGCCATTGACACGCCCGTGTGCAAGGCAGCGTTAAATCCAGCATTTTCCTGTTAGACTATTTTAGTGCAGTGCTAGAAAAATAAAAACTATGTTAGTATGTTATTGCTCGGGTTGCCTCTCGAGAAGCGCTCGTTTATAGTCTTAAGCTAGACTCTCCCTGTTTTCGGTTCTAAAGGATGGCTCATGGAGCATAAGCTCTTCTCTCATACCTCCAAAATCTGTACCATTATAAATTTTAAGTCGGTGACCATTTACCTTGAATGTGCCTTTAGTGGGATGGGTTACCTTGATGGTGCCATATGGAAATATTGTTTTGATCATGAATGGTCCTGACCATCTTGATTTCAACTTTCCCGGGAATAGTTTAAGCCTTGAGTTGTACAGTAGGACTAAGTCTCCTACTTCGATTTGCCTTGATCTCTTGAGACGAGCATCGTGGCGTCGCTTTGTTGCTTCTTTGTACAATTTTGAGTTCTCATAGGCTTCCGTTCTCCACTCGTCCAACTCGTTCATCTGCATCATTCTCCTCTTACCTGCAATTTTGGGATCAGTATTTAAAAATTTTGTTGCCCAAAAAGCTTTGTGTTCTAATTCGAATGGTAAATGACAGCTTTTCCTGTATACAAGTTTGTATGGGAATGTCCCTAAAGGTGTTTTAAATGCTGTTCTATAGGCCCATAACGCATCATCTACTTTTAATGCCCAGTTTTTTCTATTTGTTTCAATGGTTTTTTCTAGAATGCGCTTAAGTTCTCGTTTTGCCACCTCTACTTGTCCACTGGTTTGAGGATGGTATGGGGTTGCTGTTCTATGATACACTCCATATTTCTTTAGAACTTTTTCAAATTGGGTATTGCAGAAGTGCGTACCCCTATCGCTAATGATGGCTCTCGGTGTGTCGAATCAAGAAAAGAGTTTCTTGAGAAACTTGACTACTACCCTAGCATCATTGGTAGGTAAAGCTTCCGCTTCTACCCATTTTGACATGTAATCAACTGCCACTAAGATGTACCTGTTCCCAAACGAATTAGGGAATGGTCCCATAAAGTTAATACCCCATATGTCGAATATTTCACATGATAACATATATTTTTGAGGCATTTCATCTCGTTTAGAAATGTTACCTATTCGTTGGCATCGATCACATGAGGTAACATACCTGTTGGCATCTTTAAATAGAGTGGGCCAATAAAAACCTGATTCGAGTATCTTGTGTGCTGTCTTTATGCCACTGTAGTGTCCTCCTGATGGTCCTGAATGGCAATGCTCCAAGATTTTGTTTACTTCAGTCTTTGTAACACATCTTCGAATTACCTGATCTGCACAAATGCGGAAAAGAAAGGGATCTTCCCAAAAATAATTTTTCACATCAGCAAAGAATCGCTTCTTTTGATGGTGTGTTAATTTTCTTGGTAAGATGTTAGCTGCTAAATAATTTGCAATATTTGCAAACCATGATACCTCAGAATGTGTTACAGAAAAGAGTTGTTCTTCGGGAAACAAATCATTTATCCCGCCTTCATTGAGCTCTTTGGTGTGTGGATTTTCAAGTCTAGAAAGGTGATCCGCTGCAAGATTCTCAGCTCCCTTCTTATCTTGTATTTCCAGGTTGAATTCCTGTAAAAGTAAAATCCATCGTATGAGCCTGGGTTTGGCATCTGGTTTGTTTAAAAGATAACGAAGAGCTGAATGGTCGGTGTAAACGACAACTTTGGACAATATTAGATATTGTCTAAATTTATCAAAAGCAAAAACTACAGTTAGCAATTCTTTCTCTGTGGTTGTAACACCCCAAACCCGGCCCAAACGCTACAACCAGATCTGGTATGTCACTTAAGAGATTTTACAAAACATGTCGCATTTTGGAAAACAATTACTAGGTTTACACCTTTATTCCGAAAACTTAAAAAATTCATTAAAGAATAAAATATTAAGTCATAAATTATCTTGGTGGATTTTAAATGAAAACTGAAATTTCATACAAGTCTTGTCTTAATTGAAAACATAGAACTTAAAAGCCCAGTAATAAAAGCCCAACATAAAACCCAAAACAAGAATAATAGTCTAGTGGCCCGTGGCCTTATTACAACCATATTTATAACCCATTAAATAAATATATAAAATAATAAACTAAAGTCTTTTCACTGAATCCAATTGCTCTTTTGCATGGCACCTTGCTCTCCTCTCCATCCCGGTCCGATGCACTAGGTGTCACCTAAGATAGTTAAATTAAAAGGGTGAGTCGCGAGACTCAGTGCGCAACCCTCATGCACCATTAGATTTGAGCTTTATCCCCATAAAACAAAATAATCAAAATTAATACACATGACAAAAATAATATGCAGAGCCCAACCCATATCCTAGGTGTCCATCCGCTACACGCCCCCGTACCAGCCATTCACACCATTGGGGATTTCTACAATCAACCCACACCGCAACACGCCTTGATGGCAGTCGTGTTGCTCATCATCAGATCATGTCCGTAGCCCCTACAACAGATCACGGCAAAAGCCCCTACAACAGATCACGGTAAATACCGCTACACAGATCACGGTAAAAATCGCTACAACATATAACTTCCTCCTTTCATCAAACCCAACCCATGCAATCACATAAAATCAATATTCTTATATCATTTAATTAGAACATTCACTAACCTGGTGATTTGCTTATACCCTCTTTGGGTTTCTGTCATTATGCCAGGTTTTCGGCATTTATCAAAACATGCAAGACTTATAATCATATATTAATCAAATAGATCTAGATGGTGTGGAGAATTACACACCTAATATCGAGAAATCCAATATTCTTAGTCGATGTCCTTGTTATCCGGATCTATTATCCTCAATCTACAGCCTTGAAATCCCGAAAATAACACGACTCAAAGGTTACTGAACCTTGACTTAAAGATCTAGGTGTTAGACTCCTCTTCAGATCCCAAAATACCGAAAAATAAGAAAAACCTTTGATTAGTCACTTAAATAGCCATTCGGCTAGAGACTTTGAAAAGCCAGAGAAATATTAGAAACTCAAAATCGACACATACCTATTGATTTCTTCAAAATTTCGGCACAGGTGGGTACCCCAGAATGGTTTCGGCATACAAATAGAAGACTAGATCTCACGTTTTCGGCTTTTAGAAAATCTAAGCGAGGTGTTTCGGCTTAAAAGAAAGTAAGCAAAAAGTAAGGGAAGCTTAGAGGTTTCGACTAAAGTGTTTGAATGGGATGAGAAAAGAATCTGTCAGAGGTTCGGCCAACTGAAGAGAAGAAAAGAAAAGAGAGGGAGAATAGTATAGAAATTTCGACAAAGCAAAGAGAAAGATGAGAGAACTAGCTAGGAATTTCGGCACACATATCTTAAGCCAAAACTGAATGCCCTTTTCCTTTCAAATTCTTAATAATTTCGGCTAACATTAAACAATTAAAGATGGCTTCAATCTTTGATCTATTATCTCCTCAAAAATAGCCCTAATTCCTCTCTTCATTATCTACCTAATTATCCACATAAAATAAACATTAAAATCCCTAAAAAATAGCCTTGTCCCGTCCCCCTATTGTCCTCTTTAAATGCCGAAATTTAGCCCTAAAACTTGGGCTCCAATCAGCCAAATTTTGGGCCTTCCTCATACTCAAGTGACGCCACCTAAATCTCCCCTCTACTGTGCTCATAGTTGCTGGGCCACAAGCCCAATATGTCACTTAAACTATTAAAACTTTAATTTAAGCCCTTAGAGTGTCTAAACAAAATATTTAAAACAATGCATCAGCCCAAGTTAAGCCCCAATTGTACCTCAAATTCTCAAATTAATATTTTAAGCAGTCAAACACATACAATGCACAGACCCAATTATTTAGGGTGTTACAGTTCATCCCCCCTTAAAATAAATTTTGTCCTCGAAATTTACCTGGTCAAAAGAGATGGGGATACTGCTGTCGCATAATAACTTCTGGCTCCCACGTCGCCTCTTCTGCGCCGTGATTTCGCCATAGAACTTTGACCAAAGGAACGGACTTCCTTCTCAACACTTTTATATCTCGATCCAAGATTTGCACTGGTTCCTCCTCAAAAGATAAATCTGGCCTTGCTTCAATCCCTTCCACTGGCACCACGTGCGATGGATCGGAACGATAACGTCTTAGTATCGAGACATGGAATACATCATGTATCTGTTCTAACTCTGAAGGCAACTCCAAACGATAAGCCACTGGGCCCACATGTTCTAGCACCCGATAAGGCCCAATAAACCGAGGACTTAGCTTACCCTTCCGTTCAAACCTCATTACCTTTTTCCATGGAGAAACCTTCAAAAAGACTTGGTCTCCTACTGCAAATTCCACCTCCTTCCGCTTTAAATCTGCATAAGACTTCTGCCGATCAGACGCTTCTTTCAATCGGGCCCGTATTAACTTAACTTTCTCCTCCGTTTCCGAAACTAATTCTGGACCCAATACCTGACGTTCACCCAACTCCGTCCAACAAGTTGGAGTACGACATCTCCTTCCATATAACGCTTCATACGGCGCCATCTGAATACTAGCTTGATAGCTGTTATTGTACGCGAATTCAGCCAAGGGTAAATACTTCTCCCAACTACCCCTAAAATCAATGATGCAACCCCTTAGCATATCCTCCAAAATCTGAATTACCCTCTCAGACTGACCATCAGTCTGTGTGTGAAAAGCGGTACTAAAGTCTAACCTTCTTCCTATTGCTTGATGAATAGCCTTCCAAAATCGTGACGTGAACCTAGGGTCCCTATCCGATATGATCGACACCGGTACACCATGTAATCTTACAACCTCAGCCACGTACAACTTAGCCAACTTTTGTAGAGAAAAGTCCACTCGAATCAGTATGAAGTGAGCAGGCTTCGTCAGCCGATCCACAATTACCCAAATTGAATCTTTCTTAGTGGGCGTAAGGGGTAACCCACTAACGAAATCCATTGTGATTCTCTCCCATTTCCATTGGGGAATCTTTACCGGCTGCAACAATCCCAAAGGCAATTGGTGTTCAGCTTTGACTTGCTGACACGTCAAACACATCCCCACATATTCCGTAACTTCTTGCTTTAAACCTGACCACCAGAACTGCTCTCGCAAATCCCGATACATCTTAACTCCTCTAGGATGCATAGCGTAAGGGCTACTATGCGACTCCTGAAGAATCATGTAACACCCCAAACCCGGTCAAAACGCTACGACCGAATCTGGTATGTCACAGGGTAAAACGTTTCTGGAAGACAAGTCTGTTGAGTCAATTTGCGAAGAAAACACTTAATCTTATGAAAACCAAAGTTGCATTAAGTAGTTTATTAAAATCATCTCAAAGTTTGTTTTAAAGAGAATTTAGTTGACTTATCGTTGTTACAAGTTCACTTATTTACCCGATGGTAAAGTTTTGGAAAAATCTCGAAATTTATTAAGGTTGTGAAAACATTCATTTTATAATTTCTTTACTTGTTAGTCATGCTCTAATGTTTAACACAAATTCAAATAAATAATTAAACCCAAAGCAAAATATAGATGGCCTTATTACACAACCAAAACCCCAAAATTCAAAACAAAGTAAAACCAAAATTTAACCGTTTAAAATGAAGCCAACTATTGAGCATGGCCACCTCGAGTCCATCCCGGCTCCATATCCGCGATCTAGGAATTATTAAAAAAATGTAAAGGAAGGGGTGAGTCACCGAGACTTAGTGTGCAATTCCCCATCCTGAAGATAACAAGCCCTTACACAGTTCATAAACAAGTATGCATGTCATGCAACCCAAAAACCTAACCATCCAAAACTCCTGATTCTACCCCGTGTGGTACCAAACCACTGGTGGTGCCAAACCACTGGTGACCCAAAGTCACATAAAAACATATGTGGTACCAAACCACTGGTGGTGCCAAACCACTGGTGACCCAAAGTCACAGATAATCATATGTGGGGCCAACCCATTGTGGTGCCAGACCACTGGGACGAGTCACGAAGATAACATATGTGGTGCCAAACCACTGGTGGTGCCAAACCACTGGTGACCCAAAGTCACAAATAATCATATGTGGTACCAAACCACTGGTGGTGCCAAACCACTAGTGACCCAAAGTCATAAATAATCATATCTTCCCCCTCCTCTCATCATACCCATGCAATATGACATACTAATTCGTGTATGCAGTATGTCATGTATGCTAACATATATCAGATATAAGTATAACATGAATTACCATCATAATCAGATAGACATAATACAACATAATCACGCCGATCAACCTCTAAGGGTATAACCGTAATTTTACCTACTAAGGGCATTTCGTAATTTACCCACCAAAGGCATTTTCGTAATTTACCTTTCAGGGGTATTTTGGTACTTTACCCTTCCAAGGGTATATCAGTAATTTTGCACTTGCAATGGCCTTTTCGAAGGCCTAATGTCGCCCGGAGCGACTCAGCTACCATTTTCGGTTGTACCGGACTATTAGGCCTAAAACCCAATTTTGCCCCATTCGGGCCCACACGCTCGTGTCGCCCACCTAACACAAATCTAGCCACGTATATAAGTTCCACCTAGTCTAATTCACTTTATACTACACTATCATACAATTTATTCAATTGGGCCCATGGGCCCATTGGCCCATTTCGGCCCATCGCGGCCCTAAGCAGCCTCAACCCACAAGAATACTACTGATGGCCTCAGCTATCGCGTCGAAGCCCCACACGTGCGCTCGCACGCTCATGTGGCTACTATTGCCGTGACCAGCACTTCGGTATTTGCCGCTCTACGACTAGGGTAGAGAGAATTACACACCTGATAGGAATCTGAAGCTGCTAAACCGCGCTCCGAGCACTCCTTTGCCCAACGCCAACTAGGTATGTTAACTCTCCTCCTGGAATGCTCTTTATATAGCTAGCTCTTCACCCTTTTTCTTTATATCTTTCCAATGTGGGATCCCTTCGTCAGTAGAGTTTAAATTCAACTGAAACTCTTGCCATCCAATCCGTAAAATAAATACTCCCTTGCTTCTCATGAGATTCGAACCCAGGCTCCCTTACAACATAATCCATGTCGCTAACCACTTGGCCACAAGCTCCTCTTGTGTATTAAACCATGCGCAACTAAATTTGAATCTATAGCCAAATTCTAAAGTCCAAGTAAAAAGAAAACCAAAATGCAAGAACCAAGACTTGAACCTTGAACCTCCTTCCTTCCTTGTGGCGTCACCTCCTTGTCCCATAAGTGGCGTCACTTTGCCACTACACCATACACTCCGCTTGTGTCATTTTCGTCCACATTTTATTCTTAAGGCCTACCTGCCAACTTCCAAGGTTTTTTTCACCTAAAACCAAAATTTCCCCAAAGCCAAAGTTCGATCCCGGGACTTCATAGAAGCCCTCTAACCTTCCAAAATCACTTATCTAATAAGTCCAACTTGCATTTAAGCCGATCTCTTGTTCTCCAAAAATTTAAACACTACTATGTTCAAGGCCCATTGGGCCCAATTCTTCTAGGCCCAATTTCAAGATGTTACAAATCATCTGCCTTAACTCCTCATCTTTTGGCATACAAACCTTTCCACGGAAACACAAAACTCCATCATTGTTCAGACTGTAGTCCTCTACTTCATCCTCCTGCACTTGTCGAATTCGAGTACTTAAGACATCATCCAAAAGTTGCTTCTCCTTGATTTGACTTGACTACATAGGTCTTACTTGTAGTTCAGCTGCCAAACTGCCATCCTCATATAAACTAAGATGAGCGAACATTGCCCATAAGTCCGCTATCGCCTTCCTACTCAATGCATCCGCCACCACATTTGCCTTACCCGGATGGTACTCAATCGAGCAGTCATAGTCCTTTAACAGCTCCATCCACCTTCTCTGCCTTAGGTTCAACTCCTTCTGAGTGAGAAGATACTTCAAGCTCTTATGGTTAGTGTAAATAACTGACTTCTCCCCGTACAAGTAGTGTCTCCAAATCTTCAGGGAAAACACTACTGCCGCCAATTCCAAATCATGCGTAGGGTAGTTCAACTCATGCGGTTTCAACTGTCGAGACACATATGCAACAACTTTCCCATCTTGCATCAACACGCACCCTAAGCCTGTGTGTGACGCATCACAGTAGACGATAAATTCTTTTACCGCCTCTGGTTAAATTAACACCGGTGCTTCTGTCAAAATTCTCTTCAGCTTCTCAAAACTTCCCTGTTGTTTGTCAGTCCACACAAACAATTCCCCCTTCCTTAACAACTTAGTTAAAGGTGCCGCTATTGAAGAAAACCCCTCAACAAATCTCCTGTAATACCCTGCTAATCCCAAGAAACTTCGAATTTCCGCCACAAACTTCGGCGGTTTCCAATCAACACAGCTTCTATCTTCCGAGGGTCTACCCTAATCCCCTCTGCGTAAACTACATGCCCTAAGAAAGTCACTTTATTCAGCCAGAACTCACACTTACTGAACTTCACATACAATTGCTTCTCCCTCAGAATTTGCATAACCACACGAAGATGTGCATCATGGTCCTCCTCGGACTTAGAATATACCAAGATATCGTCGATGAACACTACGACGAACCGTTCAAGGTATGGCTGAAATACCCAATTCATCATATCCATGAATGCTTCTAGCGCGTTCGTCAAACCCAATGGCATTACCAAGAACTCATAATGACCATAGCGTGTTCGAAACGCCGTCTTATGAATGTCCCCTTCCTTCACCTTTAACTGATGATAACCTGACCTTAGGTCAATCTTAGAAAAGACCGAAACTCCTTTTAGTTGATCGAACAAGTCGTTGATTCTCGGTAATGGGTACTTATTCTTAATCGTCAACTTATTCAGTTGGCGATAATCCACGCACATACGCATGGATCCATCCTTCTTCTTCACGAATAGGACCGGTGCTCCCCATGGAGACACACTCGGTAGGATAAATCCTTGATCCAAAAGCTCCTGAATCTGAGCTTTGAGCTCCATCAACTCCTTCGGTGCCATTCGATAAGGAGCAATGGATACCGGAGCTGTACCCGGAAGTAGTTCTATTCCAAGCTCCACTTCACGAACTAGGGGTAATCCTGGTAACTCCTTCGGAAAGACATCCGCGAAATCCTTGACTGTTCGAACCTCATTGACAGTCACCTCCTTAGCATCCAAAGCACTAACAAAAGCTAGGAATGCGCTGCATCTTTTTCAAATCATCTTAACAGCCTTCAATGCCGATATTACGTTGGACAAATAGTTCATTCTTTCTCCTAACACAACCACCTCCCCGTCTTCCGGGGTACTCAACACCACACGTTTGGTTTCACAATCCAACTTAGCACGATGCTTAGTCAACCAATCCATTCCTAGAATAAGATCAAACTCTCCAAATGGCAATTCCATTAAGTCTGCCAGAAACACTACCCCTTGAGTCTCTAACGGTACATCCTTAAATAGCTTGTCCACTACCCTAGATTGTCCTAGGGGACTAACCACGATCATTTTTCTAGTCGTTGTTTCAGAGTCTACACTTAGGGTCTCATATACCGAACATGCAACATAGGAATGGGTTGACCCAATATCAATCAAAGCAAGAAAAGGGGTATCAGCAATAAGAAACGTACCAGTTATAACATTCGGTGCGTCACCATCCTCCTGTCGTTGAACTGCATAAACTAGACCTGGTTGCCTCGTATCTACATTACCTGCACCTCTACCAAGTGCTCCACGACCTCGACCATATCCATTTCCTCCTCTGGCTGCACCCCGACCCCTTGGTCCAGGCTGATCACCTCTCATAGCCTGATCAGAACCTCGGCCCTCTGGCTGTACCCGATCCATCTGAGGACAGTCCTTAATCAGATGTTCTGTGGATCCACACCTAAAGCATCCACCGGTTTTCATTCTGCACTCCCCATAATGCGTCCTCCCACATGTAGAACATGCTCGATTCTGGCCTGTCGGAGCACGAGTTGGCCCATCAGTCCTAGGCTTTTTTTTGAAAATTCCTAGATGCTCTTGATGGCCCAAAACTTCTCTTACTCTTACCCCGATCCTTATCCCTTTCTTGTCTCTCTACCCGTTTCACTTCCTCAGCTATTTTAACCTTATCTACCAAAACAGCAAAAATTCTCTCTCGCTGCGGTGCTATCAGAACCCTTAACTCATTCCACAGCCCATCCTCAAACCGAACACAACGTTCATACTCAAACCGAACACAACGTTCATACTCTGTTGCTATCATTCCCCGAGCGTAGCGGCTCAAGCGCAGAAGCTCTGCCTCATATTCCGCCACAGACTTACTTCCCTGCACCAGGTTCAAGAATGCTTTCCTTTGTGCATCCATATAGCCGGCCCCAACATACTTTCCCTGGAATGACTCCTTAAAGAAATCCCAATCAATCAGGTCTGCAGCAGTACCTTCTTTCACCGTGAGCCACTACTAATAGGCCTCGTCTCGAAGAAGAGACACGACCCCTTTCAACTTTTCCTCTACCGTGAAGTCTAAGTCATCCATTATGCACTCAGTCGCTTCCATCCAATACTCAGCTGTGTTAGGGGCTACACCAGAAACTCCCCTAAACACTTCTGCCCCATTGGCCTTAAGCCGCTCCGGCACCGATTTTCGGGCTCTTGTGCCCATGCCTACTCCAGCAACTCTCTTAAGGACTCGCAACATTGCCTGAGATATAGTATCATCTCCAGTCGCCTGATCTCGTAACTCTCCCTCCACAGCTGGAGGATCCGTCATTTCGTTTCCTGACCCGTGGCCAGACCCTACTGGCTCAAACAAGGTAATCCTACCCCTACCGCGTCCATGCAGCGGACGTCCTCTACCCCTTGTACTCATTCTTCTAATCGACGTTTATCTGATTATGAATTTTATGATTCATTAATTCTTTCCACTGATTTATCGCGAACAGTCTTACGAATAAGAGTTTTAAAAAAAGTAGTTCTTTCGAATCCACACTCACAATACAGTCTCAAGTTCATATCCTCTAAGAAACACATACATTTAATCATGAACTCACGTTCATTATAGAAAAGTGTTGTTGTTGTTTCACTACCCAGGGGCATTTTCATACTTTTATCCTACAGGGGAATTTTTGTAATTTTCTAAAATAGGGTTCCTTGGTGATTTTGTGAAATAAGGGTATTTTGGTAATTTTGTAATCCGGGGGTATTTCGATAATTTTGTAATTCGGGGATATTTCAGAAATTTTGAAATTCGGGGGTATTTCGGTAATTTTGAAATCTGGGGTAATTTGGTAATTTTTACAAGCCAGGGATATTTTGGTCATTTTGCAAAACAAGGGTAGTTTGGTAATTTTTTCAAACTTTGATGCTTTTTTTTAACAGGGATACTCTCGGAAAATTTAGCTTCATAGTTCGGGTTACTCTGGTAAACGTGAGACTTTCCGGTAAATTTTCGAAACATAGGTATTTTATAAGTTCATGGTTGATTGAAAATTTTCACAAATCAAATATGTTTTGAAAATTTTACAAAACCTTGGGATTTTTTTTTTTCAAAATAGGGTGGTTGGTCCCTTTCGGGTTTTAGTTATAAGGTTTAGCCCATCAACAAGTCCTCATAACTAGGGTGAATAGTCACTACGCACCAGGTAGGATTCTAGTGAAGAGGAGGTGAGTCGCTAGGACTGCTTAAATACCAAGCTCTCCCTGAATCCACTCCTAGACATGCGTATGTCTATTGCCACACCCTAACTCGGGTAAGGTGAACGGTCACTACGCACCAGGTAGGATTCCAGTGAAGAGGAGGTGAGTCACTAGGACTGCTTAAATACCAAGCTCTTCCTAAATCCAATCCTAGACATGCGTATGCCTGTTACCACACCCTAGTCCTGCGGATCGTTCACGGGTTTGTTTAGTGAAATTAAGTTTTATGAAATTTAAGAAGTGGTTTAAGCTAGGCCTAGAGTCCATCAAGTTCTAATCTAATTAATCTACGTCCCAATAAGCCCATCAAGCCCACATATAGATCACACAATGCTTTAGGGTACTTACCTGGCGGACTTGGGCCAGAGACGTAGGTGCCATGCTGAGCTAACAAACCTGTTATCATTTAAAAATATGCATGTTTCGAAAGCCCATTTTTAGAAAACGTTTTGAGCCCAAACCCTAGAGCCGAGTTTTGAACGGGCTCTGATACCAATTGTAACACCCCAAACCCGGCCCAAACGCTACAACCGGATCTGGTATGTCACTTAAGAGATTTTACAAAACATGTCACATTTTGGAAAGCAATTACTAGGTTTACACCTTTATTCCGAAAACTTAAAAAATTCATTAAAGAATAAAATATTAAGTCATAAATTATCTTGGTGGATTTTAAATGAAAACTGAAATTTCATACAAGTTTTGTCTTAATTGAAAACATAGAACTTAAAAGCCCAGTAATAAAAACCCAACATAAAACCCAAAACAAGAATAATAGTCTAGTGGCCCGCGACCTTATTACAACCATATTTAAAACCCATTAAATAAATATATAAAATAATAAACTAAAGTCTTTTCACTGAATCCAATTGCTCTTTTGCATGGCCACCTTGCTCTCCTCTCCAGCCTGGTCCGATGCACTATGTGTCACCTAAGATAGTTAAATTAAAAGTGTGAGTCGCGAGACTCAGTGTGCAACCCTCATGCACCATTAGATTTGGGCTTTAGCCCCATAAAACAAAATAATCAAAATTAATACACATAACAAAAATAATATGCAGAGCCCGACCCATATCCTAGGTGCCCATCCGGTACACGCCCCCGTACCAACCATTCACACCATTGGGGATTTCTACAATCAACCCACACCGCTACACGCCTTGATGGCAGTCGTGCTGCTCATCATCAGATCATGGCCATAGCCATTACAATAGATCACGGCAAAAGCCGCTACAACAGATCACGGTAAATACCACTACACAGATCACGGTAAAAACCGCTACAACATATAACTTCCTCCTTTCATCAAACCCAACCCATGCAATCACATAAAATCAATATTCTTATATCATTTAATTAGAACATTCACTAACCTGGTGATTTGCTTATACCCTCTTTGGTTTTCTATCATTATGCCGGGTTTTCGGCATTTATCAAAACATGCAAGACTTATAATCATATATTAATCAAACAGATCTAGATGGTGTGGAGAATTACACACCTGATATCACGAAATCCAATATTCTTAGTCGATGTCCTTGTTATCTGGATCTATTATCCTCAGTCTTCAGCCTTGAAATCCCGAAAATAACACGACTCAAAAGTTACTGAACCTTGACTTAAAGATCTAGGCGTTGGACTCCTCTTCAGATCCCAAAATACCGAAAAATAAGAAAAACCTTTGATTAGTCACTTAAATAGCCATTCGGCTAGAGACTTTGAAAAGCCGGAGAAATATTAGAAACTCAAAATCGACACATACCTATTGATTTCTTCAAAATTTCGGCACAGGTGGGTACCCCAGAATAATTTCGGCTCACATATAGAAGACTAGATCTCACGTTTTCGGCTTTTAGAAAATCTAAGCGATGTGTTTCGGCTTAAAAGAAAGTAAGCAAAAAGTAAGGGAAGCTTAGAGGTTTCGGCTAAAGTGTTTGAATGGGATGAGAAAAGAATCTGTCAGAGGTTCGGCCAACTGAAGAGAAGAAAAGAAAAGAGGGGGAGAATAGTATAGAAATTTCGGCAAAGCAAAGAGAAAGATGAGAGAACTAGCTAGGAATTTCGGCACACATATCTTAAGCCAAAACCGAATGCCCATTTCCTTTCAAATTCTTAATAATTTCGGCTAACATTAAACACTTAAAGATGGTTTCAATCTTTGAACTATTATCTCCTCAAAAATAGCCCTAATTCATCTCTTCATTATCTACGTAATTATCCACATAAAATAAACATTAAAATCCCTAAAAAAAGCCTTGTGTCGTCCCCCCTATTTTCCCCTCTAAATGCCGAAATTTAGCCCTAAAACTTGGGCTCCAATCAGCCAAATTTTGGGTCTTCCTCATACTCAAGTGACGCCACCTAAATCTCCCCTCTACTGTGCTCATAGTTGCTGGGCCACAAGCCCAATATGTCACTTAAACTATTAAAACTTTAATTTAAGCCCTTAGAGTGTCTAAACAAAATATTTAAAACAAGGCCTCAGCCCAAGTTAAGCCCCAATTGTACCTCAAATTCTCAAATTCATATTTTAAGCAGTCAAACACATAAAATGCACAGACCCAATTATTCAGGGTGTTACAGTGGTGGTGTAGTTTTCTTGTGCGGGTGTTAGTCTTCTGCTAGCGTAGTAAATGGCTGAAAATGCTTGTCTCTTCGTTGTCCCAAAACTGCACCTACTGCAAAATCACTTGCATCACACATTAGTTCAAAGGGTAAGTTCCAATCAGGTGCAATTATAATTGGCGCTTTTATTAATTTGTCCTTAAGGATATTAAATGCATCTAAACGTTCATGATTGAAATCAAAAGGAACATCTTTTTCTAGTAATTTTGTCAAAGGCTTAGCTATTTTAGAAAAATCTTGAATAAATCTTCTATAGAACCCTGCATGTCCTAAAAAGCTTCTGATAGCCTTAACAGAACTAGGGGGAGGTAGTTTTTCTATGGCTTCAACTTTTGCTTTATCTACCTCGATCCCTTTACTAGAAATCTTATGCCCTAACACAATCCCTTCTCTTACCATAAAGTGACATTTTTCCTAGTTTAAAATAAGGTTTGTTTCCTCACATCTCATTAGAACTCATTTTAAATTTTTAAGGCAAATATGAAAAGAATTACCGAATACCGAAAAATCATCCATAAATACCTCCATGATGTCTTCCACTAATTCATCAAAGATTGCCAACATGCAACGCTGAAAAGTAGCAGGTGCATTACATAATCCAAAAGGCATTCTACGATAAGCAAACGTACCATATGGGCATGTGAACGTCGTCTTTTCTTGATCTTCAGGAGCTATGAGGATTTGGAAGTAACCGGAGAGTCCATCCAAAAAACAGTAGTACATATGCCCAGATAATCTTTCTAACATTTGATCTATGAAGGGTAGCGGGAAGTGATCTTTTCTGGTAGCATCATTCAGCTTTCTATAGTCTATACAGACTCTCCAACCCGTGACTGTTCTTGTGGGAAACTACTCATTCTTTTCATTAGGCACTACTGTCATTCCTCCTTTCTTTAGAACTACCTACACAGGACTTACCCAAGTGCTGTCAGAAATAGGATAAATTATTCCTGCATCTAGGAGTTTAATGACCTCGGCTTTGACCACTTCTTTCATGTTGGGGTTTAACCGTCTCTGGGGTTACACACACGGCTTGTATTCTTCTTCCATTAAAATTTTGTGGGTGTAGAATGTGGGGCTTATTCCTTTGATGTCAGAAATTTTCCAAGCTATGGCTTTTTTGTGCTCTTTTAGTACCTTTATCAGCTCCTCTTTTTCCTTAGGTTCTAGTTCTGCAGAGATAATTACTGGTAATGTAAAATTGTCTCCGAGGAATGCGTATTCTAAGTGTTTTGGTAACTGTTTCAATTCTAATTTGTGTGGCTCTTCGATGGAAGGTTTTTGTTTTAGTTCGTCATCATTGTTAGTTCTTTCTTCTTTCATTTGTTTGGATGATGATGTATTCAGATTCAGCTCATCATCCTCATCTTCTTCCCCCTCTTCTTGAGTTAGGCACAGTTCCATCATGTCGTCATGTATGATTTCCTATAATGAATTTTGAATAATATAATCAGTAGTATCAACAAAATAACAGGAATCATCTTGCTCTTTAGAATATCACATGGCATCATAAATTTGAAAAATGATTTCTTCATCTCCTATCCTCAGTGCGAGTTTACCATCTCCTACATCAATGACAGCTCTAGCAGTGGCTAAAAAAGAACGCCCTAAGATTAAAGGAACATTAATGTCTTCATCCATGTCTAATATAACGAAATCAATAGGGAAAATAAATTTATCAATTTTTACCAGAACATCTTCGATGACCCCTCTAGGATATTTAATAGATCTGTCTGCTAACTGAATACTTATCCTAATGGGTTCTGGTTCCCCAAGATCTAGTTGTTTAAACATTTTATAAGGCATTAAATTTATACTAGCGCCTAGATCAGCTAATGCTTTCTTAATATTCAATCTACCAATTAAACAAAGGATAGTAAAACTTCCTGAATCATTTAACTTGGTTGGTAGCTTATTTTGGAGGATGGCTGAGCATTCTTCAGTAAGTTCTACCGTTGACACCTCTTCAAGTTTTCGTTTATTCGTCAGGAGTTCCTTTAAGAATTTTGCGTACTTTGGCATCTGTGAAATAGCTTCAACAAAAGGTAAGTTGATATGTATTTGTTTAAAAAGTTCAAGAAACTTATCGTATTGTGCAACAATTCGCTCTTTCTTTAACTTTGCTGGATATGGGATTGGTGATTTGTTCTCATCGCGTAATGGAGTCACATCCTCAATTCTCTTATCACTTGCTTTATTTTCGTTTGGGGTTTGTTTCTTCAGCTCACCTAATTCCTTTTCACTTCTTAGTGTGACTACTTTTCCCTGTTTTGTCCCTTTAGGAAAATTTTCTGCACATGTTTCACAAATCATTTTGGTAAGCGTTCCAACCGTCTTAGTGAGTTCTCCAAATGACTCAGCATTTTTTTCAAATGATGCTTGTTGATCTTTAAGGGTTATCTCGATATCTTGCAGACGTTTTTCTGTGTTTGCCAATTCCTTCTCGTGTATTGGTTTCTTCTCTTGTGGATAGGACTGATTTCGATAGTTTTGAGGAGGTTGTTGCCTTTGATTTCCTTGGTTTCCTTGACCTCCCCACGAAAAATTTGGGTGGTTCCTCCAACCTGGATTGTAAGTATTACTATAAGGATTATTATTAGATTGGAAATTATTACCTATATAGTTTATTTGTTCATCTTCTGCTCCCGGTTGATAGGGTGGGTACTCAGGATTCGCCACAGTTCCACTTGCGCCGCACTGCATGACTGGATGTACCTGTGAAGAACACAAGTTATCAAGCTTTTTATTCATCATCTCTAGCTGTGTTGATAGCATGGTCATGGCATCGATGTTGAAAACTCCTGCCGATTTTGTCGGTTTGGTATTTGAAGCTTGCCACTGATAATTGTTTAATGACATCTCCTCAATGAACTCATAGGCTGCTTCTGGAGTTTCGTTGTTCAGCGTTCCACCGGCAGCTGAATCTATCAGTTGTCTCATTGAGGGGTTTACACCGTTATAAAAGGTTTGGACTTGTAGCCACAAGGGCAGGCTATGGTGTGGGCACCTCCTCAAGAGATCTTTGAATCTCTCTCATGCATCGTATAGCGTCTCTAAATCCATCTGCACAAAAAAAAAGAGATATCATTCTGTAATTTGGCTGTTTTAGCCTGTGGAAAATATATCATCAAAAACTTTTCGGTCATCTGATCCCATGTAGTGATTGACCCTCGTTGTAACGAGTTTAACCACTGTTTGGCTTTATTTCTTAATGAAAAAGGGAATAACCGAAGACGTATGGCATCATCAGAAACGCCATTTATATTAAAGCTATCGCAGAACTCTAAAAAGTTAGCTTTGTGCGTGTTTGGATCTTCGTCCTGCAAACCATCAAATTGAACAAACTGTTGAATCATTTGTATTGTGTTAGGTTTTAATTCAAAATTGCTAGCAGATATAGCAGGCCTATCAATACTAGATTCTGCTCCTGTTAAATGCGGTTTCGCATAATCGAACATTGTGCGTAGAGCATTGTTTTCCCCCATATCGCGTGGTTGTGGGTTGTTTTCGTCCATCCCTTCAGTAGGATTGGATCTGTTTTCTTCCTCTCTCTCTGTATAATCTAGGGCTTGCCTGGTTTCCCGATGATTCCTACGAGCGGTAGCTTCAACTTCGTTGTTGAATATCAAAGGTCCTCTCGGGTTCCTTCTAGTCATAAACTAGAGGTACCTACTGGAAAGGAAAGAAAGAAAATTTCAAAAAAAAAAAAGAAACAAAAAGAAAAATAATTTGCGAAAAATAAAAAATTAGGGCTAAAGTAATAAAAATAGAATTTTCTTAATATTTTAGTTCCCCGGCAACGGCGCCAAAAACTTGATCGCTGCAAATCAGAGCTTTAAATATTTATAAAAGAGTGATCAAACTTGGAGACTAACTCTGACAACGATAGTAAGGCAAGTGTACCTATCGAACAGTAGTATAGCTTAGGCAAGACCGATTATCGAACCCAAAGGAACTAGAAGTATTAATACTCACTTTCTTTTTATTATTTAGCCTAAAAGTTAGAGTGAAGATTACTTTTAAACTAAATTGACGACAACTAAACTAAGGACACAAAGACAAGAAGACGAACTGGAAAATAATTTTGAAGAAAAACTCAGTTGATTTCGACGATACTTTCGGGAAGAATCCACGTAGACTTCACTTATTATCTAACCCTAAATTATATGATTTCTTTACTTAGCTTGATCCGTGAGACTCCCTAACCTATATTAAACCCTCTCTCGAGGCGAATAACGTCTAACCCTAGGTTAAATAGTGGAACTCTCGTTCGCTTATAATAACCCCCTAGGATAGCAGTAAATCGATCAATGGACCCCCATATTAGGTTTCACCCTAATCCGGCAAAATCTCGTAACCCTATCTCTAGGCGTTCGATCAACTCCGCTTAATTATGTTAGATCTGCTCTTAGGCAGGGTCTATTCCTCCTCCACTTAAGCACATTAGATTTGGATTAAGCAACATAATTAAGAGCAAACTAAGTAATTTATCATATAACTTAAAAATCAAATAACAAAATCCATCTAGGTTTCATCTCCTTCAGGTATCTGAGGGGTTTAGTTCATAATGAATAAACAAAAAATCACAAGGGAAAAGATAAAATAAAACATAAGAAGACCCTAAAACCCCCTGAAGGAATTGAAAGAGAATTCCGCCGTCTTGAGTATAACTTCGGCTTCTTGGGATGGATCAACTGGCTATCCTCGCGTTATTCCCTAACTTTGACCTTCTCGGTTTGGCTCCTTGGCCTAGCTTTTGCTACTCTCAAAGGTGGTACTTGGGGGATATTTATAGGCTCTTGGATTGCGATTCTTTCTCCCTAAGTATCCTTTTCCGACTGAAATTGCTCTTTCCAGCGACAAAGGCACGACCATGGTACACACCCGTGTGGATCGAGACCTGACCGTGTTCGGATTTCTTTTGAGGCACAGCCATGTGTAATGGAGTTGAAGCTGTGCTCTAGGTGTTCATCGAGGCACGTCCGTGTGTGCTTTGGACCAGGCCGTGTCAATTTTGTGCTAAGGCCCATTTACTTCGTTTTAGGCCCGTTTTGTGTTCTTTTCATCCTTGGGTGCTTTCCTGGGTATAAGACATGAAAAGAAAGGATTAAAAGCACCTTTTTATATAAAATAAGGAATAAATCTTCCAAAAGCATATTAAATGTGGGATTAAAATATGTTACTTTTACGGTTTATCACCCTCTCTCGAAGCAAATGACGTCTAAACCTATGTTGATTAATTGAAATCTCTTTTAATTAAAACCCTTAGAATCGCATTAACTCAATCTATGGATTCCCATATTAGGTTTCACCCTAATCCGGCAAAATCTCGTCACCCTATCTCTAGGCGTGCGATCAACTCCGCTTAATTATGCTAGATCTACTCTTAAGTAGGGACTTTTGCTCCTTCACTTAAGCACATCATACTTGAATCAATATCCCAGAAATATCAACACAAGAATTAAGCACACATAATTAAGAACAAGTCCAATATTTATCATATAGCTCAAAAAACAATAACAAGATCTATCGTAGGTTTCATCCCCCTCAGGTATCTGAGGGTTTAGCTCATATCAAATAAAGAAAACATATCAAAAGAAAAGATAAAACAAAACATAAGAAATCCCTAAAACCCCCTGACGGAATTGAAGGAGAGATCCGCCGTCCTGAGTATAATTCCAGCTTCTTGAGATGGATCAACTGGCTATCTTCGAGTGATTCTCCACAAATCTGGTCTTTCTGGCTCGGCTCCTTGGCCTAGCTAACCGTCTCGACAAAAGCCCTGCAGAAGGCTTCTGCCGAACTCCCCGCTTAAGTTGCCCCTTAGGGTGTTTATATAGGCTTTGAGATGCTTTACTTGGCCCCTAAGTATCCTAATTTAAGTAGAATTCCTACTAAGGTGTTTGAATAGGCTTTGGAATGTGTTTCTTTGCCTCCAAGTATCCTATTTCCAGTAAAACTCCTTTTGGCCGTGGCAGGGACACGCCCGTGGCACATGCCCGTGTAAGTCGTGGCCAGGCCGTGTTCAGGCCTGTTGAATAAGGCACGACCGTGTGGATTTTGGGTCAGGCCGTGTCGATTTCGTGATATGGCCCATTTACTCCGTTTTGGGCCTGTTTTCCATTCTTTTCATCCTTGGGTGCTCTTCTGGGTATAAAACATGAAAACAAAGGATTAAGAGCACCAAATCACATAATTCGAGGCTTAAATCATCCAAGAGCATGCTAAATGTGGGCTTAAAATATGTTACTTTTACGGTTTATCAAATACCCCCACACTTAAGCTTTTGCTTGTCCTCAAGCAAAATTCTCAACTCACAATTAAAACAAACTTCCTCGATTCATAATATTCATCAATAGTGTTTCATCATAATTCATAGATAATTCATACATGGATAACTCAACTCAAAGAGTCCTAAAGATTCAAACAATCAAAGTCATAATTTTTATAGTATGAAAACATAGGTGTTTCCCTTTACCTGAATAATTACCTCTGATTCAAAATCGACAAGAATTGACATCCTCACTAAAGATTCACTCAAACCACTCGAAGTGTTTAAGGTCCAAAAAATTAAGCACTCAAAAGTTGTAACATCCTGAATTAGGGGTTGTTTGTAATTTAAATTAATTTCCCATGTGTGTGCTTGAAGAATTAAATACTAGGATCATTTGGCATGTTTTAGGGTCTAGAAATAACCCCGAGCTAGGCCTGATTCAGAACTAAAAATTTGTTTCTAAGAGTTTTAAAGAAGGAAGCTAGGTGAGTTAGGGGTTAAGTAAAATTTCGAGTGAAGCTTAGCACAATAAACTCATTGGCAAAGTGGCTTCCATGTGCCACTTAGGAGTTGGAGGTGAAGATGGGCGCAGGTTCAAATGGCTGGAGCAGCGTTTTGCATTTTATTTTTATATATGCGGTGATGGGCTTAAGTAGGATGGCTTTAAAATTAAATGATGGGGTTTTATGACATGAAAGTCAATTGGGAAGAGTGGCGTGGGAGCGCATCCTGCAGCAAGGGTTCCAGCAGGTCGGGAGTTCGAGTAGTGGGGAAGGCAAATGGGTTTTTATTTTTGACTTTTGGCGTGAAAACCAGGTGGAGCTATGGAAGGAGGTCTTAAAGGAGGTTGGGGCGAGTTTATGTCACAAAAACCGCCTTGGCAGAGTGGACTGGGCGTTACTTGTAAGTTGCTCCAGCAGGTCCTATGTTCGAACCATGGGGGCAGCAGTTTGGTATTTTATTTTTGCTGCTAAAGAGGTGGAGAGGTGGACGGCACATGGGCAGTGGAAGGATAAATGCTAGCTTTTATTTTTTTTATATTATTTATCTACTTTAAGATAGATGACATGGGTGGCCTTATTTTTTTTATTGTTTTGAATAGGTAATATAGGGATAAAATAAGAGATTTTATGGGGATTAGATAAGTGGAAGTGTGGTGGCCAAAATAAGGTGTTTTGGGTTGTTGAAATTCGGTCATGTGGGGAGAATAAGTGCCGAATTCCTTAAATTAGGGAGAGTGCCCATTTTTATTCATTTATCTATTTAAAGAGGTGGCTAAAAGATAGAAGATAGGCATGGGTTTTAATTTAATTGAATGGGGGATAAAGATATAAAATAGGAGAGGAATTTGGGATATAATTAAAAAGGAAATAGTGGCCGGCCAAAGGTCTTTTGGTGGTGTTTAAATTCGGCTGGAAGGGTGGTTTATTAGTATTTTATTTTGTATTTTAATTGATGAGGTGATAATGGATAAAGGGTAGATTTTATTTTATTTAATTTGAATTTGTTTGAAAGGTGGGTGTAGAGTGAATTTAGGAAGGAATCAAGGGATTGGGTGAGAGGAAAAAGAGTTGGACGGCTAGAGGGGATTTTATGATGACATTTTCGGCCATGAAGGTTAGGGGGAGTGGCCGAATTCTATTTAAGGGGTGGAGAACTTCCTTTAGCCGAATTTTAGCCCTTTATTTCTAAGCTTCATTCTTTTTCTTCTCAAACATTACCCACACCAAAAACACCTCTTTTCTTAACAGCTTGTTCACCTTGGCCGAAACATCAAGAGACCATTGGGGTCACTGTTGCTTCCATTTTCCTCCTTCACTTCACCGAAATCCCTTTCCATTTATTGTTGCCGTAGTACCTCTTTAAGTCCCATCAATATTCCTATTCTTCTCCTATTTTCACCAAAGCCGAAAGTACTCTTAGCCGAATCTACCCCTCTCTTTTACTAAAAATTGCACCTTCCATTTGTGTTGCTAGCCCAATATCTCTTCCACAAAGGGCTTAGGCCGAATCCTCTTAGTAAGGTGCTATCGATTTCAAAAGGGGATAACGTTAAGGTATATTGAGGGAAGCTTTTGGGATTTATTTTCCTAAGGGTCAAGATCTAGCGTCGTAGATCGGATCTTCGGGATCTAGGAATCTCGGTAGAAACAGGTGTGTACATACGCACTTTATAATTAATTAATGTGCTGAATCTATTGTGTATGCTAAACTGGATTGTGTAGATGTGGATTTAATACCCTAAAGGTATAAGCAAGGATTCAGGTAAGTCCTTGGTAATACGAGGTTATTATTTGATGCTTATGGAGGCATGACATATTTGGTATATGTGATATGGTTGATGATAAATCCAGTGTATGATATTAATTAAACATGGTGGGCATAATTTCTGTTAAATGCATATCATATATATATGTGGGTTAAACGAGTGGAGGGGGAGTGATATTTGTGTCGACGGACACCAATGGTTTGGTACCACATTTCGTGACTTCGGTCACCAGAGGTTTGGCACCTCCAGAGGTTTGGCACCTCATAGCGTCTCGTCCCAGTGGCTTAGCACTACAGTGGGTTGGCCCCACGGATTATATTATGGGATCGACGCCAGTGATTTGGTATCACACGTGGGTTGGCCCCACCAGTGGTTTGGCACCACAATTATTGATGAATATCGTGACTTTAAGTCACCAGTGGTTTGGCACCACCAGTGGTTTGGTACCACACGGGGTAGAGAAAGGTGTTTGGATGGCTAGGTTGGGTGCATGATTTAGTACATGTTAATTTGTTATAAATTGTGTATGTTGTTGCACTGAATCGGGGAAGGGTTACACATTGAGTCTTGGTGACTCACCTTCTCCTTTAACATTTTTCAGGTGACACGTAGATCACGGATGAGAAGCCGGATGGACTCGAGGTGGCCATGCAGTGGAAATTTGAATTTAATGAACTCTGAATTTTATTTTATCTTAATTGTTGGTTTTATGTTGTAAGTTACAATAAGGCCTCCTAGTATTTTACTTTGACTATTTTATATGTTTTGGATAATTTGCTTACCTTACGTAATGATATTAAAATGGGTACATATGTTTTCTCAAATTCAAACGCAAAATGTTTTATTGTGCCATCGGGTACACTTGAAACTGTAACAACCTGACTTAATAAATTTTTAAATAAACCTAAGTATGGTTTTCTTTATACACCTCAACTGTTTTAAACAAGACACTATCTTTTATCAAAAAGTTAAATCGGCTTAAAGGGATTTTCAAAAAAATGTTTTCTCTGTAGCATACCAAATTCGGTCGTAATGTTTGGGCCGGGTTTGGGGTGTTACAAAATTGGTATCAGAGCCCGGTTCAAAGCTCGGCTGTGGGGGCCCAAGGCCCAAAATGTTTTGGTAGGCTTTTGAGAAATGTTATGAAAATAATTTTGGTTTTGAAACAGCATGGCAACCAAGTCTCCGGCACCAATCCGCCCAGGTAAGTACTCTTAACTACTGTGTGAACTATTATTATTTGTAGAAGGGTAGGTATGGAACGTAGATAGTATGATAAGTGTTTAAATCCTAGGACTAGTTTACCCCAACAAAAGACATAAGACTTTAAATTCCTAATTAAACCAACCTGTGACTAAGTCGCCGAGTTAGGGTGTAGTAACCCTGTGCGCATGTCTAGGATTGGATCCGAAAGAGCTTGGTATTTAAGCAGTCCTTGTGACTCACCTCCTCTTCGCAGGAATCCTACCTGGTGCGTAGCTTCGGTTCACCCCAACCAAGAGGACTCGGTCATAGGCTAAACACAATAAATAAAACCCGAAAAGGACTAGCCATGTTTTGATGAAACTCTAGTTTTAAAAATCATTACGATACTCCTTTTTAATAACAGCAAAAAAAAATTTACTTTTGGAAAATTTTCAAAATATTTTCGATTTACAAAATTACCAAAATGCCCCTAGTGGCAAAATTACGAAAATGCCCTTGGTTTCTAAAATCATCGTATTGCCCTGATTTCAACCAAACCTTTTTCTTTGTAAAAGTATCCAAAAATCCTGTATTTCAAAATAATACTCTGATTTTGGAAATTTACAAATTACCCTGAATGACAAAATTACCAAAATACCCCTGGTTTCCAAAATTCTGCCATACCTTTAAATGGAAAATTTTTCGAAAATATTCTTCAGTTTTAGGAATTTCAAAATGTCTTGATTTACTAAAGTTTTCAAAATTTGCTCGGTTTATTACAAAAATACCCCTGTAGGAAAATGATGAAAATACCCCTGGGATAGGAACGGACAGAAATGCCCGAAGAGTGAATGTGTATGAAAGGTATTAGGGAATGGATGTGCTTTTCTGTGAACTAGGATAGAGGACTTAAAACTTGATTGCTCGAAAGAATCTCTATTAAACTTTCTTCATAAAATTTCTTCGTGGATAATCAGTGAAACAGTTACTAATCCATAAAATTTCTTAATCAGACTAAGCCTCAATCGCTAGAAATGAGTTCTAGAGGACGTGGCCGTCGAGGACGTGGTAGAGGCAGGATGATCGTGTAAGAACCTGTTAGGTCGGGTCAGGGGTCTGATAATGAGATACCACCGCCACCACCACCCCCAACTTTTGGAGCTGAGGAGCAGGATCAGACGGGAGGTGAGGCAGTATTGCAAGCTGTATTGCGAGTCCTTGAGATGGTGGCTGGGGCAAGTGGAGGTATGGGAGCTCGGAAGTCTGTACCCGAGCGACTCCGATCCAACGGAGCTGAGGTATTCCGGGGTGTGTCGGGCGTGGCACCCAGTGCAGCGGAATATTGGTTAGAATCGACTGAGAGGATCATGGACGATCTCGATTTAACGAATGAGGAGAAGCTGAAAGGACCAGTGTCGCTTCTAAAGGATGAGTCATACCAGTGGTGGCTCACGGTTCGGGATGGTGCTACGGCAGATGACCTTACTTGGGAGTACTTCAAAGCTGCTTATCAGAAGAAGTATGTGGGCACCAGCTACACTGATGCTCAGAGGAAAGCTTTTCTGGGATTGGTACAAGGAAATAAGTCGGTATCTGAGTATGAGGCAGAATTCTTAAGGTTGAGCCGCTATGCTCGGGGAATTGTGTCAACTGAGCATGATCGTTGTGTCCGCTTTGAAGACGGACTTAGGGATGATTTAAGGTTGTTGATTGCTCCACAGCAGGTGCGTGAGTTTGCTGTTCTGGTAGAGAAGGCTAAGGTAGCCGAAGGGGTCAAGGAGTCTGTGAGACAGAATTATGATAGGAACAAGCAGAAAAGAGGTTTTGGGTCATCTGGATCGGGTAATAATGCACAAAAAAGGGCTAGGCAGAGTGGGCCGAATCAAGCAAGAAGGCCCATGGCTACTAATCAGAGACCGGCTCAGTGTAATCATTGTGGGAAGTCACATTGGGGAAGTTGTTGGACCGGTGAGAGGGGTTGCTTTGAATGTGGATCTTTGGATCACCGTGTAAGGGATTGTCCTCGGAAGCTAGCTAAGAATCAGCCAGAGGGTCAGAACCGTACTCAGGCTAGAAATGTGGGACCACCGCAGAGGGGTCGTGGTAATGGTAGAGGAGGTAATGGTTCTAATCGGGGTCGCGAAATTCCAGGCAGAGGTGTAGGCAACACAGAAGTAAGACAGCCTGGTTTAGTTTATGCAGCGAGGCATCGCGAGGAGGGTGACGCACCGGACGTCATAACCGGTACGTTCCTAATTTTTGGTCTTCCATATGTTGCATTAATTTATGTGGGTTCGACGCATTCATACGTTGCTAGTAGTGTGGTAGAGACTATGAACTTAGACTTTGAGACTGCTTCTAGGGAGATGACTGTAATTAGCCCTCTAGGACACTCTGTAGTAGTGAACAAGCTATATAGAGATGTACCCCTAGAACTCCAAGGGGTAGTGTTTGTGGCTGATCTGATGGAACTGCCGTTTGGGGAGTTCGATTTGATTCTTGGAATGGACTGGCTGGTTAAGTATCAGGCAAGGTTGGATTGCGCTGCTAAGCGCATGGTTTTAAAGACTGCTAAGGGTGATGAAGTGGTCATGATAGGTAATAGAAGAGATTATCTATCCAATGTAGTGTCTGCTTTGAAGGCTGAGAAGATGGTCAAGAAAGGTTGTGAGGCGTTTTTGGTTCAAATCTGTGCCTTGGAGGCTAAGGAGTCAGCAGTTGAGAAGGTTCGAACTGTAGGGGAATTCGCTGATGTGTTTCCAGAAGAACTCCCGGGTCTACCTCCAGATCGGGAAGTTGAGTTCGGTATAGACTTGTTGCCCGGAACGGCACCTGTGTCTATAGCACCCTACCGAATGGCACCAAAGGAGTTGGTGGAACTGAAGGCTCAAATTTAGGAGCTCTTGGATAGAGGGTTTATTCGACCAAGTATATCTCCGTGGGGAGCACCTGTGCTGTTTGTCAATAAGAAAGACGGGTCAACGCGGATGTGTATCGACTACCGTCAGCTAAACAAGTTAACGATCAAAAACAAGTATCCGTTGCCCTGGATTGATGACTTGTTTGACCAACTGAAAGGTGCATCAGTGTTCTCGAAGATAGATCTTAGGTCGGGTTATCATCAACTTAAGGTGAAGGAGGCTGATGTGCACAAGACGGCATTTCGTACTCGGTATGGGCATTACGAGTTCCTAGTGATGCCGTTTGGTTTGACCAACGCGCCGGTAGCATTCATAGACTTAATGAATAGAGTGTTTCAGCAGTATTTGGATCAATTTGTCGTGGTGTTTATAGACGACATATTGGTTTACTCAAAGACGGAGGAGGAGCATGATAGGCATTTGCGTATAGTTCTACAAGTATTGAGGGAGAAGCAGTTATATGCCAAATTCAGTAAGTGTGAATTTTGGCTAAGGGAGGTGGCTTTCTTAGGTCACATAGTATCCGCTGAAGGGATTAGAGTGGACCCTCGCAAGGTTGAAGCGGTGTTGGACTGGAAACCGCCTAGGTCAGTGGCAGAAATTCGAAGTTTTCTGGGTCTGGCAGGGTACTATCGAAGATTTGTGGAAGGATTCTCTTTAATCACAGCGCCGTTGACTAAGTTATTAAGAAAAGGAGTCCCATTTGTTTGGTCGGAGAAACAACAAGAAAGTTTTGATAAGCTAAGGAAGATTCTGACGGAAGCTCCAGTTTTGGTACAGCCTGAGGCAGGGAAGTTGTTCACGGTTTATTGTGATGCATCCCATACTGGTTTGGGATGTGTGTTAATGCAAGAAGGGAAGGTAGTGGCCTATGCATCTCGTCAGTTAAGACTGCATGAGGTTAACTATCCGACTCATGACTTGGAGTTAGCGGCAGTAGTCTTCGCTTTGAAAATATGGAGGCATTACTTGTATGGGGAGAAATCGATAGTCTACACGGATCACAAAATTCTGAGGCATCTTTTGACTCAGAAGGACTTGAACTTGAGGCAACGCCGATGGATTGAACTGTTGAAGGACTACGACTGTTCAATTGAGTACCATCCAGGCAAGGCTAACGTAGTGGCTGACGCGTTAAGTTGGAAGGTCGTGACGGACTTAAGAGCGATGTTTGCTCACCTCAGTCTGTACAACGATGGAAGTCTTTTGGCAGAGCTGCAAGTTAAGCCAACATGGATCGAGGAAGTTAAGGAAAAGCAATTGGTGGATGACAGTTTGAATGCGCGGAGGCTGCAAGTGCAAGGTGGTAGTTTGGAAGGGTATAGTTTGACTGGTGATGGTGTATTATGTTTTCAAGAACGAGCTTGTATGTCGAAGGATGTGGAATTGAGACAAAGAATTCTCCAAGATGCACATAGCAGCCCATACGCTATGCATCCTGGAGGAAGCAAGAGGTATGGAGATTTGCGGAAGCAGTTCTGGTGGCCGGGGTTGAAGCGTGAGGTAACTGAATTCGTGGGAAGGTGTCTGACGTGTCAATAGGTAAAGGCTGAACATCAGTTGCCATCAGGGTTACTTCAACCAGTGAAGATCCCTCAATGGAAATGGGAGAGGATCACTATGGACTTTGTCAGTGGACTACCCCTTACGCCCAGCAAGAAGGACGCAGTTTGGGTGATTGTGGACCGTCTGACCAAGTCAGCTCACTTCATACCGATAAGAGTGGATTATCCTCTTTAGAGGCTAGCAAAGTTGTATGTGGCTGAGATAGTAAGATTGCATGGTGTGCCAGTATCAATTATCTCGGATAGAGATTCGAGGTTCACGTCAAGGTTCTGGAAAGCGTTGCATCAGGCTTTGGGTACAAGATTAGATTTTAGTACAGCATTCCATCCACAGTCTGACGGGCAATCGGAAAGGGTTATACAGATCTTAGAGGATATGCTGAGAGGTTGTGTTTTGGATTTCAGTGGTAGTTGGGAGGAGTTTTTACCATTAACTGAGTTCGCTTATAACAATAGTTATCAAGCGAGTATCCAAATGGCACCATATGAAGCATTGTATGGACGAAGATGCCGTACTCTTACGTGTTGGACGGAGTTGGGTGAACGACAAGTTTTAGGTCCAGAGTTGGTGATAGAGACTGAAGAGAAAGTTAAAGTGATTCGGGCTCGTCTTAAGGAAGCGTCAGATAGACAGAAGTCCTATGCTGATCTTAAGCGCGAGGAAATGGAGTATGCAGTAGGAGATAAAGTTTTTCTGAAAGTGTCGCCTTGGAAAAAGGTATTAAGATTTGGGCGAAAAGGGAAGCTAAGCCCAATGTTCATCGGCCCATATACAGTAGTAAAGCGAGTGGGATCGGTAGCTTATCAGCTCGAGCTGCCGGCAGAATTGAGTCAGATTCATGACGTCTTTCATGTGTCGATGCTTAGACGGTCGGTCAGATTCATCACACGTTGTGCCAGTGGCAGAGATTGAGGTAAACTCGGACTTATCTTTCGAGGAGGAGCCAGTTCAGATCTTGGATCGAGATGTCAAGGTTCTACGTAGGAAGTCAGTACCTTTGGTGAAAGTGCTATGGCGGAGCCATGGTATAGAAGAAGCTACGTGGGAACCCGAGGATGTGATGCGGCAGCAATGCCCCCACCTCTTTCGATCAGGTAATTTCGAGGCCGAAATTATTTTTAAGGGGGGTAGAACTGTAACATCCTGAATTAGGGGTTGTTTGTAATTTAAATTAATTTCCCATGTGTGTGCTTGAAGAATTAAATACTAGGATCATTTGGCATGTTTTAGGGTCTAGAAATAACCCCGAGCTAGGCCTGATTCAGAACTAAGAGTTTTAAAGAAGGGAGCTAGGTGAGTTAGGGGTTAAGTAAAATTTCGGGTGAAGCTTATCACAATAAACTCATTGGCAAAGTGGCTTCCATGCGCCACTTAGGAGTTTGAGGTGAAGATGGGTGCAGGTTCGAATGGCTGGAGCAGCGTTTTGCGTTTTATTTTTCTATATGCGGTGATGGGCTTAAGTAGGAAGGCTTTAAAATTAAATGATGGGGTTTTATGACATGAAAGTCAATTGGGAAGAGTGGCGTGGGAGCGCATCCTGCAGCAAGGGTTCCAGCAGGTCGGGAGTTCGAGTAGTGGGGAAGGCAAATGGGTTTTTATTTTTGACTTTTGGCGTGAAAACCAGGTGGAGCTATGGAAGGAGGACTTAAAGGAGGTTGGGGCGAGTTTATGTCACAAAAACCGCCTTGGCAGAGTGGCCTGAGTGTTACTTGTAAGTTGCTCCAGCAGGTCCTATGTTCGAACCATGGGGGCAGCAGTTTGGTATTTTATTTTTGCAGCTAAAGAGGTGGAGAGGTGGACGGCACATGGGCAGTGGAAGGATAAATGCTAGCTTTTATTTTTTTTTATATTATTTATCTACTTTAAGATAGAAGACATGGGTGGCCTTATTTTTTTTATTGTTTTGAATAGGTAATATAGGGATAAAATAAGAGATTTTATGGGGATTAGATAAGTGGAAGTGTGGTGGCCAAAATAAGGTGTTTTGGGTTGTTGAAATTCGGTCATGTGGTGAGAATAAGTGCCGAATTCCTTAAATTAGGGAGAGTGCCCATTTTTATTCATTTATCTATTTAAAGAGATGGCTAAAAGATAGAAGATAGGCATGGGTTTTAATTTAATTGAATGGGGGATAAAGATATAAAATAGGAGAGGAATTTGGGATATAATTAAAAAGGAAATGGTGGCCGGCCAAAGGTCTTTTGGTGGTGTTTAAATTCGGCTGGAAGGGTGGTTTATTAGTATTTTATTTTGTATTTTAATTGATGAGGTGATAATGGATAAAGGGTGGATTTTATTTTATTTAATTTGAATTTGTTTGAAAGGTGGGTGTAGAGTGAATTTAGGAAGGAATCAAGGGATTGGGTGAGAGGAAAAAGAGTTGGACGGCTAGAGGGGATTTTATGATGACATTTTCGGCCATGAAGGTTAGGGGGAGTGGCCGAATTCTATTTAAGGGGTGGAGAACTTCCTTTATCCGAATTTTAGCCCTTTATTTCTAAGCTTCATTCTTTTTCTTCTCAAACATTACCCACACCAAAAACACCTCTTTTCTTAACAGCTTGTTCACCTTGCTCGAAACATCAAGAGACCATTGGGGTCACTTTTGCTTCCATTTTCCTCCTTCACTTCACCGAAATCCCTTTCCATTTATTGTTGCCGTAGTACCTCTTTAAGTCCCATCAATATTCCTGTTCTCCTCCTATTTTCACCAAAGCCGAAAGTACTCTTAGCCGAATCTACCCCTCTCTTTTACTAAAAATTGCACCTTCCATTTGTGTTGCTAGCCGAATATCTCTTCCACAAAGGGCTTAGGCCGAATCCTCTTAGTAAGGTGCTATCAATTTCAAAAGGGGATAACGTTAAGGTATATTGAGGGAAGCTCTCGGGATTTGTTTTCCTAAGGGTCAAGGATCTAGCGTCGTAGATCGGATCTTCGGGATCTAGGAATCTCGGTAGAAACAGGTGTGTACATACACACTTTATAATTAATTAATGTTCTGAATCTATTGTGTATGCTAAACTGGATTGTGTAGATGTGGATTTAATACCCTAAAGGTATAAGCAAGGATTCAGGTAAGTCCTTGGTAATACGAGGTTATTATTTGATGCTTATGGAGGCATGACATATTTGGTATATGTGATATGGTTGATGATAAATCCAGTGTATGATATTAATTAAACATGGTGGGCATAATTTCTGTTAAATGCATATCATATATATATGTGGGTTAAACGAGTGGAGGGGGAGTGATATTCGTGTCGACGGACACCAATGGTTTGGTACCACATTTTGTGACTTCGGTCACTAGAGGTTTGGCACCTCCAGAGGTTTGGCACCTCATAGTGTCTCGTCCCAGTGGCTTAGCACTACAGTGGGTTGGCCCCACGGATTATATTATGGGATCGACGCCAGTGATTTGGTATCACACGTGGGTTGGCCCCACCAGTGGTTTGGCACCACAATTATTGATGAATATCGTGACTTTAAGTCACCAGTGGTTTGGCACCACCAGTGGTTTGGTACCACACGGGGTAGAGAAAGGTGTTTGGATGGCTAGGTTGGGTGCATGATTTAGTACATGTTAATTTGTTTGTTATAAATTGTGTATGTTGTTGCACTGAATCGGGGAAGGGTTACACATTGAGTCTTGGTGACTCACCTTCTCATTTAACATTTTTCAGGTGACACGTAGATCGCGGATGAGGAGCCGGATGGACTCGAGGTGGCCATGCAGTGGAAATTTGGATTTAATGAACTCTGAATTTTATTTTATCTTAATTGTTGGTTTTATGTTGTAAGTTGCAATAAGGCCTCCTAGTATTTTACTTTGACTATTTTACATGTTTTGGATAATTTGCTTACCTTACGTAATGATATTAAAATGGGTACATATGTTTTCTCAAATTCAAACGCAAAATGTTTTATTGTGCCATCGGGTACACTTGAAACTGTAACAACCGGACTTAATAAATTTTCAAATAAACCTAAGTATGGTTTTCTTTATACACCTCAACTGTTTTAAACAAGACACTATCTTTTATCAAAAAGTTAAATCGGCTTAAAGGGATTTTCAAAAAAATGTTTTCTCTGTAGCATACCAAATTCGGTCGTAATGTTTGGGACGGGTTTGGGGTGTTACAAAAGTCGAACATGAAAAGTTAACCCCATAAGCTTGCATGAAAATCAAATCTCCACCACTAAAATATGAGATGATGCACAAATCAAAAGGTCTTTACAGGGTTGTAATGGGGCTTGGGTTAAAGGTGTGGATAAAGGCTGAATTAGAAGATAAAAATCGAGATTGAATTGACAATTTACCTAACTAGAAAAATAAACTAATCCTAAATAATTACATCAATTGAAAACTAATAATACGAGCTTTTTCTTCAAGATTTGAAATTTAAATATGTAAGCTCACTTAATCATAGAACTAATAATGAATATACTTCATTTTTTTTAGAGGTCAAATAATGGATCAACTGGCTATCTTAGATTGATTCTCCACAAATCTGGTCTTTCTGGCTCCCCTCATTGGCCTAGCTAACCGTCCCGACAAAAGCCCTGGAGAAGGCTTCTGCCGAACTCCCTGCTTAAGTTGCCCCTTAGGGTGTTTATATAGGCTTTGAGATTCTTTACTTGGCCCCTAAGTATCCTAATTTAAGTAGAATTCCTACTAGGGTGTTTGAATAGGCTTTGGAATGTGTTTCTTTGCCTCCAAGTATCCTATTCCGAGTAAAAGTCCTCTTGGCCGCGTCAGGGACACGCCGGTGGCACACGCCTTTGTAAGTCGTGGCCAGGCCGTGTTCGGGCCTATTGAATAAGGCACGGCCGTGTGGATTTTGGGTCAGGCCGTGTCGATTTTGTGATATGGCCCATTTACTCCGTCTTGGGCCCGTTTTCCATTCTTTTCATCCTTGGGTGCTCTCCTGGGTATATAACATGAAAACAAAGGATTAGGAGCACCAAATCACATAATTCGAGGAATAAATCATCCAAAAGCATGCTAAATGTGAGCTTAAAATATGTTACTTTTATGGTTTATCAAAATTCCTTGTGATTCATGATTTTCTTTGATATGTTTCGGAATAAGTCATTGATAATTGTGCGGTGATGATTTAAATTTTAGGAGTCTAGGGAATCAAGCATGATAAAGTCTATTTTCAAAAATTAAAATTTTGTTAGGTTGTCTACCTGAATCTAATTATTACCTTGAAGTTTGAAATTTACAAGGTTGATATCAAAAACCCATAATTTTTGTGAGATTTTGAGCCTTTCAAGAGCATATATTCTTTTCGTGCTCACTTTTTGATTATGAGTGTGTCAACATTGATTTGTTATTCTAGAACTTGCTTCGATTATACATGTCAAGACCACACCTTTGATTTGATATATAGAGATGGTAAAGGCACCTAGGTTTTAACCCACTTACTCCACTAAAAGCCCACCTTCATAATTAACCCCTAGTGAACCCCTTTTGATCCTAACAACCCTTTTTATTGACTCACCCACTAATATTAACCTACAACCCATTTTGTATTTGTTATCACCATTCCTTGACTCCCTTTTTGTCGAGATTTGATTTTGAACAGTTTCCTAACTATGTTCTATATTTCAGTTGTTAAAGTTATTTCTTCTTATTGTAATGAGTTGTTCTTAAAAAAATGAAGTATATTCAATATTAGCTTTATGTAATTGAGCTTATACGTTCAAATTCCACAACTTGAGAAGAAGCTCATGTTATTAGTATTACAAGCTTTCAATTGATGTAATTATTTAAGATTAGTTCATTTTTCTAGTTAGGTAATTTATCAGGTCACTCTCGATTCTAACCCTTTAATTCAGCCTTTTATCCACACCCTTAACCTATGCCCCGTTACAACCTTTTTTAAAGACCTTTTGATCTGTGTATCATCTCATTTTACAGTGGTGGAGATTTGATGTTCAGGTAAGCCTATGGGATTAACTTTTCATGTTTGACTTTTGAGTTCTTAATTTTAAACCTTAAACACTTTGAGTGATTTGAGTGAATCTTTAGTGAGGATGTCAACTCTTGTCAAGTCTGAATCAGAGGTAATTATTTAGGTAAGGGGAAACACCTAACGTTTTTCGGGCTATAAATGTATGACTTTGATTGTTTGAATCCTTAGGACCCTTTGAGTTAAATTATCAATGTATGAATTATCTTTGAATTATGATGAAACATTATTGATGAACATTATGAATCAGGGAAGTTCATTTTAATTGTGAGTTGAGAATATTACTTGAGGACAAGCAAATGCTTAAGTGTGGGGGTATTTGATAAATCATAATATGAACATATTTTAATCCCACATTTAGCATACTTTTGGATGATTTATTCCTTGAATTGTGTAAGGTGGTGCTCTTAATCCTTTGTTTTCATGTTTTATACTTAGAAGAGCATCGGAGGATGAAAAGAATGAGAAACAGGCCCAAAACAGAGTAAATAGGCCATATCACGAAATCAACACGGCCTGGGCCCAAGATCACACGGCCGTGCCTCATTAATAGACTCGAACACGGCCTGGCCACGATTCACACGGGCGTGTGCCATGGGCGTGTCCCTGACGTGAGAAAGAAGAGTTTCACTCAGATTTGGGTACTTAGAGGCAAAGAAAGCCATTCCAAGAGCCTATATAAACACCCTAGAGGCCAAAGCCATTCCAAGAGCCTATATAAACACCCTAGAGGCCAACCTTCGGGGGGGTCAAGCAAGGCCAAAGAGCCGAGCCAGAGGGATCAGAATTGTGGAATTTACTCGAAGAAAGCCAGTTGATTCATCTCAAGAAGCCGGAGTCATACTCAAGACGGAGGATCTCTCTTCAATTCCTTCAGGGGGCTTTAAGGGTTTCTTATGTTTTGTTTTATCTTTTCTTCTGAGATGTATTCTTTTATCATTATGAACTAAACCCTCAGATACCTGAGAGGGATGAAACCTAGATGAATCTTGTTATCGTTTGCTGAACTATATGATAAATACTTGATTTGTTCTGATTCTTGTTTTAATATATCTGGGATATTAATTTAAGTACTGATGTGCTTAGGTGGAGGAGCAAAAGTCCCCGCCTAAGAGTAGATCTACCATAATTAAGCGGAGTTGATCGCACGCCTAGACATAGGGTGACGAGATTTTATCGGATTAGGGTGAAACCTAATATGGGAGTCCATAAATCGAGTTAATACAGTTCTAGGGGTTTTAATTAGAAAGAGATTTCAATTAACCAACCTAGGGTTAGACATTAGTAGCCTCGACGGAGGTTATTAATATAACTTAGGGAATCCTACGGATCAAGTCAAGTGAATACATCGTCTGGTTCAGAGTTAGATAACAAGTGAAGTCTAGGTGGATTCTTCATCGAGTATTGTCTTAATCAATTGGTTTTTTTGCCAAAGTATTTTTCCCAAATTCATTCTCTTTGTCTTTGCATCTTTAGCTTAGTTGTTAGTTAATTTTAGATTAGATAAAAGTTCCTTTAATGCTTAGGCTAGATAATAAAAAGAGAGTTAGTATTGGTACTTTAGGTTCCTTTGGGTTCGACAATCCGGTCTTATCGCTAAGCTATACTACTGTTCGATAGGTGCGCTTGCCTCAAGTCATTATCACAGTTAGTTTCTAGGCTCGATCATTCTTTTTATAAATTTTTAAAACTCTGACATAACGATCAATACATCTATTCCAGACCTTAAAAACACAACACATATTAGCACAAAAATCATGCCAAAATGGTTCTAAATGTCATGCATCAATTACCTCATAAAATAAACATCAAAATGTCCCAAATAGCAGTCGCAAACATCATATTTTAAGTCCACAAACCATCAAGCTTAATAGGCATGCAATCAACTAAATATCATAACAAATCCGACATATAATATACAACATTGCCTTTTATTCCCAAAACACAAATAATAAAAGAACACCTACTGAAAACAACTAAAGCTTTGGCTTGCATCACCCCTCGAGACCACACCGCTCACACCGGCACTACTTATCTACAATGGTTAAAAAGGAGTGGGTGAGCTTAAAAAGCTCAGTGAGTGCTCGAAACAACCACTACGCAAAAAAAGTCACCATGCATCGACTAAGAAAACATGTAACATATTCACAACATATTTAACTCCAGTATCATATTTCACACATTTAATCATCTTCCATTTATACCATTACACATTTATCCCTTTAGCCACATGATTTTTTAAGCATATACCATAGCACATATAAACCATATTTAATCACATTCAATCAGTTAATAAGAGAGTTTGGCTCTTGACGTTATGAGAAATAATGTGGACTCTATCACCACAAATTGGATACACGGGTCTCAAGCACACCAATAATGACTAATAAAGTCGTACATGTCCCATAAGTGAAGTGTATAGCTAACACTCTCCAACACACCAAACACACATATCCCAGTGAATGGAACTTAGCTCACATTTCCTTATCTCTCTGAAAGCTCTTCATGGGCCTCAATGCCCCATAAACTACATCACAAAGATAAGTACTCACAAATCTATGGCATGCCAACTATATCCAACTGTCTCATAATAACACAAGGCTAAAATATCCACATTTTATCACATATTTACTTACTGATCTTCCAAACATATTCACTACATATACACATTAGTAGCACAATATAATCTTTATCACATGGCATGGATAACATACCCACATATTTACTATCACATGGCATGAACCCTCATTTTCACTTTCACGTCAGTCATCATAAGCTTATAGCATACGTCATAGCATTCATATATGTTCATAATTTCATAATTTCACAAGCATACATATACCACATTTAGTCATAGGTGTGAGAACAACTTACTCTTGAAATTTAGAGCAGGGGTTTAGGCTACCTCTAAATTCCCAATAACACAATGAATCATTTACGAGCAATGATTCCAAAACACTAACCAGAAATATGATTTCACCGAAAAGCTGAAAGCTTAGACAAGCTTTTATTTTCCTTTGTCTCTACTCGTTGAAGGTTCTATTGACTCCGACACTTCAATAAGACAAACCACATAAACATACAATCAACAATCAGTCATCAACTCACCTTAAACAATTAAAAATAATATCCTAAGCTACGTTCACTATTAATCGAAACCTTCGATATAGAAAACTTTAAATTCGAATATCTCAGCATACACTTAATATATTTTGCGCAAAACAAATTCCATTCATCTGCATACTCATCTACGACTAATTCCCAACCTTTAAACTACACAAAACTACACGTTTTAAGGTATCAACATTTTTCGACAAGTTTTGGCCATTATGACAAAAATTCATTAAAACTCGAGAAATTCTTAACGAAAATTCAAATTAGACTTAGAAACCTTCTAATCATGTTAAAAGAAGTTTAAAAACACTTTGAAACCACATTTTAATCCACAATCCCAAAATTCACCATTAACAACCAAAATTTTGGGTTTTATTTAAAACATGCATTTTAATGGCTAATAATTCTATTTAAAGAACTAAATAACATTTAGAACTATTAGAAAGGCAAATGGTTACCTTACATGCAAGAAAAATGAGCTTTGACGCAAATTCGAGAAAACCCACTCTTGAAGAAGATGATGAAATTAATAAGATTTTTGGGTGTATTCTTAATTTTAGTGGAGATTTATAGCTCAAAGGATGTTGAAAATCAAGAGTATTTAGGATTTGGAAGTAAAAATCAATTGGGAGAGATGAGAGAGCAAAAGGATGGCACAACTAGCAAAGAAGAGAGAAATAACTTGAATCATGTTGTAGATAGGGGTTTTTAGGTTCAATTTAAAATTTTGGTTAAACTGCTTTATAAAAAACTCTCAGTTTTGACTCATTGACAACTCAGTACCTTTTTTTTTAAATTAAAGGTATTTAAAATTCACTTTTAGAAATTCACTTAATTTCTTAATAGCCATTGTCGAAAACATTATCGATTACCAACCTTTCAAAATTTCGAGCACATGTAAGATAAAATTCCTAAAATACCTTAAAAAATTCTAGGCACAATTTTGGGGTGTTACAGAAGTTGCGAAATGAGATCACTAACTTCCAACAGATGGATGATGAGTCCTTGTATGAGGCATGGGAAATATTTAACGAAGCATTACATCATCACGGAATCTCGTATTGCATCCAATTAGAGACGTTCGATAATAGTCTCAATGCTTATACGAGGTTGGTAATAGACGCTTCTGCTAATGGTGCTTGCCTTTCTAAGTCTTATAATGAGATTTATGAAATCATTGAGAGAATTTCTAGCAATAATTATCAATTGCCAACAAATCAAGCAGCGTCAAGAAGACAAGTCATAGGAATACACGAAGGGGATGCTCTCACTTCACTCGCATCTCAAGTATCATCGACATCCTCAATGCTTAAAAACTTTACTACTAATGGGTTTAATAATTTTGCAGCCCAGCTACCAAATCATTTCGAAAATGTAGCCTATGTTTATTGTGGGGTAGGGCACTTGTTTGAAGAATGCCCATCAAACCTAGAATTCGTGTATTACATGGGTAACCATAACCAAAATCGAGGTAGGTAGGGACTGTAATCCAATTTCTATAGCCTATCTTGGTGAAACCACCTGAATTTCTCTTAGAGTAACCAAGTGGCTAGACCCAGTAACACTTACAGACAACCTAGATAGACCAAGACATTTGGATTTACCTAACAAGTTAAGAAATCACCATAAGCTGAACCGTTTAGTAGCCTAGAGAAACTATTGAAGGCATATATGACAAATAATGACACCACTTTAAGGATTTTGGAGAATCAAGTGGGTCAACTTGCAAATGAATTTAGGAACCGACCACAAGGTGCTTTGCCTAGTGATACGGAGAATCTAAGAAATTCGGAGAAAGAACACTGTAAAGCATTGACTCTAAGGAGTGGAAAGACGTTAGAGCCCAGTACTATCAAAGTTGAAGAAGAGCTAGCTGATGGTCGAGATAAAGTGGAAGTTCAACCAAATGTTGAAAATATAGCTTCACCAGAACCGAAATCTAGAATATTCGATAAGGTAACTTTGGACCCAGTCAATTTAGATAAACTAAAACCTTTGTTAGATGTAGAAGTGCCACAATAGACGAAGTGCACAGTTCAAGTTAAAAGTCCTCCACCACCCTACGCTTAAAGACTTCAGAAGTAGAAACAGGAAGTCCAGTTCAAGAAGTTCCTAGACGTACTCAAGCAATTTCATATCAACATCCCATTGGTAGAATCTCTTGGGCTGATGCCAAACTACGTCAAATTCATGAAGGATATTCTATCCAAGAAAGGGAGACTTGAAGAATTTGAGATGGTAACTCTAATGAAGGAATGCAACGTATATCTACAAGATAAACTACCCCCAAAAATGAAGGACCCTGGATATTTTATCATACCTTACCACATTGGAGCATCTTATTATGGTAAGGCACTATGTGATTTGGGTACGAGCATCAACTTGATGCATGTATTCATATTCAAAATGTTGGGGATAGGTGAGGTTAGACCAACTACAATTACAATTCAGTTAGCAAATAGATCCTTAGCACATCCGGAACGAAAAACCAATGATGTATTGGTATGTGTAGATAAATTTATTTTTCCTGCTGACTTTGTTGTCTTAGACTCTGAAGCAGATAAAGCAGTGTCAATCATCCTAGGTAGGCATTTCCTAGAAAATGAAAGGACCCTTATTTATGTACAAAAGGGCGACCTTACCATGTGTATTCAGGACGACCAAGTAACGTTCAATGTTTTTAAGTCTATGCGATTTCTGGACATGGTTGATGATTGTTCTACAGTATCCGAGTTAGAAGAGTTAGCTATAGAATGGGGACCCGAATCTGTTGAGGACATAGTGAAATAAATCCTTGACATCAAACCCTTCAAGTGATGAGGAGGTGGGGGAATATTTAGCTTCAATAAAAGCTAACCAAAGGGGATTTAATCTACAATACCACTTTGAATCTTTGGAATTAGAGAGCAGAGATTATGTCTAGCCAAAAGCATTGATCGATGAGCAACCTAAATTGGAACTTAAGATACTTCCTTCACACTTAAAATATGTTTATTTAGGTGACGCTTCTTTGCCTATGATTATTTTAGCAGAGTTAATTGAAGAGTAGGAAGAGAAACTTATTTTAGTGTTGAAACAATTCAAAAAGGCAATCGAATGGACCATAGCCGATATCTGTGGTACAAGTCCATCTGTGTGCATGCACAAGATCATCCCAGAAAATGGTGAGAAAGGAACAATTGATGGACACTAGAGACTGAACCCCATTATGAAAGACGTGGTAAATAAAGAAATCATGAAGTGGTTAGATACAAGTATAATTTACCCCATCTCAGACAGTTCATGGGTAAGTCTGGTCTAGTGTGCGCCAAAGGAAGGAGGCATTACAGTCGTAGAGTACAAAAAATGAGTTAATATCGACCAAAACAATTATGGGATGGAGAATTTGCATAGATTACCATAAATTGAAAAAGACGACTCGAAAAGATCAGTTTCCTTTGCTATTCTTGGATCAAATGTTGGATAGACTCGCAGGGCAAGACTATTACTATTTTCTCGATGGATACTCAGGGTACAACCAAATCAAGTTAGCATTGGAGAACCAACACTAAACAACATTATCATGCCCATATGGTACATTTTCCTTTACACATATGCCATTTGATTTAAGCAATGCACCTACTACATTCGAAAGATGTATGATGGCAACTTTTACTGACATGGTGGAAAAGTTTTTGGAAGTGTTTATCGATGATTTTTTAGTGTTTGGAGACACCTACGACGGTTTCTTAGTCAATCTAGCCAAGGTACTGAGGCGATGCAAAAAAAAAAAAAAGAACCTTGTACTCAATTTGGAAAAGTGTCATTTCATGGTACGAGAATGTATTATTTTAAGGCACCGAATAATGAGACAAGGGATCGAGGTAGATAAAGCAAAGGTAAATGTCATTGAGAAACTCCTACCTCCAAATCTATGAAGGGTGTTAGAAGCTTTTTGGTACATGTCAGATTCTATTGGAGATTTATCAAAAACTTCTCCAAAATTACTAAACCTTTATGCAAATTTTTGGAGAAGGATACAACATTCAACTTTGGTGAAGAATGTTTGAAATCTTTTAATAGTTTGAAGAAACAACTAGTTTCAGCACCAATTATTGTCACAACGGATTACGAATTTTCATTTTAATTAATGTGTAACGCAAGCGACTTCGCGGTAGAAGTTGTGATGGGCCAACGAATGAACAAATTTTTTCATCCCATCTACTACACAAGTCAGACTCTAACGGGATCTCAATTGAGCTATATGGTAAAAGAAAAGGAATTACTTGCTATAGTATTTTCTTTTAACAAGTTTTGATCTTATCTTGTAGGTTCCAAAGTGACTGTCTATACAGATCATTCGGCAATTAAATACATGCCAAGATAGATGCTAAACCAATATTGATTCAATAGGTACTTCTACTTCAAGAGTTTGATCTAGAAATTTAAGATCAAGAAGGGGTAGAAAATTAAGTAGTAGATCACTTATCCAGATTGGAGTCGCAAGAAGGAACTTCTCTGCTTATACCATTCAGGAGACATTCCCAGACGAACACATACTTAAGATAAATCACGTCCATAACACCCATTGGTTTGTTTATTTTTCTAACTATTTCATTTGTGGTTTGATGTCGCTTGATAAGACATATCAACAAAGGAAAATAAATTCCACAATGTGAAATACTACTTCTGGGAAGAGCCATACTTATTGAAACAGTGCGCAGATCAAATGATTAGGAGATATGTGGCAGAAAATGAGGTACAAGATATCTTATATCATGGCGATACAACTCCAACTAGAGTACACTTCGGAGGATCATGTACTACGGCTGAAGAATTGCAAGTCGAGTTCTTTTGGCCAACTCTATTCAAATATCTGTATGCCTACATAAAGATTTGAGATCAATGCTTAAAATAATAAGCCACCCCTTCTCTCATAATTATCTCTAAATTGTCTCAAACACTAGACTCAGTCTATCCAAAATATTCTCTGAAAATAAGTTTAAGGGAGTTGAGAAGAAGTATCAAATTCTCAAATTTGTAGTACATAGAGTAATATGCTTAAACAAAGAAATAACTTATGTACTCAAAAGAAATAGATGTACAAAGAGCTTGTGTACTCAAATGAAAAATGAGTTGGTGAATTTGAAGGTATTTATTTCGAAGGTCCGATGCAAGCCGAGTCTAGGGTTTTTAGCTTAAAATTATCTATCTTTTACCTACCCCTAATGTAACACCCCTCACCCGTATTCAATGCCAGAATAGGATTATGGAGCATTACCGGACTTATAACACATTTAAACATATATTTCACATACAATTCATTCACAACCAATCATTTTGTCCTTAACGCGAGCCTACAAGGCCCTAAACATGCATTAGGAGTGGTTCGGGACTAAACTGATAACTTCAGAAACTTTTTTTTGAACATTTAGAAAATTTTCTCAAAAACAGGAGACACACGCCCATGTGACCATGCCGTGTGTCTCACACGGTGAAAGACACGCCTGTGTCACAGGCCGTGTGGACATTCGAAATGGAAGCACATGGTCGTGTCCCAGCCCATGTCTGACCTCGTGTAACTCTCTAACTTGGGTCACATGGTCAACACACATGCCCATGTGGCTAGCCCGTGTGCCCTACAAATGGCCATACATGCCAGTGTGCTAGGCTGTGCGCTAGGCCATGTCAAACCTGTAGGGTATATGGACTTTTACCACACGGCTAGGTCACACGCTCATTTGTGAGGTCGTGTGGAGCATACTGAATTGGTTTCTTTTTCAACACCAGGGGACACACGACCATGTATATGACTGTCTATCACACACGGCTGAGACACACGCCCGTGTCTCTACCCATGTGGACAAAAATAGGCCATTTACCAGGCAATTTTGCCACCCAAACTTGCATGTACCTACACCATATCAATTGGCACCAACACATAACATATAGAAGCCTTTAAACCAACCAATTCAAACATAAATCATGCACATTCTATACTTCTATTTTACATATACAAAAATAACCAAAACATGCCATACCATTTGTACCAAACTTTACTTTCTTAAATCATCAATATGACCATTATCAGCTATGCATCATTTGATCTATTTTCTCAAGCATGTCTATCAATCAAAACTTGGGTATTAGATATCTATTATGCTAATTATCTACAAGCATCACATGCCCAACTTTCTAAACATCACACAAGCCATATACACATATATATACATTATTCAAACATACCAAGATAAGCCAACTTTCATGGCTATATAAACAACCAAATCACTTACATTTACAAACCGTTTCAAATAAAAAATTCATTACTAACATATAACCAAAATGACCAAAGTCTTTATACATGCCATATACTCAAAAAATAAGTTCAAAAGTACCAAATTGATAATTAGATAGTGTGACAAAGTCTCCGACGATCCCCAAATCTAACCTAGCTTTGAAATCTCTATAAAACACAAAAAATTTAAACAAAGTAAGCTTTATAGCTCAGTAAGCTCGTATGAAATAAACTTAAACTAATCATATATACACAAATCATCAATTTGAACATATCAACATGTAATTCATGTTAACTAACAAACCTTTCGCATGTTTAATCATATGCTTATATGTGCACTTCACAATTTCTTCGATTTAAAGCTTATACGGTTCATGTACATACCTGTACTGTAACACCCCTAACCTGTATTCATCGTCGAACTAGGGTTATGAGGCATTATTGGTCGAATCATAACATTTAAACAATCATTTCTCACACATCAGCATATCATAGTTAATCAATAACCCAAAGTCCCTTTAGAAGGTCTATGTGACCTTAAATATGCTTTAAAGAAGGTTCGGGACATGGTGTGTATGGCTCGTGTGCAAGTTTGACTTGCTTCGAATTGGGACATTGAAGGACACGGTCGAGACACACGCCCGTGTACTCGACCGTGTGGGCAATTATAGGCCATTTACAAAGCCAAATTACCACCCATTTTGGGTCATTCCTACAAGCATCACTCTATACTCAATTCATGCCCAATTACTGGTCAAAACCCTACCAAAACATACACAATTCATGCTACAATATCCTCATTCATTTTCATATATAATTCCAATTGAAAACATGTCCATTTCATGAACTAAATCTATACCAAAAGCATATGATTCACATCTCATTTCAAACCATTTCAAACATGCAATATTTTCACCATCTCATCTACCAAATCAAGTATGAAACATACTATTTCTATTTCACTAAAGCATACCATAATGGCCATTCACACAAGACCATATATACACATCACACACACCATTTTCACATGGCAAAACATATACCAAAATCAATCCAAAGTCTCATCCATTATCAAGCCATATCACATGACAAGATTTATACATCTCAGAACATTCCACAACCTCACTAGCCTATACATGCCATATACCATAAATACCACTTTCAAAAGGTACCAAAATAGATGTACGATAGTGTGATTGAGTCACTGACGATCTCCGGATCCGAGCTAGCTTTAAATACCACTGTAAAACAGAGAAAGACTTCATACAGTAGGCTTTATAGCTTAGTAAGTTCATAATATAACACAATTAACTCAACAATTCAAATTCAATATGCAAAATTAACTATCACTTAGTTCAATTCATATTACTACTCAATCTCATCCATGGATATTACTCACTTTCATACCATATCTATAGGTTCATATACAAGCATTTATAATGCTACTCAATCCAACTCTTTTCATCATTCATTCTCATAATCTTTCATCTATGTCATACACAATATCATCAACCACATAGGTTTTGTACATACCTGTACCATCACATATTTATCTATCACATTTACCAATTCAATGCTCGATGCCATAATTCATTCGATCCTCTTTAAACGTTTGATGAATTCCCACACTTAGTGCCAATTAATTAGCTGAAGCTATAATAATAACTAATGGCTCGAAACTAACTATTATTTCGATAAAGGCAAGGGCACCTATCGAACAGTAGTGTACTTGTGGTGAGTCCGGAATATCGAATCCTCAAGGACCAAGAGTACTAGTATTAACTATCTTTTTATTATCTAGCCTAATAATTAAGGGGATTCATTTTTAATATAAAATTAACTAACTAATTTAACTAACTATGAACACGACAGAGAGTAAATTGGAAGATACTTTTGGACAACTTATATGAGATAGGCAATACCTAAGAAAGAATCCACCTAGACTTCACTTATTACTTTTGATTCAAATGATTTATTCACTTGACTTATTCCGTAGAAATCCCTAATTTATGTTAATATCTCTTTCAAGACTAGAAACAACTGACTCTAGGTTGATTAATTGAAATCTCTTTTTAATTAAAACCCCTATTGTCGCTTTAACTCGATATATGGATTCCCTTATTAGATTTGACTCTAATTCGGAAAATTTTCGTCACCCTATTTCTAGGGTTCCAATTAACCCCGCTTAATTGTGTTGATCTTCTCTTAAACAAGGACTTTTGCTCCATTGAATAAGCACATTCGACTTGAATCAATAACCTGAATTATCAAAACAAGAATAAGAACTCACAATTAAGAATAAAAATAAGTATTTATCTTATAAATCAAATAATAATAAGATCTGTCTTAGGTTTCATCCCCTCAGGTATTTGAGAGGTTTAGTTCATACTGATAGAGGGAAACATATTAGAATGGGGAAAACAACAAAACATAAGAAAAACCCAAAAACTTCTAAAGAACTTGATAGGGGATCCTCAGTCTTGATGGAGATCCTTCTCCTAAGCTGTTCCAAACGGCTGCCTTGGAGTATTTTCTCCTTCTACTCGACGTCTATTCGACGTCCTGTCGACTTCCCCTTTTAGGTTGCACCCTAGGGTGTTTATATAGGCTTTCGAGATGCCTTACTTGGCCCACAAGTATCCTATTCCAAATAGAATTCATCCTAGTTTCGGCAGGGACACGCCCGTCTGACACGCCCGTGGTCTGCCCGTGTGCAATGGTCAAGGCCATGTAGGTCCATTTTGTCCCTTTTTGGCCTGTTTCTCGTTCTTTTCGACTCCTTAAGCTCTCCTGAATATAAAACATGAAATTAAGAGATTAGGAGCATCGAATTTATTAAATTCAATGGAAAATCATCCAAAGTTAAGCCAAGCATGGGGTTAAAATATGTGTAAATTATGGTTTATCAATAACGCACACTTAGTGCCATCACATTAAATCAAATTTGTCTCGGTATCGCACACGTAGTGCCAAATAATACAACCGATGCTTTGTTTATCTTGCACACTTAGTGCCACATATCTTCGAACTCACATTTCACATTACCAAACTCCACAATCACATTTCCATTCATTTCATCACATATGAACATTGTTTAAACAATATGTATTATACACGAACTTATCTCAACGTAGAAACAAGGATACTAGTCGATCAATCGAGCACTTTGTTCTTGCCTCGATCTAAGCCCAAATTTCTCTTTTCTTGGTCTATATTATATAAATTCAACTCATTCAATCTTATCTTTACTCAATTCAATTCACAAACACACAATTAAGGTATTTTGCACTTTAGCCCTTATAATTTCACACTTTAGCATTTTAGTCATTATTTCACAAATTCATCAAATTCACAAAATCCAATTTCATCCATGCTTAGCCGAATTACCATAATATTTCTCAATTAAATCCCAAAAATGCATTTTTACTCAAAATCACTTTTAAAAAATATGTATATCGATCATCAAACACTTAGTTTTCATCATCAAATATCACAAAGCTGACAAAATCAACAACGGCATAACTCAAAATCATCATCAATTTCATGAATTAGAACACGGGCTAGCTAGTACTCAAAACAACATTCACAAAAATGTAGAAATCATCAAAAACCGAGTTAAAAACATACTTTAATCAAGAACAACAATGGTCGAACCCTACAACCACATTTTCCTCTTCTTTTTCTCTTAATATTCGGTTATAAGGATGATGATAACACATAATTTTTGTTTTGGTTTTATTTAATATACTTTAATAACCAATTTACAAATTTAACCTTGTTATTAAACCATTTAAACACCTTAATAAATGTCCATTTATGACCATTCCCACTATCAATGGTCTAATAACAACATAAGGACCTCTCATTTAATAAGACATAACATTTAAGCACTTTTACCTACTAGCACATAGCTTTTGGCATTTTGCGCAATTAGGTCCTTTTTCATAAATCGACACACAAACAATAAAATTCACACAGAACTTTCACACATACTTTATCACATACCATAAACATTAAAAAATAATATTAAATTATTTCTCTAACCTCAGATTTGTGGTCCTAAAAACACTGTTCCGACTAGGGTCTAAACCGGGCTATTACAACTCTCCCCCTTTAGATATTTTCATCCCCGAAAATCTTACCAATGAATAGATTCAGATATTGCTCTCTCATAGATCCTCAGACTCCCACGTAGACTCTTCAACCCTGTGTCTGTGCCACAACACTTTCACTAAAGCAATTTTCTTATTTCTCAACTCTTTGATTTCACGAGCTCGAATTCAAATCGGTTCTTCACTATACGATAGATCAGACTGAATCTCAACTTTAGTAGGGGCAATCACGTGCGATAGGTTGGATCTGTATCGTCAAAGCATCGATACGTAAAACACATTATGAATCTTCTCTAGCTCAGGTGGCAACAACAATCTATAAGCAACCGGCCCGATACGTTCAATAATCTCATACGGCCCGATTAATCTCGAACTCAACTAGCCTTTTCTGCTGAATCGGAGTACTTTCTTCCGTGGAGATACTTTCAAAAACACTTTATCACCGATCTCAAATTAAATATCTGATTCCGCTTTTAAACTACTTCGAATCACTTTCACTTTTTGCTCAGTCTATTTGATCAAAGCTACACCGTGATTCTTATTCTCACTAAGCTCAATCCAGTGCAATGGTGTTCTTCATTTATGACTATAAACAGCCTCATATGGTTCCATTTTAATGTTTGATTGAAAGTTATTATTATACGCAAATTCAATCAACAGCAGGTACTTTTCCCATGTACCTTCAAACTCAAGAATACAACATCTCAACATATCCTCGAGAATTTGAATTGTAATATCCCGATTTAGGGGCTAGTCAAAATAGTGATTTCGGGATCACTAATCCGAGGTTAGAGAAAATTATTTTCATGTTATTTTATGTGTTATAACATGTTTATAAGGATGCATGGAAATTTTTGTGCTTTAATTTTAGCGATTTCATGTTTAATAGCGAAAAAGGACAAAATCGCATAAAGTGCAAAAGTTCTATTATACAAGGTACATGTACCTAACAGCCATAGAATGTTAAAGTGGCGGTATTCAAAGTGCAATTAGACCAATAATAAAGGGTTGGCCGGCCATGTGGACAAGGGAGACAAGAGCATTTATTTTTGGTCAATAGTTGGTGATATTAGTTGACAAAATGAATAAAATAAGATGAAATAAGCCAAGGCTATCATTTTTTCATTTTATTTTCTTCTCCAACCGAAAATATCAACATAAGGAGGGCTTTGAAAGCTTGAACATTCCAGGAACTCATTTTCTTTACAAGTAAGTGATTTTGATGGTTTTAGTTGATAATTTTTGTACTTTTGGAGTCCCCAAAGCTTAAGCTAGCTAATGAGGGGACTAATTTGCAATATGGTTGAAAGTCTAGGAACTTGCCATGAGAGAGTTTATGTTGGTTACTGAGTTTTTATGGAAGAAAATGAATGTTGGGAAGATGAGAAACAACTTTTGTGAAAGGTCTTGTCATGAAAACACCTAATTAGGACTAAGATGCAAATGTGATAGTTTGTTCATTAATGCATGAAATAGTTGGAATTGTGAATAATTGTAAGAGGATTAAATATTCAACTAGGCTTGTTTAATAAGAAAATATGATGAAAAGTGATTTACGAGCCTAGGGGCAAAATCGTAATTTTGCCAAAGTATAAGGGCAAAATAGTCATTTTTGCCTAAGTGTAGATTATGATTTATTATGATTTATAAGTGATTAAAAGAGTAAATTCTATTGTTCTAGACTAGAGAAAATGAGATTCAGACCTAGAACGGGAGAAAAAAGACATGGATAAATAGGTCCCTTTCTACCCTTTCAATATTGAGGTAAGTTCGTGTACAAATGTTGCAATTACGTGCGGGATATTTAATATTCCAATGCTGTATGGAATGCATATTTACTCTATGAATGTATTAAGTATGTTTTGACAAGATGTCAAGAGAATTGAATCTAGGAATAGTGGGAATGCAAATAGCATGATATGATGATAGTTAAGGTCCCGTGTAAGACCATATTAGAATATGGCCTCGATGTGGGATATTGAATAAGACCATGCCAGGGACATGACATCGATATGATATTTGATGGAAGACCCTATAGGATGCATGAAGTCGATGTGATGTTATGTGTATGAGACTCAAGAATGTTATTTAACAATTTGAGTGATTCAACAAGTATGTTGAAAATGAGAAAGTATGTGGTTGTACCACGAGAGGTACAGGTATGCGTTAGAATTAAATTGTGGCGAATTTGGTATATGATGAACCCATAGTGGTTTATGTGCAAACGATGCATTTTATATACACATTGTTGTTGCTAATTGATGCATGGCATAATTGAGAACATGTGTGATTCAAGTGGATTGAATGTGGTAGTTATTGAATAGTTTTCGTATGAACGACAAAATAGAGATGTGAATGTGTAATAACAACACTTGATGGTGGGCTATGTGCGATACCACCGTAACTATCTATTTGGTGGGCTAAGTGCGAAAGCACCGAGTGATTTGGCATTGTGACTGGTTTAGTGATAAATTATGATGTGTTGTGTGTAACAGACCAATATTGACGCTAATCGGAACGGTGGTTTCGGGACCACGAATCCGAGCCCGAGAAATATTTTAATATTATATTTTGTGTTTATTATATGTGATTTAGTGAGTGTGAAAGTTTCATAGAAAAATTTAGTCGTTTAAGTGCTTAATTTGATAAAAAGGATTTAATCGTGAAAAGCGTAAAAGTCGCATGCTAAGGTGAAAGGTACTAAATTGATTGTGGCTTTTTAAATGGATGTTCTAAAAGGGCAATTAGCCTATATACAACAAAGAGGAACGGCAATGGGCCACTCCAATTACAAATTATATGTTAGTTTAATTTTATTATAAAGTTATATTAGTGTATTTATAAATAATGTTAATATATATATGTGTTAAATACAACATTAAATAATAAAAACAAGTGGGAAGAAAGAGAACATACCTTGTTCTTCTTCTTGGCCGAATGTTGGAGGAAGAAAACTCCATTGTTGAAGCTTTATTTTCGGCAACTTAGGGAGCTTGATTAAGGTATGGTCGGTTTTTAGTTTTTGAAAATTTTTACGTTTTTGAGATCGTTGCTTCATATATTACCCGACCCATGCCTAAATTTTTGAAAATATTATGTATATAGGATTCGGCCATTAACATGCTTGGATGGTTTTGATATTTGATGGATTTAGATTAAATATATGTTAAAGATTTACAAGTTTTGTATTGAAGTTTTTGGTGATTTTGAGTAAACAGGGCTAAATTGAAAAAAATAAATTTGTGAAGAGTTAAAATGACAAATAAATGAAATGCATGGACACACATAGCTATGGGGAAGATTCGGCCTAGCTATGGTGTTAGGAAATTTTGCATATTTTGAGTTTTGTGTAAATAGGACCAATTTGTAAAAATGGGAAACATTAGGGGCAAAATGGTAAATTGCCCATTTGTGTGTTTTGGGACTAAATTGAGATGAAATGCAATTAAATGAGCTAAATTTTAATGTGTTTTAGATCAAGAGCAAAGAAAAACGGAATTAGACCGGGGAAAGAAGAAGGTTCTCGAATAGCCGATTCGCACGGACTATCAACAACCGAGGTAAGTCCTTTAGCTAAAATATGTCAAAGAATTAATTATGATTATATTAAATAGTAAGAATTGATGAATTTTAGTACCTATTTATAACATGGCCGAATGTATATAGGTATACTAGGTTGATGATTAAAGTTGGTTATGTGATGTGAATTGTTGGATTGTATAATGATATAATGACTTTATTGGTTTAATGTGAGCAAGCTCAATTGAATTGGACTTATACATATAATAGTTATGAAGTGTGTTTGGAACGTTTAAATTACATAGATATGTTTCGGGCTTTCACGCCTAGCAAGCTTTGTGCCGGTGTTACTTTTCGGGCTTTCACGCCTAGCAGGCTTTGTGCCGGTGTTACTTTTTGGGCTTTCACGCCTAGCAGGCTTTGTGCCAGTGTCACTTATCGTGCTTTTACGCCTAGCAGGCTTGATGCCGGTGATGTGTTTTACAAAAGAGAAATCGAATTTTTGTTCAAGGCAAATTAAAGCTAATTTATTGAGTTAACGGCTCAGGTAAGCATGTAAGGTATGTTATGCTTAATATTACTTGAGTCGAATTAATATTATGAGAATTGTGTTATATGTGTTTGAAGCTAATATTGATGGGTATGATATGATGGATTTCGAGGTTGAATGCACTATTATGGAAATTCGGTCTTCAAATAGAAATGTTAAAAGTAAAGGAAATTTTAGTACGATAGTACGGTTGATACGAATGCTTTATTTATACGATTTGGAGTAAATGTGATTACAAACATACAAGTTGAATTATTTTTAATTTAAATGTTTAATGTTTGAATACTATATTATTAGGAGCTTAGGACTTACTAAGCTAGTAAGCTTATTTCTGCGAAATGTTTCCTCTGTTTTATAGATTAGGTGCAAGCTACAAGCTCGTCGGGATCGTTCAGAAAGTCGTCCACACTATCAAACTATTTTGGTACTCTTTCATTTTGGTTTTCGAATGAAGGCATGTATAGGAAAGACTTTGACTTTGTTTTGATGAAAACTTTTGGTTCATGTATATAATAGCCATGCGAATATGGCTAAATTTTTAGTTAAGTATGCTTTTTGTGCTTTTGATACAAATGTCGGTTCATGATGGTAATGTTTGTGCATTTTTAATCGAGGTTTAATCGTTTTTGATAAGGAAATGTATGTTTACGAATTGAACCTTTGAATTAGGTATTGTGGTAAGTAACCAATGGTACACTCGATTATATGGAACCATAGTTGTGTTTGGTTAATAAATCGATGATGTTAGGATATTACGCGAATGTTTTGGGTATAAGTTAATTTGCATAAATGATTAAAATGCATGGACAGTATGAGTTGTATGTGGGTATGTTCGGTTATAAACTAGTTAATCATATTTTGCAATGAAATAGTTTTTAGTTAGCAGCAGTGATGTGATTTTGAAAAATCACCAAAAATAGGATAAATTGAATTAGAAAGTGAATAAGATATAGAATTAAATCTTATTGTGTCTATTTTTATATGAAAGAAACAGAGTAGGCAAAGAAATTTTATATTATGAGATATTTAAATTTTAGTGAGACTTGTTCTGAATGAATTTGTGATACCCTGTTCTGTCTTGGAAAAATTGTTAAAAATTGTAAAAAAATAATTATGGATCATAGTTTATATGTTTAGAATCCTTAATGAGTCTATTTTTTATTGGAATAAACAAGAACATTATTTAAATTTTTTACAATGAGATAACTAGGTTTTTGTAAAGATAGGTCAGAATTATCAAACAGTGATATAGGGGTAACTTTGATGAATAAACTGTACTAATTGGCCACATGAAAAATTTTGGAAATATTATCGTAGAAATTTATATGAGTCTAGTTTCAAGGAAAATTTACGGATCTAAATTTTGAGTTTTGTAACTCGAGTTATGGTCAATTTAGTCAGCATAATGCAGTTGGACAGCTTTAAATTTTTATGCCCCAAATTAGTAGTCAAGTCTAGTAATGCCACATACTCGACTCCGGCAAAGGTTTCGGGTAAGGGGTGTTACATTTGATTGGTATCAGAGCCAGGTTTAGTCGATTCTAGGACTACTGTAGCGCGTGTGAGTCTAGCTATACATGCCTTTATCATATATTGATAGTGTGGTGACTTCTGACAGCCTGAATTTTGTTTTATATAGCAAATGGACACTGATCCTGAAAGAGCCGTAGTAGATGATGTAGAGAGTGTAGCGCCTGACCGTGCACACGGATCAGCGCCGGTAGACTCTCGACCTGTTTCGGGTAGTTACGAGGGGGAGACTAAACAAGCCTTTTATCACATGATGAATGAGTGGTTTACCCAGTTCATTCAAACTAACCCGGCTGTACACCAACCTCCACCCCCGAATAATCCAACTCCGATTCCACCAGCACCCCCGATTATAGATCAAATGAGATCTAGTAGGCCTCCAGTTGATAAAATCTGAAAATTTGGGGCCGAAGAATTTAAAGCCAATGATAATGATGACGCAGAGCGAGCCGAAATGTGGCTTGATAACACTATTCGGGTACTTGATGAGCTATCTTGTACTCCAGATGAATGTTTGAAGTGTGCTATATCTTTACTGCGGGACACTGCATATCACTGGTGGAATACGCTAGTATCAGTAGTTCCGAAAGAAAAAGTGACATGGGATTTCTTCCAGAATGAATTCCGTAAGAAATACATCAGTAAAAGATTCGTTGATCAAAAACGAAAAGAATTCCTTGAACTGAAATAGGGGCGAATGACCGTGACGGAATATGAACGGAAATTTGTCAGGCTCAGCAGATATGCTAGAGAGTGTGTTTCTACTGAAGCTATTATGTGCAAAAGATTTGAAGATGGCCTGAATGAAGATATAAAGATGTTTGTTGGCATTCTTGAAATTCAAGAGTTTGTGACTCTAGTTGAGCGGGCTTGCAAAGCTGAAGAGCTCGGGAAAGAGAAAAGGAAGGCTGAGACAGAAGCTAGAGACATTCGTAAAAGATCTTCGGGTAAGGTCTTTCATCCCACATCCAAGAAGTTCAGAGATGACTACAACCGACATAAAGCTACTACAGATCTACCTAGACGGGATCGACCTCCTGTGGGCTCCCGAGCTACCTCGATGGCCAGTGTTGGTAACGTTCCACTGAATCGAGTTGAATGCAAGCACTGTGGGAAATGGCATTCTGGGAGCTGTAGATTTCATGATCGGTCCTGCTTTAAATATGGATCGTCAGATCATTTTATTAGAGAATGTCCGATGTTAGCTGAGCAGAATACAGTTCAGAACATTAAGCCGAGCAACACGACAGTGCGAGGCAGACCATCCAGACACTCAGGCAATGTAGGTGGTAGTCAGAAAGGAACGAAGAACACTACAGTTCGATCTGAGGCTAGAGCTCTAGCTAGAGCTTATGCTGCACGAGCCAGAGAGGATGCTTCCTCCCCCGACGTCATTACCGGTATTTTCACCCTTTATGATACTACTGTGATTGCACTAATTGATCCTGGTTTGACTCATTCATATGTGTGTGAAACTTTAAAATTCGGTAAGACTCTGCTAGTTGAGTCTACCGAGTTTGTGATTCGCGTGTCCAACCCTTTGGGTAGATGTGTGCTTGTTAATAAAGTGTGTAGAGGTTGCCCGTTGATGATTCGGGATTATTGCTTCCCAGCTGATTTAATGTTGTTGCCCTTTGACGAATTTGATATAATCTTGGGTATGGACTGGTTAACTTCACATGAAGCAGTAGTGGATTGTAAAAGAAAGCTTATTGATCTGAGATGTCAAAATGGTGAGACCATCAGAATAAAATCCTGTGATGTAAATGGGTTTCCTACAGTAATATCTTCGATGTTAGCTCGGAAGTATGTAAGAAAGGGATGTGAAGCTTATTTGGCTTATGTACTGGATAATAAAATGTCCGAGAAAGAAATTGAATCTGTATCAGTCGTATGTGAATACCTCAATGTGTTTCCTGAAGAACTACCGGGTTTACCACCAGTACGAGAGATTGAGTTCGGCATTGAATTAGTATCGAGGACGACTCCGATTTCGATAGCTCCGTATCGGACGGCACCTACTGAGTTAAAAGAATTGAAAGCACAGTTGCAAGAGTTGACAGATAGAGGCTTTGCACGACCGAGCTTCTCTCCTTGGGGTGCACCGGTTTTATTTGTGAAAAAGAAAGACGGGACTATGCGAATGTGTATCGACTATCGGCAATTAAATAAAGTAACTATAAAGAATAAGTACCCATTACCTTGGGTTGACGACTTGTTTGATCAGTTGAAGGGGGCTTCAGTATTTTCGAAGATAGATTTGAGATCGGGCTATTATCAGTTGCGAGTCAGAGATACAGATGTACCAAAAACTGCATTCCGAACGAGGTACGGACATTTTGAGTTTTTGGTTATGCCTTTTGGACTCACTAATGCACCTGCTGTTTTTATGGATCTAATGAATCGAGTCTTCAGACAGTTTTTGGATCGGTTTGTTGTAGTGTTTATTGACGATATACTGATCTATTCCAAAAATGAAACCGAACATGCTGAGCATTTGATATTAATGCTACAAACTTTGAGAGATCAACAACTGTATGCGAAGTTTAGTAAGTGTGAGTTCTGGATGAATGAAGTTAGCTTTTTGGGCCATGTTGTTTCAGCATCAGGTATTCGGGTGGATCCAAACAAAATAGTAGCTATACTCGATTGGAAACCATCAAAGAATATTTCTGAGGTCTGAAGTTTCCTAGGCCTGGCGGGATATTACAGACGATTTGTAAAGGGTTTTTCTGTAATAGCTACACCTTTGACGAAACTCCTACAGAAAGATGTCAAGTTTGAGTGGTCGGAAAGGTGTCAGAAAAGTTTTGAGCAGTTGAAAGCCCTTCTAACCGAAGCTCCAGTGTTAGTCCAGCCTGAATCGGGTAAAGAATTTGTTGTTTTTAGTGATGCTTCCTTGAATGGGTTGGGTTGCGTTTTAATGCAGGATGGCAAGGTTATAGCCTACGCTTCGAGACAATTGAAGCCGCATGAGAATAATTATCCGACTCACGATCTGGAACTAGCGGCCATTGTTTTCGCATTGAAAATTTGGCGTCACTATTTATTCGGCGAGAAATGTCACATTTATTCAGATCATAAAAGTCTAAAATATTTGATGACTCAGAAAGATTTAAATTTGAGACAACGCAGATGGTTAGAATTGCTGAAAGACTATGAATTAGTGATTGACTACCATCCAGGAAAAGCTAACGTTGTTGCAGATGCGTTAAGTCGAAAATCATTGTTTGCTCTTCGTGTAATGAACGCACAGATAACTCTGTTTGGTGATGGTTCGATTATAGCTGAGTTACAAGCAAGACCGATGTTTACTCAAAAAATTTGTGATGCACAGAAAGTTGATAAAGATTTGATTGCTAGTCGAATTCAATGTGAAAAAGGTGCAGAATCAAATTTTCAGATTGATGCAAATGATTGTTTGAATTATAAAAGCCGAATGTGTGTTCCAAAGAACTCAGATTTGATACCGATGATTCTGAGTGAGGCCCATAGTGGTCGACTATCGATACACCCGGGTAGCACTAAAATGTATAACGATTTGAAACAGTTCTATTGGTGGCCTGGCATGAAACGAGATATATCTGGGTTTGTTTCCAAGTGCTTAATCTGTCAACAAGTAAAAGCTGAGCATCAGGTACCGTCCGGACTACTTCAAACAATCATGATACCTGAATGGAAATGGGATAGAATTACAATGGATTTTGTATCCGGTCTTCCTATGACACCGAGTAAGAAAGATGCCGTATGGGTTATCGTTGATAGACTGATTAAATCAGCTCATTTTGTACCGGTACGTACCGACTATTCACTTGATAAGCTTGCCAAATTGTATGTGTCGCAGATTGTAAGGTTGCACGGTGTACCGAGTTCCATTGTTTCAGATAGGGACCCGAGATTCACATCGTGGTTCTGGAAGAAATTGCAAGATGCTCTAGGTACTAAACCTCATTTTAGTACAGCCTTCCATCCGCAAACAGACGGTCAGTCTGAGCGAACTATTTTGATACTTGAGGATATGTTGAGATGTTGCATTCTCGAATTTGAAGGTACGTGGGAACGATACCTACCTTTGGTTGAATTTGCTTACAATAATAGCTTCCAATCTAGTATAAAAATGGCACCTTATGAAGATTTATACGGGCGAAAATGTTGCACACCGTTGTATTGGACTGAGCTCAGTGAAAATAAGATACACGGGGTTGATTGGATTAAAGAAACAGAACAGAAGGTGGTTGTTATTAGGAGTAATTTGAAAGCTGCTTCGGATCGTCAAAAGTCCTATGCCGATTTGAAACGTAAGGACATTGAATTTCAGGTCGGAGATCGGGTGTTCTTAAAAGTTTCTTCGTGGAAGAAAATACTCCGATTTGGTCGGAAAGGCAAGTTGAGTCCGAGATTTATTGGACCGTATGAAATCATCGAGCGTATAGGGCCTGTTGCTTATAGATTGAAATTGCCCCTTGACTTAGAAAAGATACACAATGTATTTCACGTTTCGATGCTTCGCAAATACAGATCGGATCCGTCCAATGTGATCACACCGTCAGAAATTGAAATTCGATCCGATTTGACATATGATGAAGAACCAATCCGTATCTTAGCCCGGGAATTGAAAGAGTTGAGAAATAAAAAGATTCCACTAGTAAAAATACTATGGAATAGACACGGGACTGAAGAGGCTACGTGGGAGCCTGAAGATTCAATGAGGCAGCAATACCCGAAATTGTTTAACGGTAAAAATTTTCCAGGACGAAAATTCTTAAGGGGGGAGAGTTGTAACAGACCAATATTGACCCTAATCGGAACGGTGGTTTCGGGACCACGAATCCGAGCCCGAGAAATATTTTAATATTATATTTTGTGTTTATTATATGTGATTTAGTGAGTGTGAAAGTTTCGTAGAAAAATTTAGTCGTTTAAGTGCTTAATTTGATAAAAAGGATTTAATCGTGAAAAGCGTAAAAGTTGCATGCTAAGGTGAAAGGTACTAAATTGATTGTGGCTTTTTAAGTGGATGTTCTAAAAGGGCAATTAGCCCATATACAACAAAGAGGAACGGCAATGGGCCACTCCAATTACAAATTATATGTTAGTTTAATTTTATTATAAAGTTATATTAGTGTATTTATAAATAATGTTAATATATATATGTTAAATACAACATTAAATAATAAAAACAAGTGGGAAGAAAGAGAACATACCTTGTTCTTCTTCTTGGCCGAATGTTGGAGGAAGAAAACTCCATTGTTGAAGCTTTATTTTCGGCAACTTAGGGAGCTTGATTAAGGTATGGTCGGTTTTTAGTTTTTGAAAATTTTTACGTTTTTGAGATCGTTGCTTCGTATATTACCCGACCCATGCCTAAATTTTTGAAAATATTATGTATATAGGATTCGGCCATTAACATGCTTGGATGGTTTTGATATTTGATGGATTTAGATTAAATATATGTTAAAGATTTACAAGTTTTGTATTGAAGTTTTTGGTGATTTTGAGTAAACAGGGCTAAATTGAAAAAAATAAATTTGTGAAGAGTTAAAATGAAAAATAAATGAAATGCATGGACACACATAGCTATGGGGAAGATTCGGCCTAGCTATGGTGTTAGGAAATTTTGCATATTTTGAGTTTTGTGTAAATAGGACCAATTTGTAAAAATGGGAAACATTAGGGGCAAAATGGTAAATTTCCCATTTGTGTGTTTTGGGACTAAATTGAGATGAAATGCAATTAAATGAGCTAAATTTTAATGTGTTTTAGATCAAGAGCAAAGAAAAACGGAATTAGACCGGGGAAAGAAGAAGGTTCTCGAATAGCCGATTCGCACGGACTATCGACAACCGAGGTAAGTCCCTTAGCTAAAATATGTCAAAGAATTAATTATGATTATATTAAGTAGTAAGAATTGATGAATTTTAGTACCTATTTATAACATGGCCGAATGTATATAGGTATACTAGGTTGATGATTAAAGTTGGTTATGTGATGTGAATTGTTGGATTGTATAATGATATAATGACTTTATTGGTTTAATGTGAGCAAGCTCAATTGAATTGGACTTATACATATAATAGTTATGAAGTGTGTTTGGAACGTTTAAATTACAGAGATATGTTTCGGGCTTTCACGCCTAGCAGGCTTTGTGCCGGTGTTACTTTTCGGGCTTTCACGCCTAGCAGGCTTTGTGCCGGTGTTACTTTTTGGGCTTTCACGCCTAGCAGGCTTTGTGCCGGTGTTACTTTTCGGGCTTTCACTCCTAGCAGGCTTTGTGCCGGTGTCACTTATCGGGCTTTTACGCCTAGCAGGCTTGATGCCGGTGATGTGTTTTACAAAAGAGAAATCGAATTTTTGTTCAAGGCAAATTAAAGCTAATTTATTGAGTTAACGGCTCAGGTAAGCATGTAAGGTATGTTATGCTTAATATTACTTGAGTCGAATTAATATTATGAGAATTGTGTTATATGTGTTTGAAGCTAATATTGATGGGTATGATATGATGGATTTCGAGGTTGAATGCACTATTATGGAAATTCAGTCTTCAAATAGAAATGTTAAAAGTAAAGGAAATTTCTTTATTTATACGATTTGGAGTAAATGTGATTACAAACATACAAGTTGAATTATTTTTAATTTAAATGTTTAATGTTTGAATACTATATTATTAGGAGCTTAGGACTTACTAAGCTAATAAGCTTATTTGTGCGAAATGTTTCCTCTGTTTTATAGATTAGGTGCAAGCTACAAGCTCGTCGGGATCGTTCAGAAAGTCGTCCACACTATCAAACTATTTTGGTACTCTTTCATTTTGGTTTTCGAATGAAGGCATGTATAGGAAAGACTTTGACTTTGTTTTGATGAAAACTTTTGGTTCATGTATATAATAGCCATGCGAATATGGCTAAATTTTTAGTTAAGTATGCTTTTTGTGCTTTTGATACAAATGTCGGTTTATGATGGTAATGTTTGTGCATTTTTAATCGAGGTTTAATCGTTTTTAATAAGGAAATGTATGTTTACGAATTGAACCTTTGAATTAGGTATTGTGGTAAGTAACCAATGGTACACCCGATTATATGGAACCATAGTTGTGTTTGGTTAATAAATCGATGATGTTAGGATATTACGCGAATGTTTTAGGTATAAGTTAATTTGCATAAATGATTAAAATGCATGGACAGTATGAGTTGTATGTGGGTATGTTCGGTTAAAAACTAGTTAATCATATTTTGCAATGAAATAGTTTTTAGTTAGCAGCAGTGATGTGATTTTGAAAAATCACCAAAAATAGGATAAATTGAATTAGAAAGTGAATAAGATATATAATTAAAGCTTATTGTGTCTATTTTCATATGAAAGAAACAGAGTTGGCAAAGAAATTTTATATTATGAGATATTTAAGTTTTAGTGAGACTAGTTCTGAATGAATTCGTGATACCCTGTTCTGTCTTGGCAAAATTGTTAAAAATTGTAAAAAAATAATTATGGATCATAGTTTATATGTTTAGAATCCTTAATGAGTTTATTTTTGATTGGAATAAACAAGAACATTATTGAAATTTTGTACAATGAGATAACTGAGTTTTTGTAAAGATAGGTTAGAATTATCAAACGGTGATATAGGGATAATTTTGATGAATAAAATGTACTAATTTGCCACATGAAAAATTCTGGAAAAATTATGGTAGAAATTTATATGAGTCTAGTTTCAGGAAAAATTTACGGATCTAAATTTCGAGTTTTTTAACTCGAGTTATGGTCAATTTAGTCAGCATGACGTAGTTGGACAGCTTTAAATTTTTATGCCCCAAATTAGTAGTCAAGTCTAGTAATGCCACATACTCGACTCCGGCAAAGGTTTCGGGTAAGGGGTGTTACATTGTGTAACACCTCAAACCCGGCCTAGAAGTTAGGCCTGGATCCAGAATGTCACATTAAAGGCACAATTCAAAATGACTTTGCTAATTAATAATTTAAGGCCCAAAAGCCCTTTCACCCTTGAGTCTTGTTAAGTAATAATAAAAACCCATTTTAAAGTTTTAAGTACTCCAGAAACCAAGTTTAAACATAGAAATTTACTTAGTCTTAATATTTAAGTAAACCATTGAAAACAGCAACCCAAAATCTAAAGTCAAATCAGAGTACAAGGCCTTATTACATCCTTATTACATCCAACTAAAATGAAGAAATTAAAAACCATGTTTTTAGTATTGAAACAAAAATAAAAAAAACAAATTTAAACATCTCGTAGTGTGGCCATCTCCGAGCCCCCTCCCACGTCAAGCCGTCTATTAAGGATCACCTGAAACATTAAATAAAGGGTGTGAGTTTCGAAACTCTGTGTGTACAACCCTTGGCAATCAAATCAACATACAAATATTCACATTGGGCCTGAGCCCTATCAAAATCGGTGGTCTTGGCCTTAGACCAAAATGACCTCATCTCATATCATTTCATATCGTATCATATGCAAAACAAGGTAATGCAAAACCCTCCCCAAAAATCCATCCGCTACACACCATTTCCCTTCCAACCCTACACACCCGTGGGGACTTCTAAATCGACCCACCCATCCTCTACACAATAAAGGTAGCACTCACAGCGGCACTACTCAACGTTGTAGCTAAGCTGCTAACCATATAATGGGCTTAAAGCCACCGGTGGATCCATGGTCGTCGAACGACTATGCGATCCTCAAATCTTCCTCTGTACCATACTTCCCACCCATATGCATCCTAAGCAGAATATCATATGAATGCAACATGCACATGAGTAACATCCACAAAACTCATACTCATCACATAAGGGTATTTTCGTTATTTCACAACCCAAGGGTATTTCCGTAAATCTACTCCACAGGGGGTATCTAGGTAATTTTGCAAAATAGAGGTACTTTGAAAATTTTATAAATCAGGGATGTTTTGGTAATTCTGCAAACCAAGGGTATTCTGGTAGTTACACAATTCGACTATTTAGTGATTTTGCAAATCTAAAGGTATTTTGGGTATTTTCAAATTAGGGATATTTTAGTAATTTTACAAATCTAAGGGTATTTGATAATTTCCAAATCAAGGGTATTTTAGTAATTTTACAAATAAATTAGGGGTATTTTAGTAATTTTACAAATCTAGGGGTATTTGGACCCTCTCGGGTTTTAGTTATGAACTTTGGCCTATTAACAAGTCCTTGCAGCTAAAGTGAACAGACACTATGCACCAGGTAGGATTCCAGAGAAGAGGAGGTGGGCCATTAGGACCGCTTAAGTACCAAGCTCTCCCTAGATCCAATCCTAGACATGCACATGCCCGTTACCACACTTTCAACTTTTCGGCATTGCCAATATCATGTGTGTGTAGTGTTTGTACACACCTGGTTACAACGCGTGTTGTAAACCCCTTAATCACGAACCTACAAAAGTCACCATTTAACGATTAATCTTGGCTTAATACACACTTTATCAGAAATTGAACCTCACCGTAATCTTACCGTGTGCCACACGTTCTAGTAGCCCTTCCTTTGCTACTATTCGCGATTATTCCCTAGATCTGCACCCAAACATATATCATCAAAATCAAGTGACCCATATTCCTCATAAGTCACCCCTATAAGCCATATTACATTCGGCCATTTACCAAACCGCAACCAAATGAGTGCACTTACCTCTTACTAACGATCCTTACCTACCACGTTTGTGATCTCTGAACCTTACCCTTGTTCATTCAAAGTTAACGACAAGGAGAGGTTAGATAGCCCTTCGACTTTTACCGAACATACCAAAGGAAAATTGACTAAGTACTTACCCAAGTAGCAATCGACCTAGGAAGTTTTCAGCTTTTGAGACTAGTATGGTGACAGGAACAATTCGGCACCAATAGGAAGAGAAAGAAAAGAGGAGATTGGTTAGAACCAAAGGTGAACCAAAAAGGGAATTTGGGAAGAGAGGGTGTGGAGGATTCAGCTTCTGAACACTTAGAGAGAAAAATAGTGTTTGGGCAACTCACAAGTGAAGAATTCGGCTAGAGGGAAAAATAAAATTTCAACATTACCCTAAGAACCTAAATCGGCACCTACATATAGTCCCTAGCTAAAACTTCCTTTCCCCAGAGTCCAAATCGGCACCAATACATCCACACTTCTCATCTCCTAACTTTTCTCTCTGATAATCCCTCTATCTCATTCGAATTTTCCTCCTCTATCAGCTCAGAAGACCAAGTCAAACACTCCAACGAAAAAGTTCCATTCCCACACAACTCTAGCCGTCCACTAAGCAAAATAAACACTCCCAAAATGCCTTACCTCTGCTCGAACCTTGGACCACTTCACGTCACCTTGCAGTTCCCCATGCGACGCCATCTTGCCACTGGACCACAAGCCCATTTGTGACCTATTTTCACTCAATTTGCTTAAGAGGCCTAATGCTTGAGACTAGGGTCCACTAAAGCAAGAAAAATAAATTTTTCCCTATGGTCTTCCCTATCTTTAAGGCCTCAAATAATCTCGATAATACCTTAAAATTAGCATTCTAAGTGCTACTCATACATACCAACCTCAGTGCACAGAAATTTAAAGTTTCAAGATTTTTGGGGCGTTACAACCCAATAGGCCCAAATCTACTAGGCCCAAATTCGGGGCGTTACATGTTGTATCATGAGAATTTGTGGTGATAAGTGCAGGGAATGTATGATAGAGCATTATGCTCGTTATATGGTTAGAACGTGTTAAAAGACAGAATGAGTAAGCATTTTGAATGATTGAATAGGTAACCATGAGTTAAGAGTAAAACTCATTATAATACCTTGTGATTGAGTATAATCACATGAATATCAAAAGTTGATTATTATTTGCATATGAACTTACTAAGCATTATTGCTTATTCCTCTTTCTTTCTTATCTCTTATAGGTTAACTTAACTAGCTCGGGTTGGAAACCGCCTGATATGTTTTCACACTATCAAGCAGACACTTGATATGAGGTTTCAAGTCCTTATGAATTATGGCATGTATAGGGATCTTATTTTAGTTTATTTTAAGTCATAGTAAAGTGCCAAATGTGTTGGCGTAAACGAGATATGGGATGATTGTGTATAGCCATAGATGATGGCTTAAATCGATTGAAATTGTACTAGACATAGTTCTCCCTCGTGTGTGGGATAAAGACTTTATTTTTTTTCATTAATTAAATTTTTTAACTCAAGAGTTATAATTGATGATATGTGAAGTTTATGTGATGGCGTATGAATGTACGCAAGTGAGGGTGGCTAAATGGCTTGGAAAATAGACTTGAATTGGTCCACATAAGTAGACACATGGGCATGTGTCTAGGTCGTGTGTGACACACGGTAAGTTCAATGGGTGTGTGATTTGGCCGTGTGTCCCTTGCATGTTAGTGTTGTAAGTCAGTGCCGACCACGGGCTAGCCACACAGGCGTGTGCCTAGGCCGTGTGACCCTTATAAGGCTGCTGACATCACAAACAGAATACCCAAGTTTTTGCACACGGGTGATGACACAGGCGTATCTAGGCCATGTGGAGCACACGGGCCAAGCACACGGGCGTGTGTTCGACCGTGTGAAAACCCCTGTAGGTTCGAAATGAAAATAAATCCCACACGGGGTAGGGACATGGGCATGTGTGACCACACCGCCTGCCCACACGGGCGTGTGGACCCTGTTTAGGTAAAAATTTTCTAAGTGTTTGAAAAGTTTCAGTTTGGTTCTGTGACATCCCGAGGGATGAAAGGGTCTCGTTGACCCATGATAGGGATGTTAGATGGTGAATGAAAAGTTCTATATTTGAAAGAATTTTTATAGCCTAAAGTGGACTGATCAAGCAGGTCAAGCCCAATAATACCTCGTGCTCGGTTCCGGCATAGAATACGGGTAAGGGGCGTTACATTTAATGGTATCAAAGCTATGGTTTAATCAGTTCTCGGACTAACCTAGCGTTAGTAAGAGTCTAGCTATACATGCCATATGTAGACCGTGATAGTGTGATATCTCCTGGCTCTAACGAAATTGTTTTGTTAAGACAGAGATGATTCCCAATCGAGCTAATTTCAATAATTTTGTAAGTGATAATGAGGTAATTAAAATGTGCTTATGCATTGGTGAGATGCGGAGAGGTATGAATAGAAGTTTATGACATGTGGGTGATGAGGAAAGAAATGAGAGTTATAAAGTGATAAGCTTATCTCTATTGGTTTGATATGCATATGGTGTTATATACTCAACCTATTGGGTTAAGTGCATATAGTGAGTAAATATATCCAGAGAACGGGATATGGGTGTATGTACAACTATTTGAATGATGTATGATAAATATGTCCACATAGTTGAATCGCATGTGCAACTGTTAAAGTAGAGGATGTATAATGTTTTGTTTTATGACTCTGTTATGAAGCCACACATATTATAGTGTGGGAGTCAATTGGGAAGTTTGATTAAGTAGAATACAAGAGATGAGTATGGTCGTTCCATGATAAATTGATGAATAAGACCATGGTAGGACCATGGCAATACATGTGATCCTATATAAGACCATGTCTGGGACATGGCATTAGCAACGATACACGATTCCGTGTAAGACCATATCTGGGATATGGCGTCAGCATCGAATAGCGATCCTGTGTGAGACCACGTCTAGGACATGGCCTCGGTACGAAATCATGTAAGACCATGTCTGGAGCATGGCATTGACGTATGATCTCGTGTAAGACCATATCTAGGACATGACATCGATACCGACATGAGTTTCCATGTAAGACCGTATCTGGGATATGGCATTGGTATTGATATGAGATTTCGTGTAAGACCATAGCGAGGCTATGGCATAGTGACGACATGTAAGATTACAGCTGGGCTATAATGTTATGATATGAGTAAGACCATAGTTGGCCTATGGCAATCAAGTAAACGACGTACTCAAACCCATAAGACATTCCCTAATTTGATAAGTGATAGTAAGACAAATCAGAGTTTAATGTTGAGTACTTGAATAGATATTAATATGGAGTCTGTGTTAGTAAAATCACCGTTTGAAATTGTGGGTGATAGAAATATTTGTAACATGAGTAAGTGTGAAAACTTGCTTGAAGCGAGTTGTGTGACTACGATGATATTTCATTAGTGACGAATGTTAAATCATATGTATGTAGTCACGAGAATCAAGTTAAGGGCTCTACGACCTCACCCCCTTACCACTGTTGAATCATGATGAGATGTTTATGAGAGTCAAGTTGAGTAAGTTCATGAGTGTGGAATGAAAGAGTTCAGTGGCAAAACAATTAGTAATGTATATAGAGATAAAGATAGTCAGAAGGTGAGAACAGTTTTGGGAAAAAGATCTGAATGTTTTAAAGATCGTACTGATTATACAATGTTACGAGCAAAGAGGAAGTTGGCCTCGACTAATCGACTCAATTGAGTAGGAAGCCTAAAGTGTACTTGTCAAGATCTTCCCAATTTGATGTTCATTAACAAAGGAGTAATAGAGAGGTTTATGATGACAAAAATGGTTAGAGAAACCATATTCGAACTGTAAAAGTGTTTAATTATGACAACCATAGTTGAATGGATTATAATGATCTCTTTGAGTATTATGTATAAATATATGTTTCCCTTTAGGGGTGAGTGGTTGTTCTTTTTACGAAATTGTGATCGTGCGAGAATGTTAGATGATTGTAAAAAAAAAAATCAGACAAAATGGTTGTCAATTTGGTTAATTGAAATTGACATTTCCTTTATCTCTTTGTAACCTTATTCTGGTACTTTGAGGAGGAAGTTGGTGATGAAACTTTATGTGAGATTTCTCTTATATTTCTGCTGATCATGGTTTTCTTTAAAGTGTGTGTTCTTTGAGTTGTGATAGTTATATCTACTATGATTGCGCTTTTGATTTGATCATAAAAAAGTGATAATTCTAGTATAAGAAGTGAAATCACAAGTTTCACGTTGTGTGATGGGTTTTCGGGTAAGCCGAATAGAGTTAATGCACTCGATTGAGATGTCCCTGCTATCTTGAGATAAGAGGATAGTAAAGGTTTTAGATTAGCATATCAAGAGAAACTCAAACGAGAGGGTGATCGAAATATATTTTCAGTGTGGAGAAAAGAGTAGATTGATGTATTGAGATATGATTTGAGTTATGTGTATATTTACGCATGAATCAATAAGGAGAATGAAATTCTATGTGTACATGAGTAGGGAGCATGATACAGAGGTATACTCATTGAAATATTTTGACCATGATGGTTAAGTCGAAAGCCATTAAAGGTACTATTAACTAAAAATTTTAGTATCGAGTTCAGTTGAACTAGGGAAAAAGAGTTTATGAATTTTAGTGGCGCGCTAATGAATAAATTGAAGAGTGTTTTAATATCAGTGTGTAAAGGAATAGTTTACATTTTTGGGTGATTGGAGTTACATCGAAAAGAATTGTTGGAATGGTGATCCTGAGACGATCACTTTTGTGTCTGAGTTGTGAAATTGAGGTTATAATATGATTTGTGGAAAAACATCATGTGTTTTCTGAATCCTAATGAGATAGAGTTTCTAATGCTGCAGAAAATTTGAATGTGAGTTAATGAAAACGGCTTGAACTATTACAATGGTGCGTATAGATATTGAAATACTTCTCTTATAGTAGACATAGTACAGTTGTCTGGATGGAAGATCCTTGTTAAGCAATGCGAGTTAGTTAATCGATTGACCTTAGTTGGTAATATCCTGGTTCCAGTGAGGTAAATCACTAGAGCGAGTTTTCCTTTCGAGACAAAGGGTTTCAGAAGTGAGATAGTGGATGGTATTTAAATTAAGCTCTGAATGAGTTTGACGAAGATGTTAAAATTCAGGTCGGATAAGATTTCCATTGTTGATGTTACCTTGAGATACAAATTGTATGTTGATGAATTCAGAACTTATCCAAAAGTTTTGGTATGAGACTTAATAGTAGCAGGTCTACTTATGCAAGAATAAGATAAGGTGCAGATATATGCATATATGTTTTGACAACTGAGTACATTTCATGATATGATTGAGTTTATGATCAGAAGTAGTCAACTGCTAAAAGCTGAAGTTCAGAGTGTGAAAGAAAGGACTATTACAATCGGTGAATATCCTAGTGAGAAAGTGTGATAAAACAATAGATTTCAAATTTGGATTAACAAGATTCCCAAGGAGAGGAGTGTCATCCGAATTGTAGTGAATTATCTGATAAAGATTTGAATGATTCTTTTAGCTTGCGCAGAGTTCACATTTGTCAGATTTCTGAGTATGTGTACCTTGGAGAAAGATTAAGCTAGTTTTTAAAGTCGTGCTTCAACCTTGTGTATTACAGCTTAAAGGTTTTGGGCGAGAGAAACTTGAGGATAAATCGATTTGTGATTTTGAAGAGTTGGTGGAAACGTTTCATGAAAGTTCGAAGCAACTTCCCCTTGTAAGATTTTCGGGGATGAAAATCTCTAGGGGGATAATTGTAATAGCCTGATTTAGGGGCTAGTTGAAATAGTGATCTCGAGATCACTAATTCGAGGTTAGAGAAAACTATTTTATGTTATTTTATGTGTTATAACATGTTTTGTAAGGATGCATGGAAATTTTGGTGCTTTAATTTTAGCGATTTCATGTTTAATCGCGAAAAAAAGACTAAATTGCATAAAGTGCAAAAGTTCTATTATACAAGGTAGAGGTACCTAATAGCCGTATAATGTTAAATTGGAGGTATTCAAAGTGCAATTAGGCCAATAATAAAGGGTTGGTCGACCATGTGGAAAAGGGAGACAAGAGCATTTATTTTTGGTCAATAGTTGGTGACATTAAATAAGATGAAATAAGCCAAGGCTATCATCTTTTCATTTTGTTTTCTTCTCCAACCGAAAGTATCAACCAAGGGAGGGCTTTAAAAGCTTGAAAATTTCAGCAACTCATTTTCTTTACAAGTAAGTGATTTTTGGTTTTAGTTGATAATTTTTGTAATTTTGGAGTCCCCAAAGCTTAAGCTAGCTAATGAGGGGACTAATTTGCAATATGGTTGAAAGTCTAGGGACTTACCATGAGAGATTTTATGTTGGTTGCTGAGTTTTTATGGAAGAAAATGAATGTTGGGAAGATGAGAAACAACTTTTGTGAAAGGTGTTGTCATGAAAACACCTAATTAGGACTAAGATGCAAATGTGATAGTTTGTTCATTAATGCATGAAATAGTTGGAATTGTGAATAGTTGTAAGAGGATTAAATGGTCAGCTAGGCTTGTTTAATAAGAAAATGTGATGAAACATGATTTACGAGCCTAGGGGCAAAATCGTAATTTTGCCAAAGTATAAGGGCAAAATAGTCATTTTTGCCTAAGTGTAGATTATGTTGTATTTTGATTTATAAATGATTAAATGAGTAAATTTTATTGTTCTAGGCCAGAGAAAATGAGATTCGGACCTAGACGGGAGAAAAGAGACATGGACAAATAGGTCCCTTTCTACCCTTTCGATATTGAGGTAAGTTCGTGTGCAAATGTTGCAATTACGAGAGGGATATTTAATATTCCAATGCTGTATGGAATGTATATTTACTCTATGAATGTATTAAATATGTTTTGACGAGATGTCAAGCGAATTGAATCTAAGAATAGTGGGAATGCAAATAGCATGATATGATGATAGTTAAGGTCCCGTGTAAGACCATATTGGAATATGGCCTCGGTGTGGGATATTGAATAAGACCATGTCAGGGACATGGCATCGATATGATATTTGATGTAAGACCTTATAGGGGGCATGAAGTCGATGTGATGTTATGTGTATGAGACTCAAGAGTGTTATTTAACAATTTGAGTGATTCAACAGGTATGTTGAAAATGAGAAAGTATGCAGTTGTACCACGAGAGGTACATGTATGCGTTAGAATTAAACTGTGGCAAATTTGGTATATGATGAATCCATAGTGGTTTATGTGCAAACGATGCATTTTATATACACATTGTTGTTGGTAATTGGTGCATGGCATAATTGAGAACATGTGTGATTCAAGTGGATTGAATGTGGTAGTTATTGAATAGTTTTCGTATGAACGACGAAATAGAGATGTGAATGTGTAATAACAACACTTGACGGTGGGCTATGTACAATACCACCGTAACTATCTATTTGGTGGGCTATGTGCGATACCACCGTAACTATCTATTTGGTGGGCTATGTGCGATACCACCCTATTAATGATTGATGGTGGGCTAAGTACGAAACCACCGAGTGATTTGGCATTGTGAGTTAGTGATAAATTATGATGTGTTGTTTCATGAGAATTTGTGGTGATAAGTGCAGGGAATGTATGCTAGAGCATTTTGCTCGTTATATGGTTAGAACGTGGTAAAAGACAGAATGAGTAAGCATTATGAATGATTGAATAGGTAACCATGAGTTAAGAGTAAAACTCATTATAATACCTTGTGATTGAGTATAATCATATGAATATCAACAGTTGATTATTATTTGCATATGAACTTACTAAGCATTATTGCTTACTCATCTTCATTTCCTATCTCTTATAGGTTAACTTAACTAGCTCGGGTTGGAGACCACCAGAGATGTTTTCACACTATCAAGCAGACACTTGGTATGAGGTTTCAAGTCCTTATGAGTTATGGCATGTACAGTGATCTTATTTTAGTTTAGTTTATGTCATAGTAAAGTGCCAAATGTGTTGGCCTAAGCGAGATATGGGACAATTGTGTATAGCCATAGATGATGGCTCAAATCGATTGAAATTTTACTAGACATAGTTCTCCCTCGTGTATGGGATGAAGACTTCATTTTTTTTCATGAATCAAATGAGTTAATTCAAGAGTTATAATTAATGATATGTGAAGTTTATGTGATGGGGTATGAATGTATGAAAGTGAGGGTGGCTAAATGGCTTGGAAAATAGCCTTGAATTGGTCCACACGGGTAGACACAGGAGCGTGTGTCTAGGCCGTGTGTGACACACGGTTAGCTCCATGGGTGTGTGATTTGGTCGTGTGTCCCTTGCATGTTAGTGTTGTAAGTCAGTGTCGACCACGGGATAGCCACACGAGCATGTGCCTAGGCCGTGTGACCCTTTTGTGGCCACTGACATCACAAACAGAATACCCAAGTTTTTACACACAGGCGTGTCTAGGCCGTGTGGAGAACACGGGCCAAGCACAAAGGCATGTGTCCGGCCGTGTGAAAAGCCCTGTAGGTTCGAAATGAAAATAAATCCCACACGGGGTAGGGACATGGGCGTGTGTGACGACACGGCCTTCCCACACGGGCGTGTACCATTTCACACGGACGTGTGGCCCCTATTTAGGTGAAAATTTTCTAAGTGTTTGAAAAGTTCCGGTTTGGTTCCACGACATCTCGAGCAGATGAAAAGGGTCTCATTGACCCATGATAGGGGTACGATGGTGAATGAAAAGTTTTATATTGGAAAGAATTTTTATACCCTAAAGTGGAATGATCAAGCAAGTCAAGCTCGGTAATGCCTTGTGCCCGGTTCCGGCATAGAATACGGGTAAAGGGCGTTACATGAATGATCTGCTCGGATTGACCATCCGTTTGCGGATGAAATGCCGTACTGAAGTGTAATCTTGTACCCAATGCACCTTGTAATTTCTTCCAAAATCGCGTTGTAAACTTCGGATCTCTATCTGACACTATAGAATGAGGCTCCCCGTGCAATCGTATAACCTCAGAAACATACAATTCAGCTAACCTATCAAGCGAGTAATCCGTTCTTAGCGGAATAAAATGAGCTTATTTCGTTAATCTGTCAACTATCACCCAAATTGCATCTTTCTTTCTCGGAGATAAAGGCAATCCCGACACAAAGTCCATTATGATTCTCTCCTATTTCCACTGAGGAATCATGATCGACTATAATAAGCCCGAAGGTACCTGATGTTCAGCTTTAACTTGTTGACAAATCAAACATTTCAAAACAAAATCAGAGATATCTCTTTTCATTCCAGGCCACCAGTAAAGTCGTTCAAATCATTGAACATCTTTGTACTTCCTTGATGAACCGATAAGCGACTGCTATGAGTTTCTCTCAAAATCTACTGAATCAACTCTAAATTTCTCGAAAAACAATTCTGATCTCGGAATCTCAGACAATCATCATCATCAACTTGAAATTCTGAATCAGAGTCCAAATCACACTGAGCTCGTTTCGCTAGCATTTCATTGTCAACTTTTTGAGCATTACAAATCTATTGTAAGAACAATGGTCTTGCTTTCAATTTGGCTAAAACCGAACCATCATTAGACAGAGCTAAATGAGCATTCATCGCAAGTAAGAAAAACAATGATTTTCGACTTAAAGCATCAGCATCAACATTTGCTTTTCCCAGATGATAATGAATCACAAGCTCGTAGTCGTTTAACAGTTCTAACCATATTCTCTGTCGCAGATTCAAATCTCTCTAAGTCATCAAATATTTCAAACTTTTATGATCTGAAAACACATGACATTTTTCATCGAAAAGATAGTGGTGCCAAATTTTTAGAGCAAACACGACCGCAGCTAATTCAAGGTCGTGCATCGGATAATTCTTTTCATGTTATTTCAATTGTCTCGAGGCTTAAGCTATAACTTTGTCTTCCTGCATCAAAACACATCCCAGACCGTTCAACGAAGCATCACTATATATCACAAATTCTTTATTGGATTATTGCTGTACTAGAACTAGAGCTTCAGTCAATAGGGCTTTCAACTGATCAAAGCTTTTCTGACACTTTTCAAACCATTAGAATTTCATATCTTTCTAAAGCATTCTCATCAATGGAGTTGCAATCATCGAAAACCCTTTTATGAACCGTCTGTAATACCCAGTAAGTCCTAGAAAATTGCAGACTTCAGACACATTTCTCGGAGGTTTCCAATCCAATATTGCAAAAATCTTGCTCGGATCGACTCGTATACCCGCACCTGACACTATATGGCCCAGAAAACTAACCTCATGCGACCAGAACTCGCATTTACTAAAGTTTGCATACAACTGCTTATCACGCAGAGTCTGTAACACGATTCTCAGGTGCTCGACATGTTCCATCTCATCGCAAGAATAAATTAAAATATTGTCAATAAACACAACAACAAATCGCTCCAAATACGACCTGAATATCCGGTTCATCAAGTCCGTAAATACTGCAGGGGCATTAGTTAGTTCGAAAGGCATAACTAAAAATTCATAATGTCCGTACCTTGTTCGAAAAGCAGTTTTCGGCACATCTGATTCTTTGACTCTCAACTGATAATAACCTAATCTCAAGTCTATTTTTAAAAACATTGTAGTCCCTTTCAACTGATCAAACAAATCATCAATTCGCGGTAGAGGGTACTTATTGTTTATCGTCACTTTGTTTAACTGGCAATAGTCACTACACATTCTCATCGTACCATCTTTCTTTTTCCCAAACAGAATAGGAGCGCCCAAAAGAGAAAAACTTGGTTGTGCAAAACTTCTGTCTATCAATTCTTGCAATTGAGACTTTAAATCTTTTAATTCTGTCAAAGCCATTCTAGACGAAGCTATTGAGATAGGGGTCATCCCCGGCACTAACTCAATGCCAAACTCAACTTCTCGTATTAGAGGTAATTGATAAACCGTAATATGAACATATTTTAATCCCACATTTAGCATACTTTTGGATGATTTATCCCTTGAATTGTGTAATTTGGTGCACTTAATACTTTGTTTTCATGTTTTATAGTCAGAAGAGCACCTAGGATGAAAAGAACAAGAAACGAGCCCAAAACGGAGTAAATGGGCCATATCACAAAATCAATACGGCCTGAGCCCAAGACCACACGGCCGTGCCTCCTTAACAGACTCAAACACGGCCTGGCCACGATTCACACAGGCGTGTGCCATGGGCGTGTCCTGACATGAGAAAGAAGAGTTTCACTCATATTAGGGTACTTAGAGGCAAAGAAAGCCATTCCAAAAGCCTATATAAACACCCTAGAGGCCAACCTTCAAGGGGGCGTCTAGTTAGGCTGAAGAGCCAAGCCAGAGAGGCCAGAATTTTGGAATTTACTCGAAGAAAGCCAGTTGATTCATCTCAAGAAGCCTGAGTTATACTCAAGACGGAAGATCTTCCCTTCAATTTCCTTTGGGGGGTTTTAGGGTTTTTCTTATATTTTGTTTTATATTTTCTTCTGAGATGTATTCTTTTATCATTATGAACTAAACCCTCAAATACCTGAGGGGGGTGAAACTTAAGACGGATCTTGTTATTATTTTCTGAACTATATGATAAATACTTGATTTGTTCTTAATTATGTGTTCTTAATTCTTGTTTTGATATTTCAGGATATTGATTCAAGTATTGATGTGCTTAGGCATAGGAGAAATATACTCTGTCCAAGAGTAGATCTAGCATAATTAAGCGGAGTTGATCGCAACCCTGGAGATAGGATGACGAAAATATGCCGGATTAGGGTCAAACCTAATATGGGAGTCCATAGATCAAGTCAATGCAATTCTAGGGGTTTTAATTAGAAAGATATTTCAATTAATCAACCTAGGGTTAGACGTTAGTAGCCTCTAAAGAGGTATTAATATAAATAATGGAATCCTACGGATCAGGTCAAGTGAATAAATCGTCTGGTTTAGAGTTAGATAACAAGTGAAGTCTAGGTGGATTCTTCCTCGGGTATTGTCTTAATCAATTGGTTTTTTCACACAAGTATTTTCCCTAATTCTTTCTCTTTGTCTTTGCATCTTTACCTTAGTTGTTAGTTAATTTTAGATTGGATAACAATTCGCTTAATTCTTAGGCTAGATAACAGAAAGAAAGTCAGTATTAGTACTTTTGGTTCCTTTGGGTTCGACAATCCCGTCTTGCCACTAAGCTATACTACTGTTCGATAGGTGCACTTGCCTCAAGTCGTTGTCACAGTTAGTTTCTAGGCTCGATCATTCTCTTTATAAATTTTTAAGACTTTGACATAACGATCAAGTTTTTGGCCTCGTTGCCGGGGAACTAAAATATTAAGAACGCTCAATTTTTATTACTTTAGCCATTTTTAATTTTTGCAAATTATTTTTAATTTTTATTTTGCTTTTAACGTTGCTAATTTTCCTTCTTTTATTTGTTCCTAGCAGGTACCTCTAGTTTATAACTAGAAGGAACCCAACAGGATCCCTAATTTACGACAGTGATATTGAAGGTACTGTTCGTAGAAATCGTATAGAAATAAGGCAAAGCTTAAACTACATAGAAGAAGAGCAAGAAGTTGAAACAAATACCACCGAAGAGATGGCTGAGAATAATCTGCTACCTCCAGAGGCGGCCGAACATCATGCTCCTCGAACTATGTATGATTATGCTAAACCTAATTTAAAAGGAACTGAGCCAAGTATTATTAGACCTGCTATTGCTGCAAATAATTTTGAACTGAAACCTAACACAATTCAGATGATACAGCACTTTGTTCAGTTTGATGGTTTGCAGGATGAAGATCCAAACAATCACCTGGCGAATTTCCTAGAATTTTGCGATACCTTCAAAATAAATGGTGTTTCTGATGATGCCATTCATCTTCGGTTATTTCCCTTTTCTTTGAGGAATAAAGCCAAACAGTGGTTGCATTCTCTTCCACGAGGATCAATCACTACATGGGAACAAATGACTGAAATTTTTTTATTAAAATATTTTCCGCCGGCCAAAACGGCCAAGTTAAGGAATGATATCTCTTCTTTTGTACAGATGGATTTAGAAACACTTTCATGGGAGAGATATAAAGATCTATTGAGAAGGTCTCCACACCATGGATTACCCTTGTGGCTATAGGTCCAAACTTTTTATAATGGTGTGAACCCTTCAACCAGGCAGTTAATTGATTCAGCTGCCGGTAGAACATTGAATAACAAAACACCTGAGGCTGCCTACGAATTTATTGAAGAGATGTCACTGAATAACTATCAGTGGCAAGTTACAAGGACCAAGCCAACAAAAGCAGCTAGTGTTTTCAACCTCAACGCAGTAACCATGCTATCAAATCAAATAGAACTGATAAACAAAAAGATTGATGGTTTATGTGGTTCTTTGCAGGTGCATCCAGTTATGCATTGCAATATGAATGGAGGTTTGAGGAACAACACAGATTATTCACCTTACAACCCGAGCGCTGAAAATGAACAAGTTCACTATATGGGTAACAATTTTATACCTCAAAATAACCCTTATAGTAACACTTACAATTCAGGTTGGAGGAACCAGTCAAATTTCTCGTGGGGTAGTCAAAAAAACCAAAGACAACAATCCTACCCACAAGAAAAGAAGCCAAACCATGAAGAAATGCAGACAAAATTTATAGAGGTGTCAGAAACCCATTTCCAAAATACCGAAACAATATTGAACAATCAGCAAGCATCAATTCAAGGGCTTAAGGATCAAATTGGACAACTAACTTGAAACACCCCAAACCCGGCCCACGAGTCTCGACCAGATCTGGTATGTTCCTCGAGTAAAGACAGTTGAAATTCATGGGTTCTTTTGAAAATCTTTAAGTGATTTCGGAAAAACTCGATTTGGGTTGGGCTCAAGTTGGAAAACCAATTTATTTTTTTGAAATATAAGTTTTATGAAATCTCATTGTCAAGTTTCAAAAACATTAAGTTAGAAAATTTGCCGAATTCCTTCTTTAATTAGAAATCATATGAATTTAAGTGTTAAATCATTTAGGGTTTAGTTTTAAATAAAACATTTGATCTTTAATTTGATAAATTTCATAACATAGTGAAATAAATAAAATGCATGCATAAACAGTTTATCACTATGGCCTTATTACATCAAAACAATCTCAGATAAATTTAAAGTACTTAAAATAAAAATGTCCAAATCATAAAAATTTCCTTGCTGAGCATGGCCACCTTTAAGCTCCTGCCGACCCGGTCCATTACTGATCGTCACCTGAAAAATGTTCCCCAATGGGGTGAGTCAAACAGACTCAATGTGTAACCAACACCAAAATTTAACAATTCAGGCATACATTATCATATCACATACACATTCATATAACAGATAGGGAATAGTGATGCAACCCGAACCCAAACCTATATGCCATCCGCTACACATCACCCGTACCATCCTGCATACCGTGGGGACTACTAAGCCAACCCTACATCCGCTACACACCATCGAAGGCAGTCGCTGCAGTCGACGTGCTCATCGCCCTTATAAAATTCGTGGCATAGCCACCAGATACATATTTCGTGTCATGAGACACCATATTCAGATATCGTGATCTTAGGTCACTACATTCCCTTCCCCTTTTCACAATATCCCATATGCCCCATGTCATACATATTATGTAGTACAATGCCTTGTTTCACATTCTTTTCATATTAACATTCATGGCATAACATATCATTTCATACTCATAGTAGGAGTAGGAAAACGTACCTTAGTATTGTGTACCGTAACATGGTACTTGCCATATTCACATTCTTATAAACATGTTCATATTAAGTATTGCCATAAATTTTATTAAAAGATAGTGTGGGGTACACACCTGATTCGCTTAAGGCTTCCAATCCAAATCCCGAAAATTCGATCTAAAGCCTTAGATCCCTACATTCAGCCAACCTTAATATGTTAGCACAAAGCCAATTCGGCTATAAATCCAAATCCCAGTAGGATTAGTACACTTAAAACCTACCTTGCTGCCGGTTGACTTAAGAATCAAGTCCCAAAACTTTGGTCTATTCCTTCTTGCATTCGGCCAAACATTAGATCACATCATATGTTAGTTTCAGCTTTTTTAAACAAATAAGAAATAGATCTTAATCATAAATTAAGGCCTTGGCCGAATGTACCTATGGACTTACCTTGTGGATCTAAATCCCGAAAACAATCTTTTGGCTATGGAGATGTCGACAGCCCTATACACATATGTTAGATCCGATTTTCAATTGCTTAATGGACAAAACAAGTGGCCTTCGGCCGAACACTTATACCCTTACCTTGATAGGTCAAATCCCGAAACTTGTCACTTGGCTTATGAAGTTGTCGACAATGGCAGAAATCTCGAAGAGCCTTTCAATGTTTCGGCCAAATATCACTAATAAGGTTAATAACTTGATTTCGACAAGCCTATGAAAAAGTATAGAAATTGAATTTTGATCTTACCCCCCGTAATGAAGAATTCGATGGAACCCTTGCCTGAACCCTTAGCAATATTCGGCTATGGCCTTGATGTGTATCACAATTTCGGCTCTTGAGGCTTAATGAGAAATCGGCTAGGGCTATTGGTATATTCAGCTCTTGATTGTGTTTGTAAAAGAAGAAGAGAAAAGGGTTGAGCAATTTGGTAAAGAAGTTTCGGCTACACAAGGTGTATTTTCGGCTTGACAAAACAAATGAAGAAAGGAGAAATTTGCTAGAGAATTTCGGCAGAGTCTTCAAAAGAAAAGAAAATAGGTAGAATGGCCTTACTCCCTTCTTTAGCCGAAATTACTAGGCTAGAGTCCCCTACTTGGCCACCACCCTCATATCCTTTATTTTCCTCTTTATCTCCTCATTTAAAATTACAAATAATCCATTAATTATCTCCTTAAAAATAAAAAGATAAAAGCTCCTAAAATTTAGCATATGTGCCGTCCCCCTACTCCCCTCTTATTGACGTCACAAGCAAAAATAAAGGCCTTAAAATTTTGCTTCCTTGGTGATTCGAACCTTGGCCCGTCTTCATAGACCATGGCGTCATTTCCAGAGCCTTAAGTGGCACCTCCAAGCCACTTTTCCAAGCCCAACTGTGTGTCATATTTCACCCACATTTTCTCTTAAGGCCCTGTTAGGCTTAGTTCCCTTTTTAATCTTAAGATACGATATTTTCCTAAGGCATTTCTTACTACTCTAAAATTTCACAAGCATTCCTAAATACACATTCATACATACAAAGTCATGCTTTCACATTCAATTACGCAATTATGCATAGGCCATAATTCGGGATATTACAGTTCTACCCCCTTAAAATAATTTCGTCCTCAAAATTACCTGGCTGAAATAGGTGAGGGTATTGCTGTCGTATTGCTTCTTCTGGCTCCCACGAAGCTTCCTCTGATCCATGGTTTCTCCATAATACTTTGACTAGAGGAACTAACTTCCTCCTTAACACTTTCACATCACGTGCTAGAATCTGAATCGGCTCTTCCTCGTAGGATAAGTCTGGTCTTAGCTCCACCTCCTCGACTGGTACCACATGAGATGGATCCGATTGATAGCGACGTAGCATGGACACATGGAATACGTCGTGCATCTGCTTCAACTCCGATGGCAACTCTAATTGATATGCCACTGGTCCAACTCGCTTCAATACTCGATAAGATCCTATAAACCTTGGGCTTAACTTCCTTTTCCGACCGAATCTCATCACCTTCTTCCAAGGCGAAACCTTAAGGAATACTTGGTCTCCCACATCAAATTCGATTTCTTTCCGTTTAAGATCTGCGTACGACTTCTGTCTATCAGATGCTTCCTTCAACTGTGCACGAATTATCTCAACCTTCTCTTCAGATTCTGCCACTAATTCTAGACCCAAAACTCGACGTTCTCCTAACTCTGTCCAACACGTAGGAGTTCGACACTTCCGACCATACAACGCTTCATATGGTGCCATCCGAATACTGGCCTGATAGCTGTTGTTATAGGCGAATTCCGCTAGAGGTAAATATTCCTCCCAACTTCCTCTGAAATCCATCACACAGCCCCTCAACATATCCTCTAAAACTTGGATTACCCGTTCAGACTACCCGTCAGACTGTGGATGAAAAGCCGTAGAAAAATCCAACTTAGTGCCTAAAGCCTGATGTAACACTTTCCAGAACCGAGAAGTAAACCTTGGGTCCCTAGCTGAGATAATCGATATCGGAACTCCATGCAACCTTACAATCTCCGCCACATATAACTTTGCCAACCTCTGCAAAGAATAGTCAACTCTCACTGGAATAAAGTGCGCAGACTTGGTCAAACGGTCCACTATTACCCATACCGAGTCCTTCTTGGTAGGCGTAAGGGGAAACCCACTAACGAAGTCCATGGTGATTCTCTCCCACTTCCACTGCGGAATCTTTATCGGCTGAAGCAATCCTGACGGAACTTGGTGTTCAGCCTTAACTTGTTGACACGTCAAGCACTTGCCAACAAATTCTGTAACTTCTCTATTAAGTCCAGGCCACCAAAACTGTTCCCTTAAATCTCTGTACAACTTACTTCCTCCAGGATGCATAGCATAAGGGCTACTATGCGATTCCTGAAGAATTCTCAGTCTTAACTCCTGATCCTTAGGCATACAGACCTTACCCTTGAAACACAATACTCCCTCGTCATTAATACCATACTCCTCCAACTCTACATTCTGTACCTGCTGTAGCTTAGCACTTAACTCATCATCAACCAACTGTCCCTCTTTCACCCCATTCAACCACGTCTGTTTAACTTGTAACTCTGCCAGCAGACTTCCATCGTCGTACAAGCTTAGATGTGCGAACATCGCCCTCAACTCCGATACTACCTTCCGACTTAGGGCATCTGCTACCACATTCGCCTTGCCCGGATGATACTCTATAGAACAGTCATAGTCCTTCAATAGTTCCATCAAGTCGGCAGAAAATACTATTCCTTGAATTTCTAAAGGCACTTTCCGAAAGATCTTATTCACCACTACAGTTTGACCTAGTGGGCTTACTACAGTCATCTCCCTATCAGAAAGTTCAGAGGCTATGTCTAGAGTTTCAACTACTCTACATGCAACATAGAAATGGGTCGAGCCCACATCAATCAAAGCAAAATAAGGCTTGCCAAATATAAGGAACGTACCGGTTATGACATCCGGCGCGTCTCCATCTTTCCTACGGCAAACTGCATATACCAAGCCCGGTTGCCTTGCCTCAGTATTATTAGCACCTCTGCCAGGTGTTCCACGTCCTCTTCCAGTGCCATTACCTCGGCCATTCGGACCACGGCCTCGCTGAGGTTGCTGACCACCTCTACCAGTCTGATTAACATTCTGAGCCACTGGTCGATTTCCATCTGGCCTCATAGGACAATCCTTAATCATGTGGTCCTTGGACCCATACCTAAAGCATCCTCCAGTCTTTTTCCAACACTCTCCTAAGTGTTTCTTCCCACATTGATCACAAGTACGATATTGCCCTCCAGCACCAGCTTGCTGCCCTCGCGGCCCATCAACTCTAGGCCTTTTCTAAACGTTCCCAGATGATCCAGATGACCCAAATCCTCTTTTCTGCTTGTTCCGATCTGAGTGCTGCCTTATAGAGTCCTTAATCCCTTCAGCTATCTTAGCTTTCTCCACTAATGCAGAAAATTCCCGTTCCTGATGTGGAGCGACTAACAACCTCAGGTCATCCCTTAATCCGTCCTCAAACCGGACACAGCGCTCATGCTCCGTAGCCACTACTCCTCGAGCATACCGACTCAACCTCAGAAATTCAGCTTCGTACTCAGCTACTGACTTGTTCCCTTGAACCAGCCCCAGAAAAGCTTTCCTCTACTTATCAGTATATCTGGTTCCAACATACTTTCTTTGATATGCTGCCTTAACATATTCCCAAGTCAGATCCTCAACTGTGGCACCATCCCGAACTGTGAGCCACCACTGATACGCTTCATCGCGTAGCAGAGCCACCATTCCTTTCAACTTCTCCTCAGGGGTCAGATCTAACTCATCCATAATCCGTTCCGTTGCTTCCAACCAATATTCAGCTGTACTGGGTGCCACACCAGATACTCCACGAAACATTTCAGCCCCATTGGCTCAAAGTCACTCGGGTACAGATTTCCGAGCTCCCATATTTCCACCCGCGCCAGCCACCATTTCCAAAACTCGCAGCACTGCCTGCGACACAGCATCATCCCCTGTCTGAGCTTGCTGCTCAACACCAACAGCTGGTGGGGGTACCTCATTGTCCGACTCTTGACCCGATCTAACGGGTTCCGACACGGCCATTCTGCCTCTATCGCGTCCTCGCATGTTACGACCAGGTCCTCTAGAACTCATTTCTATGATCGTGCTTTAATTTGATTAAGAAATTTTATGAATTAGCCTTTATTCCACTTATTATTCGCGAAGGAGTTTTATGTAAAGAGTTTAGGAGTAATTCTTCTGATCAATCAAAGTTCAAGTTTTCTATCCTAATTCACAGAAAACACATCCATTCCGTAGTATCTTCCATACACATTCACTCTTCGTACATTTTTGGTCTATTCCTATCCCAGGGGTATTTTCGTCATTTGCCCTACAGGGGTATTTTGGTAAATAATCGGGGTCAATTTGAAAATTACAAAAGTCATTTCGAAATTCCTCCACACCCATGGATACAAAACAAGTTGTCGCAAAAATTTTGGAAATCGGGGTCATTTTGGTAATTTTGGTAAACCAGGGGTAATTTCATAATTTTTTTTCAAATCGGGGTATTTTGGACTTTCCAAAAATAGGATTTTTAAATACTTTTACAAAATAAGGAAATTTTATTGAAATCGAGGGTGATATGGTAACTTTTAAAACCAATGGCATTTTCATAATTTTGCAAATAGGAGTATCTTAGTAATTTTCATAAATCAAGAATACTTCAGAAAAATTTTATGGAATAGCTTTTATAAATCAAAAGGGTAATTTAGTATTTTTTTTAACCTAGGGTTTCCATAAAAATACGACTGGTCCCTTTCGGGTTTTAGTTAGGGGTTTAGCCTATGAATAAGTCCTCTTGGTTAGGGTGAACCGAAGCTACGCACCAGGTAGGATTCGAGTGGAGAGGAGGTGAGTCACGCGGACTGCTTAAATACCAAGCTCCTACCGAATACCAATCCTAGACATGCGCACAATGGTTACCACACCCTAACTCAGCGACTTAGTCATAGGTTTGTTTAATTAGGCATTTAAAGTTTTATGTAACTTGTTGGGGTAAACTAGTCTTAGAGTTCAAGTACCTATCATACTATTCTACGTTCCATTCCACTTCTACCCTTCTACAAGTCACAATATAAATCACACAAAAGATAGGGGTACTTACCTGGTGGACTTCGGGTCGGAGACTTAGGTGCCATGCCAGAAAACCTGCTTATAAAATTTTCACAAAATTCTTTTGGGCTTAACTTTAAAAATGTTTTGGGCCTTAAACCCAAGGCCGAGAGTTTAAAAACTGGGCTCTGATACCAAGCTGAAACACCCCAAACCCGGCCCACGAGTCTCGACCAGATCTGGTATGTTCCTCGAGTAAAGACAGTTCAAATTCATGGGTTCTTTTGAAAATCTTTAAGTGATTTCGGAAAAACTCGATTTGGGTTGGGCTCAAGTTGGAAACCAATTTATTTTTTTGAAATATAAGTTTTATGAAATCTCATTGTCAAGTTTCAAAAACATTAAGTTAGAAAATTTGCCAAATTCCTTCTTTAATTAGAAATCATATGAATTTAAGTGTTAAATCATTTAGGGTTTAGTTTTAAATAAAACATTTGATCTTTAATTTGATAAATTTCATAACATAGTGAAATAAATAAAATGCATGCATAAACAGTTTATCACTATGGCCTTATTACATCAAAACAATCTCAGATAAATTTAAAGTACTTAAAATAAAAATGTCCAAATCATAAAAATTTCCTTGCTGAGCATGGCCACCTTTAAGCTCCTGCCGACCCGGTCCATTACTGATCGTCACCTGAAAAATGTTCCCCAACGGGGTGAGTCAAACAGACTCAATGTGTAACCAACACCAAAATTTAACAATTCAGGCATACATTATCATATCACATACACATTCATATAACAAATAGGGAATAATGATGCAACCCGAACCCAAACCTATATGCCATCCGCTACACATCACCCGTACCATCCTGCACACTGTGGGGACTACTAAGTCAACCCTCCATCCGCTACACACCATCAAAGGCAGTCGCTGTAGTCGACGTGCTCATCGCCCTTATAAAATTCGTGGCATAGCCACCAGATACATATTTCGTGTCATGAGACACCATATTCAGATATCGTGGTCTTAGGTCACCACATTCCCTTCCCCTTTTCACAATATCCCATATGCCCCATGTCATACATATTATGTAGTACAATGCCTTGTTTCACATTCTTTTCATATTCACATTCATGGCATAACAAATCATTTCATACTCATAGTAGGAGTAGGAAAACGTACCTTAGTATTGTGTACCATAACATGGTACTTAGCCATATTCACATTCTTATAAACATGTTCATATTAAGTATTGCCATAAATTTTATTAAAAGATAGTGTGGGGTACACACCTGATTCGCTTAAGGCTTCCAATCCAAATCTCGAAAATTCGATCTAAAGCCTTAGATCCCTACATTCGGCCAACCTTAATATGTTAGCACAAAGCCTATTCGGCTATAAATCCAAATCCCAGTAGGATTAGTACACTTAAAACCTACCTTGCTGTTGATTGACTTAAGAATCAAGTCCCGAAACTTTGTTGTATTCCTTCTTGCATTCGGCCAAACATTAGATCACATCATATGTTAGTTTCGGCTTTTTTAAACAAATAAGAAATAGATCTTAATCATAAATTAAGGCCTTGGCCAAATGTACCTATGGACTTACCTTGTGGATCTAAATCCCGAAAACAATCTTTTGGCTATGGAGATGTCGACAGCCCTATACACATATGTTAGATCCGATTTTCAATTGCTTAATGGACAAAACAAGTGGCCTTCGGCCGAACACTTATACCCTTACCTTGATAGGTCAAATCCCGAAACTTGTCACTTGGCTTATGAAGTTGTCGACAATGGCAGAAATCCCGAAGAACCTTTCAATGTTTTGGCCAAAGATCACTAATAAGGCTAATAACTTGATTTCGACAAGCCTAAGAAAAAGTATAGAAATTGAATTTTGATCTTACCCCCCTTAATGAAGAATTCGATGGAACCCTTGCTTGAACCCTTAGCAATATTCGGCTATGGCCTTGATGTGTATCACAATTTCGGCTCTTGAGGCTTAATGAGAAATTGGCTAGGGCTATTGGTATATTCGGTTCTTGATTGTGTTTGTAAAAGAAGAAGAGAAAAGGGTTGAGCAATTTGGTAAAGAAGTTTCGGCTACACAAGGTGTATTTTCGGCTTGACAAAACAAATGAAGAAAGGAGAAATTTGCTAGAGAATTTCGGCAGAGTCTTCAAAAGAAAAGAAAATAGGTAGAAAAATAATCCATCAATTATCTCCTTAAAAATAAAAAGATAAAAGCTCCTAAAATTTAGCATATGTGCCGTCCCCCTACTCCCCTCTTATTGACGTCACAAGCAAAAATAAAGGCCTTAAAATTTTGCTTCCTTGGTGATTCAAACCTTGGCCCCTCTTCATAGCCCATGGCGTCATTTCCAGAGCCTTAAGTGGCACCTCCAAGCCACTTTTCCAAGCCCAACTGTGTGTCATATTTCACCCACATTTTCTCTTAAGGCCCTGTTAGGCTTAGTTCCCTTTTTAATCTTAAGATACGATATTTTCCTAAGGCATTTCTTACTACTCTAAAATTTCACAAGCATTCCTAAATACACATTCATACATACAAAGTCATGCTTTCACATTCAATTAAGCAATTATGCATAGGCCATAATTCGGGATATTACATAACTAAGTTAGTTTCTGAAAGGCAACTAGAAAGTTTACCTAGGGAAAAAGAGCAAGTGAAAGCAGTTACACTAAGAAATGGAAAAGAATTGATTGAAACAACGAAGAAGATACCACATGAAACAGACAAGGCAGAAGATGAGGAAGTTGAGAATGTAACACCGGTACACGAAGAACGTAAACCACCAATCCCATATCTGGGAAAGTTGAAGAAAGACCGATTAGATGCACAATACGGTAAATTTCTTGAACTTTTTAAACAGTTACATATTAACTTACCTTTTGTTGAAGCTATTTCATAGATGCTGACGTATGCAAAATTCTTAAAAGAGCTTCTAACAAATAAAAGGAAATTTGAAGAAATATCAACAATGGAACTTAATGAAGAATGTTCAGCTATCCTCCAAAACAAGCTACCAACCAAATTAAAAGATCCAGAAAGCTTCACTATTCCCTGTTTAATTGGTAGTTTACATATTAAGAAAGCACTAGCTGATCTAGGCGCTAGTATTAATTTAACGCCTTATAAAATGTTTAAGCAACTTGATCTTGGGGAACCAAAACCCACTAGGATGAGCATTCAATTAGCAGACAGATCTATTAAATATCCTAGAGGAGTTATTGAAGATATTCTGGTAAAAGTTGATAAATTTATATTCCCTATTGACTTTGTTGTGCTTGACATGGATGAAGACATTGAGGTACCTTTAATTTTGGGCGCCCTTTTTTAGCTACTGCTAGAGCAGTTATTGATGTAGGTGATGGTAAACTCGCATTAAGGGTTGGCGACGAGGAAATTATTTTCCAAATTTACGATGCTATGCGGTATTCTAGAGAACAAGATGATTCCTATTATTTTATTGATGCAATTAATCATTTTATTCAAGATTCTTTTTTAGGAAATCTTACATAACGACACGATAGAACTGTGTCTTGCCCAAGGTGAGGGGGAAGATGATGATCCCGATGAGTTGAATTCTAATACGTCTACCTCTAGACAAAAGAAAGAGGAGGACATTGAAATCAATAATGAATTTAAACAAAAACCTTCTATTGATGAACCACCGAAATTGGAATTAAAACAGTTGCCAAAACATTTAGAATATGCATTCCTCGGGGATAATTCTACACTACCAGTAATTATCTCTTCAGAACTGGAACCCGAAGAGAAAGACAAGTTGCTAAAAGTACTAAGGGAACATAAAAGAGCCATAGCTTGGAAAATTTCTGACATTAAAGGAATAAGCCCATCGTTTTGCACCCACAAAATTTTAATGGAAGAGGAGTATAAACCATGTGTGCAACCTCCAAGACGATTGAGTCCCAACATGAAAAAGTTGTTAAAACAGAGGTAATTAAAGTCCTAGATGCTGGAATAATTTATCCTATTTCTGAAAGTACTTGGGTAAGGCCTGTGCAGGTCGTTCCAAAGAAAGGAGGCATGACTGTTGTAGCCAACGAAAAGAATGAATTAATTCCTACAAGAACAGTCACAGGTTGGAGAGTCTGTATTGACTATAGAAAGTTGAACGACGCCACCAGAAAAGATCACTTTCCTTTGCCCATTATTGATCAGATGTTGGAAAGATTATCTGGGCATATGTACTACTGCTTCTTGGACGGACTCTTTGGCTACTTCCGAATCCCAATAGCCCCTGAGGATCAAGAAAAGAAAACATTCACATGTCCATATGGTACGTTTGCTTATCGTAGAATGCCTTTTGGATTATGTAATGCTCCTGCTACTTTTCAGCTCTGCATGCTAGCTATCTTTGATGAACTTGTGGAAGACATTATGGAGGTATTTATGGATGATTTTTCAGTATTTGGTAATTCTTTTCATCTTTGCCTTAAAAATCTAAAACGAGTTCTAATGAGATGTGAGGAAATGAACCTTGTTTTAAATTGGGAAAAGTGTCACCTTATGGTTCGAAAGGGGATTGTGTTAGAACATAAAATTTCTAGTAAAGGGATTGAGGTAGACAAAGCAAAGGTCGAAACCATAAAAAAATTACCTCCTCCTAGTTCAGTTAAGGATATTAGAAGCTTTTTAGCACATGCTGGATTTTATAAAAGATTCATTAAAGATTTTTCTAAAATAGCTAAGCCTTTAACGAAATTACTAGAGAAAGATGTACCTTTCAATTTTTATTAGGAATATTTAGATGCATTTAATATCCTCAAAGATAAATTAAAATCCTCAAAGATAAATTAATAAATGCTCCAATTATAATTGCACTTGATTGGAATTTACCCTTTGAACTAATGTATGATGCGAGTGATTTTACAGTAGGTGTAGTTTTGGGACAGCGAAGAGACAAGCACTTTCAGCCTATCTATTACGCTAGCAAGACATTAACGGCTACACAAGAAAATTTAGATAGTATTTGATATTATCTAAAGTTGTCGTTTACACTGACCATTCAGCTTTTTGTTATCTTTTAACTAAATCCGATGCAAAACCTCGACTCATAAGATGGATTTTACTCTTACAGGAATTTGATTTAAAAATTCAAGATAAGAAAGGAGCTAAAAATCTTGCAGCAGATCATCTTTCTAGGCTTGAAAATCCATATATTGAAAAACTAGATGAGAATGAGATAAATGACTCGCTTCCTGAAGAATAACTATTTGCTATATCTAACTCCGAGGTACCTTGGTTCGTAGACATTGCAAATTACTTAGCTGCTAACATCCTACCAAAAAGGTTAACACATCATCAAAAGAAGCGATTCTTTGCTGATGCGAAAAACTATTTTTGGGAGGATCCTTTTCTTTTCCGTGTATGTGCAGATCAAGTAATTTGGAGATGTGTTACAAAGGCAGAAGCAAGCAAAATCCTAGAACATTGCCACTCAGGACCTTCAGGAGGACATTACAGCGGGATTAAGACAGCACATAAAATGCTCGAATCAAGTTTTTATTGGCCAGCTCTATTTAAAGATGCCAACAGGTATGTCGCTTCATGTAATAAATGCCAAAGAACAGGTAATATCTCTAAACGTGATGAAATGCCTCAAATGTATATGTTATCATGTGAAATATTCGAAGTATGGGGTATTGACTTTATGGGTCCATTTCCCAGTTCATTTGGAAATAAATACATCTTAGTAGCAGTAGACTACATGTCAAAATGGGTGGAAGCTCAAGCTTTACCTACTAACGATGCTAGAGTAGTAGTGAGGTTTCTTAAGAAACTTTTCCCTCAATTCAGAACACCGAGAGCAATTATTAGTGATAGGGGTACTCACTTTTGTAATACTCAATTTGATAAAGTCTTAAAAAAATATGGAGTACACCACATGATAGCTACCCCTTATCACCCTCACACCAGTGGACAAGTAGAAGTAGCAAATCGAAAGATTAAGCGTATTCTAGAGAAAATAGTTGAATCAAATAGGAAAGATTGGGCATTAAAAGTAGACGATGCTTTATGGGCATATAGAACAGCGTTTAAAACTCCTATAGGAACATCCCCATACAAACTTGTCTATGGAAAAAGTTGTCATCTACCATTTGAGTTAGAGCACAAAGCTTTTTGGGCTATAAAATTCTTAAATTACGATCTTAAAACCAGAGGTGAGAAGAGAATGATGCAGTTGAACGAGCTAGATGAATGGCGAGCTAATGCCTATGAGAACTCACGATTATATAAGGAGGCAACAAAGCGACGCCATGATGCTCATTTAAAGCAATCAAAGCAATTTGAAGTAGAAGACTTAGTCCTAATGTACAATTCAAGGCTCAAATTGTTTCCTTGAAAGCTGAAATCAAGATGGTCAGGTCCATTAGTGATCAAAACCATTTTTCCCTATGGCACAATCGAGGTAACTCATCCAACTCGTGGCACATTCAAGGTAAATGGTCAGCGACTAAAAATTTATAATGGTGAAGATTTTAGGGATATGAGAGAGGAGCTTCGGCTCCATGAACCTTCATTTAGAAATGAAAACAAGGTGAGTCTAGCTTAAGACTTTAAACGAGCGCTTCTCGGGAGGCAACCCGAGCATTAACTTCACTAATGTCATATTTTAGATTTCTAGCATCTAACTACAAACTAACCAATTCAGTAAAGCGCAGGTTTCTCCTCCACACGACCCTGCACACGGGCGTGGCCGTGGCCGTGTGAACACCATGAACAGGTACATGGGCGTGGCAAGAATGGTGTAAAAACAGGACAAAAAATTTTTCCCAATATACGGGCTCTGACTAAACACCACGGCCGTGTGATGCGGCCGTGGTCGAAACTGCCTAAAGAACACGGGCTGAGATAAACCCACACAGCCGTGCGAGATCACTCTAATGATGAGGACCTTTGAGGCTTTTTCTTTTCTTTATTTTTCTTTTTTTCTTTTTTTCTTATTTTTATTTTTTATTTTTATTTTAGCTCATTTTCTTTTATTATTAAACTCTTAAGTATAATTTGATTTCTTTTATCTCTGGCTGTTTAACTCTCAAGTAACTATAAAAAACGTCCATTAAATAAGAACTCCCTAAAAACTTTACTGATGACTTCGCAGTCTAAAAAAGTTTAAGGTGCCACTCAAGGGACGAACACACCACGGGAGTATTCTCTACCACCTTCACCTATGCCTAGTCATCATGTTCATCATTGATCATCCTCCAAGGGTTTCATTCAAAATTCAGGAAGTTTCATTTCTCCCTCTCTCTTATAATATCATGCTATTAATCTTTAGATATATATATATCTTTATCCATTGAGGGCAATGTACATCTTAAGTGTGGGGGGTTAACTATAGTATTATTTGAAAATCCCTGAACTATATCTTGTTCTTAAGTAATTTTCTTATATTACGATTAGAATGCAATTTCTTTTGATTTATGATTTTTATTGATATGTTTTGGGATTAAGTCATTGATAATTGTGCAATGATGATTTAAACTTTAGGAGACTAGAGAATCAAGCATGATAAGTATATTTTCAAAAATTAAAATTTTGTTAGGTTGTCTACCTGAATCTAATTATTACCTTGAAGTTTGAAATTTACAAGGTTGATATCAAAAACCCATAATTTTTGTGACATTTTGAGCCTTTTAGAGCATACATCCTCTCATGCTCACTTTTTGATTATGAGTGTGTTAACATTGATTTGTTATTCCAGAACTTGCTTCGATTATACATGTCAAAACCATATCATTGATTTGATATACAGAGATGATAAAGGCACTTAGGAATCAACCCACTCACTCCACTAAAAAGCTTACCCTCACAATTAACCCCTAGTGAACCCCTTTGATCCTAACAACCCTTTTTGTTGACTCACCCACTAATATTAACCTGAAACCCATTTTTGTATTTGTTATCACCATTCCTTGACTCCTTTTTTTTGAGATTTGATTTTGAGCAATTACCTAACTATTTTCTATATTTCAGTTGTAAAAGTTTTTTTTCCTTTACTTGATTTGTTCTTAAAATAAAAATAAAAATAAAAATAAAAAAAATCGAAGTATATTCATTATTAGTTATTGATCGTGTCCGAAAGTCTTAAAATTTTATATAATGAATGATCGAACCTGGAAACTAACTATGACAACGATTTGAGGCAAGCGCACCTATCGAACAGTAGTATAGCTAAGGCAAGACCGGATTGTCGAGCCCAAAGGAACTAAAAGTACTAATACTAACTTTCTTTTTATTATTTAGCCTAAGAATTAAAGGAATTTTTATCTAATCTAAAATTTATTAACAACTAAGCTAAAGATGCAAAGACAAAGAGAAGGAATTGGGGAAAATAACTTTGGGAAAAACCAATTGATTAAGACAATACCCGAGGAAGAATCCACCTAGACTTCACTTGTTATCTAACTCTGAACCAGACGATTTATTCACTTGACTTGATCCGTAAGATTTCCTAACGTATATTAATCCCTCTCTCGAGGCAACTAACGTCTAACCCTAGGTTGATTAATTGAAATCTCTTTCTAATTAAAACCCCTAGAATTGCATTAACTCGATCTATGGACTCCCATATTAAGTTTCACCCTAATCCGGAAAAATCTCGTCACCCTATCTCTAGGCGCGGGATCAACTCCGCTTAATTATGCTAGATCTACTCTTAGGCAGGGACTTTTGCTCCTCCACCTAAGCACATCACACTTGAATTAATATCTCAGAAATGTCAACACAAGAATTAAGAACACATAATTAAGAACAAGTCAAATATTTATCATATAATTCAGCAAACGATAACAAGATTCATCTTAGGTTTCATCCCCCTCAGGTGTTTGAGGGTTTAGTTCATAACAATAAAAGAATACATCTCAAAAGAAAAGATAAAACAAAACATAAGAAAAACTCTAAAATCCCCTGAAGGAATTGAAGAGAGATCCCCCGTCTTGAGTATGACTCTGGCTTTTTGAGATGAATCAACTGGCTTTCTTCGAGTAAATTCCACAATTCTAACCTCCCTGGCTCGGCTCTTTGGCCTAGCTGGACGCCCCCTGACTAAAGCCCTGGCAGAAGGCTTCTACTGAACTCCTTGCTTAAGTTTCCCCCTAGGGTGTTTATATAGGCTTTGAGCTGCCTTACTTGGCCCCTAAGTATCCTAATCCAAGTGAAATTCATCTTTGTCACAGCAAGGACACGCCTATGGCACACGCCCGTGTGAGTCGTGGCCAGGCCGTGTTTGAGTCTGTTGAATGGGGCACGGCCGTGTGGTCTTGGGCCCAAGCCGTGTTGATTTCGTGATATGGCCCATTTACTCTATTTTGGGCCCGTTTCTCGTTCTTTTCGTCTTTCGGTGCTCTTCTGAGTATAAAACATGAAAACAAAGGATTAAGAGCACCAAATTACACAATTCAAGGCTTAAATCATCCAAAAGTATGCTAAATGTGGGCCTAAAATATGTTACTATTACAGTTTATCAAATACCCCCACACTTAAGCTTTTAATTGTCCTCAAGAAAAATTCTCAATTTACAATTAAAACGAACTTCCCTGATTGATAATATTCATCAATAATGTTTCATCATAATTCAAAGATAATTCATACATTGATAATTTAAATAGAAGGGTCCTAAAGATTAAAGGGGTTTTGGGTTAATATTAGTGGGTAAGTCAATAAAAGGGTTGTTAGAATCAAAAGGGTTCACTAGGGGTTAATTGTTAATGTAGGTTTTTAATGGAGTAAGTGGGTTAAATCCTAAGTGCCTTTATCATCTCTGTATATCAAATCAATGATGTGGTCTCAACATGTATAATCGAAGCAAGTTCTAGAATAACAAATCAATGTTGACACACTCATAATAAAAAAGTGAGCACGAAATAATATATGCTCTAAAAGGTTCAAAATCTCACAAAAATTATCGGTTTTTGATATCAACCTTGTAAATTTCAAACTTCAAGGTAATAATTAGATTCAGGTAGACAACCTAACAAGATTTTAAATTTTGAAAATAGACTCATCATGCTCGATTCTCTAGTATCTTTAAAACTTAATCATCAATGCACAATTATCAATAACTTAATCCAAAACATATCAATAAAAATCATAACTCAGGGAATTTCATTCTAATTAGTAATATGAGAAAATTACTTAAAGACAAGATATCATTCATGGCATAATTCAGGGATTTGAGAATAATGAAGAAAGTTATTGATAAACCGTAATAGTAACATATTTTAATCCTACATTTCGCATACTTTTGGATGATTTATTCCTTAATTCATGTAAAAAGGTGCTCTTAATCTTTTCTTTTCATGAATTATACCTAGCAAAGCACCCGAGGATGAAAAGAATGAGAAACGGGCTTAAAACGGGCCAAATGGGCCAATTCATGAAATTGACACGGCCTGGACTTCAAGCCACACGGCCGTGCCTCATGGATCTGCTAGAACACGGCTTGACCATGGTCCACACGGTCGTGCCTCCATAAATAGACCCGAACATGGCCTGAAGTCGATCCACACGGGCGTGTCCCATGGCCGTGTCCCTGTCGCTGGAAAGAGCAATTTCATTCGGGAAAGGATACTTGAAGGCAAAGAAACACATTCTGAAGCCTATTCAAACACCCTAGTAGGAATTCTACTTAAATTAGGATACTTAGGGGCCAAGCAAGGCATCACAAAGTCTAAATAAACACCCTATAAGAGTATGCCCAAAGATCAATCATGAGATGGTTGTAATAACTTACTTAATTTACCATGTTTATTAATATAAAGCGTTGTCATTATTATTTCAGTTTTTCTTTCTGTGTGTATAGATAAACTGTTTTATAATAATGTCCTGAGAATAATATGATTATTCTTAAAAGATCCTTAGTCGAGTATTATTGTTGACTAGGACAATAATAATGCATTAAGACTAACATGTAGTTGATTGATGATAAAGAGTTGTCATTGATATGGAGTGTCAAAATCAATGCATGAATATGTGTGTTAGAGAACAACATATTGGATTGACCCGCTATGAGTATGTTTCTTGGATTATTATGTAATTGTCACAACATTACTCATAGTGATTAATATGTATATGATCCTCAGACTTGAGATCATTATTATCCCAGCATCGTGAGTTGTATATTTTGATACAGTCAAACGTACACCGTAACAGGTTGTTCTATAAAGGCTGATGTTGGATATACCACAATCTATGTAGAGGGATATGGTTGATCAATAAAGGATAAGTCCCTCCTACATAATAGGAGTAATATCTTAGGCCACTTGATTGAGTGAGACTAAAAATGCATGGCCATGCTCAAATAAGTTGATATGAGATGTCATACTAATTTGTATATCATAGTCTACTCAAGATATCAAGAAACATGGGATGGACTATGCAAGTGTGACTATCCCATGACTTGTATCCGTTCCAGAGATAAAGGACTTAAGGATTAATGCATGAAAGGTTAATCACGAAAGGTTATGTCGAATCATGACTTCTTGTAACTTAGGTAGCAATGATGCATTGCTAGATGCCACTCATTGTCTGTGACAATAGAATCGTTCTAGTATTACTGCTAACGTTGCAAGAACCTACAGGGTCACACCCTATGGTTGAAATGAACGGAATAAAATATAGTTGGTATTGTGCTTGGTTGTCACATAAATTAAATTAATTAAAGAATTAATTTAATTGGGCAATCAAATATTGAACATATTATATGTACAAGGATGTTGTACACATAATGATAACATAATTTTATTAATATATGAATTTGATTCATATATAAATTTAAATAAATATAGTTTACCGAAATCCTTATTATAATTAATGTAATTATAATTTTCAGATATAATTAATGTAATTATAATTTTCGGTTAAAAACTTTATTGTATTTATTTAATCTTGTAATACATTCAAGAGATACCAATTATAAAAGGCCCAATTAAGAGGATACCTATTATAAAAGGCCCAATGAGAAAGGCACCCATTATAAAAGGTATTAAAAGGAGACAAAACTCAACATGAAAACCCTAAGTGATTGCTTGTTAGGTCTAGCAGCCGTCAAGCAAATAAGCCTCCAAAACAGTTTTGGAGATTTCTTCCGTTCATAGTCAAACCGGGTGGATTACGTAGAGGCCGACATCGGAAAAGGTTGAGGCTTGATTCGATAGTAGATCAAAACTCTTGTTGCCAAGGCGTCGCTGTCTACTCAGATTGAAGTTTTGGTAATTTCGAAACCTTTATTTCACCCCGATTCGTTCCTCACACATGGATCCATGATTTGGATCACCGGATCTAATTTTATTCTGCTACGCCATGGGATACCGGCGTTCCAACACACCCAAGGGGGCAACTTGAAAGGGGAGTTCGGCAAAAGCCGAAAGGGCGGTGAAGCTAGGCCAATGAGCCAAGCCGAAAAGGTCAGAGTTGTGGGAATCACTCGAAGTTAGCCAGTTGATCCATCCCAAGAAGCCGAAATTCTACTCAAGACGGCGGATTTCTCCTTTAATTACTTCAGGGAGTTTTAGGGACTTCTTATGTTTTGTTTTATGTTTTCTCTTGAGATGTTTTATTCATTTGTTATGAACTAAATCCTTCAGATACCTGAAGGGGATGAAACCTAGATGAATCTTGTTATTAATTTTTGAATTATATGATAAATACTTAGTTTGTTCTTAATTATGCAAGCTTAATCCAAATTTGATGTGCTTAGGTGGAGGAGGAATAGATCCTGCTTAAGAGTAGATCTAGCATAATTAAGCGGAGTTGATCGCACACCTAGAGATAGGGTGACGAGATTTTGCCGGATTAGGGTGAAACCTAATATGGGAGTCCATAGATCGATTTACTACTATTCTATGGGGTTATTATTCGAGAAAGAGATTTCCGTTAATTAACCTAGGGTTAGACGTTATTTGCCTCGAGAGAGGGTTTAATATATGTTAGGGAGTCTTACGGATCAAACTAAGTAAATAAATTGTATGGTTCAGGGTTAATTAACAAGTGAAGTCTAGGTGAATTCTTCTTGAGGGTATCGTCGTGATCAACTGAGTTTTTCTTCAAGTTATTTTCCAATTCGCTCTTTTTGTCTTCGCGTCTTTAGCTTAGTAGTCGTTAATTTAGATTAAAGAAACTTCACTTTATTTTAGGCTAAATAATAAAAAGAAGGTTAGTATTAGTACTTTTAGTTCCTTTGGGTTCGATAATCCGGTCTTGCCTAAGCTATACTACTGTTCGATAGGTACACTGCCTTTAATCGTTGTCAGAGTTAGTTTCCAGGTTCGATCTCATTCATTATAAATTTTAAAACTCTGATTTCAGTGATCAAGTTTTTGGCGCCGTTGCCGGGGAACTAAAATATTAAGAACGCTTAATTTTTATTACTTTAGCCATTATTGTTATTATTATTATTATTGCAATTTATTTTCATTTTTCATTTTTATTTTTTTACTTTGCTAATTTTTTTTTTATTTTTGGTAGATAATTTTAGTTTAAAAGAGATGACACTGAATAATTATCAGTGGCAATTCATGAGGACAAAGCCAACAAAAGCAGCCAGTGTTTTCAACCTTGAAGAGGTCACCAGGTTATCTAACCAGCTAGAGATAATGAATAAAAAGATTGACGGTTTGTGTAGTCTCTCGCAGGGACACCCAGTAATGCAATATGACTCGAATCTAAGAGGCGTGGCGAATCCTGAGTACCCACCCTACGGATATGGCATGGAGAACGAACAAGTTCACTATATGGGTAACTATTCTAGACCTCAAAATAATTTTTATAGTGACACTTATAATGCAGGTTGGAGGTACCATTCCAATTTCTCGTGGGATGATCAAAATAGCCAAAGACCGGAACTTCCTCCATATTTTCAACAACCACCTCACCAACAGGAAGAGGAGTCGAACCTTGAAGAGATCCTGACAAAATTCATGGCAGCCACAGAAAACCGTTTCCAAGACACTGAAACAACTCAACGAACATCGGTTGAAGAGACCAAGGACTGAGTCGGGGAACTTACTAAGTCAGTAGGGGAAGTCACTAAGGCAGTCGCACAACTTGCAAAATTAATGTCCGAACGATCACAAGGACGACTACCAAGTAATACTGAAACTAACCCGAGAGAGCAAAATCAAGCCATTTACGATAGTGAAGGGTTAGACGTACCAAACACAAGGGAAGAACCTGTGGTAAGTGAAGGTAAGGTTGAGGTGTGCCATGATATACCAAAACCGGCAATTACAGAATACCAACCTCGTGTGCCATATCCTGATGCAATAAAGAAAGACCACACAGAGGAAGAATTCGGTGAACTCACACTTCGTGTAGACGATGAAACAATCACTCTTCAAGGTCTTGACCCAACTAGGACATCGAGTAATAAAGGTACGAACGTTAATTTTATTGATAACCATTTGGTTCAACCTTCTTTACAGGAATCATCAGGAAATCATCTAGCTGAGCTAGATCTTAGACCTCGTGCTAACAAAGAAGAATTAGATGAGGAACAAAGCCTTAGGGCCGACAAACTTGAAGAGTGGACAACACAATTTAAAAAAGAACCGGAACCACACGAAGTGAAATCGAAGGAAACCCCAGACGAGCTGATAGGAACAAAAAATCACATCAAAATAGAGGATCAGGTATTGTTGAATAAGGAAGACCCTCGAATCACTAATTCAGACCTCAAGGCAAATGAGGAAATCACTTTTGAGGTACTTAATGTCTTCCTATACGGTACAGTCGAGGTAAGCAATCCAAAATTCAACACTTTGAGGTAAACACTACTCGACTTAAACTTTATATCCATAACCGAGTTGATCGCATGAGAAAGGATTTCCATCTCCTCAAACCACCATGATTGTGCGTACAACAGGTAAGTCTAGCTCAAGACTTTAAACGAGCACTTCTCGGGAGGTAACCCGAGCACTAACCCTATTAATTTTTTTAGTTACTTTTATTTTTTTCCCTTTTTAGCACCTAACTATAAACTAACCAAAGTGCAGATTTCCAACCACACGGTCGTGGCCGTGGCCGTGTGGCCACCACATGAAGGTACAAGGGCGGGGGCAACCACTAGATCCATAATTTCTATTTAACCCCCTTCTTCCTTTTTCTTTTCCCATTGTCTTTCTTCTTTCATTCTTCATTATTTACTTTTATTTTTACTTCCATTTTTATTTTTATTTTTATTTTTACTTTTATTTTAATTTTTTATCTTGTTTATTATTATTTTCTTCTTATTCTTCATGCCATTTAGATTTAGCTTAGGATTCAATAAAATTAGGACGGTTACTTCGAGGATTCAATTTCAAACGGTTCGAGACGCTTTCCCACGTTCACCCCCAATCCTATCCGGTTTCTTTTCTTTAACTTCATCCAAAATTCAGGAAGTTTCACTTCTCTCCCTATCTTATGATTTTATGATTATTTCGCTATTATCTATCTTTGTACATTGAGGGCAATGTACAACTTAAGTGTGGGGGGTTAACTATAGTATTAATTGAAAATCCCTGAATTATGCCTTGTTCGAAACTAAAGTGTCTCATATTGTGATTAAAATGAAATTTTCCTGATTTATGATTTTTATTGATATGTTTTAGATTAAGTTATTAATAATTGTGCATTGATGATTAAATTTGAAGGATACTAGAGAATCAAGCATGATAAGTCTATTTTTCAAAATAATTTTTTTTAGGTTGTGTTCTTGAATCTGAATATTACTTTGAAATTTGAAATTCACAAAGTTGACATCAAAATACCCATAATTTTTGTGAGATTTTGAGCCTTATAGAGCATACATTCTTTCGTGCTCACTTATTGATTATGAGTGTGTCAACTTTGAACTGTTATTCTAGAACTTGCCTCGATTATACATGTTGAGACTACATTTATGATTTGATATACAGAGATGATAAAGGCACCTAGGATTTAAACCATTCACTCCACTAAACAGCCTACCTCCATAAATTAACCCCTAGTGAACCCCGTTTAATCCTAACAACCCTTTTGATTGACTTACCAGCTAATATTAACCCAAAACCCCTTTGTATTTGTTATCACCATTCCTTTTGACTACCCTTATATCGAGATTTGATTTGATCCGTTACCTAAATATATTATTTCAGTAGTTGAATTTATCCTTTATTATTTGACATGTTTCAAAAAAGAAACGACGAAGTATATTCAATATTAGTTTTATGATTAGGTGAGCTTATACGTCAAATTCAAATTATTGAAGAAGAAGATCATATCAGAATATTATTAGTAGTACAAGTTTATTATTAGTTCGTGTTTCTACTTAGGTAATTTGTCAAGTCAATCTCGATACTAACCTTCTAATTCAGCCTTTATCCACACCCTTAACCTAAACCCCGTTATAACCCTGTTAAAGACCTTTTGATTTGTGTATCATCTTATCTTACAGTGGTGGAGATTTGATTTTTCGGCAAGCTTATGGGATTAACTTTTCAGGTTCGACTTTTGAGTGCTTAATTTTGAACCTTAAAACACTTCGAGTGATTTAAGTGAATCTTCAGTGAGGATGTCAATTCTTGTATGACTTTGATTGTTTAGGTAAGGGGAAGCATCTAACATTTTCAAAGCTATAAATGTATGACTTTGATTGTTTGAGTCTTTAGGAATCCTTAGTTAAATTATCCATGTATGAATTATCTTTGAATTATGATGAAACATTATTGATAAATATTATGAATCAAGGAAGTTCGTATTAATTGTAAGTTGAGAATTTTGCTTGAGGACAGGCAAAAGCTTAAGTTTGGGGGTATTTGATAAACCGTAATAGTAACATATTTTAATCCCGCATTTAGCATACTTTTGGACGATTTATTCCTTAATTCATGTAAAAAGGTGCTCTTAATATTTTCTTTTCATGTCTTATACCCAGCAAAGCACCCGAGGATGAAAAGAATGAGAAACGGGCTTAAAATGGGCCAAATGGGCCAATTCACGAAATCGACACGGCCTGAACTTCAAGCCACACGGCCGTGCCTCATGGATCAACTAGAACACGGCCTGACCGCGATTCACACTGCCGTGCCTCAATAAACAAACTCGAACACGGCCTAAAGTTGACCCACATGGGCGTATGCCATGGCCGTGTCCCTGTCGCTGGAAAGAGCAATTTCATTCGGGAAAGGATACTTGGAGGCAAAGTAACACATTCTGAAGCCTGTTCAAACACCCTAGTAGGAATTCTACTTAAATAATGATACTTAGGGGCCAGGCAAGGCATCACAAAGTCTATATAAACACCTAAGGGGGCAACTTGAAAGGGGAGTTCGGTAGAAGCCGGAAGGGCGGTGAAGCTAGGCCAAGGAGCTAAGCTGAAAAGGTCAGACTTGTGGGAATCACTCGAAGTTAGCCAGTTGATCCATCCGAAGAAGCCGGAATTCTACTCAAGACGGCGGATTTCTCTTTCAATTCCTTCAGGGAGTTTTAGGGACTTCTTATGTTTTGTTTTATATTTTCTCTTGAGATGTTTTATTTATTTGTTATGAACTAAATCCTTCAGATACCTGAAGGGAATGAAACCTAGATGAATCTTGTTATTAATTTCTGAATTATATGATAAATACTTAGTTTGTTCTTAATTATGCAAGCTTAATCCAAATTTGATGTGCTTAGATGGAGGAGGAATAGACCCTGCTTAAGAGTAGATCTAGCATAATTAAGCGGAGTTGATCGTACGCCTAGAGATAGGGTGACGAGATTTTTCCGGATTAGGGTGAAACCTAATATGGGAGTCCATAGATCGATTTACTTCTATCCTAGGGGGTTATTATTCGAGAAAGAGATTTTCGTTAATTAACCTAGGGTTAGACATTATTCGCCTCGAGAGAGGGTTTAATATACGTTAGGTTGTCTTACAGATCAAACTAAGTAAATAAATTGTATGGTTCAGGGTTAATTAACGAGTGAAGTCTAGGTGAATTCTTCCTGAGGGTATCGTCGTGATCAACTGAGTTTTTCTTCAAATTATTTTCCAATTCGCTCTTTTTGTCTTCGCGTCTTTCACTTAGTAGTCGTTAATTTAGATTAAAGAAACTTCACTTTATTTTAGGCTAAATAATAAAAAAAAGGTTAGTGTTAGTACTTTTAGTTCCTTTGGGTTCGATAATCCGGTCTTGCCTAAGCTATACTACTGTTCGATAGGTACACTTGCCTTTAATCATTGTCAGAGTTAGTTTCCAGGTTCTCATTCATTATAAATTTTAAAACTCTGATTTCAACGATCAGTTATACACTTTCTCGAAATAAATATTCACCCCCACACTTAAGATGTACATTGCCCTCAATGTACGAAGATAGCTAACAGTAATATAATAATCAAAAGATAGGGAGAGAAATGAAACTTCCTGAATTATGGATGAAATCCTTGGAGGGTGTTCCAGGACGAATGTGATGACTAGGTATAAGTAATGTTTTCGTTCCTTGAGTGGTATATTTAATCTATTTAATCTACGAAGTCATCAAGTAGATTTTAGAGAATGGATGTTGTTATGGAAACTTGGGGTTAGATAGCCAGTGATAAAGTGAGATCAATAGTACTAATGAAACTTTCGAGTCTTTAAACAGTCAACTAAAATAGAAGCAAAATAAAATGGAAATAAAAGTAGAAATAAAAAGTAGAAGTGATAATAAAAATAAAAGTAAAAAAATAAAAAAGAAAAAGAAAAGGACTCAGAGGTCCTCTGCATCAGCTGGGTCGGGCGGTGGTGGCGGTGATGAGATGTGAAGATACTAACATATCTGGTGGAGGGTGGTGTCAACATGGTCGAAATGCTGGAAGCATTGCTGCTCAAATCGTGCTAGGCGCTTAGATATGTCTGAAATAGATGATGCCACATGGGACGTACAATGGCTCAGTTGTGGTGCTTCCTGTGTTGGGGGGACATCATCAGTAATGTCCTCAGGGTCCTCCTCGTCGGTGGTGGGTGCTAGCCGATATTGGGGGGATCGGTCCCTCGTCGCCGTTGAATCATCCTCATGTGTAGCATCATCTAGAAGCCCTGTGGGGACATCTGACCTATCAATGTGAGGGAGGGGATCTGAGCGTCAGTGTTGAGGAGCTCGAAATATTGGGCCAAGTGTGTGATGTAAGGGCCCATAGATATGAATCCTCTCCTGTGCTGCTCCGTCTGATGTTGAATTGCGCAAGCTATAAAATAGGCCAAGTTGAAAACATGCCCGTTCGCCATGCACCATAGAAAGTAGGCATCGTGAGTGCTGACGACGCTGGTGCTCTCTTGCTGCCCTATCAGTGTATAAGCTAAAAGTGCATGTACGTACCTCAGGGATGGGGCAAGGGCCGTCGCCTTGGAGCGGTTAGGGTCATAATTGTTGTTGTTTGTTGCTATATTGTACCAACATCTTGTGGGGGTGTTGTGGATATGGCGAGGTAGCTCCGAGAGATCATGTTCCTCCAGAAATTCATCTGTATAAAGTCCCAATGCGGCCCCAAATTGTGGTACGTTTAGTTCTCGTATAATGCCTTCGAGACAAAATTGGATCATAACAGGGTCATCGTGGTTCAACATCACTATCTGAAGATGAAATGTTGAACAGAGCTCCAAAGTAAGCTCTAAGTAGGTAGGCTCGATGATGTTGAAGAATTGGTTCCAAGGGTCGGTAGTTAGTAGAGCCCATACGTCATCGGCTAATTGGACCTGTTCCAAGGCAGCTCAATCAATACATCTCTCTGTGCCGAGTGGTCGTGCCCGAAGTATCTTGTCACGATCCTTCTGAATACCCGGTGGAAATTGTAAGAATGGGTGGCGCACTTCGGTGGTTGCCCTGGCTGATGATGAATCGGGTCCCTTTCGTTTTTTGGAGCTAGGGACTGCGGTTTTCTTGCCTCGAGACGATGACATTATGGGCCTAAAAAATATTGATCATCAATGCTTCAAGTACATTTCCAACCAAGATATATCAAGGCCTTCGATCAATATCCAAAATATACAAAGACTAAACTCATAATAAGTTAGTTCAACCATATCTAGCAGGAGCAAGAATTTGACAAATAATTATTCTATCTAAGTCTAAGCATTATTATTTAAGCGAATATTCAATGACTAAATTAATCTAATAGTGATAAAATAATAAGACTAATCTAATTCTAAACTTAATTAAATAGATACAATTCTAAGTATAAAACAATTAAATGGAGGTAAATGTAACAATGAGAGGTGACCAGGAGTGGTTGGGCGGTGCACGGGCGTGTAGGGATGAGCCACGGGTGTGTGCTGCAAATAGTCGGGAAACACCACGGTGGAACACCTTTGGGGCGGGCGTGTACTTCGTTGGCACGGGCGTGTACTGGTTTTTGATGTGAATGTGAAAAATAATGAAGATAAAGGATGAGGGAAGTCAATGGTAGGGGTTTCTTTAATAGTGGCCGTAATTGGGGGAAGGGATTTTGAGGGAAACGGCTAGGGTTGAAAGATTTTGGGGAAAAACGGTGGACGATGTTCTTTAAGTAGGAAAGGGGACACAAGCAGGTGCCACGCCCGTGTTTCTTTTATTTAGCTTGTGTTTTTCATGATTTTTTAAATTTGGGCGCGTTTGAGATGTTGCCCACGCCCGTGCTCCTTGGCCGTGTGCTATTATGTTCGCTTCTCCCACGCCTGTGCTAAGTTTCCCACGCCCGTGCTAAGTTTACCACACCCATGTCCATGTAGTAGGTGTCCCACATAGTTGGTAGGGACGGGCGTGGCTCGTGCGTGGCTCGTGCCCATGCTCGTTTACTCAGAATAGACTAGGTTGCATCACACGGCCGTGGTCTTTTTATCGCAACCCGTGTTGGAAAAAATTTTCTTCTTTATCTCGTACGTCTACCGGCACGCCTGTTTTTCATTCCATGGCATCCACACGGCCACGGGCATGCCCGTTTGTAAGGCCGTGTGGTAGAGAAACCTGCACTTCACTGAATCGGTTAGTTTGGAGTTAGATGCTAAAAATTCAAAAATATAATGTTAGTGAAGTCAGTGCTCGGGTTGCCTCCCGTGAAGCGCTCGTTTAAAGTCTTAAGTTAGACTCACCCTGTTTCATTTCTAAATGAAGGTTCACGGAGGTGAAGCTCCTCTATTAATTCCTTGAAATCTTCACCATTATAAAGTTTCAGTCGATGACCATTTACCTTGAATGTTCCCTGAGTTGGATGGTTTAACTCGATTGTGCCGTAAGGAAAAATGGTTTTGATCACAAATGGGCCTGACCACCTTGATTTTAGCTTTTCAGGAAATAGTTTGAGCCTTGAATTATACAGCAAGACCAAGTCTCCTACTTCGAATTGCTTTGATTGTTTTAAGCCAGCATCATGGCATCGTTTTGTTGCCTCCTTATATAGTCGTAAACTCTCGTAGGCCTCAGCTCGCCATTCATCCAGCTCGTTCAACTGCATCATCCTCTTCTCACCTGTGATTTTAATATCGTAATTCAAGAATTTTATAGCCCAGTAAGCTTTGTGCTCTAACTCAAATGGTAGATGATAACTTTTTCTGTAGACAAGTTTGTACGGGGATGTTCTTAAAGGGGTTTTAAATGTTGTTCTATAGGCCCATAAAGTATCATCTACTTTTACTGCCCAATCTTTCTTGTTTGATTCAACTGTTTTCTCTAAGATCTGCTTAAGCTCTCAATTTGCCACTTCCACTTGCCCACTGGTTTGAGGGTGATAAGGGGTAGCTGTTCTGTGGTGTATTCCATATTTTTTTAAGACTTTATTCAAATTGAGTATTACAAAGTGAGTACCCCTATCACTGATAGTCGCTCTGGGTGTTCCAAAACGAGAGAATAGTTTCTTGAGAAAACTTACTACAGCTCTAGCATCGTTAGTAGGTAAAGCTTAGGCTTCCACCCATTTTAACATGTAATCTACTGCTACTAAGATGTATTTCCAAATGAACTAGGAAACGGACCCATGAAGTCAATACCCCATACGTCGAATATTTCACATGATAACATATATGTTTGAGGCATTTCATCGCGTTTAGAGATATTACCTGTTCTTTGGCATTTATCACACGAAGCGACATACCTGTTGGCGTCTTTAAACAGAGTTGGCAAATAAAATCCTGATTCGAGTGTTTTGTGTACTATCTTAATCCCGATGTAATGTCCTGAATGGCAATGTTCTAGGATTTTACTTGCTTCTTCATTTGTAACGCATCTCCAAATTACTTGATCTGCACATATGCGGAAAAGAAAGGGGTCCTCCCAAAAATAGCTTTTCGCATCAGCAAAGAATCACTTCTTTTGATGATGCGTTAGCCTTTTTGGTAGGATGTTAGCAGCTAAATAATTCGCAATATCTGCGAACCACGGTACCTCGGAGTTAGTTATAGAAAAGAGTTGTTCCTCAGGGAACGAGTCGTTTATCTCACTCTCGTCGAGTTCTTCGATATGTGGGTTCTCGAGCCTGGAGAGGTGATCTGCTGCAAGATTTTCAGCTCCCTTCTTATCCTGAATTTCCAAATCGAATTCCTGTAAAAGTAAGATCCATCATATGAGTCGAGGTTTTGCATCAGGTTTAGTTAAAAGATAACGAAGAGTTGAATGGTCAGTGTAAACGACAATTTTAGATAATATCAGATACTGTCTAATTTTGTCAAATGCAAAAACTACAGTTAGCAATTCTTTCTCTGTGGTGTTGTAGTTCTCTTGTGCAGGTGTCAATGTTCTGCTAGCATAATAAATTGGCTGAAAATGCTTGTTTCTTCGCTGTCCCAAAACTGCACATACTGCAAAATCACTCACATAACACATTAGTTCAAAGGGTAGATTCCAATCAAGTGCAATTATAATCGGAGCATTTATTAGTTTATCTTTGAGGCTATTAAATACATCTAAACATTCCTGATCAAAATTGAAAGGAACATCTTTTTCTAGTACTCTTGTTAAAGGCTTAGCTATTTTAGAGAAATCTTTAATGAATCTTATATAAAATCCAGCATGTCCTAAAAAACTTCTAATAGCCTTGTCTGAACTAGGGGAAGGTAATTTTTCTATGATTTCAATCTTTGCTTTATCTACTCGATCCCTTTACTAGAAACCTTATGTCCTAACACAATCCCTTCTCTAACCATAAAGTGACATTTTTCCCAATTTAAAACAAGGTTCGTTTCCTCACATCTTATTACAACTCGTTCTAAATTTTTAAGGCAAAGATGGAAAGAATTACCGAATACCGAGAAGTCGTCCATAAATACCTCCATAATGTCTTCCACAAGTTCGTCAAAGATGGCCAGCATGCAGCGCTGAAAAGTAGCAGGAGCATTATATAATCCAAAAGGCATTCTACGATAAGCAAACGTACCGTATAGACATGTAAATGCTGTCTTTTCTTGATCATCAGGAGCTACTGGGATTTGGAAGTAGCCAGAGAGTCCGTCCAAGAAGCAGTAGTACATATGCCCAGATAATCTTTCTAACATCTGATCAATAAAGGGCAAAGGGAAGTGATCTTTTCTAGTGGCGTCGTTCAGCTTTCTATAGTTAATTTAGACTCTCAACCCTGTGACTGTTCTTGTAGGAATCAATTCATTGTTTTCGTTGGCTATAACTGTCATGCCTCCTTTCTTTGGAACTACCTGCACAGGACTCACCCAAGTACTGTCAGAAATAGGATAAATTGTTGGGGTTCAAACTTCTTTGACAACTTCTTTCATATTGGCGTTCAAACGTCTCTGCGGTTGCACACACGATTTATACTCATCTTCCATTAAAATTTTATGGGTGCAGAATGATGGGCTTATTCCTTTAATGTCAGACATTTTCCACGCTATGGCTCTTTTATGTTTCCTTAGTACCCTTAGCAAATCTTCTTTCTCTTTGGGTCCTAGTTCTGAAGATATGATTATTGGTAGCGTAGAATTATCCCCGAGGAATGCATATTCTAAATGTTTTGGCAATTGTTTTAATTCTAATTTGGGCGGCTCATCAATAGAGGGTTTCTGTTTTAGTTCGTCATTGATTTCAATACCCTCTATTTTCATTTGTCTAGAGGATGATGTATTTGGATTCAATTCATTGATATCGTCATCTATATCCTCACCTTGTGTAAGACACAGTTCCATCTTGTCATTGTACATGATTTCCTGCAAAGACTCTTGAATAATGTGATCAGTAGCATCAACAAAGTAACAAGAATCATCTTGTTCTCTAGAATATCGCATGGCATCGTAAATTTGAAAATTAATTTCCTCATCGCCTACCCTTAGTGCAAGTTTACCATCACCAACATCAATGACAGCCCTAGCAGTACCTAGAAATGGTCGTCCCAAAATTAAAGGTACCTCTACGTCCTCATTCAATAGGAAATATAAATTTATCCACTTTTACCAGAATATCTTCGATAATTCCCCTATGATATTTAATAGATCTGTCAGCTAATTGAATACTCATACTAGTGGGTTTTGGTTCCCCTAAGACCAAGTTGCTTAAACATTATATAAGGCATTAAATTAGTGTTGGCACCTAGATCAGCAAGTGCTTTCTCTAGTTCAAACTACCGATTAAACAGGGAATAGTGAAACTTCCAGGATTTTTTAATTTGGTTGGCAGCTTGTTTTGGATGATAGCTGAGCATTCTTCATTAAGTTCCACTGTTGAAATTTCTTCGAACTTCCCTTTATTTGTTAGAAGCTCTTTTAAAAATTTTGCATATGTTGGCATCTGCGAAATAGCTTCAACAAAAGGTAAGTTAATATGTAACTATTTCAAAAGTTCAAGAAACTTACCATATTGTGCGTCTAAGCGGTCTTTCTTCAACTTCACTGAATATGGGATCGTTGGTTTAATTTCCTCATGGGTCGGGGTTGCCTTTACCTTATCAGTTTTATGTGGTATCTTTTTCTTCGTTTCAACTAACTCCCTTCCACTTCTTAGCGTCACTGCCTTTACCTGCTCTTTTTCCCTAGGTAAGCTTTCTGATCGTATTTTAGAAACTAACTTAGTAAGTTGCCCAATTTGATCCTTGAGCTCTTCTATCGATGTTTTCTGTTTTTTCAAGTTTTGTTTCTATATTCTGGGAACGTGTTTCTGTGACTGCTATGAATTTTGTCAGCATCTCCTCGAGGTTCGGCTTCTTTTCCTGTGGGTAGGGCTGTTGTTGGAAATTTTGAGATGGTTGTTGCCTTTGATTTCCTTGACCACCCCATGAGAAATTGGGGTGGTTCTTCCAACCTGGATTATACGTATTACTATAAGGGTTATTGTTAGATCAGAAATTGTTACCCATATAGTTCATCTGTTCGCTCTCCATGCCCTGTCCATAGGGTGGGTACTCAGGATTCGCCACGCGTCTACTTGTCTCACATTGCATAACTGGATGTACCTGCGAGGAATACAAACCATCAATCTTTTTAGTAAGCATGTCTACCTGATTTGATAGTAAGGTTACTGCGTCGAGGTTGAAAACTCCGGCTGCTTTTGCTGGCCTTGTCCTTGTAACTTGCCACTGATAGTTATTCAGTTACATCTCTCTTCTATAAACTCGTAGGCTGCTTCAGGAGTTTTTTTTATTCAGAGTTCCGCCGGCTGCTGAATCGATTAATTGCCTTGTTGAGGGGTTCACATCGTTGTAGAAAGTTTGGACCTGTAGCCACAAAGGTAATCCGTGGTGTGGGCACCTTCTCAATAGATCTTTGTATCTCTCCCATGCATCATAAAGTGTCTCTAAATCATAAAGTGTCTCTAAATCCACAAAGATGATTTGTGTATCATCTCATTTTATAGTGGTGGAGATTTGATTTTCAAGCAAGCTTATGGGATTAACTTTTCATGTTCGACTTTTGAGTGCTTAATTTTGAACCTTAAACTCTTTGAGTGATTTGAGTGAATCTTTAGTGAGGATGTCAACTCTTGTCAATTCTGAATCAGAGGTAATTATTTAGGTAAAGGGAAACGCCTAAGTTTTCGTGCCATAAATGTATGACTTTGATTGTTTGAATCTTTAGGACCCTTTGAGTTAAATTGTCAATGTGTGAATTATCTTTGAATTATGATGAAACATTATTGATGAATATTATGAATCATGGAAGTTCGTTTTAATTGTGAGTTGAGAATTTTGCTTGAGGACAAGCAAATGCTTAAGTGTGGGGGTATTTAATAAACCGTAATATGAACATATTTTAATCCCACATTTAGCATACTTTTGGATGATTTATCCCTTGAATTGTGTAATTTGGTGCTCTTAATCCTTTGTTTTCATGTTTTATACTCAGAAGAGCACCAGAGGATGAAAAGAACGAGAAACGGGCCCAAAACGGAGTAAATGGGCCATATCACGAAATCAACACGGCCTGGGCCCAATACCACACGGCTGTGCCTCCTTAATAGACTCGAACGCAGCCTGGCCACGATTCACACGGGCGTGTGCCATGGGCGTGTCCCTGGCATGAGAAAGAAGAGTTCACTCGGATTAGGGTACTTAGAGGCAAAAAAAAGCCATTCCAAAAGCCTATATAAACACCCTAGAGGCCAACCTTCAAGGGGGCATCCAGTTAGGCCGAAGAGCCAAGCCAGAGTGGCCAGAATTGTGGAATTTACTCGAAGAAAGCCAGTTGATTCATCTCAAGAAGCCGGAGTTATACTCAAGACGGAAGATCTTCCCTTCAATTTCCTTCAGGGGGTTTTACGGTTTTTCTTATGTTTTGTTTTATATTTTCTTCTGAGATGTATTCTTTTATCATTGTGAACTAAACCCTCAAATACCTGAGGGGGATGAAACCTAAGACGGATCTTGTTATTATTTTCTAAACTATATGATAAATACTTGATTTGTTCTTAATTATGTTTTCTTAATTCTTGTTTTGATATTTCAGGATATTGATTCAAGTATTGATGTGCTTAGGTAGAGGAGGAATAGACTCTGTCTAAGAGTAGATCTACTATAATTAAGCGGAGTTGATCGCAACCTTAGAGATAGGATGACAAAAATCTACCGGATTAGGGTCAAACCTAATATGGGAGTCCATATGTAACACCCCAAACCCGATCAAAACGCTACGACCGAATTCAGCATGTTACAGGGAAAACATTTTCGAAGTAATCAAGATGTTGCTCCAAAACCCATGAAAAATGTTATTGAAAACGTTTTTGTCGTTTTGAAGCCTGGGAAAACTCATTTTGGTAAAAAGTCATTTGTGGTTTCTTGTTTTGAAAAGTCGTTTGATTTTACGAAAACCCGAGTGAGTTTAAGATGATAGAGTTAAACCGTTTTGGTTAGTTATGAGTTGGGAAATTATTTTGAATGAATGTGTTATGTGATGCAAGTTTTGGCATGGTTAGTCGATACATGAAATGGTTAAGTTTTGAGTAAGAAAATGAATGAATTATGCTTGTGATGATATGAGTTTTGGTCTTTGAAATTGTCATGGTTGGAATCGGTATTGAATGCATGATTTGAATGGTTAGTTTTGGTATGTCTTTGGTGGTCATATGTGTATGAAAAGTGATGGCAAATGTTAATTGTAGGCATGACCCTTTTGGGTGGCATTTTGGTCATGTATGTAACCTATATTGTCACACGGCTATGGCACACGGGCGTGCCTAGTGACCGTGTGAGCAAATCAAAATATGGCCTAATTGTACATGGCCTTCGCACGGGGGTGTTGGATAACCGTGTTGGTTTTGGCAGGTTCGACCAGGGTTAGGGCACACGGGCGTGTTGTGACCGTGGGGGCCAAGTCAGGATAGTCCACAGCCAAGGCACACGGGGGTGCTTGGTCGCCGTGGGAGGGTAGTCAGAATAGACCACAAGGAGGACACACGGGGGTGTCTAGCAGCCATGGAGGGCACACGGTCTCCTCTCACAGGCGTGTATCCCTTGTATTCTAGAAAAGTTTTAATTTTCCATGAAATTTTGTATGTGTTTCGGTTTAGTCCCGACCCGATTTGTAAGCATGCTTATGGTCCCGAGGATCCATTTAAGGGACACTATGCTTGAGAATGATGAATAAATGTATGAATTTCTGTATATGCTTTCCGTTCTGTTCGGTAATGCTCCTAACCCTAATCTGACGGTGAACCCGGGATAGGGGTGTTACAAGTGAAGTCTAGGTGGATTCTTCCTCGGGTATTGTCTTAATCAATTGGTTTTTTCCCACACACAAGTGTTTTCCCCAATTCATTCTCTTTGTCTTTGCATCTTTAGCTTAGTTGTTAGTTAATTTTACATTAGATAACAATTTGCTTAATTCTTAGGCTAGATAATAGAAAGAAAGTCAGTATTAGTACTTTTGGTTCCTTTGGGTTTGAAAATCCGGTCTTGCCATTAAGCTATACTACTGTTCGATAGGTGCACTTGCCTCAAGTCGTTGTCACAGTTAGTTTCTAGGCTCGATCATTCTTTTTATAAATTTTTAAGACTCTGACATAACGATCAGTAATCCCAATAATTCTTCAGGAAACACATCAGAGAACTCACAAACCACAGGCACAGATTCAACTTTCTTTTCTTTCACTTTCATATCAATCACATACGCAAGATAAGCTTCACATCCCTTTTTCACATAATTCAAAGCTTTCATCGAAGATATTACGGCCGGTAGCCCATACAATTCACTAGATTCAATTCGGACTATCTCGTCATTCTGACTTCTCAAATCAATAGTCTTCTGTTTGCAATTCACAATTGAATTATGCAAAGTTAGCCAATCCATACCCAGAATTATATCAAATTCATCAAAGGGTAATAGCATCAGATTAGCCGGGAAATAAATATCTCGAAACATCAACGGACAATTCTTACACACTTTGTCAACCAAAACACACTTGCCTAAGGGGTTCGATACTCTAATTACAAATTCAGTAGACTCAATAGGCAGAGTCTTACTAGATACTAAGTTCACACACACATATGAATGGGTTGATCCTGGGTCTATCAATCCAATCACATCAATATTATAAAGAGTGAAAGTACTAGTAATGACGTCGGGAGATGACGCTTCTTCGCGAGTGCAAATAGCGTAGGCTTTGGCAGGTGCTCTCGCCTCGAATCTCACAGCTGTATCCGTTGTTCCTCTCTAACTACCACTCACAATTCCTATGTATCTGGGTGGTCTACCCCTAGCTGCCGTGTTACTCGACCTCGCACTTTGAGCATTATCTTTTTCAACCAACTCCGGGCAATCCAGAATGAAGTGATCTTGTGATCCACATTTATAACAAACTCTATTATTATACTTGCCCTAGCATTCACCAATATGACGTCTCCCACACTGTCTACACTCAGGCTTATTGTTTCTAACACTGCCAACACTTGATTGCATTGGAATTTGAGCTTTAGGACTCGTATATTGTTTCACACGATCTCTACTCGAATGTCCAATCGAAGCATTTGAGCGACTGGTTGCATCTCTAAATCCCTTTGACGAAGAGTGATATGGCTTACTTATCGAGCTTTTTCTCTCGTCTCTAGCTTCTGAGTCTGCTTTCTTCTTTTCTTTACTAAGCTCATCGACTTTACATGCTCTTTCAACCAATACCAAAAATTCAGTTAAGTAAAGAATTTCGACCATAAGTTTAATATATTCATTCAACCTGTAACGGCTCGGTTTAGACCCTAGTCAGAATAGTGGTTTCGAGACCACAAATTCGAGGTCAAAAAATATTTTAATATTATTTTCTGTGTTTACAGTATGTGATTGAGCATGCGTGAAAGTTATGTGTGAAAATTTTATCGTTTGTGTGTCGAATTATGAGAAATGACTTAATCGCATAAAATGCAAAAGCTGTGTGCTGATTGTTAAAGTGCTTAAATGTCATGTCTTATTAAAGGAGAGCTCCTTATGTTGATATTACACCATTTGATAGTTAATGGATGATAATGGTATGGCAATTGGTGTTATTATTAATATTCATTAAGGTTAAAGTTGGTATTTAGCTAGTAAATGTTATAATAGATAAAACCAACATAAAAATTATGTTATATTATCATCATCCTTTGCTGAAATTATCAAGAAAAGAGAAGAAGAAGAAGAACAAGTTAGGGTTCGACACATTTTTGGGTTGGATTGAGGTATGTTTTGACTCAGCTTTTGATAATTTCTATGTTTTTGTGATCGTTGCTTAGTGTATTGTCAAACCTATGATTTAATTTTAGAAATTGACGATGATTTTGAGATATGCCATTGATGAATATGTGATCTTTGTGTTGATAGTTGGTGGAATATGAAAGCTTAGAGTTGGGTTAACATAGTTTGTATTTGGATTTTTGGTGAAATTGAGTAATTTAGGCTAAATTGTGAAAATGAGAAAATGGAGGACTAAAATGTGAAATAAATGAAATATATGGGCTTGTATCAGCATGGGAAAAATTCAGCAAAGCTTATGTGAATACAAATTTTGTGTATTTTGTGATTTTATGAATTAGGGACAAAAGTGTCGAAATGTGAAAATGTGAGGGCAATTTTGTAAGATGTCCTAAATATGTGTGTTTGGACTAAATTGAATGAATTGGTGATTAAATGAGATGAATTTGAATATGTATAGACCAAGAAAGGAGACATTTGGATCGAGATTGAGGCAAAGACAAAATACTCGATTGATCGACTAGTTTCGGTATTGCTACGTCCGAGGTAAGTTCGGATATAATACATGTGATCGCTGAAATTAGAGTTTTAAAATTTATAATGAATGAGATCGAACCTGGAACTAACTTTGACAACGATTAAAGGTAAGTGTACCTATTGAACAGTAGTATAGCTTAGGCAAGACCGGATTATCGAACCCAAAGGAACTAAAAGTACTAATACTAACCTTCTTTTTATTATTTAGCCTAACACAAAGTGAAGTTTCTTTAATCTAAATTAACGACTACTAAGCTAAAGATGTGAAGACAAAAAGAACAAATTGGGAAATAACTTGAAGAAAAACTCAGTTGATTAAGATGATACCCTCAGAAAGAATCCACCTAGACTTCACTTGTTAATTAACCCTGAACTGTACAATTTATTTACTTAGTTTGATCCGTAAGACTCCCTAACATATATTAAATCCTCTCTTGAGGCGAATATCGTCTAACCATAGGTTAATTAACGGAAATCTCTTTCTCGAATAATAACCCCCTAGAATAGCAGTAAATCGATCTATGGACTCCCATATTAGGTTTCACCCTAATCCGGCAAAATCTCGTCACCCTATCTCTAGGCGTGCGATCAACTCCGCTTAATTATGCTAGATCTACTGTAACAGACCAATTTTGACCCTAATCGGAACGGTGGTTTCGGGACCACGAATCCGAGCCTAAAAGATATTATAATATTATGTATTATGTTTGTTATGTGTTTTTTTTTTTGTGAGTGTGAAAGTTTCGTGGAAAATTTTAACTATCTGAGTGGTTAATTTGTTGAAAAGGTCTAAATTTCAAGAAGGACAAAGTAGTGGGCATTAATAAAAAGGGAGCTAAGTGAATTGTCCATAAAACATAAGGATTTGCATGTCAATTTCCCACCTTTAAACAAGGTGGACGGCAAGGATGCATATATGCTCTCTTTTTTATATTTTTGTATGACATTTAGGCATTTTTATATTAAAGCATGCTATGATTATATACTTTTTAATTATACATTTTGATTTTTAGTAAAATTAAAAGAAAAGCATGCTATAATTGATGGAAAAAGAAAAATGAAAACAAAAAGGAAAGAAAAAAAAAATTTCTCTCATCCTTCCTCCCTTCTAGCCGATTTCTACCTTGAAGAGAAGGGAAGAACTTCATCTTCTCCATTCGGCCCTGCATGCACTAGATTAGGTAAGAATTGAACTTGATATGGCTTAAGTTCTTGATCATTTTCTCTTCTTTTGAAACAAGCAAAATTTGCTAGTGTGGGCATGATGAGATTCGGCCATGGAGGTAAATGTTGTAGTTTGTATTGATAATGAGTTAGATGGTATGAAAAGAAATGGCATGGACTTGTAAGAAGATTTGTTGTTTTGGCTTGAAGGTACCCTCATAGTTGGCCGAATAATAGGGTGGATGTCCATGAAAACATCTCTTCTTGTGTCTTGATGTTCGGCCATTCCCTTATGATGAGATTTACCATATAAGATTGTTATATGTGATGTTTGAGTTATTGGGTGAACTAAGTTTAAAACTTGATTTCTAGAAGTAAATTAGTGCAAGGGGTAAAATGGATGGAAAGAAGAGTTATAGAGAATCCTAGGCACCTAAGGGCCATTCGGCCATGGAGAAGAGACCCTAATGGTTTGAAATTTTTATTGTGGTGTTCAATAGGTTAAATTGGATTAGTTAAATGCTTGAATTAGATGTGGTTATTAGCTTGTTTCTTGGTTGTATGTTGAAGAAAATGCATGGGTATAGAATTAGTATATTCGGCCATAAGAGAAAATGAAATTGAGCTAATGTGTTTGATTATGTATGTGAAATTATATAAAGTTAAGGTACGGCTAGATGAGAAGATAAGATGTAAGTTAAAACACATCAAGGAAATTACTACCAAAGTGTTCCCTAATAATTTGAATGCACTTGAACAAAGTAGGGGATGTATGCCGAATGCACATTGTTATGTCTTGAAATTATGTATTTTATGATTTTGTTCTTGAATTGAATGGACGTGTGGTTAATTGGTTAAAATTGAACCAAATTAGATCGGGAACAAAAAGAGAAAGATCAAGATCGAGGAAAAACAAAGATTATCGAGTAGCCGATTTGCACGGCTTATCGACAACTGAGGTAAGTCCCTTGGTTAAATTATGCCAAAGAGTAAATTATGGTTATCTTGATTTTTAAAAATAAATGAATGTTAGTATTCAATTGCATCATGGCCGAATGTACATCTACATGTTGGTTGATGATTTTAGTTGAGAGTGTAATGGAAATCATTTTGGCTAATGCAAGGTGAATAAGTAAGTTCTTGAGCTACTTTATATCTAAAGATCCTTTACATATCTAGTGAATGATATAGATTGTATAAGCTTGGTATAAAACCATGAGTTGGTCGATTTTGATAGTAATGGATTTGATTGATTTCAAATTTTATTAAATGCAATGGTAATAAAGGTATATGATTCGATGTGTATAGTGAAAATGTGAAAAGCATGTAAAGATATTTTGACATTCGGGCCTCGAGCCTAGCAGGCCTCGTGCCGGTGTTATTTATCGGGCTTTTATGCCTAGCAGGCCTCGTGCCGGTGTTATCTATCGGGCTTTTATGCCTAGCAGGCCTCGTGCCGGTGTTATCTATCGGGCTTTACGCCTAGCAAGCCTTGCGCCGGTGTTACTTTTCAGGCCTTTACGCTAGCAGGCTTGATGCCGGTGATGAAATTTACCTAAGAGGAGTTTAATCCTTGTCAAGACAATTTAGGACTAAATTGTCAAGAAAATGGTTCGGGTAAGTATGTGAGGTATGTCATGTTAAATATTACTTGTGCCAAATTGTCATTGATGAATGTAATTTGACGGAAGTTGAGCTTAGAACATGTTACTATGGGACAATTGTTTTGCATGTATAATTGCCGGAAAGTAGGTCATCGAATTATTAAATTTGGCCTTGTGTAAACTTTTTACTTAGTTGTTTATGTAGAATGCCATATGTGGATTGTTTTATCTTCATAAATAATTAAATGTTCTAATTTAAATGCGTTGGGACTTACTAAGCTAGTAAGCTTACTCGTGTGAGATGTTTCCTCTGTTTTATAGATTAGGAGCAAGCCACAGGCTCAACGGGATCGTTGGAAAGTCGCTCACACTATCAACCTACATTTTGGGTACTCCTTCATTTTGGGTTGGTTTTAAACGAAGGCATGTATAGGATAGGCTTGGTTTGGTTTGAGAAAATTTTTCGGTTCATGTGTAAACACTAAAAGAATAGCCATGCGAAAATGGCTAAATTTTTGTTAAGTACGTTGGTGTGATTTGATGTAAGTTGGTTCATGGTGGAAATGTCTATGCATTCCTAAACGAGTTAATCGTTTTACTAAGGAAATGGTTGAATATGAATTGAATCCTTGTAAATTGAAGTAAGGAGGTTCGGGTAGAAGCTAGTTATTTTTAAGAATGCTTTAAAACAGCTTGTAGCAGCAGCAGTGACGCGAGTTAGGAAAATCATCAAAAATAGGGTATATTGAATTTGGAGATGAGTGAGCTATGAAATTGAACCTTAATGTGTCTATTTTTACGTAAAAGAAATAGAGTAGGAAAAGGATTTATACCTTATGAGATAATTAAGTGTAGACGAAACCTGTTCTGAAGGAATTCGTGGGTCACTGTCCTGTTTTGGAAAAATTGTCAAAAATTGTACAAAAATAATTAGGAATCATGGTTTATAGGTGTAGAAACCTAAATGAGTCTATTTTTCATTGGTATAAATAAGAACACCATTGGAAAATTGTGCAATCAGATAACTGCAGTTTTATAGGGACGGGTCAGAACTGTCCAGCAGTGTAATAAGGGTAACTTTGATGAATAAACTGTACTAATTGACCACATGAAAAATTCCAGAAAAATTATGGTGAATAGATATATGTGTCTACTTTCAAGGAAAATTTACGGATCTGAATTTCGAACTCTATAACTCGAGTTATAGCCAAATTAGTCGGCACAACGGAGTTTGACAGCTTTAAGATTTTCATGTTTTGAACTAGTAGTCAAGTCTAGTAATGCCTCTTACTTAATTCCGGCGATGGTCTCGAGTAAGGGGTGTTACATTTTATTGGTATCAGAGCTTACGGTTTAGTCGATTCTAGGACTACCGTGGCACGTGTGAGTCTAGCTATACATGCCTGTGGTTATATGTTGATAGTGTGGTGACTTCTGACAGCCTGAATTTTGTTTTGTATAGTAAATGGACTCTGAACCAGAAAGAGCTGTGGCTGATGATGTGGAGAGCGTGGCGCCTGACCGTACCCACGGATCAGCGCCGGTAGACTCTCGACCTGTTTCGGGTAGCCACGAAGGAGAGACAAAGCAAGCCTTTTATCGGATGATGAACGAGTGGTTTGCCCAATTTATTCAGAATAACCCGAATATACCCCAACCTCCGCCCCCAAATAATCCAACTCCGGATCCTCTAGCTCCCCCAGTGATAGATCCAACGAGATCTAGTAGGCCCCCAGTTGACAAAATTCGAAAATATGGGGCCGAAGAATTTAAAGCCAATGACGATGATGATGCTGAGAGAGCCGAAATGTGGCTCGATAACACTATTCGGGTACTTGGTGAGCTGTCTTGTACTCCGGATGAATGCTTGAAGTGTACTATATCCTTACTTCGGGACACTGCATATCACTGGTGGAATACACTAGTATCAGTGGTTCCGAAAGAAAAAGTGACATGGGATTTCTTCCAAACTGAATTCCGCAAGAAGTATATTAGCCAAAGATTTATTGATCAAAAACGAAAAGAATTCCTTGAGCTGAAACAAGGACGAATGACTGTAACGGAGTATGAACGAAAATTTGTCAGGCTCAGCCGTTATGCTAGAGAGTGTGTCTCTACTGAAGCCATTATGTGTAAAAGATTTGAAGATGGCTTAAATGAAGATATAAAGATGTTTGTCGGCGTTCTTGAAATCCAAGAATTTGTAACTTTAGTTGAGAGAGCTTGCAAAGCTGAAGAGCTCGGGAAGGAGAAAAGAAAGGCTGATACCGAAGCCAGAGATATCCGAAAGAGGTCTTCAGGCAAAGTTTTTCATTCCACGAGCAAGAAGCCCAGAGATGACTACAGCCGACAGAAAACTACTGCAGATCCGCCTAGACGGGATCGACCTCCTATGAGCTCCCGAGCTACCTCGATAGCCAGTGTTGGTAACACTCCACAAAATAGAGTTGAATGCAAGCACTGTGGGAAATGGCACTCAGGGAGTTGTAGATTCCATGATCGGACTTGCTATAAGTGTGGATCGTCAGGTCATTTTATCAGAGAGTGTCCGAAATTAGCTGAGCAGAATGTAGTTCAGAACACTACACCGAGCAACGTGCCAATGCGAGGTAGACCACCCAGACATTCAGGCAATGTAGGTGGTAGCCAGAAAGGAACGACGAATGCTACAGGTCGATCTGAGGCTAGAGCTCCGGCTAGAGCATATGCTGCGCGAGCTAGAGAGGATGCTTCCTCCCCCGACGTCATCACCGGTACTTTCACTCTTTTTGATATTACTGTGATTGCACTAATTGATCCTGGTTCGACCCATTCTTATGTGTGTGAAACTTTAAAATTTGGTAAGACTCTGCTAGTTGAGTCTACCGAGTTCGTAATTCGTGTGTCCAACCCTTTGGGTAGGTGTGTGCTTGTAGATAAAGTGTGTAGAGGTTGCCCATTGATGGTACGAGACTATTGCTTTCCAGCGGACTTAATGTTGTTGCCCTTCGATGAATTTGATATAATCTTGGGTATGGATTGGTTAACTTCACATGAGGCAGTGGTGGATTGTAAAAGAAAGCTTATTAAATTGAAATGCCGAAACGGTGAGACAGTCAAAATAAAATCCGGTGATGTAAATGAGTTGCCTACAGTGATATCCTCGATGGTAGCCCAAAAATATGTGAGAAAGGGGTGTGAGGCCTATTTGGCTTATGTACTGGATAATAAACTGTCCGAGAAACTAATGGAATCGGTACCAGTTGTATGTGAATACACCGATGTGTTTCCTGAAGAACTACCGGGCTTACCCCCAGTACGAGAGATTGAGTTCGGCATTGAATTAGTGCCGGATGCGACCCCAATTTCGATAGCTCCGTACCGAATGGCGCCCACTGAATTAAAAGAATTGAAAGCGTAGTTGCAAGAATTGACAGAGAGGGGTTTCGCACGACCGAGTTTTTCTCCGTAGGGAGCACCAGTCTTGTGAAAAAGAAAGATGGGACAATGCGAATGTGTATCGACTACCGACAACTAAATAAGGTGACCATAAAGAATAAATACCCGTTACCTCGGATCGATGATTTATTTGATCAGTTAAAGGGGGCTTCAGTGTTTTCAAAAATAGATTTGAGATCGGGCTATTATCAATTACGAGTTAGAGATTCCGATGTGCCAAAGACGGCATTTCGAACGAGGTACGGGCACTATGAGTTTTTGGTTATGCCTTTTGGGCTTACCAATGCACCTGCCGTTTTTATGGATCTAATGAACCGGGTCTTCCGACGGTTTTTGGATCGTTTGTAGTAGTGTTTATCGATGATATATTGGTCTACTCCAAAAGTGAAGCGGAACACGTTGAGCACTTGAGAGAAGTACTACAAACCTTGAGAGATCATCGTTTATATGCAAAATTCAGTAAGTGTGAGTTTTGGTTGAACGAAGTCAGCTTCTTGGGTCATGTGGTTTCGGTGTCAGGAATTCGGGTGGATCCAAACAAAATAGCAGCCATACTCGAGTGGAAACCACCAAAGAATGTTTCTGAAATCCGAAGCTTCCTAGGCCTCGCGGGATATTATAGACGATTTGTAAAAGGTTTTTCCGTGATAGCTACACCTTTGACGAGACTACTACAGAAGGATGTCAAATATGAGTGGTCAGAAAAATGCCAGAAGAGTTTCGAGCAGTTGAAAGCCCTTTTAACCGAGGCTCCAGTGTTGACTCAGCCTGAATCGGGTAAAGAATTTACTATTTTTAGTGATGCATCTTTAAGTGGGTTGGGTTGTGTTCTAATGCAAGAAGGCAAGGTGATAGCCTACGCTTCAAGACAATTGAAGCCACATGAAAAAAATTATCCAACTCACGATCTGGAGTTGGCAGCCATTGTGTTTGCATTGAAAATTTGGCGTCACTATTTATTCGGCGAAAAATGTCATGTTTACTCAGATCACAAAAGTCTAAAATATTTAATGACACAGAAAGATCTAAATTTGAGACAACGCCGATGGTTAGAATTGCTGAAAGACTACGAATTAGTGATTGACTACCACCCAGGGAAGGCTAATGTTGTTGCGGATGCGTTGAGTCGAAAATCATTATTTGCTCTGCGTGCATTAAACACACGGATGACGATGTCTGAGGATGGTTCGATCATAGCCGAGCTACAAACAAGACCGATGTTTATTCAGCAAATTTGCGAGGCACAGAAAGTTGACGAAAAGTTAGTAGCTATTCGGGTTCAGTGTGAGAACGCTACAGAATCAGACTTCCAGATAGATGCAAATGACTGTTTGAAGTATAAAAATCGATTGTGTGTTCCAATGAACTCAGATTTGATACAGATGATTCTGAGTGAGGCCCATAATGGCCGAATGTCGATACACCCGGGTAGTACAAAAATGTATAACGATTTGAAGCAGTTTTATTGGTGGCCCGGCATGAAACGGGACATATCTGAGTTTGTCTCCAAGTGCTTAATCTGTCAACAAGTGAAAGCTGAGCATCAGGTACCCTCCGGATTACTTCAGCCGATTATGATACCCGAATGGAAATGGGATAGAATTACTATGGATTTTGTATCCGGTCTTCCTATGACACCGAGTAAGAAAGATGCCGTTTGGGTTATCGTTGATAGATTGACTAAATCAGCTCATTTTGTGCCGGTACGTACCGACTATTCACTTGACAAACTCGCCGAATTGTATGTGTCGCAGATTGTAAGATTGCACGGTGTACCGAGTTCCATTGTTTCAGATAGAGACCCAAGATTTACCTCGCGATTCTGGAAGAAGTTGCAAGAGGCATTAGGTACTAAACTTCATTTTAGTACGGCCTTTCATCCGCAAACAGACGGTCAGTCTGAGCGAACTATCTTGATACTTGAGGACATGTTGAGGTGTTGCGTTCTCGAGTTCGAAGGTACGTGGGAACGATACCTACCCCTGATTGAGTTTGCTTACAATAATAGCTTTCAATCTAGCTTAAAAATGGCACCTTATGAAGCCTTATATGGTCGAAAATGTCGCACACCATTGTATTGGACTGAGCTCAGTGAGAATAAGATACACGGGGTTGATTGGATTAAGGAAACTGAACAGAAGGTGGTGGTAATTAGAAGTAATTTGAAAGCTGCTTCGGATCGTCAAAAGTCCTATGCCGATTTAAAACGTAAGGACATTGAATTTCAGGTCGGAGATCGGGTGTTCTTAAAAGTTTCTCCGTGGAAGAAAATACTCCGATTCGGTCAGAAAGGCAAGTTGAGTCCGAGATTTATCGGACCGTACGAAGTTATTGAACGTATTGGACCGGTTGCTTATAGATTAAGATTGCCCTCCGAGTTAGAAAAGATACACAACGTATTTCATGTTTCGATGCTTCGCAAATACAGATCGGATCCGTCCCATGTGATCACCCCGTCGGAGATTGAAATTCGATCTGACTTGACCTATGATGAGGAACCGATCCGTATCTTGGCTCGGGAAACCAAAGAGTTAAGAAATAAAAGAATTCCATTAGTAAAGATTCTATGGAATCGTCACGGAGTTGAAGAGGCTACGTGGGAGCCTGAAGAGTCAATGAAGCAACAATATCCGAACCTTTTTAACGGTAAGATTTTCGGGGACGAAAATCCTTAAGGGGGGGAGAGTTGTAACAGACCAATTTTGACCCTAATCGGAACGGTGGTTTCGGGACCACGAATCCGAGCCTAAAAGATATTATAATATTATGTATTATGTTTGTTATGTGTTTTTTTTTTGTGAGTGTGAAAGTTTCGTGGAAAATTTTAACTATCTGAGTGGTTAATTTGTTGAAAAGGTCTAAATTTCAAGAAGGACAAAGTAGTGGGCATTAATAAAAAGGGAGCTAAGTGAATTGTCCATAAAACATAAGGATTTGCATGTCAATTTCCCACCTTTAAACAAGGTGGACGGCAAGCATGCATATATGCTCTCTTTTTTATATTTTTGTATGACATTTAGGCATTTTTATATTAAAGCATGCTATGATTATATACTTTTTAATTATACATTTTGATTTTTAGTAAAATTAAAAGAAAAGCATGCTATAATTTATGGAAAAAGAAAAATGAAAACAAAAAGGAAAGAAAAAAAAAATTCTCTCATCCTTCCTCCCTTCTAGCCGATTTCTACCTTGAAGAGAAGGGAAGAACTTCATCTTCTCCATTCGGCCCTGCATGCACTAGATTAGGTAAGAATTGAACTTGATATGGCTTAAGTTCTTGATCATTTTCTCTTCTTTTGAAACAAGCAAAATTTGCTAGTGTGGGCATGATGAGATTCGGCCATGGAGGTAAATGTTGTAGTTTGTATTGATAATGAGTTAGATGGTATGAAAAGAAATGGCATGGACTTGTAAGAAGATTTGTTGTTTTGGCTTGAAGGTACCCTCATAGTTGGCCGAATAATAGGGTGGATGTCCATGAAAACATCTCTTCTTGTGTCTTGATGTTCGGCCATTCCCTTATGATGAGATTTACCATATAAGATTGTTATATGTGATGTTTGAGTTATTGGGTGAACTAAGTTTAAAACTTGATTTCTAGAAGTAAATTAGTGCAAGGGGTAAAATGGATGGAAAGAAGAGTTATAGAGAATCCTAGGCACCTAAGGGCCATTCGGCCATGGAGAAGAGACCCTAATGGTTTGAAATTTTTATTGTGGTGTTCAATAGGTTAAATTGGATTAGTTAAATGCTTGAATTAGATGTGGTTATTAGCTTGTTTCTTGGTTGTATGTTGAAGAAAATGCATGGGTATAGAATTAGTATATTCGGCCATAAGAGAAAATGAAATTGAGCTAATGTGTTTGATTATGTATGTGAAATTATATAAAGTTAAGGTACGGCTAGATGAGAAGATAAGATGTAAGTTAAAACACATCAAGGAAATTACTACCAAAGTGTTCCCTAATAATTTGAATGCACTTGAACAAAGTAGGGGATGTATGCCGAATGCACATTGTTATGTCTTGAAATTATGTATTTTATGATTTTGTTCTTGAATTGAATGGACGTGTGGTTAATTGGTTAAAATTGAACCAAATTAGATCGGGAACAAAAAGAGAAAGATCAAGATCGAGGAAAAACAAAGATTATCGAGTAGCCGATTTGCACGGCTTATCGACAACTGAGGTAAGTCCCTTGGTTAAATTATGCCAAAGAGTAAATTATGGTTATCTTGATTTTTAAAAATAAATGAATGTTAGTATTCAATTGCATCATGGCCGAATGTACATCTACATGTTGGTTGATGATTTTAGTTGAGAGTGTAATGGAAATCATTTTGGCTAATGCAAGGTGAATAAGTAAGTTCTTGAGCTACTTTATATCTAAAGATCCTTTACATATCTAGTGAATGATATAGATTGTATAAGCTTGGTATAAAACCATGAGTTGGTCGATTTTGATAGTAATGGATTTGATTGATTTCAAATTTTATTAAATGCAATGGTAATAAAGGTATATGATTCGATGTGTATAGTGAAAATGTGAAAAGCATGTAAAGATATTTTGACATTCGGGCCTCGAGCCTAGCAGGCCTCGTGCCGGTGTTATTTATCGGGCTTTTATGCCTAGCAGGCCTCGTGCCGGTGTTATCTATCGGGCTTTACGCCTAGCAGGCTTGATGCCGGTGATGAAATTTACCTAAGAGGAGTTTAATCCTTGTCAAGACAATTTAGGACTAAATTGTCAAGAAAATGGTTCGGGTAAGTATGTGAGGTATGTCATGTTAAATATTACTTGTGCCAAATTGTCATTGATGAATGTAATTTGACGGAAGTTGAGCTTAGAACATGTTACTATGGGACAATTGTTTTGCATGTATAATTGCCGGAAAGTAGGTCATCGAATTATTAAATTTGGCCTTGTGTAAACTTTTTACTTAGTTGTTTATGTAGAATGCCATATGTGGATTGTTTTATCTTCATAAATAATTAAATGTTCTAATTTAAATGCGTTGGGACTTACTAAGCTAGTAAGCTTACTCGTGTGAGATGTTTCCTCTGTTTTATAGATTAGGAGCAAGCCACAGGCTCAACGGGATCGTTGGAAAGTCGCTCACACTATCAACCTACATTTTGGGTACTCCTTCATTTTGGGTTGGTTTTAAACGAAGGCATGTATAGGATAGGCTTGGTTTGGTTTGAGAAAATTTTTCGGTTCATGTGTAAACACTAAAAGAATAGCCATGCGAAAATGGCTAAATTTTTGTTAAGTACGTTGGTGTGATTTGATGTAAGTTGGTTCATGGTGGAAATGTCTATGCATTCCTAAACGAGTTAATCGTTTTACTAAGGAAATGGTTGAATATGAATTGAATCCTTGTAAATTGAAGTAAGGAGGTTCGGGTAGAAGCTAGTTATTTTTAAGAATGCTTTAAAACAGCTTGTAGCAGCAGCAGTGACGCGAGTTAGGAAAATCATCAAAAATAGGGTATATTGAATTTGGAGATGAGTGAGCTATGAAATTGAACCTTAGTGTGTCTATTTTTACGTAAAAGAAATAGAGTAGGAAAAGGATTTATACCTTATGAGATAATTAAGTGTAGACGAAACCTGTTCTGAAGGAATTCGTGGGTCACTGTCCTGTTTTGGAAAAATTGTCAAAAATTGTACAAAAATAATTAGGAATCATGGTTTATATGTGTAGAAACCTAAATGAGTCTATTTTTCATTGGTATAAATAAGAACACCATTGGAAAATTGTGCAATCAGATAACTGCAGTTTTATAGGGACGGGTCAGAACTGTCCAGCAGTGTAATAAGGGTAACTTTGATGAATAAACTGTACTAATTGACCACATGAAAAATTCCAGAAAAATTATGGTCAATAGATATATGAGTCTACTTTCAAGGAAAATTTACGGATCTGAATTTCGAACTCTATAACTCGAGTTATAGCCAAATTAGTCGGCACAACGCAGTTTGACAGCTTTAAGATTTTCATGTTTTGAACTAGTAGTCAAGTCTAGTAATGCCTCTTACTTAATTCCGGCGATGGTCTCGAGTAAGGGGTGTTACATCTACTCTTAAGCAGGTTCTATTCCTCCTCTACCTAAGCACATCAAGTTTGGATTAAGCTTGCATAATTAAGAACAAACTAAGTATTTGTCATATAATTCAGAAAATAATAACAAGATTCATCTAGGTTTCATCCCCTTCAGGTATCTAAAGGATTTAGTTCATAACAAATAAAGAAAACATCTCAAGAGAAAAGATAAAGAAAACATAAGAAATCCCTAGAACTCCCTGAAGGAATTGAAGGAGAAATCTGCCGTCTTGAGTAGAATTTCGGCTTCCTGGGATGAATCAACTGGCTATCTTCGAGTGATTCCCACAAATCTGACCTTTCCGGCTTGGCTCCTTGGCCTAGCTAACCGCTCTCTTCAAGGATGAACTTAGGGGGGTATATATGGGCTCTTGGAATGTGTTTCTTTGCCCCAAAGTATCCAAATCTGAATGAAATTGTTCCTTGCCAGGACAGGGACATGGCCATGTCACACGCCTGTGTGACTAGCCTTTGGGCCGTGTTCGGACTTCTTTAATGAGGCACGGCCGTGTGAGTCGGGAGTCAGGCCGTGTTCTAGATGATCAATAAGGCACGGTCGTATGGGCTTAAGTCCAGGCCGTGTCAATTTCCACCTTGGCCCAATTCACTCTGTTTTGGGCCTATTTCTCGTTCTTTTCATCCTCGGGTGCTTTCCTGGGTATAAGACATGAAAAGAAAGGATAAAGAGCTCCTTTTTATATAAATCAAGGCTTAAATCATCCAAAAGCATGCTAAATGTAAAATATGTTATAATTACGGTTTATCAAATACCCCAACACTTAAGCTTTTTCTTGTCCTCAAGCAAAATTCTCAACTTACAATTAAAACGAACTTTCCATGATTCATAATTCCTATTAAGAATGTCTCATCATAATTCATAGATAATTTATACATGGATGATCTAACTCGAAGAGTCCTAAAGATTCAAACAATCAAAGTCATACATTTGTAGCACAAAAACGTAGGTGTCTCCCCTTATCTAAATAATTACCTTTGATTCAAAATCGACAAGGATTGACATCCTCACTAAAGATTCAATCAAATCACTCGAGGTGTTTAAGGTTCAAAATTAAGCTCTCAGAAGTCGAACCTGAAAAGTTAATCCCATAGGCTTGCCTAAAAATCAAATCTCCACCACGGTAAAATGAGATGATACACAAATCAAAAGGTCTTTAACAGGGTTGTAATGGGGCTAGGGTTAAAGGTGTGGATAAAGGCTGAATTAGAAGGTTAGAATCGAGACTGACCTGACAAATTGCCTAACTAACAAAAATTGAACTATTCCTAAATAATTACATCACTTGAGAACTAATAATACGAGCTTTTTCCTCAAGATGTGGAATTTTAACATGTAAGCTCATTTAATTATAGAACTAATAATGAATATACTTTGTTTTTTTTTTTAAGAACATATCAAATATTACACAATAAGGAATGAATCTATTACTTAAAATAAAGATAACAACTAGACATCACATCAAATCAAATCTCGATATAAGGGTAGTTAAAAGGAATGGTGATAACAAATACAAAGGGGTTTTGGGTTAATATTAGCTGGTTAGTCAATAAAAAGGGTTGTTAGGATCAACGGGGTGCACTAAGGGTTAATTATGGAGGTAGGCTATTTAGTGGAGTGAGTGGGTTAAAACCTAGGTGCCTTTATCATCTCAGTATATCAAATCATAGGTGTGGTCTCAACATGTATAATTGAGGCAAGTTCTAGAATAACAGTTCATAGTTGACACACTCAATAAAGTGAGCATGAAAAAGGGATATATGCTCTAATAGGCTCAAAATCTCACAAAAATTATGGGTGTTTTGACATCAACCTTGTAAATTTCAAACTTCAAGATAATATTCAGATTTAGCTCAACAACCTAGCAAAGATTTTAATTCTGAAAAATAGACTTATCATGCTTGATTCTCTAATATTCTTCTAATTTAATCATCAATGCACAATTAACTATGACTTAATTCAAAACATATTAATAAAAATCATAAATCATTAGAAATTTCATCCTAATTAGTAATATGAAAAATTTACTTAAAGACAAGACTAAATTCAGGGATTTGAGAATAATGAAGAAAGTTAGGCCGGATTTGAGAATAATGCAGAAAGTTAGGCCCTTTCTTTAAATAAATATTCACCCCCCACACTTAAGATGTACATTGCCCTCAATGTACAAAGATGGATATAAAATTTAAGGGATAAATCAAAAGAGAAGGGGAAAGAATACTCCCTGAATTTTGGATGGTGTCTCTGGAGGATGGTAGAGGTCGTGGTGTGTATGTTTGGAGGGGTCGGTCTGGATGACGATCCTGTGCTAGATGAAGAAAATGGGGAGCTCGTGAAGGATTAGTCAGGGTTTATTAAGACATAATTAAAATAAAATAAATATGTAATTAAAGAAAAGCAAGCTAAAGTGAAGGAGACTAAGAAGGAAAATAAAAATAAAAGAAAAGAAGAATGGACCAAAGAGTCCTTATTGTAGGATGGTTCGCGAGGTGGGTGTGACCTCTAGGGCTGCGGTGGTGCTGGCGGTGGCAGAAGTGCCGTGATTCCTAAGTAGCCTGGCGAACCTGACACTAAGAAACTAAAATAAATTAAACTAAGTAGAGTAGAAGAGAAGTAAAGATAAGGAAATTGAAGCAAAAGAGAAAAGAAAAATAGAAACTAAATGGTCTCAAAGACCCTTGGATTGGTGTTTGGATGAAGCGGTCGGCATGAACTTATGTGCAGGGTCTCCTTTGTGGAGACTATGCTTGCCTTCTTCCGCTTCTTTGGCATGATTTTAGTGTAGCTCAAGAGTCTGGACACCTTTTTTAAGGAAAGAAGAGAAATTTTGAAAGAAAAAGAAGGGAGAAAGAAGATAGGGAGAAGGGGAAGGGCTGTGTGGTTTAAATAGGAGCTCAAATCTGGCATGTTCCCACACCCGTGGTCCGAGGGCGTGTCGAATCACACGGCCGCCTCGCACGGCCGTGTGTCTGTGCGTGTTGATTCACCATGCCCATGTCTCAGCCAGTCACGCCCGTGTTTGAGAAGTCAGCATGTTGACACGGTCGTGAGGCATGGGCGTGTTCTACCCGTGCTTGGTAAGTCAGTAGCTTCACACGATCGTGGAGCACGGTCGTGCCACTTTGTCGGTGCCCGTGGTGTAACATCCTAAAATTTGAATTTTTATATGTTGCATTATTTTGATGCTCAGCTAGTTTATTTATCCTATGTGTATGTTAAAATAGTCCTGAGAAGGTTCGAGATTTATTTGGATTTGGTATAATTTTTGGAAATGAGTACTTTAAAGAAGTGGAACAAGTAACCTTAAAGTTTAAGGTAATTAAGAGGTAAAACTTAACATAAGATGAGCAAGTAGTAAAGGGGATATGGCGCCATGTGTGCTCCTTGAGGGAAGAGGTTTGAATCCCTTAATGTACATGTGAATTTTTTTTTTTTTTGCTTTCTTTCCTCATAGTGTCGGTCAAGCCTAGTATTTATGGTAGGTTGGACTTTAATTTTTATGGTAAGGTCGCTAAGAGAAAAGGCAAGTGTAAACTTAAGGAAGGGAATCATATGAATAAGGTATGTAGGGGGAACACAAGGCACATAACAAGGAAGATGTTTTGGGAAGTTTGGAGTGGCCAAACTTTGACTTTGTGGCCATGTACTTGGACGGTTTTAGGGGCTAGAGGGGTGACCGAAATTTTGATGGCTTTTGGTAGCTAGTTGGTCACTTTGGCATTTTGTCATTTTTGTGTTTTTCTCCAACACTTTTCTCTCCATTTCCTCTCCTTAGCTGAATGCACTATGAACAACAGGTAAACATCTTTTGTTTTTCTTTTAGTCATTTCATATTTTTGACCAATTCGGTCTTATAGCTCCTTTTCTCTTCAAACCTTTTCCTCATAAGTGCCGAAATCACCAAAACCTTCGAAAGCCAGTTTCTCTTTTCTTTTCCTTTTCACCCTTGCCGAATGCACACTAGCCTCAAACCCTTCTCTTTGTTCATCTTCCATTCTTGAAAAGAACCGAAACCTAAACACCTTATTTTCTTATACCTTTCTTCATCTTTTTCTTCTTACAAAAATGTCTCAAATATTATTTTCCCTTTTATTTTCACTATGGCCGAATGTTACTAAACACCATCCCCTTCAAGTTTTCCTTCATAGCCGAATCTTCTACCACACTTATCTCCATCTCAATCATTTTTTTTTCTTTCTACTCACACTTTGATCAATCGGTAAGCGACTAGTACAATACTTTGGTATTGTTATTTTCCCTTTTTCTTTGTGCCGAATTTACATGTTGGTATGGGATGACTTTTTTGGATCGAGACCATCATCATACCATGTAACATCCCAAAATTGGGCCTAGGAGAATTGAGCCCAATGGGCCTTAGGCGTAGTAGCGTTTAAAATTTTGGAGAACAAGAGATCGGCTTAAATGCTAGTTAGACCTATTGGATAAGTGATTTTGGAAGGTTAGAGGGCTTCTATGAAGTCCCGGGATCAAATATTGGCTTTGGGGAAATTTTGGTTTTAGGTGAAAAAAACCCTGGAAGTTGGCAGATAGGCCTTAAGAATAAAATATGGAGAAAAATAACACAAAAAGAGCTTGTGGTGTAGTGGTAAAGTGACGCCACAGGGAAGGAAGGAGGTCCAAGGTTCAAGTCTTGGCTTTTGCATTTTGGTTTCTTTTTGCTTGGACCTTAGAATTTGGCCCATAGTTTATATTTAGTTGCGCATGGTTTAAGACACAAGAGGAGCTTGTGGCCAAGTGGTTAGTGGCGTGGATTATGTTGCAAGGGAGCCTGGGTTCGAATCTCGTGACAAGTAATGGAGTATTTATTTTGCGGATTGGACGGCAAGAGTTTCAGTTGAATTTAAACTCTACTGACGAAGGGATCCCACATCGGAAAGACACAAAGAATGAAGGTGAAGAGCTAGCTATATAAAGAGCATTCCTGGGAGGAGAGTAAACACATCTTGGAGGGCGTTTGGGCACAAGAGTGGTCGGAGCGCGGATTAGCCCAAGAGTCCTATCAGGTGTGTAACTCTCTCTACTCTAGTTGTAGAGCGGCAAAATGCCGAAATGCCGGTTACACGGCATTAGTAGCCATACAAGCGTGCGAGCGCATGTGTGGGGCTTCGACGCGATAGTTGAGGCCATCAGTAGTATTCTCGTGGGTTGGGGCTGCTTGGGCCTCGATGGGCCGAAGTGGGCCCAATGGGCCCGTGGGCCTATATGAGTAAATTGCATGATTGGTTAGTATATGTTGAACTAGACTAGGTGGAAGTTATATACGTGGCTAGATTCGTGTTAGGTGGGCCACACGAGCGTGTGGGCCCGGATGGGCCGAAATCGAGTTTTAGGCCCAATCGTCCGGTACAACCGGAAATGGTAGCTGAGTCGCTAGTGGTGACATTAGGCCTTCGAAAAGGCCATTTTAGTTGTGAATTTACGAAAATACCCTTAGTTGGTAAAATTACGATTATACCCTTAGAGGTTGATTAGCATGATTATGTTGTTTAGTTCTGGCCGATTGTAGGGGAAGGCTTGATCTCGCATATCTCGGGTTGTGGCTAGTGCTCGAAAAGTGTTAAGGAATGGGGGATCTAGTGCGTTAGATCTTTATCTACGGGAGTTGATAGTCGCATTAGTAACCAGGTGTGTACACACACACACTCTTCTAGTAATTTATGTGCTTATTATATTGTGTGCACATTTACACACTTATCTGTTATTGTATCTATATATATGATGTGTGTGTTTGGATCCATGGAAGGTGGATTGAATATCATTGTGGTATGAGGCAAAGGGTCAGGTAAGTCCTTGTTGTGATGCTTTTGGTAAGCATGCTGTATCTGCTATGAGTTGTCATGTTGATGCTTTTGGTAAGCATAGTATATCCAATATGTGTGCTATAATACTTGATTGTGGATAAACAATATGTATGTTGCTAAATAAGCATGATGTATATTTCTGTTAGAATGCATATTAGTGGTTGATGTGGGTTGTACGAGTGGAGGGGACAGTGATATTTTGTGCTGACGAGCACCAGTGTTTTGGTAACACAACTTTGTGACTTTGGGTCACCAGAGGTTTGGCACCTCCAGAGGTTTGGCACCTCAGCGTCTCATCCCCGTGGTTTCGTACCACAGTGGGTTGGCCCCACAAGGCGGTATTGAGGGATTGACGCCAGTGATTTGGTATCACACGATGGGTTGGCCCCATCAATTGATTTGTGACTTCGGTCACCAGTGTTTTGGTAACACACTTTGTGTCTTTGGGACACCAGTGGTTTGGCACCACATTGACGGATATCGTGTCTTCGGACACCAGAGGTTTGGCACCTCCAGTGATTTGGCATCACATCTGTGACTATACGTCACCAGTGGTTTGGCACCACCAGTGGTTTGGTACCACACGGGGTAGAGAAAGGTGTTGTGGATGGCTAGGTTGGGTGCATATTAATTGGATGCATGATGATCATGGTTATGTTTGTATATGATATTTTGCTAATCCGGGAAAAAGGGTTGCACACTGAGTCTTGGTGACTCACCTTTTTCCTTTAACCATTTCAGGTAGTGCATAAAGCTAGACCGGGATCGGAGAGGACAAGGTGGCCCATGCCGAGGATGATGTTTAATTATTTCATGCTTGATTTTGACATAAGTACTTTATTTGAATTGTTGGGTGGTAATAAAGGCCATTTTATGTTTTTGGTATTACTTTAACTATGGTTATTTAATTTAAGTTGCTAGGTGGAAATGATTTATGGGTTGCATCCTATTTATTCAAACCGGTTTTCATATACTAAAGCTTTAAAAATGCATAAGTTTTAATAATAAAGTTTTACTCAAAAGCTTCAATGGATAAGTTTTCCAAAATTCAACAAACTACAATGTTTTATCTTAAATTAGAAAGATTTTAAACCGTCTTTTCCCAGTGACATAACCAGATTCGGTCGTAGTGAATGGGCCGAGTTTGGGGATGTTACATACCATATCTCATTCGAATCTTTTCTCTATCATAGAAACTTAGTGGAAGGCCGAAACTTGGAGTGTCCGAAATCATCGTGTATCGCTAGGATTCGGTCCGAAACTTTAAGGTAAGGATTTCTATCAAGGATTCCATATTACTCTCTATTTCATTAAAGATGGGATTTATTAACCGATTTTATCTTAGGGACTCTATCGCTTGATTTTCATCCTTTGAACGTAAGGATTTCGTGGTAAGCCGACTTTGCTCATTAAGACCAATTGTTTTAATAACGAAGTATTAGTTTGGACTAATATTCTTTTGTCAATGGAAGCAAACAAGATCGAATCAAAAGGAGTGGTGAATAGTGATCGGAAAAGCAGCAGATTCGCTATTCCCTCTAGATTCAAATGAATGGCTGTTTCAGCAATCTGAGATTTTCCATCGGGTTGTGGACCCTCATCCGGTGAAAATCAATTGTTCGAGGTTATTCGCAGTTCAGAGCCATTAGCTGTTCAAGGTTTTCCAACGGGTTGTGGACCGTCAACCGGGGAAATTTGACAAATTGTAGTTGTTCGCGATCCTGAGGGTAAATCTTAGATCGTTTCTTTAGAGTAGCTTTATTAGATTGCGTTTATTTTTCTAATCGAGCGTTAAACATAATTTTAGGTGTCAACGATCGGGAGAGCGTAGTGCTTACCGTAATCAGGTGTGTATTCTCACACCGTATTTCATGGGTTAGATAACTATATCGTATTAATCGCTTGATTAAATCACAAGTTAGTGAAATCGGGTAAAATGGCATTTTTATCACTTTAGTGGTAAAAACTATGAAATCGGTACTAAGACCGTGAAAATTACGAAATTGCCCTTAATGGGCTAAATCGATAAAAGTGACTAAGTGGGCCTTATGTGATATATGATAAATGGGCCATCTGTGATATTTGATAAATGGGCCATAAGTGATATTTAATAAATGGGCCATAAGTGATATGTGATTTATGGGCCAAATGCGATACTTGATTTATGGGCCAAATGTGATATTGGCTACATGGGCCAAAATATGATATGGGCCAGATTGTGAGAATTTTTATAATGGGCCATATGTTTGTAATAATTATATGAATGGATTGTAGTTATTGAATGTGCATATTATATACATGATTTGCATGGGCTGGGATATTTGACGAAGAGAAGTTCTGGTAGCTTTGCTACAAAAATTCTAGTGGCTTGTCCACAAATTGATATATGGCTTAATGCCCAGTTTGATATATGGGTTAATGCCCAGTTTGATATATGGCTTAATGCCCAATTTGGTCTGTTGGCGGGGTGGGTGACGAAAGCTCCCCACAGGTGTGTTGGTTGGTACGGGTGGTGTGTAGCGGATGGAAAACTAGGTTTGGTTGGGAAATTGCATAACACATGCATGTTATATATGATATTATGTTATGATTGTAATGGGCTTTGGCCCAATAAATGCTTAATTGAATTTTGGCCCAGTGACAATGGTAAGTGGATTACACACTGAGTTCTAAGTAACTCGCCCCCGTTTTCTTTACCCTTTTCAGGTAATGATCAGTAACGGAGGCTTGGGCCGGGGACGACTCAGTGGAGGCCATACTACGAATGATGGGTTATTTAAACTTCAGATTTCTTTTAAGTACTTTTTATTAATTGCTAATTAAGTGTGATGTAATAAGGCCTCTGGTTAAATTTTTATGGATGTTTTACTCGTGGATGGATTTTTATTATGATTTAAATACTTAAGTGGGACTATTTTATTTTAAAATAGAAATAAATGTTTTCCTCAAATATATTTGCAAAAAGAGTTTCATTTTTAAATATTTTTTTTACTCGAAAATTTTCTGTATCAATTCTTTTAAAAATCTTGCTTTCAAAATTTCTTTCGAACTCTTTTACATTTCTCGGAATATTGAATCAATTATTTTTTCTAAGTTTCAATTTATAAACTCTTACATCTTAAACTATTAAATTTAACAATCAACCTCGGTTTTCAATAAACACCTTTTCAAAGTCTTTTTTTGTGAAAAATCTGTTTTCTACAAATCTTTAAAAGACTTTACATATGATCATTTCGTGTGACATATCAAATCTGGTCTTAACGCATAGACCGAGTTTGGGGTGTTACATTTTGGGGTATCAGAGCCCGATTCAAAACTCGACTGTGGTTTGGGTTCAAAAACATTTATGGTACAAAACTATTTTGAATTATAGAACTTATGTTTTTAAAGGTAGTATGGCACCACGAGTATCCGGCACCAAGTCAAGTAAGTGTATGTGAATTGAATAATTCTTATTATTGTGATATGACTATAGGAACACTCTAGAACTTTTAGTTTTAGGTGTTGAAAACTATAGAGATTGAGACTATAGAATGTGTTTGCGAAAACAACTCTACTTTTTATATCTCATAAAATATCATTAATAAACACTGAAATAGTATATTGATTCATAAAACTTGTAATCAGACTAAACCAAAATACTCAAAATAAGCGCTAGAGGACGTGGACGTGGTAGACATGGTCGTGGTAGAGGCCGAGGTGCTAGGTTTGCGTCTGAAGCGTAGAGACATATGCCAGAAATGGACACACCTGCATCACTCGGGACTGAGACTGGATCACATGACCACATGAGAGAGGACATTGCTTTGACCCAAGCAATGTTGCAAGTTCTAGAAAGGGTTACTGGGGCTAGAACTGGGCCAGCAGCTCTTGGATCAATATCGGAACGACTTAGATCAAGTGGTGCTGAGGTTTTTAGGGGTGTCTCAGGTGTAGCTCCAAATGTAGCGGAGTATTGGCTCGAGGCAGTGGAGCGGATCATGGATGATTTGGAGTGCACCACTGAGCAGAAACTGAGAGGAGCTGTGTCCTTATTGAGGGACGAGGCGTATCAATGGTGGCTTACTGTTCGAGAAGGCACTCAGGCTGAACATGTTACTTGTGATTTCTTCAAAACTGCATTCCGAGGAAAATATGTCGGGGCAAGCTATGTGGATGCCCGGAGGAAGGAATTCCTTAATCTGGTTCAAGGAAATAAGACGGTGGCCGCTTACGAGGCAGAATTTCTACGCTTGAGTCGTTATGCTCAGACAATAGTGCCAACTGATCATGAGCGCTGTGTACGTTTTGAGGATGGGCTGAATGATGAGTTGCGGGTACTGATAGCCCCACAACAAGTAAATACTTTTGCCACGCTAGTGGAGAAAGCCAAAATAGCTGAAGAGGCTAAGAACTCCGAGCGTCATAACCGAGAAAGAGACAGAGGCAGAGGCTCGGGTTCCGCTAAAAGGTTTCAGAAAAGGCCCAAGAATGATGAGCCATCTCAAGCTAGAGCATCTGCTACTACCAATCAGATTCAACCACGTGCTGGTTGTGGAAGACGACACCCAGGTGAATGCTGGAAAAGAATCGGTGGGTGTTTCAAATGTGGTTCTAAGGATCATCAGTTTAAGAATTGTCTTCGATGCACTGCTCCGACTCAGGAAGCTCATAACCTTGATACACAGCCAGCTAGAGGCGCTCAACAGCCACCGAGAAGCTGTGGGCCAGGTCGAGGTGGTAATGGCGGTGGATATAGTCAAGGTCCGCCAGGCAGAGGAAATGGCTTCAGGGGTAACGCGGAGGCGAGGCAGTCAGGGTTAGTTTATGCGGTCAGACGTCGTGAGGATGGTGATGCACCTGATGTGATAACTGGTACGTTCTTCATCTCCGATGTACCTGTTACTACTTTGATAGATATCGGATCTACCCATTCGTATGTTGCTAGTGCTATATATGGAAACTTGAACATTAGATATGAGATTACTGATAGAAAGATGACGGTAATTAGCCCTTTAGGACAGTCTGTGATAGTGGATAAATTGTTTAGAGACGTGCCCTTAGAAATTCAAAGAGAAATATTTTTGGAAGATTTGACGGAACTGCCTTTCTGTGAGTTCGACCTTATTTTGGGCATGGACTGGTTGGTGAAGCACCGTGCGCACTTGGATTGTGCTGCAAAGCGGATGTCGATAAGGACTTTGGAAGATAAGGAAGTGGTGATGATGGGCGAGCAGAAAAACTATTTAGCAAATGTGATATTTGCTTTAAAAGCAGAAAAGTTGGTGCGAAAAGTGTGTGAAGCATTCCTAGCCTTCATATGTGCTTTGGATGTCAAGGAATTATCGGTGGAAGGTGTTGGAACAGTGAAAGAATTTTTAGATGTTTTTCCCGAGGAACTTCCGGGTTTACCTCCAGACCGGGAAGTAGAGTTTGGCACTGAGCTTTTGCCTGGAACAGCTCCGGTGTCCATTGCTCCTTATAGGATGGCGCCGAAGGAGTTAGCAAAGCTTAAGGCTCAAATTCAAGAGTTGTTGGATCGGGGATTCATTCGACCGAGTGTGTCACCGTGGGGAGCACCGGTCTTGTTCGTCAAGAAGAAGGATGGGTTGATGCGTATGTGCATCGATTATAGGCAGTTGAATAAATTGACGATCAAGAATAGGTATCCATTGCCGAAAATTGATGACCTGTTTGATCAATTAAGAGGAGCTTCAGTTTTCTCCAAGATAGATTTGAGATCAGGTTATCACCAACTCAAGGTTAAGGAGGTGGATATTCATAAGACGGCATTCCGAACTCGTTATGGACATTATGAGTTTTTGGTGATGCCGTTTGGATTGACCAATGCACCAGCTGCATTTATGGACATGATAAACCGAGTCTTTCAACCCTACTTAGACCGGTTTGTGGTGGTGATCATAGATGATATCTTAGTATACTCGAGGAATGAAGAAGAGCATGATTCAAATCTGCGGATAGTATTACAAATATTGCGAGAAAAGCAACTTTATGCCAAATTCAATAAGTGTGAATTTTGGCTGAAGGAAGTGACTTTCTTAGGACATGTTGTTTCTGCCGAAGGAATCAGAGTTGATCCTCGGAAGGTAGAGGCTGTGTTGGATTGGAAACCACTGAAGTCCCGTGGTAGAGATTTGAAGTTTCCTAGGGTTGGCTGGTTACTACAAGTGTTTCGTTGAGGGGTTTTCGTTGATTGCAGCACCTCTAACTAAACTGTTGCGCAAGGGAGTACCATTTGTGTGGTCAGACAGCAGCAAGAGAGTTTTGATAAATTGAAGAAGATTTTGACAGAAGCGCCCGTACTGATACAACCTGAGGCTGGAAAAGAGTTTATTGTTTACTGTGATACGTCACACATGGGCTTGGGATGTGTGTTGATGCAAGGTGGTAAAGTGGTGGCTTATGCATTTCGTCAGTTAAGGCCACACGAAGTCAACTATCCTACCCATGATTTGGAATTGGCTGCTGTGGTTTTTGCTTTAAAGATTTGGAGGCACTAACTCTACGGTGAGAACTCGATTATTTATACGGACCATAAGAGTCTTAAGTACCTCCTTACCCAAAAGAAGTTGAACTTAAGACAACGAAGGTGGGTAGAGCTGTTGAAGGATTACGACTTCTCAATCGAGTATCATCCTGGAAAGGCTAACGTAGTGGCAGACGCGTTGAGTCGTAAGGTAATATAGGAGTTAAGAGCAATGTTTGCTCATCTCAGTTTGTATGAAGATGGCAGTCTGCTAGCGGAACTTCAGGTGAAGCCTTTGTGGTTAGAACAGATCAAGGAGAAGCAGTTATCAGATGAAAAGTTGGGTCCCTTAATTCAACAAGTTGAAAGTGGTGTAATATGGGATTTTGGAATGAATAAGGATGGAGTGCTGGGTTTTCGCGGAAGAATTTGTATGCCCAAGGATTCAGATTTGAGACTAATGATTCTACGAGAGGCGCATAGTAGCCCCTATGCTATGCATCTCGGGGGAAATAAGATCTATCGAGACCTCCGTGAGCAGTATTGGTGGCCAAGGTTGAAGCGGGAGGTTACTGATTTTGTGGGTAAGTGCTTGACTTTTCAACAAGTGAAGGCAGGACATCAATTGCCGTCGGGATTGCTTCAACAGGTGAAGATTCCATTATGGAAATGGGAACGGATAACGATGGACTTTGTTAGTGAGTTACCCTTATCTCCTACTAAGAAAGATTCTGTCTGGGTAATAGTGGATCGATTGACGAAGACTCCCTATTTTCTACCAGTTCGTACGAATTACTCACTGCAGAAGTTGGCTAAGTTGTATGTGTCGGCGATCGTGAGGTTGCATGGGGTGCCAGTGTCTATTATATCAGACAGAGACCCTAGGTTTACGTCACGATTTTGGAAAGCATTACATGAGGCTTTGGGAACAAAGTTAAACTTCAGTACCGCTTTTCATCCTCAGTCAGATAGTCAGTTGGAAAGAGTGATCCAGATTTTGGAAGACATGTTAAGGGGTTGTGTGATTGACTTCAGAGGTAGTTGGGAGGATTTTTTACCGTTGGCAAAGTTTGCCTATAATAACAGTTACCAATCCAGTATCCAAATGGCACCTTATGAAGCATTATATGGTCATAGGTGACGTACCCCTACTTGTTGGACTGAATTGGGGGAACGACAGTTGTTGGGTCCTGAATTGATATCAGAGACGGAAGAAAAAGTAAAGGTGATTCGAGCGCGGTTAAAGGAAGCTTTGGACAGACAAAAGTCATATACGGATCTAAAGTGTAAGGACATTGAGTTTGCGGTGGGAGGTCAGGTTTTTCTAAAGGTCTCACCTTGGAAGAAGATCTTCAGATTTGGAAGGAAGGGCAAGTTGAGCCTTAGGTTCATCGGATCGTACCGTGTGTTGAAGCGTGTAGGACCAGTGGCTTATCAGCTTGAATTACCTCTGGAGTTGAGTCAAATTCATAGTGTTTTCCAGGTCTCTATATTGAGGCGTTATCGATCGGATCCGTCTCACATAGTACCGGTAGAGGAAGTTGAGTTAAGGCCTGACTTGTCATTCGAGGAAGAGCCAGTGACAATGGTAAGTGGATTACACACTGAGTTCTAAGTAACTCACCCCCGTTTTCTTTACCCTTTTTAGGTAATGATCAGTAATGGAGGCTGGGGCCGGGGACGACTCAGTGGAGGCCATACTACGAATGATGGGTTATTTAAACTTCGAATTTCTTTTAAGTACTTTTTATTAATTGCTAATTAAGTGTGATGTAATAAGGCCTCTGGTTAAATTTTTATGGATGTTTTACTCGTGGATGGATTTTTATTATGATTTAAATACTTAAGTGGGACTATTTTATTTTAAAATAGAAATAAATGTTTTCCTCAAATATATTTGCAAAAAGAGTTTCATTTTTAAATATTTTTTTACTTGGAAATTTTCTGTAACAATTCTTTTAAAAATCTTGCTTTCAAAATTTCTTTCGAACTCTTTTACATTTCTTGGAATATTGAATCAATTATTTTTTCCAAGTTTCAATTTATAAACTCTTACGTCTTAAATTATTAAATTTAACAATCAACCTCGGTTTTCAATAAACACCTTTTCAAAGTCTTTTTTTTTTTTTGAAAAATCCATTTTCTACAAATCTTTAAAATACTTTACATATGATCATTTCGTGTGACATGTCAAATCTGGTCTTAACGCATAGACCGGGTTTGGGGTGTTACACGTGGGGTAGTGGTTGGACCCGTGATGTCGAAATTAGTTAGAATTTTATTCGCACGGCCTCTACTTTGTTAGTACGGGGATTCTGATGGTCCACACGGCCACGGCCACGGCCGTGTGTAAGACCGTGTGGTCTGGAATTCTGCACTTTTTGTTAGTTTAAAACTAGATGTTCAGGAAAGGAAAGAGGGAAGACGAGAAACTGAAAATAAATGCAAAATTAAAATAGGGTTAGTGCTCGGGTTGCCTCCCGAGAAGCGCTCATTTATATTCTTAAGCTAGACTTTCCTTGTAACAAAATCAGGGAGGTTTAACGATTTGAATATCTTCCCTCATGCTTACAGTTCTATTTTCTTGACAATGTTTAAGTCGAGAAGTGTTTACCTTAGAGGTGTCGAATGTTGTATTGCTTACCTCGACTGTTCCGTGCGGGAAGATATTGTGTACCTTAAGAGGAATTTCTTCGTTTACTTTCAAATCTGATGTGATGATGCAAGGATCGGCTTTGTCTATCAGTACCCAGTCTCCTATTTTGAATTGATTCGATATTCCTATGAGCTCTTCTGGGGGCTCCTTAGGTTTTACTTCAGTCGGTTCCTGTTTCTCTTTTATTTGTGTTTCCTGCTCTTTTAGTTTGTCGACCCTTAGGCTTTGTTCCTTATGTAAATTCTCTTTGTTGGTATTATGTCTTGTGTCCTTGTGGTATTTCCTGCGATGAAGGTTGTAAAAATTAATTATTATTTGTATTGATTTTCTTACATTCATCGATTGTTGTCCTGGCTGAGTCAAGAGGTTGAAGACTGATTGATTCGTCACCTACACAAAGTATGAGTTCGCCTGTGGCAACATCAATTTTAGACTTGGTAGTTGCTTGAAAAGGTCTTCATAAAACTAAGGGGAATGAATTATCCTCATCCATGTCTAAAACAACAAAATCTACTGGGAAAACGAATTATCGATTATTACAAGAACATCTTCAATAATGCCCCTAGGAATTGTAACAGTTTTATCAGCTAATTGAATACTCATCCTAGTTTGTTTGGGCTTCCCTAGACCTAGTCGTTTAAAAAATGTATAAGGCATGACATTTATACTTGCCCCTAAATCAGCTAATGCATTATCAACATTTAGTCTACCAATTAAACAAGTAATAGTAAAACTCCCTGGATCTTTTTGCTTCCGTGGTAGTCTATTCTGTAGCATTGCTGAGCATACTGCGTTTAATTCCACATGTGGCTCTTCATCTAATTTGCGTTTGTTTGTCAAGAGCTATTTTAAAAATTTCCTCAAGTCTGGCATCTGAAAAAGAGCTTCAAGAAGAGGTAAGTTAATATGTAATTTCTTTAAAAGTTTAAGAAACTTACCGAATTGTTCCTCTGTATCATCTCTTTTTATTACTTCGGGGTAAGGTATGCGAGGCTGGTATTCCTTGATTACCGGGTTTGGCTCTTCTTGTGTTACCTCTATTTTATCTTCGTCCACCTTATTTGGTTTGTCTACCACTTTACTATCATGAGCTGTGATGGCTTGAATTTGCTCCTTTGGATTAGTCTCCGTGTTACTTGGTAGACGTCCTTGCGGTCGTTTGAACATTAACTTTGCAAGTTGTTCGACTACCTTAGTGACTTCCCCTACTGACTTAGTAAGTTCCTCGATTCGGTTCTTAGTCTCGTCAACCGATGTTTGTTGATTTTTGAGTGTTTTCTCTGTATCTTGGAGACGGTTTTCTGTGCTTGCCATGAACTTCGTCAGCATCTCTTTGATGTTTGGTTTTTTATTTTGCGGATATGGCTGATTTTGGAAATTTTGAGGAGGTTGTTGCCTTTGATTTCCTTGATTTCCTTGACTTCCCCATGAAAAATTTGGGTGGTTCCTCCAACCTAGATTGTATGTATTACCATAAAGATTATTATTGGATCTGAAATTATTACCTATATAGTTCATCTATTCGCTCTCTGCGCCAGGTTGGTAGGGTGGGTACTCAGGATTCGCCACGGTTCCACTTGCGTCGCACTGCATGTCTGGATGTACCCGCAAAGAACATAAACTATCAATCTTTTTATTCATCATCTCTACCTGTGTAGATAGCATGGTTATCGCATCGAGGTTGTAAACTCCGGCTGATTTTGTCGGTTTCGTCCTTGTAACTTGCCACTGATAATTATTCAGTGACATCTCTTCAATGAACTCGTAGGCTGCTTCAGGAGTTCCGTTGTTCAGGGTTCCACCGGCGGCTGAATCGATTAGTTGTCTCGTTGAGGGGTTTACACCATTTTAGAATTTTTGGACTTGTAGCCACAAGGGTAGACCATGGTGTGGACACCTTCTCAAGAGATCTTTGTATCTCTCCCATGCGTCGTATAATGTTTCTAAATCCATCTGCACAAAAGAAGAGATATCATTCCGTAATTTGGCCGTTTTTGCTTGTGGGAAATATTTCAATAAAATTTTTTCTGTCATTTGCTCCCATGTGGTGATTGACCCTCATGGTAACGAGTTCAACCACTGTTTGGCTTTATTCCTTAATGAAAAGGGAAATAACCGAAGACGTATGGCATCATCAGAAATGCCATTTATTTTGAAAGTATCACAGAACTCTAAGAAATTAGCTATATGAGTGTTGGGGTCTTCGTCCTGTAAACCATCAAATTGAACAAATTGTTGAATCATTTGTATTGTGTTAGGCTTTAATTCAAAATTATTAGCAGCTATAGCAGGCCTAACAATACTCGATTCTGCTCCTGTTAAATGCGGTTTAGCATAATCAAACATTGTACGTGGAGCATTATTTTCTCCCACATCATGTGGTTGTGGATTATTCTCGTCCATCCCTTCAGTAGGATTGGATCTGTCTTTTTGATTTTCTTCTGTGTAATTTAGGGCTCACCTGATTTCTCTGCGATTTCTTCGAGCGGTGGCTTCAATATCACTGTCGTATACTAGAGGTCCTCTCAGGTTCCTTCTAGTCATAAACTAGAGGTACCTGCGAAAAAAAAGAAAGAAAATTTAGCAAAACCTAGATTATTCTAAAAAAATAAAAGTAAATTGCAAAAATTAAAAATAATGGCTAAAGTAATAAAAATAGAGTTTTCTTAATATTTTAGTTCCCTGGCAACGGTGCCAAAAACGTGATCGCTGAAATTAGAGTTTTAAAATTTATAATGAATGAGATCGAACCTGGAACTAACACTGACAACGATTCAAGGCAAGTGTACCTATCGAACAGTACTATAGCTTAGGCAAGATCGGATTTTCGAACCCAAAGGAACTAAAAGTACTAATACTAACCTTCTTTTTTTTATTTAGCCTAACACAAAGTGAAGTTTCTTTAATCTAAATTAACGACTACTAAGCTAAATATGCGAAGACAAAAAGAACGAATTGGGAAATAACTTGAAGAAAAACTCAGTTGATTAAGACGATACCCTCAGAAAGAATCCACCTAGACTTCACTTGTTAATTAACCCTGAACCATACAATTTATTTACTTAGTTTGATCCGTAAGACTCCCTAACATATATTAAACCCTCTCTCGAGGCGAATAACGTCTAACCCTAGGTTAATTAACAGAAATCTCTTTCTCGAATAATAACCCCCTAGAATAGCAGTAAATCGATCTATGGACTCCCATATTAGGTTTCACCCTAATCCGGCAAAATCTCGTCACCCTATCTCTAGGCTTGCGATCAACTTCGCTTAATTATGCTAGATCTACTCTTAAGCAGGGTCTATTCCTCCTCCACCTAAGCACATCAAGTTTGTATTAAGCTTGCATAATTAAGAACAAACTAAGTATTTATCATATAATTCAGAAAATAATAACAAGATTCATCTTGGTTTCATCCCCTTCAGGTATCTAAAGGATTTAGTTCATAACAAATAAAGATAAAAGAAAACATAAGAAATCCCTAGAGCTCCCTGAAGGAATTGAAGGAGAAATCCGCCGTCTTGAGTAGAATTCCGGCTTCTTGGGATGAATCAACTGGCTATCTTCGAGTGATTCCCACAAATCTGACCTTTCCAGCTTGGCTCCTTGGCCTAGCTAACCGCTCTCTTCAAGGACGAACTTAAGGGGTATATATAGGCTCTTGGAATGTGTTTCTTTGCCCCAAAGTATCCAAATCCGAATGAAATTGTTCCTTGCCACGATAGGGACACGGCCATGTCACACGCCCGTGTGACTAGTCTTTGGGTCATGTTCGGACTTCTTTAATGAGGCACGACCGTGTGAGTCGGGGGTCAGGCCGTGTTCTAGTTGATCAACAAGGCACGGCCATGTGGGTTTAAGTCCAGGCCATGTCAATTTCCACCTTGGCCCAATTTACTCCGTTTTGGGCCCATTTCTCGTTCTTTTCATCCTCAAGTGCTTTCCTGGGTATAAGACATGAAAAGAAAGGATTAAGAGCACCTTTTTATATAAATCGAGGCTTAAATCATCCAAAATCATGCTAAATGTGGGATTAAAATATGTTATAATTACGGTTTATGAACATGTTGTTGAAATATGTTTTAGCATTATGTAATGAATATATATATGACTATGAGATTAGAAATGCCATGTCTGGAATTGAATTAGATGGCACTAAGTGTGCGTAATTGAAATTGAAATAGAGATGAATAGCACTGTGTGTGCAAAGTCATGAAAGCTCCGGCTTATTGATTTGGCACTGTGTGTGCAATACTGAGATAAGTCGGTTAAAAGAATAAGCACTAAGTTTACGATGACGAATATGTTTCGGCTACAAATTTGGCACTAAGTGTGTGATTAAGTTAAACGGATAACAAAGGTTGATCGAAATGTAATATTGAGCATTAAGTAGCTTGGAAGTTGAATAACTATGTGTTGGCTAAGGTATGTATTGAACCTTTGTGGTTGATGAGATTATATATGAAACTATGAATGGTTGAATGAGTTTTTTAGCTATGGAAGATATGGTACGAATATTTGATAATTGATCTATGTGATGGATTTACTTGTTTAATGAGTTTGGTTTGTTAATTTGAATGTATTATGTTACGAACTTACTAAGCTGTTGAGCTTACTGTGTGATATGTTTCTCTTTTTTACAGTGTCAGTAAAGCTAGCTCAGTTTCAGGGATCGTCAGCAACATAATCACACTACCGGCAATCTATTTTGGTACTTTTGAAAGACGTGTATATATTTGGTATATGGCATGTATAGGCTAGTAGCTATGATATGTTTTTGATGTGTATTAGATTGCCATGTGATATGGCTTGAAAGTTGAATGATGTTAATGTGTATATGTATGTGTTCTGTAAATGACAAATATGGTATGTTTCATGCTTAAATTGTTTATGAAAATTGTGGTCTAAATGTGAATGGTAGTAAGGTTTATATGATGTTTGGTCTGTAACACCCCTAACCCGTATCCGTCGCCGGATTAGGGTTATGAGGCATTACCGGACAAACAGAATCTTTTACGGACATTTCATGATATAATTCATCGAATGCAATCAAAGAGTCCCTTTAATAGGTCAACGTGACCTTAAACATGCTTTAGAATAGGGTCGGGACTAAACCAAACACATACAAAAAATCTCAGAAATTGAAATTTTTTTTCTATGTTTTAGAGGTCACACGCCCGTGTCGGTAGGCCGTGTGCCTCCCACGGCCTTAGACATGCCCGTGTGTCTACGTTGTGTTAAAACAGGGCATACATACTAACTTGTGCACACAGCCATGGACACGCCCGTGTGCCTCACCCGTGGTCGCTACTGACTTCCAGCACACAGCCAATCACATGCCCGTGTGTCTTGCCCGTGGTCGAGTCTGACTTGTTTTGGATTTCAACCACGAGGGACACGGTCAAGCCACACGCCCGTGTGCTCAACCATGTGGGCAAGTATAGGTCATTTTCAAGGCCAAAATGCCACCCACACTTGGGTCATCCCTACAATCTCAAGCAAGCATTATCCGATACACAATTGGCAACCAAAATCATGTCAAATGTTCAACCTATCATCCCATCCAATTACATTTCTAAGCATGACAAATAACACAAATAAATCACATGTAAAACCAAGCATGATTCATCCAGAATTTCAATAATTCACTATGCCATCAATCCATCAATAAGCTTACCATTCATAAGACCTTTTCATTGCCATCAAGCCATACCAAAACATGCATCACATACCATAATCATTCATGCATATTGCCAATATTTATCTAGCCACATCACATGGCTATTTACATCCCAAACATTTCAAATTGACTAGCCTATACATGCCATATTTAGCTATATACATTTTTCAAAAGGTACCAAAACAAGTTTCAGTAGTGTGACGATGATCCTCGATGATCCCCGAGCCTCTCGTAGCTAGAATGATCTATAAAACAGAATAAAAGCACACAAAGTAAGCTTTCAAAAGCTTAGAAAGCCATATAGAAATAAACTTAGCATAAAATGCACATAATCATATCAATACAAAATTATTAATAGCTCATTTGTACATTCATAATTCTTCTTGGCTCATTGAATTAGCCATTTACTTACTAGCATGCATATCACCAAATACATCAATAGATCATAGCATATTCATTCATATACCATGCCTCACTTCATCAATTCCATACACATAATCCATCTAGGTAAGTTCATAGTATACTTACCTTCCATACACATACATGGTGTACTTATCGAACATACCTGAATCATTATACATTTCTCGTAGTTATTCACATCTCAGACTTGCTCGTTTAACCGTTCAGAATCTAATAGGATATTCAGAATGCTCGGAATAGTCGTAGAATGCCAACGTCCCAGACGAGGTCTTACATGTATTCAGATATCGATGCCACTGTCCCAAACAGGGTCTTACATGAATCAAATACGATGCCAATGTTCCAGACATGGTCTTATACGTAAATCTCATATCAATGCCAACATTCCAGACGTGGTCTTACATGAAATCTCGAATCAATGCCAACATCCCAGACCTGGTCTTACATGATATCACATATCGGACACCTATGTCATGACATACGTTATCCTATCTATTCCTAGGTTCGTACGGGACTTCTCAAACATTTATAACTTGTCGATATATCCTTGGATTTCACATACATTTCATCTCGAGCATTATTCATAGCCAACTAAATTTCATAAATGTATAAATAGCTCAAATCAAATACATTTATTTGTATATCGACTTACCTCGAATTCGGATATCTGAAACGAACTCGGCTACTCAATTACTTTCGTTTTCCCATTATTTAAATCCATTTTCTTCGGTTCTTGATCTATACAAATTCAGATTTAACTCATTTATTCACTAATTCATTCAATTCAATCCAAAAACACATATTTAGGGCAATTTACATATTAGCCCTCACATTTTTACATTTTGACATTTGTCCTTATTTCACAAAATCACAAAATACACATAATTTCAAGTTACCCATGCCTAGCTGAATTCTCATGTAACTCATACTAGTCCATACATTTCATTCATTTCACAATTTAATCCTCCAAAATTTCATTTTCTCAATTACAATCAAATTACTCAAAATCATCAAAATTCCAAAGACAAACTATATTAATCAAACACATATCTTTCATAATTCACTAGCAAACATCACAAAACTCATGTGTTCATCAATGGCACATTTCAAAATATTCATCAATTCACAAAATTGAGACATGGGTTTTGAAGTATACAAAGTAATGATTACAAAAACGTAGAAATTATCAAAAACCGAAGCAAAAACTTACCTCAATCAAAGAACTTTATAGACGAATGTTTGAAGAGCTAAAAACCTTATTTTCCTTTCCTATTTTCGGTGAAGAACATGAAAGATGAACATTTCCACTATCTAATTTTCTTTTATTTTATTATAAGCTTTAATAAACTTATTAATCAATTTACAAATTTAACCGTTATTATAACAAATAAAACTTATACATTTAATGGCTTAACCGTCCATTAGCCATCCACTATCTTATAAATGGCTTAATTGCCTCATAAGGCCTCCACATTTAGAAGCCACATTAATTCGGTCATTAATCAAATAGAAAGCTACTTTTACATGTTACGCAATTTAGTCCTTTGCTCAAATTAAAACACAAACAGAAAAATTTTCATACGAGACTTTCACACATGCTTAATCATATACTGAAGGCATAGAAAATAATATTAAAATATTTTTATGTAATATCTGGATTAGGGCTTATGCATAATTGCTTAATTGAATGTGAAAGCATGCGTTTGTGTGTATGAATGTGTTTTTATGAATTTTGGGAACCTTAGAATAGGGGAGAATGATTTAGAAAATATTGTATTTTAAGTTGCAAAAAGGGAACTAAGCTTGATAGGGCCTTAAGAAGATAAATAGGGGAGATATGACATAAGAAATGCCTTGGTAAAGTGGCTTGAATGCGCCACTTAGGGCCTTAGCAAGTGACGCCATTATCAAGGGGAAGGGGCCTAGGTTCGAGTCACAAGGGCAACAATAAGGGAAGTTTTATTTTGTTGCAAGGAGCAAAGGAGATGGACGGCATTAAGGCACTAAGGGATGAGGATTATTCTTTTAATAATTTCGGCTAAGTGATGGATAAATAATGATTTAGTTAAGATTATTTCTAAGGGATAAAAGAGAGGAAAAATAGGAGATCAACAAGGGAGTTGATAGTGTTGGTCGAATAGGGGATGCTTGGTATAGTAATTTCGGCAGGAAGGGAAGGCCAACCTTTATTCTTTCCTTTTCTTCTTTTGTTCATCTGCCGAAATCTTCTAGCAAATTTCTCCCTTCTCTTATTTTGACAAAAGCCGAAAGCACAAGCAGTCTAAGCCGAATTCCCTTCCTAAAGATCACCATTGCCGAATTCTCTTAAGCAATTCTTCTTCTTTTATTTTGTCAAAGCCGAATACCATTCTCCCATTCTCCTTAGCCATAGCCGATTGTTCTTTAAACCCAAAAGCCGAAACTTTGAGATCACTATCTAGTCTTCATAGCCGATTTCTTTGGGGCTTCAAGCCAAGGTGCTGTCGACTTCTGCATAAGGGGTAAGGATCAATTGTCATCCGATTTCCATTCTTATTTTAGACTGTCGGAAACTAGGAATCTAATCCATTATTGTTTTGGCCGAAACTCTGAAAGACCTTTCGGGATTTGTCTGCTATTATCGACTGCAAGGGAGAAGGGATATTTCGGGACTTATAAGGATTTAAGGTAAGTCATGTATTCGGCCATAGGCCATTTATATGTGATTCAAAGTTAGAATTAAATCTAACCTATGCCTATAGGTATTTTGACACCTTCATAACCAAGTAGCACTTTTCGAGATTTTGGAATCGCAAGGTAAGTGGATCTATGTATTCAGCCAAGGCCATATTTGGTGTTATAGATCTATTTCTTAATTATTCAAAAGCCGGAAACTAACCCTTTAGGTGATCTAATGTTAGCCGATTACAAGGTAGAAGGATTTCAACGTTTCGGGATTTGATTAGTAGTGAAATCGGCACCAAGGTAAGAATTTGATTACAATAATCCTTCGGGATTTGGTCATATAGCCGAATAGGCTTTTGCTAAATATTAAGTGATTGACCAAATGTAGGAACTTGAGATCTAAGGCATTAGATCGGATTTTCGGGATGTGGAGTGAACTTGCTAAGTAAATCAGGTGTGTACCCCACACTAACTCTTAGTAGATGTATGGCTATATTTTAATATTTGTGCTTATAATAATGTGAATATGGCTAAGAGTACCATGCAATGGTACAAAGTACTCAGGTACGTTTTCCTACTCCTACTGTGAGTATGATTTATGGCACATAAGTGAATGTGATAAGAATGTGAAATAAGGCTTAAGGCATGATATTGCATAATATGTATGACATGGGGCATTTGGGTGATTATGAAAGGGGAAGTGAATGTGGTGACTATTGTCACAATATCTGAATGTGGTGACTTCGGTCACATTATCTGAATGTGGTGTCTCATGACACAAAATATTATCTGGTGGCTATGCCACGAATTTTATAAGGGCGATGAGCACGTCGACTGCAGCGACTGCCTTCGATGGTGTGTAGCGGATGGAGGGTTGACTTAGCAGTCCCCACGGTGTGCAGGTTGGTACGGGTGATGTGTAGCGGATGGCATCTAGGATTGGGTTTGGGATTGCATCATTTTATTTAAATGCTATATATGTATGTATGTTCTGATATGCCTGAATCTATTTGGACTTAGTGTTGGTTGTACACATTGAGTCTGTTGACTCACCCCGTTGTGGGAACATTTTTCAGGTGACGCTCAGTAATGGACCGAGTCGGTAGGAGCTTAGTGGTGGCCATGCTTAGCAAGGAATTTATTTTATTTGGACATTTTATTTTATTTAAGTACTTTAAATTTATTTTGGGTTCGTTTTGATGTAATAAGGCCATAGTATGAACTATTTTATGCATGCATGTTAACTATTCTCTTATGATATGAGATTTTTTTTATCAAATTAAAGACTAAGTAAATTTTATTTAAGAATGAATTCTAAACGTTTTGACACCTAAAAGAAAATGATTTCTAACTGAAAAGTAGAACCTAAAATAATTTCGGCATATCTTTTAACTTAGAGTTTTTGAAACTTAAGCAATGGAATTTTTATAAAAACTTATATTTCAAAAATAAACTAGTTTCCAACTTGAGCCCAACCCAATTCGAGTTTTCTCCCAAAGTCACTCAAAGATTTTCAAAAGATACAAACCAGTTTTGAACCGTTTTACTTTAGGAACATACCGGATCCGGTCAAGGCTCGTGGGCCGGGTTTGGGGTGTTTCAGCTTGGTATCAGAGCCCAGTTTTTAAACTCTCGGCCTTGGGTTTAAGGCCCAAAACTTTTTCAAAAGTTAAGCCGAAAAGAATTTTGTGAAATAAGCAGGTTTTTCTGGCATGGCACCTAAGTCTCCGACCCGAAGTCCACCAGGTAAGTACCCCTAACCCTTGTGTGATTTATATTATGATTTGTAGAAGGGTAGAAATGGAACGTAGATTAGTATGATAAGTACTTGAACTATAGGACTAGTTTACCCCAACAATTACATAAAATTTAAAGAGCCTAACTAAACAAACCTGTGGTTAAGTCGCCGAGTTAGGGTGTGGCAACCATTGTGCGCATGTCTAGGATTGGTTTCGGTGGGAGCTTGGTATTTAAGCAGTCCGCGTGACTCACCTTCTCTCCACTCGAATCCTACCTGGTGCGTAGCTACGGTTCACCCTAACCAAGAGGACTTATTCACTGGCTAAACCCAATAACTAAAACCCGAAAGGGACGAGCCGTATTTTCATAAAAACTCTAGTTTTAAAACTCTTAAAATTACCCTTTTAATTTGTAAAAAACTATTTCAAAAAATTTTTCCAAAATATTTCTGATTTACAAAATTACCTAAATACCCCTAGTGGTAAAATTACTAAAATGCCCTTGGTTTCCAAAATGACCTTACTACCCCCGATTTCAATAACATTCTCTGATTTTGCAAAAATATCCAAAAAAAATTTATCGTTACAAAGTACTAAGGTACCTTGATTTGAAAATTTTATGAAATTACCCCTGCTTTACAAAATTGCCAAAATGACCCCCGATTTCCAAAATTTCTGCAACAACACCTGTTTGGAAACCAAATTTGCAAAAAGAACCTTAAGTTTCGTAAATTTTGAAATACCTTTGAGAATTTTCAAATTGACCCCAGATTATTACCAAAAATACCCCTGTAGGACAAATGACGAAAATACCCCTGGGTAGGAATAGACAAAAATGTACGAAGAGTGAATGTGTATGGGAGATATTACGGAATGGATGTGTTTTCTTTGAATTAGGATAGAAGACTTGAAACTTTGATTGATCGAAAGAACTACTACTAAACTCTTTACATAAAATTTCTTCGCGGATAATCAGTGGAATAAAGGCTAATTCATAAAACTTTCTTAATCAGATTAAGGCGCGATCGTAGAAATGAGCTCTAGGGGACGTGGTCGTAATGGGCAAGGACGCGGTAGAGGCAGAATGACCGTGTCGGAACCCGTTAGATCGGGTCAAGTATCTGAGAATGAGGTACCACCGCCACCACCACCACCAGCTGTTGGTGTTGAGCAGTAAGATCAGACGGGGGATGATGCTGTATCGCAGGTTGTGCTGCGAGTACTGGAGATGGTGGCTGGAGTAGGTGGAAATATGGGAGCTCGGAAATCTGTACCCGAGCGACTCCGAGCCAATGAGGCTGAAGTGTTCCGTGGAGTATCTGGTGTGGCACCCAGTACAGCTGAGTATTGGTTGGAGGCAACGGAACGAATTATGGATGAGCTGGATCTGACCCCTGAGGAGAAAGCGAAAGAAATGGTGGCGCTGCTACGCGATGAAGCGTATCAATGGTGGCTCACAGTTCTTGATGGTGCCACAGCTGAGGATCTTACTTGGGAATATGTTAAGGCGGCATATCAGAAGAAGTATGTTGGCACGCGTTACACTGATGCGCAGAGGAAGGCGTTTTTGGGGCTGGTTCAAGGGAACAAGTCCGTAGCGGAGTACGAAGCTGAATTTCTGAGGTTGAGCCGGTATGCTCGAGGAGTAGTGGACCTGAGGTTGTTAATCGCTCCACATCAGGAGCGGGAGTTTTCTGCATTAGTAGAAAAAGCTAAGGTAGCTGAAGGGATTAAGGACTCTGTAAGGCAGAACCCGGATTGGAATAAGCAGAAAAGAGGATTTGGGCCGTCAGGGTCATCTGGGAATGTGCAAAAGAGGCTTAGAGTTGATGGGCCGCGAGGTCAGCAAGCTGGTACTAGAGGGCAATATCGTACTTGTGAGCAGTGTGGGAATAGACACTTAGGAGAATGTTGGAAGAAAACAAGAGGATGCTTTAAGTGTGGGTCAAAGGACCATATGATTAAGGACTGTCCTATGAAACCAGATGGAATCGACCAGTAGCTCAGAATGTTAATCAGGCAAGTAGAGGTGGACAGCAGCCTCAGCGAGGCCGTGGTCTGAATGGCCGAGGTAACGGTGCTGGAAGAGGATGTGGAACACTTGGCAGAGGTGCTGGTAATGCAGAGGCAAGGCAGCCGGGTCTAGTGTATGCGGTTCACCGTAGAGAGGATGGAGACGCGCCAGACGTCATAACCGGTACGTTCCTTGTTTGTGGCAAGCCTTATTTTGCTTTGATTGATGTGGGCTCGACCCATTCTTATGTTGCATGTAGAATAGTTGAAACTCTAGACATAGCCTCTGAACAATCTGATAGGGAAATGACTGTAGTAAGCCCACTAGGCCAACCTGTAGTGGTGAATAAGTTGTTTCGGAAAGTACCTTTAGAGATTCAAGGTGCAGTATTTTCTGCTGACTTAATGGAGCTTCCTTTTGGAGAATTTGATCTCATACTTGGCATGGACTGGCTAGTGGAGCATCGAGCCATACTGGATTGTGCAGCTAAGCGAATGGAGTTAAGGACCCCAGAGGATAAGGAAGTAGTTATGATAGGAGAAAGAAGAAACTACTTGTCTAACGTAGTTTCTGCTTTGAAGGCTGTTAAGATGGTCCGGAAAGGGTGCAAGGCATTTCTGGCTTTTGTTAGTACATTGGATACGAAAGAAGGGGGAGTTAATGGAGTTAGAACAGTGAGGGACTTTGTGGATGTTTTTTCGGAGGAGTTACATGGAATACCCCCAGATAGGGAGGTGGAGTTTGGAATTGATCTGCTGCCGGGAACAGCTCCTGTGTCAATCGCTCCGTACAGAATGGCACCAAAGGAGTTGGTTGAGCTCAAGGCTCAAATCCAAGAGTTACTTGATCGTGAGTTTATCCGACCCAGTGTGTCTCCATGGAGAGCACCGGTCTTGTTCGTGAAGAGGAAGGACGGAACTATGCGTATGTGCATAGATTACCGTTAGTTGAATAAGCTGACTATCAAGAACAAGTATCCCTTGCCAAGGATAGACGACTTGTTCGATCAGCTGAAGGGAGCAGCAGTATTCTCAAAGATAGACTTAAGGTCTGGATATCATTAGCTTAAGGTGAAGGAAGTGGATATCCATAAGACAGCTTTTCGGACAAGATATGGGCATTTTGAGTTTGTAGTAATGCCGTTTGGATTGACGAACGCCCCAGCTGCGTTCATGGATATGATGAACCGGGTTTTTCAACCCTACTTGGATCGGTTCGTCATTGTGTTCATCGACAACATCCTAATGTACTCCAAGTCTGAGGAGGAATATGATGAGCATCTCCGGATTGTGTTGCAAGTGTTGAGAGAGAAGAAGCTCTATGCCAAATTCAGCAAGTGTGAATTTTGGCTTAAGGAAGTTACGTTCTTAGGACATGTAGTGTCTGCAGAAGGAATAAGGGTGGACCCTAGGAAGATTGAGGCGGTGTTAGATTGGAAACCACCTAAGTCTGTGGCTAAGGTTCGTAGTTTCTTGGGATTGGTAGGCTAGTACAGGAGGTTTGTGGAAGGATTCTCATCAATAGCCGCGCCTTTGACAAAGTTGTTGAGGAAGGAAGTACCTTTAGTGTAGACAGAGAAGCAACATGAGAGCTTTGAGAAGCTTAAGAGGGTCTTGACTGAAGCTCCGATCTTGATTCAGCCTGAGGCAGGAAAGGATTTCGTGGTGTATTGTGACGCTTCTCATACAGGATTGGGATGCGTACTGATGCAAGATGGGAAAGTAGTCACTTATGCGTCTCGACAATTAAGGCCAGATGAGGTTAACTACCCAACTCATGATTTGGAATTGGCGGCAGTGGTCTTTGCTCTTAAGGTGTGGAGGCACTATCTTTATGGAGAAAGGTCGGTAATCTACACAGACGACAAGAGTCTTAAGTATCTGTTGACTCAGAAGGAGTTGAACCTGAGACAACGAAGGTGGGTTGAGTTACTGAAGGACTATGACTGTTCGATAGATTATCATCCGGGCAAGGCGAATGTAGTGGCGGATGCCCTAAGTCGGAAGGTTGTATCGGATCTGAGGGCGATGTTTGCACATCTGAGTTTGTATGATGATGGAAGTTTGCTGGCAGAGCTGCAAGTTAAGCCGTCATGGTTGAATGAAGTAAGAGAGGGACAGTTGGTTGATGATGGGTTAAATGCTAAGCTACAGCAAGTACAGAATGAGGAGTTAGAAGGTTATGGTATTAGCGACGAAGGAGTATTGTGCTTCAAGGGTAAGGTCTGTATGCCGAGGAATAAGGAGTTAAGGCAGAGGATTCTTCAGGAATCGCATAGTAGCCCTTATACTATGCATCCTGGAGGTAGTAAGTTGTACCGAGATCTAAGGGAACAGTTTTGGTGGCCTGGTCTTAAGAAGGAAGTTACAGAATTTGTCGGTAAGTGCTTAACGTGTCAGCAAGTTAAGGCTGAACACCAATTTGCGTCAAGATTACTTCAACCGATAATGATTCCGCAGTGGAAGTGGGAGAGAATCACCATGGACTTCGTTAGTGGGTTTCCCCTTACGCCTACTAAGAAGGACTCGGTATGGGTGATAGTGGATCGTTTGACAAAGTCAGCGCATTTCATCCCAGTGCGGGTTGATTATTCTCTGCAGAAGTTGGCAAAATTGTATGTGGCGGAGATTGTAAGGTTGCATGGAGTACCGGTATCGATCATCTCGGATAGGGATCGAAGGTTTACTTCTCGGTTTTGGAAAGCACTACATCAAGCTTTAGGCACCAAGTTGGATTTTACTACGGCTTTCCATCTACAGTCAGACGGGCAATCTGAACGAGTAATCCAAGTATTAAAGGACATGTTGAGAGGCTGTGTGATAGACTTCAGAGGAAGTTGGGAGGAATATTTTCCTTTAGCTGAGTTTGCATACAACAACAGCTATCAAGCTAGTATTCGGGTGGTACCATATGAAGCACTGTATGGACGGAAGTGTCGAACACCTACGTGTTGGACGGAATTGGGAGAACGTCGAGTTTTGGGTCCAGAGTTAGTGGCAGAATCCGAGGAAAAGGTTGAGATAATTCGGGCACGGTTGAAGGAAGCCTCTGATAGACAAAAGTCCTATGCGGATCTCAAACGGAAGGAAATAGAATTTGATGTGGGAGATCAAGTGTTTCTTAAAGTGTCACCTTGGAAGTAGGTGATGAGGTTCGCAAAGGGAAGTTAAGTCCAAGGTTTATAGGACCTTATAAGGTTTTGAAGCGAATTGGACCAGTGGCATATCAGTTGGAGTTGCCACCGGAATTGAAGCAGATGCACGACGTATTCCATGTCTCTATGCTACGTCGTTATCGATCGGATCCATCTCACATAGTACTGGTTGAAGAGGTGGAGCTAAGGCCAGATTTGTCCTACGAGGAAGAGCCGATTCAAATCTTAGAACGGGATGTGAAAGTGTTGCGGAGGAAGTCAGTTCCTCTAGTCAAAGTGTTATGGCGAAATCATGGATCGGAAGAAGCTTCGTGGGAGCCAGAAGAAGCAATGCGACAACAATACCCTCACTTATTTCAGCCAGGTAATTTCGAGGACGAAATTATTTTAAGGGGGTAGAACTGTAATATCCTGGATTAGGGCTTACGCATAATTGCTTAATTGAATGTGAAAGCATGCCTTTGTGTGTATGAATGTGTTTTTATGAATTTTGGGAACCTTAGAATAGGGGAGAATGATTTAGAAAATATCGTATTTTAAGTTGCAAAAAGGGAACTAAGCTTGATAGTGCCTTAAGAAAATAAATAGGGGAGATATGACATAAGAAATGCCTTGGTAAAGTGGCTTGAATGTGCCACTTAGGGCCTTAGCAAGTGACGCCATTATCAAGGGGAAGGGGCCTAGGTTCGAGTCACAAGGGAAGCAATAAGAGAATTTTTATTTTGCTGCAAGGAGCAAAGGAGATGGACGGCATTAAGGCACTAAGGGATGAGGATTATTCTTTTAATAATTTCGGCTAAGTGATGGATAAATAATGATTTAGTTAAGATTATTTCTAAGGGATAAAAGAGAGGAAAAATAGGAGATCAACAAGGGAGTTGATAGTGTTGGCCGAATAGGAGATGCTTGGTATAGTAATTTCAGCAGGAAGGGAAGGCCAACCTTTATTCTTTCTTTTTCTTCTTTTGTTCATCTGCCGAAATCCTCTAGCAAATTTCTCCCTTCTCTTATTTTGACAAAAGCTGAAAGCACAAGCAGTCTAAGCCGAATTCCCTTCCCAAAGATCACCATTGCCGAATTCTCTTAAGCAATTCTTCTTCTTTTATTTTGTCAAAGCCGAATACCATTCTCCCATTCTCCTTAGCCATAGCCGATTGTTCTTTAAACCCAAAAGCCGAAACTTTGAGATCACTATCTAGTCTTCATAGCCGATTTCTTTGGGGCTTCAAGCCAAGGTGCTGTCGACTTCTGCATAAGGGGTAAGGATCAATTGTCATCCGATTTCCATTCTTTTTTTAGACTCGTCAGAAACTAGGAATCTAATCCATTATTGTTTTGGCCAAAACTCTGAAAGACCTTTCGGGATTTGTCTGCTATTGTCGACTGCAAGGGAGAAGGGATATTTCGGGACTTATAAGGATTTAAGGTAAGTCATGTATTCGGCCATAGGCCATTTATATGTGATTCAAAGTTAGAATTAAATCTAACCTATGCCTATAGGTATTTCGACACCTTCATAACCAAGTAGCACTTTTCGGGATTTTGGAATCGCAAGGTAAGTGGATCTATGTATTCGGCCAAGGCCATATTTGGTGTTATAGATCTATTTCTTAATTATTCAAAAGCCGGAAACTGACCCTTTAGGTGATCTAATGTTAGCCGATTACAAGGTAGAAGGATTTCAACGTTTCGGGATTTGATTAGTAGTGAAATCGACACCAAGGTAAGAATTTGATTACAATAATCCTTCTGGATTTGGTCATATAGCCGAATAGGCTTTTGCTAAATATTAAGTGATTGACCAAATGTAGGAACTTGAGATCTAAGGCATTAGATCGGATTTTCGGGATGTGGAGTGAACTTGCTAAGTAAATCAGGTGTGTACCCCACACTAACTCTTAGTAGATGTATGGCTATATTTTAATATTTGTGCTTATAATAATGTGAATATGGCTCAGAGTACCATGCAATGGTACAAAGTACTCAGGTACGTTTTCCTACTCCTACTGTGAGTATGATTTATGGCACATAAGTGAATGTGATAAGAATGTGAAATAAGGCTTAAGGCATGATATTGCATAATATGTATGACATGGGGCATTTGGGTGATTATGAAAGGGGAAGTGAATGTGGTGACTATTGTCACAATATCTGAATGTGGTGACTTCGGTCACATTATCTGAATGTGGTGTCTCATGACACAAAATATTATCTGGTGGCTATGCCACGAATTTTATAAGGGCGATGAGCACGTCGACTGCAGCGACTGCCTTCGATGGTGTGTAGCGGATGGAGGGTTGACTTAGCAGTCCCCACGGTGTGCAGGTTGGTACGGGTGATGTGTAGCGGATGGCATCTAGGATTGGGTTTGGGATTGCATCATTTTATTTAAATGCTATATATGTATGTATGTTCTGATATGCCTGAATCTGTTTGGACTTAGTGTTGGTTGTACACATTGAGTCTGTTGACTCACCCCGTTGTGGGAACATTTTTCAGGTGACGCTCAGTAATGGACCGGGTCGGCAGGAGCTTAGTGGTGGCCATGCTCAGCAAGGAATTTATTTTATTTGGACATTTTATTTTATTTAAGTACTTCAAATTTATTTTGGGTTCGTTTTGATGTAATAAGGCCATAGTATGAACTATTTTATGCATGCATGTTAACTATTCTCTTATGATACGAGATTTTTTTTTATCAAATTAAAGACTAAGTAAATTTTATTTAAGAATGAATTCTAAACGTTTTGACACCTAAAAGAAAATGATTTCTAACTTAAAAGTAGAACCTAAAACAATTTCGGCATATCTTTTAACTTAGAGTTTTTGAAACTTAAGCAATGGAATTTTTATAAAAACTTATATTTCAAAAATAAACTAGTTTCCAACTTGAGCCCAACCCAATTCGAGTTTTCTCCCAAAGTCACTCAAAGATTTTCAAAAGATACAAACCAGTTTTGAACCGTTTTACTTTAGGAACATACCGGATCCGGTCAAGGCTCGTGGGCTGGGTTTGGGGTGTTTCATTTTATGTCTTGAATTGTGGTCCCGAAACCTGTGACACCCCAAACCCGGTCAATACGTTACGGCCGAATCTGGCATGTTACAGGGAAAGGTTGCTTAAAGGATTTTATAGCGGCCTTATTACATAACAAAAATCCCAATTAAAAATAAGTTTAAATAAAAGAAACGAGTTTACGAGAAAAACATTGCATGGCCACCACCAGTCCGCCTCGACTCCCAAATCCGCGATCTAATGATTACCTGTAAAATTAAGCAGAGGGGTGAGTCACCGAGACTCAGTGTGTAAATCCCCATTAAACAAAATCTGGGCTTTAAGCCCTTAAATGCCCATTGGACCTCAGCCCACACAATACAACGGATTAAACATGTATGCAATGCAGCCCAGCCCCACCTAAATTTTCCATCCTCTACATCACCTGAATCAGCAAAACGCCCGTGGTTCCAAGCCACTGTGGTTCCAGACCACCGTGATACCAAATCACTGTGACAGAGTCACTAATAATATGTGTGGGGCCAACCCACCGTGGTACCAAACCACTGTGACAATCCCAGATAAATATATGTGAGGCCAACCCACTGTGGTACCAAACCACTAAGACGAGTCACTGAATCATATATACGTGGTATCAAACCACCGTGGTACCAAACCACTGAGACATAGTCACCGAATGAGATATGTGGGGCCAACCAACTGTGGTACCAAACCACAGTGATAGTCCCTAAATAACACTTCCCCTTTCACATCATATCCCAAGCCCATGCACATATTAACATACTGAGATGAATGCGATCATGCTTCAAATGCACAACTGTCATCTATTTCATACAAGCACATATTTTCGAACATAAAATCATGGTGGAACTTACCCGGTGTCCCCAACCTTACCCACAAGGGTAACTCGACTGTCGATACAGTCGTTTCGGCATTCAGCCATCACAGTTAATAACATAATTTAATAAACAGAGTGTGAGAATTACACACCTGATAACGTTCAAGACTAAACCCTCTACGTCGACGCTCTCACTAGCAGGGACAACGGCTATTTGCCTAACCCAGGCAGACGTCGACTCTCTACCTCAACCTGGCGGATAGTCTCAAACCGCCGACACCGCTTGCCTTCTAAATTTAGGAGCGGAGACTATGGGTCCACTCCCCTCCTCAGCTTGACCGATACTTGCATCCATGGAGAAAAATATGGATCAATACTATACTATCGTGAAAATAGAGATTTCCCCTGCAAGGGTTAAATTATGACAATGTAATGAATAAAGGCTCAACTCAAAGAACAAAAGAAGCTCCTTACCTTAAACCCGAATGGAAAGGTAAGATTTAGAAATCAATCGATCTTTAGACTTTGGACTTCCAAACCTTCGACTTCTGGAGTTTCCCGGAGTAAGTGTTTCAAAACGAGAGAAAAGAGAAGGGATTAGCCAAAATCTAATCATCGAAACACAATAGCCATTTGGCTATAACTCCCAAAATACCGAAAGGAAAAGAAGAAACGGAAGAACCCACTTACCTTGTGCTTACCGAAGATTCGAGAGAAGAGAATACCGCCCAAGAGCACCCTCCTACCTATGGCAACTGGAGGCAAAAGATATGGAAGAAAAGAATCGATATTGAAGGCTCAGTCGTGCGGTCATAACTCAGATAAAGAACAGAAGAAAAAAAACACTTGAATCAAGTGAACGTATTACCTTGAACTATCACAATCGGATGAGAAGGACCTTCGGCAATCCCACAAACACCTTGCTCCGTGATACACCGCTAATATTCATAAAGAAAAGACAAGAAGAAGGAATAAGGTGAGAGGTAGCAAGATTTCGGTTAAAAGAAAAGAAAACCAAAAGAGGATTCGGCTTCAGAAGAAGATAGTAGCAAGAGGAGGAAAAGAAAGTTGAATGAGAAGAGTGGATGGTGAAGAGAGATTCAGCCAAAGATGTCATGGTAACCTTGAAGAAAAAGGAAATACACGAATGGGAAGGTTTTCCAACAAGAGAGAAAAGATGAGAAAGAGTTGAGAAAACAAAAAGAAACGAGAAGAGACTTTAGATGCACCCAGGGAGTTTCGGCACACAAAAGCTAAGCAACCCGAAATAAAACAAAAGCTCACTCACAAATTCGGCACACACACTCTTCTAAGCTTTCGGTTTAGCTAACACACATCCCATGCCGTCACCCCATAACCCCAACAACACACATAGCCAAAATTCCCCTCCCCACTTTCCAACATTCGGCCAACACTACCCACCTTCACTAAATCCCACGATTCCCTCCTTATTTCACTCTCCCTCACTCACTTTGAATTAGTAGACCAAGTCTTCCTCCACAAACTCCTCCACACCTTCCATTCAAAAGCTTTGACTCTTTCAACCACCCACCATGAAGAGTCCAGCCGAATGCCAACACCTTAGCTCCCTAAGTACAAAAAATAAAGCTTCTGACTGCTACTGACGAGACTCGAACTCCTTCCCCCTATTGCTTCCTTGTGACGCCACACCCCTGCACCTTAAGTGACGTCTTCTTGCCACTCTACCACACTTCTTCTTGTGTCAACAAACATAAGAAATTACTCTTAAGGCCTGCTTCAAACCGCTCTCCCCCTAAAGTGCCTAAAAGCTAAATTTTAACCAAGGCTCTAACTTAACCCCGAGCCTTCCCAAAACCCCCAAACACACCAAATTAACAAGAAGAACAAGCCAAACACACATAAAACATAAAATGTAGAACCCTTAATTCCAGGATGTTACAGTTCTACCCCCTTAAAGAAATTTCAGCCTCGAAATTTACCTGGTCAAAAGAGGTGAGGGTATTGCTGTCGCATCACCTCCTCTGGCTCCCATGTGGCCTCCTCTGAACCGTGATTCCGCCACAAAACTTTAAACAACGGAACCGTCTTCCTCTGCAATACTTTAACTTCTCGGTCTAAAATCTAAACTGATTCCTCTTCAAAAGACAAATCAGGTCTTACTTCGATTTCTTCTACCGGCACTGTGTGAGATGGATCCGAACAGTAGTGCCTTAACATCGAGACATAGAATACATCATGTATCTGCCTCAAGTCCGAAGGTAACTCTAGCTTATAAGCTACTGGTCCCACATGCTTCAACACTCAATATGGCCCAATGAACCTGGGGCTTAACTTGCCCTTTCGTCCAAACCTTAAAACTTTCTTCCAGGGCGAAACTTTCAGAAAAACCCGATCACCACTGCAAATTCTATTTCCTTACGCTTCAAGTCGGCATACGATTTCTGCCTGTCTAAAGCCTCCTTCAGCCGAGCTTGAGTTAACTTAACCTTTTCCTCTGTCTCTGAAACCAATTCCGGACCCAACAACTGTCGCTCACCCAACTCTGTCCAGCAAGTAGGAGTACGACACATACGGCCATAGAACTCTTCATAGGGTGCCATCTGGATACTGGATTGATAGCTATTGTTGTATGCGAATTCCGCCAACGATAAGAAATCCTCCCAACTACCCCTGAAGTCGATAACACAGCCTCCCAACATGTCTTCCAAGATCTGAATCACCCTCTCAGATTGACCATCAGTCTGTGGATGAAACGCCGTGCTAAAATCTAGTATTGTACCCAATGCTTGATGTAATGCCTTCCAAAACCGTGACGTAAACCTGAGGTCTCTGTCTGATATGATAGACACTGGTACCCCATGCAACCTCACAATCTCTGCCATATACAGCTTGGCTAACTTCTGTAGTGAGTAGTCAACACGAACCAGTATAAAGTGAGCGGACTTCATCAACTGATCGATAATTACCCACACTGAATCTTTCTTAGTAGGCGTAAGGGGTAGCCCACTAACAAAGTCCATCGTTATCATTTCCCACTTCCAAAGGGGAATCTTCACTGGCTGTAACAACCCCGAAGGCAACTGATGTTCTGCCTTCACCTGCTGACACGTTAAGCACTTACTCACAAAATCGGTAACTTCCTGCTTTAGACCTGGCCACCAAAACTGTTCGCGCAGATCCCGATACATCTTACTCCCACCAGGATGCATAGCGTATGGACTACTATGCGCCTCCTAAATAATCTTCTGCCTTAACTCGGAATCCTTTGGCATACATGCCTTTCCACGAAAGCACAATTTTCCATCACTGTTCACACTAAAATCTTCTGTCTCACCACCTGCTACTAGCCGAAATTTAGAACTTAGTGATTCATCCGAAAACTGTTGCTCTTTAATCTGACTTATCCACGTAGGCTTCACTTGAAGTTTAGCTAACAAGCTCCCATCCTCATACAAACTGAGATGAGCAAACATTGCCCTCAAGTCCGATATTACCTTACGGCTCAACGCATCTGCCACCACGTTAGCTTTACCCGGGTGGTACTCCATCAAGCAGTCATAGTCCTTCAACATCTCAATCCACCTCCGTTGCCTTAAATTCAACTCCTTCTGGGTAAGGAGATATTTCAGGCACTTGTGATCGGTGTAGATAATAGACTTCTCCCCATACAGGTAGTGTCTCCAAATCTCCAGAGCGAACACTACCGTAGCTAACTCCAGATCATGCGTGGGATAGTTCACTTCATGTGATCTCAATTGCCGAGACGCATATGCTGCCACTTTCCCCTCTTGCATCAACACACATCCTAACCCTGTGTTACGCATCACAGTAGACGACAAACTCCTTCCCAGCCTCAGGCTGAATCAACACTGGTGCCTCAGTCAAAATCCTCTTCAGCTTCTCAAAGCTTTCCTACTGCTTATCTGACCAGAAAAACGATACCCCTTTCCGTAACAACTTGGTTAACGACGCAGCTATTAACGAGAACCCCTCAACAAACCTTCTGTAGTACCCAGCTAACCCAAGAAAACTCTGACTTTCCACTACTGACTTCGGTGGTTTCCAATCCAAAACAGCTTCAATCTTCCGGGGGTCAACCCTAATCCCCTCGACAGACACAACATGCCCCAGATAAGTAACTTCCCTTAACCAAAATTCACACTTACTGAATTTAGCATACAGCTGCTTTTGTCTCAAAATCTACAAAACCACCCGAAGATGCGAATCATGCTCCTCCTCCATTCTTGAATAAACCAAGATATCGTCTATAAACACTACGACAAACCGATCCAGATAGGGTTGGAATACTCAGTTCATCATATCCATAAACGCAGCTGGTGCATTCGTCAACCCAAACGGCATCACTAAGAACTCGTAGTGACCATAACGAGTTCGAAAAGCTGTCTTATGAATATCTGCTTTCTTGACCTTAAGGTGATGATAACCTGACCTCAAGTCTATCTTTGAAAAGACCGAAGCGCCTCGCAGTTGATCGAACAAGTCGTCAATCCTTAGCAACGGGTACTTGTTCTTAATCGTCAACTTGTTCAATTGCCTGTAGTCAACACACATCGGCATCGATCCGTCTTTTTTCTTAACAAATAACACCGGCACTCCCCAAGGTGACACACTTGGTCGAATAAAACCCCGGTCCAACAGTTCCTGAACTTGGGCTTTGAGTTCCACCAGCTCCTTTGGCGCCATTCTGTATGGGGCAATGGACACTGGAGCTATTCCCTGAAGAAGATCAATGCTGAACTCCACCTTGCAATCTGAAGGTAACCTTGGAAGCTCTTCTGAAAAAACATTAGAGAATTCCTTCACCGTACTAACATCTCCTACTGACAATTCCTTGGCTTCCAACATGCTAACAAAAGTTAGGAAAGCCTCACATCCTTTTCTCACCATCCTTTCAGCCTTAAGAGCAGACACCACATTGGACAGATAAATCCTTCTCTCGCCTATCACTAACACCTCTTTATCCTCGGGAGTCTTCAACACCATGTGCCGCACAATCCAAATTTTCTCGATACATAACTAATCAGTCCATGCCTAAGATCAAATCGAACTCGCCGAACGGCAGTTCCATCAAATCAGCCAGGAAGACTACCCCTTGTTCTTCTAAAAGCACACTCCTAAAGAGTTTGTTCACCACTACAAATTGTTCTAAAGGGCTAATCACAGTCATCTCTCCAGAAGTAATCTCAGATTCTATGTTCAAAGTTCCAGACTCGGTACTAGCAACATAAGAATGTGTAGAACCAATATCAATTAATGTAGTAAAGGGCAAACCGAAAATAAGGAACGTACCGGTTATGACGTCCGGTGCATCGCCATCCTCTCCGTGTCTAGCTACATAAACCAACCCAGGCTGTCTCGCATCTGTATTCCCAGCACCTCTTCCTGGTGCTTCACGCCCTCGACCAAAACCATTTCCTCCTCTGGCCGGACCACGACCTATCTGTGGTTGCTGACCACATCTTCTAAGCTGAACATAACCCTGACCTACTGGTCGCACTCTGTTTGGCTCTTACGGACAGTCCCTTACCCGATGATCCATAAATCCACACCTGAAGCATCCTCTACTACCCATCCAACACTCCCCCGAATGAAATTTCCCATCGAGCACATAGTTGGGACCGACCAACAGCAACAGGCCTCGCAGCTTGACTCGACCCATCCAACTAGGCCTCTTCTGGAAATTCCCTGCAAATCCTGACGACCCAAAATTCCTTTTCTTCCTACCCTTGTCCCTATCCTGGTTCTACTTTTCAGATCGCTTTATCTCTTCGGCTATCTTAGCCTTCTCAACCAAAATAGTGAACTCTATTTCCCGTTGCGGAGCTATCAGTACTAGCAACTCGTCCCTTAGACCATCTTCAAATTAGACACAGCACTCGTGATCTGATACAACGATACCCCGAGCATAAGTGCTTAGGCATAGGAATTTCACCTCATACTCGGCCCTCGACTTACTCCCTTGAACCAAGTTTAGGAATGCTTTCCTCTGAGCGTCCACATAGCTCGACCCAATATACTTTCCTTGAAACGCAGACTTAAAGAAGTCCCAGGTAATGCGGTCAGCTGCTGTACAATCCCTTACCGTGAGCCACCACTGATACGCCTCATCTCGGAGGAGAGACACCACCCCTTTCAACTTCTCTTCCACGGTACAGTCAAGATCGCCCATGATCTGTTCAACTGCTTCTGGCCAATACTCGACTACGTTAGGAGCTACACCACAAACGCCCCTAAACATTTCAGCCCCATTAGCTCAGAGTCGCTTCGACACAGATTTTCGAGCCATTAATCTCGTGCTCGCTCCAGCAACCTACTCCAAAACTCGTAACATAGCTTGAGATACAACATCATCTCCACCAGTTTGATCTTGAAATTCCGCATTCGCAACCGGTGATGCTGGCACTTCGCCTTCCGGCCCATGCCCTAATTCCGAAGGTTCAACCCCAACACCCCAGCCTCTACAACGGCCGTGCATACCACGTCCACATCATCTACCACTCATGACTACTGATTCGACTTAATCTGATTATTAGTATTTTCTTCCACTGTTTATTACCAAGCAGTCTTATAGAATAGCACTAGAAGAAGATTTTCGCAAGGAATATTTCTAAGGGTCTCTATTCTTAGAGTTGTATTTCTCACTATCACAATATCTCAGAAAAATTCAAACAAAAATCGAAGAAACTTACAGTGCAGATTGGTGCCGGAGACTCGAGTGCCATGCTTCCAAAAAATATGTATTTTTTCTAAACCGTTTTCTAAACCAACTTTTAAAAATATTTTTGAACCTCATACCCACAGTCGAGTTTTGAAACATGCTCTGATACCATAATTGTAACACCCCAAACCCGACCAATACGTTACGACCAAATCTGGTATGTTACAGGGAAAGGTTGTTTAAAGGATTTTGAACTTTTAAGGGAAAAACTGCAGTTTTGAAAACTTTTTGGCTATCGTTTTTATAATTTGAAAATGTTTTGTAGTTTAAGAGTTATTTACCCACTCCAGTTTAAGAAGTTTTGTTTTATGACAACTAAAATCGAGCGGCGTTCCGACATGTGATATTTTGAAATCAGTGTTTGAAGGTTTAAGAAAAATTCTCGATTTTAATCAATTAATCGTTCACCATCTTTTGTTAACACTTGAAAACTATTTGATTATGTTTTAAGAAAAATTTGCATAATCACCATTTAATCAAGTCCTGAATTAAAATTATAGCGGCCTTATTACATAAGAAAAATCCCAATTAAAAATAAGTTTAAATAAAAGAAACGAGTTTACGAGAAAAACATTGCATGGCCACCACCAGTCTGCCTCGACTCCCAAATCCACGATCTAATGATTACCTGTAAAATTAAGCAAAGGGGTGAGTCACCGAGACTCAGTGTGTAAATCCCCATTAAACGAAATCTGGGCTTTAAGCCCTCAAATGCCCATTGGGCCTCAGCCCACACAATACAACGGATTAAACATGTATGCTATGCAGCCCAGCCCCACCTAAATTTTCCATCCTCTACATCACCTGAATCAGCAAAACGCCCGTAGTACCAAGCCACTGTGGTTTCAGACCACCGTGATACTATATCACTGTGAAAAAGTCACTACTAATGTGTGTGGGGCCAACCTTTGACTTTGTGGCAATGTACTTGGACGATTTTAGGGGCTAGGGGGTGACCGAAATTTTGATGGCTTTTGGTAGCTAGTTGGTCATTTTGGCATTTGGTCATTTTTGTGTTTTTCTCCAACACTTTTCTCTCCATTTCCTCTCCTTAGCCGAATGCACTTTGAACAATAGGTAAACATCTTTTGTTTTTCTTTTAGTCAATTTATATTTTTGACCATTTTGTTCTTATTCCTCCTTTTCTCTTCAAACCTTTTCCTCCTAAGTGCCGAAATCACCAAAACCTTGGAAGGCCATTTTCTCTTTTCTTTTCTTTTTCACTCTTGCACAGTAGCCTCAAACCCTTCTCTTTGTTCATCTTCCATTCTTGAAAAGAACCGCAACCTAAACACCTTATTTTCTTATACCTTTCTTCATCTTTTTCTTCTTACAAAAATTTCTCAAATATTATTTTCCCTTTTATTTTCACTATGGCCGAATGTTACTAAACACCATCCCCTTCAATTTTTCCTTCATAGCCGAATCATCTACCACACTTATCTCCATCTCAATCATTTTTTTCTTTCTACTCACACTTTGATCAATTGGTAAGCGACTAGTACGATACTTTGGTATTGTTATTTTCCCCTTTTTTTGTGTCAAATTTACATGTTGGTATGGGATGGCCTTTTTGGATGGAGACCATCATCACACCATACCTCATTCGAATCTTTTCTCTATTATAGAAACTTAGTGGAAGGCCGAAACTTGGAGTGTCCGAAATCATCGTGTATCGCTAGGATTCAGTCCAAAACTTTAGGGTAACGATTTCTATCAAGGATTCCATATTACTCTCTATTTCGTTAAAGATGGGATTTATTAACCGATTTTATCTTAGGGACTCTATCGCTTGATTTTCATCCTTTGAACGTAAGGATTTCGTGGTAAGCCGACTTCACTCATTAAGACCAATTGTTTTAATAACGAAGTATTAGTTTGGACTAATATTCTTTTGTCAATGGAAGCAAACAAGATCGAATCAAAAGGAGTGGTGAATAGTGATCAGAAAATGAGCGGATTCGCTATTCCCTCTAGATTCAAATGAAGGGTTGTTTCGGCAATCTGAAATTTTCCACCGGGTTGTGGACCCTCATCCGGTGAAAATCAATTATTCGAGGTTATTCGCAGTTCGGAGCCATTAGTTGTTCGGGGTTTTTCAACGGGTTGTGGACAGTCAACGGGGAAATTCGACAAATCGTAGTTATTCGCGATCCCGAGGGTAAATCTTAGATCGTTTCTTTAGAATAGCTTTATTAGATTGCGTTTATTTTTCTAATCGAGCGTTAAACATAATTTTAGGTGTCAACGATCAGGAGAGCATAGTGCTTACCGTAATCAGGTGTGTATTCTCACATCGTATTTCATGGGTTACATAACTATATCGTATTAATCGCTTTATTAAATCACAAGTTAGTGAAATCGGGTAAAATGGAATTTTTATCACTTTAGTGGTAAAACCTATGAAATCGGTATTAAGACCGTGAAAATTACAAAATTGCCCTTAATGGGCTAAATCGATAAAAGTGACTAAGTGGGCCTTATGTGATATGTGATAAATGGGCCATATGTGATATTTGATAAATGGGCCATAAGTGATATTTGATAAATGGGCCATAAGTGATATTTGATAAATGGGCCAAATGTGATACTTGATTTATGGGCCAAATGTGATACCTGATTTATGGGCCAAATGTGATATTGGCTACATGGGCCAAAATGTGATATGGGCCAGATTGTGAGAATTTTTATAATGGGCCATATGTTTGTAATAATTATATGAATGGATTGTAGTAATTGAATGTGCATATTATATACATGATTTGCATGGGTTGGGATATTTGACGAAGAGAAGTTTTGGTAGCTTTGCTACAAAAATTCTGGTGGCTTGTCCACAAATTGATATATGGCTTAATGCCCAGTTTGGTGTGTTGGCGGGATGGGTGACTAAAGCTCCCCACAGGTGTGTTGGTTGGTACGGGTGGTGTGTAGTGGATGGAAAACTAGGTTTGGTTGGGAAATTGCATAACACATGCATGTTATATATGATATTATGTTATGATTGTAATGGGCTTTGGCCCAATAAATGCTTAATTGAATTTTGGCCCAGTGACAATGGTAAGTGGATTACACATTGAGTTCTCAGTAACTCACCCCCGTCTTCTTTACCCTTTTCAGGTAATGATCAGTAATGGAGGCTTGGGCCGGGGACGACTCAGTGGAGGCCATACTACGAATGATGGGTTATTTAAACTTCGTATTTCTTTTAAGTACTTTTTATTAATTACTAATTAAGTGTGATGTAATAAGGCCTCTAGTTAAATTTTTATGGATGTTTTACTCATGGATGGATTTTTATTATGATTTAAATACTTAAGTGGGACTATTTTATTTTAAAATAGAAATAAATGTTTTCCTCAAATATATTTGCAAAAAGAGTTTCATTTTTAAATATTTTTTTTACTCTGAAATTTTCTGTAATAATTCTTGTAAAAATCTTGCTTTCAAAATTTCTTTCGAACTCTTTTACATTTCTCGGAATATTGAATCAATTATTTTTTCTAAGTTTCAATTTATAAACTCTTACGTCTTAAATTATTAAATTTAACAATCAACCTCGGTTTTCAGTAAACACCTTTTCAAAGTCTTTTTTTTTGAAAAATCCGTTTTCTACAAATCTTTAAATGACTTTACATATGATCATTTCGTGTGACATGTCAAATCTGGTCTTAACACATAGACCGGGTTTGGGGTGTTACATTTTGTGGTATCAGAGCCCAATTCAAAACTCGACTGTGGTTTGGGTTCAAAAACATTTATGGTACAAAACTGTTTTGAATTATAGAACTTATGTTTTTAAAGGTAGTATGGCACCATGAGTATCCGGCACCAAGTCAAGTAAGTGTATGTGAATTGAATAATTCTTATTATTGTGATATGACTATAGGAACACTCTAGAACTTTTAGTTGTAGGTGTTGAAAACTATAGAGATTGAAACTATAGAATGTGTTTGCGAAAACAACTCTACTTTTTATAGCTCATAAAATATCATTAATAAACACTGAAATAGTATATTGATTCATAAAACTTGTAATCAGACTAAACCAAAATACTCAAAATGAGCGCTAAAGGACGTGGACGTGGTAGAGGTCGAGGTGCTAGGTTTGCGTCTGAAGCGTCGGGACATATGCCAGAAATGGATGTACCTGCATCACCCAGGACTGAGACTGGATCACATGACCATATGAACGAGGACATTGATTTGACCCAAGCAATGTTGCGAGTCCTAGAAAGGGTTGCTGGGGCTAGAACTGGGCCAGCAGCTCGTGGATCAATATCGGAAACACTTAGATCAAGTGGCGCCGAGGTTTTTAGGGGTGTCTCGGGTGTAGCTCCAAATGTAGCGGAGTATTGGCTCGAGGCAGTGGAGCGGATCATGGATGATTTGGAGTGCACCACTGAGCAGAAACTGAGAGGAGTTGTGTCCTTGTTGAGGGACGAGGCGTATCAATGGTGGCTTACTGTTCGAGAAGGCACTCAGGCTGAACATGTTACTTGGGATTTCTTCAAAACTGCATTCCGAGGAAAGTATGTTGGGGCAAGCTATGTGGATGCCCGAAGGAAGGAATTCCTTAATCTGGTTCAAGGAAATAAGACAATGGCCGCTTACGAGGCAGAATTTCTACGCTTGAGTCGTTATGCTCGGACAATAGTGCCAACTGATCATGAGCACTGTGTACGTTTTGAGGATGGGTTGAATAATGAGTTGCGGGTACTGATAGTCCCACAACAAGTAAGGAATTTTGCCACACTAGTGGAGAAAGCCAAAATAGCTGAAGAGGCTAAGAACACCGAGCGCCATAACCGAGAAAGAGACAGGGGTAGAGGCAAGAGGGACTTTAAGTACTCGGGTTCCGCTAAAAGGTTTCAGAAAAGGCCTAGGAATGATGAGCCATCTCAAGCTAGAGCATCTGCTACTACCAATCATATTCAACCATGTGCTGATTGTGGAAGACGACACCCAGGTGAATGCTGGAAAAGAACCGGTGTGTGTTTCAAATGTGGTTCTAAGGATCATCAGTTTAAGAATTGTCCTCGATGCACTGCTCTGACTCAGGAAGCTCGTAACCCTGATACACAGCCAGCTAGAGGTGCTCAACAACCACCGAGAGGCCGTGGGCCAGGTCGAGGTGGTAATGGCGGTGGACGTAGTCAAGGTGCGCCGGGCAGAGGAAATGGCTTCATGGGTAACGCGGAGGCAAGGCAGCCAGGGTTAGTTTATGCGGTCAGACACCGTGAGGGTGGTGATGCACCTGATGTGATAACTGATACGTTCTTCATCTCTGATGTACCTGTTACTGCTTTGATAGATATCGGATCTACCCATTCGTATGTTGCTAGTGATATATCTAGAAACTTGAACATTAGATATGAGATTACTGATAGAAAGATGACGGTAATTAGCCCTTTAGGACAGTCTGTGATAGTGGATAAATTGTTTAGAGACGTGCCATTAGAAACTCAAAGAGAAATATTTTTGGCGGATTTGATGGAACTGCCTTTCGGCGAGTTACCTTATTTTGGGCATGGACTGGTTGGTGAAGCACCATGCGCACTTGGATTGTGCTGTAAAGCGAATGTCGATAAGGACTTTGGAAGATAAGGAAGTGGTGATGATGGGCGAACGGAGAAACTATTTAGCAAATGTGATATCTGCTTTAAAAGCAGAAAAGTTGGTGCGAAAAGGGTGTGGAGCATTCCTAGCCTTCATATGTGCTTTGGATGTCAAGGAATTATCGGTGGAAGGTGTTGGAACAGTGAAAGAATTTTTAGATGTTTTTCCCGAGGATCTTCCGGGTTTACCTCCAGACCGAGAAGTAGAGTTTGGCATTGAGCTTTTGCCTGGAACGGCTCTGGTGTCCATTGCTCCTAATAGGATGGCGCAGAAGGAGTTAGTGGAGCTTAAGGCTCAAATTCAGGAGTTGTTGGATCGGGGATTCATTCGACCGAGTGTGTGACCGTGGGGAGCACTGGTCTTGTTCGTCAAGAAGAAGGATGGGTCGATGCGTATGTGCATCGATTATAGGCAGTTGAATAAATTGACAATCAAGAATAGGTATCCATTGCCGAGAATTGATGACCTGTTTGATCAATTAAGAGGAGCTTCAGTTTTCTCCAAGATAGATTTGAGATCAGGTTATCACCAACTCAAGGTTAAGGAGGCAGATATTCATAAGACGGCATTCCGAACTCGTTATGGACATTATGAGTTTTTGGTGATGCCGTTTGGATTGACCAATGCACCAGCTGCATTTATGGACATGATGAACCGAGTCTTTCAACCCTACTTAGACCGGTTTGTGGTGGTGTTCATAGATGGTATCTTAGTATACTCGAGGAATGAAGAAGAGCATGATTCACATCTGCGGATAGTGTTACAAATATTGCGAGAAAAGCAACTTTATGCCAAATTAAGTAAGTGTGAATTTTGGCTGAAGGAAGTCACTTTCTTAGGACAAGGTGTTTCGGTCGAAGGAATTAGAGTTGATCCTCGGAAGGTAGAGGCTGTGTTGGATTGGAAACCACCGAAGTCGATGGCTGAGATTCGGAGTTTCCTAGGGTTGGCTGGTTACTACAGGCGTTTCGTTGAGGGGTTTTCGTTGATTGGAGCACCTCTAACTAAACTGTTGCACAAGGGAGTACCATTTGTGTGGTCAGATCAGTAGCAAGAGAGTTTTGATAAATTGAAGAAGATTCTGACGGAAGCACCCGTACTGATACAACCTGAGGCTAGAAAAGAGTTTATTGTTTACTGCGATGCGTCACACACGGGCTTGGGATGTGTGTTGATGCAAGGTGGTAAAGTGGTGGCTTATGCATCTCGTCAGTTAAGGCCACACGAAGTCAACTATCCTACCCATGATTTGGAATTGGCTGCTGTGATTTTTGCTTTAAAGATTTGGAGGCACTATCTCTACGGTGAGAAGTCGATTATTTATACGGACCATAAGAGTCTTAAGTACCTCCTTACCCAAAAGGATTTGAACTTAAGACAACGGAGGTAGGTAGAGCTGTTGAAGGATTACGACTTCTCAATCGAGTATCATCGTAGAAAGGCTAACGTAGTGGTAGACGCCTTGAGTTGTAAGGTAATATCGGAGTTAAGAGCAATGTTTGCTCATCTCAGTTTGTATGAAGATGGCAGTCTGCTAGCGGAACTTCAGGTGAAGCCTTTGTGGTTAGAACAGATCAAGGAGAAGCAGTTATCAGATGAAAAGTTGGGTCCCTTAATTCAACAAGTTGAAAGTGGTGTAATAGGGGATTTTGGAATGAATAAGGATGGAGTGCTGTTTTTCGCGGAAGAATTTGTATGCCCAAGGATTCAGATTTGAGACTAATGATTCTACGAGAGGCGCATAGTAGCCCCTATGCTATGCATCCCGGGGGAAATAAGATGTATCGAGACCTCCGTGAACAGTATTGGTGGCCAAGGTTGAAGCGGGAGGTTACTAATTTCGTGGGTAAGTGCTTGACTTTTCAACAAGTGAAGGCAGGACATCAATTGTCATCGGGATTGCTTCAACTGGTGAAGATTCCATTATGGAAATGGGAACGGATAACGATGGATTTTGTTAGTGGATTACCCTTATCGCCTACTAAGAAAGATTCCGTCTGGGTAATAGTGGATCGATTGACGAAGACTGCCCATTTTCTACCAGTTCGTACGGATTACTCACTGCAGAAGTTGGCTAAGTTGTATGTGTCGGAGATCGTGAGGTTGCTAGGGTGCCAGTGTCTATTATACGGATCTGAAGCGTACGAACATTGAGTTTACGGTGGGAGATCAGGTTTTTCTAAAGGTCTCACCTTGGAAGAAGATCTTCAGATTTGGAAGGAAGGGCAAGTTGAGCCCTAGGTTCATCAGACCGTACCGTGTGTTGAAGCGTGTAGGACCAACGGCTTATCAGCTTGAATTACCTCCAGAGTTGAGTCAGATTCATAGTATTTTCCATGTCTCTATGTTGAGGCGTTATCGATCGGATCCGTCTCACATAGTACCGGTAGAGGAAGTTGAGTTAAGGCCTGACTTGTCATTCGAGGAAGAGCCAGTGAAAATTTTGGATCGAGATGTTAAGGTGCTAAGAAAGAAGTCAGTACCGTTGGTTAAAGTTCTATGGCATAATCACATAGCGGAGGAAGCTATGTGGGAGCCTGAGGACATGATTCGACAGCAATACCCCCACCTCTTTTAACCAGGTAAATTTCGAGGATGAAATTTTCTTTAAGGGGGTAGAATTGTAACATCCTAAAATTTGAATTTTATATGTTGCATTATTTTGATGCTCAGCTAGTTTATCTATCCTATGTGTGTGTTAAAATAGTCCTGCGAAGGTTCGGGATTTATTTGGATTTGGTATAATTTTTGAAAATGAGTACTTTAAAGAAACGAAACAAGTAACCTTAAAGTTTAAGGTAATTAGGAGGTAAAAGTTAACATAAGATGAGCAAGAAGTAAAGGGGATATGGCGCCATGTGCGTTCCTTGAGGGAAGAGGTTCGAATCCCTTGATGTGCATGTGAATTTTTTTTTTTTTTTTTTTTGCTTTCTTTCCTCATAGTGTCGGTCAAGCCTAGTATTTATGGTAGGTTGGACTTTAATTTTTATGGTAAGGTGGCTAAGAGAAAAGGCAAGTGTAAACTTAAGGAAGGGAATCATATGAATAAGGTATGTAGGGGGAACACAAGGCACATAACAAGAAAGATGTTTTGGAAAGTTTGGAGTGGCCAAACTTTGACTTTGTGGCCATGTACTTGGACGATTTTAGGGGCTAGGGGGTGACCGAAATTATGATGGCTTTTGGTAGCTAGTTGGTCACTTTGGCATTTGGTCATTTTTGTGTTTTTCTCCAACACTTTTCTCTCCATTTCCTCTCCTTAGCCGAATGCACTTTGAACAATAGGTAAACGTCTTTTGTTTTTCTTTTAGTCATTTCATATTTTTGACCATTTCGGTCTTATTGCTCCTTTTCTCTTCAAACCTTTTCTTCCTAAGTGCCGAAATCACCAAAACCTTGGAAGGCCATTTTCTCTTTTCTTTTCTTTTTCACCCTTGCTGAATGCACACTAGCCTCAAACCCTTCTCTTTGTTTATCTTCCATTCTTGAAAAGAACCGAAACCTAAACACCTTATTTTCTTATACCTTTCTTCATCTTTTTCTTCTTACAAAAATTTCTCAAATATTATTTTCCCTTTTATTTTCACTATGGCCAAATGTTACTAAACACCATCCCCTTCAATTTTTCCTTCATAGCCGAATCTTCTACCACACTTATCTCCATCTCAATCATTTTTTTCTTTCTACTCACACTTTGATTAATCGGTAAGCGACTAGTGCGATACTTTGGTATTGTTATTTTCCCTTTTTCTTTGTGCCGAATTTACATGTTGGTATGGGATGGCCTTTTTGGATCGAGACCATCATCATACCATATCTCATTTGAATCTTTTCTCTATCATAGAAACTTAGTGGAAGGCCGAAACTTGGAGTGTCTGAAATCATCGTGTATCGCTAGGATTCGGTCCAAAACTATAAGGTAAGGATTTCTATCAAGGATTCCATATTACTCTCTATTTCGTTAAAGATGGGATTTATTAACCGATTTTATCTTAGGGACTCTATCGCTTGATTTTCATCCTTTGAACATAAGGATTTCGTGGTAAGCCGACTTCGCTCATTAAGACCAATCGTTTTAATAACGAAGTATTAGTTTGGACTAATATTCTTTTGTCAATGGAAGCAAACAAGATCGAATCAAAAGGAGTGGTTAATAGTGATCAGAAAATGAGCGGATTCGCTATTCCCTCTAGATTCAAACGAAGGGCTGTTTCGGCAATCCGAGATTTTTCGCCGGGTTGTGGACCCTCATCCGGTGAAAATCAATTATTCGAGGTTATTCGTAGTTTGGAGCCATTAGCTGTTCGGGGTTTTCCAACGGGTTATGGACCGTCAACCGGGGAAATTCGACAAATCGTAGTTATTCGCGATCCCGGGAGTAAATGTTAGATCGTTTCTTTAGAGTAGCTTTACTATTGCGTTTATTTTTCTAATCGAGCGTTAAACATAATTTTAGGTGTCAACGATCAGGAGAGCATAGTGCTTACCGAAATCAGGTGTGTATTCTCACACCGTATTTCATGGGTTTGATAACTATATCGTATTAATCGCTTGATTAAATCACAAGTTAATGAAATCGGGTAAAATGGCATTTTTATCACTTTAGTGGTAAAAACTATGAAATCAGTATTAAGACCGTGAAAATTACGAAATTGCCCTTAATAGGCTAAATCGATAAAAGTGACTAAGTGGGCCTTATGTGATATGTGACAAATGGGCCATATGTGATATTTGATAAATGGGTCATAAGTGATATGTGATAAATGGGCCATAAGTGATATTTGATAAATGGGCCAAATGTGATACTTGATTTATGGGCCAAATGTGATACTTGATTTATGGGCCAAATGTGATATTGGCTACATGGGCCAAAATGTGATATGGGCCAGATTGTGAGAATTTTTATAATGGGCCATATGTTTGTAATAATTATATGAATGGATTGTAGTAATTGAATGTGAATATTATATACATGATTTGCACGGGTTGGGATATTTGACGAAGAGAAGTTTTGGTAGCTTTGCTACAAAAATTCTAGTGGCTTGTCCACAAATTGATATATGGCTTAATGCCCAGTTTGGTGTGTTGGCGGGGTGGGTGACTAAAGCTCCCCACAGGTGTGTTGGTTGGTAGCGGATGGAAAACTAGGTTTGGTTGGGAAATTGCATAACACATGCATGTTATATATGATATTATGTTATGATTGTAATGGGCTTTGGCCTAATAAATGCTTAATTGAATTTTGGCCCAGTGACAATGGTAAGTGGATTACACATTGAGTTCTAAGTAACTCACCCCCGTTTTCTTTACCCTTTTCAGGTAATGATCAGTAATGGAGGCTTGGGCCGGGGACGACTCAGTGGAGGCCATACTACGAATGATGGGTTATTTAAACTTCGTATTTCTTTTAAGTACTTTTTATTAATTGCTAATTAAGTGTGATGTAATAAGGCCTCTGGTTAAATTTTTATGGATGTTTTACTCGTAGATGGATTTTTATTATGATTTAAATACTTAAGTGGGACTATTTTATTTTAAAATAGAAACAAATGTTTTCCTCAAATATATTTGCAAAAAGAGTTTCTTTTTTTAATTTTTTTACTCGAAAATTTTCTGTAACAATTCTTTTAAAAATCTTGCTTTCAAAATTTCTTTCGAACTCTTTTACATTTCTCGGAATATTGAATCAATTATTTTTTCTAAGTTTCAATTTATAAACTCTTACGTCTTAAATTATTAAATTTAACAATCAACCTCGGTTTTCAATAAACACCTTTTCAAAGTCTTTTTTTTTTTTTGAAAAATCCGTTTTCTACAAATCTTTAAAAGACTTTACATATGATCATTTCGTGTAACATGTCAAATTTGGTCTTAATGCATCTACCGGGTTTGGGGTGTTACACGTGGGGTAGTGGTTGGACCCGTGACGTCGAAATTAGTTGGAATTTGATTCTCACGGCCTGTACTATGTCAGTACGGGGATTCTGGTGGTCCACGCGGCCACGACCACGGCCATGTGTAAGACCGTGTGGTCTGGAATTCTGCACTTTTTGTTAGTTTAAAACTAGATTTTCATGAAAGGAAAGAAGGAAGACGAGAAACTGAAAATAAATGCAAAGGTAAAATAGGGTTAGTGCTCGGGTTGCCTCCCGAGAAGCGCTCGTTTATAGTCTTAAGCTAGACTTTCCTTGTAACAAAATCAGGGAGGTTTAACGATTTGAATATCTTCCCTCATGCTTACAGTTCTATTTTCTTGACAATGTTTAAGTCGAGAAGTGTTTACCTTAGAGGTGTTGAATGTTGTATTGCTTACCTCGACTGTTCCGTGCGGGAAGATATTGTGTACCTTAAGAGGAATTTCTTTGTTTACTTTCAAATCTGATGTGATGATGCGATGATCGGCTTTGTCTATCAGTACCTGGTTTCCTATTTTGAATTGATTCGATATTCCTATGAGCTCTTCTGGGGGCTCCTTAGATTTTACTTCGGTTGGTTCCTGTTTCTCTTTGATATGTGTTTCCTGCTCTTTTAGTTTGTCGACCCTTAGGCTTTGTTCCTTATCTAAATTCTCTTTGTTGGTATTAGGTCTTGTGTCCTTGTGGTATTTCCTGCGATGAAGGTTGTGAAAATTAATTATCATTTGTATTGATTTTCTTACCTTCATCGATTGTTGTCCTGGCTGAGTCAAGAGCTTGAAGACTGATTGATTTGTCACCTACACAAAGTATGAGTTCGCCTGTGGCAACATCAATTTTAGTCTTGGCAGTTGCTAGAAAAGGTCTTCCTAAAATTAAGGGGAATGAATTATCCTCATCCATGTCTTAAACAACAAAATCTACTGGGAAAACGAATTTATTGATTTTTACAAGAACATCTTCAATAATGCCCCTAGGAATTCTAACAGTTTTATCAGCTAATTGAATACTCATCCTAGTTTGTTTGGGCTTCCCTAGACCTAGTCGTTTAAATAATGTATAAGGCATGACATTTATACTTGCCCCTAAATCAGCTAACGCGTTATCAACATTTAGTCTACCAATTAAACAAGGAATAGTAAAACTCCCTGGATCTTTTTGCTTCCGTGGTAGTCTATTCTGTAGTATTGCTGAGCATACTGCGTTTAATTCCACATGTGGCTCTTCATCTAATTTGTGTTTGTTTGTCAAGAGCTATTTTAAAAATTTCCTCAAGTCTGGCATCTGAAAAAGAGCTTCAAGAAGAGGTAAGTTAATATGTAATTTCTTTAAAAGTTTAAGAAACTTACCGAACTGTTCCTCTGTATCATCTCTTTGTATTACTTCTGGGTAAGGTATGTGAGGCTGGTATTCCTTGATTACCGATTTTGGCTCTTCTTGTGTTACCTCTATTTTATCTTCGTCCACCTTATTTGGTTTGTCTACCACTTTACTATCATAAGCCGTGATGACTTGAATTTGCTCCTTTGGATTAGTCTTTGTGTTACTTGGTAGACGTCCTTGTGGTCTTTCGAACATTAACTTTGCAAGTTGTTCGACTACCTTAGTGACTTCCCCTACTGACTTAGTAAGTTCCTCGATTTGGTTCTTGGTCTCGTCAACCGATGTTTGTTGATTTTTGAGTGTTTTCCCTGTATCTTGGAGACGGTTTTCTGTGCTTGCCATGAACTTCGTCAGCATCTCTTCGATGTTTGGTTTTTTCTCTTGCGGATATGGCTAATTTTGGAAATTTTGAGGAGGTTGTTGCCTTTGATTTCCTTGATTTCCGTGACCTCCCCATGAAAAATTTGGGTGGTTCCTCCAACCTGGATTGTAAGTATTACCATAAGGATTATTATTGGATCTGAAATTATTACCTATATAGTTCATCTATTCGCTCTCTGCGCCTGGTTGGTAGGGTGGGTACTCAGGATTCGCCTCGGTTCCACTTGCGTAGCACTACATGTCTGGATGTGCCTGCGAAGAACATAAACTATCAATCTTTTTATTCATCATCTCTACCTGTGTTGATAGTATGGTTATCGCATCGAGGTTGTAAACTCCGGCTGATTTTGTCGGTTTAGTCCTTGTAACTTGCCACTGATAATTATTCAGTGACATCTCTTCAATGAATTCGTAGGCTGCTTCAGGAGTTCTGTTGTTCAGGGTTCCACCGGCGGCTGAATGATTAGTTGTCTCGTTGAGGGGTTTACACCATTATGGAACTTTTGGACTTGTAGCCACAAGGGTAGACCATGGTGTGGACACCTTCTCAAGAGATCTTTGTATCTCTCCCATGCGTCGTATAATGTTTCTAAATCCATCTGCACAAAAGAAGAGATATCATTCCGTAATTTGGCCATTTTTGCTGGTGGGAAATATTTCAATAAAAATTTTTCTGTCATTTGCTCCCATGTGGTGATTGACCCTCGTGGTAACGAGTTCAACCATTGTTTGGCTTTATTCCTTAATGAAAAGGGAAATAACCGAAGACGTATGGCATCATCAGAAACGCCATTTATTTTGAAAGTATCACAGAACTCTAAGAAATTAGCTATATGAGTGTTTGGGTCTTCGTCCTGCAAACCATCAAATTGAACAAATTGTTGAATCGTTTGTATTGTGTTAGGCTTTAATTCAAAATTATTAGCAACTATAGCAGGCCTAATAATACTCGATTCTGCTCCTGTTAAATGCGGTTTAGTATAATCAAACATTGTACGTGGAGCATTATTTTCTCCCACATCATTTGGTTGTGGTTTATACTCGACCATCCCTTCAGTAGGATTGGATCTGTCTTCTTGATTTTCTTCTGTGTATTTTAGGGCTTGCCTATTTCTCTGCGATTTCTTCAAGCGGTGGCTTCAATATCACTGTCGTATACTAGAGGTCCTCTCGGGTTCCTTCTAGTCATAAACTAGAGGTACCTGCGAAAAAAAAAGAAAGAAAATTTAGCAAAACCTAGATTATTCTAAAAAAATAAAAGTAAATTGCAAAAATTAAAAATAATGGCTAAAGTAATAAAAATAGAGTTTTCTTAATATTTTAGTTCCATGGCAACGGCGCCAAAAACTTGAACGCTGAAATCAGAGTTTTAAATTTTATAATGAATGAGATCGAACCTGGAACTAACTCTGACAATAATTCAAGGCAAGTGTACCTATCGAACAGTAGTATAGCTTAGGCAAGACCGGATTTTCGAACCCAAAGGAACTAAAAGTACTAATACTAACCTTCTTTTTTTTTATTTAGCCTAACACAAAGTGAAGTTTCTTTAATCTAAATTAACTACTACTAAGCTAAAGATGCGAAGACAAAAAGAACGAATTGGGAAATAACTTGAAGAAAAACTCAGCTGATTAAGACGATACCCTCAGAAAGAATCCACTTAGAGTTCACTTGTTAATTAACCCTGAACCATACAATTTATTTACTTAGTTTGATTCGTAAGACTCCCTAACGTATATTAAACCCTCTCTCGAGGCGAATAACGTCTAACCCTAGGTTAATTAACGAAAATCTCTTTCTCGAATAATAACCCCCTAGAATAGCAGTAAATCGATCTATGGACTCCCATATTAGGTTTCACCCTAATCTGGCAAAATCTCGTCACCCTATCTCTAGGCGTGCGATCAACTCCGCGTAATTATGCTAGATCTACTCTTAAGCAGGCTCTATTCCTCCTCCACCTAAGCACATCAAGTTTGGATTAAGCTTGCATAATTAAAAACAAACTAAGTATTTATCATATAATTCAGAAAATAATAACAAGATTCATCTAGGTTTCATCCCTTTCAGGTATCTAAAGGATTTAGTTCATAACAAATAAAGAAAACATCTCAAGAGAAAAGATAAAAGAAAACATAAGAAATCCCTAGAACTCCCTGAAGGAATTGAAGGAGAAATCTGCCGTCTTGAGTAGAATTCCGGCTTCTTAGGATGAATCAACTGGCTATCTTCGAGTGATTCCCACAAATCTGACCTTTCCGGCTTGGCTCCTTGGCCTAGCTAACCGCTTTCTTCAAGGATGAGCTTAGGGGGTATATATAGGCTCTTGGAATGTATTTCTTTGCCCCAAAGTATCCAAATCTGAATGCAATTGTTCCTTGCCACGACAGGGACACGGCCATGTCACACGCCCGTTGACTAGTCTTTGGGCTGTGTTTGGACTTCTTTAATGAGGCGCGACCGTATGAGTCGGGGGTTAGGCCGTGTTCTAGTTGATCAACAAGGCACGGTCGTGTGGGCTTAAGTCCAGGCCGTGTCAATTTCCACCTTGGCCCAATTTACTCTGTTTTGGGCCCGTTTCTCGTTCTTTTCATCCTCAAGTGCTTTCCTGGGTATAAGACATGAAAAAAAAGGATTAAGAGCACCTTTTTATATAAATCGAGGCTTAAATCATCCAAAATCTTGCTAAATGTGGGATTAAAATATGTTATAATTACGGTTTATCAACATGTTGTTGAAATATGTTTTAGCATTATGTAATGAATATATATATGACTATGAGATTAGAAATGCCATGTGTGGAATTGAATTAGATGGCACTAAGTGTGCGTAATTGAAATTGAAACAGAGATGAATAGCACTGTGTGTGCAAAGTCATGAAAACTTCGGCTTATTGATTTGGCACTGTGTGTGCAATACTGAGATAAGTCGGTTAAAAGAATAAGCACTAAGTGTGCGATGACGAATATGTTTCGGTTACAAATTTGGCACTAAGTGTGTGATTAAGTTAAACGGATAACAAATTCGAAATGTAATATTGAGCATTAAGTAGCTTGGAAGTTGAATAACTATGTGCTGGCTAAGGTATGTATTGAACCTTTGTGGTTGGTGAGATTATATATGAAACTATGAATGGTTGAATGAGTATTTTAGCTATGGAAGATATGGTACGAATATTTGAGAATTGATCTATGTGATGGATTTACTTGTTTAATGAGTTTGGTTTGTTAATTTGAATGTATTATGTTACGAACTTACTAAGCTTTTGAGCTTACTATGTGATATGTTTCTCTGTTTTACAGTGTCAGTAAAGCTAGCTCAGTTTCAGGGATCATCAGCAACTTAATCACACTACCGGCAATCTATTTTGGTACTTTTGAAAGATGTGTATATATTTGGTATATGGCATGTATAGGCTAGTAGCTATGATATGTTTTTGATGTGTATTAGATTGCCATGTGATATGGCTTGAAAGTTGAATGATGTTAATGTGTATATGTATGTGTTTTGTAAATGATGAATATGGTATCTTTCATGCTTAAATTGCTTATGAAAATTGTGGTCTAAATGTGAATGGTAGTAAGGTTTATATGATGTTTGGTCTGTAACACCCCTAACCCATATCCGTCGCCGGATTAGGGTTAAGAGGCATTACCGGACAAACAAAATCTTTTACGGACATTTCATGATATAATTCATCGAATGCAATCAAAGAGGCCCTTTAATAGGTCAATGTGACCTTAAACATGCTTTAGAATAGGGTCGGGTCTAAACCGAACACATACAAAAATTCTCAGAAATTGAAAGTTTTTTTTCTAAGTTTATGCCGTGTGCCTCCCACGGCCTCAGACATGCCCGTGTGTCTAAGCTGTGTCAAAACAGGGCATACATACTGACTTGTGCACATGGCCATGGACACGCCCGTGTGCCTCACCCGTGGTCGCTACTGACTTGCACCACACGGCCAATCACACGCCCGTGTGTCTTGCCCGTGGTCGAGTCTGACTTGTTTTGGATTTCAACCATGAGGGACACGGTCAAGCCACACGCCCGTGTGCTCAACCGTGTGGGCAAGTATAGGTCATTTTCAAGGCCAAAATGCCACCCACACTTGGGTCATCCCTACAAGCTCAAACAAGCATTATCCCATACACAATTGGCAACCAAAATCATGTTAAATGTTCAACCTATCATCCCATCCAATTACATTTCTAAACATGACAAATAACACAAAGAAATCACATGTAAAACCAAGCATGATTCATCCACAATTTCACCAATTCACTATGCCATCAATCCATCAATAAGCTTACCATTCATAAGACCTTTTCATTGCCATCAAGCCATACCAAAACATGCATCACATACCATAATCACTCATGCATATTGCCAATATTTATCTAGCCACATCACATGGCTATTTACATCCCAAACATATTTCAAATTGACTAGCCTATACATGCCACATTTAGTTATATACATTTTTCAAAAGGTACCAAAACAAGTTTGAGTAGTGTGACGATGATCCTCGATGATCCCCGAGCCTCTCATAGCTAGAATGATCTATAAAACAGAATAAACACACACAAAGTAAGCTTTCAAAAGCTTAGTAAGCCATATACAAATAAACTTAGCATAAAATGAACATAATCATATCAATACAAAATTATTTATAGCTCATTTGTACATTCATAATTCTTCTTGGCTCATTGAATTAGCCATTTACTTACTAGCATGCATATCACCAAATACATCAATAGATCATAGCATATTCATTCATATACCATGCCTCACTTCATCAATTCCATACACATAATCCATCTAGGTAAGTTCATAGTATACTTACCTTCCATACACATACATGGTGTACTCATCGAACATACCTGAATCATTATACATTTCTCGTAGTTATTCACATCTCAGACTTGCCCGTTTAACCGTTCAGAATCTAATAGGATATTCAGAATGCTCGGAATAGTCGTAGAATGCCAACGTCCCAGACGAGGTCTTACATGTATTCAGATATCGATGCCACTGTCCCAAATAGGGTCTTACACGAATCAAATACGATGCCAATGTGCCAGACATGGTCTTACACGTAAATCTCATATCGATGCCAACATTCTAGACGTGGTCTTACATGAAATCTCGAATCAATGCCAACATCCCAGACCTGGTCTTACATGATATCACATATCGAACACCTATGTCATGACATACGTTATCCTATCTATTCCTAGGTTCGTACGGGACTTCTCAAACATTTATAACTTATCGATATATCCTCGGATTTCACATACATTCCATCTCGAGCATTATTCATAGCCATATAAATTTCATAAATGTATAAATAGCTCAAATCAAATACATTTATTTGTATATCGACTTACCTCGAATTCGGATATCGGAAACGAACTCGGCTATTCAATTACTTTCGATTTCCCAAGATCTAAATTCGTTTTCTTCGGTTCTTGATCTATACAAATTCAGATTTAACTCATTTATTCACTAATTCATTCAATTCAATCCAAAAACACATATTTAGGGCAATTTACATATTAGCGCTCACATTTTTACATTTTGACATTTTAGTCCTTATTTCACAAAATCACAAAATACACATAATTTCAAGTTACCCATGCCTAGCCGAATTCTCATGTAACTCATACTAGTCCATACATTTCATTTATTTCACAATTTAATCCTCCAAAATTTCATTTTCTCAATTACAATCAAATTACTCAAAATCATCAAAATTACAAAGACAAACTATGTTAATCAAACACATATCTTTCATAATTCACCATCAAACATCACAAAACTCATGTGTTCATCAATGGCACATTTCAAAATATTCATCAATTCACAAAATTGAGACATGGGTTTTGAAGTATACAAAGTAATGATTACAAAAACGTAGAAATTATCAAAAACCGAAGCAAAAACTTACCTTAATCAAAGAACTTTATAGCCGAATGTTTGAAGAGCTAAAAACCTTATTTTCCTTTCCTATTTTCGGTGAAGAACATGAAAGATGAACATTTCCACTATCTAATTTTTTTTTGTTTTATTATAAGCTTTAATAAACTTATTAATCAATTTACAAATTTAATCGTTATTATAACAAATAAAACTTATACATTTAATGGCTTAACCGTCCATTAGCCATCCACTATCTTATAAATGGCTTAATTGCCTCATAAGGCCTCCACATTTAAAAGCCACATTAATTCGATCATTAATCAAATAGAAAGCTACTTTTACATGTTACGCAATTTAGTCCTTTGCTCAAATTAAAACACAAACAGACAAATTTTCATACGAGACTTTCACACATGCTTAATCATATACTAAAGGCATAGAAAATAAATATAAAATATTTTTATGTCTCGAATTTGTGGTCTCGAATCCTGTAACACCCCAAACCCGGTCAATACGTTACGGCCGAATTTGGTATGTTACAGGGAAAGGTTGTTTAAAGGATTTTGAACTTTTAAGGGAAAAATCGCAGTTTTGAAAACTTTTTGGCTAGCGTTTTTATAATTTGAAAATGTTTTGTAGTTTAAGTGTTATTTACCCACTCCAGTTTAAGAGGTTTCGTTTTATGACAACTAAAATCGAGCGGTGTTCTGACATGTGATATTGTGAAATCAGTGTTTGAAGGTTTAAGAAAAATTTTTTATTTTAGTCAATTAATCGTTCACCATCTTTTGTTAACACTTGAAAACTATTTGATTATGTTTTAAGTTTTCTGAAAAACCCCATATTCGACAGTTTACAAAATTTGCAGAATCACCATTTAATCAAATCCCAAATTAAAATTATAGCGACCTTATTACATAACAAAAATACCAATTAAAAATAAGTTTAAATATAAGAAACAAGTTTACGAGAAAAACATTGCATGGCCACCACCAGTCCGCCTCGACTCCCAAATCCGCGATCCAATGATTACCTTTAAAATTAAGTAGAGGGGTGAGTCACCCAGACTCAGTGTGTAAAACCCCATTAAACGAAATCTGGGCTTTAAGCCCTCAAATGCCCATTGGGCCTCAGCCCACACAATACAACGGATTGAACATGTATGCAATGCAGCCTCGCCCCACTTAAATTTTCCATCCTCTACATCACCTGAATCATCAAAACGCCCGTGGTACCAAGCCACTGTGGTTCCAGACCACCGTGATGCCAGATCACTGTGACAGATTCACTAATAATGTGTGTGGGGCCAACCCACCGTGGTACCGAACCACTGTGACAATCCCAGATAAATATATGTGAGGCCAACCCACTGTGGTACCAAACCACTGAGACGAGTCACTGAATCATATATACGTGGTGTCAAACCACCGTGGTACCAAACCACTGAGACATAGTCACCGAATGAGATATGTGGGGCCAACCCACTGTGGTACCAAACCACTGTGATAGTCCCTAAATAACACTTTCCCTTTCAAATCATATCCCAAGCCCATGCACATATTAACATACTGAGAGGAATGCGATCATGCTTCAAATGCACAACTGTCATCTATTTCATACAAGCACATATTTTCAAACATAAAATCATGGTGGAACTTACCCGGTGTCCCCAACCTTACCTACAAGGGTAACTCGACTGTCGATACAGTCGTTTCGACTTTCAACCATCACAGTTAATAACATAATTTAATAAACAGAGTGTGAGAATTATACACCTGATAACGTTCAAGACTAAACCCTCTACGTCAACGCTCTCACTAGCAGAGACAACGACTATGTGCCTAACCTAGGCAAACGTCGGCTCTCTACCACAACCTGGCGGATAGTCTCGAACCGCCGGCACAGCTCGCCTTCTAAATTTAGGAGCAGAGACTATGGGTCCACTCCCCTCCTCAGCTTGACTGATACTTGCATCCATGGAGAAAAATCTGGATCAATACTATACTATCGCGAAAATAGAGATTTCCCCGGCAAGGGTTGAATTATGACAGAGTAATGAATAAAGGCTCAACACAAAGAACAAAAGAGGCTCCTTACCTTAAACCCGAATGGAAAGGTAAGATTCAGAAATCAACCGATCTTTAGACTTTGGACTTCCAAACCTTCAACTTCTGGAGTTTCTCGGAGTAAGCATTTCAAAACGAGAGAAAAGAGAGGGGATTAGCCGAAATCTAATCATCGAAACACAATAGCCATTCGGCTATGACTCCCAAAATACCGAAAGGAAAAGAAAAAACGGAAGAACCCACTTACCTTGTGGTTACTGAAGATTCGAGAGAAGAGAATACCGCCCAAGAACACCCTCCTACCTATGGCCACTAGAGGCAATAGATATGGAAGAAAAGAATCGATATTGAAGGCTCAGTCGTGCGGTCATAACTCAGATAAAGAAAAGAAGAAAAGAAAAAAACACTTGAATCAAGTGAACTTATTACCTTGAACTATCACAATCGGATGAGAAGGACCTTCGGCAATCCCACAAACACCTTGCTCCGTGATACACGGCTAATATTCACAAAGAAAAGACAAGAAGAAGGAATAAGGTGAGAGGTAGCAAGGTTTCGGTTAAAAGGAAAGAAAACCTAAAGAGGATTCGGCTTTAGAAGAAGATAGTAGCAAGAGGAGGAAAAGAAAGTTGAATGAGAAGAGTGGATGGTGAAGAGAGATTCGGCCAAAGATGTCTTGGTAACCTTGAAGAAAAAGGAAATACACGAATGGAAAGGTTTTCCAACAAGAGAGAAAAGATGAGAAAGAGTTGAGAAAACAAAAAAGAAATGAGAAGAGACTTTAGATGCACCTAGGGAGTTTCGGCACAGAAAAGCTAAGCAACCCGAAATAAAACAAAAGCTCACTCACAAATTCGGCACACACACTTTTCTAAGCTTCCGGTTTAGCTAACACACATCCCATGCCGTCACCCCATAACCCCAACAACACACATAGCCGAAATTCCCCTCCCCACTTTCCAACATTCGGCCAACACTACCCACATTCACTAAATCCCACGATTCCCTCCTTGTTTCACTCTCCCTCACTCACTTTGAATTAGTAAACCAAGTCTTCCTCCATAAACTCCTCCACACCTTCCATTCAAAAGCTTTGACTCTTTCAACCACCCACCATGAAGAGTCCAGCCGAATGCCAACACCTTAGCTCCCTAAGCACAAAAAATAAAGCTTCTGACTACTGCTGACAAGACTCGAACTCCTTCCCCCTGCTGCTCCCTTGTGACGCCACACCCCTGCACCTTAAGTGACGTCTTCTTGCCACTCTACCACACTTCTTCTTGTGTCAACAAACATAAGAAATTACTCTTAAGGCCTGCTTCAAACCGCTCTCCCCCTAAAGTGCCTAAAAGCAAAATTTTAACCAAGGCTCTAGATTAACCCCGAGCCTTCCCAAAACCCTCAAACACACCAAATTGACAAGCAGAACAAGCCAAACACACAGAAAACATAAAATGCAAAACCCTTAATTCCAGGATGTTACAGCCCCTTAAAGAAATTTCGGCCTCGAAATTTACCTGGTCAAAAGAGGTGAGGGTATTGCTGTCGCATCACCTCCTCTGGCTCCCATATGGCCTCCTCTGTACCGTGATTCTACCACAAAACTGTAACCAATGGAACCGTCTTCCTCCGTAATACTTTAACTTCTCGGTCTAAAATCTGAACTGGTTCCTCTTCAAAAGACAAATCAGGTCTTACTTCGATTTCTTCTACCGGCACTGTGTGAGATGGATCCGAACGGTAGCGCCTTAACATCGAGACATAGAATACATCATCTGCCTCAATTTCAAAGGTAACTCTAGCTGATAAGCTACTGGTCCCACATGCTTCAACACTCAATAGGGCCCAATGAACCTGGGGCCTAACTTGCCCTTTCGCCCAAACCTTAAAACTTTCTTCCAGGGCAAAACTTTTAGAAAAACCCGATCACCCACTGCAAATTCTATTTCCTTACGCTTCAAGTCCGCATACGATTTCTACCTGTCGAAAGCCTCCTTCAGCCGAGCTTGAGTTAACTTAACCTTTTCCTCTGTCTCTGAAACCAATTCCGGACCCAACAACTGTCGCTCACCCAACTCTGTCCAGCAAGTAGGAGTACGACACATACGGCCATAGAACTCTTCATAGGGTGCCATCTGGATACTGGATTGATAGCTATTGTTGTATGCAAATTCCGCCAACGATAAGAAATCCTCCCAACTACCCCTGAAGTTGATAACACAGCCTCCCAACATGTCTTCCAAGATCTAAATCACCCTCTCAGATTGACCATCAGTCTGTGGATGAAACGCCATGCTGAAATCTAGTCTTGTACCCAACGCTTGATGTAATGCCTTCCAGAACCTGATGTAAACCTGGGGTCTCTGTCTGATATGATAGACACTTGTACCCCTTGCAACCTCACAATCTCTGCCACATACAGCTTGGCTAACTTCTGCAGTGAGTAGTCAACACGAACCAATATAAAGTGAGCGGACTTCGTCAACCGATCGATAATTACCCACACTGAATCTTTCTTAGTAGGCGTAAGGGGTAGCTCACTAACAAAGTCCATCGTTATCATTTCCCACTTCCAAAGGGGAATCTTCACTGGCTGTAACAACCCCGAAGGCAACTGATGTTCCGCCTTCACCTGCTAACACGTTAAGCACTTACTAACAAAATCGGTAACTTCCTGCTTCAGACCTGGCCACCAAAACTGTTCGCGCAGATCCCGATACATCTTACTCCCACCAGGATGTATAGCGTATGGACTACTATGTGCCTCCTAAAGAATCTTCTGCCTTAACTCGAAAATCTTTTGGCATACAAGCCTTTCCACGAAAGCACAATTTCCCATCACTGTTCACGTTAAAATCTTCCATCTCACCACTTGCTACTAGCCGAAATTTAGAACTTAGTGATTCATCCGACAACTATTGCTCTTTAATCTGACTTATCCACGTAGGCTTCACTTGAAGTTTAGCTAACAAGCTCCCATCCTCATACAAACTGAGATGAGCAAACATTGCCCTCAAGTCCAATATTACCTTACGGCTCAACGCATCTGCCACCACGTTAGCTTTACCCAGGTGGTACTTGATCGAGCAGTCATGGTCCTTCAACAACTCAATCCACCTCCGCTGCCTTAAATTCAACTCCTTCTGGGTAAGGAGATATTTCAGGCTCTTGTGGTCGGTGTAGATAATGGACTTCTCCCCATACAGGTAGTGTCTCTAAATCTTCAGAGCGAACACTACCGCAGCTAACTCCAGATCATGCGTGGGATAGTTCACTTCATGTGATCTCAATTGCCAAGATGCATATGCTACCACTTTCCCCTCTTGCATCAACACACATCCCAACCCTGTGTGCGACGCATCACAGTAGACGACAAACTCCTTCCCAGCCTCAGGCTGAATCAACACTGGCGCCTCAATCAAAATCCTCTTCAACTTCTCAAAGCTTTCCTGCTGCTTATCTGACCAGACAAACGGTACCCCTTTTCGTAACAACTTGGTTAACGGCGCAGCTATTAATGAGAACCCCTCAACAAACCTTCTGTAGTACCCAGCTAACCCAAGAAAACTCTGAATTTTCGCTACTGACTTTGGTGGTTTCCAATCCAAAATAGCTTCAATCTTCCGGGGGTCAACCCTAATCCCCTCGACAGACACAACATGCCCCAGAAAAGTAACTTCCCTTAACCAAAATTCACACTTACTGAATTTAGCATACAACTACTTTTCTCTCAAAATCTACAGAACCACCCGAAGATGCGAATCATGCTTCTCCTCCATTCTTGAATAAACCAAGATATCGTCTATGAACACTACGACAAACCGATCCAGATAGGGTTGGAATACTCGGTTCATCATATCCATAAACACAGCTGGTGCATTCGTCAACCCAAACGGCATCACTAAGAACTCGTAGTGACCATAACGAGTTCGAAAAGCTGTCTTATGAATATCCGCTTCCTTGACCTTAAGGTGATGATAACCTGACCTCAAGTCTATCTTTGAAAAGACCGAAGCACCTCGCAGTTGATCGAACAAGTCGTCAATCCTTAGCAATGGGTACTTGTTCTTAATCGTCAACTTGTTCAATTGCCTGTAGTCAATGCACATCGGCATCGACCCGTCTTTTTTCTTAACAAATAACACAAGCGCTCCCCAAGGTGACACACTTTGTCGAATAAAACCCCGGTCCAACAGTTCCTGAATCTGGGCTTTGAGTTCCACCAGCTCCTTCGGTGCCATTCTGTATGGCGCAATGGACACTGGAGTTGTTCCCGGAAGAAGATCAATGCTGAACTCCACCTCGCGATCTGGAGGCAACCCTGGAAGCTCTTCTAGAAAAACATTAGAGAATTCCTTCACCGTTCTAACATCTCCTACTGACAATTCCTTGGCTTCCAACATACTAACAAAAGTTAGGAAAGCCTCACATCCTTTTCTCACCATCCTTTCAGCCTTAAGAGCAGACACCACATTGGACAGATAAATCCTTCTTTCGCCTATCACTAACACCTTTTTATCCTCGGGAGTCTTCAACACCATGTGCTGCACAATCCAAATTTGCTCGATACATAATTAACCAGTCCATGCCTAAGATCAAATCGAACTCGTCAAACAGTAGTTCCATCAAATCAGCCGGGAAGACTATCCCTTGTACTTCTTAAAGCACACTCCTAAAGAGTTTGTTCACCACTACAGATTGTTCTAAAGGGCTAATCACAGCCATCTCTCTAGAAGCAATCTCAGATTCTATGTTCAAAGTTCCAGACTCAATACTAGCAACATAAGAATGTGTAGACCCAATATCAATCAATGCAGTAAAGGGCAAACCGAAAATAAGGAACGTACCGGTTATGACGTCCGGTGCATCGCCATCCTCTCGGCGTCTAGCTGCATAAACCAACCCAGGCTGTCTCACATCTGTATTCCCAGCACCTCTGCCCGGTGCTCTACGCCCTCGACCAAAACCATTTCCTCCTCTAGCCGGACCACGACCTCTCTGTGGTTGCTGACCACCTCTTCTAGGCTGAACATAACCCTGACCTACTGGTCGCGCTCTGTTTGGCTCTTACGGACAGTCCCTTACCTGATGATCCATAAATCCACACCTGAAGCATCCTCTACTACCCATCCAACACTCCCCCGAATGAAATTTCCCACATCGAGCACATAGCTGGGACCGACCAACAGCAACAGGCCTCGCAGCTCGACTCGGCCCATCCAACTAGGCCTCTTCTGAAAATTCCCTGCAGATCTTGACGACCCAAAATTCCTTTTGTTCCTACCTTTGTCCCTATCCTGATTCTGCTTTTCAGATCGCTTTACCTCTTTGGCTATCTTAGCCTTCTCAACCAAAATAGCGAACTCTCTTTCCCGTAGCGGAGCTATCAGTACTCGAAACTCGTCCCTCAGACCATCATCAAATAGGACACAGCGCTCGGGATCTGATACAATGATACCCCAAGCATAAGTGCTTAGGTGTAGGAATTTTGCCTCATACTCGGCCCCCGACTTACTCCCTTGAACCAAGTTTAGGAATGCTTTCCTCTGAGCGTCCACATAGCTCGACCCAATATACTTTCCCTGAAACGCAGACTTAAAGAAGTCCCAGGTAATGCGGTCAGCTGCTGTACCATCCCTTACCATGAGCCACCACTGATACGCCTCATCTCGGAGGAGAGACACCACCCCTTTCAACTTCTCTTCCACGGTACAGTCAAGATCGTCCATGATCCATTCAACTGCTTCTGGCCAATACTCGGCTACGTTAGGAGCTACACCAGAAACGCCCCTAAACATTTCAGCCCCATTAGCTCGGAGTATCTTCGACACAGATTTTCGAGCCACTAATCACGTGCTCGCTCCAGCAACTTGCTCGAAAACTCGTAACATAGCTTGAGACACAGCATCATCTCCACCAGTTTGATCTTGAAATTCTGCTTCCGCAACCGGTGATGCTGGCACTTCGCCTTCCGGCCCATGCCCTGATTCCGAAAGTTTATCCCCAACACCCCGGCCTCTACCACGGCCGCGTATACCACGGCCTCTAGCACTCATGACTACCGATTCGACTTAATCTGATTAGAAGTTTTATGAATTAGTATTTTCTTCCACTGTTTATTTCCGAGCAGTCTTATGGAATAGCACTATAAGTAGATTCTTGCAAGGAATATTTCTAAGGGTCTCTATTCTTAGAGTTGTATTTCTCACTATCACAATATCTCAGAAAAATTCAAACAAAAATCGAAGAAACTTACAGTGCGGATTGGTGCCGGAGACTCGAGTGCCATGCTTCCGGAAAACATGTATTTTTTTCTAAACCGTTTTCAAAACCGACTTTTGAAAATATTTTTGAACCTCATACCCACAGCCAAGTTTTGAAACATGCTCTGATACCACAATTGTAACACCCCAAACCTGACCAATACGTTACGACCAAATCTGGTATGTTACAGGGAAATGTTGTTTAAAGGATTTTGAACTTTTAAGGGAAAAACCGCAGTTTTGAAAACTTTTTGGCTAGTGTTTTTATAATTTGAAAATGTTTTGTAGTTTAAGAGTTATTTACCCGCTCCGGTTTAAGAGGTTTTATTTTATGACAACTAAAATCGAGCGGCGTTCCGACATGTGTTATTTTGAAATCAGTGTTTGAAGGTTTAAGAAAAATTCCCGATATTAATCAATTAATCGTTCACCATCTTTTGTTAACACTTGAAAACTATTTGATTATGTTTTAAGTTTTCTGAAAAACCCCATATTCGACAGTTTATAAAATTTGCATAATCACCATTTAATCAAATCCCAAATTAAAATTATAGCGGCCTTATTACATAACAAAAATACCAATTAAAAATAAGTTTAAATAAAAGAAACAAGTTTACGAGAAAAACATTGCATGGCCGCCACCAGTCCGCCTCAACTCCCAAATCAACGATCTAATGATTACCTGTAAAATTAAGCAGAGTGGTGAGTCACCGAGACTCAGTGTGTAAATCCCCATTAAGCCCTCAAATGCCCATTGGGCCTCAGCCCACACAATACAACGGATTAAACATGTATGCAATGCAGCCCAGCCCCACCTAAATTTTCCATCCTCTACATCACCTGAATCAGCAAAACGCCCGTGGTACCAAGCAACTGTGGTTCCAGACCACCGTGATACCAGATCACTATGACAGAGTCACTAATAATGTGTGTGGGGCCAACCCACCGTGGTACCGAACCACTGTGACAATCCCAGATAAATATATGTGAGGCCAACCCACTGTGGTACCAAACCACTGAGACGTGTCACTGAATCATATATACGTGGTGTCAAACCACCGTGGTACCAAACCACTGAGACATATTCACCGAATGAGATATGTGGGGCCAACCCACTGTGGTACCAAACGACTGTGACAGTCCCTAAATAACACTTCCCCTTTCACATCATATCCCAAGCCCATGCACATATTAACATACTGAGATGAATGCGATCATGCTTCAAATGCACAACTGTCATCTATTTCATACAAGCACATATTTTCGAACATAAAATCATGGTGGAACTTACCCGGTGTCCCCAACTATACCCACAAGGGTAACTTGACTGTCGATACAGTCGTTTCTGCTTTCAGCCATAACAGTTAATAACGTAATTTAATAAACAAAGTGTGAGAATTACACACCTGATAATGCTCAAGACTAAACCATTTATGTCGATGCTCTCAATAGCAGGGACAACGGCTATTTGCCTAACCCAGGTAGACGTCAGCTCTCTACCACAACCTGGTGGATAGTCTCGAACCGTCGACACAGCTCGCCTTCTAAATTTAGGAGCAGAGACTATGGGTCCACTCCCCTCCTCAGCTTGACCGATACTTGCATCCATGGAGAAAAATCTGGATCAATACTATACTATCGCGAAAATAGAGATTTCCCTAGCAAGGGTTAAATTATGACATAGTAATGAATAAAGGCTCAACACAAAGAACAAAAGAGGCTCCTTACCTTAAACCCGAATGGAAAGGTAAGATTCAGAAATCAACCGATCCTTAGACTTTGGACTTCCAAACATTCAGTTGCTGGAGTTTCCCGGAGTAAGCATTTCAAAATGAGAGAAAAGAGAAGGGATTAGCCGAAACCTAATCATCGAAACACAATAGCCATTTGGCTATGACTCCTAAAATACCCAAAGGAAAAGAAGAAACGGAAGAACCCCATACCATGCGGTTACCGAAGATTTGAGAGAAGAGAATACCGCCCAAAAGCACCCTCCTACCTATGGCCACTAGAGGTAAAAGATATGGAAGAAAAGTATCGGTATTGAAGGCTCAGTCGTGCAGTCATAACTCAGATAAAGAAAAGAAGAAAAGAAAAAAAACACTTGAATCAAGTGAACGTATTACCTTGAACTATCACAATCGGATGAGAAGGACCTTCGGCAATCCCACAAACACCTTGCTCCGTGATACACGGCTAATATTCACAAAGAAAAGACAAGAAGAAGGAATAAGGTGAGAGGTAGCAAGGTTTCGGTTAAAAGAAAAGAAAACCAAAAGTGGATTCGACTTCAAAAGAAGATAGTAGCAAGAGGAGGAAAAGAAAGTTGAATGAGAAGAGTGGATGGTGAAGAGAGATTCGACCAAAGATGTCTTGGTAACCTTGAAGAAAAAGGAAATACACGAATGGGAAGGTTTTCCAACAAGAGAGAAAAGATAAGAAAAAGTTGAGAAAACAAAAAGAAATGAGAAGAGACTGTAGATGCACCTAGGGAGTTTCGGTACACAAAAGCTAAGCAACCAGAAATAAAACAAAAGCTCACTCACAAATTCGGCACATACACTCTTCTAAGCTTTCGGTTTAGCTAACACACATCCCATGTCGTCACCCCATAACCCCAACAACACACATAGCCAAAATTCCCCTCCCCACTTTCCAACATTCGGCCAACACTACCCACCTTCACCAAATTCCACGATTCCCTCCTTGTTTCACTCCCCCTCACTCACTTTGAATTAGTAGACCAAGTCTTCCTCCACAAACTCCTCCACACCTTCTATTCAAAAGCTTTGACTCTTTCAACCACCCACCATGAAGAGTCCAGCCGAATGCCAACACCTTAGCTCCCTAAGCACAAAAAATAAAGCTTCTGACTGCTGTTGACGAGACTCGAACTCCTTCCCCCTACTGCTCCCTTGTGACGCCACACCCCTGCACCTTAATTGGCGCCTTCTTGCCACTCTACCACACTTCTTCTTGTGTCAACAAACACAAGAAATTACTCTTAAGGCTTACTTCAAACCGCTCTCCCCCCTAAAGTGCCTAAAAGCTAAATTTTTACCAAGGCTCTAGCTTAACCCCGAGCCTTCCCAAAACCCCCAAACACACCAAATTAACAAGCAAAACAAGCCAAACACACATAAAACATAAAATGTAGAACCCCTAATCCAGGATGTTACAAAACCACTGTTCCGACTAGGGTCTAAACCAGACTGTTACAATTCTCCACCCTTAGGGATTTTCCTACCCGAAAATTGTACCGTTAAACAGATTCAGATATTACTGTCTCATAGAATCTTCAGGCTCCCACGTAGCCTCTTCCACTTTGTGTCGATGCCACAATACTTTCACTAATGAAATTTTCTTGTTTCTCAACTCTTTCATTTTACGAGCTAAGATACAGATTGGTTCTTTCTTGTAAGTCATACCGGATCGGATTTCAATCTTAGACAGAAGAATCACATGTGACGGATTGGATCTGTATCGACGAAGCATTGACACATGAAATACATTATGAATCTTTGATAGCTCAGGTGGCAACAACAATCTATACGTAACTGACCCAATTCATTTAATAATTTCACACGGCCCGATGAACCTCAGACTCAATTTGCCTTTACAACCAAATCTGAGTACTTTCTTCTACGGAGATACTTTTAAGAACACTTTATCACTGATCTCGAACTCAATATCGTTTCGTTTCAGGTCTGCATAGGACTTCTGATGATTAGATGCTGCTTTCAGACTGTCCAGGATCAGTTTCACTTTCTATTCAGTTTTTTATTACATCGACCCCATATATCTTATTTTCACTAAGCTCAGTCTAGTACAAAGGTGTTCGACATTTGTGTCCGTATAAAGCTTCATAAGGTGAAATTTTTATGCTCGACTGAAAACTATTATTATAAGTAAATTCAATCAAGGGCAAATATTGTTCCCACGAACCCTCAAACTCAAGAATGCAACATCTTAACATGTCCTCGAGTATCTGAATGATCCACTCAAACGGGCCATCTATTTGCGGGTGAGAAGCTGTACTGAAACACAATTTTATGCCTAAAGCTTCTTGCAGTTTCTTCCAGAATTATGATGTAAATCTCGGATCTCTATCAAACACAATAGACAGTGGCACCCCGTGCAATCTCACAATCTCAGAAATATACAGCTCAGCTAACTTATCAAGTGTGTAACTAGATCATACCGGAATAAAATGGGTAGATTTCGTCAATCAATCAACTACGACTCAAATTGCAACTTTCTTTCTTGGAGTCAATGGCAATCCAGAAACAAAATCCATTGTCACTCTAACCCGTTTCCACTCGGGAATCAGAATCAGTTGTAGCAATCTAGATGGAACCTGATGTTCAGCTTTAACTTGCTGACAGACTAAACATTTTGAAATAAAGTCAGAAATGTCTCGTTTCATACCGGACCACCAGTAGTGTTGCTTCAAATCATAATACATCTTTGTACTTCCCGGATGAACAAATAGGTGACTATTATGAGCTTCATTTAAAATCATCTGAATCAATTCTGGATTTCTTGGAACACATAATCGATCTCGAAATCTCAAGCAATCATCAACATCAACTCAAAATTCAGAATCAGAGTTTGAATCACACTAAGCTCGTTTCACTAGCATTTCATTATCAACTTTCTGAGCATCACATATTTTTTGTAAAAACAACGGTTTTGCTTTCAATTCAGCTGAAACTGATCATCATCAGATAAGTATAAATGAGCATTCATTGCACATAATGCAAACAGTGATTTCTGACTCAGTGTATCGGCAACGTCATTTGCTTTACCCGGGTGATAATCTATCACAAGCTCATAGTCTTTCAAAAACTCTAACCATCTTCTCTGTCGTAGATTCAAATCTTTCTGGGTCATCAAATATTTCAAACTTTTATGATCTGAAAACACATGGCATTTCTCACCAAAAAGAAAGTGGCGCCAAATCATTAATGCGAACACAATCGTAGCTAGCTCAAGATCGTGTGTTGGATAGTTCTTTTCATGCGGCTTTAGTTGTCTCGAGGCATGAGCTATAACTTTTTTTTCTTGCATAAGAACACATCCCAGACCATTCAAAGAAGCATCACTATAAATCACGAACTCTTTGTCTGATTTTGGCTGTATCAAAACTGGAGCTTCAGTTAAAAGGGTTGTCAACTGATCGAAGCTTTTCTGACATTTATCGAACCATTCATACCTCACATCTTCCTGAAGCAATTTAGTCAACGAAGTTGCAATCATTGAAAATCCTTTTACGAACCTTCGATAATAATCAGCAGGTTCTAGAAAACGGCGAACTTCAGACACATTCTTCGGAGGCTTCCATTCCAGAATAGCAGAAATCTTACTCGGATCCACTCGAATACCAGAGGCCGATACAATATGTCCCAGAAAACCAACTTCACGTAACCAGAATTCACATTTGCTGAATTTCGTATATAATTGCTCTATTCACAGAGTTTGCAACACAATTCTCAGATGTTCAATATTTTCAATTTCATCTCGAGAATAAATCAAAATGTCGTTGACAAACCGTAAAAGTAACATATTTTAAACCCACATTTAGCATATTTTCGGATGATATATACCTTGATTTATGTAAAAAGGTGCTTTTAATCCTTTCTTTTCATGTCTTATACTCAGGAAAGCATCCAAGGATGAAAAGAACGTAAAACGGGCCCAAAACGAAGTAAATGGGCCATATCACGAAATCCACACGTCCTGGCCCAAGACCACACAGCCGTGCCTCATTTATCTACTAGGACATGGCCTAATCATGATCCACACGACCGTGCCCCATTCAACAAGTTCGAACACGGCCTGGCCACGATTCACACGGGCGTGTGCCATGGCCGTGTCCCTGTCGTCAGGAAGCAAAATTTCACTCAAAAAAGGATACTTAGGGGCAAAGAAACCTATTTTGAAAGCCTATATAAACACCCTAAGTATAACCTTGAAAGGGCGCGGTTAGCTAGGCCAAGAAGCTAAGCCAAAAAGGTCAGATTTGTGGGAATCACTCGAAGATATCCAGTTGATCCATCTCAAGAAGCCAGAATTCTACTCAAGATGGCGGATTTCTCTTTCAATTCCTTCAGGGGGTTTTAGGGATTTCTTATGTTTTGTTTCATCTTTTCTTCTAAGATGTTTTCTTTTATTGTTATGAACTAAACCCTTCAGATACCTGAAGGGGATGAAACCTAAAGCAGATCTTGTTATTGTTTTCTGAACTATATGATAAATACTTGATTTGTTCTTAATTATGCTTAATTCTTGTGTTAATATTTCTGGGATATTGATTCAAGTTGGATGTGCTTAGGTGGAGGAGCAAAAGTCCCTGCTTAAGAGTAGATCTAGCATAATTAAGCGGAGTTGATCGCATGCCTAGAGATAGGGTGACGAGATTTTGCTGGATTAGGGTGAAACCTAAAATAGGAGTCCATAGATCGAGTTAATGCGATTCTAGGGGTTTTAATTAGAAAGAGATTTCAATTAATCAGCCTAGAATTAGACGTTATTCGCCTCGAGAGAGGGTTTAATATAACTTAGGGAATCTTACGAACCAAGTCAAGTGAATAAATCGTCTGGTTCAGTGTTAGATAACAAGTGAAGTCTAGGTGGAATCTTCCTAAGGGTATCGTCTTAATCAACTGAGTTTTCTCTCAAGTATTTCCCCCAATTTATTCTTTTTGTCTTTGCGTCTTTAGCTTAGTAGTTAGTTAAATTTAGATTAAAACTTCACCTATTTCAGGGTAGATAATAAAAAGAAAGTTAGTATTAGAATTTTTAGTTCATTTGGGTTCGACAATCCGGTCTTGCCTAAGCTATACTACTGTTCGATAGGTGCACTTGCCTCAATCGTTGTCAGAGTTAGTTCCAAGTTCGATCATTCTCTTTATATAAAATTAAAACTTGATAAAACAACGATCAAGTTTTTGGAGCCGTTGCTGGGGAACTAAAATATTAAGAAAGCTCTATTTTTATTACTTTAGCCCTTATTTTTTATTTTTCGCAATTTACTTTTATTTTTAGGTTAAATTTTGATTTGCTAAATTTTCTTTCTTTCTTTTCTCAGCAGGTACCTCTAGTTTATGACTAGAAGGAACCTGAAAGGACCACTAGTATACGACAGTGATATTGAAGCTACCGCTCGCAGAAATCACAGAGAAATTAGGCGAGCCCTAAAATACACAGAGGAAGAGCGAGAAGACAGATCCAATCCTACTGAAGGGATGGACGAGAATAATCCACCACCACAAGATGTGGCAGAACACAATGCTCCGCGTATTATGTATGATTATGCTAAACCTCATTTACCAGGAGCAGAATCAAGTATTGTTAGGCTTGCTATAGCTACTAATAATATTGAATTAAAGCCTAACACTATACAGATGATTCAACAGTTTGTTCAATTTGACGGTTTGCAGGATGAAGACCCAAATACTCATATAGCTAATTTTCTAAAGTTCTATGATACCTTCAAAATAAATGGCGTTTCTGATGATGCCAAATAGTGGTTAAACTCGTTATCACGAGGGTCAATCACTACATGGGATCAAATGACCGAAAATTTTTTTATTAAAATATTTCCCACCGGCCAAAATGGTCAAATTGCGGAATGATATCTCTTCTTTGTGCAAATGGATTTAGAGACATTATACGACGCATGGGAGAGATACAAGGATCTCTTGAGAAGGTGTTCACACCATGGTTTACCATTGTGTCTCCAAGTCCAAACTTTCTATAACGGTGTGAACCCCTCAACGAGGCAACTAATTGATTCAGCCGCCGGTGGAACCCTGAACAACAGAACTCCTGAAGCAGCCTACGAGATTATTGAAGAGATGTCACTGAATAACTATCAGTCGCACGTTACAAGGACAAAACCAACCAAATTAGTCGGAGTTTTCAACATCGACGCAGTAACCATGCTATCAACACAGGTAGAGATGATGAATAAAAAGCTTGATAGTTTGTGTTCCTCGCAGGTACACCCAGTAATGCAGTGTGACGCAAGTGGAATTGTGGCGAATCCTGAGTACCCACCCTACCAACCGGGCACAGAGAGCAAACAGATGAACTATATAGGTAATAATTTCAGATCCAATAATAACCCTTATAGTAATAATTATAATCCAGGTTAGAGGAACCACCCAAATTTTTCATGGGGAGGTCAAGGAAATCAAAGACAACAACCTCCTCAAAATTTCCAAAATCAGCCCTATCCATCAGAAAAGAGGCCGAACCTCGAAGAGATGCTGACAAAATTCATGGCAGCCACAGAAAACCGTCTCCAAAAAACCGAGACCACACTCGATAATCAACAAGCATCAATCAAGGGGATCGAGAGCCAAGTTGGAGACCTGACTAAGTCAGTTGGACAACTTACTAAGATAGTTTCTGAAATTCGATCAGAGATTTCTGAACTACTGCAAGGGCGTTTACCAAGGAACACTGAGGTTAACCCAAAGGAGCAAATCCAAGCCATCATAGCTCATGATAGTATAAGGTTAGATGAACCCAATACAATACAAGAAAACGAGGTAGAAAAAGGTAAAGTTTAGGTAACACAAGAAAAACCAAAACTGGTAATCAAAGAGTACCAACCTCGCATTCCTTATCCCGAAGCGAAAAAGAGAGACGATACAGAGGAACAGTTCCGTAAGTTTCTTAAACTTTTAAAGAAATTACATATCAACTTACCTCTTCTTGAAGCTCTTTCACAGATGCCAGATTCGAGGAAATTTTTAAAACAACTCTTGACAAACAAGCGCAAGTTAGACGAGGAGCCACAAGTGGAATTAAATGCATTATGCTCAGCAATGTTACAGAATAGACTACCGCGAAAGCTAAAAGATCCAGGGAGTTTTACAATTCCATGTTTAATTGGTAAGCTAACTGTTGATAATGCATTAGCTGATTTAGGGGCAAGTATAAATGTCATGCCTTATAAAATGTTTAAACAACTAGGTCTAGGGAAACCCAAACAAACTAGGATGAGTATTCAATTAGCTGATAAAACTGTTAGAATTCCTAGGGGTATTATCGAAGATGTTCTTGTAAAAATTGATAAATTCGTTTTCCTAGTAGATTTTGTTGTCTTAGACATGGATGAGGATAATTCGATTCCCCTAATTTTAGGAAGACCCTTTTTAGCAACTGCTAGGACTAAAATTAATGTTAGCACAGGAGAACTCATACTTCAGGTAGGTGACGAATCGATCAGTTTACAAGGTCTTGACTCGGCCAGGACAACAATTGATGAAGGTGAGAAAGTAAATTCAGTTGATAACCAGATTGTTCAATCTTCACCACAGGAAACACCACAAGATTACAACCCTGAGCCGAATCATGGACCCCATGCCAACAAAGACGAATTACATAAGGGACGAAGCCTTAGGGTCGACAAACTAAAAGAGTGGACGACAGACTTTAAAGAAGAACTGGAACCGCGCGAAGTAAAACTGAAGGAGCCCCCAAAAGAGCACATAGGAACATCAAACCACTTCAAAATAAGAGACCAGGTACTATTAGATAAAGGAGATCCTCGCATCATCACATCAGACCTAAACACGAACAAAGAAATTCCTCTTGAGGTACACAATATTTCCCCATACGGAACAGTCGAGGTAAGTAACCATATGTTCGGTACTTTCAAGGTAAATGCTTCTCGACTTAAACTTTATCAATAAAATAAAACTAATAGCATGAGGAAAGATATTCTGTAACATCCCCAAACCCGGCCCACGAGCCTTGACCGGATCTGGTTATGTCACTATGGAAAGACGGTTGAAAAATATTTTTGACTTTAGAGTAAAACATGAAAATATATTAACTTTTGAAAATCCATGTCTATTTGATATTGTATGAAAACTTTGATATTATTATAATGTCCAAAAATTGAAAACTTTATTAACTTCATATTTTGAATAAGTAGGTTGCTAAAATAACCCAACTTCACATAGTAATTTAATTCAGTCAAACCATAATTAAAATGATACGAAAAATAATTAAAAGGCCCTTATTACAACCCAAAGTCTAATCAAAATACTTAAAATAAGTTGGCTTAAAATAATTAAACGTCTTCTTCTGCATGGGCCACCTTGCATCCTCTCCGAACCCGGTCCGACTCACGAGTCACCTGAAATGGTTAAGAAAGATAGGGTGAGTCCACCGACTCAGTGCATAATCATTTCACATATTCCACACGTATGGGCTTGTCCCATAACCATTCTGTTCTCATAGCAAGTCATGCAAATATGCATCTCAGCCCAACCTACAATCCAACCGTAACACCAACCTTAGCAGACCCCCTGCCTAAGGCCGTGGCTAATCCACCACTGATCACATCGTGATCCATAAACCTTACCTTGGCAAGCTCGCTGCTCAAGGCCGTGACTGAGCCACCGATCAACCAAAGTGATCCCAATAGCATAATCCGTCTACGGTGATGCACATAGCCATCAACCGTCGAGATGGGCACCTAGCCAACACCTCCCTTGAGGTAGCACACAGCTAACCATCAAGCGCTAATGTAGCCCGAGCTAACATTAGACCACGTACATCAATATGTACTCTTCGTCCTTCATCGATTCAAACCCAAATCCCATGCAAATATGTAAATGCTACAAGTTAAGTCAGCATATAAAATGAGTATACATCTCACATCATTACCACATCATATATATATATATATACACATCACAATTACATCATATCACAACTTACTCACCTGATATCCGATTACCCAAAACATGGTATTCACCACTTAAGCCATTATGATCGGCTACCACACATAATACACATGTATAAACGTTAGCAAGCAAAACCGAAGAAATAGTGCAATGATTACGCACCTAATTACTTGCAGTTCTAAACTTTCGATCCCTACGCTATCATTAAGCGAGACTACAGCTATCTGCCTATAGCTATCTCCTGCCGCTAGCCCACACCCCGATGGCCAATCTCGAACCGCCGAGACAGCTCTCTTCTTGAACTTCGGGATAGGGACTTTCTGTTGCCCACCTTGACTGGTTGTAGCCTCCATCAACACACTTAATCAGAACAACGGTTAAATCCCAACTCATAATCCAAGTAACAGATCTTACTAAAATATTCTTACCAAACAACTGATCGAATCCCGATTGCTCTTACAACACTGACGAAAATCCTACAAAGATACCACATTAGTTTCGGCCTTAACCTCAAAAATATAACACTTGTGGCCCTTGGCCGAACATTATCCTTACCACTTACTTACCTTGATGAATCGGACTTAAGTGTCCTCCTTACCGCACCTCCTTGCTTGCTACACATGAAGTAAATACCATATTAAGACCATAAGAGCATTCGGCCAACTCCAACCCCAAGACCACCTTTTGGTTAACGAAAAAAAATAAAAGAAGTAGACTATAACATAAATCCTTACCCTTTACCAACGACTAGAGAAAAGACCCAAACGCTCCACCCCCTTGCTTAAGATTCGGCCAACCACCACTAGGACAAGGAGGAAGGTTTCGGCAACAAGGTTTGAGAAAAGAAAGTAAAAGATGAGCAGGTGCTTTCGGTTTTGAAGGGAAAAGAAAGGGAACAAGGGAGAGTAGAGGATTCGGCCACCTAGCAAGTTTGAGAGAACAAAGAAGAACCAGTGTTTTGGAGAAGAAGGTTTCGGCTACCAAAAGAAATGGGAAACAAATTTCGGCAAGGGAGCACAAATGGTGAAAAGAGGCAAAAAAGTGAGCACCCCCTACTTATACTACAAAAAAAATCGGCACCCACCCAACACCCTCCAAGAAAACCAAAAATGCCCTCCCCCTAGCTCCCCAAAACCGGCCACTACACAACCCCTCTCAAAAACCCCAAGATTTCCTCCTACTTTTCCTCCCTAACACTCTTTCAAAAAGGTTTGAATGAGTCCACCCAAAATCCTACCTTCCTAGCCGAATTCAAAATGGAAGACCAAGTCTTCCCTCATCCACTTAAGAGCCTTCTAGCCGTCCAACACCTTACCTCTTTGATGCAAAAACAAAGGCCCACATGCCGCCCTTGCAAATCGAACCTGAGACCCCCTTCAGCTCCCTGAGGCGACACCTTCCAAGCTCTAGAGTGGCGCCTCGTTGCCACTCTACCAAAGCCTATCTTGTGTCTTATATTCACCAAAATTCCACTTAAGACCCAACTTTGCCAAGCTCCCCTTTTAACCACTAAAACTAAAAATTTCCTAACGCATTCCACTACACTTTAGAGTTCTCAAGACCCCTAAAACTCACCGAACCACACACACCGAAGCATGCCAACCCCTGAGTTATGCACTAAATGCATAACCCCTCGAACCAGGGTGTTACATATTCAAACTTTTAAACCACCCTAAGTTTTACGAATACAAGGAAAGTCTAGCTTAAGACTATAAACGAGCACTTCTCGGGAGGCAACCCGACTACTAACCCCATCAACTTTTACATTTTTTACTTTGTCTTATTTGTTTTGTTTTAGGACCTAACTTTAAACTAACAAAAAGGGTAGATTTCCAGACCACACGGCCTTACACACAACCGTGGCCGTGGCCGTGAATCTCCATACTGACAATGGCAGAGACAGTACGAATCAGACCCAACTAATTTTTGAAGTCACGGACCCAACCACTCCACCACGGGCACCGACAAAGCACCATGGCCGTGCAACGCGGCCGTGGTCGACACTGACTTCTTAGAAACGGGTGTGACAATCAGTAAAACGAGCGTGGGTGAACCAACACGCCTAGACACACGGCCGTGCCAGATGGCCGTGTGAATCGACACGCCTACAGTCCACAGGCGTGGGAGAGCATCAAAAATCAAAACATTATTTAAACCTACACTCCCTTTCCTTTTTGTTTCTCACCAACTCCCCATCTCCTTTCTTCCTTCCTTTCTCAGATTTCTCTCCTTCCCATAACAAAGTCTCTATACTCTTGAGCTATACATATCCATGTCGAAGAAGCGGAAGAAGCCAAGCAAAGTCTCCCCAAGGGAGACCGATCTACATAAGCTCATGCTGGCCACTTCATTCCACCGACAAGCCAAGGGTCTTTGAGACCATTTATCTGTTCGTTTACTTTATCTTCTCCTTTATTTTCCTTCTCTTTAACAACCTTATGGTTAATTTAATTTATTTTAATTTAGTTTCTTAGTGTCAGGTTAGTCAGGCTGCTAGGGAATCACACCTTGGGAACCACGACCATCACCACCACAGCCTTTGAAGTACCACCGCCAGCAGCTCCGCAACCTAAGGAATGACACCCACCTCGCGAACCATCCATCAATAAGCACTTCTCGATCCATTAGTCTCCTTCTCCATTAGTTTATTTTAAATGTGTTCCAATAATCCATGGCTAATTCTTCACGAGCTTTCCAATTTCTTCATCTAGCGTAGAGCTCGGTAGAAGCTACCACAACTCGGAACTTCCACCTCAAGGAAACCATCCAAATTCAAGAAGTTTCACCACTCTCTCCCTATTAAGTTTTATATACATCTTTTTACATTGAGGGCAATGTACATCTTAAGTGTGGGGGGTGAATATTTATTTCGAGAAAGTGCCTAACTTTTTGCATTATTCTCAAATTCTGCCTAACTTTCTTCATTATTCTCAAATCCCTGAATTATATCTTGTTATTAAGTAATTTCCTCATATTACTAATTAGGATGAAATTTCTGATGAATTATGATTTTTATTGATATGTTTTTGAGTAAGTCATAATTAATTGTGCATTGATGATTAAATTTGAAGAATATTAGAGAATCAAGCATGATAAGTCTATTTTTCAGAATTAAAAATCTTTTGTTAGGTTATCTACCTGAATCTGAATGTTACCTTGAATTGGGTTGATATCAAAAACACCCATAATTTTTGTGAGATTTTGAGCCTTATAGAGCATTTATTCTTTTTTTTGCTCACTTATTGCTTATGAGTGTGCCAACATTGAACTGTTATTCTAGAACTTGCCTCGATTATACAGGTTGAGACCACACCTATGATTTGATATACCGAGATGATAAAGGCACCTAGGATTTAACTCACTTACTCCATAAAAAGCCTACCTCTATAATTAACCCCTAGTGAACCCCGTTGATCCTAACAACCTTTTTTATTGACTCACCCACTAATATTACCCCAAAACCTTTTGTATTTGTTATCACCATTCATTTTGACTACCCTTATATCGAGATTTGATTTGATTAGTTACCTAATTATATTATTTCAGTAGTTGAATTTATCTTTTATTATTTGATTTGTTCTTAAAAAAAAGAGTATATTCAGTATTAGTAATATGAAAAGTGAGCTTATACAGTTAAAGCCTATTTAAAAGAAAAGCTCGTATTATTAGGGTTATTACTTGTCAATTAATGTAATTATCATCTCAGTACTTCTAGATAGATAACATGTTAGGTCAATCTTGATTCTAACCTTCTTATTCAACCTTTATCCACACCTTTAACCCTAGCCCCGTTACAACCCTGTTAAGACCTTTTGATCTGTTTATCATCTCATTTTACAGTGGTGGAGATTTGATTTTCAGGCAAGCCTATGGGATTAACTTTTCAGGTTCAACTTTTGAGTGCTCTTTTCCTGAACCTTAAACACTTTGAGTGATTTGAGTGAATCTTTAGTGAGGATATTAATCCTTGTCGATTTTGAATTAAAAGGTAATTATTCAGGTAAGGGGAAACACCTACGTTTTCTTGATACAAATGTAAGACTTATATTGTTTGAATATTTAGGACTCTTCGAATTAAATTATCCATGTATAAATTATCTATGAATTATGATGGGACATTGTTGATAGGAATTATGAATCATGGAAAGTTCGTTTTAATTGTAAGTTGAGAATTTTGCTTGAGGACAAGCAAAAGCATAAGTGTGTGGGTATGTGATAAATCGTAAAAGTAACATATTTTAAACCCATATTTAGCATATTTTTGGATGATTTATTCCTTGATTTATGTAAAAAGGTGCTTTTAATCCTTTCTTTTCATGTCTTTACTCAGGAAAGCACCCAAGGATGAAAAGAACGTAAAATGGGCTCAAAATAGAGTAAATGGGCCATATCACGAAATCCACACGGCCTGGGCCCAAGACCACACGGTCGTGCCTCATTTATCTACTAGAACATGGCTTAATCGTGATCCACAAGGTCGTACCCCATTCAATAGGTTCGAACACGGCCTGGCCACGATTCACACGGGCGTGTGCCATGGCTGTGTCCCTGTTGTCAAGAAGCAGAATTTCACTCGAAAAAGGATACTTAGGGGAAAAAAACCTATTTCGAAAGCCTATATAAACACCCTAAGTATAACCTTGAAGGGGCTCGGTTAGCTAGGACAAGATGCCAAGCCAGAAAGGTCAGATTTGTAGGAATCACTCGAAGATAGCCAGTTGATCCATCTCAAGAAACCGGAATTCTACTCAAGACGACGGATTTCTCCTTCAATTCCTTCAGGGAGTTTTAGGGATTTCTTAAAGTTTGTTTTATCTTTTCTTCTGAGATGTTTTCTTTTATTGTTATGAACTAAACCCTTCAAATACCTGAAGGGGATGAAACCTAAGACGGATATTGTTATTGTTTTCTAAACTATATGATAAATACTTGGTTTATTCTTAATTATGTATACTTAATTCTTGTGTTAATATTTCCGGGATATTGATTCAAGTTGGATGTGCTCGGGTGGAGGAGAAAAAGTCCCTACTTAAGAGTAGATCTAGCATAATTAAGCGGAGTTAATCGCACGCCAAGAGATAGGGTGACGAGATTTTACCGGATTAGGGTGAAACCTAAAATGAGAGTCCATAGATCGAGTTAATGTGATTCTAGGGGTTTTAATTAGAAAGAGATTTCAATTAATCAACCTAGGATTACACGTTATTCGCCTCGAGAGAGGGTTTAATATAACTTAGGGATTCTTACGGACCAAGTCAAGTGAATAAATCGTCTTGTTCAGTGTTAGATAACAAGTGAAGTCTAGGTGGAATCTTCCTAAGGGTATCGTCTTAATCAACTGAGTTTTCTCTCAAGTATTTCCCCCAATTTATTCTTTTTGTCTTTGCGTCTTTAGCTTAGTAGTTAGTTAAATTTAGATTAAAACTTCACCTATTTTAGGCTAGATAATAAAAAGAAACTTCACCTAAGCTATACTACTGTTCAATAGGTGCACTTGCCTCAATCGTTGTCAGAGTTAGTTTCCAAGTTAGATCATTCTCTTTATATAAAATTAAAACAATGATCATTCGTCAATGAAAACAACAACAAATCGATCTAGGTACGGTCTGAAAATTCTGTTCATCATATCCATAAAAACAGCAGGAGCATTCGTTAGTCCGAAAGGCATAACTAAAAACTCATAATGCCCGTACCTCATTCTGAAAGCAATTTTTTGAATGTCTGAGTCTTTTACTCGCAACTGGTAGTATCCAGATCTCAGATCTATCTTTGAAAACATAGTGGCTCCTTTTAGCTGATCAAACAAATCATCAATTCTAGGCAGAGGATATTTATTCTTTATAGTCACCTTATTCAACTAACGATAGTCAATGCACATTTTCATTGTGCAATCTTTCTTTTTCACCAACAGAACAGGAGCACCCCAAGGCGAGAAACTCAGTCTTGCAAACCCTCTGTCGGTTAACTCTTGCAACTGTGAATTTAATTCTTTCAACTCTGTTGGTGCCATTCTATACGAAGATATCGAAATAGGAGTCGTATTAGGCAACAAGTCCATACCAAATTCGACTTCACGTATCGGAGATAATCCCAGTAATTCTTCAGGAAATACATCAGGGAATTCATATACAACATGCACTGATTCAACTTTCTTTTCAGGCAGTTTCGAATCAATCACATATCCAAAATATGCTTCTAACCCTTTTTCACATAATTCTGATCTTTTATCACTGATATCACAGCCGGTAATCCATTCAAATTATTAGACTTAACCCGAACTGTTTCATCATTCTGACATCTCAAATCAATGATCTTCCTTTTGTAATTTACAACAGCATCATGCAATGTTAACCAGTCCATACCCAGAGTTATATTAAACTCATCAAACGGTAATAGCATCAGATCAGCAGGAAAACAAACATCTCGAAACATCAACGGATAGTTCTTGCATACTTTGTCAACCAGGACACTTTTACCTAAGGGGTTCGATATCTAATAACAAATTTAGTAGACTCTATAAGCAAAGTCTTAATGGATACTAAGTTCATGCATACATATGAGTGAGTAGAACCAGGGTCTATCAATGCAATCATAGAAGTATCATAAAGAGTAAATGTACCCGTTATAACATCTGGAGATGAAGCTTCCTTACGGGCTCAGATGGCATACGCTTTGGTAGGCCTCTAGCTTCAGATTTCGCAACTGAGTCTTTCGTAGTTCTCTGACTACCACTGACATTTCTTGCATTTCGGGAAGGTCTACCTCTCTCTGAAACATTATCAGATCTCAGATTCTGAACAATCTCTTGTTCAACAAACTCTGGGCAATCTCAAATGAAATGATCTAACGATCCATATCTGAAGCAAGCTCGATCATTCAATTTACAACTTCCCGGATGTCTTTTACCACAATGCTTACACTCGAGTCACTCAGATCGGACATTTCCAACACTTGCCATCGATGTTGCTGGAGTTTTGGAGCTCAACTGTGATCTAGCTCGATTTCTATTCGAATGTCCCACATTAACTCTTGAACGGCTTTGTTCATCTCTGAATTTCTTTGAAGTAGGCTGAAATGATTTACTCTGAAATCTCTTTCTCGCATTTCTTGCTTCGGACTCAGCTTTTCTTTTATATTTCCCGAGTGCTTTAGCTGTACACGCTCGATCGACAAGCACAATGAACTCTTTTATCTCCAGAATACCAACTAGCAAACGAATATCTTTATTGAGGCCATTTTCAAATTGTTTGCACATTATTGCCTCGGTTGATACACATTCCCGAGCATACTAACTTAATCTCACGAACTCTTGTTCATATTCAATGACAAACATGCGACCCTATTTCAATTCTAGGAATTCCTTTCATTTCTAATCAATGAATCTCTGACTGATGTATTTCTTTCGAAACTCAGACTGAAAGAAATCCCAAGTAACCCGTTCTTTCAGAACAATAGAAATCAAGGTCTTCCACTATTGATAAGCTGCATCTCGTAACAAAGAAACAACACATTTTATACATTCTTCCGAGGTCAATCATATTTCATCAAATACTCGAATTGTGTTTTCCAACCAAAATTCAGCTTTCCCGGCATCGTCATCACTAGTAGCCCTAAACTCTTCAGCCCCATACTTGCCGATTTTGTCAATCGGAGGCTTATTCAACAAATTCATATTCATAACCGAAGGCATAACTGAAGTCTGAGGGGGATTAGATGGGGGCAGAGGTTGTGGAACAGTCGGATTATTTCTTACAAACTGAGTGAACCACTCACTCATTATTTGGAAGAAAGCTTGTTTAGCTTCTCCCTCTTGACTGCTCGTAGCCGGTCTCGAATAAGATGGCACTATCCTTTGAGCGGGAGCAGGCGCATTGCTTTCTATATCGTCAGCTACAGCTCTTTCAGGATCCATTATTATACGATTAACACATTTTTCACGTCAGGATTCATCACACTATCATAGTTCAGATATATGGCATGTATAGCTAGACTCTTACACGCTACGTTAGTCCGAGAATCGGCTAAATTGTAGCTTTGATACCAATCAAATGTAATACCCCTAACTCGTATCCATCGTCGGATTAGGGTTAAGAGGCATTACCGGACAAACAGAATCTTTTACGGGCATTTCATGATATAATTCATCAAATGCAATTAAAGAGTCCCTTTAATAGGTCAACGTAACCTTAAACATGCTTTAGAATAAGGTCGGGACTAAACTGAAGACATACAGAAATTCCCAAAAAATTAAAAATTTTTCTAAGTTTCAGAGGTCACACGCCCGTGTGGGCAGGCCGTGTGCCTCCCACGGCCTCAGACATGCCCGTGTGTCTAAGCCGTGTCAAAACAGGGCATACATACTGACTTGTCCACACGGCCGTGGAGACGCCCGTGTGTCTTGCCCGTGGTCAAGTCTGACTTGTTTTGGATTTCAACCACGAGGGACACGGTCGAGCCACACGCCTGTTTGGTCAACCGTGTGGGCAAGTATAGGCCAGTTTCAAGGCTGAAATGCCACCCACACTTGGGTCATCCCTACAAGCTCAAACAAGCATTATCCCATACACAACTGTCAACCAAAATAATGTCAAATGTTCAACCTATCATCCCTTCCAATTACATTTCTAAACATGCCAACTAGCACAAATAAATCACATGTAAAACCAAGCATGATTTATCCACAATTTCACCAATTCACTATGCCATAAATCCATTAATAAGCTTACCATTCATAAGACATTTTCATTGCCATCAAGCCATACCAAAACATGCATCACATACCATAATCACTCATGCATATTACCAATATTTATCTAGCCACATCACATGGTTATTTACATCCCAAACATATTTCAAATTGACTAGCCTATACATGTCATATTTAGCTATATACATTTTTCAAAAGGTACCAAAACAAGTTTGAGTAGTGTGACGATGATCCTAGACGATCCCCGAGCCTCTCGTAGCTTTAACGATCTATAAAATAGAATAAACACACGCAAAGTAAGCTTTCAAAAGCTTAGTAAGCCATATACAAATAAACTTAGCATAAAATGCACATAATCATATCAATACAAGATTATTAATAGCTCATTTGCACATTCATAATTCTTCTTGGCTCATTAAATTAGCCATTTACTTACTAACATGCATATCACCAAGTACATCAATAGATCATAGCATATTCATTCATATACCATGCCTCACTTCATCAATTCCATACACATAATCCATCTAGGTAAGTTCATATTATACTTACCTTCCATACACATACACGGTGTACTTATCGAACATACCTGAATCATTATACATTTCTCATAGTCATCCGTATCTCAGACTTGCCCGTTGAATCGTTCAGAATCTAATAGGATATTCAGAATGCGTGGAATAGTCGTACGATGCCAATATCCCAGACATGGTCTTACACGTAAATCCCATATCGATGCCAACGTCCCAGACGTGGTCTTACACGAAATCTCAAATCAATGCCAACGTCCCAGACATGGTCTTACATGATATCACATATTAGACACCTATGTCATGACATATGTTATCCTATCTTTTCCTAGGTTCGTACGGGACTTCTTGAACATTTATAACTTGTCTATATATCCTCGGATTTCACATACATTCCATCTCGAGCATTATTCATAGTTATCTAAATTTCATAAATGCATAAATAGCTAAAATCAAATACATTTATTTGTATATCGACTTACCTCGGATTTGGATATCGGAAACGAACTCGGCTACTTAATTACTTTCGATTTCCCATGATCTAAATCTGTTTTCTTCGGTTCTTGATCTATACAAATTCAGATTTAACTCATATATTCACTAATTCATTCAATTCAATCCAAAAACACATATTTAGGGTAATTTAAAATTAGCTCTCATATTTTCACATTTTGACATTTTAGTCCTTATTTCACAAAATCATAAAATACACATAATTTCAAGTTACCCATGCCTAGTCGAATTCTCGTGTAACTCATACTAGTCCATACATTTCATTTATTTCACAATTTAATCCTCCAAAATTTCATTTTCTCAATTACAATCAAATTACTGAAAATCATCAAAATTCCAAAAACAAACTATGTTAATCAAACACATATCTTTCATAATTCACCATCAAACATCACAAAACTCATGTGTTCATCAATGGCACATTTCAAAATATTCATCAATTCACAAACTTGAGACATGGGTTTTGAAGTATACAGAGAAACGATTACAAAAATGTAGAAATTATGAAAAACCGAAGCAAAAACTTACCTTAATCAAAGAACTTTATAGTCGAATGTTTGAAGAGCTAAAAACCTTATTTTCTTTTCCTATTTTCTGTGAAGAACATGAAATATGAACATTTCCACTATCTAATTTTCTTTTTTTTTTATTATAAGCTTTAATAAACTTATTAATCAATTTACAAATTTAACCTTTATTATAACAAATAAAACTTATACATTTAATGGCTTAACCGTCCATTAGCCATCCACTATCTTATAAATGGCTTAATTGCCTCATAAGGCCTCCACATTTAAAAGCCACATCAATTCGGTCATTAATCAAATAGAAAGCTACTTTTACGTGTTACGTAATTTAGTCCTTTGCTCAAATTAAACTCACAAACATACAAATTTTCATATGATACTTTCACACATGCTTAATCATATACTGCAGGCACAGAAAATGATAATAAAATATTTTTATGTCTCAAATTTGTGGTCCCGAAACTACTGTTCTGACTAGGGTCTAAACCGGACTGTTACATGGTCTATATGATTGGGATATAAATTTTGGTACTTTGGATGAACCAATGTGAGATGAAAATTGAGTATTATATTATATAGTATAGTTGATGAAGAATTGGTGCATATATTGGTATGTTTTGGTTGCCATTTGTAGTATAAATGCATATGATTTGAGGCTTGTAGGTGATTCAAGGTGTAGGAGGCAAGTTTGGCTTTGAAAATGGCCTATAATTGCCCACATGGTTGAGCACATGGGCATGTGGCTCGACCGTGTCGTTTAAGTTTGCCAAGTGAAACAAGTCAGGCTCAACCACGGGCTGGACACACGGGCGTGTCCCAAGTCGTGTGGAAAAGTTTGTATGTATGCCCTATTTTGACACGGCTTGGACGCACGGGCGTGTCCAAGGCCGTGTGAGGAACACGGCCTACCCACACGGGCGTGTGACCTCTACAATTTGGAAAAAATCTTTAAATTTCTGAAAATTTTTGTAAGTGTTCGGTTTACTCCCAACCTCTTTCTAACACGTGTTTGAGGTCTCGTGGACCTCATTTACGGACTATATGTTTATTTTTGAATATGTTTGATTAATGATTGACTTTGTGTTGTGAAATGGTTATGAAATGTTCTGATTGTTTGGTAATGCCTCTTAATCCTATTCCGGTGACGGTTACGGGTTAGGGGTGTTACATTTTATTGGTATGAGAGCTACGGTTTAGTCGATTCTCGGACTAACGTACCACGTGTGAGTCTAGCTATACATGCCATATATATAATTGCGATAGTGTGATGAATCCTGATAGCTAAAAATGTGTTTTCATATAGAAATGAATCCCGATCGAGTAGTTGCTGAAGATGTAGAGAGTAACGCGCCTACTCCCGTTCAAGGGACAACGCCGACCACATCTAGGCCGAATGATGGTAGCCAAGAGGGAGAGGCTAAACAAGCCTTCTTCCGAATGATAAGTGACTGGTTTTCAGAGTTTGTTCGAACGAATCCGATTGCTCGACAACCTCCACCCCCACAAGTGCCTGTTATGCAACAAGTTGTAGATCTTAATCAATTGAATAAACCTCCTGTGGATAAAATCTGAATGTAGGGGCCGAAGAGTTTAGGGCCACAGCTGATGATGATGCTGAGCTAGCCGAGTTTTTGCTCGAGAATACAATCCGAGTGTGCAGTTAAATGTGCATTAAGTGTGCAGTTTCCTTCTTGAGAGATATGGATTATAATTGGTGGAAAACATTGACATCCGTGGTTCTGATAGAGAGAATCACCTGGGATTTCTTTCAAGTTGAATTTCGAAAGAAGTATATCAGTCAAGGACTCATAGATAAAAAACGTAAAGAGTTTTTGGAGCTGAAACAAGGCCGCATGTCTGTTACTAAATATGAACGGGAGTTTGTTAGATTAAGTCAGTATGCACGAGAATGTGTTTCGACTGAAGCTGCTATGTGCAAAAGCTTCATTGAAGGGCTGAATGAATAAATCAAATTACTGGTTGGAATACTTGACATAAATGAATTTTTTATGTTAGCTAAAAGAGCCTGCAAAGCCGAGGAGCTTAGCAAAGAAAAGAAGAAAGCCGATTCTAAAGCTCGAGATGAAAGAAAAAGATTGATGAGTAAGTCATCTCAACCTTCGATGAAGAGATTTAGAGATGCAAGCAACTGATCAAATGTTTCGTTTGGACATCCGAGTAGAGATCGTGTGAGACCAAGTGTTGTACCAAGAGCTCAAATTCTAACTGAATCAAGTGTTGGTAGTGTTTAAAGCAACAAGCCTAAGTGTAGACAGTGTGGAAGGCGACATGTGGGAGAACGTTGGGGCAAGTATAATAATCGAACTTGTTATAAGTGTGGATCACGAGATCACTTCATTCAAGACTGCCCAAAGTTAGTTGAGGAAGAAAATGTTCAAAGTGGTAATATGACAATTAGGGGTAGACCACCTAAAAACACCGAAAATGTGAGTGGAATCCAAAGAGGGACTACTGATACAACTGTGAGATCAGAGGCGAGAGCACCTGCCCGAGCCTATGCTATACGCACACGAGAGGAAGCGTCATCTCCAGACGTCATTACTGGTACTTTTACTCTATTTGATACTGATGTGATTGCATTGATAGATCTAGGTTCTACTCATTCCTATATGTGTGTGAATCTAGTATCAAGTAAGACTCTACCTGTTGAGTTTACTGAATTTGTGATTAGAGTATCAAACCTCTTAGGCAAGTGTGTCTTGGTGGATAAAGTGTGCAAGAACTGTCCATTGATGTTTCAGGATGTTTGTTTTTCGGCTAACTTGATGTTGCTACCATTCAATGAATTTGATATAATTCTGGGTATGGATGGGCTCACTTTACATAATGCTATTGTGAATTGAAAACGAAAGAGTATTGAATTGAGAAGTCAAAATGGTGAGATAGTTCGAATTGAATCCAGTGATTTGAATGGGTTACCAGCTGTTGTGTCTGCAATGAAAGCTTTGAATTATGTGAAAAAGGGTTGTGAAGCTTATCTGGCATATGTGATTGATACAAAAGTGACAGAAAAGAAAGTTGAATCTGTGCCTGTGGTTTGTGAATTCCCTGATGTGTTTCCTTAAAAGTTACCGGGATTACCTCCAATACGAGAAGTTGAATTTGGAATTGAATTAGTGCCAGGGACTACTTCTATCTCAATAGCTCCGTATAGAATGGCACCAACAGAATTGAAAGATTTGAAATCTCAGTTGCAAGAGTTGACTGATAGAGGATTTGTACGACTGAGTTTCTCGCCCTGGGGTGCTCCTATGTTGTTTGTGAAAAAGAAAGACGGCACTATGAGGATGTGTATTGATTATCGACAGTTGAACAAAGTTACGATAAAGAATAAGTATCCTCTGCCCAGAATTGACGATCTGTTTTATCAGCTAATAGGAGCCACAGTGTTTTCTAAGATAGACTTGAGATCAGGCTACTACCAGCTACGAGTCAAAGAGTCATATGTACCGAAGACTGCTTTCAAAACGAGGTATGGACATTATGAATTTTTAGTTATGCCTTTTGGACTAACGAATGCTCTTGCAGTGTTTATGGATTTGATGAATCGGATATTCAGACTGTATTTGGATCGATTTTTCAAGGTATTTATCGATGATATTCTGATTTATTCCTGTGATGAGACGCAACATGCCGATCATTTGAGAATTGTGCTACAGACTCTTCGTGAGAAACAATTGTATGCAAAATTCAGCAAATGTGAGTTTTGGTTGCATGAGGTTGGTTTTCTGGGGCATATTGTATCAGTTGCGGGAATACGAGTTGATCCGAGTAAGATCTCAGTGAATTGATAAACCATAATTTACACATATTTTAACCCCATGCTTGGCTTAATTTTGAATGAGTTTCCAATGAATTTGATGAATTCGATGCTCCTAATCTCTTAATTTCATGTTTTATACTAAGGAGAGCTTAGGAAATCAAAAAGAACGAGAAACGACCCAAAAAGGGACAAAATGGACCTACACGGCCTGGACCACTGCACAATGGTGGACCACACGGCCGTGTGTGACAGACAGGATCGAACATGGCCTGGACTATCGACTACGGGCGTGTCCCTGCAGACCCTAGGATGAATTCTATTCGGAATAGGATACTTGTGGGCCAAGTAAGGCATCTCAAAGCATATATAAACACCTTAGGGGGCAACCTAAAAGAGGAGGTTGACAGGACGTCGAATAGACATCGAGTAGAAGGAGAAAATACTCCAAGACAGCCATCGGGAACAGCTCAGGAGAATGATCTCCATCAAGACTGAGGATTCCCCATCAAGTTCTTTAGAAGTTTTTGGGTTTTTCTTATGTTTTGTTGTTTTCCCTATTCTAATATGTTTCCCTCTTTTAGTATGAACTAAATCCTTTAAATACCTAAGGGGATGAAACCTAAGACGAATCTTATTATTTTTTGATTATGAGATAAATACTTGTGCTTATTCTTAATTGTGAGTTCTTATTCTTGTTTGATAATTCAGGTTATTGATTCAAGTCGAATGTGCTTATTCAGTGGAGCAAAAGTCCCTATGTAAGAGTAGATCAACACAATTAAGCGGAGTTGATTGCAATCCTAGAAATAGGGCGACGAAAATCTACCGGATTAGGGTCAAACCTAATAAGGGAATCCATAGATCGAGTTAATGCGACAGTAAGGGTTTTAATTAGAAAGAGATTTCAATTAATCAACCTAGAGTCAGTTGTTTTTAGTCTTGAACGAGATATTAACATAAATCAGGGATTTCTACAGGTTAAGTCAAATGAATAAATCGCATGAATCAAAAGCAATAAGTGAAGTCTAAGTGGATTCTTCCTTAGGTATTGCCTATCTCATATAAAGTTGTCTAAAAGTATTTTCCCAATTTACTCTCTGTCATGTTCATAGTTAGTTAAATTAGTTAGTTAATTTTAGATTAAAAATAAATCCCCTTAATTATTAGGCTAGATAATAAAAAGATAGTTAATACTAGTACTCTTGGTCCTTGAGGATACGATATTCCAGACTCACCACAGCTATACTACTGTTCAATAGGTGCGCTTGCCTTTGTTAAAATAATAGTTTGTTTCGAGCTCCATCAAGTTGTTGGCGTCGTTGCCTGGGACTAAGATATTAGGAAAACTAAATTTTTATTACTTTAGCCATTTTGTTTATTTGCAATTTATTTTACTTTAACTTTGCTAATTTTTCTTTGCTTATGGCAGGTAATTCTAGTTTATGACTAGAAGGAACCTGTCAGGACCCTTGATTTTTTATAGTCATATAGAAGGTACCATTCACAGAAATTGTAGGGAAACAACGCGAAGCTACAATATATAGAAGAAGAGCAAGAAGACGAAACCAATATTACCGGAGAGATGGCCGATAATAATCCGCTACATCCTATGGTTGCCTCAAATCCGATGAATCAACACCCTGCTCCTCGTACTATGTATGATTATACTAAACCTAATTTAACAGGAACTGAGTCAAGTATTGTTAGACATACTATTGCTACAAATAATTTTGAACTGAAACCTAACACTAGTCAGATGATTCAGCAATTTGTTCAATTTGATGGTTTGCAAGATGAGGATCCAAACAATCACTTAGCGAATTTTCTAGAATTATGCGATACTTTCAAAATCAATGGCGTTTCTGATGATGCCATTCACATTCGGTTGTTTTTGATAAACTGTAATTATAACATATTTTAATCCCACATTTAGCTTACTTTTGGATGATTTATCCCTCAATTTATGTAAAAAGGTGCTCTTAATCCTTTCTTTTCATGTCTTATACCCAGGAAAGCACCCGAGGATGAAAAGAACGTAAAACGAGCCCAAAACAGAGTAAATGGGCCATATCACGAAATCGACACGGCCTGGCCCAAAGCCCACACGGCCGTGCCTCATCAAGCATCAAGAACACGGCCTCAACCCCTATTTACACGGCCATGCCTCAACTTAGAAATCCAAACACGGCCTGAACACGAGTCACACGGGCGTGTGACATGGCCGTGTCCTTATCGTGGCAATGAACAATTTCATTCGGATTTGGATACTTTGGGGAAAAGGAACACATTCCAAGAGCCTATATATATCCCCCAAGTGCCACCCTTGAAAAGGCATCAAAGCTAGGCCAAAGAGCCAAGCCGAGAAGGTCAGAGTTGAGGGAATCACTCGAAGATAGCCAGTTGATCCATCCCAAGAAGCCGGAGTTATACTCAAGACGGCGGATTTCTCCTTCAATTCTTTCAGGGAGTTTTAGGGATTTCTTATGTTTTGTTTTATCTTTTCTCTTGAGATGTTTTCTTTATTTATCATGAACTAAACCCTTCAGATACCTGAAGGGGATGAAACCTAGATGAATCATGTTATTTGATTTCTGAATTATATGATAATACTTGGTTTGTTCTTAATTATGTTGCTTAATCCAAATCTGATGTGCTTAGGTAGAGGAGGAATAGCCCCGCCTAAGAGTAGATCTAGCATAATTAAGCAGAGTTGATCGAACGCCTAGAGATAGGGTTACGGGATTTTGCCGGATTAGGGTGAAACCTAATATGGGAGTCCATAGATCGATTTACTGCTATTCTAGGGGGTTATTATAAGCGAACGAGAGTTCCAGTTATTAACCTAGGGTTAGATGTTATTCGCCTCGAGAGAGGGTTTAATATACGTTAGGGAGTCTCACGGATCAAGCTAAGTAAAGAAATCACATGGTTTAGTGATAGGTAACAAGAGAAGTCTAGGTGGATTCTTCCTAAGGATATCGTCGTAATCAACTGAGTTTTTCGTCAAGTTATTTTCCAATTCTTTCTTTTTGTCTTGTGTCTTTAAGCTTAGTAGTCGTTAATTTAGATTAAAACAATTTCACTTTATTTTAGGCTAAATAATAAAAAGAAAGTTAGTATTAGTACTTTTAGTTTCTTTGGGTTCGACAATCCGGTCTTGCCGAAGCTATACTATTGTTGGATAGGTACACTTGCCTTTAATCGTTGTCAGAGTTAGTTTCCAGGTTTGATCATTCGTTTTATAAATTTTAAAGCTCTGATTTCAGCGATCAAGTTTTTGGCGCCGTTGTCGGGGAACTAAAATATTAAGAAAACTCTATTTCTATTACTTTAGCCCAAATTTTTATTTTTCGCAATTTATTTTTGCTTTTTGTTTTTATTTTTATTTTTATTTTTGCTGAAATTTTCTTTCTTTCTTTTCCTAGCAGGTACCTCTAGTTTATGACTAGAAGAAACCCGAGAGGACCTTTGGTATACGACAGCGATATTGAAGCGACCGCTCGCAGGAATCGCTGAGAAACCAGGCGAACCCTAAATTACACAAAAAGAGAAGAAGAGGGTAGATCCAATTCTACTGAAGGGATGGACGAGACTAACCCACAACCACGTGATGTGGGGGAAAATAATGCTCCACGTACAATGTTTGATTATGCTAAACCGCATTTAACAGGAGCAGAATCTAGTATTGTTAGGCCTGTTATAGCTACTAACAATTTTGAATTAAAGCCTAACACAATACAAATGATTCAACAATTTGTTCAATTTGATGGTTTGCAGGACGAAGATCCAAACACGCATATAGCTAACTTTTTAGAGTTCTGTGATACGTTCAAAATAAATGGCGTTTCTGATGATGCCATACGTCTTCGGTTATTCCCTTTTTCATTAGGGAATAAAGCCAAACAGTAGTTAAACTCGTTACCACGAAGGTCAATCACTACATGGGAACAAATGACCAAAAAGTTTTTATTGAAATATTTCCCACCGGCCAAAATGGCTAAATTACGGAATGATATCTCTTCTTTTGTGCAGGTGGATTTAGAGACATTATACGATGCATGGGAGAGATACAAAGATCTGTTGAGAAGGTGTCAACATCATGGTCTACCCTTGTGGCTACAAGTCCAAACTTTCTACAATGGTGTAAACCCTTCCACGAGGCAACTAATTGATTCAACCGCCGGTGGAACTCTGAATAACAAGACCCCTGAAGCAGCCTACGAGTTTGTTGAGGAGATGTCACTAAATAATTATCAGTGGTAGGTTACAAGGACGAAACCGACAAAATCCATCGGAGTCTACAACCTCGAGGCGATAACCATGCTATCAACACAGGTAGAGATGATGAATAAAAAGATTGATAGTTTGTGTTCTTCGCAGGCACATCCAGTCATGCAGTGCGACACAAGTGGAACCGTGGCGAATCTTGAGTACCCACCCTCCCAACCGGAAGCAAGAAGCGAACAGATGAACTATATAGGTAACAATTTCAGATCTAATAATAATCCTTATAGTAACACTTACAATCCAGGTTGGAGGAACCACCCAAATTTTTCATGGGGAGGTCAAGGAAATCAAGGAAATCAAAGGCAACAACCTCCTCAAAACTTCCAAAATCAGCCCTATCCACAAGAGAAGAAACCAACCCTCGAGGAGATGCTATCAAAATTTTCGGCAGACACTGAAAACTGTTTCCACAAAACTGAGACAACACTTAAAGATCAACAAGTATCAGTTGAAAAACTTACCGAGTCATTCGGGGAGCTCTCTAAGTCAGTTGGACTACTTACTAAGATGATTTGTGAAATATAGGTAGAAATCTTTTCTAAAGGAATAGAACAGGTAAAAGCAGTTACATTAAGAAGTGGAAAGGAATTAGTCAAACCAAAGAAACAAATCCCACAAGAAGGTAACAAACCAAGAAATGAGTGAGTTGAGGAAGCAAATCTGGTACAAAATGAAAGCAAACCAGCAATCCCATATCCAATAAAGATGAAGAAGGAACGACTAGACGCCCAATACGGTAAGTTTCTTGAACTCTTTAAACAAATACATATTAACTCACCCTTTGTTGAAGTTATTTCACAGATGCCGAAGTACGCAAAATTCTTAAAAGAACTCCTTATGAACAAAAGGAAGCTTGAAGAAGTGTCGACAGTGGAACTTAATGAAGAATGCTCAGCCATCCTCCAAAACAAGTTACCAACCAAATTAAAAGGTCCAGGAAGTTTTACTATCCCTTGTTTAATTGGTAGCCTGAATATTAAGAAAGCATTAGCTGATCTAGGTGCCAGTATTAATCTAATGCCTTACAAAATGTTTAAACAACTAGATCTTGGGGAACCAAAACCCACTAGGATGAGTATTCAGTTAGATGATAGATCCATTAAATATCCTAGAGGAGTTATCGAAGATGTCTTGGTAAAAATTGATAAATTTATTTTCCCTGTTGATTTTGTTGTGTTAGACATGGATGAAGACATTAATGTCCCTTTAATTCTGGGGCATCCCTTTTTAGTTACTGCTAGAGCTGTTATTGATGTAGGTGATGGGAAACTTGCACTAAGGATAGGCGATGAGGAAATTATTTTTCAAATTTATGATGCCATGCGATATTTTAAAGAACAAGATGATTCCTGTTATTTTGTTGATACTACTGCTCATATCATTCAAAGTTCATTACAGGAAATAATCCATGACGACACGATGGAATTGTGCCAGACTCAGGAAAAGGGGGAAGAAGATGAAGGCGAAGAGATGAACTTGAATACATCTTCATTTCGACAAATGAAAGAAGAAAGCATTGGAAATAATGACGAAATAAAACAAAAATCTTCCATTGAAGAGCCACCCAGTCTGGAATTGAAACAGTTGCCAAAACACTTGGAATATGCATTCCTTGGGGAAAATTCTACGCTACCGGTTATTATCTCTTCAGAACTAGAACACAAGGAAAAAGAGGAATTGATAAAGGTGCTAAGAGAACATAAAAGGGCCATATCTTGGAAAATTTTCGACATCAAGGGTATAAGCCCTTCGTTCTGCACCCACAAAATTTTAATGGAAGAAGAATACAAGCCGTGTGTACAACCCCAGAGATGGCTAAACCCTAACATGAAAGAAGTAGTCAAAGCCAAGGTAATTAAACTTCTAGATGCAGGAATAATTTATCTTATTTCTGACAGCACCTGGGTAAGTCATGTGCAGGTAGTTCCAAAGAAAGGAGGCATGACAGTGGTGCCCAATGAAAGGAATGAGTTAATCCCTACAAGAACAGTTACAGGATGGAGAGTCTGCATAGACTACAGAAAGCTGAATGACGCCATCAGAAAAGATCATTTTCCTCTACCCTTCATAGATCAAATGTTAGAAAGACTACCCGAACATATGTACTACTGCTTCTTGGACGGACTCTCCAGCTACTTCCAAATCCCCATAGCTCCTAAAGATCAAGAGAAGACAACATTTACATGCCCATATGGTACGTTTGCTTATCGTAGAATACCTTTTGGATTATGTAATGCTCCTGCTACTTTTCAGCGTTGCATGTTAGCAATCTTTGACGAACTCGTGGAAGACATCATGGAGGTATTTATGGATGATTTTTCAGTATTTGGTAATTCTTTCCATCTTTGCCTTAAAAATCTAAAACGAGTTTTAAAGAGATGTGAGGAAACAAACCTTGTTTTGAATTGGGAAAAATGTCACTTTATGGTTAGAGAAGGAATTGTGCTAGGACATAAGATTTCTAGTAAAGGAATTGAGGTAGATAAAGCCAAGGTGGAAACCATAAAAAATCTACCTCCCCCTAGTTCTGTGAAGGCTATTAGAAGCTTTTTAGGACATGCAGGGTTCTATAGAAGATTTATTAAAGATTTTTCTAAAATAGCTAAGCCTTTGACAAAATTACTAGAAAAAGATGTTCCTTTCGATTTCAATCAGGAATGTTTAGATGCATTTAATGTCCTTAAGGATAAATTAATAAATGCTCCGATTATAATTGCACCTGATTGGAACTTACCATTTGAACTAATGTGTGATGCAAGTGATTTTGCAATAGGTGCAGTTTTGGGACAACGAAGAGACAAGCATTTTCAGCCAATTTACTACGCTAGCAGAACATTAACACCCGCACAAGAAAACTACACCACCACAGAAAAAGAATTGTTAGTTGTAGTTTTTGCTTTTGATAAATTTAGAAAGTATCTAATATTGTCTAAAGTCGTCGTTTACACTAACCATTCAGCTCTTCGTTATCTTCTAAACAAACCTGATGCAAAACCCAGACTCATACGATGGATTTTAATCTTACAGGAATTTGACTTGGAAATACAAGATAAGAAGGGAGCTGAGAATCTTGCATCAGATCACCTTTCTAGACTTGAAAGACCACATACCAAAGAGCTCAATGAAAGTGGAATAAACGATTTGTTTCCCGAAGAACAACTCTTTTCTATAACACATTCTGAGGTACCATGGTTTGCAAATATTGCGAATTATTTAGCAGCTAACATCTTGCCAAAAAAATTAACACATCACCGAAAGAATCGATTCTTTGCTGATGTGAAAAATTATTTTTGGGAAGATCTTTTTTTTTTCCGAATATGTGCAGATCAAGTAATTCGAAGATGCGTTACAAAGACAGAAGCAAGCTAAATCCTGGAACATTGCCATTCAGGACCTTCAGGAGGACACTACAGTGGTATTAAGACAGCACACAAAATACTCGAATCAGGTTTTTATTGGCCCACTCTATTTAAAGATGCCAACAGGTATGTTACCTCGTGTGATAGATGCCAAAGAATAGGTTTCATTTCTAAACGGGATAAAATGCCTCAAACATATATGTTGTCATGTGAAATATTTGATGTATGGGGTATTGATTTTATGGGACCATTCCCTAGCTTGTTTGGAAACCAAGTACATCCTAGTGGCAGTTGATTACATGTCAAAATGGGTAGAAGCAGAAGCTTTACCTACCAATGATGCCAGGGTAGTAGTTAAGTTTCTCAAGAAACTGTTTTCCCGATTTGGGACACCTAGAGCCATCATTAGCGATAGGGGTACTCATTTCTGTAATACTCAATTTGAAAAAGTTCTAAAGAAATATGGAGTATACCACAGGACAGCCACCCCATATCACCCTCAAACCAATGGGCAAGTTGAGGTAGCAAACCGAGAACTTAAGCGCATCGTAGAAAAAACGATTGAGTCAAACAGAAAAGGTTGGGCATTAAAATTAGATGATGCTTTATGGGCCTATAGAACAGCATTTAAAACACCTCTAGGGACATCCCCATACACACTTGTATACGGGAAAAGCTGTCATCTACCATTCGAATTAGAACACAAAGCTTTTTGGGAAATAAAGTTTTTGAATTCTGATCTTAAGGTTGCAGGAAAGAAAAGAATGATGCAGATGAACGAGCTGGACGAATGGAGAACTGAAGCCTATGAGAATTCAAAACTATACAAGGAAGCAACAAAGCGATGCCATGGTGCTCGTCTCAAGAGATCAAAACAATTCGAAGTAGGGGACTTGGTCCTGCTATACAACTCGAGGCTTAAACTATTTCCGGGAAAGTTGAAATCAAGATGGCCAGGTCCATTCATGATCAAAACAATTTTCCCATATGGCACAATCGAGGTAACTCATCCCACTAAAGGCACATTCAAGGTAAATGGTCACCGACTCAAAATTTATAATTGTGCAGATTTTGGAGATATAAGAGAGGAGCTTCTGCTCCATGAACCTTCTTTTAGAACCGAAAACAGGGAAAGTCTAGCTTAAGAGTATAAACAAGCGCCTTCTCGGGAGGCAACCCGACCACTAACTCACTAACATTTTATTTTTATTTCTAACTCCACACTAAAGATTAGTCTAATAGAAGTGCATGTTCTTAAACACGGCCTTGTACACAGGCGTGCCAACGGCCGTGTGCAAGACAGGGGACGAACCACGGGCATGCCGGTAGCCGTGCACAAATAGGGAAAATTTTCTTTCTTCAACACGGGCTGCGATACCAGACCACGCCCGTGCTAGCTACCCGTGCGAGGTCACTGACTTGTCGACCACGGGATGAACACGCCCATGCTTCATAACCGTGTGAAGCTACTGACTTATACCCACGGGCCAAACATGGCCGTGCTCAACGACCGTGCGAAGTTACTGATTTGCCAAGCACGGGCTATACACGCCCGTGTGACCCCACTGTGCCAACATACAGACTTGTCTAACACGGGCGTGCCCATGTAACCACGACCGTGCCAAAAACCTTGAACGCGCCCAAATTCCGAAAATTGCGAAAAGCACGGGCTATTCAAAATTCACATGGGCATGGCGATTGACCGTGCCCCTTCCCTTATATAACAAATTCTAACCGTCTCTTCCCCAAAACCTAAACCTAAAATCAGATTTTAACACCCTTCCCCCCAAATCCAACAGCACCTACATTCTCCTCCACCCAAAACCGCCTCCCCTTGCCATTTCTCTTCAAAAAACCATCCAAAAACCGCTCGCAAGCCCGCACCCCAGCCGTGCTTCCGAACGCCACGCCCCTACCACCGCCGTGCTCTGCCCATGCCTGATCATTTCACACCATCACAACCCCTAGTAACCTTCACTACTTTAATCTCTTGACTAAAAACTTGATAAATATTATGCCATTTTACTTTTCACTCTTGTTTAGTATTAGGCATGATTTATATTTAGAGATTTCTCTCAAAAACTCATGAATAATTAGTAAAAATCTCTGATGAATTGGGTGCTGATTGACTTCATTTTAGGAATAAACTTTTGCATATTTGACATACTTCTTTGCTTGAAACAATCATTGCACTGATCACCATTTTGCTTAATTTAGTACGAATCACGTTGGCTACATTGTTGTTAAGAAACTTGCTTTATATTTGATTATTTTTCAGGTACCATGTCAACCTCACGACCCAAACGATCCACAGTAGCCCCAAGCAAGAAAAGAAAGGGGCCCGGATCATCCTCCGCAAGTGCCTCTTCCGAGCTTCGACACCCATTCCTCTGATTCTCTCAAGCAACTCAAGAAGAGCGCTACAAGACAATCCGAGATAGACCTTTAGGCACCAGTAGGTGCATCGATTGGAATGCAGTAGAACAAGTCAGGCTTGCAACTGATATTCGAGCCTTAATCTCAACCGATCCGTGGGAACAGTTCTTCTCAATCGTCGAGCCCACTTACTTGGAGCTCACATTAGAGTTCTCCACCACCTTCACATTACAGACAGTGATGGCAGAGTTCGACGACCCATGAACAGTCCAATTCCATTTAGGAGGCACGGTACGTCGACTGAGCGTACCACAATTCGGCTCAGCACTCGAACTTATACACTGAAATTCATAGAGAAAAACCCACTCTCTGGATTAAACCGTCAGCTCCATTGCACTCTGCTCAACTGCTGGCACAATCTAGGCCCCACCACAAGCATCTACGACCCCAGTCGCTCTAAGGCGACAGCCCTTCTCCTAGACCTACGGTATCTTCACGCCATTCTCACTCACACCATCACCGGACGACGTGAGAGCACCGGCGTGGTCAACAAGCATGATGTCTACTACCTATCGTGCATGTCAGAAGGGCATGTCTTCGACCTGGCATACTTCATCGCGTGTGCAATTCAGCATCAAATAGAGGCACACAGGAAGGGAATTCTATCAATGGGGCCGTATATCACAAGGCTGGCTCGATACTTTTGCCTCCTCCACACTGAGGCTCAGATTTCCTCACTTACACTGATCGGCCATATGGTAAGGGCATCCAGACAATGCTACACATGGGAATGATCAAACACCATCGAGGGACCGACCCCCCTCAGTACCGGTTAGTGACACCCACAGACGAGGGGGAGGCCGAGGACATTACTGATGATGCCCCACCACCATCACAGGAGGCACCAATTCCGAGCCAGCGACCATCCCGTGCAGCACCATCATTAGCAGATATCTCTGCACGACTCGACCAGTTCGAGCTGTATTTTGCTGAAAACACTCGGCGCTTTGATGGGATAGAGGTCACCCTTCAACAAATATGCCAGCACCTCCATATCTCATCACCAGCACCACCACAGGACCCGGCTGATGATGAAGACTTCTGAAACCCCTTAATTTATTATTTTTAACTTTATTTTCTTTATTTTCAATTTTTATTTTAATTTAAACATTTATTTATTTGCAAACTTCTATCATTGGCTATCTAACTATTTGAGTATACCTAACACATATCGATTACGCCACCAAGCTTTTTAACTAAGTACACTCCACATACACAAACTTATAACTAGGAGAACTCCAATAAAGTCACCTGACACCACGTATTCTCTACCGTCCTCCAAGGAACTCATACATAATTCAGGGAGTACACTTGCTCCCCTCTCTTTTGACGTTGCACATTAACTATCATTATCAGTCTTGTACATTGAGGGTAATGTACATCTTAAATGTGGGGGGTGAATATTTATCTAAAAAAAATGCATAACATTTTGCATTATTGTCATATTTGGCCAAACTTTTTTCATTATTCTCAAATCCCTGAATTTAGTCTTGTTTTTAAGTAAAATTTTCATATTACTAATTAGGATGAAATTTCTGACGATTTATGATTCTCATTGACATGTTTTAGATTAAGTCGTTGATAATTGTGCATTGATGATTAAATTTTAAAGATACTAGAGAATTAAGTATGATAAGTCTAATTTTTAGAATAAGAATTTTTGCTAGGTTAATTAACCTAAATTTTGAATATTGCTTTGAAATTTGAAATTTATGAGATTGATGTCAAAACACCCATAATTTTTGTGAGATTTTAAGCCTTATAGAGCATATATTCTTTTTCATGCTCATTTATTGATTATGAGTGTGTCAACTTTGAACTGTTATTCTAGAACTTGCCTCGTTTATACATGTTGAGACCATATTTATGATTTGATATGCTGAGATGATAAAGGCACCTAGGATTTAACCCACTGACTCCACTAAATAGCCTACCTTAACAACTAACCCCTAGTGAACCCCGTTGATCCTAACAACCCTTTTTAGTGACTTACCAGCTAATATTAACCCAAAACCCCTTTGTATTTGTTATCACCATTCCTTTTGACTAGCCTTATATCGAGATTTGATTTGATCAGTTACCTACATATATTATTTCAATAGTTGAATTTATCCTTTATTATTTGACTTGTTCTTAAAAAAAACGATGAAGTATATTCACTATTAGTTTTGTGAATAGGTGAGCTTAAACGTCAAATTCCAATTATTGAAGAAGAAGCTCATATCAGAATATTATTAGTAGTACAAGTTTATTATTAGTTTGTGTTCCTAGTTAGGTAATTTGTCAAGTAAATCTCGATTCTAACCTCCTAATTTCAGCCTTTATCCACACCTTAACCCTAGCCCCGTTACAACCCTAACAAAGTCCTTTTGATCTATTTATCATCTCATTCTACAGTGGTGGAGATTTGATTTTCAGGCAAGCCTATGGGATTAACTTTTCAGGTTCGACGTATGAGTGCTTCTTGTTATAACCCTTAAACACTTTGAGTGATTCGAGTGAATCTTTAGTGAGGATGTCAACTCTTGTCGATTTCGAATCAAAGGTAATATTTCAGATAAGGGGAAACACCTGTGTTTTCGAATTGCAAATGAATGACTTATCTTTGTTTAAATCTTTAGAACTCTTTGAATTGAATTATCCATGTACGAATTATCTATGAATTATGATGAGGCATTGTTGATAGGAATTGTAAATTATGGAAAGTTCGTTTTAATTGTATGTTGAGAATTTTGCTTGAGGACAAGCAAAAGCTTAAGTGTGGGGGTATTTGATAAACCGTAATTATAACATATTTTAATCCCACATTTAGCTTACTTTTGGAAGATTTATCCCTTAATTTATGTAAAAAGGTGCTCTTAATCCTTTCTTTTCACGTCTTATACCCAGGAAAGCACCCGAGGATGAAAAGAACGTAAAACGGGCCCAAATCAGAGTAAATGGTCCATATCACGAAATAGACACGGCCTGGCCCAAAGCCCACACGGCCGTGCCTCGTCAAGCATCAAGAACACGGCCTCAACCTCGATTTACACGGTCGTGCCTTAACTTAGAAATCCGAACATGGCCTGAAGACGAGTCACACGGGCGTGTGACATGGCCGTGTCCCTATCGTGGCAATGAACAATTTCATTCAGATTTGGATACTTTGGGGCAAAGAAACACATTCCAAGAGCCTATATATATCCCCCAAGTGCCACCTTTGAAAAGGTGTCAAAGCTAGGCCAAAGAGCCAAGCCGGGAAGGTCAGAGTTGAGGGAATCACTCGAAGATAGCCAGTTGATCCATCCCAAGAAGCCGGAGTTATACTCAAGACGTCAGATTTCTCCTTCAATTCCTTCAGGGAGTTTTAGGGATTTCTTATGTTTTGTTTTATCTTTTCTCTTGAGATGTTTTCTTTATTTGTCATGAACTAAACCCTTCAGATACCTGAAGGGGATGAAACCTAGATGAATCTTGTTATTTGATTTCTGAATTATATGATAATTACTTAGTTTGTTCTTAATTATGTTGCTTGATCCAAATCTGATGTGCTTAGGTGGAGGAGGAATAGACCCTGCCTAAGAGTAGGTCTAGCATAATTAAGTAGAGTTGATCGAACGCCTAGAGATAGGGTTACGCGATTTTGCCGGATTAGGGTGAAACCTAATATGGGAGTCCATAGATCGATTTACTGCTATTCTAGGGGGTTATTATAAGCGAACGAGAGTTCCACTAATTAACCTAGGGTTAGACGTTATTCGCCTCGAGAGAGGGTTTAATATATGTTAGGGAGTCTCATGGATCAAGCTAAGTAAAGAAATCATATGGTTTAGTGATAGGTAACAAGACAAGTCTAGGTGGATTCTTCCTGAGGGTATCGTCGTAATCAACTGAGTTTTTCGTCAAGATATTTTCCAATTCGTTCTTTTTGTCTTGTGTCTTTAAGCTTAATAGTAGTTAATTTAGATTAAAACAATTTCACTTTATTTTAGGCTAAATAATAAAAAGAAAGTTAGTATTAGTACTTTTAGTTCCTTTGGGTTCGACAATCCGCTCTTGCCGAAGCTATACTACTGTTCGATAGGTACACTTGCCTTTAATCGTTGTCAGAGTTAGTTTCCAGGTTTGATCATTCGTTTTATAAATTTTAAAGCTCTGATTTCAGCGATCAGTTTCCCTTCTCGTTGAGGAACAAATCTAAACAGTGGTTGAACTCATTACCACGAGGTTCAATCACTACATGGGACCAAATGACCGAAAACTTTTTACTTAAATATTTTCCGCCGACTAAAACAGCTAAGTTGAGGAATGATATTTCTTCTTTTGTGCAGATGGATCTAGAAACACTCTATGATGCAAGGGAGAGATATAAGGATCTACTGAGAAGATGCCCTCACCATGGGTTACCTTTGTGGCTACAGGTTCAAACCTTTTATAATGGTGTAAACCCCTCAACTAGGCAGTTGATTGATTCAGCCGCCGGTGGAACCCTAAATAACAAGACCCCTGAAGCGGCTTATGAGTTTATAGAGGAGATGGCACTGAATAACTATTAGTGGCAAGTTACAAGGTTTTCAAGCTTGACACAGTAACCATGCTATCAAATCAGGTAGAACTTTTAAGTAAGAAAATTGATGGTTTGTGTGATTCTTCACTGGAACATCTAGTGATGCAATGTGATACAAATGGAGGAGGGATGAGCAATACAGAATATCCATCCTACAACCCTGGCATAGAAAGCGAACAGATGAACTATATGGGTAACAATTCTAGACCTCAAAATAACCCTTATAGTAACACTTAGAATCCAGGTTAGAGGAACCACCCAAACTTCTCATGGGGTGGTCAAGGAAATCAGAGACAACAGCCCCCTCTAGGCTTTCAACAGCAACCCTACCCACAAGAGAAAAAGTCGAACCTTGAGAAGATGCTAACAAAGTTCATCGCGCTGTCAGAGACACGCTTCCAAAACATCGAAACAGCACTTAAAAATCAACAGGCATCAATTCAAGGGCTCGAGAACTAATTAGGACAGCTTGCTAAGCTAATCTCAGAACGACCACAAGTGTAACACCCCTGACCCGAGACCATCGCCGGAATAGAGTTAAGAGGCATTACCAGACAATCAAAACGTTTCATTACTATTTCACGACACAAAGTCAAACATCAATCAAACATATTCAATCATAAGTACATAGTCCCTTATTGAGGTCTTCGAGACCTTAAACACATGTTAGAAAAGGGTCAGGACTAAACCGGAACACATACAAAAATTCTTAAGAATTTAAAACTTTTCAAATTTTCAGGGGCTACACACCTGTGTGGGCAGACCGTGTGCCTCCCACAGCTGATAGACACCCCCGTGTGTCTTCCCCGTGGTTGAAACTGACTTTACTCCATGACCACCAAGCACGCCCATGTACCTTGGCCGCCGTCAATTATGACTTGGCCCTACGGCCACTAAGCACGCCCGTGTACCTTAGCCGTGGTCGATCTTGTTGAATTCACACGACTCCCAAGCACGTCCGTGTGCCAAGGCCAAGTATTCTTAACCAACTATTGATTTAGCCCCACGGTCACTAGGCACGCCCGTGTGCCACCACCGTGTGACAAAATAAGCCATTTGTAAGGCCAATTTGCCACCCACACAAGGGTCAAACCTACAAGCACATAAAAGTATAATTTCACACATAATTTGGCAACCAATTCCAAGTCAAGTGATCATCACATCATCACATCATCACATACCATCTCATTACTAAACATGTCAACTTATAAACTAATTTGCACAACTTAAACACATTCAATCCCAAACATGATTCATCCTCAAATTCATTAGATCATACTAGCATCAAACTATCACTAAGTTTACCATTCATAAGACATTCTCATTACCAACAAACCATACTATAATATGCATCATATATCAAAGCCATTCATGCTTAAAGCCATCATATAACTAGCCTATACATGCCATAATTCATCTATGTACATCTTTCCAAAAGTACCCAAAATATATTGCCAATAGTGTGATTGAGATGCTGACGATCCCCAGATCAGAGCTAGCTTTACTAACACTGCAAAGCAAAGAAACAAATCACACAGTAAGCTTTCCAAAGCTTAGTAAGTTTGAAATACGATACAATTATCTCATCAATTCAAATCAAAGTATATAATAACCATCACATAGATCAATTCTCTCATATTCATACCATATCATCCATAACTAATATACCCATTCATCCATTCATAGCTTTATCTATAAACTCATCAACCACAAAGGTTCAATACATACCTTAGCTAACGTGTAGTTACTCAATTTCCAAGCTACTCAATGCTCGATATTACATGTCGTTCATCCTATGATATTCTTTCAATTTAATCACACACTCAGTGCCATATACATGATCGAAGCATATTCGTCATCGCACACTTAGTGCCTATTCTTTCAACTGACTTATCTCGGTATCACACACACAGTGCCAAATCTATAAGCCGAAGCTTTCATAACATCGCACACACAGTGCTATTCATTTCTGATTTGATTTCAATTTCGCACACTTAGTGCCATCTAATTAAATCTTGCACATAGCATCTAAATTTTCATAATCATATACATATTCATTCCATAATACTAAAACATATCTTAATAACATGTATTATATCCGAACTTACGTCGAACTTCGAACTATCGAAACGGTCGATTAATCGAGCACTTTATCTTTGCCTTGATCTGGATTCGAACCTCTCTTTCCTTGGTCTATACCCATTCAAATTCAATCCATTCAATCACAATTTCATTCAATTTAGTCCACACACACGTATTTAGGGCATTTGACAAAATAACCCTCACATTTTCACATTTCGACAATTTAGTCCCTATTTCACAAAATCATCAAATACACAAAATTTAAAAACACATATGCTAGCTGAATTCTTTCCATGCTAATACAAGCTCATACATTTCATTTATTTCACAATTTAATGCTTCGATTTTTCATTTTCTCAATTAAACCAAAAATACTCAATTTCACTAAAAATCTCAATACAAACTATGTTAATCCAACACCAAGTTTTCATATTACACTATCAACTAACACATAGCTCAAGTATTCATCAATGGCTCATCACAAAAACATCATCAATTCGTAAAATTACAACATAGGTTAGCTAGAGCACGAAGCAATAATTACAAAAACGTAGAAATTATCAAAAACCGATCAAAAATACATACCCGATTTTGAATTACAACAAGGCCGAATGTCACAAAGCTTAAAACCCCTTTCTCATTCTTGTTTTTCGATGGAAACAAAGATGAACATGAAAAGAAATGACACTAATTCATGTTTTTATTATAACCTTATAATATAATATAAAATATAAATTTTAACTTATCATTTTAACATATCAAAACATATATGTTATCATTATGCCGTCTACTATACTCAATTATGGTCAAATTGCATCATAAGTCCTACTCATTATAAAGACAGCCATAATTAGGTACTTATAAATCAGCACACAGCTTTTATACTTTATACGATTAAGTCCTTTCTCTTAATTCGGCACAAAATCAATAAAATTATCACACAGAATTTTCACACAGACTATGTCACATAGATTGAACACTAAGGATAACATTAAAATATTATTTCAACCTCAGATTTCTGGTCTCAAAACCACTGTTCCGACTAGGGTCTAAATTGAGCTGTTACAACAAGGTAGCCTGCCAAGCAACACTGAAACTAACCCAAAGGAGCAACTACAAGCAATAACTATAACGACCCGAATTTGGGCCTATTGGGTTGTAACGCCCCAAAAATCCCGAAACTTTAAATTTTTGTGCACTGAGGTTGGTATGTATGAGTAGCACTTAGAATATTAATTTTAAGGTATTAGTGGGATTATTTGAAGTCTTAGAGATAAGGAAGACCATAGGGAAAAATTTATTTTTCTTGTTTTAGCAGACCCTAGCCCCAGGCATTAGGCCTCTTAATCAGATTAAGAGAAAATAGGACACAAATGGGCTTGTGGTCCAGTGGCAAGTGGCGTCACTTGAGGAGCTATAAGGTGGCGTGTTGTCAGCTAAGGAGGTCCAAGGTTCGAGCATTAGAGTGTTTTATTTTGCATAGGTGGACGGCCAGAGTTGTGTTGAATATGAACTCTTGTGTTGGAGTGTTTGAGTGGTAAGGGGAACTGACAATAGAGGGAAATTCGGATAAGGTTAAGGTGTTATCAGGGAGAAAAGTTAGGAGCTGAGAAGTGTGAAGAGTTGGTGCCGTTTTGGGTAGTGGAGAGTGTATAAATTCAGTTTAGGAGGGTAGATGAGTCCGTTTTTGGGTCTTTTAGGGGGTATTATGAATTTTCATTATGGCTTTCGGCATTTGGAGAGTTTTGCAAATAGGTCAATCTTTCTTTTCTTTACTGAATTCCTTTGAAAGGTTCCTTAGGTTTTCCATTACTTTTTTTTCTCCCCTTCATTCTGTTTCTCCCACTGTCAAATTCTTCCATTGTAGAATTGTCTCTGTCACCGTACTAATCTCAAAAGCCGAATTTAAGCCATATGATCAAAGGAGGATTTCAGTAAGTGCTTAGTTGATCTTTTTAGTGAGTTTTGTTAAAAGCCGAAGGGCTATCTAACCCCTCCTTGTCGTTAACTTTGTATTAACAAGGGTAAGGTTCAACAATCACAAGCGTGGTAGGTAAGGATCGTTAGCAAGAGGTAAGTTCACTCGTCCCGGTGGTGGTTTAGTAAATGGCCAAATGTATTATGGCTCATAGGGGTGACTTATGTGGAATATGGGTCACTTGATTTTGACGATATATGTTTGGGTGCAGATCTAGAGGATAATCGCAACTAGTAGCTAAGGAAGGGCTATTAGAACGTGTGGCACACGGTAAGGTTACGGTGAGGTTTCAATTTCTAATAAAGTGTATATTAAGTTATGATTAATCGTTAGGTGATGTCGATTGTAGGTTCGTGATTAAGGGGTTTGCAGCGTGCGTGGTTACCAGGTGTGTACAAACACTACACACACATACCGGCAACGCCGGAAAGCCGAAAGGCCAAAAGTGGCTAAATGAGCCCGGTAGGCCCTGAGGATAAGTTTGATGAAATGGATTAATTTGATTATATGAATTGGGTTAGGCATGCATGTTACTTGATCTGGTTTGTTTTGGGCCTAATAGGTCATGTGACTGAGATTTGGGCCTAGTGGGCCATAAAAATGTGATGTGGCCATTATGGGTTATATGAACGTGAAATGGGTTGATGGGCTTTATGGGGACATAGACTAGTATGCTAGGGTTTTATGGACTTTAGGCTTAATACTGAACAACTTTTAAACCGCATAAGACTTTCTAATAATTAAACATGTCCGTAAACAAGTTGCTGGGTTAGAGTGTGGCAACGGACATATGTATGGCTAGGATTGGATCTAGGGAGAGCTTGGTATTTAAGCGGTCCTACTCGCCCACCTCCTCCTCTCTAGAATCCTACCTTGTGCATAGTGTCTTTTCACTTTAACCATAAGGGCTTGTTAATGGGCCAAAGTTCATAACTAAAACCCGATAGGGACCAAAATACCCCTGATTTGTAAATTACCAGAATACCCTTGGTTTACAGAATTACCAAAATATCCCTGATTTACAAAATTTCCAAAGTACCTCTGTTTTGCAAAATTACCCAAATACCCCTGTAGAGTAGATTTACGAAAATACCCTTGGGTTATGAAATGACGAAAATACTCCTATGTGATGAGTATGAGTTTTGTGGATGTTACTCATGTGCATGTTGCATTCTTATAATATTCTGATTAGGATGCATATGGGTGGGAATTATGGTATGGAGGAAGATTTGAGGATCGCATGGTCGCTTGACGACCATGGATTCACCGGTGTCTTTAAGCCCATTATATGATTAGCAGCTTTGCTGCAACATTGAGTAGTGCCGCTGTGAGTGCTACCTTTGATGTGTAAAGGATGGGTGGGTCGATTTAGAAATCCCCACACGTGTGTAGGGTTGGAAGGGAAATGGCATGTAGCGGATGGATTTTTGGGGAGGGTTTTGCATTACCTTGTTTTGCATATGATATGATCTGATATGAGGTCATTGTGGGCTAAGGCCCAAGACCACCGATTTTGATAGGGCTCAGGCCAATGTGATAATTATATAATAAATTGAATGCCAAGGGTTGTACACACTGGGTTTCGAAACTCACACCCTTTTTATTAAATGTTTCAGGTGATCCACAGTAGACGGCTCGACGTGGGAGGGGGTTTGGAGATGGCCACACTAGAAGGTACTTAGGGATTTTGCTTATCGGTTTCAAAAGAAATGATTTTAATCATTTCACTTTCGTTGGTTGTAATAAAGCCTTGTACCCCGTTTTGACTTTAGATTTTGTGTTTTGTTATCATTGTGCAACTGTTTGCGTAATCATTAAACTTAAATAAATTTCTTAAGTTTAAACATGATTTTCGAGATAAATTTAACTTATGAGCTTTTACTTAAAAACATAGGCTTTTATCGTTACTTAACAAGTTTCAAGGATTTAGGCTTTTAGGCCTTAAATTTTAACTTAGCAAAATTGTTTGAGATTGTGCCTTTGATGTTACATTCCCAGATTCGGCCATAACGTCTGGGCCAAGCTTGGGGTGTTACATTTAGTGGTATCAGAGCCTAGTTGCAAAGCTCGGGCTGTGAAATAAGCCTTAGATTTTGGGTTTTTTAAAAAACAAGTAGATTAAAAAGTTTCTGCAGGATTCTTGAAGTGTGGTTCACCGAGCCCTCAACGTCGAGCCAAGTAAGTTTTTCTATGATTGCACTTGTTTAAAATTACGGAATTGTATAGATAATGGGCTACTTAAAAATAGGCTTTTAGAGATTAAAGCCCATAGGAAACTTAAGCATGTAGTGGATTCTCGACCGCGAAATAACTTTAAAAAAGATGTTACTTACATAAGACATGCGCTTTAAACAGTGAAATTACGAACTAATTACATAAGATTTTTAATTCAAAAATACGTAACGATGAGCACTAGAAGAGGTGCAAGAGGTCGCGGCAGAGGCCGTGGAAGTGTTAGGGCAGGGTCGTTCGAGTCAGGCCATATGCCCAACGTTGGAGTATGGGAGGCTCCGGCCTCACCAGTACCTGAAAAGGGTGCATATGAACTGGCTGCCGCTACAGAAGATGTCGTACCGTAGGCCATGTTAAGGATCTTAGAAAGGGTCGTTAGGCCCAATAATAATACGGGGAGTTGTGGGTCGATCATGGAGCGACTCCGAGCAAATGAGGCAAATATTTTTAAATGAGTAGCGGGGGTGGCCCTGAGTGTGGTGGAGTATTGGTTGGAAGCTACTGAAAGAATAATAGACGATCTAGATTGCACGGCTGAACAAAAGTTAAAAGGGGCGATACCCTTACTTAGGGAGGAAGCCTATCAGTGGTGGTTGACCGTAAAGGAGGGCAACCAGCCGAAGCAGATCACTTGGGAGTTCTTCAAATCAGCATTCCAGGGGAAATACATTGAAGCGGCCTATGTGGATGCCCGAAGGATAGAGTTTTTGAGTCTGACTCAGGGAGATAAGGCAGTAGCAGAGTACGAGGTTGAGTTTCTACGCCTTAGTCGATATGCCAAGGGGATAGTCGCAACGGAGTATGAAAGATGCGTACGGTTCGAGGATGGACTAAGGGATAACCTTAGGGTACTTATAGCTCCACAGAGGAAGTGGGATTTTGCGGTCTTGGTGGAGAAAGCAAAGATGGCGGAGGAAGTAAAGCACACGGAGCGCCTCCACAGAGAAAAGGAGAAGGGCAAGAATATACGGAACGTGGAAGCTCTGGGGACTGAACAGAGGCCTGCAAGGAGGGCCAGAGTGAATGGGCCGGTTAGAGCTGAGGGCCCTATTGCTGTTGCTAATAACGGGATACCACTTTGTGCTGAGTGTGGGAGAAGGCATCTGGGCGAATGTTGGAGAAGGATGGGAGCATGTTTGAGCTGTGGATCAATGAAACGTAGGATTAGAGAGTGCTCGAGAAGGCCAAATCAGGAGCGAGCCGATGACAGAGGTAATTTTCAGCCACAGAGGGTGGTCAACAACCACCAAGGGGCCGTGGACAAGCCAGGGGCGATAATGGTAATGAATGCGATCGTGGAGCACCAGGTGGAGGTACAGGTTATGCTGAGGTGAGGCAGCCAGCTTTGGTCTATGCAGCACGTCACCAAGGGGACAAAGACGCTCCAAATGCGAATAATGGTGCGTACCTTACCGTAGTATCTGAGTGTTTATTTTGGCTTTAGAATTAGAGTGCGCAGCGAAAGCATAGTGGTGAGACTTGGGTAGTATGATTGATAGTTAGTTGGAAATTTCGAGGACGAAACTTCTTTAAGGAAGGTAGAATTGTAGTGGCCCAAATTTGGGCCTAGTAAATTTGGGCCTATTGGGTTGTAACGCCCCAAAAATCTTGAAACTTTAAATTTCTGTGCACTGAGGTTGGTATGTATGAGTAGCACTTAGAATATTAATTTTCAGGTATTATCGGGATTATTTGAAGTCTTAGAGATAGGGAACACCATAGGGAAAAAATTATTTTTCTTGCTTTAACGGACCCTAGTCTCAAGCATTAGGCCTCTTAATCAGATTAAGAGAAAATAGGACACAAATGGGCTTGTGGTCCAGTGGCAAGTGGCGTCACTTGAGGAGCTATAAGGTGGCGTGTTGTCAGCTGAGGAGGTCCAAGGTTCGAGTATTTGGAGAGTTTTGCAAATAGGTCAATCTTTCTTTTCTTTACTGAATTCCTTTGAAAGGTTCCTTGGGTTTTCCATTACTTTTCTTCTCTCCCCCTCATTCTGTTTCACCCATTGCTGAATTCTTCCATTGCCAAATTGTCTCTGTCACCATACTAATCTCAAAAGCCAAATTTAAGCTGCAGGAACAAAGGAGGATTTCGGTAAGTGCTTAGTTGATCTTTTTAGTGAGTTTTGTTAAAAGCCGAAGGGCTATCTAACCCCTCTTTGTCGTTAACTTTGTATTAACAAGGGTAAGGTTCAACAATCACAAGTGTGGTAGGTATGGATCGTTAGCAAGAGGTAAGTGCACTCGTCCCGGTGGTGGTTTAGTAAATGGTCGAATGTATTATGGCTCATAGGGGTGACTTATGTGGAATATGGGTCACTTGATTTTGACGATATATGTTTGGGTGCAGATCTAGAGGATAATCGCAAATAGTAGCTAAGGAAGGGCTACTAGAACGTGTGGTACACGGTAAGGTTACGGTGAGGTTTCAGTTTCTGATAAAGTGTATATTAAGTTATGATTAATCGTTAGGTGATGTCGATTGTAGGTTCGTGATTAAGGGGTTTGCAACGTGCGTGGTTACCAGGTGTGTACAAACACTACACACACATACCGGCAACGCCGGAAAGCTGAAAGGCCAAAAGTGGCTAAATGGGCCCGGTGGGCCCTAAGGCCAAGTTTGATGAAATGGATTAATTTGATTATATGAATTGGGTTAGGCATGCATGTTACATGATCTGGTTTGTTTTGGGCCTAATAGGTCATGTGACTGAGATTTGGGCCTAGTGGGCTATAAAAATGTGATGTGGCCATTATGGGTTATATGAACGTGAAATGGGTTGATGGGCTTTATGGGGACATAGACTAGTATGCTAGGGTTTTATGGACTTTAGGCTTAATACTGAACAACTCTTAAACCGCATAAGACTTTCTAAAATTAAACATGTCCGTGAACAAGTTGTTGGGTTAGAGTGTGGCAACGGACATATGCATGTTTAGGATTGGATCTAGGGAGAGCTTGGTACTTATGCGGTCCTAGTGGCCCACCTCCTCATCTCTGGAATCCCACCTGGTGCATAGTGCCTGTTCACTTTAACCGTAAAGGCTTGTTAATGGGCCAAAGTTCATAACTAAAACTCGAGAGGGGCCAAAACACCCCTGATTTGTAAATTACCAGAATACCCTTGGTTTGCAGAATTACCAAAATATCCCTGATTTACAAAATTTCCAAAGTACCTCTGTTTTGCAAAATTACCCAAATACCCCTATAGAGTAGATTTACGGAAATACCCTTGGGTTGTGAAGTGACGAAAATAACCCTATATGATGAGTATGAGTTTTGTGGATGTTACTCATGTGCATGTTGCATTCATATGATGTTCTGATTAGGATGCATATGGGTGGGAATTATGGTACGGAGGAAGATTTGAGGATCACATAGTCGCTTGACGACCATGGATCCACTGGTGGCTTTAAGCCCATTACATGATTAGCAGCTTTGCTGCAACGTTGAGTAGTGCCACTGTAAGTGCTACCTTTGGTGTGTAGAGGATGGGTGGGTCGATTTAAAAATCCCCACAGGTGTGTAGGGTTGGAAGGGAAATGGTGTGTAGCGGATGGATATTTGGGGAGGGTTATGCATTACCTTGTTTTGCATATGATATGATATGATATGAGGTCATTGTGGGCCAAGGCCCAAGACCACCGATTTTGATAAGGCCCAGGCCAATGTGATAATTATATAATGAATTGAATGCCAAGGGTTGTACACACTGAGTTTCGAAACTCACACCCTTTTATTAAATGTTTCAGGTGATCCACAGTAAACGGCTCGACGTGGAAGGGGTTCGGAGATGGCCACACTACAAGATACTTAGGAATTTTGCTTATCGGTTTCAAAAGACATGATTTTAATCATTTCACTTTCGTTGGTTGTAATAAGGCCTTGTACCCCGTTTTGACTTTAGTTTTTATGTTTTGTTATCATTATGCAACTGTTTGCGTAATCATTAAACTTAAATAAATTTCTTAAGTTTAAACATTATTTTCAAGATAACTTTAACTTATGGACTTTTATTAAAAACATGGGCTTTTATCGTTACTTAACAAGTTTCAAGGATTTGGGCTTTTTGGCCTTAAATTTTAACTTAGCAAAATTGTTTGAGATTGTGCCTTTGATGTGACATTCCCGGATTCATCCATAACGTATGGGCCGGGTTTGGGGTGTTACAATAACTGCTCACGATAGTGAAGGGTTAGATGAACCAAAACTGAGGCAAGAAAATGTGGTAGAGGAAGGAAAGGCTGAGGTAAGCCATGATAAACCACAACTGGTAAGTATAGAGTACCAACCTCGTGTGCCATACCCCAATGCGATGAAGAAAGACCACACAGTTGACCAATTCGATAAATTTCTTAAACTTCTAAAGAAATTACATATTAACTTACCATTTCTTGAAGCTCTTTTGCAGATGCCCAATTTAAGGAAATTTTTAAAAAAGCTTTTGACAAACAAATGAAAGTTAGATGATACATCGCATGTGGAGCTAAATGCAATGTGCTCAACAATTTTACAAAATAAACTACCACGAAAGTTAAAAGATCCAGGGAGTTTTACAATTCCGTGCTTAATTGGTAGTTTATCTGTTAATATTGCTTTAGCTGATTTAGGGGCAAGCATCAATGTCATGCCTTATAAATTTTTAAACAGCTAGGTCTTAGGAAACCCAAACAAACTACGATGAGAACTCAATTAGCTGATAAAACTATTAGAATTCCTAGGGGTATAATTGAAGATGTACTAGTGAAAATTGACAAACTCATATTCCCAGTAGACTTTGTTGTTTTAGACATGGATGAGGACAGCAATGTTCCTTTCATTTTAGGAAGACCCCTTTTTAGCAATTGCTAAAACTAAAATTGATGTTGGTACAGGTGAACTCATACTTCGTGTAGGTGACGAAACGATCACTATTCAGGATCTTGACACAGCTAGGACATCGAGCAATAAATTTGAGAACGTAAATTGCATTAATGACCATTCGGTTCAACTCTCTTTTCAGGAAGCACCACGAAATTACACAACTGAGCCATATTGTAGACCTCGTGCCAACAAAGAAATAGCTTATGAGGAGCGAAGGCTTCAGATCGATGAACTAGACGAGTGGAAGACACATTTCAAGGAGAAACCAAGAAAACACGATGAACCAAAGTGACTCCATGAGCCAAACCAATTTAAGATCAGATATCAGGTATAAAATAGACCCTTGGAATGCCACTTCAGACCTTGATACAAACGAAAAGATCCCTTTCAAGGTACTTAATATCTTCCCATATGGAACAGTAGAGGTAATTAATCCTACACTCGGCACTTTTAAGGTAAACGCCACTCGACTCAAACTATATAGTGATCACAGAACTGATAGCAGGGGAAAGGAGTTTCAACTCCTCAAACCACCATGATTATACGAATGAGAGGTAAGTCTAGCTTAAGACTTTTAACTAGCGCTTCTCGGGAGGCAACCCGAGTACTAACCCCATTAATTTTCATATTTTTTTTAATTTTTAGCACCTAACTACAAACTAACAAAATAAATAAAACGCAGGTTTCCCTACCACACGGCCTTGCACACGGGTGTGGTCATGGTCGTGTGGACACCACGAGTAAGTACATCGGCGTGGACAACAATTTTCCCAAAACACGGGTTGCGATAAAATGCCACGGCCGTACAATACGATCGTTGCCGAAACTGAGAAATTTACACGGACATGCAACACGCCGTGCTTTTAAGCCATGGCCTACACTGATTAATCCACATGGGCGTGGAAAACTCTATACAGGCATAGGAGAAATGAACGAAACACCATACGGCCGTGTGACACGATCGTGTGACCTAACACGCCCATGGAACATGGGCGTGGGCAGCAACCAGGTTTCTAATTCTTATTTAAAACCACCGTTCTTTTCACTTTCTCCCCAAATTCTTCTTCTCCCAAACCCTAACCACTACACCTCTTTCTTTTTCTATTATCTTTTTCCTTTCATTTTCCTCTTCCCCTCTCTATCATTCTTTCTTTATATCACCATCACCATGTAGAAGAAGCGAAAGGACCCTAGCACAGTCTCCCCGTGCAAGACTGATCTACATAAGTTCATGCCGGCTGCTTCATCAACTCGACAGGACAAGGACCTTTGAGTCCATTTAGTTTTTCTTTTTCTTTTATTTTCATTTTTAAATTTTGTCCCTTTATCTTTCTTGTCTTTAATTTATATTATTATATTTTAATTTCTTTAATTTAGGTTCAAAGGGCTATTAAGGAAGGGCCACACCACCACCGGAGTATCCACCTCTCTACCCAACTTTACACCGTTTCTTTTCTTTGACTCCATCTAAAATTTAGGAAGCTTCACCTCTTTCCCTCTCTTATGCTTTTTTTCTTACTATATTGTCTTTTTTATTGTTATACATTGAGGACAATGTAAAGCTTAAGTGTGGGGAGGTGTCAACAGTACTCTCGTATTAGAAATCCCTGAAATATGCTTGGTATTAAGTAATTTTCTCATATTACTATTAGAATAAAACTTCCATTGATTTATGATTTTTATTGATACGTTTTGGATTAAGTCATAGATAATTGTGCAGTGATGGTTTAAACATTAAGACATTAGAGAATCAAGCATGATAAGTCTATTTTCAGAATTAAAATTTTATTAGGTTGTTTATCTAATCTTAAATATTACTTTGAAGTTTGAAATTTACAAGGTTGACATCAAAAACCACAATTTTTGTGAAATTTTGAGCCTTTTAGAGCATATATCTTTTCTTGCTCACTTTATTGATTATGAGTATGTCAACATTGATTTGTTATTCTAGAACTTGCTTCGATTATGCATGTCAAGACCACACTTTTGATTTGATATACTAAGGATGATAAAGGCACCTAGGATTTAACCCACTTATTCCACAAAAAGCCTACCTCCATAATTAACCCCTAGTGAATCCCTCTTTAGCCTAATAAACCATTTCTTGACTCACCCATTAATATTAACCCAAAAACCAAATTTTTATTTCCCCTAATCTTTTGACGTCCCTTTTTGTCGAGATTTGAATTGAGCAGTTGCCTAACTATGTTCTCTATTTTAGTTTTTAAAGTTCTTTCTTATCATTGTATGTTCTTAAAAAAAAGTTGAAGATTTATTCATTATTAGTGATTATGAGCTGAAACTGTTAATTCCATATCATTAGAAGAAGCTCGTGTTATTTAATGATAAGTTTTCAATAAATGTAATTATTCAGTATTATTTATTTTTCTAGTTAGGTGATTGGTAAATTCGATCTCGATTTTAACCCTCTAATTCAACCTGTATACACAACTTTAACCCAAGCCCCATTACAACCCTTTAAAGACCTTCTGATTTGTGTATCATCTCATTTTATAGTGGTGGAGATTTGATTTTCATGCAAGCCTATGGGATTAACTCTTCATGTTTGACTTTTGAGTGCTTAATTTGAACCTTAAACACCTTGAGTGATTTGAATGAATCTTTAGTAAGGATGTAATTCTTGTCGGTTTTGAATTAGAGCTAATTATTAGGTAAGGGGAAACACCTATATTTTCGTGCTATAAAAATTTATGACTTAGATTGTTTGAATCTTTATGATTCTTTTAGTTCAAATTATCAATGTATGAATTATCTATGAATTATGATGAAACATTATTGATAAGAATTATGAATTAAGGAAGTTAATTTTAATTGTGAGTTGAGGGGCTTAAGTGTGGGGATTTGATAAAGATAATTTACATATATTTTAACCTCATGCTTGGCTTAATTTTGGATCAGTTTCCATTGAATTTGATGAATTCGATGCTCCTAATCTCTTAATTTCATGTTTTATACTCAGGAGAGCTTAGGAAATTGAAAAGAACGAGAAACGGGCCAAAAGGGGACAAAATGGGCCTACACGGCCCGGACCACTGCACACGGGCGGACCATACTGTCGTGTGTGACAAACAGGATCGAACACGGCCTGGACTATTGACCACGGGCTTGTCATACGGGCATGTCACACGGGCATGTCCCTGCCAACCCTAGGATAAATTCTATTCGGAATAGGATACTTGTTGGCCAAGTAAGGCATCTCAAAGCCTATATAAACACCCTAGGGGGCAACCTAAAAGAGGAGGTTGACAGGACGTCGAATAGACGCCGAGTAGAAGGAGAAAATACTCCAACACAGCCGTCGGGAACAACTCAGGAGAAGGATCTCCATCAAGACTGAGGATTCCCCATCAAGTTCTTTAGAAGTTTTTGGGTTTTTCTTATGTTTTGTTGTTTTCCCTATTCTAATATGTTTCCCTCTTTTAGTATGAACTAAATCCTTTAAATACCTAAGGGGATGAAACCTAAGACGAATCTTATTATTATTTGATTTATGAGATAAATACTTGTGCTTATTCTTAATTGTGAGTTCTTATTCTTGTTTGATAATTCAGGTTATTGATTCAAGTCGAATGTGCTTATTCAGTGGAGCAAAAGTCCCTGTCTAAGAGTAGATCAACACAATTAAGCAGAGTTGATTGCAACCCTAGAAATAAGGCGACGAAAATATGCCGAATTAGGGTCAAACCTAATAAGGGAATCCATAGATTGAGTTAATGCGACAATAGGAGTTTTAATTAGAAAGAGATTTCAATTAATCAACCTAGAGTCAGTTGTTTTTAGTCTTGAAAGAGATATTAACATAAATCAGGGATTTCTACAGATTAAGTCAAGTGAATAAATCACATGAATCAAAAGTAATAAGTGAAGTCTAGGTGGATTCTTCCTTATGTATTGCCTATCTCATATGAAGTCGTCTAAAAGTATTTTCCCAATTTACTCTCTGTCACGTTCATAGTTAGTTAAATTAGTTAGTTAATTTTAGATTAAAAATAAATCCCCTTAATTATTAGGCTCGATAATAAAAAGATAGTTAATACTAGTACTCTTGTTCCTTGAGGATACGATATTCCGGACTCACCACAGCTATACTACTGTTCGATAGGTGCGCTTGCCTTTGTCGAAATAATAGCTAGTTTCAAGCTTCATCAAGAATGGAAGCCTCTGAGAAATGTGTCTGAAGTCCATAGTTTTCAGGGACTAGCGGGATATTATAGGCGGTTTGTGAAAGGCTTCTTGATGATTGGAACTCTGTTGACGAAGTTGCTACCAAAAGATGTTAAATTCGAGAGGTCAGAAAAGTGCCAACAGAATTTTGAACAGTTGAAAACGTTGTTGACAGAGGCACCAGTGTTAGTTCAACCTAAATCCGGCAAAGAATTCATAGTTTACAGTGATGTATCGTTGAATGGTTTGGGCTGTGTGCTGGTGTAAGAAGGCAAAGTTATCACTTATGCTTTGAGGCAGTTAAAGTCGCATTAAAAGAACTATCCGACGCACGACCTTGAATTAGCCGCGATTATGTTTGCATTGAAGATTTGGCGTCACTACCTATTTGGTGAGAAATTTCATATTTATAACGATCACAAGAGCTTGAAGTACTTGATGACTCAGAAAGAATTGAATATGCGATAGAGAAAATTGTTAGAATTGTTGAAAGTCTACGAGCTTGTGATAGATTATCATCCAAGCAAAGCTAATGTTGTTGCTGATGCCTTGAGTCGGAAGTCTTTATGTGCCTTGTGAGCTATGAATACTCAGATAGATCTATGTGATGAGGATTTAGTTTTGGCTAAGTTCAAAGAAGGCCGATGTTCGTACGTCAGATTTGTAATGCCCAGAAAAGTGATGTTGAAATGATAGCTAAATAAGCTCAATGTGATTTAAATTTTGATTCAGAATATCGAGTTGATAGTGATGATTGTTTGAGATTTAGAGATCGGATTTGTGTTCCGAAGAATTCAGAGTTGATTCAGTTGATTCTGAATGAAGCTCACAATAACCGTTTGACTGTTCACCCTGGGAGTATAAAAATGTATAATGATTTGAAACAGTTTTATTGGTGGCATGGTATGAAAAGAGACATCTCTGACTTTGTGTCGAAGTGTTTAGTTTGTCAGCAAGTTAAAGTTGAACATCAGGTTCCATCCGATTTGTTATAGCCGATTATGATTCATGAGTGGAAATGGGAGAGAATAATGATAGACTTTGTGTTGGAATTACCATTATCCCTAGGAAAGAAAGATGCAATCTGGGTAATAGTTGACAGATTGACGAAATCAGCTCATTTCGTTTCGATGAGAACAAATTATTCACTTGATAAATTAGTTGAATTGTATATTGCTGAGATTGTGAGATTGCACGGGGTGCCACTATCTATTGTATCTGATAGAGATCCGAGATTTACTTTGCGATTTTGGAAGAAATTGCAAGAGGCTTTAGGCACAAAATTGCATTTCAGCACTGCATTTCATCTACAAACGGATGGACAATCTGAGCGGATAATTCAAGTTCTTGAGTTCGAAAGTACTTGAGAAAAGCATTTGCCATTGATTGAATTCACATACAATAATAGTTTTCAATCTAGCATTAAAATGGCACCATATGAGGCTCTTTACAATCGAAAATATCGAACTCCATTGTATTGGACTGAGCTGAGAGAGAATAAGATCTACAGGGTTGATTTAATTAAAGAGACTGAACAGAAAGTAAAGGTGATTCGTGACAGTTTGGAAGCGGCCTCAGATTGTCAGAAGTCTTATGCAAACTTGAAACAAAAAGATATTGAAATCAAAGTTGGTGACAAAGTGTTTTTGAAATTGTCTCCGTGGAAGAAAATACTTCGATTTGGCCAGAAAGGCAAACTGGGTCTGAAGTTCATCAGGCCGTATGAGATCATCGAAAGAATTGGATCGGTTGCTTATAGATTGATGTTGCCACCTGAGTTAGAAAGGATTCATAATGTGTTTCATGTGTCGATGCTTCGACGGTACAGATCTGATCCGTCTCATGTGATTGCTCCTACTGAGGTTGAAATTCAATTAGATTTGTCGTATATTGAAGAACCAATTCGAATTTTGGCACAAGAGACCAAAGAGTTGAAAAGTAAAAGAATTTCCTTAGTGAAAGTGTTGTGGCACAAACACGGAGTAGAAAAGGCTACGTGGGAGCCTGAAAACACTATGAGAGAGCAATATCCACACTTATTCACTGGTAAGATTTTCGAGGACGAAAATCCCTAAGGGAAGAGAGTTGTAACAGCCTGGTTTAGACCCTAGTCAGAATAGTGGTTTCGAGACCACAAATCTGAGGTCAAAAAAATATTTTAATATTATTTTCTATGTTTACAGTATGTGATTGAGCATGTGTGAAAATTTTATCGTTTGTGTGTCGAATTATGAGAAAGGACTTAATCGCATAAAATGCAAAAGCTATGTGCTGATTGTTAAAGTGCTTAAATGTCAAGTCTTATTAAAGGAGAGGTCCTTATGTTGATATTACACCATTTGATAGTTAATGGATGATAATGGTATGGCAATTGGTGTTATTATTAATATTCATTAAAGTTAAAGTTGGTATTTAGCTAGTAAATGTTATAATAGATAAAACCAACATAAAAAATTATGTTACATTATCATCATCCTTTGCCGAAATTATCAAGAAAAAAGAAGAAGAAAAAGAAGAACAAGTTAGGGTTCGGCACATTTTTGGGTTGGATTAAGGTATGTTTTGACCCAGTTTTTTATAATTTCTACGTTTTTGTGATTATTGCTTAGTGTATTGTCAAACCCATGCTTTAATTTTAGAAATTGATGGTGATTTTGAGATATGCCATTGATGAATATGTGAGCTTTGTGTTGATAGTTGGTGGAATATGAAAGCTTAGTGTTGGGTTAACATAGTTTGTATTTGGATTTTTGGTGAAATTGAGTAATTTAGGCTAAATTATGAAAATGAGAAAATGGAGGACTAAAATGTGAAATAAATGAAATATGTGGGCTTGTATTAGCATGGGGAAAATTCGGGTAAGCTTATGTGAATAGAAATTTTGTGTATTTTGTGATTGGACTAAAGTGTCGAAATGTGAAAATCTGAGGGCAAATTTCTAAGATGTCCTAAATATGTGTGTTTGGACTAAATTGAATGAATTGGTGATTGAATGAGCTGAATTTGAATATGTATATACCAAGAAAGGAGAGATTCGGATCGAGATCGAGGCAAAGACAAAGTGCTCGATTGATCGACTAGTTTTGGTATTTCTACGTCCGAGGTAAGTTCGGATATAATACATGTTGTTGAAATATGTTTTAGCATTATGGAATGAATATATATATGTCTATGAGATTAGAAATGCTATGTGTGGAATTGAATTAGATGGCACTAAGTGTGCGTAATTGAAATTAAAACAGAGATGAATAGCACTGTGTGTATGAAGTTATGAAAGCTTCGGCTTATTGATTTGGCACTGTGTGTGCGATACCGAGATAAGCCGGTTAAAAGAATAAGCACTAAGTGTGCGATGATGAATATGTTTCGGCTACAAATTTGGCACTAAGTGTGCGATTAAGTTAAATGGATAACAAAGGTTGATCGAAATGTAATATTGAGCATTGAGTAGCTTGGAAGTTGAATAATTATGTGTTGGCTAAGGTATGTATTGAACCTTTGTGGTTGATGAGATTAAATATGAAACTATGAATGGTTGAATGAGTAGTTTAGCTATGGAAGATATGGTACGAATATTTGATAATTGATCTATGTGATGGATTTACTTGTTTAATGAGTTTGGTTTGTTAATTTGAATGTATTATGTTACGAACTTACTAAGCTTTTGAGCTTACTGTGTGATATGTTTCTCTGTTTTACAATGTCAGTAAAGCTAGCTCGAATTTGGTACTTTTGAAAGATGTGTATATATTTGGTATATGGCATGTATAGGCTAGTAGTTATGATATGTTTTTGATGTGTATTAGATTGCCATGTGATATGGCTTGAAAGTTGAATGATGTTAATGTGTATATGTTTGTGTTTTGTAAATGATGAATATGGTATGTTTCACGCTTAAATTATTGATGAAAGTTGTGGTCTAAATGTGAATGGTGGTAAGGTTTATATGATGTTTGGTCTATATGATTGGGATGTGAATTTTGGTACTTTGGTTGAACCAATGTGAGATGAAAATTGAGTATTATTATAGATGGTATAGTTGATGAAGAATTGGTGCATATATTGGTATGTTTTGATTGCCATTTGTGGTATAAATACATATGGTTTGGGGCTTGTAGGTGATTCAAGGTGTGGGAGGCAAGTTTGGCCTTGAAAATGACCTATAATTGCCCACACGGTTGAGCACACGGGCGTGTGGCTCGACCGTGTAGTTTAAGTTTACCAAGTGAAACAAGTCAGGCTCGACCACGGGCTGGACACATGGCCGTGTGACTAGCCGTGTGGTGCAAGTCAGTGTCGACCACGGGTGAGGCACACAGGCGTGTCTCAGGTCGTGTGGATAAGTCTATATGTATGCCCTGTTTTGACACGGCTTGGACGCAGGGGCTTGTCCAAGGCCGTGTGAGGCACACGGCCTACCCACACGGGCATGTGACCTCTGCAGTTTGGAAAAAAATCTTTAAATTTCTGAAAATTTTCGTAGGTGTTCGGTTTAGTCTCGACCTCTTTCTAACACGTGTTTGATGTCTCGTAGACCTCATTTAGGGACTATATGTTTATTTTTGAATATGTTTGATTAATGATTGAATTTGTGTTGTGAAATGGTTATGAAATGTTCCGATGGTTCGGTAATGCCTCTTAACCCTATTCTGGCGACGGTTACGGGTTAGGGGTGTTACACAACCCTTCAATGAATCGTTTACACATAGTAGTTTCTGTCAAAACACATTTTCGTACATACTTGCTCAATCTCACAAATTCTCGCTCGTATTTCATAACAGACATACGACCATGTTTCAGTTCAAGGAACTCTTTACATTTCTGATATATAAATCATTGACTGATATTTTTCTTCCGGAATTCAGTTTCGAAGAAATCCCAGGTGATTTGTTCTCTTGAAACCACATATATCAATGTTTTCCACCAATGATACATTGTATCTCTCAACAGTGAAACAACACACTTATGATATTCATCAGGAGTACATGATAATTCATCAAATACTCTAATGGTATTCTCAAGCCAGAATTCAGCTCGTCCGGCATCATCATCAACTATGGCCTGAACTCTTCGGCCCCATACTTACGAATCTTATCAACGGGAGGTTTACTCAATCAAACTGAGTCTATAACTTGTGGAGCTACGAGAACTTGCGGGGGTGGAGGTTGCTGAGCAGCCAGATTTATTCGAACGAACTCCGTGAACCACTCACTCATCATTTGGAGGAAGGCTTGCTTAGCCTCTTCCTCGTGGCTACTCGTAACAGGTCTAAAATTAGACGGTGCTATCCCTTGAGCGGGAGCAGGCACATTAATCTCAAAATCATCAACTACAGCTCGATCGGGATCCATTTTTTATACGAAAACACATTTTTAACTGTCCGGAATCATCACACTATCGTAGATATATATATATGGCATGTATAGCTAAACTCTCACACGCTACGTTAGTCCTAGAATAGACAAAACCATAACTATGATACCAATAAAATGTAACACCCCTAACCCGTATCCATCGCTGAACTAGGGTTACAAGGCATTACCGGTCGAATCATAACATTTAAACAATCATTTATCACACATCAGCATATCATAGTTAATCAATAACACAAAGTCCCTTTAGAAGGTCTACGAGACCTTAAATATGCTTTAAAGAAGGTTCGGGACTAAACTGATCTCATACGGAAACTTCTCAGAACTTAGAAAATTTTTCTTTTAAAACAGGGCACATGCCCGTGAGGCTAGGCCGTGTGCCTCACACGGCCATGCCTTAGACCATGTCTTACCCCGTGTGCAATACTGACTTGGGTCACACGGTCTATCACACGCCCGTGTGTCTGGCCCTTGTGCAACACTGACTTGAATCACATGGCCTGTCACACGCCAGTGTGTATGGCCCGTGTGCAAGTCTGACCTGCTTCAAATTGGGACATTGAAGGACACGGTCGACACACACGCCCGTGTACTCAACTGTGTGGGCAATTTTAGGCCATTTACAAGGCCAAATTGCCACCCATTTTGGGTCATTCCTACAAGCATCACTCTATACTCAATTCATGCCCAATTAATGGTCGAAACCCTACCAAAACATACACAATTCGTGCTACAATATCCTCATTCATTTCCATATACAATTCCAATTTAAAACATGTCCATTTCATGAACCAAATCCATACCAAAAGCATATGATTCACATCTCATTTCAAACCATTTCAAACATGCAATATTTTCACCATCTTATCTACCAAATCAAGTATGAAACATACTATTTTTATTTCACTAAAGCATACCATAATGGCCATTCACACAAGACCATATATACACATCACACACACCATTTTCACATGGCAAAACATATACCAAAATCAATCCAAAGTCTCATCCATTATCAAGCCATATCACATGACAAGATTTATACATCTCAAAACATTCCACAACCTCACTAGCCTATACATGCCATATACCATAAATATCACTTTCAAAAGGTACCAAAATAGATGTACGATAGTGTGATTGAGTCGTTGACGATTCTTGGATCTGAGCTAGCTTTAAATACCACTGTAAAATAGAGAAAGACTTCACACGGTAAGCTTTAAAGCTTACTAAGTTCGTAATATAACACAATTAACCCAACAATTCAAATTCAATATGCAAAATTAACTACCACTTAGTTTAATTCACATTACTACTCAATCTCATCCATGGCTATTACTCACTTTCATACCATATCTATAGGTTCATATACAAGCATTTATAATGCTACTCAATCCAACTCTTTTCATCATTCATTCTCATAATCTTCCATCTATCTCATACACAATATCATCAACCACATAGGTTCTGTACATACCTATACCATCAAGTATTTATCTATCACATTTACCAATTCAATGCTCAATGCCATAATTCATTCGATCCTCTTTAAACGTTCGATGAATCCGCACACTTAGTGCCAATTAATTAGCCAAAGCTATAATAATATCGCACAATTAGTGCCAACACATTAAACCGAATTTGTCTCGATATCACACACGTAGTGCCAAATAATACAGCCGATGCTTTCTTTATCTCGCACACTTAGTGTCATTCATCACTGTATCGATTCTATTTATGCGCACTTAGGGCCACGTATCTTCGAACTCACATTTCACATTACCAAACTCCACAATCACATTTCCATTCATTTCATCACATATGAGCATTGTTTAAACAATATGTATTATACACGAACTTACCTCGGACGTAGAAACAACGATACTAGTCGATCAATCGAGCACTTTGTTATTGCCTCGATCTAAGCCCGAATTTCTCTTTTCTTGATCTATATTATATAAAATTCAACTCACTTAATCTTATCTTTACTCAATTCAGTTCACAAACACACAATTAAGGCATTTTTCACTTTAGCCCTTATAATTTCACACTTTAGCATTTTAGTCCTTATTTCACAAATTCATCAAATTCACAAAATCCAATTTAATCCATGCTTAGCCGAATTACCATAGTGCCCCTAGCAGCCCATATTTCATATTTATTTAACATTTCAACACAAAGTTTTCACATTTCTCAATTAAATCCCAAAAATGCATTTTTACTCAAAATTACATTCAAAAAATATGTATATCGATCATCAAACACTTAGATTTCATCATCAAACATCACAAAGCTCACAAAATCAACAATGGATAACTCAAAATCATCATCAATTTCATGAATTAGAACATGGGCTAGCTAGTACTTAAAGCAACGATCACAAAAATGTAGAAATCATTAAAAACCGAGTTAAAAACATACATTAATCAGGAACAACAATGGCCGAACCCTAAAACCACATTTTCCTCTTCTTTTTCTCTTAATATTCAGTTATAAGGATGATGATAACACATAGTTTTGGTTTTGGTTTTATTTAATATACCTTAATAACCAATTTGCAAATTTAACCTTATTATTAAACCATTTAAACACCTTAATAAATGTCCATTTATGACCATTCCCACGATCAGTGGTCTAATAACAACATAAAGACCTCTCATTTAATAAGACATAACATTTAAGCACTTTTATCTACTAGCACACAGCTTTTGGCATTTTACGCAATTAGGTCCTTTTTCACAAATCGACACACAAATAATAAAATTTTCACACAGAACTTTCACACATACTTTATCACATGCCATAAACGTCAAAAATAATATTAAATTCTTTCTCTGACCTCAAATTTGTGGTCCCAAAACCACTGTTCCGACTAAGGTCTAAACCGGGCTGTTACATGTACCATCTCGTATCAATCTCATACTCAACCACATCTTTCATTTACCCGTTGAACCATTTGGAATGCTATCGGATACATGGGAAACTCGCACACCCGAAGTGCCACATATATAGCTGAAGTTATCTCAATCACATATCACATATATGGTCACTCTCAAGCTATCAACGGGCTTGCTCACACAAGCTGTGGGTCAAGACGTAGCTACATAGTGCTGCTTACACAAGCTGTCAAGCAACCACAACACATGCCTGTATACTCAGCCACTAGTAGGACATACAGGACCAGCACCCGGATCACATAATCACAATAAGCCCTAATGACATGTCACTAGTATCCAAATCTATTCCTAAGGTTCAACCAGGATTTCACACTTCCCAAATCGTCGTCGAATCATTTTCAAACATGTCTGTAATCTCTTATTCACAGTTTATGCAATATCAAAGCATTAAAAACATAATTATAATAATGTTTATTACATACGAACTTACCTCAAATGTAAAAACAGCTTAATTGATCGATTAGTCGATAACTTTATTTTTCCCTCATTCTAGATTCAAGTTTCACTTTTCTTGATCTATAAGTAATCAAAAATAACTTATTTAATTATCTTTCTATTCAATTTAGTCCAAAATTCACATTAAAGCACTTTTACACATTTGCCCCTAATGTTCCAAAACTTTTACAATTTAGTCGTTATTTCATAAAATAAAAAATTCATGAAATTAAATACTAACTCATGCTAGCCGAATTATGAATAGGCCCCTAGCTGCCCATATTTTCCATTTATTTTCATTTTAACCATTAAGTTTCCACATTTCACAATTTAATCCCTAATTAGCATTTTTACTAAAAATCACTTAACAAAACTTGTATAATTCACAAAACATTCATAATCTATCAAGAAACTTCAAAACTCATACATATTCATCAATGGAAACATCCTAAACCTTTAACAATTTTGCAAATTAGTCCCTGGGCTAGCTAGACCTAGTTGCAACGATCTCAAAAACATAGAAATCATTAAAAACCGAACAAAAATGGACTTACAATTAAGCTTGCATGTGGTCAAACCTAAAACACTTTCATGGATTCTTATTTCTTTATATTTTTTATGGTAATGAAGAAAAGATGATGATACATTATGTTTTTCTATTATTTTACTTAAGTTATTTACAAAGTACTATATTAACCTTAATGTATAACATTTAAAATTCACATAACCATGTCCATCTTTGTCCACTTACTTTAGAAATGGTCTAATTACCACTTAAGGACCTTTACTTAAATATTTTATAGCTATTTGACACCTTTAGCTATTAGAACACTACTTTTGCACTTTACGCGATGTAGTCTTTTTTATCAAATTAACCATTCAAGCGATAAAATTTCTTAATGAAATTTTCACACAAATACACTATCATACTGTAAACATTAAAATAATAATAAAATAATTATTTTGACTTCAAATTTGTGGTCTCGAAACCACTATTCTGATTTGACTAAAAGCGGGTTGTTACAACTAATCTAGCCACATTACAACCTATTTAAAAGACTTATTGATTCAGATTTTTGTCCTGGCTACATAGTGGAGAGAAATTGCTAAGTTCAACATATGAAGGCATAAACTAAACTTAGTGATTGTAGTTTAGACTTAAATGAGGGAATAAAAATTTGGTAAGAATTTTTCATATCTTTATTAAGAGAGAATTTATTCTATTCTTACTATCATTGTAACATGCTGAAAATGGGCCTATGCATTTTTTATTTAAGTATACGAAATGGCATGTCTTGTGTGTTATGAATGTATTATGAACATTTTTGGAAACTTGGAAATGATTTAGAAATGTTAAGTTTCAAAAGAGGAAAGTGAACATTTCTGGAAACTTGGAAATGTAAGAAATGTTAAGTTCAAAAGAGGAAAGTGAACATTTCTGGAAACTTGGAAATGTAAGAAATGTTAGGTTTAAAGGAGGCAAACGAACATTTTTGGAAACTTGGAAATGTAAGGAAATGTAAGGAAACGTTTTAGGAAAAGTTAAGTTCTGAGGTTAAGAGAGGGAAGTTGTAACATCCCCAAACCCGGCCCATTCACTACCACCGAATCTGGTTATGTTATGGGAAAAACTTATTGAAGAAAACAGATTGCCATTTAACTTTTTGTCTAAACTCCTTTAGAGTAGTTTTACTTGCAGAAATCTTGGGCATGTTTGTTTGCAAACCGTTAGGTTACTTTGAAATCTCGGGGTTTCGTCTTTAAAACTCTTAGTTGTCAATTTCCTTAGGTTGGAAAACGTTTAAAACATCAGACTCAAGTGGTTTAAGCTTAGTTCATAAAAGTAACATTATTCCCAAATCTCTTTAGACATAAATTACCAAAAGAAAACCAAATAACTTAAGAGGCTCTTATTACAACATAATGATTCCAAGTACTTGGTAATAAAGTGCATAAAGAAAATATTAAAACGTCCTTTGCATGGGCCACCTTGTATCCACTCCAACCCGGTCCGATCATCCTTTCACCTGCGATGTTGGATAAGAGATTGGGTGAGTCACAATGACTCAGTGTGTAAGTTAACCACTGAAATCCACCCACATGCTAGCCACATAATATCCCATCTATCAAATGCAACAAGTAAAGTATATTCATTTTAACAATTACCACAATCTGGGCTTGGCCCACATTCAAATCATACTCAAATACTGGGCTAGGCCCATTCCTCAATAAACCACATATCAACTGGGCTTGGCCCATTTCCATGTATGTTCCCAAAACATACCTATCCACATGTCATATTGGGCTTGGCCCATTTCCATATTATTCCATAAACAAAATAATGCAACATGAAACCCAACCCAAACCTAGGGTCCATCCGCTACACACCCCCTGATCCAGCCTACCACACACCAGGGGACTATCGAGTCACCCTCTCCTTTTCCCTCCAAAAAGGCAACCAATGCCATCCACGATGTAGCATATAGCTAACATCAAACCACGATGGAGCACACAGCAATCCATCAAGCCACGATATGGCATAAAGCCGATATCAATTAAGGTAACCACGCGAACTAAATCGCAAAGATCCACAACGCGACCTCAGTCAGCGCCAATCCACGATGTAGCACAAAGCTGACATCAACCACGTACTCGAAGTACACCCGTACCTTCTTTTCAAAAAAAACCCACCCATGCACATGTAACGTGATATAATGACAAGGTGATGCATGAGCATGTCATTCACACAAATATAGGCATACAATCATATTTAAATCAGTGATCACATAGTAACAAGTTTGCCACTAACCTGGTCATCGTCATACCCCTTAAGGGTACCATTTTCACATTTAACTGCACTTGTTAGCAAACATATACAATAGGCAAATATCACGCAAATCCCGGAAACAATGGCTAACTACACACCTTAAAACCCGGAGCTCTAAACCCTCGATCCCGACGCTATCGACTAGCGAGACTACCGCTATCTGCCTATAGCTATCTCCTGCCGCTGGCCCACACCCCGGTGGCCAATCCCGAACTGCTGAAACCGCTCTTTTCTTGAACTTCGGAATAGGGACCTTCCCTTGCCCACTCTGACTGGTTGTGGCCTCCATCAAAAAGCTTAATCAGGTAAACAGGTTAACCCCCAAAACACCACTTAAGCATTTAATCTAAATAAATACCTCTTACCAACTCAACTTGAATCCCGAACGCTACTCTATGCCACTGCAACTACTGACTAAACGACCTTGCTAACCACTCCCTATTGCTCCAGCTAGAAACGACCACCACCAAGGAAGTAAGGTTCGGCTCAGGGACTTGTAACCAAAGTGAAGAGAATGGATGATTCGGCAAGGCTCTAACATAGTGTTTGGGATATTCAGCAATGGTAGTTTTCTATGGATGGTTACGGTTTAAGCAAGGTTTAAAAAGAAAAAGGTGAGAAGGGAGAGGGATATAGGTTCATAAAAGGTTAAGCCCTCTGCTACTTTCGGCTACAAAGAAATGGCATGAAAAAGGGGTTTGCTTGGACTAACTTTCGGCAATGGACAAGGGAAAATAAATACAAACGAAGGAAAGAACTTTTTGGCAAGGGAGAGAAACAAATGATGAATGAAACAAGCACCTCCCTCCCCCCTATTTATAATATTCGGCCAAGCCCCAAGCTCCCCAAAAAAAATCCTAAAATCTCTCCTAAAACACCTCCCTTCCATCCATTTTAAAAGTTTGAATGAGTCAAACTTTTACCTAGCCAAATTTAAAAAAAAGATGACCAAGTCTTCTCCACCTTTCAAGCATCCAAAAACCGCCCAGCTTCTATCCTCCTTGACGCAAAAACAAGGCCCCAAATGCTACCCTTGCGAATCGAACCTGAGCCCCTTCCCCCTGCAAATGGCGTCACTTCTCCATGCTCTAAGTGGCGCCTCCTTGCCACTCTGCCAAGCCACTCTTTATGCCAAAACTCCACCAAAAATTCTCTTAAGACCCCCTCTATCCAAGTTCTCCTTTTTAGCCCCTAAAACTAAAAATTTTCCAAAGCGTTCTACCATCACCTAGGGTTCTCAGGACCCCTAAAACTTACCCAAACACACACTGAAGTGTGCCAACACCCGAGCTAAGCACCAGAAATCCAACCCCTAAAACCAGGGTGTTACAATTCTACCCTCTTTAAAATAATTTCGTCCCCGAAATTACTTGTCTAAACTAACAGTCCAATTCCTCCCGCTACGCTATGGCTGCGCACTCTGATCTTAAAGAGCTAACATACTTCCCAATCATAGCCTCTAAGTTCGCACTCAAAATTCAAAGCAACTCAGAAAAGAGCTATTCCCACAAGCAAGCAAAGCAATTAAAGCATGCACCAAAGCAGAGGAGCTTACCCGATATCACCTCCTTGGTTGATTCTGACTGGAACCATTCCCTCCATGGCTTGAACCATGACCCCTCGTTGATCGAGGACAGTTCTTAACCAGATGTGCCTTAGATCCGCACCGAAAGCATGTTTTACTATTCCCCCAACACTTTCCTGTGTGAGGTCTTCCACATCGAGCACAGAGACAATTCCGATTCTCAGCAACTGGCACGGGTGTATGTACCGTATTCCCAACTCTTGGTCTTTTCTGAGCATCTCCAAACGATGCTGACCATCCAACACTTCTCTTATTCTCGTTCCTATTCTTTCCTCGGTTTTCCCTTACCGTCCTCTTAACTTCTTCGGCTATTCGAGCTTTCTCCACTAGCACCGCGAAGTCTCTTTCCCTCTGCGGAGCGATCAGCACTCGAAGTTCATCTCGCAATCCGTCTTCAAACCGGACGCACCTCTCATAGTCAGTGGCCACAATTCCCTTAGCATACTGACTTAGCCGTACAAACTCTGTTTCGTATTCCGCTATCGACTTATTTCCTTGCACCAGATTTAGAAACGCCTTCCTTTGCGCATCTAAGTAGCTTGCTCCAACGTATTTTCCTTCAAACTTTTCCTTAAAGTAATCCCAATCCAATCGATCTGCCGGTACACCTTGTTTGACAGTGAGCCACCATCGATAAGCCTCATCCCGTAGTAGCGAAACAGCACCTTTCAACTTTTCCTCTAGGGCACAATCCAAGTCGTCCATAATTCTCTCGACTCCTTCTAGCCAATACTCCGCTGCGTTCGGAGCCGTTCCCGACACTCCTCTAAAAACTTCAGCCCCGTTCGACCTAAGTCTCTCGGACACTGACTTCCGAGCTCCATTTCCCCTATTAGCTCTTGCCACTTGCTGAAGCACGCGTAACATAGCCTGCGACACTGCGTCCTCTTCACTTATCGGATCTTGTTCCTCTACATCCACTGCTGGCGGCACTTCGCTTTCTGACCCATAGCCAGACCCTACTGGTTCCGAAGCTGTCATTCTACCTCTACCGCGTCCCCTAGAACTCATCTCTAGCGCTTCGATTTAATCTGTTTAGAAAGTTTTATGGATTAGAAATTATTGTTTCACTATTTTATCCACGAGCAATTTTATGCAATGAAGGTTCCGAGAGTAGTTCTTTCGAGCAATCAAGTTTCCTTTTCTTACCCAGGGGTAATTTCGTCATTTTTCCTAAAGAGATATTTCGGTAATAACTCAGGGTCAATTTTGAAAATAGTTTTTCCAACTTAGAGATTTTTCAAAATTTACAAATCTCAAGAGTCATCTTGAAAATTTTGTTTCTCAAACGAAGTGTGTTGCAAAAATTTCAGAAAGTAGGGTCATTTTCGTAATTTTGGAAATCATGGGCATTTTCGTAAATTCTCAAAATCGAGATATCACCACATTTTACAAAATAGAATTTTCTGATATTTAGTAAAGTAGGAATATTTCAGTAGAAGTTGAGAGAAATTTGAAAATTTAGAAACCAAGGGCATTTCGGTAATTTTGTCAACCAGGGGTATTTTCGTAAATTTCCACAAGTCAGAGTATCCTAATATTTTGAAAACTCGGATTTTAGTATTTTGCAAGGTAAAGAGCATTTTATCAAAATTTGAGGGTAGTACAGTAATTTTGCAATACAGGGGCATTTTGGTAATTTTGCCACTAAGGGCATTTTGGTAATTTTGTAAATCGAAAGAAAAACGTCCTTCAAAATCAGATTTAAGGTTTCACAAACCAGAGGGGTAAATTTGAAAATTTAAAAACAGGGAATTTAGGAAACAGCAAGGCTAATTCCCTTTCGGGTTTTAATAATTAGTTCAGCCTGTGAACAAATCCTCTTGGTTAAGGTGAACCGTAGCTACGCACCAGGTAGGATTCGAGTAAAGAGGAGGTGAGTCGCTAGGACTGCTTAAATACCAAGCTCTTACTGAATGCCACTCCTAGACATGCGTACAGTGGTTACCACACCTTAACTCGGCGACTTACTTCACAGGTTTGTTTAAGAGCTTTAAGTTTTATGCAAGTGTTTGAGTAGACTAATCCTAGGGTCCAATAGCCTTAATATTCTAAACTACGAGCCCAACTAAGCCCATAACAGTTCATAATAACAAATCACTTCCAAAGTTCGAAGTACTTACCTGGTGGACTTCGGGTCGGAGGTACAGGTGCCATGCCAGTATAACCTGAAAACTTTTTATAAAAGCCCATTTTTTTCAAAAAGTCCATTTTGAAAACTGTTTCGGGCCCAAAAACCCTCAAAGCCGAGTTTTAAACTTGGCTCTGATACCAAACTGTAACATCCCCAAACCCGGCCCATTCACTACGACCGAATCTGGTTATGTTATGGGAAAAACTTATTGAAGAAAACAGGTTGCCATTTAACTTTTTGTCTAAACTCCTTTAGAGTAGTTTTACTTGCAGAAATCTTGGGCATGTTTGTTTGCAAACCGTTAGGTTACTTTGAAATCTCGGGGTTTCGTCTTTAAAACTCTTAGTTTTCAATTTCCTTAGGTTTGAAAACGTTTAAAACATCAGACTCAAGTGGTTTAAGCTTAGTTCATAAAAGTAACATTATTCCCAAATCTCTTTAGACATAAATTACCAAAAGAAAACCAAATAACTTAAGAGGCTCTTATTACAACATAATGATTCCAAGTACTTGGTAATAAAGTGCATAAAGAAAATATTAAAACGTCCTTTGCATGGGCCACCTTGTATCCACTCCAACCCGGTCCGATCATCCTTTCACCTGCGATGTTGGATAAGAGATTGGGTGAGTCACAATGACTCAGTGTGTAAGTTAACCACTGAAATCCACCCACATGCTAGCCACATAATATCCCATCTATCAAATGCAGCAAGTAATGTATATTCATTTTAACAATTACCACAATCTGGGCTTGGCCCACATTCAAATCATACTCAAATACTGGGCTAGGCCCATTCCTCAATAAACCACATATCAACTGGGCTTGGCCCATTTCCATGTATGTTCCCAAAACATACCTATCCACATGTCATATTGGGCTTGGCCCATTTCCATATTACTCCATAAACAAAATAATGCAACATGAAACCCAACCCAAACCTAGGGTCCATCCGCTACACACCCCCTGATCCAGCCTACCACACACCAGGGGACTATCGAGTCACCCTCTCCTTTTCCCTCCAAAAAGGCAACCAATGCCATCCACGATGTAGCATATAGCTAACATCAAACCACGATGGAGCACACAGCAATCCATCAAGCCACGATATGGCATAAAGCCGATATCAATTAAGGTAACCACGCGAACTAAATCGCAAAGATCCACAACGCGACCTCAGTCAGCGCCAATCCACGATGTAGCACAAAGCTGACATCAACCACGTACTCGAAGTACACCCGTACCTTCTTTTCAAAAAAAACCCACCCATGCACATGTAACGTGATATAATGACAAGGTGATGCATGAGCATGTCATTCACACAAATATAGGCATACAATCATATTTAAATCAGTGATCACATAGTAACAAGTTTGCCACTAACCTGGTCATCGTCATACCCCTTAAGGGTACCATTTTCACATTTAACTGCACTTGTTAGCAAACATATACAATAGGCAAATATCACGCAAATCTCGGAAACAATGGCTAACTACACACCTTAAAACCCGGAGCTCTAAACCCTCGATCCCGACGCTATCGACTAGCGAGACTACCGCTATCTGCCTATAGCTATCTCCTGCCGCTGGCCCACACCCCGGTGGCCAATCCCGAACTGCTGAAACCGCTCTTTTCTTGAACTTCGGAATAGGGACCTTCCCTTGCCCACTCTGACTGGTTGTGGCCTCCATCAAAAAGCTTAATCAGGTAAACAGGTTAACCCCCAAAACACCACTTAAGCATTTAATCTAAATAAATACCTCTTACCAACTCAACTTGAATCCCGAACGCTACTCTATGCCACTGCAACTGCTGACTAAACGACCTTGCTAACCACTCCCTATTGCTCCAGCTAGAAACGACCACCACCAAGGAAGTAAGGTTCGGCTCAGGGACTTGTAACCAAAGTGAAGAGAATGGATGATTCGGCAAGGCTCTAAGATAGTGTTTGGGATATTCAGCAATGGTAGTTTTCTATGGATGGTTACGGTTTAAGCAAGGTTTAAAAAGAAAAAGGTGAGAAGGGAGAGGGATATAGGTTCATAAAAGGTTAAGCCCTCTGCTACTTTCGGCTACAAAGAAATGGCATGAAAAAGGGGTTTGCTTGGACTAACTTTCGGCAATGGACAAGGGAAAATAAATACAAACGAAGGAAAGAACTTTTTGGCAAGGGAGAGAAGCAAATGATGAATGAAACAAGCACCTCCCTCCCCCCTATTTATAATATTCGGCCAAGCCCCAAGCTCCCCAAAAAAAATCCTAAAATCTCTCCTAAAACACCTCCCTTCCATCCATTTTAAAAGTTTGAATGAGTTAAACTTTTACCTAGCCAAATTTAAAAAAAGATGACCAAGTCTTCTCCACCTTTCAAGCATCCAAAAACCGCCCAGCTTCTATCCTCCTTGACGCAAAAACAAGGCCCCAAATGCTACCCTTGCGAATCGAACCTGAGCCCCTTCCCCCTGCAAATGGCGTCACTTCTCCATGCTCTAAGTGGCGCCTCCTTGCCACTCTGCCAAGCCACTCTTTATGCCAAAACTCCACCAAAAATTATCTTAAGACCCCCTCTATCCAAGTTCTCCTTTTTAGCCCCTAAAACTAAAAATTTTCCAAAGCATTCTACCATCACCTAGGGTTCTTAGGACCCCTAAAACTTACCCAAACACACACTGAAGTGTGCCAACACCCGAGCTAAGCACCAGAAATCCAACCCCTAAAACCAGGGTGTTACAGAAGTAAAGCAAGGTGGCCTTAAGAAAATTTATGGGTGAAATATGACATACAAATGGGCTTGGAAAAGTGGCTTGGAGGTGCCACTTAGGGCCTCTGGAGTTGACGCCACAAGCAGGTGCAATTGGGCCTGGGTTTGAGTCACTTGGGGAACAAATAAAAGAATTTTATTTTGGTGCCAGGAACAAGAGAAGTGGACGGCATTAAGGCTCTATAGGGAGGTGTTTTATTGTTGTTAAAATTCAGCAAATAGATGGATAAATGATGGATTTTTATTGATATTTTTATTAAGAGATAAGAGATAATTATTGGATTAAGCTTTAGGTGATAATTAAAGTGATAAAGCTATCAAAATAGAAGAGTGGTGGCCAAGTAAGGGATTCTAAGCTAGTAAATTCGGCTATAAAAGGAAAAGAGAGGCCATTCAGCATTATTTTCTCTTCCTTGATAACCTCTGCCGAATTTCCCTTCTCCTTAATTCACCATTGTCGAATTCTCTTAAGCAACTATTCTTTTCTTCTTCATTCTTCTCCTCTCAATATTCCAAAAGCCGAAACTTGTGTGACTATTCTCTAGGCCTTAAGCTGAATCTTTGAGGACTCAAGAAAAGGGGGCTGTCGGTTACAAAGATTAAGGGTAAGGTCAGTAGTTATCGATTTCCATTCTTTTTCTTCTAAGATTAAAGCCGAAACTAGGAAATCTAACCCCATTATTGTGTTAGTCGAAACTTGGAAAGAAGGCTCTTTGGGATTTCTGCCATTGTCGACAACTTCATAAGAGAAGTCAACTATTTCGGGATTTAAGAATCTAAGGTAAGTCATATTTAACATTCGGCTAAGGGTTATTTGTTGTGAATAAATGTTAGAAATTGATCTAACATGAAGTTATAGGGATTTCGACAGACATCTAAGGCAAGGAATACTTTCGGGATTTATTAAGTGTCGACTACAAGGAAGGAGAAGTTCTTTTTTCGAAGGTACACCATAGGCCGCGTGTTCCCTAGTTATTCGGTGAGTTTCGGGATTTAAAATCCACAAGGTAAGTGTCTATAGCATTCGGCCAAGGCTTATTTTGATATCTAGATCTATTTCATAATTGTTTAAAAAGCCGAAACTAACCTGTGATGTGATTTAATGTTTGGCCGAATACAAGAAGGAATACAACAAAGTTTCGAGACTTGATTCTTAAGTCAATCGGCAACAAGGTAAGTTTTAGTGTACTAATCCTACTAGGATTTGGATTTATGGCCGAATGGCTCTTTACTAAGTATTAAATTATTGATTAAATGTAGAGATCTAAGATCTAAGGCATTAGATCAAGCTTTTCGGGATTTGGATTGGAAACCTTAAGCGAATCAGGTGTGTACCTTACACTATTTCTTGATATATTTATGGCAATAATTAATATGTATGTGACTATAAGAATGTGTAAGAATATGGCTAAGGTACCATGTAATGGTAGAAAAGTACTCAGGTACGTTTCCTACTCCTACTAGGAATATGAAATTATGTTATATATGTAACATGTGAAAAGTGATAAGAATGTGAAATTATGTAATATGCATGATATGAATGATATGGGGCATTCGGGTTATATGAAAGGGGAAGTGAATGTGGTGACCTAAGACCACGATATCTGAATGTGGTGACCTAAGACCACGATATCTGAATGTGGTGACCTAAGACCACGAATTTTATAAGGGCGATGAGCACGTCGACTGCAGCGACTGCCTTCGATGGTGTGTAGCGGATGGAGGGTTGACTTATTAGTCCCCACAGTGTGCAGGTTGGTACAGGTGATGTGTAGCGGATGGCATCTAGGCTTGGGTTCGAGTTTGCATCATTACTTTATATCTGTTATATGAATAAGTATGTGATATGACATTGTATGCCTGAATTGTTAAGTTATAGTGTTGGTTACACATTGAGTCTGTTTGACTCACCCCGTTGGGGAATATTTTCTTCCAGGTGATGATCAGTAATGGACCGGGTCGGCAGGAGCACAAAGGTGGCCATGCACAGCAAGGAAAATTTTATTATTTGGACTTTTATTCTATTTAAGCACTTTAATTTTTTTTGGGAATTATTTGATGTAATAAGGCCATAGTTGAACTACTTTATTTTTCTTTTATTTATTTTGTTACAAATTTTTAATGGTTATAAGATTAAGTAAATTTATTTAAAATAAACTCTAAATGTTTTATCACCTAACATAAAAGGATTTCGACATAAGATAAATCTTGTTCTCAACTTGAGCCCAACCCAAAACAATCTTTCTTTCAAAAGACACAATTTTACAAAGTAACAAAAGAATTTTGAATTGGTTTACATCGAGGAACATACCAGATCTGGTCGAGGCTTGTGGGCCGGGTTTGGGGTGTTTCAATCATGATAATAATTGAGAATAATTCGAATAATATATATATTTGAGTTGCGTAATATCAAAATTCTTGTTCTTGAGCATAATTACACTAAACTCATAATTATGGGGAGAAATGATTTCTGAAGAAAATTCTCAAAGGTGATTTCAAGTAATTTCTTTTACAATTTGTGCATTACTTGAGATGGTCAATGAATTAAGTTTGGAGGTATGGAAACACAAAAATATATAGATATTTTTAGCTTCTTTTTAGCTTTAATTCATGCAGTTTAGTAGTAATTTTTGTCGGAATTCATTTTTTAATCATAAAATAATTAAATTTAACTCAAATTATGAACATACTGAATTTTAATTATTTTTATAATAAATTAACACAAATTTTATTTATTTTTGACAGTTTTGCACAAATGGTGAAATTTGGCTCAGCAGACACCTTGGGAAGCTTGAACTGTTGAGGCAATTTTTGTACCAAGCGACCCAAGAGCATGGCTAATTATTTTTTTCCAGCCAAGGGTTGGTCTAATAAATTAGACATATTTTATAATTAATTTTAATCCAACACAAATTGGGTTAATATTAGTTACAAGCCTGATGAAGAGAAAGGGGCCCAGTTCTGGTAAGTAAAGAGGATTGATCCACCAAGAAAATAGCATCCCAAACCGTCCACATTAGTTGACCCAATCAGCTTGTTTTAGCTAATTTTTATACTTTCAAATAAGCCCTTGAACTTTTCCTAAATGCCATTCAAACCCCTCCTCTTTTCATGGCTTCTATTTTTTGCCACAAGCTAAAATAGCAAGTTTGAATCAATCAAACCTTCCACCTAGCATGGCCGACCATGGGAATGGGGATTGGCTGCTATTTTTAGCTAATTTTAGAAGCCGTATCCCACTATAAAAAGCCTCATTCACTCCCTTATTTCACATCCCTCACTTCACACATCTCTTTCACACACATTTTATCTCTTTTTCCCTTTGTGTTGCCTTTCAATTCCCTTCTTCCCTTGCCAATTTTCCCTCTTGAAAAAGAGCTTGCACTCTTTTTGGTGTAGTAGCACCCGAGTGTTCGTGAAGGCCTTGGATCATCAAAATGAGCAGAGAAGATAAAAGCACACTAGTTTGGCTTTGGATCATTATTTGCTTATGACTTACTAAGCTATGAAAGCTTACTTTTTGTATGTGTTTGTTCATTGTTTTATAGATTATCAAAGCTACGGGAAGCTCAGGGATCGTCGAGGATCATCAACATACTATCGAATTATATTTTGGTACCTTTTGAAAATGTATGTATTGAAGTATGGCATGTATAGGCTAGAGAGTTTGGATTATGTTTTGAAATGCATAAATATAGCTATGTGATATGGCTTGGTAATGATGTGTTTATGGATAAGTTTAGTCCATGCTATATGATGCAAAAGTTGTTTGTTTTAATGTGCTTATGAATGACCAAATGGATTGGTCATTATTGGTAAGTTCATGGTTGATTTAAGAAATTGATATGATGAGAAATGCTATGAATTGATATGGATTTAAATGATGTATGAATCACATGTTTTTGATGTGAAGTTGGTGTTTTAAATTGGTATATTTGAGTTAGATTTGTATATGGAAATGAATGATGTTGTTAAGGGTCAAATTGTGCATGATTTGGTATGTTTTTGGTTGCCCTTAGATCTTGAATTGAGGCTTGTTGATGCTTATAGGTTTGACCAAATTTTTGGCTGGCAAATTGGCCTTGCAAATGGCCTATATTTGCCCACACAGTTGAGCGCACGGACGTGTGACTCGACCGTGTCTCTTAAGGTTGTAATTTGAAGCAAGTCAGGAAGCCACATGGGCTAGACACACGAACATGTGACTGGCCGTGTGAGCAAGTCAGTAACATCTAGAATTTCACATAATCTGGCACACGGGCGTGGCTTGTGGCCATGTGGACAAGTTAGTATGTATGACCTGTTTTGCCATGGCCTAGACACACGGGTGTGTCTAATGCCGTATGAGGCACACGGCCTGCCCACACTGGCGTGTGACCTCTGTAACTTTGAAAATGTTTAATTTTTGGAAAATTTTGTATGTGCTCAGTTTAGTCCCGACCCCTTTTCAATGCATGTTTAAGGCCTCGTAGACCTTCTAAAGGGACTCTATGTGTATATTTCTCTATGGAATGTTTATGAATGTTAGATGTTAGTGAAATGTACGTGATATGTTTCGATATGTCCGGTAATGCCTGTTAACCTTTGTCCGGCGATGGATACGGGTTGAGGTGTTACATGGAATATGGGGATATGAAATTCCCGTTCAGAGATAGTGTGTTTCTGAAAGTATTGCCTCGGAAAAAGATTCAAAATGTGTTTTGTGTATCTATGTTGTGATGGTATCGATTGGACTCTTTGAATATGAATTCTTCGATAGAGATTGTGATTCAGTCGATGTGTTGTATAACAACGAATCTATATGAATTTTGACACGAGTGATTAAAAAGTTAAGAAATAAAAGCATAACCTTAGTTAGAGTTCTTTGGAAGTGACATGAGATAGAGGAGTCTACGTGGAAATCGAATTTCTATTCTGGTAAGATTTTCAGGGACAAAAATCCCTAAAGGGGGAAGAGTTGTAACAGCCTGATTTTGGGTCTAGTCGGAACAGTGGTTTCGGGACCACAAATCCTACACAGAGAAATTTATTTTTATTATATTTTTATGGTCTACAATTTTATGGAATGATTTCGTAAAAAATTCGTTCGAAAATTTTGACGTTTGGCCACTCAATTTAGTTAAAGGGACTAAATTACAAAAAGTGCAAAACTTGAATTCTATATGTTTAAGGTGTCCAATTGCTATGAAATTTTAAATTAGAGGTCCTTAAATGGTAATTAGACCATTGGTTAAGTTAGTGGACAAAAATGGACATGGTTTGGCATGTTTCTAAAGTTTTTCATTAAGGGTATTCCAGTAATTCAGTAATTAAAATGAATTAAAAAGCAAAAATCAAGCCAAAATTTGTCCATCTTCTTCCTCATGGCTGAATTTTACAAGGAAAACCATGGCTAGGGTTTTGGCCACTATAACAGCCTGATTTAGGGCCTAGTCAGAATAGTGGTGCGAGACCACAGATCCGAAGTAGAAATATATGTTTTAATTATTTTTATAAGGCTTATGAGATGCTTGCATGATTGTGTGAAAATTTCATGAAGAAATTTTGCTAATTAGTGAATAAATTGTCCACTAGGTCTAAATTGCAAAGATTAGAAAATATGAGATTCTAGAAGATTTGAGTGTGAAATAGAATTATAAAAATTACTATAGGCCCTTATTTAGCAATTAGACCATTATATTTGATGATGGACAAAAAAGGACATGGGAAGGAAAAATATCAAGAAAGGATCATTAAGGGCATTTTTGTTATTTGGTTAATAAAAAGAATTAAAAGGGAAAATAAGTCAAAAATGGCGTCCATCTTCCTCCCCCTAGGCCGAAAAACACAAGGAAGACATAGCTAGGGTTTCTTCAACTTTCAAGCTTGATAGTAAGTGCATCCTAGCCCCGTTTTTAATGATCTTTATATTTTTGAGATCCTCGTAGCTCGGTTTAGCTATTTCTAGCCATATTTTGAGATAGAGTTCTTGTTCAAAAATTTACCCATGTGTGACATGCATTTATTTTGATGTTTTATGGAGGAATATGAAATTTTGATGTATGATAAACATCTTTTTCTAAGTGATTTTCATGAAATATGCATGTAAGGACCAAATTGTAAAAGTTATGAAAATGGTCATACATGAATGAAATAGTGGAAATTGAAGGTTGTTATAGTTGAGAATATGATTTGGCTAGGCTTGAAATATAAGAAAGTTGAATGAAAATTATTTTACGAGCCTAGGGGTAAAAATGAAATTATGTAAAAGTTTGGGGGCAAAATTATAATTTTGCCAAAATATGAATTATGAGTCGAATTAGTCAATGTGTGTATTTAACAAGTGAAATTGTTATTATAGATCAAGAAACACAAAGCCCGGATCGAAACCGAGCAAGAACAAAATCGAGGACTAAAAATCGAGCATCGATACACATTTTGAGAATCGAGGTAAGTTTGTATGAAGTTAAAGTTTCATAAAATTTTGAAGGTTTAAGACTACTTAATATTGTGGCAATGTATGTTATTACTATGAATAATTGAGTGATGAAGCCTTGATAAAGAAATGGTGAAAATGAGTTATGTGAAATCCCGAATAAAGATTCGGAATAATGAGGATACCCATATATTAGCATTGAACAATGAAGGTCCCGTGTAAGACCATGTCTGGGATATGGCCTCGGCACCAAAGGAAGATTTCGTATAAGACCATGTACGGGACATGGCATCGACATTCATGTGCGATTTCGTATAAGACCATGTCTGGGACATGGCATCAACCTCGAGTAATAAGATTTCGTGTAAGACCATATCTAGGATATGGCAACGACGTCAAGAGGTGAACCCATGTAAGACCATATCCGGGATATGGCAATTGCATCAAAGTTTATGTATGATGAGTTCGAATATCCCACAATAATCCGGTTTGTTTATGATCAAAAGAGCTAAGTATGTAAAATAGTATAGAGCTAAATCAGTTTATGGATGACCTTGAGTTTTATTCATGGTAGGAATGATGAAAAATTGAGTTTATGTTCATGTTTGCATATGTGCTATGGTATGTGATTGAGTGATATAGGTACCATGAATGTACAAGTTAAGAAATCATAATGTGACATGAGATGGGCAAGAATAAAAGTAAGTAAGTATGAATAAGTATGCCTAAGCATTTAAGATTTATGTTGATATTGGTTCATGAGAAGGATGAATTTAGTTTGAGCAATTATGTTGCTTTAGAATTTCATGCAAACTTACTAAGCTATATGCTTACCCCACTCTTTTCCCCTTCCCTTATAGTTTCGCCAAGTTAGCTCAAGGATCGTAAAACATCGGAGCTAGGATCACACTATCAATCGTTCTTTTGGTATAGTAAAGTCACTTCATTTTTAGTATGGCATGTATAGGAACTTGATTATTTTGTGTCATGTCATGTTTGAAGGCCAAAGGGTTGGCTATTAATGTTTTACACTCATTTTGTAAACGGCCATGGTGGGTTGGCCAATATTGCCCAGTTCATGTTATAAAGTTGATGAGTATAACGAATTGAATGTTCATGCAAGTTATTGAGTAAATATGGGTGGAATGAATGATAACTTAAGGGTTCTTAATAGTTTAATATTGTTATGTTATATACTACTTGTGATGAAATGAATGAGTTTATGTTTCAGGGTGGAAAAAAAGCTTGGACAATAGCCTCAAACTATCCACACGGGTAGACACACGGGCGTGTGTCTAGGCCGTACGCGACACACGGTCAACCTCTATGGGTGTGTTGATAGGCCGTGTGTCCCCTGCAATTAGTTACGAGAATTTGAATTATCACACGAGCCAGCATACAGGCGTGTGCCTAGGCCGTGTGTTCCTTAAGGGGTTGCTGACGTCATAAACAGAATACCCCTAGCTCGCCCACGAGTGTTACGCCCACGTCCACGTGCACTCATGTTTACCGATACGAGTCGAGCTGATTAAAAGTTTTATGCGTTAGACTTTTATTCCACTGTCTATTAAAGCACAGTTTTATGAGAAGTTTAATAAGGGATTGTTCCGCGAGTTCATCCGGCCTATAGTTCAAGTCTCTAGAGTAGTTCCTACTACTATTTAGTCATGCCAATATCATCATATTCACAACATCATAAACAACAGTTTGGGGAACTTACCTGGGCGGATCGGTGCCGGAGACTCGGTGCCATGCCTTTCAGACCATGTGTTTCCCATAAAACCTTCCATAATCCCTTTTTAAAACATTATTGGGCCTCGGGCCCACAGCCGAGCTGTTGAACTTGGCTCTGATACCAAAATTGTAACACCCCACACCCAGTCACCACACCACGACGGAATCTGGCATGTTACGGGGTGAAAAATGTTTGAATAAAACAAGTTTCCCGGTTTATTTCTATTGAAAACTCTTTTATCTTTTTAAGGTTTAGAAAACCCTATACAAAGTGATGTTGAAAACATTCCCAGCTCCATATCCGCGATCTATGCCTCATCTGCAAAATATAAGGGAAGGGGTGAGTCACCCAGACTCAGTGTATAAATCCCCAACCCGATAGTGTAAACACTTACGCAAATCATCAGTAAAACATGTAAATTATGCCACCCCATAACCTAACCATCCGATCTCCTTTATCTACCCCGTGTGGTCAAAACCACTGGTGGTCAAAACCACTGGTGACCGAAGTCACAAATATATATCGGTGTGGTCGAAACCACTGGTGACCGTAGTCACAAATCAAGTGATGGGGCCAACCCATCGTGTGGTCAAAACCACTGATGACAATCCCGTAATTAATCATGTGGGGCCAACCCACTGTGGTACCAAACCACTGGGACGAGTCACAATATCCATATGTGGTCAAAACCACTGGTGACCATAGTCACAAATATCATCAATGTGGTCAAAACCACTGGTGGTCAAAACCACTGGGACTTAGTCACAAATAATAATATCAAAGACGGGGCCAACCCGTCGTGTGGTCAAAACCGCTGGTGACAGTCCAAATAATTCTTCCCCCTCCTCTCAACAATCCCACCATCATGTCCATATCAATCGTGGCATAATAACATATGATGATGCAAATACACATGGCATAGCATTAAACAATGACATGATAGCATATAACGAGATCCATATAATAGGGGACTTACCCGGAGTCCACGCCCATGCCCACAAGGCATAACTACTGGTTTCAATGGCTATAACAGTAACACAACAAACATATCATACTAACGAAGTGTGTAAGCGTTACACACCTGACTATTTGTAGATCTAAGCGATATCCCGAAACTACGTGAAACTAACGAGATCCCGAAATGTTTCCTTCACCTTTCCTACAAATGGCCAACACATACTTTTAAGAATATAGCCATTCGACTTATTCACAAAATCCCGAAGGATATGTCGCACAAAGGTAGCACCTTACCTTAACGCCGATTTGGTTTCCAACCAAATCCCGAAGATACGTGATGAACCTCCCTTGCAATCGGCCAAGCACTAGCACACAAAAATGATTAGCCTTCGGCTTTTGAACGAATAAGAAACAGATCCAAACGCTAGAACCCTTACCTAGATCGGCAACCAAATCCCGAAAATCCACTGTATTCGGCTACACCCCTCCCTACAATCGGCTTAACCCATAAAGAAAAAGAATAAAGTTTAATATATGCGAATCTATACTAAAAGGGAAGATAGAAAGGAAGTGGGGTTTCGGCATCACCCAAACCGATCAAGAAGAGAAGAAGAAGTCACTTACTAGGAGATTCGGCTATGACTCAAAAAGAAAGAGATAGATTCGGCACTTTAATAGAGACTAGATCACGTGAGAAGAGAAAGAAATAAGGCCAAGGATATTCGGCCAAATACTTGAAAGAAGAGAGGAGAGAACTCAATAAGATTTCAGCTTTTGCAGGTGGTAGAGATGGAGAAGAAAAATGAATGGAAATGGAGGGATTCGGCAAAGGAGAAAGCAAGAGATTTCGGCACAGGGAGATTTGAAAGAAAGAAAAGATGAAGTGGAAAGAGTTGTTTTCAGATTTGAGCAAAATAGGGAGAAAAGAAGTGAACTAAGATGAATTCGGCTAGGTAGGCTAACAATGAGTGAACCGAAAAGAAAAGAAAAGGAAAGAGTTGAGTTTCGGCTCTTCAAAGGGAGTTGCAAAATTGGTTCGGCCAAATGCCCAAGTTGCCGAAAGAAAAAAAACAAAATGAGGAGAAAAGCAAGAGGGGTTTCGGTTTTGACACTAAACAAACATAAAGAAGCCTTCTAAGCTAGCCGACTCTAGCTAGCTCCCATAGCACATTCGGCCACCCTCCAAAGAACCCAAAACCGATTGCACTTGCCCCAAAACATCTTCCCACATTCGGCTGAACTCTCCTCTTCTCAAACTCCTCCTTTTTCTCCACGAAATCCTCTCCTCCACTCATTCAAACTCGTTTGAATGAGTCCACCGGCTAAAATCTCTCTTCTCCACATATTTTAAATCTATCAGCTTGATCCATATCTTCCCCACAGAGTCCTACCTGAGCACTCCACCTTCCCTCCTTTGGCGTGAAAAAATAATAAGCAGGAAGTGCAATTCCTGCTGCTCGAACCCAAGCACTCCTTCCTTCCATGTGGCGTCACCATCCTAGCACCTTAGTGGCGCCTCCTTTGCCACTTTGCCACTAGATTCTTTGTGTCACAACACTCCAAGAATATCTTTTAACCCCTAACTTCTTTAGCTCCCTCTTCTTAAGTGCTAAAACAAAAAATTTTAGCCATGACTTAGGCCTAACCCGAGGTCATGCCTAGACCCCAAAACACCCTAAACTAACACAGTAGGCATATTAACACATGCAAACACACAAAATGCAGAGACCCCGATTTAAGGATATTACAGTTCTACCCCCCTTAAGAATAATTTCGACCTCGAAATTACCTGGTCAGAAGAGTTGAGGGTATTGCTGCCGCATCACATCCTCTGGTTCCCACGTGGCCTCCTCCGTACCATGGTTCCGCCATAATACTTTCACCAAGGGAACCGACTTTCTACGCAAAACCTTGACATCCCAATCCAAAATTCGTACCGGTTCCTCCTCGAAAGACAAGTCTGAGTTTACCTCTATCTCCTCAACAGGTACAACATGTGACGGATCTGACCGATAGCGCCTAAGCATTGAGACATGAAAGACGTCCTGAATCTGACTCAACGCTGCTGGCAACTTGAGCTGATAAGCTACTGGTCCCACTCGCTTCAACACCGTGTACGGCCCGATAAACCTAGGGCTTAGCTTGCCTTTTCGCCCAAATCTCAACACTTCCTTCCATGGTGATACCTTCAGAAAGACCTTGTCACCCACTGCATACTCTATATCCCTACGCTTAAGATCAGCATAGGACTTCTGCCTGTCCGACGCTTCCTTTAGACGAGCCCGAATCACCCTAACCTTATTCTCTGTATCTGCCACCAACTCCGAACCCAACATCTACCATTTACCCAATTCTGTCCAACACGTAGGAGTACAACATTTCCGTCCATATAGTGTTTCATATGGTGCCATCTGAATACTCGCTTGATAACTGTTGTTATAAGCGAACTCTGCCAATGGTAGATACTCCTCCCAACTACCGCTGAAATCCAGAACGCAACCCCTTAACATGTCATCCAGAATCTGGATTACCCTCTCAGACTGTCCATCAGACTGAGGATGAAAAGCCGTGCTGAAATCTAACCTCGTCCCTAATGCCTGATGCAAAGCTTTCCAGAACCTCGACGTGAACCTGGGATCCCTATCCGAGATAATTGACACTGCCACTCCATGCAACCTTACTATCTCTACCACATACACCTTGGCTAACTTTCGGAGCGAATAGTCAACTCAGACTGGTATGAAATGAGCTGACTTAGTCAAACGGTCCACAATCACCCAGACTGAGTCCTTCTTGCTAGGCGTAAGGGGAAGCCCACTAACGAAATCCATCGTAATCCTTTCCCACTTCCACTGTGGTATCCTTACCGGCTGCAACAGTCCTGACGGTAACTGATGCTCAGCTTTGACCTGCTGGCATGTTAGACACTTACCCACAAACTCAGTTACTTCCCGCTTAAGACCCGACCACCAGAACTGTTCCCTCAAATCTCGATACATCTTACTGCCTCCAAGATGCATAGCGTATGAACTACTATGAGCTTCCTGAAGAATCCGCTGTCTCAATTCAGTGTCCTTTGGCATACATACCTTTCCCTGAAAACACAGTACTCCATCACCACCCATGCTGTAACCCTCAGCTTCACCATTCTGCACTTGCAACCTTCGAGCACTCAAAACCTCATCTACCAGCTGTTTCTCCTTAACCTGATCAATCCAAGTCGGCTTTACTTGCAACTCTGCCAAAAGACTCCCGTCGTCATAAAGACTAAGGTGAGCAAACATCGCTCTCAGGTCTGCTACCACCTTGCGGCTCAACGCATCAGCTACTACGTTAGCCTTAGCCAGATGGTACTCAATCGAGCAATCGTAGTCCTTCAACAACTCGATCCACCTCCGCTGCCTCAAATTTAAATCTTTCTGAGTCAAGAGGTACTTCAGACTCTTGTGATCCGTGTAGACTATCAAATTTTCCCCATACAAGTAATGCCTCCAGATCTTCAAGGCAAAAACCACTGCAGCCAACTCCAAGTCATGTGTCGGGTAGTTACCCTCATGCAGCCTCAACTGTCGAGATGCATACGCTACTACTTTTTCGTCTTGCATTAACACATACCCTAAGCCCGTATGTGATGCATCACAATAGACCGTGAATTCCTTTCCTGCCTCAGGCTGAATCAAAACCAGAGCTTCAGTCAAAATCTTCTTCAACTTGTCAAAACTTTCTTGCTGTTTCTCAGACCACACAAACGGAACCCCTTTTCTCAACAATTTAGTCTGCGGCGCTGCGATCAAAGAAAAACCTTCCACGAACCTCCTGTAGTATCCTGCCAAACCCAGAAAACTTCGAATCTCTGCAACCAACTTAGGTGGTTTCCAATCCAACACTGCCTTGATCTTACGAGGATCCACCCTAATCCCCTCAGCTGATACTACATGACCCAGGAAAGTTACCTCCTTAAGCCAGAACTCGCACTTACTAAACTTGGCGAATAACTGCTTCTCCCTCAGAACCTGTAGAACCACCTGAAGATGCGCGTCATGTTCCTCCTCAGACTTTGAGTACACCAAAATGTCGTCTATAAACACCACGACAAATCGGTCCAAATACGGCTGAAACACCCGATTCATCATGTCCATAAATGCTGTCGGTGCATTAGTTAACCCGAATGGCATCACTAGAAACTCGTAATGCCCATACCGAGTACGAAACGCTGTCTTATGAATATCAGCCTCCTTCACTTTGAGCTGATGATACCCGACCTAAGATCTATCTTAGAGAAAACCGATGTACCCTTGAGTTGATCAAACAAGTCGTCTATTCTGGGCAACAGATACTTATTTTTGATCGTCAACTTGTTCAGCTGGCGGTAGTCTATACACATCCGCATTGTACTGTCTTTCTTCTTAACAAAGAGCACAGGTGCTCCCCAAGGTGATACACTCGGTCGGATGAAACCTCTGTCCAGCAATTCCTGAATCTGAGCCTTTAACTCCACTAATTCTTTTGGCGCCATCCTATACGGGGCAATAGATACTGGCGCGGTTCCGGGTAACAAATCTATACCGAACTCAACCTCGCGGTCAGGAGGCAAACCTGGAAGTTCTTCTGGGAATACATCAGCAAATTCCCCTACAGTTCGGACACTCTCTACAGCTACATCCTTGGCTTCCAAAGCACAGACATGCACCATGAATGCCTCACAACCCTTCCTTACCATTTTCTCTGCCTTCAGCGCAGAGACCACATTGGATAGGAAATCTCTCCTATTACTTATCATCACTACCTCCTCACCTTCTACTATCTTCAACACCATGCGCTTAGCTGCGCAATCCAAACCGGCCCGATACTTCACTAGCCAATCCATCTCGAGAATCAGATCGAACTCCCCAAACGACAGTTCCATCAAGTCAGCCAAAAACACGACCCCTTGAAGTTCTAGGGGTACATCCCTATATAGTTTACTTACTTCTACAGAGTGACCTAGAGGGCTTATCACTGTCATCTTCCTAGAAGTATTCTCAGAGTCTAAGTTCATAGTTTCCACAATGTTACTGGCTACATATGAGTGCGTCGAACCCACATCTATCAAAGCATTATAAGGTAGTCCAAAGATTAAGAACGTACCGGTTATGACATCTGGTGCGCCGCCCTCCTCTCGACGCCTCGCTGCGTAGACCAATCCAGGCTGTCTCGCCTCTGCACCACCTGCACCTCTGCCCGGTGCTCCACGGCCTCTACTAGAGCCATTACCTCCCCTGGCTACACCACGGCCCCTCTGTGGCTGCTGACCATCCCTCCTAATCTGTGCACGATTCTAATCCCAGATTGCACCCTAGCTGACCTCTATGGACAATCCCTCACTCGGTGCCCCATCGATCCACACTCAAAACATCCTCTGTTTCCAGTCCAACATTCTCCCGTGTGAGACTTTCCACACCGAGCACATCATGGCGGCCACTGAGTATTAGCAGCAGTAGGCCTAGCAGCTTGATTTGGCCCACTATATCTACCCTGCTTCTGCTGATTCCCGGTAGACCCAGATGATCCAGAATTCCTTTTATTCCAACCCTTGTCCTGATTCTGTCTTACCGACTGCTTCACTTCCTCAGCAACTTTGGCCTTTTCCACTAAGACCGCAAACTCTCTTTCCTGCTATAGGGCAATTAACATCCGCAGCTCGTCTCTCAGCCCATCCTCAAATCTGACACAGCGCTCATGCTCCGTGCCCACAATACCACGTGCATACCGACTCAGCCAAAGAAATTCTGCCTCATACTCCGATACAGTCTTATTACCCTGGACCAAGTTCAGGAATGCCTTACGCTGCGCATCAACATAGCTAGCCCCTATGTACTTCCTCTGATAGGCTGCTCTAAAGAATTCCCAAGTAAGGTCAACTGCCACTGCTCCGTCCCTAACTATAAGCCACCACTGATATGACTCATCTCGCAGCAAAGATACTACCCCCTTCAGCTTCTCCTCAGCCGAGAAGTCTAGATCATTCATAATATGTTCTGTTGCCTCCAACCAAAATTCCGCGTACTAGGAGCCACGCCGGATACACCTTTGAACACCTCTGTACAATTAGCCCGAAGTCGTTCGGACACAGATTTCCGAACCCCTACTCCGACGCCTGCACTAGCGACCCTCTCTAACACCCGCAGCATCGCCTGTGATACTGCATCATCACCTGTCTGGTCCTGATATTCCGCGCCCACAGCTGGCGGCGGTGGTACCTTATTTTTCGATCCATGTCCGGACCCTACCGGTTCTGAGACCGTCATCCTACCCCTAGCTTGTCCACGAGTGTTACGCCCACGTCCACGTGCACTCATGTTTACCGATACGGGTCGAGCTGATTAAAAGTTTTATGCGTTAGACTTTTATTCCACTGTCTATTAAAGCACAGTTTTATGAGAAGTTTAATAAGGGATTGTTCCGCGAGTTCATCCAGCCTATAGTTCAACTCTCTAGAGTAGTTCCTACTACTATTTAGTCATGCCAATATCATCATATTCACAACATCATAAACAACAGTTTGGGGTACTTACCTGGGCAGATCGGTGCCGGAGACTCGGTGCCATGCCTTTCAGACCATGTGTTTTCCATAAAACCTTCCATAATCCCTTTTTAAAACATTATTGGGCCTCGGGCCCACAGCCGAGCTGTTGAACTTGGCTCTGATACCAAAATTGTAACACCCCAAACCCGGTCACCACACCACGACCGAATCTGGCATGTTACGGGGTGAAACACGTTTGAATAAAACAAGTTTCCCGGTTTATTTCTATTGAAAACTCTTTTATTCTTTTAAGGTTTAGAAAACCCTATACAAAGTGATGTTGAAAACGTTTTCGGGTTGCTTTAAAATCCGGAGAACTCATGCTTAAAAATCTGTTTGTCGTTACTAGTCTTTAAAAATCATACGATACTTATTAAGAACCGAGCGAGATGAGCATAGTCAAGTTTAAAACCATTTGCATTTGAAGTTGTTTGAAACTTTAGGTTTGAAATCATCTATGTTAACTTAGTTATTACCTTGTGAATAATGTTACCCGATGGTAACGTTTGAAAAACCCGATATCGAGTATAATTTTGAAATCATCGATTTAATTCCGGTTACTTAAGCAATATCAAATTATTAATCACATGCATAAGACAGGTAAAATAAAATCCAGAAGTAAAACCCAAAATAATACTTAGCGGCCTTATTACAAAACCAAAACCAAATTTAAAGAAAATGAATAAAATCGAAATAGTACTTTAAAGTCAAAACCCGAATCTAGCATGCATGGCCACCTCGAGTCCTCCCCGGCTCCATATCCGCGATCTATGCCTCATCTGCAAAATATAAGGGAAGGGGTGAGTCACTGAGACTCAGTGTATAAATCCCCAACCCGATAGTGTAAACACTTATGCAAATCATCAATAAAACATGCAAATCATACCACCCCATAACCTAACCATCCAATCTCCTTTATCTACCCCGTGTGGTCAAAACCACTGGTGACCTAGTCACAAATATCATCAATGTGGTCAAAACCACTAGTGGTCAAAACCACTGGGACTTAGTCACAAATAATAATATCAAAGACGAGGCCAACCCGTCGTGTGGTCAAAACCGCTGGTGATAGTCCAAATAATTCTTCCCCCTCCTCTCAACAATCCCACCATCATGTCCATATCAATCGTGGCATAATAACATATGATGATGCAAATACACATGGCATAGCATTAAACAATGACATGATAGCATATATCGAGATCCATATAACAGGGGACTTACTCGGAGTCCACGCTCATGCCCACAAGGCATAACTACCGGATTCAATGGCTATAACAGTAACATAATAAACATATCATACTAACGAAGTGTGTAAGCGTTACACACCTGACTATTTGTAGATCTAAGCGATATCCCGAAACTACGCGAAACTAACGAGATCCCGAAACGTTGCCTTCACCTTTCCTACAATCGGCCAACACATACTTTTAAGAATCTAGCCATTCGACTTATTCACAAAATCTCGAAGGATATGTCGCACAAAGGTAGCACCTTACGTTAATGCCGATTTGGTTTCCAACCAAATCCCGAAGATACGTGATGAACCTCTCTTGCAATCGACCAAGCACTAGCACACAAAAATGATTAGCCTTCGGCTTTTGAACGAATAAGAAACAGATCCAAACGCTAGAACCCTTACCTAGATCGGCAACCAAATCCCGAAGATCCATTGTATTCAGCTACACCCCTCTCTACAATCAGCTTAACCCATAAAGAACAAGAATAAAGTTTAATATATGCGAATCTATACTAAAACGGAAGATAGAAGGGAAGTGGGGTTTCGGCATCACCCAAACCGATCAAGAAGAGAAGAAGAAGTCACTTACCAGGAGATTCGGCTATGACTCAAAAAGAAATAGATAGATTCGGCACTTTAATGGAGACTAGATCACGTGAGAAGAGAAAGAAATAAGGCCAAGGATATTCGGCCAAATACTTGAAAGAAGAGAGGAGAGAACTCAACAAGATTTCGGCTTTTGCAGGTGGTAGAGATGGAGAAGAAAAAGGAATGGAAATGGAGGGATTCGGCAAAGGAGAAAGCAAGAGATTTTGGCACAGGGAGATTTGAAAGAAAGAAAAGATGAAGTGGAAAGAGTTGTTTTCAGCTTTGAGCAAAATAGGGAGAAAAGAAGTGAACTAAGATGGATTTGGCTAGGTAGGCTAACAATGAGTGAACCGAAAAGAAAAGAAAAGGAAAGAGTTGAGTTTCGACTTTTCAAAGGGAGTTGCAAAATTGGTTCGGCCAAATGCCCAAGTTGCCGAAAGAAAAAAACAAAATGAGGAGAAAAGCAAGAGGGGTTTCGGTTTTGACACTAAACAAACATAAAGAAGCCTTCTAAGCTAGCCGACTCTAGCTAGCTCCCATAGCACATTCGGCCACCCTCCAAAGAACCCAAAACCGATTGCACTTGCCCCAAAACACCTTCCCACATTCGGCTGAACTCTCCCTTTCTCAAACTCCTCCTTTTTCTCCATGAAATCCTCTCCTCTACTCATTCAAACTCGTTTGAATGAGTCCACCAGCTAAAATCTCTCTTCTACACATATTTTAAATCTGTCAGCTTGATCTATATCTTCCCCATAGAGTCCTACCTGAGCACTCCACCTTCCCTCCTTTGGCGTGAAAAAATAATAAGCAGGAAGTGCAATTCCTGCTGGTCGAACCCAAGCACTCCTTCCCTGCATGTGGCGTCACCATCCTAGCACCTTAGTGGCGCCTCCTTTGCCACTTTGCCACTAGATTCTTTGTGTCACAACACTTCAAGAATATCTTTTAACCCCTAACTTCTTTAGCTCCCTCTTCCTAAGTGCTAAAACAAAAAATTTTAGCCATGACTCAGGCCTAACCCGAGGTCATGCCTAGACCCCAAAACACCCTAAACTAACACAGTAGGCACATTCACACATGCAAACGCACAAAATGCAGAGACCCCGATTTAAGGATATTACACTAAGTATGATGTTTTAAACATGATAAATGATGGTATAAGAATGACATGTTATTTTCTTGTTTGTGGTTGTTGGGTTGCATTTATATGCTTGAATTTGTGTCATTTGATGTTGTGTAGATGTGTGCAAGTGAGGGTGGCAAAATGGCTTTGTAAATAGCCTTGTTTTTTGTCCACACGGGTAGACACACGGGCGTGTGTCTAGGCCATGTAGGACACACAGTCTGCCCCACGGGCATGTGTTCCGGTCGTGTGTCCCTTGCACCTTAATTGTTGCAAAATAGAATGTCCAGAATTGAGCACACGGAAAGAGGCGCGGGCGTGTGTCTCAGTCGTGCTTGCTACACGGCCTAGCACACGGCTGTGTGGCACAAGTCAGAGAGCACCCATAAATTGAACACGGTCTGAAGCACGAGCATGTCCCAGGGTCACACGGGCATGTCCCTTGGACCACACGGGCGTGTGAGCCCTGTTTCTAGCAAAAATTTTCTAAGTTTTATAAAAATTCCTTGAGTTCTCGGTTTAGTCCCGAACCACCTCCAAAGCATGTTTTGGGCCTCGTAGGCTCGTATAAGGGACTTTATAATCGATTATGGATGGTTTTAATTTGGACGCAAATTTTATGACTCGGAATTATGTGATTACTTGTGATGTGAGTCTGACAATGCCTCGTACCCTATTCCGGCGTCGAATACGAGTAAGGGGTGTTACAACATTCCTTTGTTCCATTGTAACACTTACTATATTAAAATTTGACTCGTATACTTGCAGACACCATTTACTTAATTTTATATATTTTGGTGTGATACTTTTGTAGTCAAACGTTTGCACGTTTGGCGGCGGTCACCTTCTAAGAAAGATTCAAGTTGTGGAAGATCAACTTACTTAAGTCAAATTAAGATGTCATCTTGCACAAGTTTAGTTATTTTTTCTTAATTAATATGGCCAAGTCTCAAATGCCAAAGGTATGCCTCGCTAGAGTGAGAAGTCTTAAGTTTCTTATTTGTTATTTCAATTTTAAGCAGTATGTACATCTTTGGTTTGATAAAAGTAGATATTATTTTCCATCCATCCATTACATATAAGAGTATGATCTCTAAAAATTGTAATACTACTATTAAAAGTCACAGTCAAGTCGTCTTTTAAATAAACATGCAACTAAAATTAAGTTTCTCTTGAAACTAGGTAAACAAGAAACGCCTTTTAAAATAATCTTCCTAAAATTATCAAAATAAAATGTACACCTCCCACTTCTTTAACCGACACTCTTGTCCCATCTTCGGTCTGTAACAAAAGACTCTTATCTCTAAGATCTTTCATTTCCTTGAGACCCTGTAAAGAAACACATACGTGTTTAGTGGCTTCAGAATCAATGATTTAGTGGTCTATCGAATCTTCCACCAAGAAGATTTCAATCATAAAGGGTTTCATAGATTTTCCCTTAGTGGCTAGTTAATCATTCCACTCTTTGTAGTTGGCCTTGAATTGACTTTTCTTATTGTGAAAGAAACACTTAGACTTCAATAAGTCGTTAGGATTCTTAGTTCTCTTCCTTTCCACTTTTGGTGGCCTAGAGGACTTAGCCTTGTTTCCTTTAACATGTTTTCTTTTCCCTCTAGAGGAAAAAGCAACTACTAAGTTAGCTTCTACTTTTTGGACTGGTTGTCTATCATTTAACATCAACTTATAAGATTTTTTAATTCCTTAATGAGTTGTGTAAGTGATCTGTCGTAATTTGATATATCAAATTAGGTTTCCTCGTTATACTTAAGGAGCTTATTTTCGAGTAATTTTGTGTTTTTTCTATAGTTTTAGTAATTTTTAAGTTTTTAATTAAATAAGTGTAAATGTCTCATTTTACTTGTTTTTTAGACCTAAATTGGTCAATTGTGCCATTGGGGGCCCTAACATTTGATTGAGTTTTGTAGGTACTTGTCGGAGGCCCAAAATCGTGCAAAAACATCACTAAAGAAGAGGTATCACAAAATCAAAGCATGAGAATCGCGATACCCCCATTAGTCTCGGGATTAAGACTTGCTACAGTTATATCACGATATCCTCCTTGGGTATTGCAATATGCATGTGACAAGGAACACCCCATTTCAAGACTGAAGACAATATTGTGATATCTAACCTTGGGTATCAGGATATCATTGTCGTAAGGGGACAAAAAATGACTCCAAGGGTAATGTTTGTCCACATGACACCCCTCACCCGAGCCGGTCATCAGACCCAAGTTACGGGATTCTACAATAAAATACAAGAACATTCACATGCAAAGTTTAATAAGAAATTTCATTTTAAAATCATTAAAACAATTCTAAACACATTTAAAAGCAATCATCTATAGATTCAATCATGTTTAAGGTTCGATTGGAAATATTTAAAACATAACGTGCCAAGGTTATCCTCCAAAATAAGTTTCGCCAAATGACTAACCACCAAAGATGATACACAAATTAGTTCACCAAATATCTCACATATACTCCACAAGTGTAACACACTCAACCTAACTTGATTCTCCGAGTTCAGATTGTAACACCCCTAACCTGTATCTGTTTCCAGAATAGGGTTACAGAGCATTACCGTAAAATGTAATGAAAACATACATTTTCAAACATGAACATAATCATAGCATAACTCAATCATGTACATTCATATCGTTCCTTATTCGAGCCTTCAAGGCCTTAGAAACACTTTAGAAAAGATTCGGGACTAAATCGGAAACATTTGAAACATTGAGGAAAAACTTAGAAAATTCAAATCTGCATGGGTCACACAGCCGTGTGGCCAGGCCATGTGACTCACACGGCTGAGACACACACCCGTGTATCAGGCCGTGTAACATTCAAAATAGGGACACGCGGCTATGTCCCAGCATGTGTCTGTGCCCGTGTAACTCTCTAACTTGGGTCACACGGCCAAGCCACACGCTCGTGTGCCAGGCCGTGTGCTAGGCCGTGTAACTTTTGAAAACCAACCTTTAATACCTACAAAGGACACACGATCGCGTCGCATGGCCATGTGTCACACACGACTGAGACACATGCCTTTGTCTTAGGCCATGTGGACAAGAAATTGGCCAAATTCAAGCCATTTCGATCACCCTTTACAAGCATGTTCCTACAAGCAATTTGCATCCATAATCAAGGCATCAAAAACATGCCAAACATGCACAAAACAACCAATTCAAATGACCAAATTCCATTCAACCAATATGCCATATAGACACCATATTCACAATCAAACTAACATGCCTAAACATAAGCATATTTAATCACATCGCTACCATTTCAAACCATACATACTTGACCTATACCAAGTCAATATATTCTTACCATTTGGACCATTACTCACATGCATCAAAAACACATAAGTGACACAAACCAACCATTTCCAAATAGTACTAAACAATCAACATATATATATATATATCATATTTATTTCCATCATGCACATCTAATTCAAAAACTTTCCAATGCATACCATATCTTGACCATGTTGAGGTCCATTCATCACATACCACTTTGGCCATACAAACATGCATTAACACATTGTCAAAATATCACACATCAATAAGGCACCAAAAGTACCAAGGTTACATCAACCAAAATGACATGTACATGCCCAACTCATCAACTAACATAAAACCAATCATCAACCCTAAGTCCACTTATACATGCCATTATAACCTTAACCAACATATCAAAGTTACTGATATAATCATTGGATAGTGTGATAGATCTCCGACGAGCTTCCAAACTGATCGAGCTTCCGATAATCTGTAAAATAAGAAAAAGATTATTACGTAAGCAATGAATGCTTAGTAAGCTCGTATAAACTTAAACATTACATTTCATTTCAATAATGAACTTTATAGGTGAATATAAACCTATACCAATGCTATAAGATTTATCAAACCATAATCATCAACTCACAAATGAGCAAGTCCATCAATATCAAATATATTTTTCATTCCTAACATCATAGTATTTATAAGACTTATTACACAATCATTAACCTTTTCATAAACTATGTACCACTCCATTTACTTTCTTACCATTTCATTTACTTAGCATAAACTTAAATAACATCAATTCACTAATTAGTATATTTGTTCGTGAACTAGGTAATTTCATCCATAGCATATGTACGTTTCTCACATGTAAGTACATCATTCAACTTATCAATCCTTTTTTCATCATATTACATCTCAACTCTGAACTTACCGCTTCGTTACCTTTTCTTTCCTATTTCATTTGCATAATACAAGACGTAAGCATAAACATTAACCACATGATAGACCATTTCATTAGAAAATACATACCTTGATTCTTACCACCCTTTTCATGAATATAAGCATATTTCCATTTGGACACTTACCATTTCAATGCATAACTTTTAAAATTAAACATTATACAATCCAACCAATAGCTTGGCACAAGCCTAAGCATCATCAACAATATATGTTAGCATATTCAAACACAATTCACATGATTTTAACATAGATAAGCCATTTCACATGAATATAATTCATTTGAACTCATCATTTTTCCTTAACATATCATACTTTCAATGAAACTTACCATTTCAACCTTTTCATAAATATATGACATAGTTTCGTTTGAACACTTACAATTCCTTTCCTTTTCATGCTCGTTGAAATGTTTAGAATACCATCGGATATGTGGAATAGCTCACACGAAGTGTGCTAAACATATAACCGTAACATTTCCTTTCTTTTACATCATTGCTTACACGAGCTGTGAAATGGACTTGCTCACACGAGCTGTGGGTCATAATGTAGATATTGCTCACAGGAGCTGTGGAGTATCTGCAACAAATGCAGGACCTCAGTCATCGGTAGGACATTCAAGGCCAGCACTCGAAACATGAAAACCCTAATAACATTTCATTTGTATCCTATGAATTCTGAAGGCTCAAACGGGGCTCGGTAATCGTCGTGACATTGTTGGATTTACATCATTTCTTGACATGATAAATTACATAATAACATATATAAATTGATTTATTCACATTAGAACAACACATTAAACATTCAATTTAATTAACATTATAATGATTACAGTTCATACGAACTTACTTGGCTAAATTGCAAAAATGTCAAAGTATAGGGGCTATTTGGTAATTTTCCCTTCTCTTCGATTTTCCACTCGTTCTTGATCTAAATTAATAATTTCATTCAATTCGTTAATGTAGATGGTAAAACTAATTCATTTTATGCAATTTAGTCATTTTTAATTTTTTATAAACCCTAACATTTTCTTTTATTCAATTTAGTCCCTGAGCCTAAAACATGCAAATTAACCATTTTTATTGAAAACCCATACCAACCGAATGTTCATAGCTTCCATTACAGCCCATATTTGTAAAAAATTCACATCAAGTCCTTGTATTTTCCTATTTCAATAATTTAATCCCTAATTATTAAATTCATCAAAATCACTTAACAAAATACTTATAAATAATAACTAATATCTCAAATTCATCATTTAACATCTAAAATAACAAATATTCATCAATGGAAATATTCAAAATCCCTAACAGTTTCAAAAACAAAGGTACGAGCTAATTGGACCTAGTTGCAGCGATCTCAAAAACATAAAAATTATTAGAAACAGGACTAAAATCACATACCAATCTAGCTTTTGAAGTTGCTGAAATTCCAAGGTTTAAAGATGGCTTCTTCCTCCATTCAATTTCGGTGAAGAAGAATTGTAAAAGATAATAAAAGCATTTTAGTTTTATTTAATTTAATTTAATTAATCAAATTACCATTTTAACCTTGGTTAATAATTAAATAAAACACCAAATCCATATTTATATATGTCCACTAACTCCTTAAATGGTTTATTTACCATTTAAGTCCATTTACTTTTGTTCATTAAGCCATTTAATCATTCAAATCTAATAGTGATCAAATTTTACATCATTTACGATTTAGTCCTTTTTAATTAATTAACTATCTAAACATTAAAATTTCTTAAAGAAACTTTAATACAACCTTAATAACACTCTGTAAATATTTTTATAAATATTTACGGCTCAGTTTATAGAAAAGAGGTATCGATACCTCATTTTCTATAACCACTTGACTTTAGGGTTTACCACTTGAACCTAATTAATCATTCATATAACATAAATTACCATATCAAAAACCTTTTTAAAACCATATTTGACTCGTAAATATTAAATAATAATATTTACAAACTTACTCGTCGGATTTGTGGCCCTAAAACCACTATTTTCGACACTACCAGAAAACGGGCTCTCACACGGATCTTGGGCGTTACTACACAATACTTATTAAAAAATATTGAAACAATTGACAAATACTTCTTAATGAAACATTATTCTTATTATTTTAACTGAAAGACTTGATAACTAAAAACAAAGGAAAGTATTAAAATAAAATAAAATATTACATCAGACCTTTTTCTAAAACTTTTATAGTTCATTAATTTACAAAATTTTTCTTACGACTAACTTTTCGATTAAAATACTATAATACATCACGTTTCCACTGTATGCATAATAACTCAGTATGCCGCTTCCTTGGCATACCTAAACGTTGTCCCTCCTAGCGCAATCTTGTACCACACTACTTGAAACACAAACATAATCTTTGTAAGTTCAGAAGAACTTAGTGAGAGTTAATTCAGAATTTCCTTGGCAGATACTTTTATAACATCGGGTGAATATCCGTACACAACTACCATCCTTAACATTTTACTTCTATTTCGGAAAATATTTTCACAATTTTAAGCTCACACCTACACTAACTATCATACTTAGCACATCAATTCTCTCCTTACACATACAAAAATAAATTTTAAAGAATATATCTTCAGAGCCCACTTGATACAGATCATCCCATCACTCTTAATCTTAACCCAGAATGGTTATTCAAAGATAATGATCATTGGCGGATACATACACTTTTGGCAGATACTCAAGCAGATTTAAATAATATCAATTTACTAATCAAACCATATTATTGTTCAATACCATACAATCTCTTACTAATAATGAACTATACAGATCATTCTGATGAATTCCATACAACCTTTTTGCAAAACCCCAAATACTCAGGATAACAATAACTTTGATTCCATATGATTCCGAAAGAAGATATAATACAATTCAGATAATGCAAAGTTCTAGATAACTTCATATTTAACTCTACCCTTTACAGGCAAACTAAACTAACGGAGAATATCTCATTCATATCTGCGAATATGCCCAAATCCCAAAGAAATAAATTATCATTGAGGATACACCCTCTGAACATACAAATATACACTTCTTCTAAAGAAATTCATATTGGACTTATTCAATTACATCACAGATATTACACAACCACATTAGCTTTAGACATGTCGTAACCTTATCATAGAGTTACTTACCAAAAAATTATCAGAACTTATCCAGAACTTACCATAAAGGTAAATAATCAAATTCCACCATGCAGGCTTCACAGAGTATGCCACAAGGGCCAAACAGAATACGCCACGAGGGAAAATTACGAAATATGCCACAAAGGCTTCATACAGAATCACATGTTTATTGTCCCGGCGAATTCTCACAGAAGGTGCCATGGGTTTATCCTTATGGACTTATACATATTTTCATGTATCATGATCTACCAATTTGATTTACATATTATTGAAGGATACACCATGAACATACATATAGACGTATCATGCCATGGGTCTCAGCCACATGGACTTATACACACATTCATGTATAGTGATCTATCAATCTAGTATTCATCTTACTAGAGGCTACACCATGAGTGTTTCCAAATCATTTTAAGATGTCATGGGTCTCAACCTCATGGTTTTACACTTGTTTTCATATCATGATCTGCTAGTCTGGTTAGCAATATAATTGCGCTACCAGAGGCTTCACAAAGGAACATTATTCAACAGTTACTTACCCAGATTTTCACCTTTTACTGATCATAATTCTCATATCTCAAACCTTATCTGCATGCTTCCCAAACATTATTCTTTTTAACACAACCTTATACATATCATCATATCACACATCTCATATTTACTATACTCATAAGCTTACCAAATACTTTAGATATCATTGTCCTTTATATATGCACATATGTATACTTCTGCTTAAACATTTCACATTTAAGAGTCATGGTAAAGACTCACCTGATACTCACCTAGAAACACCCCTAACCTGTATTCGTCGCTGAAATAAGGTTACGGAGCATCACTGTAAAACTGTAACATCAAAACATTCATTTCAGAACATTTCATGAATCATATCATATTCCATTCCAACACATGCATATCGTCCCTTATTCGAGCCCTCAAGGCCTTGGAAACACTTTAGAAATGATTCGATACTAAATTAAAAACATTTAAAAATTCATGGAAAAGGATAGAAAAACTCACAATGTAGGGGGTCAACGGCCATATGGCCAAGCCGTGTGACTCACACGGCTTAGACACACGCCCATGTCTCAGGCTGTGTGGTTATTTGAAGTAGGGACCCATGGCCGTGTTGTTGGAATGCCGGCACCCCCATGGCGCAGCAAAATAAAATTAATCCCGGTTATCCAAACCATGAATCCATGTGTGAGGAACGAATCGGGGTGAAATAAAGGTTTCGAAGTTACCAAAATTTCAATCTGAGTAGACAGCGACGCCTCGGCAACAAGAATTCTGATCTACTGTCGAACCAAGCCGCAACCTTTACAATGTCGGCCTCTACGTAATCCACCCGATTTGACTATGAACGGCAGAAATCTCTAAAACTGTTTTAGAGGTTTTTATTTGCTTGACAGCTGCTAGACTTTTTTTAAGCAAATTCTTAGGGTTTTTTTCTTAATAAGTTTTGTATCACTTATTACCTTTTATAATCGGTATGTCTTTAATGAATTATAAAATTAAATAAATATAATAATGTTTTAACCAAAAATTATAATTACATTAATTATACCCAAAAAGTTATAATTACATTAATTATAACATGGATTTCGGTAAAGTATATTTATTTAAATTTATATACGAACTAAATTCATATATTAATTCTCATTATGTGTACAACATCCTTGTACATATAATATATTCAATATTTGATTGCCCAATTAAATTAATTCTTTAATTAATTTAATTCATGTGACAATCAAACACAATACCAACTATGTTTTATTCCGTTCATTTCAACCATAGGGTGTGACCCTGTAGGTTCTTGTAACGTTAGCAGTAATACTAGAACGATTCTAATGTCACAAACAATGAGTGGCATCTAGCAATGCATCTGTAACAGACCGAACTTGACCCTAATCGGAACGATGGTTTTGGGACCACGAATCTGAGTCTAAAATATCTTTTAAATAACATATTCTGTGTTTATTATATGTGAATTAATGTGTGTGAAAGTTTCGTAGAAAAATTTAATCGTTTGTGTGTTTAATTTAGAAAAAGGACTTAATCGTGTAAAATGTAAAAGTTGCAAACTATAGTGAAAAGTGCTAGAATGATAGTGGATTTTTAATATGAGGTATTAAAAGGGTAAATAACCCATTTTTAAGTTAGTGGGTGGTTTATGACAAGAATAACCTTAAGTTATATGTTATGAAATTTTACATTATAAGGTTAAGTAAGTAATTAGCTAAATAACATATTATATGTTAAAATAACATAAAAAAATAAGCTATCATCTTTTAATTCTTCCTTGGTCGAATATTGGAGAAAGAAAGAAGCTTTGAATCCTTTTGATTTTCGGCAATTCTAGGCTAAAATTCAAGGTGAGTTTTTAGTCGGTTTTTGATAATTTTTACGTTTTTAAGATCGTTGCTTCAAACGGTAGCTTACCCATGTTGAAATTTTTGAATCTAAGCATGCTTGATATTCGGCCATTGATGTGTTTATGTAGTTTTTGATGTCTGATGATTTTATTTTAAAGATATGTTAAAGATTAGTATATTTTGTATTGGAAATTTTGGTGAATTTGAGTATTTTTGGGCTCAATTGCAAAAATGAATTTTTGAGGGGGCTAAAATGCAAAATAAATGAAAGATATGGACTAGTATAGTCCCTATGAATGTTCGGCCCTAAGGTACTATATTGAAATTTTGTGTATTTTGTGTTTTGTGCAATTAGGACTAAATTGTAAAAATGTGAAATAGTAGGGGTAAAATGGTAATTTACCTATTTATATGCTTAGGGACTAAATTGAGATGAAATGTACTTGAATGAGCTGAATTTTAATGTGTTTAGATCAAGAACAAAGAAAAACGGATTTGGATCGGGGAAAGATGAAGGTTATAGAATAGCCGGTTTACGCGGTCCGTCGACAGTCAAGGTAAGTACTTAAGCGAATATATGTTAAAGAATTATTTATGAATCTAATGAATGATGAAATTCGAATATTTTTAGCATGAATCCATGAAGTAGCCGAATGTAAGGGTACTAAATTGGATTGATTGTAATTTTATTTAATGTGATGTGAATAAATGTATTGGGTTTCATGTATAAATGTGATATGTGATATATGAGTTGTTGTGAAGTTAACATTATGAAATGTGAATTGAAATATTAATCATATTGATATCCGGGCTTCGAGCCTAGCAGGCCTTGTGCTGGTGATCTGTATCGGGCTTTATGCCTAGCAGGCCTTGTGCCGGTGATCTGTATCGGGCTTTATGCCTAGCAGGCTTCGTGCTGGTGATATATTTCAGGCTTATTACCTAGCAGGCTTAATGCCGGTGTTTTGACTTCGGACTTTGAGTTTAGCAGGCTTAGTACCGGTGTGTGAGTTTTGAGGTAATATTAGCAGGTTCTAACTAGTGAGTTGCTATTTTAAGATTTGATTATGTGCTAATGAATTTATGAAATGAATTAAGTATGTTTAAGCGTGTGGAGGTGAATTTGTTAATTCAACTACAAGGTATGTGTTATTCATACTCAAGTGTTATACGAATATACATGTATATATATAATGTATATGTATATATATATATATATATATATGTATGTATGTGATGTTATTGAGTAAATGAAATGATAAGAAAGATTTGGTTAGATGAATGCATAAGTAGTCAAAGGTATTTGTAAAGGTATATGGATGTGTACAAGTTGGTGTTTTATATGTGGATATTATATATACATATTCGGCTGTAATGTGTATATATATATATATATATATAGTTAAGTTATGCTTATTTAACATCATGAGTTAGTTGTTTAAAAATGCTTAATTAATTGTATATGAACATGTTTTTGCGTAAGACTTACTAAGCTAGTGAGCTTACCTTGTGTGTGCACATTGTCTGTTTTATAGATTTTGTTCAAGCTACGGGCTCCAAGGATCGTCAGAGGAATCAACCACACTATCAATCCTTTTTTGGTACTTATATATATACTTGGTTTTTGAATCAAAGGCATGTATAGGTTAGACTAAGTTGTAAAACTAATGAGTTTTGGCTTGTATATTGGTATAGCCTAGCCTTGCGAAAAAGGCTTATTTCCTTTGGTTAACTTTAGTTTTTATGCTCAATAACATAATGGTTGGATTTCAAAAGTTAAGCTTAGTTATATGTGTGAATGGTTGAATGCTTAATGTGCTTCGTTCTTGGCAAATTTATCCCTGGCATGTTCATGCATATCTAGGTTGATGTATGTTATATAGAGGGTATGTTTGCGGCTAAGATGATTCTATGTGCTTTGGGTTTAATAAGTACAGGATGGATAACGTTCATGTTTGGGTTGGAGATTTTGTTTTATTAGTAATATAGCCATTCGAATATGGCTTTTATCTTGTGCTAATTTGAGGTTGAGACATATGAATTGTAATGATCGAATGTTGTATATGTTTATGTTATTATGATGCAAGGATTATATGGATGTTTATATACGGTCATAGTTAAGTTATGTATGGAAGACAAGTGGGTATTGGATAGGTATCAATTGAAAATTTTGTATGTGCGTTAACCTTAATTATTTTATGAAACATGAATCATGTTATGCAATATTCATGTGAGTTCGGCTAAGATAAAGAGAAATATATAATTGTAACTTATGTGCTAGATGAACTAGTTAATTAAGTTTATATTTCGAATATGACAAATGAGCAGCTATATGAGGTATATATATATATATGTCTATCTATATATGTCTTTAGCTATAGGTAAAAGTTGATTTGATTGAGTATTGGTTCTATTTAAGTTTAATACAAGTTATGTAATGTTCATGAAATTCTTATGTATATGTTCTTGTATACTCGGCTAAGCTATTAATTGCGTTTATGATAAAGTAATGAACTTATGTATCTTGACCATATAGTATAAAGTTTTGATCATAGGGTGTGTTTTCATTAGTAATTAAAATGAATTGACTTTTGAAGTGGGATTACTTTATTAATCTGTTACAAATGGTTTACTTGTTTATAAACTTCACATATTAAGATCAACTCGTCGATTATGGTATATGAAATTGGTATTGTTGTGTGACATTGTCGTAATGTACATTTTAGGGCCATTTTGTGTTCGTTGATGATTATATTGTATATGATTTGGATTAAAGTATTAAGCAAGTATTATATATGTGTGATTTGTCTGTTTATAATTGAATTATTTGATAAAGATGTTTAACTAAGATTTAATCGATTGAACAGAAGTTATGACTTATCTGGTAATGCCCTTAACCTTAATCTGGCGACGGATACGGGTTAGGGGTGTTACATTTGATTGGTATCATATCTTACGGTTTAGACGATTCTAGGACTACCGTAGCGTGTAAGAGTCTAGCTATACATGCCTTAGTTGAATGTATGATAGTGTGGTGACTTCTGACATTCCGAATTGTGTTTTATATAGTAAATGGATCCTGACCCCGACAGAGCTGTAGCAGATGATGTAGAGAGTGTAGCGCCTGACCGTGCACGCGGATCAGCGCCAATAGACTCTCGACCAGTTTCGGGTAGCCACGAGGGGAAGGCTAAACAAGCCTTCTACCAGATGATGAACGAGTGGTTTACCCAGTTTATTCAGACTAACCCGGCTGTACAACAACCTCCACCCTTGAATAATCCAACTCCGGTACCTTCAGCACCTCCGATGATAGATCCGATGAGATCTAGTAGGCCTCCTGTTGATAAAATTAGAAATTATGGGGCCGAAGAATTCAAAGCTAATGATAATGATGATGCAGAGCGGGCTGAGATGTGGCTTGATAACACTATTCGGGTACTTGATGAGCTATCCTATACTCCAGATGAATGGCTGAAATGTGCTATATCTCTATTACGGGACACTGCATATCACTGGTAGAATACACTAATATCAGTGGTTCCGAAAGAAAAAGTGACTTGGGATTTCTTCCAGATCGAGTTCCGTAAGAAATACATTAGCCAGAGGTTCATCGATCAGAAAAGGAAGGAATTTCTGGAATTAAAACAGGGTCGTATGACTGTGACGGAATATGAGCGAAAGTTTGTCAGATTGAGTCGTTATGCCCGAGAGTGTATATTGTAACATCCTGAATAATTGGGTCTGTGCATTTTATGGGGTTGAATGCTTAAAATATTAATTTGAGAATTAAAGGTACAATTGGGGCTCAAATTGGGTTGAGGCCTTGTTTTAAATATTTTGTTTAGACACTCTAAGGGCTTAAATTAAAGTTTTAGTAGTTTAAGCAACATGTTGGGCTTGTGGCCCAGCAACTAGGAGCACAGTAGAAGGGAGCTATAAGTGGCGTCACTCCTGTATGATAAAGGCCCAAATTTTGGCAGCTTAAAGCCCAAGTTTTAGGGCTAAATTTCGGCACTTAAAGGGAGCTATAGGGGGGATGGCACAAGGCTATTTTTTAGGGATTTTAATGTTTATTTTATGTGGATAATTAGGTAGATAATGAAGAGAGGAATTAGGGCTATTTTTAAGGAGATAATAGATCAAAGATTGAAGCCATCTTTAAGTGTTTAATGTTAGCTGAAATTATTAAGAATTTGAAAGGAAAAGCGCATTCGGTTTTGGTTTAAGATATGTGTGCCGAAATTCCTAGCTAGTTCTCTCATCTTTCTCTTTGCTTTGTCGAAATTTCTATACTATTCTCCCTCTCTTTTCTTTTCTTCTCTTCAGTTGGCCGAACCTCTGACAGATTCTTTTCTCATCCCATTCAAACACTTTAGCCGAAACCTCTAAGCTTCCCTTACTTTTTGCTTACTTTCTTTTAAGCCGAAACACCTCGCTTAGATTTTCTAAAAGCCGAAAACATGAGATATAGTCTTCTATATGTGTGCCGAAATCATTCTGGGGTACCCACCTGTGCCGAAATTTTGAAGAAATCAATAGGTATGTGTCGATTTTGAGTTTCTAATATTTCTCCGGCTTTTCAAAGTCACTAGCCGAATGGCTATTTAAGTGACTAATCAAAGGTTTTTCTTATTTTTCAGTATTTTGGGATCTGAAGAGGAGTCCAACGCCTAGATCTTTAAGTCAAGGTTCAGTAACCTTTGAGTCGTGTTATTTTCGGGATTTCAAGGTAAGAGATCTATTAGTTTTAAACCTGTGATTTGGGACTTATTTAACCTTGGCTGATTGTTGAAGGGGCTAAATCTTTGTGTGTTTTTCGGGCTTTTGAGTAAGGCTGTAGATTGAGGATAATAGATCCGGATAACAAGGACATCGACTAATAATATTGGATTTCGCGATATCAGGTGTGTAATGCTTCCCACCATCTAGATCTTTGATTAATATATGATTATAAGTTTTATATGTTTTGATAAATGCCGAAATCCCGACATGATGACGGAAACCCAAAGAGGGTAAAAGCAAATCACCAGGTTAGTGAATGTTCTGATTAAATGATATAAGAATATTGATTTTATGTGATTGCATGGGATGGGTTTGATGAAAGGAAGAAGTTATATGTTGTAGCGGTTTTTACCGTGATCTGTGTAGCAGTATTTACCGTGATCTGTTGTAGCGGCTTTTGCCCTGATCTGTTGTAGTGGCTACGGCCATGATCTGATGATGAGCAGCACGACTGCCATCAAGGCGTGTAGCGGTGTGGGTTGATTGTAGAAATCCCCAATGGTGTGAGTGGCTGGTACGGGGGCGTGTAGCGGATGGACACCTAGGATATGGGTTGGGCTTTGCATATTAATTTTGATTATTTTGTTTTATGGGGCTAAAGCCCAAATCTAATGGTGCATGAGGGTTGCACACTGAGTCTCGCGACTCACCCTTTTAATTTAACTATCTCAGGTGACACCTAGTGCATCGGACCGGGCTGGAGAGGAGAGCAAGGTGGCCATGCAAAAGAGCAATTGGGTTCAGTTAAAAGACTTTAGTTCATTATTTTCTATATTTATTTAATGGGTTTTAAATATGGTTGTAATAAGGCCACGGGCCACTAGACTATTATTCTTGTTTTGGGTTTTATGTTGGGCTTTTATTACTGGGCTTTTAAGTTTTATGTTTTCAATTAAGACAAGACTTGAATGAAATTTCAGTTTTCATTTAAAATCCACCAAGATAATTTATGACTTAATATTTTATTCTTTAATGAATTTTTAAGCTTTTGGAATAAAGGTGTAAACCTAGTAATTATTTTCCAAAAATGCGACATGTTTTGTAGAATCTCTTAAGTGACATACCAGATCTGGTTGTAGCATTTGGGTCGGGTTTGGGGTGTTAGATATATCAACTGAAGCCATTATGTGCGAAAGATTTGAAGACGGTCTGAATGAAGACATAAAGTTGCTTGTTGGCATTCTTGAAATCAAAGAGTTAGTGGTATTAGTCGAGCGAGCTTGCAAAGCTAAAGAGCTCGGAAAAGAGAAAAGAAAGGCTGAAATAGAAGCTAGAGACACTCGTAAAAGATCATCGAGTAAGACTTTCCATTCAATGCCTAAGAAGTTCAGAGATGACTCCAGCCGACATAAAGTTACTTCAGACCTGCCTAGACGAGATCGACCTCCAGTGAGTTCCCGAGCCACTTTGATGGCTAGTGTTGGTAATATTCAGCAGAACCGAATTGAGTGCAAACATTGTGGAAAATGGCATTCTGGGAGTTGTAGATTTCGTGATCGGTCCTGCTTTAAATGTGAATCGTCAGATCATTTCATCAGAGAGTGCCCGAAGTTAGCCGAGCAGAATACAGTCCAGAACATCAGACCGAGCAATGTGTCAGTGCGAGGCAGACCGTCTAGGCATGCGGGAAATGTTAGTGGCAGTTAGAAGGGTACTAAAAACACTGCAGTTAGATCAGAGGCTCGTGCACCAGCTAGAGCGTATGCTATTCGTGCCAGAGAGGATGCTTCTTCCCCAGATGTTATCACTGGTACTTTCACCCTTTATGATATTACTATGATTGCATTGATTGATCCTGGTTCGACTCATTCATATGTGTGTGAAACTCTAGTATCCAGTAAGACTCTGCCAGTTGAGTCTACTGAGTTTGTGATCCGTGTGTCCAACCCTTTGGGTAGATGTGTTCTTGTTGATAAAGTATGTAAAGGTTGCCCGTTGATGATTTGGGATTCCTGCTTTCCAGCCGATTTAATGTTGTTGCCCTTCAACGAGTTTGATATAATTTTGGGAATGGATTGGTTAACTTTGCATGATGCAGTGGTGAATTGCAAAAGAAAGATCATTGATTTGAAATGTCAGAACGGTGAGACCATCCGAGTTGAATCTAGTGATTTAAATGGGTTACCTGCCGTAATATCCTCGATGCTAGCCCGAGAGTGTGTGAGATATGTATTGGATAATAAAGTGTCTGAAAAACAGATTGAATCTGTACCGGTTGTGTGTGATTACCTAGATGTGTTTCCTGAAGAATTACCGGGTTTGTCGCCAGTTCGAGAGATTGAATTTGGCATAGAATTAGTACCGGGGACGACTCCGATTTTGATAGCTCTGTACCGGATGGCACCTACTGAGTTGAAAGAGTTGAAAGCACAGTTGCAAGAATTAACAGATAGGGGCTTTGCACGACCGAGCTTCTCTCCTTGGGGTGCACCAGTTCTGTTTGTGAAAAAGAAAGATGGGACTATGCGAAAGTATATTGATTATCGGTAGGTGAATAAAGTGACAATAAAGAATAAATACCCGTTAGCTCGAATTGACGATTTGTTTGACCAGTTAAAAGGGGCTTCAGTGTTCTCAAAGATAGATCTAAGATCGGGTTATTATCAGTTACGAGTCAGAGATACAGATGTGCCAAAGACTGCATTCGGACGAGGTACGGACATTTTGAGTTTTTGGTTATGCCTTTTTGACTTACTAATGCACCTGCTGTTTTTATGGGTCTGATGAATCGGGTTTTCAGACAGTTTTTGGATAGAGCATTTGAGATTAGTGTTACAAACTTTGCGAGATCGACAGTTGTATGCAAAGTTTAGTAAGTGTGAGTTCTGGATGAAGGAAGTCAGCTTCCTAGGTCATGTTGTTTCAGCGTCAGGTATTTGGGTTGATTCGAACAAAATATCGGCTATACTTGATTGGAAGCCACCAAAGAATGTTACTAAAATTCGAAGCTTTCTTGGACTTGCGGGATACTACAGACGATTTGTCAAAGGTTTTTCCATAATAGCTACACCTTTGACAAAGATACTACAGAAAGATATCAAGTTTGAATGGTCGGAAAAGTGTCAGAAAAGTTTTAATCAGTTGAAAGCCCTTTTAACTGAAGCTCCAGTGTTAGCTCAGCCTGAATCGGGTAAAGAATTTATTGTTTACAGTGATGCTTCTTTGAATGGTTTGGGTTGTGTTTTGATTCAGAAAGGCAAAGTCATAGCCTATGCTTCTAGACAATTGAAGCCTCACGAAAGAAATTATCCGACTCATGATTTGGAACTAGCAGCTATTGTTTTCGCTTTGAAAATATGGCGTCATTACTTGTTCGGTGAAAAATGTCATGTTTATTCAGATCATAAAAGTATGAAGTACTTAATGACTCAGAAAGATTTGAACTTGAGACAACGCAGATGGTTAGAACTGTTGAAAGACTATGAATTAGTGATTGACTACCATCCGGAGAAAGCTAACGTTGTTGCAGATGCCTTAAGTCGAAAATCATTGTTTGCTCTTCATGCGTTGAACACATATATGGTTATGTCTGGTGATGGTTCGATCATAGCCGAGTTGAAAGCAAGACCGATGTTTATTCAGCAAATTTGTGATGTACAAAGAATTGACAAAGACTTGATTGTTAGACGAGTTCAATGTGAAAATGATACAGAGTCAGAGTTTCGAATTGATGCAAATGATTGTTTGAATTTCAAAAGCTGAATATGTGTTCTGAAGAATGTGGATTTGATTCAGATGATTTTAAACGAGGCTCATAATAGTCAAATGTCGATACATCCGGGTAGCACGAAGATGTATAATGATTTGAAATAGTTCTATTGGTGGCCTGGCATGAAGCGAGATATATTTGAGTTTGTTTCGAAGTGTTTAATCTGTCAGCAAGTAAAAGCCGAGCACCAAGTGCCTTCTGGGTTACTTCAGCCAATCATGATACCTGAATGGAAATGGAATAGAATTACTATGGATTTTGTATCCGGTTTGCCTTCGACACCGAATAAGAAAGATGCAGTTTGGGTTATAGTAGATAGACTGACCAAATCAGCTCACTTTGTGCCAGTTCGTACAGACTATTCACTCGATAAACTTGCGGAATTGTATGTATCACAGATTGTGAGATTACATGGTGTGCCGAGTTCCATTGTTTCAGACAGAGACCCGAGATTTACGTCGCAATTTTGGAAGAAATTACAGGATGCTTTAGGTACTAAACTTCACTTTAGTACAGCTTTTCATCCGCAGACAGACGGTCAGTCTGAACGAACCATTCAGATACTTGAGGACATGTTGAGATGTTGCGTTCTTGAGTTTGAAGGTACGTGGGAAAGATACTTACCTCTGGTTGAATTTGCTTATAATAACAGTTTTCAATCTAGTATCAAAATGGCACCTTACGAAGCTCTATATGGCCGCAAGTGTCGTACACCGTTGTACTGGACCGAACTAAGTGAAAATAAGATATACGGGATTGATTTGATTAAAGAGACGGGACAGAAAGTAGCTATTATCAGAGATAGTTTGAAAGCTGCCTCGGATCGTCAAAAGTCTTATGCTGATTCGAAGCGAAAAGACATTGAGTTTCAGGTCGTAGTGACGGTTCACCCTAACCAAGAGGACTTATTCACGGGCTAAACCCAATAATTAAAACCCAAAAGGGACTAGCCATATTTTTATAAAACCCTAGTTTTACAATCCTCAAATTACCCTTTTAATTTGTAAAAACTATTTTTATAAAATTTTTCTGAAATATTCTCGATTTACAAAATTACCCAAATACCCCTGGTTGAAAAAAAATTACAAAAATGCCCTTGGTTTATAAAATCACCATACTACCCTCAATTTTTTTTACTAAGATTTTCTTACTTTATAAAATACCAAAAATCCCTATTTTGCAAAATGTCAAGATACCCTGATTCGAAAATTTACCAAATTACCCCTGGTTTACGAAATTACCAAAATAACCCCCATTTCCAGAATTTTCGCAATACCTTTGAGTTGGCAAATCCTGCTCTCAAAAAATATCCATGAGTTTTGGAAAATTTCGAAATGCCTTTTTAGATTTTTGGAAATTACACCGATTTATTACCAAAATACCCCTGTAGGACAAATAAAGAAAATACCCCTGGGATAGGAATGGACAAAAATGTCCGAGTGATGAATGTGAGTAGTAGATACTATTGAATGTGTGTATTTCTCTGAATTAGGGTAGGAAACTTGAAACGAAAACTCTGAATGATCGAAAGAACTACTATTAAGCTCTTTTCATAACATTGTTCGCGGATAAACAGTGGAACAAATACTAATGCATAAAATTTCTTAAATCAGATTAAAGCGCGATCGTAGACATGAGCTCTAGGCGACGTGGTCGTAATGTGCGAGGACGTGGTCGAGGCAGAATGACTGTGTCGGAACCCGTTAGGTCAGGTCAAGGGTCTGAAAATGAGGTACCACCACCACCCCCACCACCAGCTGTTGGTGTTGAGCAGCAAGATCAGACGGGGGATGATGTTGTATCGCAGGCGGTGCTGCGAGTTCTGGAGATGGTGGCTGGAGCCGGTGGAGGTATGGGAGCTCGAAAATCTGTACCCGAGCGACTTCGAGCCAATGGAGCTGAGGTGTTCCGTGGCGTATCTGGTGTGGCACCCAGCATTGCTGAGTATTGGTTGGAGGCGACCGAGCGGATCATGGATGAGCTAGATCTGATCGCTGAGGAGAAAGTGAAAGGAATGGTGTCACTACTTCGCGATAAGTCATATCAATGGTGGCTTACAGTTTGGGATGGTGCTACAGCTGAGGAACTCACTTGGGAGTATGTTAAGGCGGCGTACCAGAAGAAGTATGTTGGTACTAATTATATTGATGCGCAGAGAAAGGCATTTCTGGGACTGGTTCAAGGGAATAAGTCCGTGGCGGTGTACGAGGCTGAATTCCTAAGGTTGAGCCGGTATGCTCGAGGAATAGTGGCTACGAAGCATGAACGATGTGTCCGATTTGAGACGGACTGAGAGATGATCTGAGGTTATTGATAGCCCCACAGCAAGAGCGGGAATTTGCTGTGTTGGTAGAGAAGGCTAAGGTAGCTGAAGGAATTAAGGACTCTGTGAGGCAGAACTCGGATCGGAATAGGCAGAAGAGAGGCTTTGGATCAGTAGGGTCATCTGGGAATGTTCAGAAGAGGCCTAGAGTTGATGGGCCGCGAGGTCAGCAGGCTGTGACAGGAGGGCAGTATCATACCTGTGACTAGTGTGGAAAGAAGCACCTAGGAGAGTGTTGGAAGAAGACAGGAGGATGTTTCAAGTGTGGGTCCAAGGATCATATGATTAAGGACTGTCCTATGAAACCGGATGGGAATCGACCAGCAGCTCAGGGTTTTAATCAAGCTGGAAGAGGCGGACAGCAGCCTCAGCAAGGTCGTGGTCCGAATGGCAGAGGTAATGGTGCTGGAAGAGGACGTGGAACACCTGGCAGAGGTGCTGGTAATACAGAGGCAAGACAGCCGGGCTTGGAATATGCAGTTCGCCGTAGGAAAGATGGAGACGCACCGGACGTCATAACCGGTACATACCTTATATTTGGCAAGCCTTACTTTGCTTTGATTGATGTGGGCTCTACCCATTCTTATGTTGCATGTAGAGTAGTGGAAACTCTAGGCATAGCCTCTGAACTGTCTGATAGAGAGATGACTGTAGTAAGCCCACTAGGTCAAACTGTAGTGGTGAATAAGATGTTTCGGAAAGTACCTTTAGAGATTCAAGGAGCAGTATTCCCGGCTGATTTAATGGAACTACCCTTCAGAGAATTCGATCTCATACTTGGCATGGATTGGCTGGTGGAACATCGAGCCATATTGGATTGTGCCGCTAAGCGAATGGAGTTAAGGACACCGGAGGGTGAGGCGGTAATCATGATAGGAGAAAGAAGAAATTACCTGTCTAACGTAGTTTCAGCACTAAAGGCTGATAAGATGGCTCGGAAAGGATGCAAGGCATTCTTGGCTTTCGTTAGTGCATTGGATGTGAAAGAAGGGGGAGTTAGTGGAGGTAGAACCGTAAGGGAATTTGTGGATGTCTTTCCGGAGGAGTTACCTGGAATACCCCCAGATAGGGAAGTGGAGTTCGGAATTGACTTGCTACCTGGTACAGCTCCTGTGTCAATCGCTCCGTACAGGATGGCACCAAAGGAGTTGGTTGAGCTCAAGGCTCAAATCCAAGAGTTGCTTGATCATGGGTTTATTCGACCCAGTGTGTCTCCATGGGGAGCACCGGTCTTGTTCGTGAAGAAGAAGGACGGAACTATGCGTATGTACATAGATTATCGTCAGTTGAATAAGCTGACCATCAAGAACAAGTACCCTTTGCCGAGGATTGACGACTTGTTCGATCAGCTTAAGGGGGCAGCGGTTTTCTCGAATATAGATCTAAGGTCTGGATATCATCAGCTTAAGGTGAAGGAAGTGGATACCCATAAGACAGCCTTCCGGACAAGGTATGAGCATTTTGAGTTCGTGGTAATGCCGTTTGGATTGACGAACACCCCAGCTGCGTTCATGGATATGATGAATCGAGTTTTTCAACCTTACTTGGATCGATTCGTCGTTGTGTTCATCGACGACATCTTAGTGTATTCCAAGTCTGAGGAGGAACATGATGAGCATCTTCGGATAGTGTTGCAAGTGTTAAGAGAGAAGAAGCTCTATGCCAAATTCAGCAAGTGTGAATTTTGGCTTAAGGAAGTTGCGTTCTTAGGACATGTGGTGTCTGCAGAAGGAATAAGGGTGGATCCTAGAAAGATTGAGGCGATGCTAGATTGGAAACCACCTAAGTCTGTGGCTGAGGTTCGTAGTTTCTTGGGATTGGCAGGTTACTACAGAAGGTTTGTAGAAGGGTTCTCATCAATAGCCGCACCTTTGACAAAGTTGTTGAGAAAGGAAGTACCTTTCGTATGGACAGATAAGCAACAGGAGAGCTTTGAAAAGCTTAAGAGGGTTTTGACTGAAGCTCCGGTTTTGATTCAGCCGGAGGCAGGGAAGGATTTTGTGGTGTATTGTGACGCTTCTCATACCGGATTAGGATGTGTTCTAATGCAAGCCGGGAAAGTAGTCGCTTATGCGTCTCGACAATTAAGGCCACATGAGGTTAACTATCCGACGCATGATTTGGAGTTGGCGGCAATGGTCTTTGCTTTTAAGGTGTGGAGGCACTATCTTTATGGAGAAAAGTCAGTGATCTACACAGACCACAAGAGTCTTAAGTATCTGTTGACTCAGAAGGAGTTGAACCTGAGACAGCGAAGGTGGGTTGAATTATTGAAGGATTACGATTGTTCAATAGAGTATCACCCGGGCAAGGCAAATGTAGTGGCGGATGCCCTAAGTCGGAAAGTTGTGTCGGATCTGAGAGCGATGTTTGCACATCTGAGCTTGTATGACGACGAAAGTTTGTTGGCGGAGTTGCAAGTCAAGCCGACATGGTTGAATGAGGTGAAGGAAAGTCAGTTAATGGATGAGGATCTAAGTACTAAGTTACGGCAAGTACAGAGTGGAGAATTGGAAGATTATGGTATTAATGACGAGGGAGTATTGTGTTTCAAGGGTAAGGTCTGTATGCCGACCAATGAGGAGTTAAGGCAGAGGATTCTTCAGGAATCGCATAGTAGCCCTTATGCTATGCATCCTGGAGGAAGTAAGTTGTACAGAGATTTAAGGGAACAGTTTTGGTGGCCTGGACTTAAGCGGGAAGTTACAGAGTTTGTAGGCAAGTGCTTGACGTGTCAGCAAGTCAAGGCTGAACACCAAGTTCCGTCAGGATTGCTTCAGCCAATAAAGATTCCTTAGTGGAAGTGGGAGAGAATCACCATGGACTTCGTTGGTGGGTTTCCCCTTACGCCTACTAAGAAGGACTCGGTGTGGGTGATAGTGGATCGATTGACAAAGTCCGCGCATTTCATTCCAGTGCGAGTTGATTATTCTTTGCAGAAGTTGGCGAAGTTATATGTGGCGGAGATTGTGAGGTTGCATGGAGTGTCGGTATCGATTATCTCGAATAGGGATCCGAGGTGTACTTATCGGTTTTGGAAAGCACTATATCAGGCTTTAAGCACCAGATTAGACTTCAGTACGGCTTTTCATCCACAGTCGGACGGTCAGTCTGAGCGAGTAATTCAAGTGTTAGAGGATATGTTGAGAGGCTGTGTGATAGACTTCAGAGGAAGTTGGGAAGAATATTTGCCTTTAGCGGAATTTGCATACAACAACAGCTATCAAGCTAGTATTCGGATGGCACCGTATGAAGCGCTGTATGGACGGAAGTGTCGCACTCCTACGTGCTGGACGGAGTTAAGGGAACATCAAGTTTTGGGTCCAGAGTTAGTGGCGGAATCCGAAGAGAAGGTTAGTGTGATTCGAGCACGGTTGAAGGAGGCATCTGACAGGCAAAAGTCGTACGCGGATCTCAAGCGAAAGGAAATTGAATTTGATGTGGGAGATCAAGTGTTTCTTAAAGTGTCGCCTTGGAAGAAGGTAATGAGATTTGGTCACAAAGGGAAGTTAAGTCCAAGGTTTATAGGACCTTATCGGGTATTGAAGCGAGTTGGACCAGTGGCATACCAGTTAGAGTTATCACCGGAGTTGAAGCAGATGCACGACGTATTCCATGTTTCCATGCTACGTCGTTATCGATCGGATCCATCTCATGTAGTACCGGCTGAAGAAGTGGAGCCAAGGCCAGATTTGTCCTACGAGGAGGAGCCGATTCAGATTTTGGAACGAGATGTGAAAGTGTTACGGAGGAAGTCAGTTCCTCTAGTCAAAGTCTTATGGAGTAATCATGGATCGGAAGAAGCATCGTGGGAGCCAGAAGAGGTAATGCGACAGCAATACCCTCATTTATTTCAGCCAGGTAATTTCGAGGTCGAAATTATTTTAAGGGGGTAGAACTGTAATATCCTGGATTATAGCTTATGCATTAATACTAAATTGTATGAGGTAGCATGCTTGTGTATATTATGAATGTGTCCTATGAATTTTATTTTTTAGAACTTTAGAAGGTAGGAAAAATGCCTTAGAAATTATTTGACTTTTTAAAGTTTAAAAGAGGAAGCTAAGTCTGATAAGGCCTTAAAAAAATTAGTAGGGGAATTAGGACATGAAATTGGGCTTGTTAAAGTGGCTGCAAGGCGCCACTTAAGGCCTAGTAAGTGACGCCACAAGCATGTGTGAAGGGCTTGGGTTCGAGCTACATGGGAAGCAAAAAGGAGTTTTATTTTGCAGCAGAAATGGGCAGTAGTGGACGGCATGGGGAGACTAGGTGGAAGAGCTTTAGATGTGATTAAATTCTTTATAAATTTTTGGCTAAGGGCAAGGATAATTGCTGTTTTATCTTAATTATTTTATTATAGATGAGAAAGAGAGAAAATAAGAGAATAACAAGGAATTTGATAGTAAGAGGAGGAGATGGTCGAATAGGGGGCTCTAGGTATAGTAATTTAGGCAAAAGGGGAGAAGTGTGGCATTCTTCATTCTTTTCTTTTCTCTTTTTGTTCCTCTACCAAATTCTCTAGTGAACCTCCTCTTCTCTTTTATGTTGGCAAAACCGAAAACACAGGTAAGCCTAGCCGAATTCTCCTTAGCATCAAAAGCCGAAATATTCCTTGTGCTAGCCGAATCTTTACCTATCACTATTGCTGAAATTGCTCAATCTTTTTCTTCTTCTCTTCACAATCTTTTAAAAGCCGAAAGTAAGTTCTTTCTAGACCATAACCGATTTCTCATTAAGCCCCAAAAGCTGAAATCAATTGATCAACATCTAGGCCATAGCCGAATAGCTCTGTGGGTTCAAGTAAAGGTGTTGCCGATTTCAATATCAAGGGTAAGGATTCTATGTTCATCGTTTTACTCTTTTCTTTTAGCCGAAATCAAGGTACTAATCTCATTGTTGTTCTTTGGCCGAATACCTGAAGGATCTTTCGGGAATTGCCTATAGTCGACTACAAGAGAAGGGATCTTTCGGGACTTTAAAATCGCAAGGTAAGTTATGTGATATTCGGGCAAGGGCCATTTACTATGATTAAATGTTAGAAGTGGATCTAACATGTACCCTGTAGGATTTCGACATCTTCATAGCCAAGAGATTACTTTTCGGGATTTAAGATTCACAAGGTAAGTGAATCTGACATTCGGCCAAGGCCATATATAGTGATTTAGATATGTTTCTTATTTATTCAAAAGCCGGAAACTAATTAGTTAAGTGATATAGTATCTAGCCAATTGCAAGAAGGAACATCACAAGTTTTCGGGATTTGATTAGTAATCAAATCGACAGTAAGGTAAGGATTAAATTGTAATAATCCTTCAGGATTTGATTACATAGCCGAATAGGCTTTTGCTAAAATACTAAGTGTTGGCCGAATGTAGGAATTAAGGATCTAAAGCATTAGATCGGGTTTTCGGGATTTCAATAAACCGTTAATACCAGGTGTGTAGCCCTACCCTTAGTCTTAATAGATTTATGGTATTATTTTAATGCATGTGTTAATAAGAATGTGAAAGATATGGCTAGGGTACCATGCAATGGTACAAAGTACTCAGGTACGTTTACCTACCCCTACTATGAGTATAATATGATCTGTTATGACACATATGTGAAACTATAAGAATGTGAATAAGGAATATGACATGGTTTATGCATATTTGTATAACATGGGGCATATGGGTGAATTTGAAAAGGGGAAGTGATCTAGTGGTTTTATACCACAATATCTGAATGTGGTGACTTATGTCACGAAATCTGAATGTGGTGACTTATGTCACAAATAACTATCTGGTGGCTATGCCACAATATATATAAGGGCGATGAGCACGTCGTCTGCAGCGACTGCCTTCGATGGTGTGTAGCGGATGGAGGGTCGACTTAGTAGTCCCCACGGTGTGATGGTTGGTACGGGTGATGTGTAGCGGATGGTTATCTAGGTTGGGTTCGGGAATGCATAATTATTTATATGTGCTATATGTATATGTATGATTTGATACGCCATAAACTGTTGGGACTTAGTGTTGGTGGTTATACACACTGAGTCTGTTTGACTCACCCCGTTGTGGGATATTTTTTTTCAGGTGACGCTCAGTGATGGACAGGGTCGGTAGGAACTTAGTGGTGGCGATGCTCAGCTCAGAATTTTATTTTATTTTGGACTTCCTATTTTATTTAAGTATCTTGGATTTATTTCGGGTTTTCATTTGATGTAATAAGGCCACTAATATGAGACTGCTTATGCATGCATTTTTAATTATTTTATTATGACATGATTCTTATCAAATTAAAGTTTAAGTAATTTTTCTTAAAAATAAATCTTGAAATGTTTTGACACCTAACCCAAATGGTTTTCAGTTTAAATAGTAAACTCTAAGAACTCGACAACGTTTTCAACTTATGGTCTTGAAAATAAAGTTTTATCAAAATCTAGCCTTCAACATAAACTCGTTTACAACTCGAACACAACACGAATCAATTATTCTTCAAAACCAACCAAAGTTTTCCAAAGAAACAAACAAGTTTTGAACCGTTTTACTCAAGGAACATGCCAGATCCGGTCAGGGCTCGTGGGCCGGGTTTGGGGTGTTTCATATATTTAGTTGGGCATGATTTTAGACACAAGAGGAGCTTGTGGGCAAGTGGTTAGCAGCGTGGATTATGTTGCAAGGGAGCCTGGGTTCGAATCTCATGACAAGCAATGGAGCATTTATTTTGCGGATTGGACGGTAAGAGTTTCAGTTGAATTTAAACTCTGCTGACGAAGGGATCCCACATCGGAAAGACACAAAGAAGGAAGGTGAAGAGCTAGCTATATAAAGGGCATTCTAGGAGGAGATTTAACATACCTTGGTGGGCGTTTGGGCGCAGGAATGGTCGCGGCGCGGTTTAGCACCAGATTCCTATCAAGTGTGTGTAACTCTCTCTACTCTAGTTGTAGAGCGGCTAATGTCGAAGTGCCGGTCACGGCAATAGTAGCCACACGAGCGTGCGAGCGCACATGTGGGGCTTCGACGCGATAGTTGAGGCCATCAGTAGTATTCTGGTGGGTTGAGGCTGCTTGGGCCATGATGGGCCGAAGTGGGCCCAATGGGCCCGTGGGCCCATATGAGTAAATTGTATGATGATATAGTATATAGTGAACTAGACTAGGTGGAACTTATATACATGGCTAGATTTGTGCTAGGTGGGCCACACGAGCGTGTGGGCCCGAATGGGCCGAAATCGGGTCTTAGGCCCAATAGTCCTGTAACGACAGGAAATGGCAGTTGATTCGCTCGTGGCGACATTGGGCCTATGGAAAGGCCATTGCAGGTGTGAGATTACCGAAATACCCTTGGTGGGTAAATTACGAAAATACCCCTGGTAGGTAAAATTACTGTTATACCCCTAGAGATTGTTTAGCTTGATTATGTTGTAGTGGTTATTCTAATTATGATGGTAATTCGTTTCGTACGTTATATTTGATATATGATTTGCATACATGTCATACTGCATACACGAATTATTATGTCATGACATGTTACATGGGCTCGGGATATATTAAAAGAAGGAAAGGGTGTACATTTATGTACGTGGATTGATGCTAGCCTTGAGCTACATCGTGGATTGATGTTGGCTATGTGCCTCATCGTGGATTGATGTTAGCTTCGTGCTTCATCGTGGATTGATGATGACCTTGAGTCACATCGTGGATATTGTGATTTAATCACGTAGATCAGTGGCTAGACCACAAAGTGGACTTTGAGCAGCATGACTGCCAAAGAGGTGTGTAGCGGATGGAGGGTCGATTTAGTAATCCCCTGGTGTGTGGTGGATGGATATAAGGGGGTGTGTAGCGGTTGGATACTAGGTTGGGTTGGGTTAACATATTGCATCATTATGCGTGGTATATGGTTTTATGTGGATTTGGGCCAAGCCCATTTGTGGAATCATGTGGATTAATTGCATTGCACTCATTATGGATATGCCATGACATTGGGCTAATGTATTACTGTAGGCTTAGGCCCAGTTATCGTGGTAAGGGGAATTGCACACTGAGTTTTCGTAAACTCACCCCCTCTTTTTATTAAATGTTTCAGGTAATTCCCAGCGATAGAGGATTGGGAGCCATGGGGGACTCGAGGTGGCCATGCATTACTATTTCTTCTGTAAACTACATTACCTTATTTTGAACTTATTATATTGGGATTCTGTTATGTAATAAGGCCTATGGTATTTTATTTGATTTTAGCTTTTAATTTGGTTACTGCTTATTATTTTAAATGTTTAATTCGGGATTTTCCTAAAATGTTAATAAACCATTTCTTATTCAAAATTACTTAAACTCGATTTTTCACAACAAATATAAAGAATACGAACTTTTTAACGAACGCACAGTTTTTAGACATTCCTTTCATGTGACATGCCAGATCCGGTCGTAATGTCTAGGCCGGGTTTGGGGTGTTACAACTGTGGAATAGGCACGGAGTTGAAGAGGCTACGTGGGAGCCTGAGGATTCAATAAGGCAACAACATCCGACTTTGTTTAACGGTAAGATTTTCGAGGACGAAAATCCTTAAGGGGGGAGAGTTGTAACAGACCGAACTTGACCCTAATCGGAACGGTGGTTTTGGGACCATGAATTCGAGTCTGAAATATCTTTTAAATGACATATTCTGTGTTTATTATATGTGAATTAATGTGTGTGAAAGTTTCGTAGAAAAATTTAATCGTTTGTGTGTTTAATTTAGAAAAAGGACTTAATCGCGTAAAATGTAAAAGTTGCAAACTATAGTGAAAAGTGCTAGAACGATAGTGGCTTTTTAATATGAGGTATTAAAAGGGTAAATAACCCATTTTTAATTTAGTGGGTGGTTTATGACAAGAATAACCTTAAGTTATATGTTATGAAATTTTATATTATAAGGTTAAGTAAGTAATTAGCTAAATAACATATTATATGTTAAAATAACATAAAAAATAAGCTATCATCTTTTAATTCTTCCTTGGCCGAATATTGGAGAAAGAAAGAAGCTTTGAATCCTTTTGATTTTCCGCAATTCTAGGCTAAAATTCAAGGTGAGTTTTTAGTCGGTTTTTGATAATTTTTACGTTTTTAAGATCGTTGCTTCAAACAGTAGCTTACCCATGTTGAAATTTTTGAATCTAAGCATGCTTGATATTCGGCCATTGATGTGTTTATGTAGTTTTTGATGTTTGATGATTTTATTTTAAAGATATGTTAAATATTAGTATATTTTGTATTGGAAATTTTGGTGAATTTAAGTATTTTTGGCTAAATTGCAAAAATGAATTTTTGAGGGGGCTAAAATGCAAAATAAATGAAAGATATGGACTAGTATAGTCCCTATGAATGTTCACCCTTAAGGTACTATATTGAAATTTTGTGTGTTTTGTGTTTTGTGCAATTAGGACTAAATTGTAAAAATGTGAAATAGTAGGGGTAAAATGGTAATTTACCTATTTATATGCTTAGGGACTAAATTGAGATGAAATGTACTTGAATGAGCTGAATTTTAATGTGTTTAGATCAAGAACAAAGAAAAACGGATTTGGATCGGGGAAAGATAAAGGTTATCAAATAGTCAGTTTACGCGGTCCATCGACAGTCGAGGTAAGTCCTTAAGCGAATATATGTTAAAGAATTATTTATGAATCTAATGAATGATGAAATTCGAATATTTTTAGCATGAATCCATGAAGTAGCCGAATGTAAGGGTACTAAATTGGATTGATTGTAATTTTATTTAATGTGATGTGAATAAATATATTGGGTTTGATGTATAAATGTGATATGTGAGATATGAGTTGTTGTGAAGTTAACATTATGAAATGTGAATTGAAATATTAATCAAATTGATATCCGGGCTTCGAGCCTAGCAGGCCTTGTGCCGGTGATCTGTATCGGGCTTTATGCCTAGCAGGCTTCGTGCTGGTGATATATTTCAGGCTTATTACCTAGCAGGCTTAATGCTGGTGTTTTGACTTCGGACTTTGAGTTCAGCAAGCTTAGTGCCGGTGTGTGAGTTTCGAGGTAATATTAGCAGGTTCTAACTAGTGAGTTGCTATTTTAAGATTTGATTATGTGCTAATGAATTTATGAAATGAATTAAGTATGTTTAAGCGTGTGGAGGTGAATTTGTTAATTCAGCTACAAGGTATGTGTTATTCATACTCAAGTGTTATACGAATATACATGTATATATATAATGTATATATATATATATATATATATGTATGTATGTGATGTTATTGCGTAAATGAAATGATAAGAAAGATTTGGTTAGATGAATGCATAAGTAGTCAAAGGTATTTGTAAAGGTATACGGATGTGTACAAGTTGGTGTTTTATATATGGATATTATATATACATATTCGGTTGTAATGTATATATATATATATATATATAGTTAAGTTATGCTTATTTAATGTCATGAGTTAGTTGTTTAAAAATGCTTAATTAATTGTATGTGAACATGTTTTTGCTTAAGACTTACTAAGCTAGTGAGCTTACCTTGTGTGTGCACATTGTCTGTTTTATAGATTTCGTTCAAGCTACGGGCTCCAAGGATCGTCAGAGGAATCAACCACACTATCAATCCCTTTTTGGTACTTATATATATACTTGGTTTTTGAATCAAAGGCATGTATAGGTTAGACTAAGTTGTAAAACCAATGAGTTTTGGCTTGTATATTGGTACAACCTAGCCTTGCGAAAAAGGCTTATTTCCTTTGGTTAACTTTAGTTTTTATGCTCAATGACATAATGGTTGGATTTCAAAAGTTAAGCTTAGTTATATGTGTGAATGGTTGAATGCTTAATGTGCTTGGTTCTTGGCAAATTTATCCCTGGCCTGTTCATGCATATCTAGGTTGATGTATGTTATATAGAGGGTATGTTTGCGGCTAAGATGATTCTATGTGCTTTGGGTTTAATAAGTACAGGATGGATAACGTTCATGTTTGGGTTGGAGATTTTGTTTTACTAGTAATATAGCCATTCGAATATGGCTTTTATCTTATGCTAATTTGAGGTTGAGACATATGAATTGTAATGATCGAATGTTGTATATGTTTTTGTTATTATGATGCAAGGATTATACGGATGTTTATATACGGTCATAGTTAAGTTATGTATGGAAGACAAGTGGGTATTGGATAGGTATCAATTGAAAATTTTGTATGTGCGTTAACCTTAATTATTTTATGAAACATGAAACATGTTATGCAATATTCATGTGAGTTCGGCTAAGCTAAAGAGAAATATTTAATTGTAACTTATGTGCTAGATGAACTAGTTAATTAAGTTTATATTTTGAATATGACAAATGAGCAAGTATATGAGGTGTATATATATATATGTCTATCTATATATGTCTTTAGCTATAGTAAAACGTTGATTTGATTGAGTATTGGTTCTATTTAAGTTTAATACAAGTTATGTAATGTTCATGAAATTCTTATGTATATGTTCTTGTATATTCGGCTAAGCTATTAATTGCGTTTATGATAAAGGAATGAACTTATGTATCTTGACCATATAGTATAAAGGTTTGATCATATTAGTAATTAAAATGAATTGACTTTTGAAGTGGGATTACTTTATTAATCTATTACAAATGGTTTACTTGTTTATAAACTTCACATATTAAGATCAACTCGTCAATTGTGGTATATGAAATTGGTATTGTTGTGTGACATTGTCGTAATGTACATTTCAGGGTCATTTTGTGTTCGTTGATGATTATATTGTATATGATTTGGATTAAAGTATTAAGCAAGTATTATATATGTGTGATTTGTCTGTTTATAATTGAATTATTTGATAAAGATGTTTAGCTAAGATTTAATCGATTGAACAGAAGTTATGACTTATCGTAAGTCCGGTAATGCCCGTAACCCTAAGCTGGCAACGGATACGGGTTAGGGGTGTTACAGCATCATTGTTACCTAAGTTACAAGAAGTCATGATTCGACATAACTTTTTGTGATTAACCTTTCATGCATTAATCCTTAAGTCCTTTATCTCTGGAATGGACACAAGTCATGGAATAGTCACACTTGTATAGTCTATCTCATGTTTCTTGATATCTTGAGTAGACTATGTTATACAAATTAGTATGACATCTCATGTCAACTTATTTGAGCATGGCCATGCATTTCTAGTCTCACTCAATCAAGTGGCCTAAAATATTACTCCCATTATGTGGGAGGGACTTATCTTATATTGATCAACAATATCCCTCTACATAGATTGTGGTATATCCAACATCAGCCTTTATAGAACAACGAGTTACGGTGTACGTTTGACTGTATCAAAATATACGACTCACGATGTTGGGATAATGATTATCTCAAGTATGAGGATCATATACATATTAATCACTATGAGTAATGTTGTGACAATTACATAATAATCCAAGAAACATACTCATAGCGGGTCAGTCCAATATGTTGTTCTCTAACACACATATTCATGCATTGATTTTGACACTCCATATCAATGACAACTCTTTATCATCAATCAACTACATGTTAGTCTTAATGCATTATTGTTGTCCTAGTCAACAATAATACTTGACTAAGGATCTTTTAAGAATAATCATATTATTCTCAGGACATTATTATAAAACAGTTTATTTGTACACACAGAAGGAAAAACTAAAATAATAATGACAACACTTTATATTAATAAACATGGTAAATCAAGTATGTTATTACAATCATCTCATGATTGATCTTTGGGCATACTCTTACACGTGTCCCAGCCTGTGTTCGTGCATGTGTAACTCTCTGACTTGGGTCAACGGCCCAGCCACACGCCCGTGTGCTAGGCCGTGTAACTTTTGAAATGCAACCATTAAAACCTACAGGAGAAACACGGCCGTGTGTCACACTGTAATGACCAGAATTTGGGCCTAGTAGATTTGGGCCCATTGGGCCTTGGGCACGGGAGCGTTTAAAATTTTTGAGAACAAGAGAATGGCACAAATGCAAGTTGGACCTATTAGGTGAGTCATTTTGGAAGGTTAGGGGGCTTCCATGAAGTCCTGGGAGCAAACCTGGGCTTTAGGAAAAATTTTGAATTTAGGTGAATAAAACCCTGAGAGTTAGTAAGTAGGCTTTAAGAATAAAATGTGGAGAAAAATGACACAAAAGAAGTTGTGGTCTAGTGGCAAATGGCGCCACATGGGAGACAAGGAGGTGATGCTATAGAGGAAGCAAGGGGTCCAAGGTTCAAGTCTTGGCGCTTGCAATTCTTTTTGTTTTCCTTTTAAATGAACTTGGACTTTGGCCCATAGACTTATATTTAGTTGCGGATGTTTTAAGACACAAAAGGAGCTTGTGTTGTGGTGGCATGTAGCGTCTCGATCATAGGAGAGGGCAAGGGTTCAAATCCCATTGCAAGCAAAAAGGGATATTTATTTTGCTAAGTTGGGACGGCAAGTGGTTGTGATAGATTTAAACTCTGTTGAAGGAGGGATACTTTATCGGGAAGCTAGCATGAGGAAAGGTGAGAAGCTGGCTTTAAATAGAGCAATCTATGAGAAGAGTAAGGATACCTTGGTTGGCGTTGGGCATAGGAGTGGTCGGAGCGCGGATTAACTCCAGATTCCTATCAGGTGTGTATTTCGCACTACTCTAGTTATAAAGCGGCAAATGCCGAAATACCGGTCACACGATGATGGTAGCCACAAGCCATCATGAATGCTCTTGTAGGTTTAGGCTGTTTGGGCCACGATGGGCCGAAAGGGGCCACGTGGGGCCAATGGGTCCGTGGGCCCAATCAGATAAGTTGTATGATTGTGTAGTAAATATTGGACTGGACTATGTGAATCTCATATCTGTGGCTACATTTGGAAACCAAATTAAATCCTTTCAAAATCTTTTACTTAGTAAAACATGCAATTTACTAATCATATTAAACTAAGGGTTTCTTAAGATTCATGTGAAGTAACAGGGACGTGTTAGGCTTGAAATAGTTTAATCACATAAACTTAAAAACTATGCAAGATAATAGAGCTCGTGGAAGTTATCATGAACCTTTAATTTAATCGGCTTAGGATCTAAATTAAGCATGCACATTTGAATTATTGTGTCCACTAGCCATCGTCTGGTTAGGATTTCTTAGCTAATTCTAATGCATCCAATCACGTATGAATGAAATACATACTTGAGTTTAATTGAAAGCATGATCAACTAGGGCACAAACACTATAGACATAATTTAAACAAACTTCATTAAATAAATGCAATCATCCCAGCTAAATAGAATTAAACTACCATTGTTGATGACAAGATAATAAAGCACATTGCAAACATGATTAAAATCAAAATAACCAAGTAAAGGAAGAATAAACTCTATTGAATCAACAATCTTGTGAACTCTGATTGAAGATGTTTTCCTTTAATCCTTATGTTGCTCCTTTGCTAATGGCTCCTCAAGATGGTCAGCCAAGAGATAATCTTATCAAGGTTTTAGACTAAGAAAGAAAATATGGGATGCTATGCGTGGAAATGAATAGATGAAATGAGAAAATGAGAGAATGAATGATGATTGAGAGATGTGAAGAATGAGGGATATAGGGATGGGGGATGATTGAAATGGGGAATGAGTGGGGGTATTTATACTTGAAGTAGATGGTAGAGTTTACTAAAAATAGGATTGGAATCCCTCCATTTTCTCCATTGCTTGGCTAGTCATATTTTGTGGAAGAAGGTGGATGATGGTTCCTTTATTTAAGCATAGAATCATGCTAAATTTAGGCATGGGTTAGACGGTTTCAAGGGAAATCTTTGTGTGTTGATTTCAAATAATTCTCCAAATGTAGGGACCTCCAGTAAATATCCCAAAAAAGATCTTTGGGCAGCCAACATACTTGTGTTGGGCTTGACTCCCCCTTGTTGGATGGTTCTGTGATCCATTAAATAATGAAACTTGTCCACCACGTAGCATTATTTTAACTAGGTGAAAATAACACCTTGTTGACCCATTTAGCATGGTTTTTCTGTCCAACATAGGAAATAAATAGCTCAAGTTCATTCAACTTTATAATAAGCTCTTTATTAAATAAACTTCATGGTCCCACTGCACAATTAAATATAACACATTAATAAATAACACGAAATAATTTAATTTATGTACAAAATTCATGTAATAGAGCACAATTTTCATATTTTATAAATTCATGTCTGATCGCTGAAATCAGAGTATTAAAATTTATAATGAATGAGATCAAACCTAGAAACTAACTCTGACAACGATTAAAGGCAAGTGTACCTATTGGACAGTAGTATAGCTTAGGCAAGACCAGATTATCGAACCCAAAGGAACTAAAAGTAACCTTCTTTTTATTATTTAGCCTAAAATAAGTGAAGTTGCTTCAATATAATCTAAGCTATTTACTAAGCCAAAGACACAAAGACAAAAAGGATGAATTGAGAAAATAACTTTTAGGAAAAACTCAGCTGATTAAGACGATACCCTCAGAAAGAATCCACCTAGACTTCACTTGTTAATTAACCCTGAACCATACAATTTATTTACTTAATTTGATCCGTAAGACTCCCTAACGTATATTAAACCCTCTCTCGAGGCGAATAACGTCTAACCCTAGGTTAATTAACAGAAATCTCTTTCTCGAATAATAACCCCCTAGAATAGCAGTAAATCGATCTATGGACTCCCATATTAGGTTTCACCCTAATCCGGTAAAATCTCGTCACCCTATCTCTAAGCGTGCGATCAACTCCGCTTAATTATGCTAGATCTACTCTTAAGCAGGGTCTATTCCTCCTCCACCTAAGCACATCAAATTTGGATTAAGCTTGCACAATTAAGAACAAACTAAGTATTTATCATATAATTTAGAAATTAATAACAAGATTCATCTAGGTTTCATCCCCTTCAGGTATCTGAAGGGTTTAGTTCATAACAAATAAAGAAAACATCTCAAGAGAAAAGATAAAACAAAACATAAGAAATCCCTAAAACTCCCTGAAGGAATTGAAGGAAAAATTTGCCGTTTTGAGTAGAATTTCGGCTTCTTGGGATGGATCAACTGGCTAACTTCGAGTGATTCCCACAACTCTTTCCTTTTCGGCTTGGCTCCTTGGCCTAGCTAACCGCCCCCTTCAAGGATAAACTTAGGGGGTATATATAGGCTCTTGGAATGTGTTTTATTTTCCCCAAAGTATCCAAATCCGAATGAAATTTCTCTTTTCCACGACAGGGACACGGCCATGTCACACGCCCATGTGACTAGTCTTTGGGCCGTGTTCGGACTTCTTTAATGAGGCACGGCCGTGTGAGTCGGGGGTTAGGCCGTGTTCTAGATGATCAACAAGGCACGGCCATGTGGGCTTAAGTCCAGGCCGTGTCAATTTCCACCTTGGCCCAATTTACTCCTTTTTGGGCCCGTTTCTCGTTCTTTTCATCCTCGGGTGCTTTCCTGGGTATAAGACATAAAAAGAATGGATTAAGAGCACCTTTTTATATAAATCAAGAGATAAAAAGCAAGCTAAATGTGGGATTAAAATGTGTTATAATTACGGTTTATCAATGTCTATTATCGAGGTTTAAGAAAAATTCACTAAATTAATTAACAAATACTTAAGATTAGTATTGTTTTTAAGTAAAAAGGTGATAAAAGCTACTAGAAAAAAAAACTATATAAATTAGAGTCTGGCGAACTGTATCGCTTGGTGGATAGTATCACCTTATGAATTGTATCACTTGGCAGATAGTATCACCTGGAGGACAAAATCGCCTAGCGAATGTGATTCGCAACTACTTTCCAAAGTTAATATTTATGGAAGTTGTGAACGCCCCAAATTCTTAGGCTTAGTAGAAATGGGCCCATTGGGCCTTGGGCATGGGAGCATTTAAAATTTTTGAGAACAAGAGAACGGAACTAATGCAAGTTGGACCTATTAGGTGAGTGATTTTGGAAGGTTAGAGGGCTTCCATGAAGTCCCGGGATCAAACCTGGGCTTTAAGAAAATTTTTGGTTTTAGGTGAATAAAACCCTAGGAGTTAGTAAGTAGGCTTTAAGAATAAACTGTGGAGAAAAATGACAAAAAAGGAGTTGTGGTCTAGTGGCAAATGGCGCCACATGGGAGACAAGGGATTGACGCCATAGAGGAAGCAAGGGGTCCAGGGTTCAAGTCTAACTCTTTCACTTCATTTTGATTTCTTTTTAAATGAACTTAGACTTTGGCCCATAGGCTTATATTTAGTTGCATGTGTTCTAAGTCACAAAAGGAGCTTGTGTTGAGGTGGCATGTAGCGTCTGGGGCATAGGAGAGGGTAAGGGTTCGAATCCTATTGCAAGCAAAAAGGGATACTTATTTTGCTAAGTTGGGACGGCAGGTGGTTGTGTTTGAATTAAACTCTGCTGAAGGAGGGATTCCACATCGGGAGGCTAGCATGAGAGTGGGCAAGAAGCTGGCTTTAAATAGAGCAATCTATGAGGAGAGTAAGCATACCTTGGTTGGCGTTTAGGCATAGGAGTGTTCGGAGCGCGGATTAGCTTCAGATTCCTATTAGGTGTGTATTTCGCACTACTCTAGTTGTAGAGCGACAAATGCCAAAATGCCGGTCACACGGCGATGGTAGCCACACGAGCATGCGAACGCATGTGTGGGAGCTTCGACGTGATAGTTGAGGCCATCATGGGTGTTCTTGTGGGTTTGGGCCACGATGGGCCGAAAGGGGCCATGTAGGGCCAATAGGCACGTAGGCCTAATCGGAATAGTTGTATGATTGAGTAGTAAATATTGGACTGGACTATGTGGATTCATATCTGTGGCTAGATTTGGGCTAAATGGGCCACACGAGCGTGTGGGTCTATTTGGGCCGAAAATGGGCTCTAGGCCCATTCGCATCGTTATTTCTGTTTAGAATACATTGGTTTTACAAAATTACTGAAATACCCTTGGTTTACAAAATTACTAAAATACCATCAGTTTACAAAATTACCAAAATACCCTTGGTTTACAAAATTACCAAAATGCCCCCGATTTGAAAAATTACCGAAATACCCTTGGGTTGCGAAATTATTGAAATACCCCTGATTTGTGAAATTATCAAAATACCCTCGATTGGTGAAATTACCGAAATACTTTCGATTTGTGAAATTATCGAAATACCCCTAGTTTATGAAATTATCAAAATACCCCAATTTGCAAAATTATCGAAATACCCTCGATTTGTGAAATTATCGAAATACCCTCGATTTACGAAATTACTGAGATAACCCCGGCTATAAAATTACTGAAATACCCCTACATGGTAGGATTACCGAAATACCCCTGTAGGGTAGAATTGACGAAATACCCTGAAGGGTAGGATTACCGAAATAAAATGACTATTTTACCCCTGAGGGTAAAAGACTGATTTTGTACCATGACTTGACAATGGTCGTATGATTGTGTTTTAACTGACTTGACTGTGGTCGTGTGACTAATATGCTTTTATTACATGTTTAAATGATTGTTACTGAGCATGGCCATTTTGCATACACGTGTAATGATTGAGCATGACATACACGACATATTGCATGGGGTTGGGACAAAGTTACGGAGGAAGTGTACGGCCCATTGTCGTTCTGTACAAGGCTTTCAGCCTTTCTAGGATATTTATGGCTTTTAGCCATTCTGTTAACCGGCAGCGATGCTGCGATATTTATGGCTTTTAGCCGTTCTGTCTATAGCGCCGAGCTGTTCTGTTGATTTAGTGCCGCAACCGGTGCTAAGCTTGGTGTGTTGGCTGGGTGGGTCGATTTTATCCCCACATGGTGAATTGGTTGGATTGGGCTAGATTTTTGTCTGCATATCTGCATCTGATACTGATTCTGTAATAGGCTTAGGTCCACCTGGTTCTATTATGGGCTATGACCCTCCTGATTCTGTGTTAGTGATGGGCTCAGGCCCAATCTGTTTCTGCATACCGTATATCTGACTGTTTGTATTATAAGTGATTACACACTGAGTTTTCGCAAACTCACCCTTCTGTCTAACTGTACAGGTAATCCCCAGACTTAGTGAATTTAGAGCTGCAAGGGACTCGGAGGTGGCCACAGTACTGCTCTTGTTTTCATTTACTTGTCTTTTATTTACTATTGGTTTTTGTCTGGATATTTTCTGTTTTAGTTGGGTTGTAATAAGGCCTCACCATTTTTAACTTTTATTTGGGATATTTACTTAAGCATGTTTAATATCTGCTAGAAGTAGGACACGATTTTTCCAAAACAATAACTGCTTTCAAACACTACGTTTTTGCAACCCAATTTTTGGATATCATGTTTCCATAAATCATTTATTTTAATTAAGTTTCCACAATTGAAAAATATTTTACTAAGTGATTAATAACATTTTGAAAAGGGAATAGTTTTTTTATAAACCACGTTTTGAAAATAAACGAACGCAAATGAAAACATGATTTTTGAGAAACACTTCAATGTGACACGCCAGATTCGGGCCTAACTTCTAGGCCGGGTTTGGGGTGTTACAAGTTGACATTCTTTTGGAAAGAATATAAAATTTTAATATCTTCTATGATTTTCTCTAAAAGTAAAAGGGGATTAGTCCGTTTTATTATAGGTTATTAATAAAAGAAAAAAGTGATCCCTCATGATAAGAGGTGGAAGGAAGAAAATTCAAGAGGTCTAGCAGCCAATTTTGAATTCTCTCTAAAAAAATTTCAAAGAGTTTTGTTGTTCCTACTTAACTAGGTGGACTACGTAGATGTCGAGATGATCCTACTGCGGCTTGGAACCGACACCCCAAAAGAAATCAGATCGCCAAAAGTATATTTCCAAGCCTATTTCAACCTAATTCGTTTCTCATACTTGAATCCTTGGTTGATAATTGCCGGAATATTTTTATTTCCACTACACCACGAGGCGTATCGGCGATCCAACAACAACACCCAAGGTTTTATTCTTCCCTTAGTTCTACTTGAAGTTGGCTTTCATCTACCACTACATCCATTCTTTTGCTCGGTACTGACTGAGTATGGAATTACACCTGGACAACTATCAGCCTTGTCCTGGTGGACTTTGATAACCTATTTCATTGACTGCTACATGCATAATGAACCACCACTTCCTGGCATGTTCCAAAAAATTTATCAGTTGAAGATAAAAGGATAAGGGACTACAGCTGGGAATGCTCATTTCAGCGTACGTCAAGGTTGTGAGCCAATAATTCAAAAAAATATCTCAAACCTACACCAAAGGAAGTAAAAATTCATACGAGTTATCAGTAAACTTGAAAGTGGATTTGGCTTTCCCACACGTTGGTTTCTTCCACGAGAATTTGTTTGTGCTCATTGTCAGTTAGTTCATTCAAAAGTGGCCTTAAAGCAATATAAAAGACTTAAGAAGGGCATACACTTGAGCTGGTGGAGGTGGTTACAGTTAGGAATGTCTTCCAATACTTTTTACAAAATCTAAGCCCAAACGATCGTTGGAAAATTAACCCCATCAGTTGGTTAGATGATTACCATATGCCTTCAGTTTCTGAGGCCTGGCCTTTTAATGCTACAGGCAACTTAGCACAAGTCCTAATTAGGTGCATAGGGGAACATCTTTTCTTTTTCTATGAAGTTTGTGGGATTCATTCTTGCAATTGGATTATCACTCCTCCTGGTACTCGTTCTTCTTCCTCTTCATCGAGTCGTGCTAATTCTCTTATTAATGGTGCAGGATCTTCTTCAAACTCTCACATCATGCCCAAACAAGCATCATATATGGATATCACAACTCTTTTGAGAGAGGCTCGTGCAAAGGAGAGAGCTATTGCTTATTCATCGAAGAATTCAGTAGCAAAGATATGGGGGTACTCAAGAATTCGAAGAGAGTGAACGCCCCACAAATAACACGGCGTAGACTTAGAAAGGGGCTCTCACCACCAAAAGTTCCTTCTCCTTTAGTTCCAATACTTCTTGTAGTTCTTGCAGTTCCAATGGAGTCCGCCCTTTCTGCAGACTCCCCAATTCAGAATGATGATCCTCCACTAGTTAAGGTCCCAATAGAAACATTACCCTCAGAACAGCCAATGGTTCCCACTAGTTCTCAACCCTAACAGGCCTCTTCTATAGAAACAAATGAATTCTTCCCATGGCATGACTTATATGCATCAGGGCCATCTTCTGTTTCTCTGAGTTCTATCTTCCAAAGTTAGAACAGTATGATACCACATCAGATGAAAGAGTCTTTTCACTTCTATCTTTCTTCCAATTGAGAATTGCCTCCTCTTTCATTAATGCCAAAGTCTGCACAAGCCCTATCTGTGGAGTATAGGTTATGGAGTGGGCCCCTTTAAGAAATCAGTAATTACCATAAAGCCAAGGTTGCAAGCTTAGTGTAACGCCCTGAATTTTGGGCCTAGATGAATTGGGCTTTGGGCTTTGGGTCTTATAAAAATTTTTTTAAGCAAGAAAATGACAAATGACATGTTGGCTTTAAGGGTCTAGGGGTGTTGGAGAAGTTCTGGGTTCAAACTTTGAGGAGAAGGAATTTTTAATTAATTATTAAAGGAACCAATGCGGTGAGTAGATGGGCTTTTAAATAAAAATAGGGAAAAATGGCATCAAAGAGCCTTGTGGTGGAGTGGCTAAGTGACGCCACTTAGGGTATAGGAAGGTGACGTTATGGGCTAGCAAGGAGATCCTAGGTTCGAATCCTAGCTTAGTATTTTTAGGAGTTTAATTTTATCCTTCTACAAGGTTGGAAGTGGTGTGATGATGGACTCTAAGGAGAGTGATCAGAAGAGAAAAGTTAGGAAGGGATTGATGAGCTTATCGTGGAGGAAAATTAGGAGATGAGATATGTGGAAGAGGTTGAGCCGAATTGGGAATTTGGGGATAGAAAATTCAGCTATAGGCTATAAATAGGTGTCGATTTTGGGGTTCTAGGCTAATGCCAAAATTGTTTTTTCCCTTTAGCCGAATTCCTCATTTTTTGAGTTGCCAAAACACCTTTTCTCTCTAAGTACTCAGAAGCCGAATTTCTTCTTTGCTTGCTGATCTTCCATACTTTTCTTCTCAAATTCTCTTTTTGATACACCCTTGGTTTTAGCCAATTCCTTCGTCTCTCCTTCCTATTTGTGCCGAATAACCCCTTTCACTATACTAATCTCAAAAGCCGAATACCTCTTAGGCTGATTGCTTCTTAGGTAAGTATTCTCAATTATGGTTTAGGTGTTGGCCGAATTGTCATAGATAGGGAAAGGGGGACTTGTGTTGGATACAAGTCACCTATTATTTTGTTTTTAATGATTAAGAATGATGCGGATTTAGGAGATAGGCGTGACTAGTGATCAAAGAAGGGCTAATAAGGCTTGGTGTTTCAGGTAAGGTTAAGGTGAGACTTCGGCTTTTGGTAAAGTATTCGATAAGTATTTGTGATTACTCTTTGATTGATATCGTTTGCAGGATCCTGGCTAAGGAGATCACAGCGCGTTTTGTTATCAGGTGTGTAACACCCCAAACCCGGCCCATGCGTTACGACCGAGTCTGACATGTCACATGAGAAAAACGTATAAAGTCCTTGTGCTTCGTACCAAAATAAGTGTTATTTGGTTATGGTTAAGAAAACAAGTTTGGATATAAATTTTTGATAAAATACAACTATTTCTGAGAGGTTGATTGATGAATCAAAAATCGAGGTAGTGAATCGTTAAAACCGTGACTTTTGAAAATGTTATCAGTAATTTGAAAGAGAATTCGAGTTAAATTATTTATACGTAATTATTATATAAAAAAAACCATTTGTTAATCAATTTTTGGAAACCATTATTTATGATTTTAGAAAATTCCCATTTAAAATAAATCAAGCAAGATAATAAGTACGTCACATAAAGCAAAAATAAAATAATCCAGAGGCCTTATTACAACTTAAAAACCCAAAATAGTAAAAGTAATAAAGTAAACGGAAATAGAAATTTAAAGTTCAAAAACACCATTTCTGAAGTATGGCCTCCACCGAGTCACCCATGGCCCAAGTCCTCATCACTGAGCATTACCTGCAAGGATTAAGAAGGAGGGGTGAGTTACTAGAACTCAGTGTATAATCCCCTTACCGTCATCCACTGGGCTTGAACCCGTAAAGCAATATCTTGGGCCTGAGCCCATATAGCATAATCTTGGGTCGAAGCCCATTTACATAACAATATTTAAATGTAATGTATGCAGCCCAACCCATCCATCCATCACACCCCCGACCAGCCAATCACACCTGTGGGGATCAAGTCAACCCATCCCGCTGCTCACACCAAATTGCAGCCGAGCTGCTATATTATATATTTTTATTGTGGCCAAGCCACCGAAATCATAAGTGAACATAATAATGAACATTTTGTGGCAATGCCACTAGGCTACACTACTCTCCAACATTTTTCCCAACCCATGCAATATGTAACATGCAATATACATAATAAAGCATAATATCCTCATATATGAACAACAATCATTAACCCAGTAATTTATTACGGTGAATCGACCCATTATAGAACTTTGTAATTCAGCCCACTAAGGCATTCTAGTAAATCGGCCCATAGGGGCATTTTGGTAAATCGACCCATAGGGGCATTTTCGTAATTCGGCCCATAGGGGCATTTTCGTAATTTTAACAATTTTAATACCGATTTTGACAATCTATAAAAATAATGTAATTTAAGTAAATTTCTCGATTTATGCCATATTACGATTTTTAGCCATATAAATAATAACGATCTATTTTCCAACGTGATATCGAATCATGAATCTACGGGATTTCAGTGTAAGATTACACACCTGATTACGGTAAGGATTAAACCTTCTTGATCGTCGGCACCTAAATCACCATTACACTTGATTAACCAACAAATGAGATTTATTTAATCTAAATCTAAATCAGACGATCTAATGAGATGCTTACTCTCAATATCGTGAACGACCACGATTTGTCTATTCTCACTGGATGATGGTCCACAACTCGGTGGAAAATCCTGAACTGCCGATACCGCCCTTCGTTTGAACTTAGGAGTAGGAATTGCAAATCCACTCCTTTTGTGTTCTCCTATCGCTTTTCCTTTCAAACCGTTACCACTTGCCTCCATTGAAAAGTCTCGGTTAGAAAATACTATGATGAGAGAATGTAACGGTTTAAGGATAGGATTCGGCTTACCACTACTTTCGTAGGATCAACAAGTGAATAAGAACGAGTGATTTAATACCTAAAATAAATGATTAGTCAAATCCATCGATTCATTTTAACGGAATAATCAAGCATTGAAATATATCAAATTGAACCTTGAAGAAATCCCTTACCTTGACAATAATAGATCCAACTTCCACCGATTGGACTTATGACTAGAGATAAATCGACAAAAATGTGGTATTCGGCCACCCACTAGCACATTACGAAAAAGAGTTGATTACGATAAGAGGGAGTAGTAGAGAGATTGATATTTCGGTTTAGAACAAAGTGAAATAACTGAATGATAATAGACACCCATTCGGTTAGGGAGAAAAGAAAATGAAAAAGAGAAGAATAAGATCACTTACCTATTCGATCAAAGAAGTGAGTGCCAACACGAATGAAATAGAAATAATGAAGAAGAGATGAAGGGTTCAAAAGTTCGGCTATGGAGGAAAAATGAGCGAGAAGATTCGGCCACAAGGTAATGTTGTTTTAAAAGAAAGAGAGGAAGTTGAGGAAATGGCAAAAAGAAAAGAAGAGGTAGAGAGAAGAGTTCTAGATTTTTTCGGCTAACAAAAGGAAGATAAGCAACAAGGTGAGTGTTTCAGCAACAAAGGAGAAAAGTGAACAAATCTTTGGCTTTAGAGTTTCGGCAAGTGAAGGAAAGAATTGGAAAAGAATACACCAAAATGCTAAAAAGAAAACAACCTCTCATGCACCAAAATTTGCCAAATGCCTAAAGAAATTTGGCTCCCCTCTTTACCCTATCAAAACTGTGCATCCTAAGCACCAAAAAGGTCTTGGTTGACCAAAAACTCTTTCCAAAACACCTTCCACAAAATTGGCCAACATGTTCCCTCCCTTGCCTTTTTCTTTGATTTCTTTCCCTCTTTTTCCCTTGTTTTGCTCCTTACCTAATTTTCTTTATTCTTCTTTCCATCAATAAAAAAATCTTCCTTACCTTATTAATGCCATGACCGACACTTGGAAGAGAAACACAAAAATAAATCCAAAAATTTGCAAAAGATGGGATTTAAACCCCTTCCCTCCATGCTCTCCACTTGACGCCACAACCTCCTTGCTATATGCTCACTTATGCTAGCAAAATACACACTTATTACCTTAAGTCTTGATGCCACTTACCTTCTCTTCTTAAAATGCTTGAACACAAAACTTTTTGCTAAGGCCCAACTCGACCCCAAGCCTTCTTAGGACCCCTAAACATGCACAAATAACATTCTTAACTAATCTAATGCATGATGTAATGTAAATTATAAATTCCCAAATTTTAGGATGTTACAGTGTACATACACTACACACACATTAGGTCGGCAAATCCCGAAATACCGAAAAGCCAAAATACCAAAAAGCCAAAAATTTTGGCTACGGTAGTCTTGCAAGTGCGTGAACACTCATAAGGGAACATCGATACATTATCAGAGGCCCCATGAGCGATCTCATGGACTTGGGTCATGTTTTGGCCAATCGGGCCAGAATGGGCAACATGGACCTGATGGGCCGTAGGCTCAAAATAGGTGAATTTGATGGTTTGGTAATAAGTGATAAACTAGTCATGCTAGTTACATGGCTTGGAATTGATTTGGGCCAGATGGGCCCTGTGAATGTGATTGGGCCAGATGGGCCATATGATTGTGATTTGGGCCAAGTGGGCCATACGAATGAGATTGGGCCTGGTGGGCTATATGAATGTTTGTGAATTTGTTTGGGCTTTGTAAGAGGTCTTGGGCTTAGTATTTGGTAAATTACTTAATCGTACATAAAAATTTAATAATTTATTAAGTGCGACTGTAAACAAGTCATAAGGTTTAGGTGTGGCAACGGGCATATGCATGTTTAGGATTGGATCTAGGGAGAGCTTGGTACTTAAGCGGTCTTAATGACCCACCTCCTCTGCTCTGGAATCCTACTTGGTACGTAGTGTCTGTTCACTTTAGCTGCGACTTGTTGACGGGCCAAGGTTCGTAATTAAAACTCATACTATTAAGAATTGCTGAAATACCCCTGTAGGGTAGAATTACCAAAATACCCTTGATGTGTGAAATGACTAGAATACCCCTATGTGTTGAAGGTAAGATTTATGGATGTTACATGTACATTTGCTGCATTCATACGATATTCTGTTTAGGTTGCATATGGGTGGGAATTATGGAACGGAGGAAGTATATGAGGATCGCATGGTTGCTTGACAACTGTGGATCCACCGATGGCTTTTTAAGCCCATTATATGATTAGCAGCTTTGCTGCAACGTTTGGTAGTACCGTAACCGGGCTACCCTTGATGTGTATCAGATGGGTGGGTCGATTTAAAAATCCCCACAGATGTGTTTCGGCGGGACAGAGATGATGTGTACCGGATGGATTATTTGGGGAGGGTTTTCACAGCATTGCATGTATGATATTGTTATGTTAATAATATGATATGTATGCTATTTGTTTGACGAGGGTCGTACACACTGAGTTTTTGAAAACTCATTCCCTCTTTTATTTTCTCAGGTAATCCTCAGTAGGCGATTCGACGGATGGAGGGACTCAGGGGTGGCCAACTAGCAAGACGATTAGACCGGTTTTTCTAAATGTCTAAATTTTAGATTTTAAGTTATTTTATTTCGGATTGTAATAAGGTTTCCCTCTAGTTATTATTCCATTACTTCCACTATGCATTGTAATTTTGAAACGGAACCTGGATTTATTTCTTTTAAGTGAATTTCAAGTTTTTGAAAATAATTGTGTTTTAAGAACGAGCTTCCGCTGTCAAAGGAAATTTTTACATAGTAACAGGGAAATGGTTTTTTTTTTTTGGATACACCTCGTTTTGAAAGCAAACTGGATTTTACTTAACTATTCTCTAGAAGGGTTTTCAATGAAAACAAGGTTTTCGCAAAAACACTTCAATGTGACACGCCGAATTCGGGCCTAACTTCTAGGCCGGGTTTGGGGTGTTACACTTAGAGGAGGCAATCAAAGCTGGTAATCATACTATAGATGAGCTACACCGAAATGATCAGATTTATAAGAGTAAAACTGAATGAATCAATTCCTACATCATGGCTTGGAGGGCTAAGTTCAAAGACATTGAGACCCAATGTATGCAGTTGGAAGGAAAAGTTAAATCACTAGAGGAAAGTGAATCCTCTCTAAGGGAGCAACTCAAGGCTCAAGAGCTACACCACAAGGATGAGATGGATGGTCTATGCCAATCCAATGAGGAAGCCTTTAGAAAATATTAGGAATATGCCACAAGGAACTTTAGTAAAGCCCTGCCTGAGTTAAGGTCCAATTTAGTTCTTCACACTCAAGTAGTTGTTGTCCAATGAATCCAAGTCAAGTAGAGTTCGATTTTCTTAAAGCTATCCCTACTAGTTCCCTGAGCTTTAATGTATACCATCTCGAGGGCAAAGATTGGGAAGACCTTCAACAGAAATGGAAACAAATTACTGGTTTCTTCTTCCCAACACGCCTGAAGCTGAGGATGAAGAAGAAATTTAGAGGGTTTCCTTGACTTAGAAGAAGCTCTAGAGGATTTTGAACAAGTAGAAGAGGTCCCTACTGAACCTACTGATCATAATGCTGAGGGAGGAAATTAGATTTTCTTTTTATACTATCTTGTACTTTCTTGTTCTGTAACAATATAATATTTTTGCAGCCTTCATCAATGGATTTATCCTTTGTTTCTCCTACTATCTTACTTATCACAGTATTACTTTATTAATTATCTTACACACAAACATAGATTTCAACACACTTGAGGGACTAAGCCAGGCTCGACGTATTATGCATACAGGGCTGATTCACTTATTTTCTAGATAACCGACTAAACTATTAGCTCTAATACTAATTTATAAAACCCTCAACCCAACCCCATTCTCTGGGTCCTTAACAAAATATTGAAACAGATGACAAATATTCTTTAATGAAAACATCATTGAACACCCTGAAAGTCACAACACTCACATGCAAAGTGATATTAGCACTCTAAGGATCAAAGAAAAATAATAAGAATCTAAAACTTGTTAATGCTCAAAGTTTCAAGTTTACTCAAAATATATAAAAAATTAAGGGAGGTCGTTCGCTAGCAAAAAAGATCCTAAGCTTGAATAAGCCACAGAAAGCTCGACACCAATTGAATAAGCAACTTATTTGTTCCTACTAACACAAGGAAAGAGGATTCGTTAGTTAGCATAAAAGAATCAATAAAAAGAAAAACAAAAGAAATCATAAGGTTAAAAATCGAAGAAAAATTTAGATTTACCCAAAACCCCAAAATATTGCAAAACAACTCAAATTTTAGTTCTTGATGTTCCTGACATGCTAAAATCATGAAATTTTGTGGAAAGCCTCCATAATTAATGATTTTAATAACTGAAAATTTTGGGCACTAAATTTCAACCACAAAATATTTTTAAAATTTTTTTTGACTTTTTTGGCTGAAAATATTTTTTTCACTATAATCTAGTTCCAAAAATATAGGATTAAAATTTCAGGTCAAAATAACATCGGTTATCCTCTATGTCGAATTAAACAATGTAATTTTTTTAGACAAAAAATAGTTTTAAGGCACCGAAAAAAAGTTCAACAAGAATACTGATAAAGCACAAGTTTAGGGATATCAAGAGGCCTGAAATCTAGTACCAAATGGTATGAGGCAGCGTCCATACAATCCCAAAAGTCCCAAGATGATTTGAAGTTGTTTTGAAGGAGAAGACTCAATTCAACTATGTATTTCTAAACTAAATCCTTGTATCTTAGGTAGCAAGCAATGTGAGTTTTTAAGCTTTGAAAGATGCTTTCTTGATATATAAGAACATGAAAACAACAAATATAATAATTAAAATGAAAGTAAATAGCAAGATCAATAAAAGAAAACGTAAACAAAGGTGGGAGATGGAACAAATAAACTGATGAAGATGAATAGAAGGATAAGTGTCTGATTGAACCTTTCAAAAAAAGATTTCCCGAAAAACTCAATTAATGACTCTAATCGACACTCGAAGAGTGAATTCTTGGCAACCTAAAGTATGAAGAACTTCCCCAATAATCTTGAATAAGATTTAGTAAAAAAAAATCTTTTAAAAGAGAACAAGAATTGACTTTTGCAAAATAAAATACTCTAAAAAAATGCTTTTATTAATCAAAAATTAAAAATGCATCATACCTAAAGATATCTTTATATAGGCTAGCTAATTACATCAAAATAAAACTCCTAACTACAATGGGCTCATATATAATCAAAATCAAACCTAAATTGATTTAAACACAAATCAAAACTCAAAATTAGTAATTCTCGAAAAAAATCTCGTTTAGAATTTTCTGCTTGCATAATTTTTACTAAAATAATCATAACTTGAGCTCTTGAACTAAAAATTATGTAAATCAAAGTGTATTTCAAAGCTAAAAAATATCCATTTCATTTGTTAGTAGACATTTCAACTTAGATATTCATGGATCCCACCCAAAAATGAATTTCACATCTATGCATGCTTCGAATAGAATTATAAACTCCTTCAATTCAATTCCTTATTCTTCTCTTCTTAGTCGTAAGATAGAAGAATTTAGTGTTCATATCTCCCAATTTATTCCATTTAAGCCTTGATTTTTGGAGCCAGTGCAATTGTTCCTGTTGCTTAAGCAATTTAAGATTTGCTCTAATGTCTTTTCTTTCTTAAGAGATTAAGAGAGATCATATTAAACTTTTATTAGAGCATTTTCCAGATAAAGATTTCTCTTATGTAAATTATCGAAGACATCTTAGTTCCATTTACGAAGAAAAGAGCTAGTAATTGTAATTCTACAGACCAAGCTATAAGAAGGGGAACCCTCAATTTGTGAAATCCATGTCTCTTGTATAATCTCTTTACACTGAAGGTGAAGAGTCCACATTACCTCAAAATGATAAGGTCTTCTTTGGAAAGGAAATCTTTTATTGGTAGACACAATCATTGGGCCATGATCCGAATGAGTGATCGGGGGATTAATAACCGACAAATTCAAGCAATGGGCGAAGTAATTATCAGCAACAAAGGCCCAATCACGTCTTTCGCATACAGCCTCTTCCAGATTTCGATTGTTGGTCTGAGGAACCTTTTGCAAGAATTTTCGATAAATTACCAGAATTAAGACACTGAAAAAGGTCAAAAGCTTTTTTAAGATCATTTGAATGAAGGAAAATTTTCTCCTTGTACCAAATCCCTTGGTTGAAGTCCCCTAGAACAATCCAATTGTCATTATCATTGAAGTTATTAGAAAAATGAACAAGTTGATCGCAAACGAATTTCCTTTCATTGACTTTAAGGTGACCATAGATGCAGGTTAGCCATATCTTAAAGTTTTTCTCCTCAATATAACAAAAAAGCATACTGTCATTCATTGAAATGACAGAACAATTAATGCTTTTACGCCAAAGGAAAAGGGTACCGCCACTACATCCACTACAATCAGTACCCACAAGATACTCAAAATTCCATCTTGACCTAAGTCTAATATAGCAATTATGCTTAGCTTTGGTTTCTATACGAAAGCAACAATCAACTTTGAATCTATCAATTAGCCGAGAGCAGCGGAACATTGTTCGGGGATTTCCCATTCCCCTAACATTCCAGCTAAGGACCTTCATAGCTACTTGGGAGGCTGATCAAGGACAACCTGCCCGAACCTTTCGGCAGAGGCAATAACAGCAGTATCATTTTCAACGGTTACATCAAATTAAAAAACAATTAGGACAAGCAACATTGATAAAAATAGCAAAAGAAACAATAATAGAAACAACAGTTGTAAAAGCAGTAGAAACAACCATAGAAAATTTAGAAACAGAAGAGACATTTAAAGCAGCAATAGTTGAATCATCTTGAACAGAAAGAGGAGGTTCATTCGAGTTTGCAGCTAGATCAATATTTGGGGAAAATGGAGGAGATAGCCTTCTTTGTGGCGATGGGGGGCTAGTTGCAGTGGAGCTTTCCCCTGCAAATATTTTTTCCTTTTTTTGATAAACACATAGACTGGAATCATTGATGGACATAGCATCAATTCTTGATTCAGCATCACAGAGAACAATAGTGGGAAATGAGTTGGGTTCCGGACCTTCAAGGCTGGAAGTGTGTCTTCGTTTAGTATCCTCATGACCATAAAAGACATCAGAAGAGTGTTGCTAATAGGGGAATCAAATCTAGGCACTAAAAAGGCAAAATTACCACAGTTTGATTGGGGAAGATTGTGATAAACCGCCACTCTAGGAACTTTCTAAATCTAAAGTGATGCAATCAATACTAACACATGTGATTGTAGATTAAGAAATTGTTTAAGGATGTTTAAGGATGAGATTAGATGAGTTTGGATGGGCAGTTCATTTATTTGCACTTAATGTAAAAATAACAGTGACGATAAAATTAAATATTATAATATATTATAGCGAGAAACAAAAAGTAAACTAAACATAGCGTATCGCATTCCACTCTACCACGCATCCAAACTCATCCTTGGAACCACGAAAACAAATAAACAGAGGGAAATTGCTAATTCATGCATCCTACTTATTTAATGAATCCATAGAAAAAAGTCTCTTAAAAATCTTCTACCCAAATTAGGCTCTTTGTGTTGCGGACCATTAGACTTTCCAAGCCCAAAATATGGGTAGCTTCATCTTCTTCAATTTGGGCCAAAGTAGTTAACTACCCAATAGATGCTCCTGCATCAATTCCTCTCCCGAACTATTACTAGTAGGGAACCACTAGAAAAAACAATTTGGCATATAGTTTTCAGGTCTAAGAACGTCTTTTGACTCTAGCCCAACCACCTGCACAGAATTCAATCTATCAAACATAGTGATGTCGTCTTAGTAGCCATGGTATCAATATTAGTAATTTCAAAGTGAACATTAGTAGATTGATTATCAACATTGATAACAATGGCAAAAGAATTTCTACTAGAATTATCTTCATTGTGAATGACTCTGTCAGTTGAAGCGTTTAACTGAGCATCAATAACTGGGGCATTTCTTTTTCTTTCTCGCCTAGATCCCTCAGACTGGACTCAGCGTGATTGCCCTCATTTTCAAGGAGAAAACGAGCATTCGTGAACGTAAATTCAGTGTTAGAGAGTCCAATAAATCTGGGAATATTTCTCCTCGAATGAATAGAGGCCTCGGCTAAGGCAGCGGTTCGAAGATACACTTCTCTAGGCATGTAGAACATTGAATTCAGCAAGGATCCTTTCAATCTGAATAAATTGTCTATCTGCCCACCATTGTTGATTCCTTTCTCTGTATCAGGCAGCGGTAGCAGGAAATTGTGTATGGATCCTTTCTTCTAAATCATCTTCAGAAGGGATGGCTTCATAATAGGGTATAGGGTGACTGAAAGGATTTGGTTGTGGGGAAGAGACAAGAGGGGGGTTAAAACGAGGAACAAATGCAAGAGAAAGGGGGGCCTGCATCGCGATCTTGGTTTTGAGTTTGCTCAGAATCAGTTGGGGGGCTTCTTCATTAACAAGAACACTGTTAGATGGGGTGCGCTCATCACTATCATCCTCTTCCTCAACATCTATCGAAGGGTCAGTATCCTCATCATTCTCTTTGGGTTCCACTTATTCCTCTTCAACATTGTTGTTCTCATTAGGACGGTTAAGAGCATCATTTCCAGCCAAACCATTATTATTTGCAACATCATTACCATCATCATGAATATTAATAACATTATTAACACCAAAATGGAAATATCCTCTGGCAAAAGGATATGAAGAACTAATGCGAACAGAGACAGAAGGAACTAGCTCCACATAAGTGGAACGCTTAATACCTCTTGATCTCGAGGCTCGAATGGTACCTCTAAAATGTATCTGATTAACATCAAACTCTCTTTCATAACCCAGGCCGTCTAATTTCCTCCATTTGTTCATTGACCATTTCCTCTACTTCCTGACTATCATGGGGGCAGCTATTTCTGGTATGGCCAACAGTGCCGCATCTGATGCAGACCTTGCATATTCTTTCATATCAGAAGTCAACCCATTACCCGACTTTGTCATCCCTTTGAACGGCACAGGCTGCAATCAAAGGAAGCAAGGGGTTAATGTTAACACGTACTTTAAGAAATTGGATGCTTAGAGGATTTCTACCATCGTCATCAATATGGATTACTCTTTTCCCAAGCGACTTGCAACTATACCTGTTTATTACCATTTGAAAAGTGGGAGGATTTGATTAAAAATATAAGACATTTTTGTTTTACTGAAAATGGCTTCCGGAAATAATTTCTGAAAATGATTTACTTTTTTAAAAAAGTGAATATTTTTTGGTGTTTGGATCAATCTGTATAAAATGTTTTCCGTTTTGGTAGCTTTCTTAAAAATATTTCATAAAAGTTGTTTTCAATTAAACAAATATGCATTTAATATTTCTTTATTTTTTTCATTGTTTAATTGAATTTATTTTTATCTATAATTTTATATTTTACATTGTTTTTGCAAATATTAAAAATATTATGTTAAATTCATATTCATTTTACAACATCACTTTTTAATTACATGACTACTAAGTGAGTTTTTTTTATTTAAAAATGTGACATCAACAAAATTGACAAAAAAAAATTAACGATGTCAACAATTGGACTTGATTTTCAAATTTAAAAAGTAAAGGGACTAAAATCTTGAAAATAAAAATATAAAGACTAAATTACAAATCTGTGAAGTGTACATTGACTTATGACATATTTTAACATTTACACTACAAAACATTTATTATTAATATATTTATAATTGTAATAAATATTTATCATTAAAATATTAATATTGAATATTTTCAATAATATGTGTATAATATTATTTAAAATTATTGTTTTTAAAATTTATTATTAAAATAAAATTGAAATATTAAATAATTTATTAAAATAATAAATTATATTTATTATATTAATAATTTATTATATGACTAAATATAAATAATTAAATATGTATGTTTAATAATATTGAAAAATATAATATTTTAAATATTTTTTAAAATAAAAATAAAATTTATTAATCAACATAATAATATTAAGCTTGATTTAAGTTTTTAATTTTTATAAAAAAAAAATAAAATTATATATAGATGAGCTCTTTTCCGGAAAATGACTTACGCTTTTCAAAATGGTAAGTCATTTTATAAGAAAAAGGGCTTATTTTACCTTGACCTGTAAGTCATTTTCCGTTGACCAAACTAGTTTCTGTGAAACAAACACAAGAAAATGCAGAAAATATTTTCCGTAAAACCTTTTACATGTAAACAAACGGACCCTAAGTTTGAAAATGAGCTTGGACAAAAAATTAAGATCCGTTTAGAAAACAGGTCGAGGCTCAGGCAAAACTTTTTGGCCCGAGTCCGGCCCGGCCTGAATGTAAAAAAAGAACTATTTTTTTTATGATTTTGTTGTTAGTTTCTTGTTTTTTTTTCACTATTTTGCTACCATTTCACTATTTATGTTATTACTATTTTGTTGTTATTGTTTGGATATAGTATAATTCTTATTTTATTATTAATTTTGTTACTATTTTAGAGGCATTTGCTTGTTAAGTTGCACTCATATTAGTGTTATTTAAGTATACATATTTTATTTATTTATTTTCAATTTGTTGGGAACATTTATTTTAATATTTTTAGTATTTTTGATGTATTATATATATATATATATATATATATATTTAAAATAATATAAAAAATTTAATACGGGTAGGCCGGGCCCGAATTTTAGCATTTTTATCCAGGTCGAGCTTGGGCAAATTTTAAACCCTTTTTTTAGGTCAAGCCTAACAAACGAGCATAAAATTTTGGTTGGGCCTAGCCTGGCCCCTGAGCACCTTTAGTTGCAACAAAGGAATTAAGATATTCAATAGGAAGACCTAATATTTAGATCCACATATTTAGTGAGCTAAAGAGGTCCAAACTTGGGAAATAATTAGGGGTCCATCTAACAGTCATCGACAAGGCTCTATCAACTGCCTAGAGACCTTTCATTTGAATGAGTTGAAGGTTAGAAATAAGGTCAAATCGAAAATTTTAAAAACACTATCTCTAGAAGAAATAGTAACATGACCCTAAAGATTCCAAATCTTAAGTTTTTGTAAAAGGCGAGAGAAATTTTTATAGTCATGGATGTGACCAATTAAATAGTGACTCCAATTGGCTCCACTAAGTTCAAGCTCTTGGCGATCAAAAGGGGAAATAGGCCCTCTTCTTATAGCAGCATTGTTATGGAGATGTAACTCAACGTGACGGGTGTACTACATAGAGTTGCTTTCATCGGCAAAAGACTCCAATTTTGAACTTTCAAACCAATTGCAATCTCTTAAAAGGTTGTTGCACATCTTTGATAGAAAGGTGAAAAGGATCGATTTTAGAGGAAAGGAGAGTTTAAATTGCTCAGAGGAGAAGGGGAGAGATGGATGGTTAGTTGGAAGAAAGGATCAACTAGTGTCAAATGTTCCATACAGATAAAATTTCTAGCATTTAGGAAGCCTCTAAGGTGTGAAATCAGCTGCAACTGAATGGTCTAGTGTGAATGTGCTGGTGGCCTTTGCTCTCCACGAAAATGGCACTTGGAGGAGAACAATCAGCAGCTCCCTATTAATGCCGTCCATGAACTAGTCGAGTGCATGTATTCTCTTTAATGTCGTCCCATGAATTTGACTAGCTAATCAGCTAGTGTGAACTCCTACAAGCAGAACTAACAATCGGTTTAAGACATATTCAAGACACCAATTAAGTTGTCTAAACTTTAGACACAATTAAAATATCTGATCCTAGGACATATTAAATAGTTGTGCTAACTAAGGAATATTAAATAAACTTAAGACATAATAAATTGCTGAACTAAAGAAAATGCATTAAATAAACTCAAACACATTAAATACATTCAGATTAATGCATATTTAAATCCTACTTAATTTATGACACAACTTAAACACTACCTTAATTATTTGAGCTAATTAAATTAATTTAACTAAACCCAAATTTATTATTCCAGAAGCTTAAATGCATAAACTAAAGAAAGCTAAAATTGAGCTAAATCAAATTAAATATTCCAGTGAATTGAAGCACAAGCTAAAACCGAATAATGTTGAGTTCAATGAGCTAGGATGAGCTATGAACAAGCTAAATGAGCTTGTAACAAGTTGCATGGAACACTTGAGTTGAACGTCCTTGATTATTCGATAAAGCCAGCAATGGTTTCCACCCTACATTCGATCAATTAAGACCTGCACACAAATTAACAAACCGAAATTAAATTTCATTTTGCACTTGGGCCCCTCGTGTTTAAGCCATTCCCGGTGTCGTCGATTTGAGTCATAACATGATGCGACCAGGATCGCATCATACCCTCCCTCTTGAATTTGCTTGCAAAAAATCTTTCAAGGTCACGAACCCTTTGGATGATGAAATTGACATAGTTGCTCCCAAGAACCTAAAAATCACACATGCCTCGAAAAGAAAACAAGTTATGTTCATGCCCTCCCTCTTTAAGAGGAAACCATTCCAAAGTGTCACCCACACAAGAATGAAATAGATTAGTGACACTAGAAATTATAAGCTCAAAAGAAATTTCGAAAATCTTATTCAAAAGTTGAACATATGAACCAATGCTGAGATCAAAAACATGAGTTGGCCTTATCGTTTCAAAATGAATCAAAAATTTCTTCGATGGTAATATACCAGAATCATGAATACAATCTCGAGTTTGCGAAAGTATTCGAGAATTATAATTTTGGACAACAAAAGACCATGACTCCAATATTTTGAACAACAATATAGAACCAAAACTTTGATTTAGCATTTGTAACTTATCACAGCTCAACAACTTTGTTTTCAGATTTAAAGACAAAACAACAAGCAAGCACAAATTCTTCACACATCTATTCACACAAAATTCAGGGTGCTGAATTTCTCTCAATAATGATCCATAATAACAAAGCTTTCAATAGTTACAATCTTGGAAACCAACAAATCCATGGTTCAAATCCCTTGGACAATGATATAGAACAATATTCAAAATCAAATATTTGATTTTGACTTTAGAAGCCATCAGAATTTACATGTGTTGTTTTCAAAAATAAAGATAAAATTCGGAGCAGATGAAAGGGTTCAACACATTTATTCAAAATAAAATTACGATGCTCACATTTTCTTAACAACAACTTACGATAACTTGCCCCGGGTTTGAACACACGATTTTGATCACTCATTTTCAAAAACAGCAAAGACTTTTCTTTCATCAACAACTCACACATATCAATCAAACAAGATTTAGGCTTACACACATTCAAACAACCAATCCTCTCAAAATTCATTCAAACAAGCATATACTTACATGAGGATTTCGCACTAAGATTTAGAGAATTCACATCAACATCACATTCAAATAGATCAAACGTTTTACGTGAAAAATCTTTATCACACAAGATCACATTTTGTATTCATCGATTTAATCAAACAACATCAACTGATTTTTCAACACAAAACACATCAAGTGAACAAATCCTCATGCCTCCACTTAAACGAAATTGTCAACATTAAACATAAAATGACAATTAACCAAATCAAAATGAGGAGATCTTTCGAAAACTAAGTCATCGGTAATTTTCTCATCAATGTTCAAATTGGTTTGCCGTGATTCAATGGCTAAAGACTCCCTACCTTGCTTACCTTTAAGCACTTGTGGTTGGATTTCACTTTCAACCTTACATTTCTCGATAAATTGCAATCGTCTCTCATCGAGAAGGTATTGAAGTTGAAATTTGTCAATCTCTAGAAACCTGGAAAGAAGAAACAATACGAGGACAACTTGCATGTTGGTTAGTAAAAACGTTCCTCGCTTTTTCTTGTTCACTTGCATCCTTTTCACTCGTCTCTTTTTCTAACTCATTTTCAAATCCTCTTTCTTTTACCTCAGTCTCTTTTATTGTTGAAAACTCACTTTCATTATGCTTTTCATTTTCTTTTTCAACAACAACACTCGATTCTTGTAATAGCCCAAATTTCAGTGGTGTCAGAAATAGTGATTCGAGACCACCAAATCTGACAAATGAACTCGTAGACCATATTATTTAATATTTACAAGTCAAATGTAGCTTTTAAAATATTTTTAAAATAGTAAATTATGTTTTATAAAGATTTATTTGGTCAAGAAATCGAGAAAAAGAGGTATCAAGATCTCGGTGTTATAAACTGAGTCATAATTATTTTTATGAATATTTACGGAATGTCAATAAGTTAGTATTAAAATTTCGTTAGAAAATTTTGACGTTTGGGTGGTTAATTAAATAAAAAGGACTAAATTGAAAAAGGTGTAAAAGTTGCTAGAAGGATTAAATAGATTAATTGTCAAATGAGGAAGGACCTAAAGTGAAAATAAGCCGAAGGAGATATTTTGGGCGGCAATAGCTGAGAAAAATCAGGAAATGGGTGAAATAAGGGCAAAATTGGAAAATTGCCAAAATTAGTTAAATAAAAATGGGACCAAATTGGAATATCTAGAATTCTCTTCATTTCTCTTTATTTTCTTCAGCTGAAAAACAGCCATGGTTTTCATACTCAAGCTTCATGTAAGTTTAATTCTTGCTTTCTCCTTGAAATTTCTATGTTTTTAGACTTTTACAGTTGGGTCCAACTTACTATGTCATTAGTTTTTGATTCTATGGCTAATTTTTAAAGTTGATGTGGATTAGTGCTGGAAGAATATGATGGATAAATATTGAATTGAAGCTTTAATTTTGTTATATGATGATTTTATCAAGTAAAATTGATGAAAATTAGTTTTAGGACCTAATTGTGAAAGAGTTGAAATTAAGGCCTAGTGTTAAAATTTTGATTTTCAAAGGTTATGAAATAGTTTAAAATGATAGAGAAAAGTATTAAATGATAAAATTAGCTCAATTGAGGGGTTAATTGAGCAAGGATTGAATTGTATGAAATGTGGAATTTGAGACAAAATAGAAATCAACATGTTATACTAAAGCAGTTTTGGACAGCAGCAGTTGTCTAACTTTAAAAAATCATCAAAAATGGTATAAATTGAATTAGAAGTTGAGTGAGATATATAATTAAATCTTGTTGAGTCTATTTTCATATAAAAGAAACAGAGAAAGCAAAGGAAGTCTACATTTTGAGATATTAAAATTTTGGTAAGACTGGTTTAGAATAACTTCGTGAGCCCCTGTTCTTACTTTAGAAATTCACTAAAAATTGTACAAAAATAATTATGAGTTATAATTTATATGTATGTATTCCATAGTGAGCTTATTTTCATTAGAAATAATCGAAAACACTATATGAAAATTGTACTATGAGATAATTGATTTTTAGTGAAGAGAGGTCAGACCAGTATGATTGTGTAACAGGGGAGAACTTAACTAATAAACTGTACTAATTGGCCACACCAAAAATTCTGAAAATATTATGGTAAGAAGATATGTGAGTCAAGTTTCAAATAAAATTTACAGAACTTAATTTGGAGTTCTGTAGCTCAAGATAAAAATAATTTAGTGACTATGACACGGATGGACAGCTTGAATATTCACATAAGTAAATAGTGAAAATTATAGATAATGTTACTTACAAGTGTGTTGTTTATACTAAGGATGTGGATGGAGAGGAGGAGGAGGAAAAATAATAAATGAATAACTTATGTATAAATTGATCACATGCTCGATTATAATTGATAAACGTTGAGGTAGAAATGATATAATGTTTTATTTCAAATATTTATTATGAAACTAAGATTATCGTTATGGTATAAAAATTGAATTGTAAGTTCATGTAACTTGAATTATATTCTTAAATGCTTGAAATGTATGTTATTGATATGAATATAATTTGAATGTTCATTGTATGAAAGTTGACGAAACATTGATATATTTGATAAAAAGGGGAAGAAATCCCGGTTGAATGAAAGGAAAATTCGATGGATCTCTGAAAAGGAATTGACGGTAAAAAGGGTCTAGCCCGGACGGGTGATCCTATCCCGATATAGCCCTCCCGAAGAATATGTGTGAAAAGGATCTAGCCCAGACAGGTGATCCTGATATAGCCCTCCCGAAGAATATGTGGAAAATGGATTTAGCCCGGACGGGTAATCCGAATTAGGGTCTGAATTTAGCCTGGACTGGTAATTCAGATCCAAGCTCATTAGAGTAATTGTCGTTGCAGGGGATTTAGCCTGGACTGGTAATCCCGACAATACTCTATGAGTTTATATTACAGGGGATTTAGCCTGGACTGGTAATCCCGCTGTAAGGATGAGGTTCGCGGGAGTGTGCTCTCTGAAATGGAAATGTGCGCACATGAACATGAATTGACGGACCTGGATTTGTACACTAAAGTGTACCTCTGAAAATCCATCGAAAATTCCAAGAAATTCAACGGGATAAATATGGAAAAATATCAAGGGAATGGAAATCATGGTATATATTATGAGATATAAGGAAATACGAGTTGATGAGACATGAACGTAGAACTTGGTTGACGAATGAGTTCATTTGTGATTATATATTTGTACATCCTTGAGTCTATTATCTGTATGAATTGGTATTCCAAATGAGTTAATGAGAAGAGTTCTAATATGAAATAATCTTAATTCTAAATGAAATATTATGAAAATGTATTTGAAATACATTGGTATGTCTTGTATATGTTATTTGAGTTCATAATGTGCAAAGTAATGTATGTGGAAATATGAGATGATGATACCTGTACATGGAATTTATTGGTGGATACGTACATCCAAATTTATATGATAGATTGTAGTGAACATTGAAATTGGGCTCAATAAGTGATTTGTCACTTTAAATTGTGATTGGCAGGAAGGGTTAGTGAATTGCATGTTTATGAATTGTTACACGTATTTGTCGAAATATGAGGAAATGATGGTAATTGATACATGGAAATATGATACTATGATATATATATAAAAACATTACATATGTTTGATAAATGTGTTCATTCATAATTATGGAATGGTGCACCTCAAGTGCACTATATGTGTAAAGAAACTTTTATAGTCAATTTCGATATTTGAGCGATAAATGGCTTAAATTGTCTGTGAGTATTCCGTACTCATCGGTAATGCCTCATACTTTATTCCAGCAATGGATACGGGTAGGGGGTGTTACAATTCTTGCTCACCATCTTTTTTTCTTTAATCTCTCTCTTTTTTTTAACTTTCTTTTCTTACTCACATGCTTTTTCAATCTCATTCTCATTTTGCTTTCTCTCACTCTCTTTTTCTTTTTCAATTTATTTTTCGTTCACTTATTTTTTTCTCCTCTCAATTTCATTCCATATTCGCTCATATTCTCTTATTACCATTACTTGTCTCTCTTTTCGTTTAATTTCTTTTTGTCTCGTTCTTTCGTTACAAGAAGAAGATAACATATAAGAATCATAATGACAAGCTTTTCGTTGGAAAGAAGTGGCAGAATCTTCATATAAGTCACGATCAACTCTTCGTGAATAACCCTCCATGGGCGAATATCTTGATGCATACGAAACTCGTTCACCTCTTCGTGATTGATCCTTCGTGGACGAGTACTTTGGTGTATACGAAGAATTACTTGTGCTTTCTCGTTTGCTACCTCGAAAGGCTTCAAACTTGCGATTTTCTTTACTCCAACTTGAATCCCATGAAGAATAAGAATCGTGGCTCTCTCCTAATTGAATCTTTTCGCTCTTTTTGCACAAAGGACTCCTTCAAGAATCTTCCTTCTACACGATCCAATCTTTTAAGAATGGGTTCTAGTGTAACACCCCTTACCCGTGTCTGACGTCGGGACATGGTACGAGGCATTATCGTACTTAACCTTACTTGAACATGTATTATTGGGCTATAAAATTTCATTTCAACTTAAAAACTCTTCCTTATTAATCAAAACATGCATATTATGGGCCTACGAGGCCTTAATCTTACATCCGGAAGGTTTTGAAATTCAACCGAAAACTTTTACACTCCTTGAAAGTTCTTGCCTAAACAGGGGTCACACGCCCATGTGGGCTGACCGTGTGGTCTCACACGCTCATGTCCCTAGTCCATGTGGAATTTATTTTTCTTCCGAACCTACAAGCATTTTCACACGGCTAAGTACACGCCCGTGTCTATAACCCGTGTCCTTCACACAGCCTAGACACGCCCATGTCCTCCACTTGTGGAGCTCTTTGTTTATGACATCATCAGACCTTTAAGAGCACACAGCCAGAGCACACGCCCATGTGCTGGCCTGTGTGACGAATCATATTCTCGTAAGTTGATGCAGGGGACACACGGCCTATTAACACACCCATGGGGCTGGCCGTGTGTCACACACGGCCTAGACACACGCCCGTGTGCCTACCCGTGTGGACAACTAGAGGCTATTTTCCAAGCCCTTTTGCCACCCTGAAACATAAACTCATTCATTGCACCACAAGCAGCACATAGCATAGCAATATTAAGCTATGAAGAATCCTTAAATCAGCACTCATTTAATCCACATTTTACTCAATAAATTGCATGAATTTTCATTTCATTATACTCATCATCATTAAAATATGAACTTGACAAATATTGGCCAATTCACAATGGCCATTTACAAAATGAGTGTGAAACATTAGTAACCAACCCTTTGGCCTTCAAATATGACATGACACAAAATGATCAAATTCCTATACATGCCATACTCAAAATAAATTAACTTTACTATACCAAAAGAACAATCGATAGTGTAATTCGAGCTCCGATGTTTTACGATACCCGAGCTAGCTTGGCGAAACTACAAGGAAAAGGGAAAAGAGAGGGGTAAGCATATAGCTTAGTAAGTTTGCATGAATTAAAGTAATAATATAAATATCCATGGTGAAATCCATTCACCTCATAAAACAATAACAACTCAAGTATTCAAGTACTTAGGCATGCTTACTCATGCTTACTCTTACCCATCACATATCACAATAGGGTTTCTAAACTCGTATTTTACTCATGGTACCTGTATCACTTCATCACAAAATTTAGCACTTAAGCTAACTTAAACATAAACTTAAATCATTATCATTCTTACATAAATGGAACTCAATGCTATCCTTGTATAACTTAACTCTATAACATCTTTACTTATTTAGCTCCTTTTCATCTTTATATGCTTAGCTCTATTGCCCGTTGAACTACTCAGAATATTGGAGGATACTCAATCTCATCATACATGTATCTTGATGCCAATGCCATATCCCAGATATGGTCTTACATGGGATCACCTCTTGATGCCGATGCCATATCCCAGATATGGTCTTACATGGGATCTCTTAGCTCGATGTCGATGCCATGTCCCAGACAAGGTCTTATACGAGATCGTACATGGATGTCGATGCCATGTCCCAGACATGTCTTATACGAGATCGTACATGGATGTCGATGCCATGTCCCAGACATGGTCTTATGCGAGATCCTCCTTTGGTGCCGAAGCCATGTCCCAGACATGGTCTTACACGGGATCTACATTCGGAGCCGATGACATGTCCCAGACATGGTCTTATACGGGACCTTCCTTATCTCATATGGTGACATATGTATCCTCGTTATTCCGAGTCCTCAACCGGGACTTCAACTTGACATATTCTCATTTCAATCTTATCAAAGCATCATAAATCAACCTCATGGAATATGTATACATTTCTCATAAAATAAAATAATTTCAAGTATGATTACATTGTGTAGATGTATACATTTCATACAAACTTACCTCAATACTCAAAATATGTGTAGATATGCAATCTAGTCCAACACCTTTTTCTTACCTCGGTTTGGATCTGGGCTTCATGTTGCTTGATCTATAATAACAATTTCACTCATTTAATACTCACATTAACTAAATTGACTCATAATTCATACTTTGGCAAAATTATGATTTTGCCCCTAGACTTTCACATAATTACACTTTGGCCTCTAAGCTCGTAAAATGATTTTCGTTCAACTTTCTTGCATTTAAAGCCTAGCGAATCATATTCTCAACTATAACAACCTTCAATTTCCACTATTTCACTCACGTATGACCATTTCCACAACTTTTACAATTTAGTCCTTTTATGCATTTTCCATGAAAATCACCTAAAAAAAGATGTTTATCATACATCAAACTTTTATATTCTTCCATAAAACATCAAAATACATGCATGTCATACATGGGTAAATTTTTGAACATAAACTCTAGCTTAAAATATAGATAGAAATAACTAAACCGAGCTACGAGGATCTCAAAAATACGAAGAACATTAAAAATGGGGCTAGGATGCACTTACTATCAAGCTTGAAAGTTGAAGATACCCTAGCTATTTCTTCCTTGTGATTTTCGGCCAAGGGGGAGGAAGATGGACATCATTTTTGGCTTTATTTTCCCTTTTAATTCTTTAATTAACCAAATGACAAAAATGCCCTTAATTGTCCTTTCTTGAGATTTTTCCTTCCCATGTCCATTTTTGTCCATCTCAACTTATAACGGTCTATTTGTTAAATAAGGACCTCTAATAATTTTTATGATGCTATTTCATACATAAATCTTCTTGAATCTCATTTTTTCTAATCTTTGCAATTTAGTCCTAATGGACAATTTATTCACTAATTAATAAAATTTCTTCATGAAATTTTCACACAATCATGCAAACACCTCATAAGCCTCATAAAAATTATTAACACACTTATTTCTACTTCAGATTTATGGTCTCGCACCACTATTCTGACTAGGCCCTAAATCGGGTTGTTACATCTAGTTTCCGTTTGAGCATTCGGTCCATCTCATGAATAAATGTATGATATGTTGGATCGTTCAAAACACCACCACCATCAACAATCCTTTCAGTCCTTATTGGCATTTTGGTTTAATCACACAACTTCTCTCACAAAGAAATTTTCACACACTTTGGCTTTTTACTCGCTCGAATAGTCTCACCGCACTCTTGCCTTTTTCCACTCAAGTTCATCTCTTGAAATTCTCAATGGACTACTAAGACAAATCAACATTCGTTGTGGAATCGATTTTTTTGTAAAAGTGATGATCGGTTTTGATATGGATTGATGTTAGGACAAAAGGGTAGGCTAGAAAAGAAATGAAAAGTGTCGCCGAATTGGGTGAGATGGTAAAGTAGAATCGGGCAGCAAGAACTTGATACAACTAGCTTCTCTTCTTCTTATTTTTTTAAAATTTTCGTAATCCTTTCTCTTTTTCTTTCTTTAAATATTTCAATTTTTTCCACTTCAAATATATATATACCTTCTTCTTTTTTTCACGAATTTTTTTGAATTTTTTTTAAACGAATCACAACCCGAGAATGCTAAGAACATCAATACTTACTTAATTTTCACCAGCTCTGATACCAAATGATACAAACTCGGTTCGGTGCTGATTCGAGTCATTTAGGTTGCCTGATCGTAAAATTAAGTAAGAACAGGTTGTTTCAAAAATGGTTAAAGAAGGGTTGAAAGAAAGGTTCAAAACAAAGGGTTTAAGGATAGTTTGGTGATGGACGGATGAATTCGGCTAAGGCCAAGATTAAACCAACAATATAGATGATTGTTGACCCGAGTCTTAAACAGCACTTAGGTGAAATCAGTAGAAATGTTGATGGAAGTGAAAGTAAACATTGACCTACTATCTATGTCAGATAGAAACCACAGGTATAAACGAATGCCACACTTAGACAAGTGATAAGTTCGAAACAAAGGAAGGAATGACGCTACAAGACTAATCTTGATAAGTCAATTCAATCCTAGAGAGAACAATGAGAGTATGAACACTCACCAAGAGTATAAAGTTCATAAAAATGAGCAAAAGTCTCAAAAAAGTCTGAAATACAAATCAAGAGCTTCATATTTATAGCTCAATGCTTAAGCTAGCCGAATGGACACTATGTAATCTAAATGGACAGCTTGTGATCATCTTAATTGAGCTGAAATTGCTTGGAAGCTTCCTTGAACGTCCCTTGTAGTTTTCTAGGCCAATTAGCTTAATTTAGAATGAATGATGAGCTGAATGGACACTTTTGGTTCAGCCAAGAGGAAAGAACAAGCTTTAATGTGCTACTTTGATTAGCTGAACAGTTTTTGAGCTATTAAAATCAGCTTGGCACTTCAATAGGCTTTAGGTGTGAACAAAAGAATTCAATTAGCCTCCCAAGTGTGAACATACGAATTTAGGCAGCCTCTAAGGTGTGAAATCAGCTACAACTGAATGGTCTAGTGTGAATGTGTTGGTGGCCTTTGCTCTCCACGAAAATGGCACTTAGAGGGGAGCAATCAGCAGCTCCCTATTAATGTCGTCCATGAACTAGTTGAGTACATGTATTCTCTTCAATGCCATCCCATGAATTTGACTAGCTAATCAACTGGTGTGAACTCCTACAAGTAGAACAAACAATCAGTTTAGGACATATTCAAGAAACCAATTAAGTTGTCTAAACTTTAAACACAATTAAAATATCTGATCCTAGGACATATTAAATAGTTGTGCTAACTAAGGAATATTAAATAAACTTAAGACATAATAAATTGTTGAACTAAATAAAACACATTAAATAAACTCAAACACATTAAATACATTCAGATTAATGCATATTTAAATCCTACTTAATTTATGACACAACTTAAACACCACCTTAATTATTTGAGCTAATTAAACTAATTTAACTAAACCCAAATTAATTATTCCAACAGCTTAAACGCATAAACTAAAGAAAGCTAAAATCGAGCTAAACCGAATTAGATATTCCAACAAATTGAAGCACAAGCTAAAACCGAATAATGTTGAGTTCAATGAGCTAGGATGAGTTATGAACGAGGTAAATGAGCTTGTAAGAAGTTGCATGGAACACTTGAGTTGAACGTCCATTATTCGATAAAGCCAGCAATGGTTTCCACCCCACGTTCAATCAATTAAGACCTGCACACAAATTAACAAAATGAAATTAAATTTCATTTTGTACTTGGGCCCCTCGTGTTTAGGCTATTCCTGGTGTTATCGATTTGAGTCATCACATGATGCGGCCGAGATCGCATCAAGGCATTATCATTTATCATTTATCGGACGTTGTTGGATTTGTTTTCAATGTCATATATATATATATATATATATATATATATATATATATATATGATATTTATATAAATCACAAACACAACATTTAACTCAAACATATAAATTTACACAATTTAGTTACACGAACTTACCTCAATAAATGTTAGTGTACGTAAAATCTACTAATCCGACATTTTCCTCTTTTCCTCGTTCTAACTTCGAATTTGGTCTATTCGGATCTATACGAGTAAATTTAACATCAATTTAATACAATTTAAACTCTATTATGTCCAATTATATCTTAGGCAAAATTACCATTTTGCCCCTAAACTTTTAATTAATGACGATTTCGTCCCTAGGCTCGGAAAATGAAATTCATGCAATTTACTCCTTATTCCAAGCCTAACCAAAATTTCAATATAAAATTTACAGCACATGTATTCTATAAAATTTAGAATTTTTCTTCAATTTTCACAACTTTACAATTTAGTCCCTAAATCATGTTTTCATCAAAATTCACTTTGTAAAAGTTGTTTATCTATCATCAACCTTTCATTTTCTACCATAAATTTCAAATTTTCAGCATATTCATCCATGACATAACTTTTATACTTTGATAGCTTTTCAAATTAATCCCCCAAATAGATAGATTAAACTATCCCAGTTTTAAAATATAAAAATTACTAAAAACGGGACTTGAATCCTTACCTAATTTGGCCAAGAAAGCTTACTTTCTCTTTCCTAAGGTTTCCATGGAATATTTGGGGAAGAAGATATAAAATGATTTTTATTTCTATTTAATTATTTATCATCTTTTAATTTTATCACTTTCCAATTTAGTCCTTAGCCTTTTTAAATTTTTCTATGGATGAATCATCAAAAATATCTACTAACTTTTCTTTAATGATCTAATTACCATATAAAGACCTCAAGTTTTGAATTTCATAGCTATTTGATCTTTCTAGCTACTAGAATCCAACTTTTGTATTTAATGATCTAATGGTCTAATTACCATATAAGGACCTCAAGTTTTGAATTCCATAGCTATTTGATCCTTCTAGCTACTAGAATCCAACTTTTGCATTTAATGCAATTTGGTTATTTATCAAATTAAACATGTAATCGATAAAATTTCTTTATAAAATTTTCACACAATATTATTATCATACTGTAGATCATAAAATAATATTAAAATAATTTTTCTTTCCGGACTCAGATTTGTGGTCCCAAAACCACTGTTCCAATTTTATCAAAAAATGGACTGTTACAAATTTACTTGCTTTTCTATCTTTGAGAATCTCCATACCAAGTATCTTCTTTGCTGTCCCAAATCTTTAATCTCAAATTATTCACTTAGTTGGGCTTTGGCCTTTCTTATCTCTCCTTTATATTTTGCTGCTATCAACATGTCATCAACATAAATGAGTAGATACACAAAAGAACCATCACTATTTTTCTTAAAGTAAACACAACTGTCAAAACTATTTCTTTTGAAATCATGAAAAGTCATAAAGGAATCAAACCTTTTGTACCACTGTCTTGGTGACTGTTTCAAACCGTAAAGGGACTTTTTCATCAAGCAAATATAGTCCTCTTTTTCTGAGACTGTAAAACCCTCTGGTTGTTGTATGTAAATATCCTCCTCAAGTTATCCATGCAAAAATGCAGTTTTTACATCTAACTACTCAAGCTCCAAATCATGCATGGCCACAATACCAAGCAAAGCTCTAACCGAACTATGCTTCACAACTGGGGAGAACACATCTGTGAAGTCCACTTTTGGAATTTGACTATAACCCTTTGCAACAAGCCTTGCTTTATATCTGGGTTCTTCAACTCCTGGAGTCCCTTCTTTCTTTTTAAACACCCATTTACAACGAACAACCTTATTACCTTTAAGAAGTTTCACAAGATCCCATGTTCTGTTTTTGTGGAATGATTCCATTTCCTCTTGCATACCAAACATCCACTTTTCTAAGTCTTCACAGCTAATCACCTCAGAATAATTAGATGGCTCTTGGTTTGCATCTATATCTTCAGCCACATTTAAAGAATAAGCAACTAGATCAGCCTTGTCATGCTTTCTTAGAGGTTTAATTTCTCTTCTAGTTCTGTTTTTAGCAATAAAGTATTGTGGTAAAGAAGCAACTCTATTCTAAATCTTTTTACTAGCCTGAGGAGTCGACTCTGTTGTAGATTCTGGATTAATCTGATGCTCTACCTACTTTTGATTTTCTTTATTGGAAGACTCTTTAAAAGATAAGTTAGGTAGCATAGCAGTTTCATCAAAAAACTTCTCTGCTAATCACAACTTTTCTATTTTCAGGACACCATAACTTATACCCTTTTACACCAGCTTTATAACCAAGAAAAACACATTTAATGGATCTCGATTCCAATTTTCCATTATCAACATGAGCATACGCAGGACACCCAAAGATCTTTAAATCATAATAGTCAGCAGGATTACCAAACCATGCCTATTGTGGAGTTTTTTTCTCAATGGCAACGGATGGAGATTGGTTTATCAAAAAACATGCAGTAGAGGTTGCTTCGGCCCAAAATGACTTTGGTAAGTTGGTATTTAATAACATACATCGAACCTTCTCTATGATCGCTCTGATAATTCGTTCTGCAACGCCGTTTTGCTGTGGAGTATGACGAACTGTCAAGTGTCTCACGATCCCTTCTGACTTGCACAGTTTATTAAACTCATCAGAATAGAACTCTAAGCCATTGTCTGTGAAGAGCTATTTTATTTCTTTTCCCGTCTATTTTTCAATCATAGTTTTCCAAGACTTAAATACGGAAAACACATTGCTTTCCTGCTTCAGGAAGAACGCCCAAACTTTTCTGGAAAAATCATCAATAAAAGTTAGCATATAATTAGCTTCACCTCTCAAAAACACTTTGGATGACCCCCACAGATCAGAATAAATATACTCCAACGTTTCCTTCGTGTTATGAATTCCTCTAGTGAATCAAACTCCCTTTTGCTTCCCAAAAACGCAGTGCTCACATAACTTTAGTCTGCGAATTCCTTGTCCATCAAGAAGTCCTCCTTTGCTCAATATTGCCATGTCATTCTCACTCATAGCCCTAGGCGCATATGCCAAAGTTTAGTAATATCATCATCTGACAAGGAAGAGGAAGAAACAACTAAATCACCAGTAACAGTAGAACCCTGCAAAACATATAACTTGGCAGTCTTTCTCTGCCTTTTCATCACAACGAGGGAACCTTTTGAAATTTTCAAAACCCCACTTTCAACTGTGTATCTGTACCCTTTTGAATCAAGAGTACTCAACGAAATTAAATTTCTCTTCAATTCTGGAGCATGTTACACGTCACTAAGTGTTCTGACAACTCCGTCAAACATCTTAACTTTAATCATTCCAACATTTGCAATTTTACACGAAGCATTATTTCCCATCAAAACAACACCTTCAGACATTGTTTCGTAAGTTATAAACCAATCCCGATTGGGACTCATGTGGAAGGTGCAGCCCGAATCAAGGATCCAATCCTCACTCACTTTAGAACTATTGACAGAAGCGACTAGAAGTTCACCATCACTGTAGTCTTCTACAACATCAGCTTCACCGAAATTTTCTAGTTTTCCATTTTGATTCGCAGCCTCTCTTTTGATCTTGTTCTGTAGCTTATAGCATTCAGATTTAATGTGTCCTTTCTTCTCATAGAAGTTACAAGTTTTACCTCTGTTTGAAAACTTCGATCTACTCTTAGATTTACCACGAGGATTCCGTTCTTGTGTCCTTCCATGATCATCATCATCATTTCGATCTTGTCTCCCACGAACAATAAAACCTCTCCCTTAGAGTCAGGTTTAACCACAAGATGGTTCATCTTATCATACGAGGTCAAAGAATCATAAACCTCATCAATTGTGAGAGACTCACTGCTATATAAAATCGTGTCTCTAAAGGTTGAATAAGACAGGGGCAACGAACAGAGTAGAATCAACCCTAGATCTTCCTTATCATACTGAACCTCCATGGCCTCCAAGTTTGAGTGAATTTCTTTATACATTGTTAAGTGTTCGTGCACAGACGCACCTTCCTCCAAACGATGAGCATAAAGACGTTGCTTCATATGCAACTTACTTGTTAGAATCTTCGACATACATATTCGTTCTAGCCTCTTTCATAATGCAGTGACAGTCTTCTTCTTCATCAAATCTTGCAAAATTTTGTTAGACAAATGCAAATGTAATTGTGTTAACTCCTTTCGATCCTTACGCTTCTTCTCTTCATCCGTTCATGTCGAAGGCATATTATCTATTCCTAGCAGGGCATCCTCCAAATCCATATGCGCAAGAACTGCTTCCATCTTAATCTGCCACAACGCCAATCTAGAGTTGAGATCCAACAGCAAAATTTCATACATCAAAGACGACATTACTGTGATCGAGATGTGATACCAATTTGTAAAAAATAGAACGTCAGTAATGAAAATATATCGTAAAGAAAAGAGAAATAAAAATAAAGAACACGCAGAATTTTACGTAGAAACCCTTTTAGGAAAAAACCACGGGCAGAGGAAAAGAAAATTCACTATGTCGAATTTGAATGATTACAAGAGGAGTTTCGACTACATCTACTTATAGGTTGAAAAAACCTAATTCTAATCAAGGTCAAATATATTATGCTAATAAATGCTAAATATATTATACTCATAAATACTAAATCTTCTAAAAAGAAGATATATTTTGTTTAACTTGACTTGTAAGCAATCTCTTAGAATTTGGGTCACACAACTCTAACAGCAAGTTTAACTCTTGTTTTAAAATTCGTTTGATGAATGTTTAACATGTTTTAATGATGATTGGAATATATATGACTTATAACTATTACGAAAGCTAAAATGGAATATGTTTACTTAATAATGAGACCATTTGTATTACATGTGATGTGTGACGGTGGTGTGACATCCTGATATTCATGCTCGGTGATCGAGCCGGGTATAAGGTGTTACACCCTAGATTCTACATTGGATCCCTCCGTGATTGGATGACAGAAAACCTTCAGAAACATCAGACTCCTTTTTTTGGGTGGGGTGGATTGGTCGTGCCTTTTTAGGATCATTTCTTTGCGCATTTGGAGGAATCGCAACTTGTTTACTTTCCAAGGTATTTCTTGGAGTATTGATGAAGTCCTTAAGGTCTCCCATAGTTGGGCAAGACAGTATACTTCAATTTCAAATGAGATACAAAGTTCTTTCACTAGCCCTTCTATAGCTAACGGTTAGGTGTGCTTGAGCACAGATGGTTCGGTTAGGAATGAAGAAGGTTTTGCTACAGTTGGAAGATTAGTGCGGGATCATAATGGTGGGCGGATCATTGGGTTTTGCAGATACTTGGGAAATTGCACAGTGATAGAGGCTAAGCTTCGGGGCATTTTGGATAGGCTGAAGCTTATTTTATATAGGAGATTCAAAAAGGCCTCAATTCAAACGGACAACCTTGAGGCAGCTAATGCCATTCAAGATGGTTCTTCTAAAAACTCTAATTCTGCTCTAGTCAGAAGAATTCATCAACTCCTGAAAATGGTAAAGCAATAGAATATTCAACATATTCCCCAAGAAAACACAATCGCAAATAGTCTTATTAAGATGGTTTGTGACAGAAAACTAGATTTAAGATTGTTTGAGGATCCCCTTAGAAGATCTAGTTTAATTGATTTTGTATTCTTTATCTAAAATATAAAGTATTGATGTTGTATAAAATTACTTGACTTTTGATAAACTCTATATTGAAGAGACACAAATTCAATAACAATCTTAAATATAAAAACCCTTCAACTAATTTCGCTATACATTTCACATAAATATGTTTTAAATCCACATTTGAAATTTAATAAAAAGAATAAGCTCATTAAAATATCAATTTTTTTTATTTTAAAAACCACACAAATAAAACGATAATAACTAAATCTAAATTTTAAATTTTAAATAAAAAAAATTAAATTCTTAAAAATAAAATAGAAAACCAAATTTCAAATTTGTAAACCTTATTCTACTTGGTCAAAGTAACGCCGGTCCTTGGGTTCTGTCGCACCAATCTCTTCCTTTTGCTAGTTTAAAGTCTCTTCACGGTTGACGGTTCTCTTCCACCGCCATTCCATCAACTAGCTTCCAAGACGGCCAATGACAGGTTTTTGGTTGTTGGCCAACAAATTTTTTTTATTCCTGACCACATGGTCTTTCTAGTGATCCTCATTGCGTCAAGACAGCCTTCAATCGGTCTCCCTACTGCTCCCATCGGTTATGGGTGTTTGATATTGTTGCTAGGTTTCTTTGCTTGTAATCGAGTCAAGATTGGACGTTGACTTATCTTTGGAACTTTTTTTTATCTTTGTATCTAATTTATTTCATTACAAGCGTAATTGCTTTACGTCATTACCTTGCCCTCGTGAAAAGCATCAAAATTAAACCTAATTCGTTCTATTTTCCCGGTTACTGTCTGTAGTACATAATTCTTAGCACCTAAATTTCTGAGTAGGATATACCACTGGAAGATGCTATGATTGCAAAGGAGGCAGAGGGAAGCATCCTGCGGTAAAATCCCACATCTTTCAGAAAAAAAAAAAAAAAAAAAAAAAAAAAAAACATCAGAGAAGCAGCCGTGATTAAGTGGCAAGGAAAGGAACCACAGAACGAAACATCGAATTCTTCTTAGCAAAGACACATCAAACATGTTTGGAATTCAAATCCTAGCAACACCTTTTCTCACCAACCTGTAGCTTAAATTTTGAAGAAAAAAAAAAGTAATGCATCAATAGTCCATCGACCATTTATATTTTAGATGATTTATCAACAGAAGTGTTGCTATAATGCAAGCTTTATCAATGCCACTCATAGAAGAATTCAAGTTCCAGCTTCTAGAAGAGAGTATCCTCGTGCCGTGACTAGTTTAAGCTAGCAAATTACTTCTCACATGAATTTACTCACTACGCTAATATCAGTGTTCACACTAACAAATTACCAAGTAAAATTGAAAAAGCACTGGCTATCCCATTAACTAGCTAGTACAGTAGATTGGTTCCATAAATATTGCTCCTACGGTCATACCCTCAAAAGCCTACAATCCTACAAGTTGAACCAAAAAGAAAAAGTCTACAACCCTACAAAATTAACAAGCTGCAAGCATGCAGTGAACAAACTGGTAATACCCTAATAAGCCGGACAAGCATAAGATGTTACAGATTATGTGAATTTCTCTACTTCACTATACACAGCCAAGATATAACATAACCTTGTAATACATCCAAGCTTCTTCTCATCCTCAACTGTGCTCTTTTTGTGATATTCACAAATCTGGGTGTCTCAGTTTGAGCATTATGACAATGAACATAAGGAACCTCAGTTCCTCCAGCTTGAGTTTACCAAATTGATTGCCTAATCCCAAGACCGTTACATGTTAAAATAAGGCCTTTGTAACGGTTAAGGTACTCCTGCAGCCAGTGAATTAAAACTTAAGATCTGAACCATCCAGAAGTATAAAAGTAGACATACCTAATTCAAAGTATAATGGAAGTTCTTACAATTATATCATAGTCATACACATGCAACATCCCCTTCTTATCATACTCACTCCTTTTGACTGGATCGATGAGAACTGGTAAATGAAAGTCAAAACACCCAATGGTTAATTTCAAATTCATTTTCACATGCTTACCAATACCCTTTGTACTCTGTTTTTTAATCAAATGTTAGCAGTTCAACTATAGCTTCAAGGCTTCAACTATCATTGATCGTATAAACTCAGTTCACCTATTCATTCCATTAGACAAAGCATGATCATAGTTTGCTAGCTACTATCTCGACCATGCATGAATTCAACTCCTCTCTTTAGGCCTCCAAAACCTTCATGTAAACACATAGCTACTAAGTCATGAAGAAATAGCAATGCACGACACCAATAGTGTGGCAACTTTAAACACCAATTATCATATCAAATAAGAACATACTTCCATAAGTAACTGTTATAAATGAGATGACATTGTACCAGCAGATTTTCATAAGAGTAAGATGTTGTGCATCCTTGTTGAAATGCACAAAAATAAAGAAAAAGGATTACCTAAGACAGAAGACGAAGCATGAAAAAAGATTTGCAGCCAAGCCCAATAATAACTGCCTAATTTAAAATCCTTGCTCATGAATATGCAATGCGCATACTAGACAAATGAGCAAACAACATAATTATCTTTCAAACCAATCCATATGAAGGGTAGGGCATGAAATTGTAAACTGAAAAGCAAAGATCAATCAAAAGCATATTAAAATTAACTAGATGTAGCACCTTATAATTTGCAATTATCTTATAGCGACCCAAACTCCTCTTTGCTCTAATGCTAATGTTGTTTATCATCCTCATCTGTTTCTCTTTTGGGATAAATTTTTTTTTTTTTTTTAATTTACTTGAACTAGCAATATGATAACATATCAACAACTGAGAGGCAGATGTGGACAAAATCTTTCAAGCAAAAAATAATATGCAAACTGTGGAAGATATATAGCATACAAATTAAATGGTTCCCCTACTCAAAAGATTCAACGAAAAATATAATATTGAAATTATGAAAATAATATAGAAATCCCATATAGAAGAATGAAGTACTACAAAAAAATAAAAGCCCAAAGAAAAAATTTACTCAAAAATGAAGCAAACACAAGCCGAAAGGAACCGAGAGGGAAAGATAGTTACCCTGGTAAGCCTCATTTATCTCTTGAAATCTTGAAGTGGCGCTATCCCCGTCGTCCTTTTGCTTATCAGGATGCCATTTCTGCATAAACAACCTCATACTAATCAATTAAAAATAAAGGAAAATTATGAATACATATATCAATTCAACTTTTAAAGAAAAGAAAAAAAAAAGGAAAAACAGAACCAGTGCAAGACGGATATAATTGGAGCGAATAGCATCCTCCGTAGCATCGTAATCAACTTCCAATATCTTATAATAATCCTGCATTTACACAAGCAATTCGATAAATATACAAATTTCGAGATTTTCTCCTTTTGTTTTCCTTTAAATTTTAAGCGAACGTTTGAATTGAGTTTACCTTGGGCTTGGAAACAAGAGAAAAAAAGTCGAAATTGAGGTTAGAATCTTGCTCCGGCTGTTGTGGTTCTTCAGGAAGATCGTCCCAGTCGACCCTCATCGTCGCCGTAAGGCCGCGGTATGAAAAAATAAACGGCGGTCGGCTGCGGCGGTGTATAGGTTTGAGATACTACTACAATTTTTCTACGGAGGAAGGGAAGGGTCGTGGATTCTCGGCCTGCTTGCGTAAAGCGTAAAATGACAACATACAACCGTCCTGATTTTTTTTCGCTTCCTTTTTTTCCAGTGTTATTAAAAACGGGACAAAGTAGGAAGTTTCTAGATGTTAAATAAAATCACAAGAATAATATAATATTTTTCCATTGTACTTATATATATTTTTTATTTCAGCACCTAAATTTCGTAATTGCATTTATTTTAATTTTTGAATTTGAATTTTGTCAAAATTTAACGATATAATCAATAATTTTGGATTATAATTGGATTGGTCAATCAACTCGATTGAATCAAGTTTATCAATATACCGTCTAAATAAAGAAATTGATAAGAGTGAATCAAGAACACTTTCAAATTAGTAAAATTTGAGATCGGGGACAAAAACTAATGATTGAGTATGTTAACCTGATTTAATATTTTTTTAAATTTTTTATAAATTTTTAATTAACTATTTAATTATTATTAGTCTAACAATTGAACTTATCAAATTGATTAAATTAAGAACTAATGATCTGACCAATTCAACTATTATTATGGCTACTAAAAATACTATATGTGGTATTCTAAGATTGTACCATTCATCACCTGAAAATTTATATATATTTTTTAATTTTTAAACGATGATGTGATACAATCTTAAAGTAACACGTCATTATTTTTTTTTTATTTCTCAAGATATCTACTAGATCGAACCCTCGACCACTGGTTAAGGTAGGAGAGACCCTTGCCATCTCACCTAACTCCTATGGTTTAAACTTTTATATTTGTCAAGTTTAGGATCAAAATCAATTTAGTTACCAATTTTAGGTACCAAAATGAATCAAAAAAAAAATATAGTTACCAAAGCGTAAAGGTGAGTAAAACTCGATTTGATTCGAAAAAAATAAATTTTGAGTTAATCGAGTCAGCTCGAATAAGTATTTGAGTTTCAAGTTTGAGTCGAATTAAATTTTACAATTCGAATGACTCAAATAATTCAAATAACAGATTGGTGTAACTACCCTTTTGGTCTTTGTCAGTTTTGAAAATAAGCAAATTGGTCACTTTCTCAACAAAAATTACAAAAAAAATTCAAATAATTTTCAAAAATTCAAAATAATTTTTTAAATTCAAAATATTTATAAAAATTTAAAATTTTATAGTTTTTAAACAATTGTAAAATTATTAAAAAAATTCTAAAAGAATATAAAGAAAGTTAAAAAATTTTTAAAAAAATTCTAAAATAATAAATTTGTAGACTTAAATAATTTAATTAATGGTTCAAGTTTATCATATTAAAGTACATTATTTTTTTTATTATTTTTCTTTGAAAAGTTTTTAATTATATATGGTTTCAAATTTAGGTACTCTAATATGGAATTAGTTATACAATAACAATATTTTAATTTGACATGTTTAAATTTCACTCGATTCGACTCAACTCGACTCGAATTTCATTTCACTCGACTCGATTCGAAAAAAAATCAAATCGAGTTAGGATAATAAAATAAGAATCGTCAATTCGATTAACTCAAAATATTTTCATTCGATTCAACTCAATTTAATCGAATTGAACGCTTACCCTACCAAAGTGAACCTAGTTGCCCAGTTCAAAGACTATAATTTGAATTATCCCAATCTAAAAAAATATATTAAGGTAATATTTGAAAAGTCATCTAATAATAATTGAATTTGAATGTAATTGATTCTAAATACACAAAGGTGACATATTTGGGTAACCAAAATAATTGATGGGTCCCATCAAATTGTGTAATTGAAGCATTACAATTACACTTTTCAATTCTTAGGAAAGGGTAAGAATTGGAGTAAATATGTAGATAGTACACTCATATCCAATTTTTATAAAATTTTTTATACATGTTATAAAAATTATATTATAAATATCAACATATATTAGTGTTTATAAAGGATATGGTAAAAAGTTTTTTATATTATAAGTCTTAAAAATTTATATTATAAAATAATTTGCGTATTTTATAATGTTATAACAAAAAATATTATTTAAATCTTAAAAAAATTCTAAAATTATGGTAAAAAAGTTTATTATAAAAAATAATTTACATTATAAAAGTATTGTCATATATTTATTTCTACAATTTATGATCAATAATTATGAACATAACTTATTTATGTGTTCATGTTATATATTATAAAAATAATATACTTAATCATAAAAAGTGTTATAGTTTTTTATCATAACTTATGTATAAAAAAATATTTTTCTAAAGTTATGACAAAAAATTATATTTATCATAATAAATATGCACTAGAGCAATTAAATAAAATTGTATATGATGTTTATTTTTCTTGTTAATTTTATTAGTAATCGTATTATCAATTCTTTTTTAGACTAACATAATTCATAAAATGATTTGATTTTAAATTTTGTTACTGATTTAGAAATTATTTTTATCATACAAATAAATTTTTATACTAATTGATATTTTTTAAAATATAAATTATGTAACTATTAATTACAGTTTATACTACTAAACATGACACAAAGAATTACAATATAATTACACCCCGTTAGCCAAACAAGTGTAAGGAATTACAATTCTTTTTAATTACAAAAGAGTGAAATTGTTATCCTAATAATTATATTTTCATTTAATTATTTTGTGCTAACCCAAAAAAACCTAAATAAAATGGGCATAACCTAAATTGCAAAAATAGAAACTAAATTAAGTTTAAAATTAAGTTTTAGTCATCAACTTTAAAAAGAGTTTATATTTTTATAATTTTAACTGTAATTTTAAAAGGAAAAATTCTAAAAATGTATATCAAAATTCATAATTTATTTTTAAAAAATTATAAAAAATATTTTTTAAAATTATAATTCTGCGAAAATTTTAAAATTTTAAAAGATTCTAATAAAATATTACAATTATAAACTTACTTTAAAAAAGAAAATTTTGTGATTCTTTCAGCAGCGAAATTATTTGGTTTTTCAAAATCTCATTTCTCTTTAAAAAATTTAAAATCCAGAATGCCTATTCCAAATTCATAACAATCGGGAAAGTTGTTTAATAATTTTCTTAATTATATGAAAAGAACAAATTGTTTCGAATTAATATCAATCTGTTAATCCAAAATGCAAGTTGTCCAAGCATATAATAAAACCTTTGACATGAAAAACAATGAACTGCTGCAGAAACTGAATCACCTCAAATAGGATGAAGAGAAAAGAAAACTGGGGTCTTCACTCTTCTGGTTTTCTGCAAGCTAGGTCTCTGTACGAATCCCTGATTCATTTGTGGCTTCAATTGAAAAACTTCCTTTTTTTGAAAGTTCAATCGAAAAACTTCCAACTGCACAAGTTAGGAACGTTTCAATGATGTTAATGTTAAGGTGGATAAAAGTTCTTACGTCCTTGTTTGAGGAAATTCATGAAAGAAACAGTGTGGCACCGCCTCTTTCATTGGACAAATAATTATTATTGACATAGTACACAAATCACTAGAAAATCACTGTTAGGATCAAAATTAAAATAGATATAAACCATGAATATGTTAGGGGAAAATTTTTTTTTTGGTGAAATTAAGATATATATTTTTATGATAGTAAAGATAAAATTTTACTATTTTAATAGCTTATATATTATAATTTTTAAATGATTAAATTTAAAATTTATCATTTTGGGGGGTCAAAGTGCATTTTTACCATTACTAATTTAAATTCTATAAATTATAAAGGGGCTAAAAACGGAATTTTTCATATTAGGGGGGTCGAGGCCCCTTTCAGGCCCCTAGCTCCGCCCCTGAATATCTATAACTTTGTATTTCAATTCATTTTTAGATATTAAATATTATACCATCTCTACAGACATTTATATGTGGCATCTTTGGATGAACTTCACACCAGGCGAACCTCCAACATCGAGCTACCACAGGGTGGACCTCGTACTTGACGAGCCTCTGTCGTGGACTACCTTGTCAAGAGCACATGAAACCCATTGCCATTGATTACTAATCCATCCTAAGGTGTCACGTCACTAATCTATAAAACCACATCACTGCCTCTACAAGGAGACAAGAAGTGATTTTACTGCCAATGAGATCTTGACACGTGGTACATCATTTATCCTATGTATATAAGCCTTCTCGCTCCACTAATAGTAGAGATAAAGGATATATATAAGATAGTAACCAAATCATCAAGCTTTTAGCATTTCCTTCCTTCTCCCTCCTAGTCACTCTAACCACCACCCTGATCACTAAGACACGACGACTCTCCACCCTATAGGGTGAACCGCCAGATCACCATCTATTTCATTCCCCTTATTGATTCCCCTCATGTAACACCCCAAAATAGGGCCTAGGAGTTTTAGGGGTATTTTAAAGATTTTAGCCTTAGAGTGTTCAGAATTTTACGACGTGGTATATCAGAAATGTTTTCAAATATGGTTTTTAGAAAATTAAATCTATTTCTAAAAATGAGTTTTAAGTACCTTCAATTTTAAAAATAGGGCTGATTTGTAAAAGAGTTAAAACTTAGAATTTTTATGAAGTAGTTTAACCAAAATTTAAAAACCACCTTATTTTCCCTTCTATCTATATTAAGGTCATGATAGTTCTCCTTCATATTTTAGTGTTGTCACCCCTTGAGTTTCCTAAACACAAATCTTCCAATTTTGATTCCTAAGCTCTATTCCTTTGATTTCTATTATCACCCAATCCAAAACATCCCCATAGAATTCCAAGAAAAACACTATAAATTCCTCCACTGTCAAGCTTGTGAGTTTTTCAGATTTTTGATCAAACGTTTGGATTTTCATCGTCTAAGGTAATGATTCAACTTCTAATTAGTTTTAAATGTTATCTTGTCTTTTAAACAGAATTTTTATCTATTAAATCACATGCTTTAAATAAAAGCCGAAAATTGGGTCGTTAATGGTGGATTTCAGGATTTTGGGTAAAAACATGGTTTCATAGTGTTTTTCAACTTGTTTTAACATGATTATAAGGTTTCTAAACTTACTTTAAAGTTTCGTTAAAGATTTCTTGAGTTTTAATGAATTTTCAGAAAATAGCCATAAACATGTTAAAAATTTCGATACCTTAAATTGAGTAGTTTTGTGTAGTTTAAAGGTTGGGAATTAGTCGTAGGTGAATAATTAGATGAACAGAATCAGTTGTAGCCAAAAAGATTGAGTATAGAGGAAGATATTTGAGTTTCAAGTTTGTTAGTCGAAATTTCAGTTTCATGAGGAATATAGCTTAGGCTTGCGTTTTTGGTTGGTTTAAGTGAGTCTTTGGTTGAATATTGATTGTGTTTATTGTGTGGCTATTATGTGTAAAGCGCCGAAAACGTTGGAACCTTCTTTAAGCAAGGCTAAAGGCAAGGAAAAACTAGTTTAAGCTATCGCTTTTTCGGCGCAAGCGTAATCAGTGAGTGTTTGGAATCACTACTAGCAGACACGATTCATAGTGTTAATTGGGAACTTAGGAATAGCCTAAATCCCTAACCTAAGTTCCAAGTGTAAGCTTTCTACTTCCCTTATTTTATTTCTGGTAAATTTTGTGATTATGAGAATATTTATGGATTGATTATTATGATGCGATATTGTGATATGAGACATGTGTGATGACTATTATGAATTGGATTGTGTTGTGGTCATATTAAATATGCTGAGCAATAGTGATGATGTTGTGTTAATAATATAAATGTGCAGTGAAAGTATGCAAAAATTGGTAAGTATGTATGTGTTGAATTATGGAATGTAATGCTAATGTAATAGGTTATGTATGTGATAAACTGATTTTAATGCACTCATATATGGTTGGATACGTGATGGCTCAATGAGCATTATTGTAGCACTTTAAGTGCAATTAAATGTGAATTCGGTAAGCATGCATTGTGTACAAGTTTGTGATGTGAATTGATGAATATGAACAGAGATGATATACATTAAATCAGTAATTAAAATTGTGTAATTGTGAATATTTTAGCCTTGTGACCTTATGAGACTGTTGGATATGGTTGGCATGCCATAGGATTGTGAGTACTCACCTATATGTGTTTTTTGATTTGGGTGTTGAGGCCCTGGGACATGTTGGAGAGATAAGGGAATGTGAATTAAGCTCCATTTAACAGGACATGTTTGGTGTATTGGGGAGTGTTAGCTTTATGCTTCACTTTTGGGATATATTTGACTTTATGAGTCATTTGGTGTGTTAGAGATCTGTGTATGTGATGTATGGTGATAAAACCCACTTTTATGTTTCATAGCCTCAAGTGCCAAATTATCTTAAAATGTATATATGTGTAATGTGATGTATGCCTAAAGGAGTATGAGGTTGCTATGTCAATTATCATTTAAATGTGATCTTATTTTTTGTAATAATACGATGTGAGATGGTTGCAAAAACATGAGAATAATATGCTAAATGAGTCAATTTAAGTTTCATGAAAATGTTAGTATGTTCTTATAGTAAATTGTGTATGTAATTGTGGTTTGGATTGTTTCCATTTAACTTATGAATTCATGTGAATATATCAGCTAGACTTGTGGGTTATTAAAGCATGTATACGTTATTTAGTCTTGATGAATTTTTGTTAAATGAATTATATATAAGCGAGTTCAGTGTAATTGCATATAGGGGCATATGTTAGTTTTATGATTTAATGAAACGTGAATATGATATTTTGACTTGATTAGAATATGGTTGTGAATGTGTGTAACATCCTGAAATTTGAAATTTTATGTTTTACATTATACCATGCGATAGGCTAGTTAAGAATGTTAATTGTGTATGTTTAGGGGTCCTAAGAAGGCTTGGGGTTAAGTTGGGCCTTAGCAAAATTTTTGTGTTTAAGCACTTTAAGGAGAGAAGGTAAGTGGCATCAAGACTTAAAGAAATACGTGTGTATTTTGCTAGCACAAGTGGAGCACATGGTGGAGTGGTGTGGCGTCAAGTGGAGAGCATGAAGGGAAAGGGTTCGAATCCCATCTATTGCAAAATTTTGGATTTATTTTTGTACTCCTATTCCAAAGTGTCAGCCATGGCATTAATAAAGGAAAGGAAGACTTTTCAAAAGATGGAAAGAAGACTAAGAAAATAAGGTAAGGAGGAGTATAACGAAAGAAATCAAGGAAAGCGATAAGGTGGGGGGACATGTTGGCCGATTTTATGGAAGGTGTTTTGGAAAGAGTTTTTGGTCAATCTTGATCCTTTTGGTAAAGGGATACACGGTTTTGGTAGAGGGAGTGTGAGAGCTGAATTTTTCTATAGCCTTTTGCAAGTTTGTGCTTGAAAGGTGTAGTTTCTTTTTAACATTTTGGTATTTTCTTTTCCAACTTCTTTTTCTCTTGTTTTGGCTGAAACACTCTAGTCCATTTGTTTATCTTTCTCCCTTGTTTTACCGTAACCCTCAATCCATCTTTGTTCATCTTCTCTTAGTTAGCCGAAGCTATCTAGCACTCTTTCTCCATCCCTTCTTTTCTTTTGATATTTCTTCGACCTTTCTCTCATTTCTTAAATTAACATTACCTTGTGACCGAATTTTCTTTGTTCATTTCTCTCCATAGCTGAACCTATTAACACACTACCTCCTCTCTTCTTATTTTTTTCGTGTTGGGCACTATCTTCTTGACCGAATCGGTAAGTGATCTTATTCTCCTCTTTTCATTTTTCATTTTCTTTTCTTCCTAGCCGAATATGTATGTCCATCACTATACGGCTATTACACTTTGTTTCTAAATCGAAATATCACTCTTTCCTACACACTCTCTTATTGTGATCAACTCTTTTTCGTAGTATTATAGTGGGTGGCCGAATACCACATCCTTGTCAATTCATCAGTAGTCATAAGCCAATCGGTGGAAGTTGGATCTATTATTGTCAAGGTAAGGGATTTCTTTAAGGTTCATCTCAATATCTCTCAATACTTGGTTATTCCGCTAAAACGGATCGATGGTTAGTTATTATAGGGACTATATCGCTCGTTCTTATTCACTCGTTGATCCTTCAAAAATAGTGGTAAGCCGAATCCTATCCCTAAATAACTACTTTCTCTCATAGTAGTATTTTACTGACCGAGACTTTTTCAATGGAGGCAAGTGGTAACGATTTGAAAGGAAAAGCGATAGGAGAACACAAAAGGAGTGGATTTGCAATTCCTACACCTAAGTTCAAACGTAGGGCAGTATCGGCAGTTCGGGATTTCCCACCGGATTGTGGACCATCATCAGGTGAGAATAGACAAATCGTGGTCGTTCACGATACTAAGGGTAAGCATTTCATTAGATCGTCTGATTTAGTTTTGAACTAATAAAACCTCGTTTGTTGGTTAATCAAGTGTAATGGTGATTTAGGTGCCGACGATCAAGAAGGTTTAGTCCTTACCGTAATCAGGTGTGTAATCTCACACCGAAATCCCGTGAATCTGTGATTTATCATCATGTTAGAAAAAATCGATCGATGTTGCTTAAGAACTTAATAACGGTAATATGGTATGAATCGAGTGATTTGTTTAAACATTGTTAATACTAAGATCTGTCAAAATCGGTGTTAATTTGTAAAATTACAAAGAATGCCCTATGGGCCGATTTACCAAAATGCCCCAATGGGTCGACTTACCAAAATGCCCCTATGGGCCGAATTGCTAGAATGCCTTAGTGGACTGAATTATTAAATTGCTTAAATGGGCCGAGTCATCGAAATAAATTACTAGATTAAATGGTTGATAATTACTTGTGGATATTTTATTATGTATGTGGCATTTTTACATTTTGCATGGGATGGGAAAAATTGTATGGAGAGCAGTGTAGCCTGGTGGCATTGCCACAAATTGTTGATTATTGTGCTTAACTATGATTTCGGTGGCTTGACCACAAAATTTAATACTATATGATAGGAGCTTGACTGCAAATTGGTGTGAGCGGCGGGGTGGGTTGATTTGATCCCCACAGGTGTGATTGGCTGGTCGGGGGTGTGATGGATGGATGGGTTGGGCTGCATACATTTCATTCAAATATTGTTATGTAAATGGGCTTAGGCCCAAGACATTCCTAAGCGGGGTCAGGCATTGTGGATGACGGTAAGGGGATTATACACGAGTTCTTATAACTCACCCCATCCTCTTAATCCTTGCAGGTAATGTTCAATAATGAGGACTTGGGCCCATGGATGACTCGATGGAGGCCATACTTTGGAAATTATGTTTTCGAACTTTAGTAAATTCCTTTTCTGCTTTATTTCATTAGTTTTACTATTTTGGGTTTTAAAGTTATAATAAGGCCTCTGGAGTATGTTTTAATTTGCTTTATGTTTGGACCTATTTATTATTTTTCTTAAATTGTTTTAAACGGGGATTTTCTGAGATCATAAATAACGGTTTTCCAAAATTGATTAACAAATGGATTTTTATAACGAATATATGTATATATATAATTTAACTCGAATATTCTCTTTCAAATTATCAAACGTTATTTTCAAAAGTCACGATTTTAAAGTTCACTAGTTCAATTTTCAATCCATCAATTAACCTCTCGAGATTAGTAGAATTTTTATCGAATATTTCTAATGAAACTTGTTTTCTTAACTATAACCAAATAACACATATTTTAGTACGAATCAGAAGTTCTTTATACGTTTTCTTCATGTGACATGTCAGATCCAGTCGTAACACATGGGCCGGGTTTGGGGTGTTACATTTTATGGTATCAGAGCCCGGTTGCAAAACTGGGCTGTGGTTTGGGTTCAAAAATGTTTTCCAAAACTGCTTGAAATTCGATTTATAAATACATGTTTTAGAGGAAGTATGGCACCACGAGCATCCGGCACCAAGTCAGTAAGTATTTATTTTCATTTTATTATTGTGATATGACTGTGGAAAGAAAACTCCACAAAATAGAAATACTCTAGAACTTTTAGCTTTAGGAACTGAAACTATAGAGATTGAGACCTTAGATACGTTTTGCTAAAACGACTTTACTTCCTATACTCCATAAAACATTGTTTAATAAACATTGAATAGTATACTGATTCATAAGACTTGTAATCAGATTAAATCGATTTAGCAAACATGAGCACTAGAGGACGTGGACGCGGTAGACGTGGCCGTGGGCGAGGCCGAGGTGCTAGAGTTGTATATGAGGCATCGAGACATATGCGGGAAATGGACGCACCTGCGTCACCAGTGACTGAAGCTGGGTCACATGATCGAATGAGAGAGGACGATGCTCTGTTCCAAGTGATGTTGCGAGTTCTGGAAAGGGTTGCTGGGGCAAGAACTGGGTCGACAACTCGTGGGTCGATATCGGGGTGACTCAGATCAAATGGGGCTGAAGTTTTTAGGGGTATTTCAGGTGTAGCCCCAAGTGTAGCGGAGTACTGGCTTGAGGCGGTGGAGCGAATTATAGACGACCTAGATTGCACTGCTGAGCAGAAACTGAAAGAGGTTGTGTCATTGTTGAGAGACGAGGCATATCAGTGGTGGCTCACTGTTCGGGAAGGCACTCAGGCTGATCGTATTACCTGGGAATTCTTTAAGACATCATTCCAGGGAAAATATGTCGAGGCTAGCTATGTGGATGCCCGGAGGAAAGAATTCCTGAATCTAGTCCAAGGAGGTAAATTTGTGGCAGCTTACGAGGCGAAATTTCTACGTTTGAGTCGGTATGCCCGGGGAATAGTGCCGACTGATTATGAACGCGATGTGCATTTTGAGGACAGGTTGCGTGATGAGTTGCGGCTACTGATATCCCCACAGAAGGAGAGGAATTTTGCCACACTTGTGGAAAAAGCTAAGATAGCTGAGGAGGTTAAACACTCGGAATAGCAAAATCAAGACAAGGATAGGGGCAGGAGCAAGAGAGACTCTAGGTATTCAGGTCCTGCTAGAAGTTTTCAGAAAAGGCCCAGGAATGAGGGGCCAATTCGAGTGGGTGCTCCAGCTACTACCAATCAGTTACAGCCTTGCGTGGATTGTGGGAAACTTCACTCGGGTGAATGTTGGAAGAGAACTAGTGGTTGTTTTAGATGTGGATCCAAAGACCATCGTTTAAGGATTGCCCTCGAGAGCCTGCTCAGACTCAGGTAGTTCGTAATAGATTTGCGTAGCCAGCAGGAGGCGCTCAACAGTCGCAGAGAGGCCGTGGGCCAGGTCAAGGTGGTAATGGCGTAGGACGAGGTCAGGGTGCACCGGGTAGAGGTACCGATAATAGGGGTAACACAGAGGCGAGACAACCAAGTTTGGTCTATGCAGTCAGACATCGAGAGGATGGTGATGCACCGGATGTCATAACCGGTACGTTCTTCATATCTGATGTACCTTTTACTGCTTTGATAGACATTGGATCCACCCATTCGTATGTTGCGTGTGCTGTGTCTGGAACTCTGAATATTACATCTGAGATTACTGCTATAGAGACAGCTGTGATTTGCCCTTTAGGACAGTCGGTGGTAGTAAATAAGTTGTATAGGGATGTGCCCTTAGAAGTTCAAGGGGTAGTATTTCAGGCGGATTTGATGGAACTGCCATTCGGTGAGTTCCATCTTATTTTGGGCATGGATTGGCTGGTTAAACACCGTGCGAACTTGGATTGTGCTGCAAAGCAGATGATACTAAGAACTTTAGAGGATAAAGAAGTAATGATGATAGGTGAAAGAAGAAATTATCTGTCTAATGTGGTATCTGCTTTAAAGGCAGAAAAGTTGGTACGCAAGGGGTGTGGAGTGTTCTTAGCCTTTATCAGTGCTTTGGATGCCAAAGAGTTGTCGGTAGAGAGTGTTAGAACGGCGAAAGAGTTTTTAGACGTCTTTCCCGAGAAGCTTCCAGGATTACCTCCGGATCGGGAGGTGGAGTTTGGTATTGAGCTGTTGCCAGGAATGGCTCTGGTGTCCATTGCCCCTTACAGAATGGCACCGAAAGAACTCGTGGAACTTAAAGCTCAGATCCAAGAGTTGATGGATCGTGGATTTATTCAACCAAGTGTGTCACCGTGGGGAGCGCCGATTTTGTTCGTTAAGAAAAAGGATGGGTCGATGCGTATGTGCATCGATTATAGACAATTGAATAAGTTGACGATCAAGAACAAGTATCCATTACCGAGGATCGATGATCTGTTCAATCAGCTGTGAGGAGCTTTAGTTTTCTCGAAGATAGACTTGAGATCAAGATATCACCAGCTTAAGGTCAAGGAGGCGGATATTCATAAGACTGCATTCCGAACTCGTTATGGGCATTACGAGTTCTTGGTGATGCTGTTCGGGTTGACAAATACACCAGCTGCATTTATGGACATGATGAACCGGGTCTTCCAACCCTATCTGGACCGTTTGTGGTGGTGTTCATAGATGACATCTTGGTGTATTCAAAGACAGAAGAGGAGCATGATTCGCATCTACGGATCGTATTGCAGATATTAAGGGAGAAGCAACTGTATGCCAAATTCAGTAAGTGTGAATTTTGGCTAAAGGAAGTGACCTTTTTGGGGAATGTTGTGTCTGCCGAAGGAATTAGAGTTGATCCCCGGAAGGTCGAGGCTGTGTTGGACTGGAAGCCACTGAAGTCAGTGGCAGAAATCTGAAGTTTTCTAGGTTTGGCTGGATATTACAGGCGATTCGTTGAGGGTTTTCGTTGATTGCTGCACCCCTAACTACGTTGTTGCGTAAGGGAGTACCGTTTGTGTGGTCAGATAAGCAGCAAGAGAGCTTTGAGAAATTGAAGAAGATTTTGACAGAAGCGCCAGTATTGATTTAGCCTGAGGCTGGTAAGGAATTTATTGTCTATTGTGATGCGTCACACACGGGCTTGGGATGTGTGTTGATGCAAGGGAGGAAAGTGGTGGCTTATGCATCTCGTTAATTAAGGCCGCATGAGATAAACTATCCCACAGATGATTTGGAGTTAGCTACAGTGGTGTTTGCTCTGAAGATTTGGAGATATTATTTGTACGGGGAGAAGTCGATCATCTATACGGACCATAAGAGTCTGAAGTACCTCCTTACACAGAAGGAGTTGAACTTAAGACAGTGGAGGTGGATAGAATTGTTGAAAGATTATGACTACTCAATCGAATATCACCGAGGTAAAGCTAATGTAGTGGCAGATGCGTTGAGTCGTAAGGTGATATCGGATTTGAGAGCGATGTTCGCTCATTTCAGCCTTTACGAAGATGGTAGCCTGTTAGCTGAACTTCAGGTGAAGCTTGCATGGGTAAGTCAGATTAAGGAAAAGCAGTTGTTAGATGAAAGGTTGAGTTCTCTGTGGGAGATCAGGTCTTTCTGAAGGTCTCACCTTGGAAAAAGATCTTTAGATTTGAATGGAAGGGCAAGTTGAGCCCTAGGTTCATCGGACCTTACCGTGTATTGAAGCGTGTTGGGCCAGTGGCTTATCAGCTTGAGTTACCTCCGGAGTTAAGTCAGATACATAGTGTATTCCATGTTTCGAATGTTAAGGCATTATCGTTCGGATCCATTTCATGTTGTACCAGTGGAGGAAGTTGAGATAAGACTTGACTTGTCTTTTGAAGAAAAGCCAGTACAGATTTTAGATCGGGATGTTAAGGTGCTAAGAAGGAACTCGGTTCCGTTAGTCAAAGTATTCTGGCGTAATCACAGATCAGAGGAAGCTACATGGGAGTCTGAAGACACGATCCGGCAACAGTACCCTCATCTCTTTTAATCAGGTAAATTCGAGGCTGAAATTTCTTTAAGGGGGTAGAATTGTAACATCCTGAAATTCAGAATTTTATGTTTTACATTATACCCTGCGATAGGCTAGTTAAGAATGTTAATTGTGTATGTTTAGGGGTCCTAAGAAGGCTTGGGGTTGAGTTGGGCCTTAGCAAAATTTTGGTGTTTAAGTACTTTAAGGAGAGAAGGTAAGTGGCATCAAGACTTAAGAAAATAAGTGTGTATTTTGCTAGCACAAGTGGAGCACATGGTGGAGTGGTGTGGCGTCAAGTGGAGAGCATGAAGGGAAAGGGTTTGAATCCCATCTATTGCAAAATTTTGGATTTTTTTTTTGTGCTCCTATTCCAAAGTGTCGGCCATGGCATTAATAAAGGAAAGGAAGACTTTTCAAAAGATGGAAAGAAGACTAAGAAAATAAGGTAATGAGGAGTATAAGGAAAGAAATCAAGGAAAGGGATAAGGTGGGGGGACATGTTGGCCAATTTTTTGGAAGGTGTTTTGGAAAGAGTTTTTGGTCAATCTTGATCCTTTTGGTAAAGGGATACACGGTTTTGGTAGAGGGAGTGTGAGAGCCGAATTTTCCTATAGCCTTTTGCAAGTTTGTGCTTGAAAGGTGTAGTTTCTTTTTAACATTTTGGTATTTTCTTTTCCAACTTCTTTTTCTCTTGTTTTGGCCGAAACACTCTAGTCCATTTGTTCATCATTCTCCCTTATTTTACCGTAACCCTCAATCCATCTTTGTTCATCTTCTCTTAGTTAGCCGAAGCTATCTAGCACTCTTTCTCCATCCCTTCTTTTCTTTTGATATTTCTTCAACCTTTCTCTCATTTCTTAAATTAACATTACCTTGTAACTGAATTTTCTTTGTTCATTTCTCTCCAAAGCCGAACCTATTAACACCCTACCTCTTCTCTATTTCTTTTTCTTTCGTGTTGGGCACTATCTTCTTGACCGAATCGGTAAGTGATCTTATTCTCCTCTTTTCATTTTTCATTTTCTTTTCTTCCTAGCCGAATATGTATGTCCATTACTATACGGCTATTACACTTTGTTTCTAAATCGAAATATCACTCTCTCCTACACACTCTCTTATTGTGATCAACTCTTTTTCGTAGTATTATAGTGGGTGGCCGAATACCACATCCTTGTCGATTCATCCGTAGTCATAAGCCAATCGGTGGAAGTTAGACCTGTAACACCCCAAACCCGGCCCAAACGTTACGACCAGATCTGGCATGCTACTGGTTAAAATGCTAAAAATCGAAATTCTTTATTTACTTTAAAGAGAGCACGCATTTTATTTGAAAACTCTTTGATAACATGTTGTGTTGGAAACTTAGCTTTGTTGGTTTTGGAAATCTCGGTTTGATTAATCAAATATTCGTTAACTAAGTGATTTTCCAAGGAAACCATTGCTTTGCATTAAGCGAGTTTGAAACTCCCATTTCATTACTTCTTATAATTAAGTCCTTGAAATATAACTTTAAAATCCATAATCATTAACAACTATAAACCGGATATTTAAGCTAAGGAGGCCTTATTACATACCGACGCCATTAACTCCAAAATAAAATGAAAATAAAATTAAAGAATAAACCGGAAATAAGTTGACTTAAATAATAGACTTTATGGCCCCTCGAGTCTGCCTCGGCTCCCCTATCCATGATCTACTGCTCACCTGAGAGGTTAAGAAAAATAAATGGGTGAGTCACCAAGACTCAGTGTGTAAATCCCTGCATCACATACACGGCTTGAGGCCCATAAACACATTCTGGGCCTTGGCCCACACAAAAATGGAAACAGAACAGGTACATGCTGAATGACCCAACCCAATCTAAAATTCCATCCTCTACACGCCAACCCTTACCAGCCCTCACACCACGGGGATTTCTACAATCAACCCACCAACCGCTACACGCCAATTTGACAGCCATGCTGTAGATCATAATAATCAGGATTCCATTTAGCGTGGCATAGCCACCAATCACTATTGTGACCTAAATATACATATCGTGGTTCAACCACCGATCACCAAGTGACCTATCAAGCATGCTCTTCCCCTTCATCATATCAATCCCGTGTCCCATGCATACACACATGCCATAACAAAAGTAATATACCATTTACAGAGTAACAGGTTAACACATACATCGATACACATTGAGAAAATACTATGTTTATGTACCTGACATCCCTAGCCTAACCCCTAGGGGTTATTCGACTGTCCACACAGCCTTTTCCGGCTTTTCAGCCCATAACAGGTATAATACAGCAAAACTTATGTGATAAAGATCTACACACCTGATTACCGTCAAGATGATACTTTCTATGTCGACACTATCAGTAGCCGATACGACTACTAACTGCCTATGGTTTTGTTCTAAAGCCGGTCCATAACCCGATGGCCAATCCTGAACCACTGACACCGCTCGTTTCTTAAACTTAGGGATTGGGTTTACAGATCCAATCTCCTCCTTCGCCTGATCGACATTTGATTCCATCAAAAGACCTTATCAGTTGCTACCATCACAACATATGGTTGTTAATCCATAGCATAGGGTTGAGATCACAAATACGATAAAATAACCCAACGAAAACCTAAAGAGAACCCCTTACCTTGAAATCCCGAAAAGAGGTATGGGACTCAGAGACTAGCAGTTTCCGGCTTTTGGGATCTAAATGATTCGATCTACTTCGATTCTCGAAATGTCGCCCCAAGATGAGAACACAAGAACAGTCAAAACGTTACTCAAAAGATAACCTTGCCACGCTCATTAGCCTTTCGGCTTTGGCCTCCAAAAACTGAAAGAAAAAGGAAGAAAATAGAAGAAATCGCCCCTTACCTGAACACAGAGGATTCAAATCACACCTAGGAGAAATCGGCACAAGCACCACAGAAGAAGAAATTCGGCAATATCAAGGAAGAGGATGAAAGAGCCGAAAATAAAACAAAGAGTACTTTAAGCGGGACTTAGGAGTGTTCGGCTTTAGAAGAGATCAAAAGAAAAAGATGTGGAGAGAGATTATGAGGTTTCGACTTGTAAAAGAAAGTAGAGAAAAGAACAATGGACATTCGGCTTTGGCATAAAAGTAGAGATGAGAGAATGGGATTAGGGGTTCAGCTTTAGCAGAGAATGAGAGAAGAGAATAAGAAAATAAAAACCCAAATGCCGAAAATGAAGAAGTACTCCCCTCACTTAAACACAATTTCGGCACTTACTACACAAAAGCCAAAAATGCCCACTCTGAAAACTCAAAAACTCATCCTATCAACAGGGAAATTTCGGCACCCCTTAGCCACATCAAAACCGATTCCCCCTTCCTCTTAGAGTTGGAAATTCGGCGACAACCTTGACCAACAGATAACTCCTAAACTTTCTCCCTTATCATTATCTGATCACCCATCCACAAGTGGCATGGATAACACCACCTCTTCTTCTCTTTATCAACCACATTATCGGCCACATTATCCACATTATCCAACTCAGTTAATCTCCCTATTTGTAAGCATCCTAGCCGACTCCAACTCTGCTCCCTGCTAACGTCAAAAATTAATTAAAGTAAATGGGTACCTTGCGACTCGAACCTCCTCCCCAAGCTCCCTTGTGGAGTCACCTTGCTGGGCCTTAGAGGCACCTTCTTGCCTCCTTAACACATCAATTCTTGTGTTTTAAAACAAAAATAATATCCTTTAAGCCCTAACTCAGATGGCTCTCCACTAGAGTGCCCAAACAAAAAAATTTTGACTAAGGCCTCGGCCCAACCCTGAGCCTAATCTGAACCCCTTAAACACTCTAATTAACACATTAAGCATAACAACACATTAAATGCAAAGCCTCCACCAATTCAGGATGTTACAGGATCTATTATTGTCAAGGTAAGGGATTTCTTTAAGGTTCATCTCGATATCTCTCAATACTTGGTTATTCCGCTAAAACGGATCGATGGTTAGTTATTATAGGGACTATATCGCTCGTTCTTATTCACTCGTTGATCCTTCAAAAATAGTGGTAAGCTGAATCCTATCCCTAAACAACTACTTTCTCTCATAATAGTATTTTACTGACCGAGACTTTTTCAATGGAGGCAAGTGGTAACGATTTGAAAGGAAAAGCGATAGGAGAACACAAAAGGAGTGGATTTGCAATTCCTACACCTAAGTGCAAACGTAGGGCAGTATCGGCAGTTCGAGATTTCCCACCGGGTTGTGGACCATCATCAGGTGAGAATAGACAAATCATGGTCGTTCACGATACTAAGAGTAAGCATTTCATTAGACCGTCTGATTTAGTTTTGAACTAATAAAACCTCGTTTGTTGGTTAATCAAGTGTAATGGTGATTTAGGTGCCGACGATCAAGAAGGTTTAGTCCTTACCGTAATCAGGTGTGTAATCTCATACTGAAATCCCGTGAATCTGTGATTTATCATCATGTTAGAAAAAATTTATCGGTGTTGCTTAAGAACTTAATAACGGTAATATGGTATGAATCGAGTGATTTGCTTAAACATTGTTAATACTAAGATCTGTCAAAATCGATGTTAATTTGTAAAATTACCAAAAATGCCCCTATGGGCCGATTTACCAAAATGCCCCTATGGGCTGAATTATGAAAATGCCCCTATGGGCCGATTTACCAAAATGCCCCAATGGGTCGACTTACCAAAATGCCCATATGGGCCGAATTGCTAGAATGCCTTAGTGGACTGAATTATTAAATTGCTTAAATGGGCCGAGTCATCGAAATAAATTACTAGATTAAATGGTTGATAATTACTTGTGGATATTTTATTATGTATGTGGCATTTTTACATTTTGCATGGGATGGGAAAAATTGTATGGAGAGCAGTGTAGCCTGGTGGCATTGCCACAAATTGTTGATTATTGTGCTTAACTATAATTCCAGTGGCTTGACCACAAAATATAATACTATATGATAGCAGCTTGAATGCAAATTGGTGTGAGCGGTGGGGTGGGTTGACTTGACCCCCACAGGTGTGATTGGCTGGTCGAGGATGTGATGGATGGATGGGTTGGGCTGCATACATTTCATTCAAATATTGTTATGGAAATGGGCTTAGGCCCAAGACATTCCTAAGCGGGTTCAGGCCCTGTGGATGACGGTAAGGGGATTATACACTGAGTTCTTGTAACTCACCCCATCCTCTTAATCCTTGCAGGTAATGCTCAATAATGAGTACTTGGGCCCATGGATAACTTGATGGAGGCCATACTTTGGAAATTATGTTTTCAAACTTTAGTAAATTACTTTTCTGCTTTATTTCATTACTTTTACTATTTTGGGTTTTAAAGTTGTAATAAGGCCTCTGGAGTATGTTTTAATTTGCTTTATGTTTGGACGTATTTATTATTTTTATTAAATTGTTTTAAACGGGGATTTTCTGAGATCATAAATAACGGTTTTCCAAAATTAATTAACAAATGGATTTTTATAACGAATATATGTATATATATATAATTTAACTCGGAAATTCTCTTTCAAATTATCAAACATTATTTTCAAAAGTCACGGTTTTAAAGTTCACTAGTTCAATTTTCAATCCATCAATTTACCTCTCGAGATTAGTAGAATTTTTATCGAATATTTCTAATCAAACTTGTTTTCTTAACTATAACCAAATAACACCTATTTTAGTACGAATCACAAGTTCTTTATACGTTTTCTTCATGTGACATGTCAGATCCAGTCGTAATGCATGGGCCGGGTTTGGGGTGTTACAATGTGTTGTAGTATATGCTCTTGTTTAACCTTTGATATTGTGTATACATTCTGGTTATTCTGAGTATTCACTAAGCTTGTTAAACTTACCCACTCATTCTTAAAACCCTTGCAGAGTAGTTAAGTGTCAGTGTGAGTGGTGTGGTTCCAAGGGGTGATCCAAGTAAGTCCTTTTCCATTTTTTGGTAGGTGTTATTGTTATTTGTTTTTGTTTTGGTAATAAGGCCATGTGGTAGACTTTTACTGATATTTGCCATGATGTTTTGGATGCTTCCATATACTATTTGTTCCTAAGTTTATGAGATTCATTTCGTATTACGTTGATTATTGCTCAGACTTACTTTCGATATTTGAGACTATTACTATGACAGTTTTTATGTTTATTTGATGATGATATGATAGCATGATAAATTGATACAAGTTGGAATGACTTATATGCTTAAAAATGTTGTATTTTTCTTGTTTGAAGCAGAGGTATCGACATTCATGTTGTAAAAATGTTACCTCTATGATTTTGAAATGTGCAGGAAGTCAGAATTGTATATTGGTATCGATAGCCTATCACTAGTATCGATACTTGAGGTAATCTTATCGATACTTTTTCAATTGTATGGATATTTTCTTATGTTTTGATTTTAGACGAGAAACATAATACTAATTTGGTACCGATTTTCCATATAGTATCAATACCGTGCAAGGAAAATATCGATACCCATGTTCTATGTAACAGCCCGGTTTAGACCCTAGTCAGAACAGTGGTTTCGGGACCACAAATTCGAGGTTGGAAAAATATTTTAATATTATTTTTGATGTTTATAATATGTGATTGAGCATGTGTGAAAGTTCTGTGTGAAAATTTTATCGATTGAGTGCTTAATTAGCAAAAAATGACTTAATCGCATAAAATGTAAAAGCTGTGTGTTGATTGTTAAAGTGCTAATTTGGCATGGCTTATTAAAGTAAGAATCCTTATGTTGTTAATAAACCATTGGAATATTTGATGGACAAAAATGGGCTTTAGTTGGTGGAAATTTAAATGAAATAATAAAAGGCAAGATGGTAAAATGATTATTAATGTAAATATAATAAAACAAAATGGAATTAAAAGCCATTATCATCTTTGTTATTGCTGAAAGTTGAAGAAAGAATAAGGGTTTGAAGTTTTGTGATGTTCGGCTATGGTTTAGCTTGATTAAGATATGTTTCAAGCTCAGTTTTTGATGATTTTTACGTTTTTGTGATCGTTGCTTAGTGTACTATCAAACCCATGCCTTTATTTTAGAGTTTTATGGTGATTTTGAGATATGCCATTGATGAATGTTTGAGCTTTGTGATAGTTGATGATGAAATATGAAAGATAGGTGGAAGATTAACATATTTTGTCTTTGAATTTTTAGTGAAATTGAGTAATTTGGACTAAATTGTGAAAATAATCTTTTGAGGGACTAAAATGTGAAATAAATGAAATATATGGACTTGAATGAGTATAAGGAGAATTTGGCCTCAGCATGGTATAATGAAATTATATGTATTTTGTGATTTTATGAAATAGGGACTAAAGTGTCGAAATGTGAAAATGTGAGGGCTATTTTGTAAAATGCCCTAAATATGTGTGTTTGGACTAAATTGAATAAGTTGGTGATTGAATGAGCTAAATTTGAATATGTATAGACCAAGAAAGGAGAGATTCAGATCGAGATCGAGGCAAAGATAAAGTACTCGATTGATTGGCAAGTCTCGGTATTTCGACGTTCGAGGTAAGTTCGGATATAATACATGTTGTTAAAATATGTTTTAGTATTATGGAATGAATATATATATGATTATGAGATTAGAAATGCTATGTGCGGAATTGAATTAGATGGCACTAAGTGTGCGTAATTGAAATCGAAATAGAGATGAATAGCACTGTGTGTGCGAAGTTATGGAAGCTTCGGCTTATTGATTTGGCACTGTGTGTGCGATACCGAGATAAGTCGGTTAAAAGAATAGGCACTAAGTGTGCGATGACGAATATGCTTTGGCTACGAATTTGGCACTAAGTGTGCGATTAAATTAAAAGAATAACAAAGGTTGATCGAAATGTAATATCGAGCATTGAGTAGGTTGGAAGTTGAATAACTATGTGTTGGCTAAGGTATGTGTTGAACCTTTGTGGTTGATGAGATTATATATGAGTTTATGAATGGTTGAATGAGTATTTTAGCTATGGATGATATGAATGGTTGAATGAGTATTTTAGCTATGGATGATATGGTATGAATATTTGAGAATTGATCTATGTGATGGATTTACTTGTTTAATGAGTTTGGTTTGTTAATTTGAATGTATTATGTTACGAACTTACTAAGCTTTTGAGCTTACTGTGTGATATGTTTCTCTATTTTACAGTGTCAGTAAAGCGAGCTCGGATTTGAGGATCATCAGCGACTTAATCACACTATCGGCAATCGATGTTGGTACTTTTGAAATATGTGTATATGTGGTATATGGCATGTATAGGCTATTAAATGTGGCATGTTTTGAGTTGTGTAAATATTGTCATGAGACATGGTTTAAAAGTTGAATGATGTAGTAATATATGTGTGGGATAAGTGTATGATAAGTATGGTATATTTCATGCTTGAATTGGTTGATGAGAATGGCAATTTAAGTGTGAATTTGTGGTATGACTAGATGATGCTTAGTTATAGGATTTGAGTTGTGAATATGGTGTTTTGGAATGAACTTATTTGAGTAAGAATTGAGTATAAGAATAGATGTCATAGTAGATGATTAATTGGAGCTTGTATTGGTATGTTTGATTGCATTTTGAGGTATGAATTGGTTTTGATTTAAGGCTTGTAGGTGATTCAATGTGTGGGAGGCAAGTTTGGCCTTGAAAATGGCCTATAATTGCCCACACGGTTGAGCACACAAGCGTGTGGCTCGATTGTGTCTTTCGAGGTTGTGTTTTAAAACAAGTCAGACTCAACCACGGGCAAGACACACGGGCGTGTGATTGGCCGTGTGGATCAAGTCAGTAGCGACCACGGGCTGGACACACGGGCGTGTGACTGACTGTGTGGTGCAAGTCAGTGTCGACCACGGGTGAGGCACACGGGTATGTCTCAGGTCGTGTGGGTAAGTCAGTAGGTATGCCCTGTTTTGCCACGGCTTGGACACATGGGCGTGTCCAAGGCCGTGTGAGGCACACGGCCGACCCATACGGGCGTGTGACCTCTGTAACTTAGAAAAATGTTTGAATTTCAAAAATTTTTGTATGCGTTCGGTTTAGTCCCGGCCCTATTCCAAAGCATGTTTAAGGTCTCAATGACCTATTTAAGGGACTATATGAATGAGAATTGTTATGTTTGAACATGGAATGATATGAAATGTTTAGAAATGATTAGTAAAACCACTTAACCCTAGTCCGGTGATGGTTACGGGTTAAGGGCGTTACATTCTAGTATCGATACCTACGTGATTGTCTTAAAAATTTTGTTAAGTGATCCTAATGCATGTTCAATTATTACTATAAGTTTATTTAAAGTATGTTTGGCATGTTCTAATGATGATTGATATATGTTTGACTAAAAATATGTAAGATCTTTGATAAAGAGGATGATTTCTTAATAATGTGACAATTTACTATGAGTATGACATGAGACGGTGGTGTGGCATCCTAATATTCGAGCTTGGTGACCAGGCTGAGTATAGGGTGTTACACATCATCAACAATTGGTGCAAAATTGTAGACCGACCATGGCTAATCCAAATATAAACATGTCATCAACCACAGAGTAAAACCCTAGTTCCAACTGCTGGACACCTTTAAGGAACACTGATCGTGACTAACCCCAACAAGTACTAGGCAGGCAACTCAAGAAACCCAATATATTAACTCAATCCTTACAGCAACATTACCAGTGCCCACCACTTTATAAATTTAACTAATTTCCTCAAAACCATACCAGTTCTCCCCAACAAATCCCAAAATCCCAAAAAAAATATCACAATAGCTTGCAAAAATGCAAGAAAAGATAAAGGCACCGGAAACACAAAAATATACACACTTTTCATGCCCTTTTTAACTCAAATTCATGCAAGTTCGGTAAAATTCTTGTTGAAAAATATATAATTATTATAAAATAATCATTTTGTACTTAAATTATTAACATAATGAATTTTAATTAATTTTATAAGTAATTTTGATTAATTTTGATCATTTTCGACAGATTTGCACAAAAGGCGAAAATTGGCTCGGCAGATACTGCTAGAAGCACAAAACCAATAAGCGATTTTTGAAGCATCGAGGCGAATTAAATTTTCAGCCTAAGGCGGTCCAAATTATGTGCATTAATTCATAATATAATTAATTTTAATTTATATCCAATTTAATTTGGGTTAAATAAATTATTATTAATTAATTATGAAAAGTGACCCAGCTGAACTAAACCGAGAAAACCGAACCGACCGAGTACTAGGCAGCCCAAAACTGTCCCACATGCTGACCCAATAAGCTTTCTTGGCTGATTAATTAGCTTGCAAAATGGCCCTTGAAGACTTTTTCAAATTGCAAACAAAGCCCTCCACTATTTGTGCCTTTCTAGATTTGCCCCTACCTTAATATAGCAAGTTTGAAAACTTCAAAATTGCCACATGTGTGTCCGGCCATGGGGGGCCTCTTTGGCTGATGATTTTGGATATTTTTAGCAGCCCTCTCAACCTATAAAATCCCCCCTGGCTGCTCATTTCAGACACATCTCAACCCTTCTCATCTCTTCACTTCTCTCTCATTTTTCTCTTTTCATTGTTCTTCATTTTCTTCCCCATTCCCTTGCCGATTTCACCTATTGAAAAAGAGTCATTCATCCACCATTTGGAGCAACATTAAAGTGTTCGTAGCAGCCTCAGTTCGACAAGAACAAGCAGAGAAGGAAGAGTGGAGCAAATCAGTCAAGCCACGGAGAAACACCGGATTTGATTCTTGTTCCCTATCCTTTTTAATTTTTGTTGTTGTTATGAAGAACATGTCTATGAATATTTGTGATGTTGAAGTGTTTAATTTAATTGATATGGCTTAAATTTAATTCGTGTTAGGTTAATTGTATTTCGTCTACTTAATTTATTAAAATTGTGTTTGTGTTGTTATAGGCTTCGGTAAGATGTTTGATTAAGTAAAACCATGACTAAGTTATTCTTGCATTACAATTGTAAGGTAACTAATGAATTAATTATTTAAATGGATTAAAATTGTAATTAATTGACAATATACTTAATCAGTACATTAATCATCTAAGGTAGCTGAGGGTTAAATTAGCAACGGTACCTAACGATATATTTGCCTTGCATAACTTGCAAGATTATTGTGATTAAACTGTTTCAAGGTAGAAATACATTGTTACCTCACGTAATCTTTTATGTGCTTATGAGATTGAATTAATTGTTTGAATTGGCATAGAGATATGTACAAGAGATTATTTTAATTTCATAAGTATGTATGTGCATTAATGTAACATCCTGAAATTGGGCCTAGTAGGATTGAGCCCAATGGGCCTTAGGAGTAGTAGCGTTTAAAATTTTTGGAGAACAAGAGAACGACTTTAGTGCATGTTGGACCTATTAGGTGAGTGATTTTGGAAGGTTAGAGGGCTTCTATGAAGTCCCGGGATCAAACTTTGGCTTTAGGGAAATTTTGGTTTTAGGCGAGAAAAACCCTGGAGGTTGGCAGGTAGGCCTTAAGAATAAAATGTGGAGGAAAATGACACAAGTGGAGTGTGACGCCACAAGGAAGGAAGGAGGTCCAAGGTTCAAGTCCTGGCTCTTGTATTTTGGTTTTCTTTTTACTTGGACCTTAGAATTTGGCTATAGATTTATATTTAGTTGCGCATGGTTTAAGACACAAGAGGAGCTTGTGGCCAAGTGGTTTGCGACGTGGATTATGCTACAAGGGAGCCTGGGTTCAAATCTCATGAGAAGCAAGGGAGTATTTATTTTGCGGATTGGACGGCAAGAGTTTCAGTTGAATTTAAACTCTACTGACGAAGGGATCCCACATTGGAAAGATACAAAGAAGGAAGGTGAAGAGCTAGCTATATAAAGAGCATTCCAGGAGGAGAGTTAACATACCTTGGTGGGCGTTTGGGCACAAGAGTGGTCGCAGCGCGAATTAGCACCAAATTCCTATCAGGTGTGTACTTCTCTACTCTAGTTGTAGAGCGGCAAATGCCGAAGTGCCGATCACGGCAATAGTAGCCACACGAGCGTGCGAGCACACATGTGGGGCTTCAACGCGATACTTGAGGCCATCAGTAGTATTCTTGTGGGTTAAGGCTGCTTGGGCCGCGATGGGCCGAAGTGGGCCCAATGGGCCCGTGGGCCCAATGGAATAAATTGTATGATGATGTAGTATTTAGTGAACTAGACTAGGTGGAACTTATATACGTGGCTAGATTTGTGTTAAGTGGGCCCACACGCTCTAGGCCGAAATCGGGTTTTAGGCCCAATAGTCTGGTAAGACCAGAAATGGTAACCGAGCCACTCGGGGCGACATTTGGGCCTTTGGGAAAGGCCATTGCAGGTGCAAAATTACTGATATACCCTTGGAAGGGTAAAGTACCAAAATACCCTTGAAAGGTAAATTATGGAAATGCCCTTGGTGGGTAAAATTACAAAAATACCCTTGGTAGGTAAAATTACGGTTATACCCTTAGAGGTTGATTAGCTTGATTATGTTGTTTTATGTCTATCTTATTATGATGGTAATTCATGTTATTCTTATATTTGATATATGTTTTGCATACATGACATACTGCATACACGAATTGTTATGTTTGCATGGGGTTGGGAATATGTGATGAAAGGGGAAGTGCTGTAGTGGCTCTGCCACGATCTGTTCTGGTGACCATGTCACGATTTTGACGATGAGCAGCTAACTGCAGCATGACTGCCATCAATGGTGTGTAGCGGTGAGGGTTGATTGTAGAAATTCCCATTGGTGTGATTGGCAGGTACGGGTGGTGTGTAGCGGATGGAAACTTAGGTTGGGATTGGGTTCTGCATCATATCGCATTGATTATCTGATTATCTGCTATACTCTGCTAAAAGGGCTAAAGCCCAGTCTGTTCTGTACGGGCTTCGCCCAAAGTGATTTGTAATGGGCTTCAGCCCAGATTGTTTTGATGCATGTTCTTACTGATGAGGGTGTACACACTGAGTTTTCGTAAACTCGCCCCCTCTTTTTAAATGTTTCAGGTAATCCCTAGTCGTGGATTTGGGAGCTGAGGCGGACTTGTGGTGGCCATGCAATGTTTTCTCATAAACTCATTTCTTTTATTTGGGCTTATTTTTATTTGGGTTTTCGTTATGTAATAAGGCCACTATAACTTTAATTTTTGGTATTTTATTTGGTTTGGCTTTTAATTTGGTTACTGCTTATTATTGTGGAATGTTTAATTTGGGATTTTCCTAAAATGTTAATAAACTGTTTCTTATTCAAAATTACTTAAACTCGATTTTTCACAACAAATATAAAGAACAAACTTTTTAACAAATGCGCAGTTTTTAAACAACCCTTTTTATTGACATGCCAGATCCGGTCATAACTTCTAGGCCGGGTTTCGGGTGTTACAATTAACACATTTGCCTATTAAAATTTGTTTAATCGGTTGAATTGACATAGAGATATAGTCAAGAGATGAATGGATTTTGGTAGTGACTATGTTCATAAGTTAGCAAATTATCGAGTTGCCGTGAATTTATTCGTAACAACATAAACATGAGTTTAATAACTCTAAGTTAAGAAATGTAATTAATCTAACACAATTATGTCATCTTGATTAAAATCATCTTTTGAAATCGTACATTGAAACTTTATTTTATTTTATTTACTTTATTTTGTTTTCTAGTTTTTAGTCACCTTTTCAAAACACAATATTTTTATTCACCAAAGTGTTTTAAATTGCATTCATAAATAATTCTTTTCACAGTCACTGTGGGTACGATAACTCGACATTTACTTTCCACTTTATTACTTTTACAATTGTGTACACTTGCACATTTTCGTCGTTCCAAGGTTTTGGTGCCGTTGCCGGGGACTATTTTAAAAGACATTATTTGTGAAATTTTTAATTTTGCATTTTGGTCTATTTTTTTCTGTTAAATCTTAATCCCATTTTTGTGTGTGTTTGTTTCAGGTGTTTATGAGTATTGATTAAATTATTGACTTACTCCCCGTAGACCCTGAAATTGAAAAGACTTTCTGACAAAGGAGAAGACAAGTGAACCAAAGAAGAACCAAAGATATGAAATTCGAAAATCCAAACCAAAATCCAGGAGGAACATTCGCTTATAATAATCACAATTCGATCATTGATGCCAATGATAGAAACTGTGCCATCTGACAGTTTGCCATTCCTTTATTCAACAAGCTTAATCCGAGTATTAGAGGACCCGAAATTGAGGCACAACAATTTGAGCTGAAGCCGGTCATGTTCCAAATGTTGCAAAATATGGGTCAATTTAGTGGGATTCCTACTGAAGATCCACATCTTCATCTTCGGCTATTCATGGAAGTGAGTGACTCATTTAAACTAGTCGGGGTGACTGAGAACGCCTTGAGACTGAGATTATTTCCATACTCCTTTAGAGATAGAGCACGAGCGTGGTTGAACTCCCTACCGTCTGGTTCCATAACTACATGAAAAGGGTTGGTTGAACTTTTCTTAATGAAATATTTCCCTCTATTTTTAACCGCCAAGATTCGAAATGAAATCACTTCATTTCAGCAACTTGACAAAGAATCTTTATATGAGGCATGGGAGCAATTCAAGGAGTTATTGCGAAAGTGCCCTTATCACGACATTCCTTGCTGCGTTCAAATGGAGACTTTCTATATTGGTCTTAATATTCATACTAGAATGATGGTGGATGCTTCGGCAAATGGAACCCTTCTTTCTAAGTCTTATAATGATGCTTACGAGATTATTGAAAGAATTGCCAGCAATAACTATCAGTGGCCAACCAACCGAGTAGCCTCAGAAAGACGAGCAGTAGGAGTGCATGAAGCGGACACACTTGCTTCTTTGGCAGCCCAGGTACCCTCTATGTCTTCTCTGCTTAAGAACATAATTGTTAATGGTTTCAATGGTAATCTGTCAGGTCAGCAGCCGAACCAGTTCGAGAATATTTCTTGTGATTACTGTGGAGATGGCCATTTCTTTGAAAATTTCCCATCGAATCAAAAGTCAAATTATTATATGGGAAATCAGAATTGGAATGGTCCGCAATCAAATTTTTACAACTCTTCATGGCAGAATCATCCAATTTCTCCAGGGAGTAATCAACGGGTGGACCATAGCGACTCTGTTGTGCCACTTCAACCAAATTATCCGTCAGAATATTCTCAACAAGTGCAACAACCCCCACCAACTGAATCTTCAAGTGATCTTGAGAATCTGTTGAAGGCATACATAGCGAAGAATGATACCACTTTAAGAAATCTAGAGAATCAAATGGGTCAGCTAACCAATGAACTTCGAAATAAACCCCAAGGTATTTGGCCACGTAACACAGAAAATCCAAAAATTTTGGGCAAAGAGCATTGCAAAGCAGTCTCTTTGCCAAGTGGAAAGACATTGGAGCCCAAGGTGGTTGAGGTTCAAGATGAGCCTGTTGTAGCTCAAGACAAAGAGGAAGTTCAAGCAAGTGTTGAAACTCTTGTATCACAAAAGTTAGATTCAGTGATCTTTGATGAGGTAAACTCTAAACCAGTTAGTTCTGATTATCTAACATTTTTGTCAGATGCAGAAAAATTTCCACAGAAGAGTTATCCGGTTAAATCTAAGATTCCACCATTTCCATATCCTCAACGATTCTAGAAGCAGCAATGAGATACTCAATTGAAAGAAATTTTTGATGACAAGGTGATTTTTAATGACTTTGATGCTGTTAAACCCTAGATGTAGTTGAAGACTGTTCTGCTATTTCCAAGATGGAATCGCTGGCTTCTACGGAGCTGGAGCTCAATTCTGTAGATGATCTGTTAGAATGTATTCTGCTAGCGGATTCGCCAAGTGATGATGAATACAAGGAATGTTTGGCTTTTTTAGAAGCTAAAACGAAGGGATTCACTCAGGAAGTTCCACTAGAATCATTAGAGTTATTATCTCGGGAGTACATACAACCAAAACTGTTGATTGAAGAGCCAGACGAATTGGAACTGAAGACTTTGCCTCTTCATTTGAAATATGATTATTTGGGTTTATCTCCATTTTTACGTATTATGATTTTAGTTGAGTTTACCAAGAATGAAGAAGAAGAGTCATTTTTTGTTTTGGAAAAGCACAAGAAGGGTGTCGGATGGATTATTGCAGATATTCGAGTCCCGGGTTGGATGATTTGTAGGAATTACAGGAAGTTAAACACGGCCACCAAGAAAGATGATTCCAGGTTTTCTTTCCCTAATAAGATGTTGGACAGATTTGATGGGAGAAAATATGATTTCTTCCTAGATGGTTATGGTTGGTATGACAAATGGCCATTTGACACCACCATGGTTAATGACGACCCTGAATAAAATGGAGGGAGTTCTCTTCATCCTCTATCATTATTTTATATTTTTAGTTTTTTTCTCATTTGAATAAGATGGTAGACTTAGATAAAATTTTCTTTGGTTCATTACATTAATTAAAACTATGTCTAGGAGATTGGGACTTAAGCGGGACCATCTGTGACCCTTTCAGTCTTTCCTGGGGGTTTAATTTAATGTATTGTTTCAAAAAAAAATATTTTTCTAAGTAGCCCAAAGAATTTAAGTATTTGTTTTGTTAAATAAAGGGCCAACTTTTAACCCAAGCACTAATTTCTTTGAGTTTTTTTAGTTTATTTTCAGTACAAGAGCTTAGGATCAAAAAGGAGCTGTCATTGGGCTCAAGACACTACTAAGAAGGAAAATATTCAACCCTTTTTTGCACAAACCTATAGCCCTTACCTTGCTCCACCTTTACTCCCAAGTAGCCCAATAGTGCATCTCACTTAACTCGTAGCCCTTAACTCCCTGAATCACCATCCCGAACACCTTCATTTGAAGTCACCAACTACCGCACCGAAACTATCCTTAAAATCGCCACCCTCTTCAACTTTAAACATTACCATCGACTACTCAACCACCTGCCTGAAACTGAAACCACCCTTAACAGATTTCCTAAGTTCGACACTGAGAATCCCTTTATGTAGCACCATTCCACGAAATGAACAATTTGGTATAATGGCTATGCTGCAACACATGTAGTTGCAGCAACAAGCTTACTGGAGATACTCAAAAATTCAGGATGACTCAACTAGAGATATATTTAAAAAATATATATTTCAAAACCCATTTGTTTTTTTTTTCTTGAATTTCCAGACTTAATACTCAAACCATGGTCTCCAATGCCGAGGAAGGAACGAGGCAATCAGATTCTGAGGGTTTTGCAAATAAAAATGGGGGGATCTTGTCTCTACTTTATTTTATTTTATCTCTTAGGATATTTCTATTTCTCGCATAATAAATAAAGAGGTTGAAATCATTAATAAAATTGAACAATTTATAAAATAGGAAGTGTAACAGACCGAATTTATTTGACCCTAATCGGAACGGTGGTTTCGGGACCACGAATCCGAGTTCGAGAAATATTTTAATATTATATTTTGAGTCTATTATATGTGAATTAATGTGTGTGAAAATTTCGTAGAAAAATTTTATCGTTTAAGTGCTTAATTTGATAAAAAGGACTTAATCGCGTAAAAGGTAAAATTTGCAAACTATAGTGAAAAGTGCTTATTTGATGATGGATTTTAAAAGTGGAGTATTAATTGAGTAAATAACCCAATTTTAAAGGTAGTGGGCGGCATATGTCTAATCTACCCTTAAGTTTTATGTTAAGAAATTTTAGTAAATAAGGTTAAATTAGTAATTTTAATAAATGATATAATATATGTTAAAATAACATAAAATAAGGAGCCATCATATTTATGCTCTCAATGGCCGAATATAGCTAGGAAATAAAGGGTTGAAGAAGCTTTAAGTTTCGGCACTTAAATTGTTTGAATAAGGTATGTATGATTTTCGGTTTTTGATAATTTTTACGTTTTTGAGATCGTTGCTTCGAACTGTACTTGACCCATGTTAGAATTTTTGAAAATGAGCATGTATGAGGTTCGGCCATTGCTATATTCTTGTGATTTTTGGTGTTTTATGATTTTATATAAATGATATGTTAAAGATTAGTATATTTTGCATTGGAAATTTTGGTGAATTCGAGTATTTTGGGCTAATTTGTAAAAATGAAATTTTAGAGGGGCTTAATTGCAAAATAAATGAAAGAAATGGACTTGTATAGTCCCTATACAAATTCGGCCCTTAAGGAGTATGGGGAGATTTGGTGTATTTTGAGTTTTATGCAAATAGGACTAAATTGCAAAGTTTTGAAATAGTAGGGGTAAAATGGTAATTTGCCCATTTATGTGTTTTGGGACTAAATTGAATTGAAACGTACTTGAATGAGCTGAATTTAATGTGTTCTAGATCAAGAGCAAAGAAAAACGGAATTAGATCGGGGAAAGGCGAAGGTTCTCGAATAGCCGATTCGCACGGACTATCGACAACCGAGGTAAGTCCTTAAGCTGAAATATGTACAGAACTTATTTACGGACATATTAAATGTTAATGTTTGATAAATTTTAGTACATAGTCATGTCATAGCCGAATATATATATAGTATATTAGATTGACTGTTTAATTTGATAATATGACATGAATAAGTGTCTCGATGTGAATTGTGGGATCGTACAATGACGTGATGTTTTTAGTTGTATATTGTGGATCAGCTTAGTTGGATTGGATATATATATAGTTATGAAGTGTGTGTGTGGAATGATTGATCACATTGATATGTTTCAGGCTTTATGCCTAGTAGGCCTTGTGCCGGTGATATGTTTCAGGCTTTATGCCTAGCAGGCCTCGTGCCGGTGATATGTTCAGGCTTTATGCCTAACAGGCCTCGTGCCGGTGATATGTTCAGGCTTTATGCCTAGCAGGCCTTGTGCCGGTGATATGTTTCAGGCTTTATGCCTAGCAGGCCTCGTGCCGGTGATATGTTCAGGCTTTATGCCTAGCAGGCCTCGTGCCGGTGATATGTTCGGGCTTTATGCCTAGCAGGCCTAGTGCCGGTGTTATGACTTTGGACCTCGAATTCAGCAGGCTTAGTGCCGGTGTGTGAGATCCAGGTAATGTTTAGTAAGATCTAGCTAATAAACTAAGTATGTCAAATCATTTGGGAGTGAATTCGAAATTCGGTTGTAAGGCATCTATTATCTCTACCAAGTGATTTATAAACATTCATATGGAAGTGTATAGATGTATGAACGTGATACCATTGCGAAAAAGATGATACTGGGAGGTTTTATGTATGATTATACATGTTCGGCCATTATGTACATAAGTATAAGATAAGAAATGGTTATTTAAGTTTATGAGTTGATTGTTTTAAATGTGAAATCATTGATAGTGTTAATGGTTTGCTTAAGACTTACTAAGCTAGCAAGCTTACGGTGTGTTCTTGTTTACTTTTATTTTATAGATTTTGGTTCAAGCTACGGACTCGACGGATCCTTGAAGAAGTCAACCACACTATCGAATCTTTTTTTTGGTATTGATAACTTTGGTTATTAGTTAAAAGGGCATGTATAGGCTATCTTTGATGTATTACTAATGATACTTAAGCATGTATATATATAATAGCCAGACGAAGATGGCTATTTAGGTTGGTTAAATTGCTCATGTGTTTTGATGAAATATTTTGCTCATGCTATGAATGTTTGATTGGATTTAGATGTGGTTTAAGTATTATACAATACGAATGAGTGTTATGCATACTATCTATTCGGTTGGAAAAGAACTTAACTTGGGTAGTTGTTGTTTAAAGTAGTAGATTTGGCTATGTGCATAATTACAAGAGTTAAGGTTATGCATATTCGGTAATAGGTACTAATAATTATATTTGAAATGTTTTGTATCTTAGTTTATAAGTGTGAAAGCAAGTGATAATTGCATGTAACCCTAATGATTTAATAGTAGCTTAACTACAAGGTTTGGTGTATTTGGTTCGAAATAAAATGGCATGTGTGGCATGTTGCATTAAATGGATACTAAGGTAGTTGTATCCTAAAACAAGCTTGATAAATATGTCAGTATTAAGGATTGTAGTATAATATTTGATCACTTAGTTGTTATGGATGATTACATCAAATATGTTTTATCTTAGCACATTAAGTATACATATATATATACTATGCACTTGTGATTATTGGATAGTAAATTTTGTGAAATGTTTGTGTGTTCTAATAAGTTAGCGTATATTCATTTATACAAATTAGTAATTGCTAAGTATTTAAATGTTTAAATGTCATTATAGTGATAATCTCATGATTTGCTTATATATATATATTTTTGCGAAAATGCTCTGTGTGATTACGTGAATGTACGAAAGTTGTATTTTGATTTGATAATGCCTCGTAACCCAAATCCAGCGACGGATACGGGTTAGGGGTGTTACAGGAAGTGTGACAATAGATATGTAGATGTCTAGGATTGGATCTGTCTAGGAAGAGCTTGGTATTTAAGCAGTCAAATTTGACTCACCTCCTTTTTCTGGGATCCTACCTGGTGTACAGTATCTATTCACTTCTATATGTTCAGTTTCTCTATTGTTTTTAACAATGGGGACATTGTTCATCTTAAGTAGGGGGACCAAAAAATTGAAATTATTTCCTTTTAGAATAAATTTTTCTTTTAATTATGATTAGGATATATTTTGTTCAAAAATTTGAAATTTTGTTAAGTATGCTAAACTTCAGTATGAATAAAATTCTATTATTTCAATAATTGCTATGTTGGCTGAATTATGACACAAATGTACTCTTAATAAAGTGTGTAAATCATACCATAAAATTTTAGTTTCTTAGGAAAGCTAGACATGCATGAAAGTTTAAGTCTTTAGAATTGACTTAGTAATTTCTTGAGGCGAAATCCTAGGAAGCATGGAATGTTGAAAATGATTTAGGAAACTTTTGTTTGGACCGTTTGAGCCTTTCAAGCCAACCTTGATGAATTTTTATCCCTTGAAACCCAACTTTGAGACTATATGGCTTAATTTTATTTGAACCTTTGCAATATTTAGCCATAACTTTCCTCTTAAATATCTTTAAATTATCCCAATCATTAGACTCAGTACTATTCAGAATATTCTTTGAAACAAGTTTGGGGGAGTTCAAAAGAAGTATCAAATGCTCAAAAAATTGTAGTACATACAACAAAATGCTCGTGAAAAAAAAATAGAAGAAAAAAAGAGAGCAAATGTACTCAAAAGAAATAGATGTACAAAATAGCATGTGAAAGCAAAATAAGTTGGTGTATTAAAGGTAATTATTTTGAAGGTCCGTGTAACGCCCCAAAAATTTAAGTCTTTAATTTTTTGCATGTTATGACATAAATTGCTTGTTTACTTTAATGGCTAAGTGATTTGGATGTGTATGGGAGTGTTTGAGAAGCTTGGGTTCAAGTCTTGGCTTTTGCAAAATTTTTAGTTTTGCTCTTAAATGAATCTGGACACTGGCATATAGGCCTTATAAATAATAGTGCTTGTTTTATGACACAAAGAGAGCTTGTGGTCTAGTGGTAAGGTGGCGTGTTGTGTAACTGTGAAGTCTGAGGTTCAAGTCCTGGGTTGCACAATGGAGTATTTATTTTGCTGCTTGAGCTGTGTAGGTAGTGGAGTTGGACTGAAACACAGCTAAGGGGGAGTTTGAATAGAATTTAAATGGAGTTTGAACTGGTAATGGAGACGTTTGAGGAGGGAATTTAGGAGAAAATCAAGGAGATGAGAGGGGAGAGAGTTTGTGCCAAATTTGGACTTTGGCACTCAAGAATTATGCCAAGAGAGGTATACTGCTCATTTGGGGTTTTTTCTCTCTTTGGCCGAATGTGGTAGGTTCTTTTGGCATTTTTTTTCTCTGCTCACTTTTTTCTTTTTGCATTTTTCTTTCTTTTCCCTTGCCGAATCCTCCTTTCTCTTCCCCTATTCTCTTTGCTATCTCTTTCCTTTCTTCTACTTTCCCAAACCTTGACCGAATAGTGTTGGGCAGTTTCGTGTTGCACTTTTCTTGTGATTTGCTCTTTTTCCTCTACCCCTTTTTGGTCAACTGTTTGTCAAATATTGCCTTTCTCTCCTTCTTCATCTCTTCAACTGTGTTTTCGTCTTGACAACTATTCTCTGATGGTTCAAATTCCTCGAGGAGTGAAAAGGTTTCAGGTAAGTTTGAAGTCGTCGAAACCTTTCTCTCATCACTCGATCAAAGGTAAGTATGTAGGCTAGCATTCTAAAGTATATGTCGAATGCTTTCTGCGATTCTATAAGTGATCGTGTGTGGATTTAAACCACATGAATAAACAATCATGTTTAATAGAATCCATTTGTAATGCAGATATCCTTCAAAGAGACTGTAGTCAACCTTCGTCGGTGGTATAAGTAGGCTAAGCCACATTTTTCAATTGAGGCAAGTGTTAATTTTAGTTTTAATTAGGGGTGTAAAAGAAGAGGATTAACCCTATTGTTCAGCGACTAATGGAAAGCCTTGTATGAATGTAGGTTTTGGTGCTCGTGGAACTTGGAGCAATTGCGTAAACAGGTGTGTATTCTCACTATTTAGACTGTAGAACGGCAAAAGCCAAAAAATTGAAAAGTCAGAAGATTGGGCTTTGAGGTCACATGGGCGTGCGAACGGTTGTGTGGTCAAACTGAGCCCATACATCACGGGTGTATGACCGTAGAGGCCTCCATAAGTATTTTCATGGGCTTAGGCCATAATGGGCTACGTTGGGCCGAAATGGGCCGTGTGGGCCCAATGGGCTTGTGGGCCCCTCACGGATGAAATCCACGATTTGTGGCAAATATTGTACTGGGCTATGTAGGTCTCATAGCCGTGGCGAAATCTGGGCTGAACGGGCCGCACGAGCGTGTGGGCCCACTTGGGGCCGAGTAATGGGCCTTGGGCCCATTTACACTGTTAAGACCATTTAGCTTACCGAAGTTGCTCAAGGCAACTGCGGACCTTCCGAGAGGTCTATATCTGTACCGAGACCCCAAAATAGGTAAAATGACCAAAATACCCCTAAAGGGTGAAATGACTATTTTACCCCTAATAGATGGAAATGACTGTTATACCCCTAAAGGTAGATTGACTGATGTGTTCATGATTTGTAGATGACTGTTACTGAGTATGAAATTCTGCATACACGTATGATTTATGACATGACATACTGCATGGGGTTGGGATACTGTTATGGAGGAAGTATACTTTACTATTGGCATTGCCACATATACTGTTATTGGCAGCTTTGCTGCAATACTATTACTGGCAGCTTTGCTACAATACTGTTACTGGCAGCTCTACTGCGATACTGTTACTGGCAACTTTGCTGCGATATTGGTGTGTTGGCTGGGTGGGTCGATTTTATCCCCACATGGTGTGTTAGTGGTACGGAGTGGTGTATTGGTTGGATTGGGATGGGTTGCATTATTGCACTGTTCTAGTATGGTATTGGGCTAAGGCCCACACTGTTACTGTATTGGGCTAAGACCCACACTGTACTATTACTAAATAGGGCTCAGGTTCAGACTGTTACTGCATGTTGTATACTGACTGACTGATAGGGGATTACACACTGAGTTTTCGTAAACTCACCCTTTCCTTTTTACTGTACAGGTAATCCTCAGCTATAGGCGATTTGGTGTTGTGAGGGACTCGAAGTTGGCCACACAACTGCAGCTGTTTTACACTTGCTTTCATTTAAATTTAAAGTTTATGTTGGGTTTTATTTTTGTAATAAGGCCATTTATGTTTGTTTAAATTTTTAATTGGGCTTTGTTTACTTACTTTAAACTGCTAGTTTAGGAGAAGGCGAATTTTCAAAATAATTACTGTTTTCCAAGACACGAAAGTTAAACGTTAGATTTTTCCAAAAGCTTTCGCGATTTTAAATCACCCTATTATAACAATAGCAGATAATAAGGCAAACGTTTTGACTAGATGCTTTGTTAAATATAATAAAGGGGTTTTAAATTGAGAAACGATTTTTTACCAACAAGTCCAATTTTCGAAAGACACTTCAATGTGACACGCTAGATTCGGTAATAACGTGAAACACCCCAAACCCAGCCCACGAGCCTCGACCAGATCTGGTATGTTCCTCGAGTAAAACGGTTCAAAAACTATGCCGACAAACAATAATTAAAATAAATCTACATTTATCTCCTTAGCTTTAGCCGAATTTTAAAAGAATTCAAACCCATCTAAAGCTCCTTCCCCAGTCTCCCTATGCGTCCACCTCTACTCCTTATTGCCGCAAAATAAAAGCTCTTATTTTGCCTCCCTTGTGACTCGAACCTTGGCCCATTAGCACCTGCTTGTGGCGTCACTTACAGAGGCTTTAAGTGGCGCCTTGCAGCCACTTTAACAAGCCCATTTTCATGCCAAATTTCCCTTACAAATTTTCTTAAGGCCTCCTTAGCCTAGCTCCCCTTACTAAACTTAAAATCAAATAATTTTTTAAGCTATTCCCCTACACACTAGGGTTCACAAACTCATAATACACATTCACAACACACATAAGCATGCTATTTCATATAATTTAGTATTAATGAATAAGCTATAATCTAGGATATTACAGTTCTACCCCCTTAAAATAATTCCGTCCTCGAAATTACCTGGCTGAAATAAGTGAGGGTATTGCTGTCGCATTGCCTCTTCTGGCTCCCACGACGCTTCTTCCGATCCATGATTACGCCATAACACTTTGACTAGTGGAACTGATTTCCTCCGTAACACTTTCACATCTCGTTCTAAAATCTGAATCGGCTCCTCGTAGGACAAGTCTGGCCTTAGCTCTACCTCTTCAACAGAAACTACATGAGATGGATCCGATCGATAACGACGTAGCATCGACACATGGAATACATCGTGCATCTGCTTCAATTCCGGCGGCAACTCTAACTGGTATGCCACTGGTCCAACTCGCTTCAATACCCGATAAGGTCCTATAAACCTTGGACTTAACTTTCCCTTGCAACCAAATCTCATCACCTTCTTCCAAGGCGAAACTTTAAGAAACACTTGATCTCCCACATCAAATTCTATTTCCTTCCGTTTGAGATCCGCGTACGACTTTTGCCTGTCAGATGCCTCCTTTAACCGTGCTCGAATCACACTAACCTTCTCTTCAGATTCCGCCACTAACTCAGGACCCAAAACTCGACGTTCCCCTAATTCCGTCCAGCACGTAAGAGTGCGACACTTTCGTCCATACAACGCTTCATACGGTGCCATCCGAATACTAGCTTGATAGCTGTTGTTGTATGCAAATTCCGCTAAAGGCAAATATTCTTCCCAACTTCCTCTGAAGTCTATCACACAACCTCTCAACATATCCTCCAACAGTTGTATCACTCGTTCAGACTGACCGTCCGACTGTGGATGAAATGCCGTAGTGAAATCCAATCTAGTGCCTAAAGCCTGATGTAGAGCTTTCCAAAATCGAGACGTAAACCTTGGGTCCCTATCCGAAATGATTGATACCGGCACTCCATGCAATCTCACAATCTCCGCCACATATAACTTCGCCAACTTCTGCAAAGAATAATCAACCCGCATTGGAATGAAATGCGCAGACTTTGTCAACCGATCCACTACCACCCATACTGAGTCCTTCTTAGATGGCGTAAGGGGAAGCCCACTAACGAAGTCCATGGTGATTCTCTCCCACTTCCACTGCGGAATCTTTATAGGTTGAAGCAATCTTGACGGAACTTGGTGTTCAGCCTTAACTTGCTGACACGTTAAGCACTTGCCGACAAATTCGGTAACTTCCTTCTTAAGAACAGGCCACCAAAACTGTTCCCTTAGATCTCGGTACAACTTACTTCCTCTAGGATGCATAGCATAAGGGCTACTATGCGATTCCTGAAGAATTCTCTGCCTTAACTCCTCATTCTTCGGCATACAGACCTTACCTTTGAAACACAATACTCCCTCGTCATTAATAACAAAACCTTCCAACCCTCCATTCTGTAGCTTAGCACTTAACTCATCATCCATTAACTGACTTTCCTTCACTTCCTTCAACCATGTCGGTTTTACTTGCAGCTCTGCCAGCAGACTTCCATCATCATACAAGCTCAGATGTGCAAACATCGCCCTCAGATTCGACACTACCTTCCGACTTAGGGCATCAGCCACTACATTTGCCTTGCCCGGATGATACTCTATCGAACAATCGTAGTCCTTCAGTAATTCAACCCACCTTCGCTGTCTTAGGTTCAACTCCTTCTGAGTCAACAGATACTTAAGGCTCTTGTGGTCTGTGTAGATCACTGACTTTTCTCCATAAAGATAGTGCCTCCACACCTTAAGAGCAAAGACCACCGCCGCCAATTCCAAATCATGAGTCGGGTAGTTAACCTCGTGTGGCCTTAATTACCGAGAAGCATAAGCAACTACCTTCCTGTCTTGCATCAATACGCATCCCAATCCTGTATGAGAAGCGTCACAATACACCACGAAATCCTTTCCTGCCTCAGGCTGAATCAAAACTGGAGCTTCAGTCAAAACCCTCTTAAGCTTCTCAAAGCTCTCCTGTTGCTTTTCTGTCTATACGAAAGGTACTTCCTTTCTCAACAACTTCGTCAAAGGTGCGGCTATCGATGAGAATCCTTCCACAAACCTTCTGTAGTAGCCTGCCAATCCCAAGAAACTGCGAACCTTAGCCACCGACTTAGGTGGTTTCCAATCTAGCACCGCCTCAATCTTCCTAGGATCCACCCTTATTCCTTCTGCAGACACTACATGTCCTAAGAACGCCACCTCCTTCAGCCAAAATTCACACTTGCTGAATTTGGCATAGAGCTTCTTCTCTCTTAGCTCTTGCAACACAACCCGGAGATGCTCATCATGTTCTTCCTCAGACTTGGAGTACACTAAGATTTCGTCGATGAACACAACGATGAATCTATCCAAGTAGGGTTGAAAAACCCGGTTCATCATATCCATGAACGCGGCTGGGGCGTTCGTCAACCCAAACGGCATTACTACGAACTCAAAATGCCCATACCTTGTCCGGAAAGCTGTCTTATGGATATCCACTTCCTTCACCTTAAGCTGATGATATCCAGACCTTAGATCTATCTTCGAGAAAACTGCTGCCCCCTTAAGTTGATCGAACAAGTCGTCAATCCTCGGCAAAGGGTACTTGTTCTTGATGGTCAGCTTATTCAACTGACGATAATCTATGCACATGCGCATAGTTCCGTCCTTCTTCTTCACAAACAAGACTGGTGCTCCCCATGGAGACACATTGGGTCGAATAAACCCACGATCAAGCAACTCTTGGATTTGAGCCTTGAGCTCAACCAACTCCTTGGGTGCCATTCTGTACGGGGCGATTGACACAGGAGCTGTACCAGGTAGCCAATCAATTCCAAACTCCACCTCCCTATCCGGGGGTATTCCAGGTAATTCCTCTGGAAAGACATCCACAAAATCCCTTACAGTTCGAACTCCACTAACACCTTCTTCCTTTGCATCCAACGCACTAACGAAAGCCAAAAATGCCCTGCATCCTTTCCGAACCATCTTATCCGCCCTTAATGCTGAAACTACGTTAGACAAGTAGTTTCTTCTTTCCCCTATCATAACTACTTCCTCATCCTCTGGGGTCCTTAACTCCATTCGCTTAGCTGCACAATCCAATATAGCTCGATACTCCACTAACCAGTCCATACCAAGTATGAGATCGAATTCTCCAAAAGGTAGTTCCATTAAGTTGGCAGGGAACACCATTCCCTGAATCTCTAGAGGTACTTTCCGAAACATCTTATTCACCACTACAGTTTGACCTAGTGGGCTTACTACAGTCATCTCCCTACTAGACAGTTCAGAGGCTAAGCCTAGAGTTTCAACTACTCTACATGCAACATAAGAATGGGTCGAGCCCACATCAATCAAAGCAAAATAAGGCTTGCCAAATACAAGGAACGTACTGGTTATGACGTCCGGCGCGTCTCCATCTTCCCTACGGCGAACTGCATATACCAAGCCCGGCTGTCTTGCCTCTGTATTACCAGCACCTCTGCCAGGTGTTCCACGTCCTCTTCCAGCACCATTTCCTCTACCATTCGGACCACGACTTCACTGAGGCTGCTGTCCGCCTCTTCCAGCCTAATTAAAACCCTGAGCTGCTGGTCGATTCCCATCCGGTTTTATAGGACAGTCCTTAATCATATGATCCTTAGACCCGCACTTAAAGCATCCTCCCGTCTTCTTCCAACACTCTCCCTAGTGCTTCTTTCCACACTGGTCACAAGTACGATACTGCCCTCCTGTAATAGCTTGCTGACCTCGTGGCCCATCAACTCTAGGCCTCTTTTGTACATTCCCAGACGACCCTGACGGCCCAAATCCTCTCTTCTGCTTATTCCGGTCCGTGTGCTGCCTTACAGTGTCCTTAATTCCTTCGGCTACTTTAGCCTTCTCTACTAATACTGCAAACTCCCGCTCTTGATGCGGAGCTATCAACAACTTCAGGTCATCCCTTAGTCCGTCCTCAAACCGGACACACCGCTCATGCTCCGTAGCCACCACTCCTCGAGCATATCGGCTTAACCTTAGGAATTCAGCCTCGTACTCCGCTACAGACTTGTTCCCTTGAACCAGCCCCAGAAATGCCTTCCTCTGCACATCTATATAATGGGTACCAACATACTTCTTCTGGTAGGCCGTCTTAACATACTCCCAAGTGAGTTCCTCAGCTGTAGCACCATCCCGAACTGTGAGCCACCACTGATATGACTCATCGCGAAGAAGCGACACCATTCCTTTCACTTTCTCCCCAGCAGTTAAATCGAGCTCATCCATAATTCACTCGGTAGCCTCCAACCAATACTCAGCAGTACTGGGTGCTACACCAGATACGCCATGGAACACCTCAGCTCCATTAGCTCGAAGTCGCTCGGGTACAGATTTCCGAGTTCCCATATTTCCACCTGCTCCAGCCACCATTTCCAGAACTCGCAGCATCGCCTGCGATACAGCATCATCCCCCGTCTGATCTTGCTGCTCAACACCAACAGCTGGTGGTGGGGGTGGTGGTGGTACCTCATTTTCAGACCCTTGACCCTATCTAACGGGTTCCGACACAGTCATTCTACCTCGACCATGTCCTCGACCATGTCCTCGCACATTACGACCACGTCCCCTAGAGCTCATGTCTACGATCGTGCTTTAGTCTGATTTAAGAAATTTTATGAATTAGTCCCTGTTTCACTAATTATTCGCGAAAAATTTTATGGAGAGAGCTTAATAGTAGTTCTTTCGATCATCCAGGGTTTTCATTTCAAGTTTTCTACCTTAATTCAGAGAAATACACACATTCAATAGTATCCATCACACACACGTTCATCATTCGAACATTTCTGTCTGTTCCTATCCTAGGGGTATTTTCGTCACTTGTCCTACAGGTGTATTTTGGTAACAAATCGGGGTCAATTTGAAATTTTAATAAATCAGGGCACTTTGAAATTTCAAAACTCTAGGGCAATTTTGAAAATTTTCTCAAATCAAAGGTATGGCAGAAGTTTTGGAAATCGGGGTTATTTTGGTAATTTCGTAAACCAGGGGTAATTTGGTAAATTTTCCAAATTAGGGTATCTTATTATTTTTGCAAAATAGAGGTTTCTAGTATTTAAAAAAAATATCTTAATAAAAATCGAGGGTAGTATGGTAATAAAAATTTTTCCAAGCCAAGGGCATTTGAGTAATTTTACAACCAGGGGTATTTAGGTAATTTTGTAAATCAGGAATATTTCAAAAAAAATTTTATAGGATAGTTTTTACGAATCAAAAGGGTAATTTGAGGATTTTAAAACTAGGATTTTTATAAAAATACGGCTAGTCCCTTTCGGGTTTTAGTTATTGGGTTTAGCCCGTGAATAAGTCCTCTTGGTTAGGGTGAACCGTCACTACGCACGAGGTAGGATTCGAGTGGAGAGGAGGTGAGCCACTAGGACTGCTTAAATACTAAGCTCCCACCGAAACCAATCCTAGACATGTGCACATTGGTTGCCACACCCTAACTCGGTGACTTAGCCACAGGTTTGTTTTATTAGGCTTTAAGTCTTATGTAATTGTTGGGGTAAACTAGTCCTAGGGTTCAAGTACTTAGTATGCTAATCTACGTTCCATTTAAACCCTTCTACAAATCATACAATAATTTACACAATGGGTAGGGGTACTTACCTGGTGGACTTCGGGTCGAAGACTTAGGTGCCATGCCAGAAACCTGCTCATTTTACCAAAAATTTTCACAAAATTCATTTGGGCTTAAATTTGAAAATGTTTTGGGCCTTAAACCCAAGGCCGAGAGTTAAAAAATTGGGCTCTGATACCAAATTGAAACACCCCAAACCCGGCCCACGAGCCTCGACCAGATTTGGTATGTTCCTCGAGTAAAACGGTTCAAAAACTATTTGTTACTTTGGAAAACTTGGATGTTTTTGAATAAAATTTTACCTTGTGTTGGGTTCGAATTGAAAAGTCTAAGTTTTATTAAAACTTTAATTTCGTACTTGAAAATCATAAATTGGAAGTATTGTCGAATTTGTGATGAGTTATCAAAACATTTAGAATTTATTTATTTTTTTGTGAAAATATTACTTAAACGGTAATTTGATAAAAATTGTATCATACTGAAATAAATAACATGCATGCATAAACAGTTTCTACTAGTGGCCTTATTACATCAAAAACAAAACCCAAAATAAATTTAAAGTACTTAAAATAAAAAGTCCAAATAAATTAATCTCGTGCTGAGCATGGCCACCACTAAGCTCCTGCCGACCCGGTCCATCACTGATCGTCACCTGAAAAATATTCCCACAACGGGGTGAGTCAAATAGACTCAATGTGTACAGCCAACACTAAGTCCCAACGATTCAGGCATTCATATCATATCATACATATACATATAATAGATAGAGATAATGATGCAAACCTGAACCCATACCTAGATGCCATCCGCTACACATCACCCGTACCAACCATCACACCATGGGGACTACTAAGTCAACCCTCCCTCAGCTACACATCATCGAAGGCAGTCGCTGCAGACGACGTGCTCATCGCCCTTATAAATTCATGGCATAGCCACCAGATAATATTTTGTGACATAAGTCACCACCTTCAGATATCGTGGTATAAAACCACCAGATCACTTCCCCTTTTCATATTCACCCATATACCCCATATCATACAAGTCATACAAATAACATGTCTTATGCCTTATTTCACATTCTTATCAATATTCACATATGTGTCATAACAGGTATTCGTAACATTATTAACGTAGCTTCGGAGAATAACGTACCTGAATATGCCATACCATTGAATGGTATCTTAAGTCACATCTTTCACATTCTTATTCATATATATATTAACTTAAAACTGTAAATCTATTAAGAATTAGTGTGGGGTACACACCTGATTCACTTAATGCTTTCCCTGAAATCCCGAAAATCCCGATCTAGCATCCTAGATCCCTAGTCCCTACATTCGGCCAACATATAGTATTTTAGCTAAAGGCCATTCGGCCAAATAATCAAATCCCGAATCCTTACCTTGCTGTCGTTTTGATCACTCCACAAATCCCGAAACTTTACGATATTCCCTCTTGCAATCGGCTATAAACTTAATCACTTGACTTGGTTAGTTCCGGCTTTAAACAAATAAGAAATAGATCTGAAATACCAACTATGGCCTTGGCCGAATACATATGTCCACTTACCTTGTGATTCTTAAATCCCGAATTGGATCCTTGCTTCTTTAGTGATGTCGAGATTCCTATAGGCACATGTTAGATCTAATCTAACATTAAAACATAATAAAATGGCCTTCGGCCTAAGATCTTATTTGCTTACCTTTGATCTAAAAATCCCGAATGCCTCCTCCCTTGTAGGCGCCTATAGTAGAATCCCGAAATTCCTAAAAGAACCGATTTCATGTTTGTTTAAATGTCGAATTTCGGCTTTTGTTCTACACATGTCGACAGAGAAGGAATAAGGAGAAATAATAGAGATTCGGCCATAGCAGACTTACCTATCCAAACCGATTTGAGAAGGGATCAAAAGAGATCTCTAACTTGGTTGCTATTCGGCCAAGACTGAGAAGAGATGAGGTGGAAGAATTTCGGCAATGGCTTAGGAAAATAATGAAGATTCGGTTTCAATGGAAAAGGAAAATAATATTGTGGTTCGGCCTTTTAAGAATGTGGAGAGGGAGAGTGTGAAGCTTAGGAGTTTCGGCTATGGTGAATATAGGAAGAAGAATATTTCGGCTAGAAAAAAAAACTATGAGAAAAGGAGAAAGAGGAAGTTCGGCTAGAGAAAGAGATGAGAAAGAATAAGAAAAGCAAAGTAAAAAGATGGACACTCTTGCTAAGAATTTCGGCTAACACTCAAACACTAGCCTTTCCTTGCTTTTCTCCTATTTTATCTCTTCTTCCTCTATTCAAAATAATAATTAAAATAAATCTACATTTATCTCCTTAGCTTTAGCCGAATTTTAAAAGAATTCAAACCCATCTAAAGCTCCTTCCCCAGTCTCCCTATGCCATCCACCTCTACTCCTTATTGCCGCAAAATAAAAGCTCTTATTTTGCCTCCCTTGTGACTCGAACCTTGGCCCATTAGTACCTGCTTGTGGCGTCACTTACAGAGGCTTTAAGTGGAGCCTTGCAGCTACTTTAACAAGCCCATTTTCATGCCAAATTTCCCTTACAAATTTTCTTAAGGCCTCCTTAGCCTAGCTCCCCTTACTAAACTTAAAATCAAATAATTTTTTAAGCTATTCCCCTACACACTAGGGTTCACAAACTCATAATACACATTCACAACACACATAAGCATGCTATTTCATATAATTTAGTATTAATGCATAAGCTATAATCCAGGATATTACATAACGTCTAGGCCGGGTTTGGTGTGTTACAGTCTGATTCACACAGAGTCTAGGGTTTTTAGCCTAAATTTATCTTTTACCTACCCCTAGTCTAGTCATGTAACAACCTTGTTAAAGACCTATTGATTCAAGTTTCTATGCTACCTACATTAGTGGAGAGAAATTGCTATGTTCAACATATGAAGACATAAGTTAAACTTAATGATTGCAGCTTAATCTTGAATAAGGGAATAAAATCAAATTGGTAGGAATTAACATGTCTTTATTAGGAAGCATTTAGTCTAATTTTTGCTATAATACGAATGATTGAGATTAATGTGAATGATATATATACATAAGTAGCATAAATATCAAATTTCTTGTTCTTGAGCATAAGTATACCAAATTCAGGATTGTTGGGAAGAAAGTTGTTCTGAAAGAATTTTTCAAAGTGTTTTTGAGAAATTCTTTTCAAATTTGTACATTACTCGGGACGAGCAATGAATTAAGTTTGGGGGTGTGGAAACACGAAAATACACACACTTTTTCATGCCATTTTTATCTCAAATTCATGCAAGTTCGGTAAAATTCTTGTTGAAAAATATATAATTATTGTAAAATAATCATTTTGTACTTAAATTATTAACATAATGAATTTTAATTAATTTTATAAGTAATTTTGATCATTTTCGACAGATTTGCACAAAAGACGAAAATTGGCTCGGCAGACACTGCTAGAAGCACAAAACCAAGAAGCGATTTTTGAAGCATTGAGGCGAATTAATTTTTTAGCCTAAGACGGTCCAAATTATGTGTATTAATTCATAATATAATTAATTTTAATTTATATCCAATTTATTTTGGGTTAAATAAATTATTATTAATTAATTATGAAAAGTGGCCCAGTTGAACTGAACCGAGAAAACCAAACCGACCGAGTACTAGGGAACCCAAAACCGTCCCACATGCTGACCCAATAAGCTTGCTTGGCTGATTAATTAGCTTGCAAAATGACCCTTTAAGACTTTTTCAAATTGCAAACAAAGCCCTCCACTATTTGTGCCTTTCTAGATTTGCCCCTACCTTAATATAGCAAGTTTGAAAACTTCAAACTTGCCACATGTGTGGCCGGCCATAGGGGGGCTCTTTGGCTTCTGATTTTGGATATTTTTAGCAGCCCTCTCAACCTATAAAAATCTCCCTTGGCTGATCATTTCAGACACATCTAAACCCTTCTCATCTCTTCACTTCTCTTTCACTTTTCTCTCTTCATTGTTCTTCATTTTCTTCCTCATTCCCTTGCCGATTTCACCTATTGAAAAAGAGTCATTCATCCACCATTTGGAGCAGCATTAAAGTGTTCGTAGCAGCCTTAGTTTGACAAGAAGAAGCAGAGAAGGAAGAGTGGAGCAAACCAGTCAAGCCACGGAGAAACACCGGATTTGATTCTTGTTCCTTATCCTTTTTAATTTTTGTTGTTGTTATGAACAACATGTCTATGAATATTTGTGATGTTTAAGTGTTTAATTTAATTGATATGGCTTAAATTTAATTCGTGTTAGGTTGATTGCATTTCCTCTACTTAATTTATTAAAATTGTGTTTGTGTTGTTATAGGCTTCGGTAAGATATTTGATTAAGTAAAACCATGACTAAGTTATTCTTGCATTACAATTGTAAAGTAACTAATGAATTAATTATTTAAACGGATTGAAATTGTAATTAATTGACAAGATACTTAATTAGTACATGTTTAATCATCTAAGGTAGCTGAGGGTTAAATTAGCAACGGTACCTAACGATACATTTGCATTGCATAACTTGCAAGATTATTGTGATTAAATTGTTTCAAGGTAGAAATACATTGTTACCTCACGTAATCTTTTATGCGCTTATGGAATTGAATTAATTTTTTGAATTAGAATAGAGATTTGTACAAGAGATTATTTTAATTTCATAAGTATGTATGTGCGTTAACACATTTGCCTATTAAAATTTGTTTAATCGGTTGAATTGACATAGAGAGATGAATGGATTTTGGTAAGTGAGTATGTTCATAAGTTAGCAAATTACCGATTTGCCATGAATTTATTCGTAACAACATAAACATGAGTTTAATAATTCTAAGTTAAGAAATGTAATTAATCTAAGACAATTATGTCATCTTGATTAAAATCATCTTTTGAAATTGTGCATTGGAACTTTATTTTATTTTATTTATTTTACTTTGTTTTCTAGTTTTTAATCACCTTTTCAAAACAAAATATTTTTATTCACCAAAGTGTTTTAAATTGCATTCATAAATAATTCTTTTCACAGTCCCTATGGGTACGATAACTCGACATTTACTTGTCACTTTATTACTTGTTACGATTGTGTACACTTGCACATTTCCGTCATTCCAGGCACTTGAAGAGTAGTTGTCTTCTTAGCAAAAAAATGCATCAAGAGTAGAAAAATTTTCTTCAACAGTAGTTAGAGAGACAAAGGTAGATGGATTTGAGAAATGAAAGAAATGACAAGATCATTGGAGAATTGAGAGCAACTAGGGATGCTTAAAGGTAAGATTGTAACACCCCTAACCCTTCTCCGTCGTCAGATTAGGGTTATGGAGCATTACCGTACTATCAAAAAAAATTAAACATTTTAACATTCAATGATCTAAATCATATCATAAATCATTCATACACATGCATATTGTCCCTAAATCGAGTCATCGAGGCCTTAAAAATAGCTTAGAAGCAAATCAGAACTAATTTGAAACAATTTAACCTTCGAACTAGGGACACACGGCCGTGTCCTAGCTCGTGCCCTCACCCTATAACTCACTGAGTAGTGTCACACAGCTGTGTCACACATCTGTGTGCCAGGCCTTATGTTAGACCGTGTAACTCACTGACTTGCACCCTAGTGAAATCATCAGATGACACACGACTGTGTCGCTAGGCCGTGTGTCTCACACAGCTGAGTCACACGCCCGTGTCTCAGACCGTGTGGACCCAAAATTTACCTAAATCAAGCCATTATAATACCATAACCTATTTCAGCACACATACAAGGTACCTAAATGTCATTCAAACATGCATATATATGCCATTTCAAACAACCTAATTCACTTAACCAATATGCCATTTAAAGGCACCTCAATTTGTATACAGACATCAAAACTTAAACTAAAGCAATTTAACCATTTCACATTTACCCAACCTAGTGCCTTTTAACCATCACAATATCCCGATGGGTCACATACACTATCACTTAAAGGTACCAAAATGACATAGTTTAACAAGCACTTCCAAGTCCATCAATCAAACATACTTTTTCAAACATAACATATAAAAAATACCAATCACATTACTTCCTGTACATATTAATAGGGCTATTTCCATCCATAATAACCTATTTCAAATATGAACAAAAACATGTCATAAGTAACCATTTTCATACCATCATCAATATTCCAAGCGAACCATATCAATAAGCACTTTAAAGTAACCAAAATCACATAATTTGGTAAGGCTTCAGGGTGTACCAAACCAACATAGCTTTCCAAATCTTATACATACCAAAACACGATTAACATATGCATCATAATACCATTACAAATAACCCTATACATGCCATTATAAACCATAATCAAATTACTCAAATTCTACTAAATTGTTCACTGGATAATGTGATAGATCTCCGACGAACTTCCAACCGATCATGCTTCCGATAATCTATAAAGTAAAGGAAAATAACTACGTAAGCAGTGAATGCTTAGTAAGCTCGTATAAACTTTAAGCATAATATACCATTTCAATAATGAACTTTACAAAATTGTATAACCTTTTACCAATGCTATAAGATTAATAAAGCCTATATAACACCATCAAACTCACAAGTTAGCATACTTGTTCATGATACATATGAAATCAACCATATATATATATAAACATAACATTTAATTCATCATCGTTACCATACGATCATGTTTCATTCCATTTGCTTACTTACCATTTCCAGTACCACAAGCTTAATATAAGCTTATTCAAGCATCATCAAACTCACATGTTAGTAGATTCATTAACAATCATATAAACTCATTTATAACGTAAATAGATTTCATAAGATACATTACATAAGCATCAACCTTTTCATATAGTTATGAACCTTTCTATAAAGTCATTTACCATTCCGTTTCTTTTTCTTACACGTTTCATTCCTTTTCTTACCCGTTTCATTTGCATGGTACAAAGCATAAGCATAAAAATCAACCATAACCACAAGCTTAGCATAAGCCTAAACATCATCATCAATCTACTAGTTAATACACTTGTTCATATATATATGATATCATCCATAAAGCATGTGTTCATCATGTATAAACCAAACCTTTGCACCTTTAATGTTTCATAATTTCACGATTCAATACAATTGCATACTTACCTTTCTGTTCCTTTTTCTTACCCGTTGAACCATCTAGAATTTCATCAGATACTTAGGAAAGCTCATATGAAGTGTGCTTAAACATATACCTATAACCTTTCCTTTACATCATTGCTCACACGAGCTGTGAAATGGGCCTGCTCACAAGAGCTGTGGGTCAGAATGTAAGCTACACGATGCTGCTCACAGGAGCTGTGGAGTATCCGCAACAATTGCAGGACCTTAGCCATTGGTAGGACATTCAATACCAGCACTCGAAACATGGAATCCCTAATGACATGTCGTTTGTATCCTAAAAATTCCTAAGGTTCAACTGGGACTCGATATCCGTCAATTCATCATAATGTGGATACATACACACACACACACACACATATATATTGATTCTTTACATTAAAAAAACATAGTAAATAATTAATTTAATTAACATTATAATCATTATAGTTCATACGAACTTGCTTGACTAAATCGCAGCAATGCCTAAGTACATGGGCTATTTGATAATTTTCTCTTCTCTTCGATTTTCCACTCGTTCTTGATCTAAAATAATAATCCATTCAATTCACTATTTCTAACAGAAAGATCAACTCATTTTATGCAGTTAAGTCATTTTGACATTTTTACAAAATTACCCCCATAGTTTTCCTTTTTTGCAATTTAGTCCCTAAACCTGAAACTTGCAATTTCATCTTTTCTAAATAAAATTCATGCAAACCAATTTTTATCTATTTTTATAACAGCCCATATTTATCATCCATTTGCAATATTTTCCTTTAATTTTACCATTTTCATAAATAAGTCATTATACCTTAAAATAATAAAAAATTACTTAATAAAATATGTCTATTTAACAACAAAACTTAACAATCCATGGTAAAATTATAAACATTTAAAAAATTTACAAATTGACCACTGAGCTAGCTAGATTAAGCTACAACGATCTCAAAAATATAAAAATTACTAAAAACGGGTTTAGATTTCATGCCATGCAAAAGGCCGAATGTTAAAGTGCATTTGAAGCTTTCAAATTCTCCTTCCATGACGGCTTATTCGGTGGGAGAGAAGAATGAAAAAGATGATAAGTTTTCTTTTCTTGTTTTATGTTTAATTTATTTTTAATATTATTTTAATTATAAAATTTTAATTTAAACAACTAAAACCACTTATTCACCGTCCATCATCATTGAACATGCATAATTGCCATTTAAATCCCTTCAATAATTCTATTTGACTCATAATAAAAATTTAACTTTTGCAGCTTTTACAATTTAGTCCTTTTTAATTAATTAACTATCTAAACATTAAATTTTCTTAACCAAGATTCAATACAACCTTAATAACACTACATAAATATTTAATAAAATATTTACGACTTATTTTATAGAAATGAGGTCTCGATACCTCATTTTTTTAAAATCACTTGACTTTAGAGTCATACCACTTAAACCTAATTATTCATTCAAATAATATAAAGTGCCAATTCAAAATTTATTTTAATACCATGTTTGACTTGTAAATATTAAATAATAATATTTATGAACTTACTCGTCAGATTTGTGTCCCCGAAACCACTACTTCTGTCACCACTAAAAAACGTGCCATTACAAAGATACTCAATAGCAAGAAAGTGAAATTGTCCATTCCACGCATACGCATCAACATAGGTCTTGGCGTGGAAGCAATCTTACGGACTATCATAGGAGTCAAAGTCATTAGTTTAATCAAGATAATTTCAAAAAAATGCAAGAGTTGAGGAAGGATATGCAAGATTTTAAAATGGCAGTGCCATCTCGCTTTGTAACGTCCCAAAAATTAGGGGTTGTAATTTTTGCATAAACTCATGTTGTGCTTGCTCATCTGGTTATTTGAGTGTATTTGGGGGTTCTAGGGAGGCCTAGGTTCGAGTTTGAGCCTTGGAAAAATTTTAGTTTTTGGCCCTTTAGTGGAGAGAGCTGTTGGCAGTAGGGCTCAAGTAAAATGGTGTGCGTTAAGATGACACAAGATGAGCTTGTAGCTCAGTGGCAGTGGCGTCATTGGGAAGGCATAGAGAGTGGGGTTCGAATCCTACAAGTTGCAAAAGAAGGATTTTATTTTGTGACTAGAGAGTGGAGGAAGTAGAGTTCGGATCAAACTCTTCAAGGGGAGTTGGAGAATTGGTCAAAAGTTTCAAATGGATGGAGGGGAGCAATAGTAGGAGTGATTCAAGGAGGAAGTGGTGGAGTGAATCAAGGAGTTGGGGGAAGTGGAGAGTTGTGCCGTGAAGGGAGACTCAAACTTAGTCATTTCGACTGAGGGGAAATGTTGGGCATTTTTCAGTAGTGGTTGGTGATTGCCGAATTCTCCCTTGCTATCCTCTCATTTTCGGCTTTTGGGTATTTTCTTCCAAGAAGTATTTTTGGTTGTTTCTTTTAAACGATAAAAGGGTGGTAGGCATTTTGCATTTTTTTCTCTTGCTCTCTGCACATTTCGACAATTCTTCTCCTTTGCTACCGACTCCTCTTTCTTTACAACTTAATTGGGTCGTTCTCTTCTTCATCTTTTCTTTCTTACTACCATAGAATTGAGCTTTCACCAAATCACTTGTCCTTTCACTCTCCTCTGTGACCGCTTATAGTTTCATCTCTCCCTCTAGGTTGAATGTTCTTGATTTCTCCTGCTAGCCAATTACCCCATCACCTTGTGACCTCATTCTTGTTCCTGTTCTTTTCTAGTAGACCCTCTTTGGTTAGGTCGAACACTCTTCATTTACTGGGCTAGCCATTTTTGATTACACTGCTGATAGGGGGTTGGTCGAGCACTCTTTGGTTCTACCATTTCTGGTAAGTCGATCTACATAAAGATCTTTCTAACAATCGGTATGAGTAAGCTGTGGTACCTTTCATTCTCCTAATTCGAATGTTACATTTTGTTGATGGGATGATAGTTGTTTCTATCTAACAAATGTTGGCTACAATTCAGATTCTAGGTAAGGCGTGGAGTGGGTTCTGAGCCACGAACATTGAGAGATCAAAGTACACTCTCATTCAAGCAAGGTAATGGGGAATATTTTGAAGTATGTGATTTAAGGAGAGTGTTACTATATCGATTTAATGCTAACAAAGGTTTTCAATGGTTCTAGGTTAGGTGCTTGCGAATTCGAGGAACGATTCAGAAACTAAGGTGTGTAATCTCACACCCTTGCTTGTGCTATTACACAATGTTCTGTGAATCGGCTAAAAGTCGAAATACCGAAAAGCCAGAATATCGGCAACAGAGATCACTCGAGCGTGCGAGCGCCCGTAGAGATAAACCGAGCTGCTAGTGATGGCGATAGACCGTTGGAAGTGTCACGAACTCTTTCGTGGAACTGAGGCCGAAATGGGCCTTGTAGAGCCAAAGCGGGCTAAGTTGGCCTAACGGGTTAATTGGCCCACATGAGCGAAATCGATGGGAAGTGCCGGATGATTGATGCGACTGCAAAGTCCATAGAACTGAGACCGAAAATGAGCTGAATAGGGTACATGAGCCTATGGGCCCGTTTGGGCCGAAATTAGATTTTAGGCCCAATTACACCATAATAACCAAAAAGGGAACCTGTGCCGCTCAAGGCGACAATGGGCCTCCAGAAAGGCCGTTAGATGATGAATTACTGAAATACCCTTAGTGGGTAAATTACCGAAATACCCTGGGTGGGTAAATTACCGAAATACCCTGGGTGGGTAAGTTATTGGAATACCCTCAACGGGTGAAGTTACCGAAATACCCTCGATGGGTAAATTACCGAAATACCCCTAATGGGTGGAATTACCGTTTTACCCCTAAATGACAAAATGACCGATATACTCTTAGTGGTAGTTTAAATATTTTCTATGTGATTTTATATATCTATATATGATCGTAATACACTGCATTCATAACATATTGCATTGGGTTGGGTTGCTGATTGGAGGAAGTACCGTTTTAGTGGCATTGCCACATACCGTTCTAGTGGCATCGCCACATATTCTTAATTTAGTGGCTCAGCCACATATACCGTTATTAGCAGCTTGGCTGCAGTATTGGAGAGTTTTGGCTGGTGGGTTGACATGGTCCCCACATAGAGAGATTGGTTGGTACGGGTGGAGAGTTTGGTTGGATTGGGGTGGGTATATATCCATTACATTGATATGATTTGGGGCTTAGGCCTAGATTGTCACCGAATAGGGCTTAGGGCCAGACCGACACCATATGGGCTCGGGCCCAGATTATGACCGTACTAAGGGATTACACACTAAGTTCTCGTAACTCACCCTTTCTTTTAACCGTGCAGGTAATCCCTAGTGTTAGAGGATTTGGAGCTGCGGAGGACTCGGAGGTGGCCATATGTCGAATATGATATTAAGCTAAACTTAGAAATTTTGGTTTATTTTATTTTATTTTAATTATTGGGTTTATAATTTTTGTAATAAGGCCATTGGGATTTTCGTTTTAAGTTTTATTAGGTAATTCTTTTAGTTACGAACTGCTAAACAATTAAAAACGGGTTTTTAAACAATAACTACTGTTTTCAAAATATCATGTTTCCGCAACTAATTAAGTCAGTCTTCTACAACAAACAACGTTTTTGAAAATAATAATATTTTTGCAAGGAAAATAACTTCAAGCAAATCATGTTTTTGTAAGCAATGAAACTCAGGATTTTTAAATGGCAGAAAGTTTTAAATTGAGGAAGGGTTTTCATTGAACGCGTAGTTTTAAATACCCTTTTGTTGTGACATGCTAGATCCGGCTATAACGTCTAGGCTGGGTTTGGGTTGTTACATTTAATGGTATTAGAGCCAGGTTGCAAAACTCGGCTGTGGGATGTGTTTTGAAATTTTTCCTTAAGTGTGTAAAATTTTGGTTTGGAAAGTGATAGAGTTACTGAACGTGTGGCACACCGAGTCTCCGGCACCAAATTCGTAAGTTTTCTGACGCTATACTTTATTATATGCTGAAATGATGAGAAACTACTAGGGATAGTAGTAGTATACCGAACTCTTTAGTTAGGGAAATTGAGACTATAGGAGACTGAAACTATAGTAAACTTGATCTGCGAAAACAACTTTTATTACTGTTTATCATAAAACATTTGTTAATAATTATGAGAACTATAAGCTGATTCATAAAACTTTTAAATTAGATATGTACGCTACGACGATATGAGCACTATAGGTCGTGGAAGGGGTACACGTGGTCGTTGTAGAGGCCGAGGTGCTAGGGCTGGGTCCTCAGCATCTGGACATATGCCTGAAAGGGAAGCGCCATCATCACCAGTGACTGAAACGAGGTCTCATGACTGAGTTGGTGGTGATGATGCTCTGTCCCAAGCGATGTTACAAGTTCTTGAAAGGGTTGCTGGAGCGAGTACTGGGTCAGTGGGCTGAGGGTCAATCTCTGAACAACTCCGGTCAAATGGGGCGGAAATCTTCAGGGGCATCGCAGGTGCAGCCCCGAATGTAGCAGAATATTGGTTAGAGGCTGTCGAGCGAATAATGGATGACCTTGACTACACGGTGGAGCAAAAACTGAAATGAGTAGTGTCTTTACTGCGGGATGGGGCATATCAATGGTGGCTTACCGTGAGAGAAGGCACGCAGGTTGACCGATTGACATGAGACTTCTTTAAGGTGGCCTTCCAAGGAAAATATGTTGGGGCAAGTTATGTGGATGCCCAGAGAAAGGAATTTCTGAATCTGGTTCAGGGGAACAAGTCTGTAGCAGAGTATGAGGCAGAGTTTCTGCTGTTGAGCCGGTATGCTCGAGGCATAGTCGCAATTGAGTATGAGCGCGTACGATTTGAGGATGGTCTTCGAGATGAGTTGCGAGTGCTGATAGCCCCGCAGAGGGAGAGGGATTTTGCTACCCTGATTGAAAAGGCAAAGATTGCTGAGAATGTGATATGCTCTGAGCGTCAAAATCGTGAGAAGGAAAGGGCAGAAATAAGAAAGATTTTGGGCCCTCAAGTTCTTCAGGTGGGTTTAATAAGAGGCCTAGGTTTGATGGGCCAGCCCGAGCTGAGGTTCCAGTTGTTAGTAGTCGACTGCAGCCTTGCGTTGAGTGTGGGAGACCTCATCCGGGAGAGTGCTGGAAAAGAACTGGGGGTGTTTTAGATGTGGGTCCAAGGATCATCAGTTTAGAAACTGTCCTCGAGAGGCTGTTCAGAGGCAAATAGCAGGTCAGGGCTATGTGCAGCCAGGAAGAGGTACCCTCAGGCAAAAAGAACCTGGAAACTAACTCTGACAATGATTAAAGGCAAGTGTACCTATCGAACTGTATTATAGCTTCGGCAAGACCGGATTGTCGAACCCAAAGGAACTAAAAGTACTAATACTAACTTTCTTTTTATTATTTAGCCTAAAATAAAGTGAAGTTGTTTTAATCTAAATTAACGACTACTAAGCTAAAGACGCAAAGAGAAAAAGAACTAATTGGGAAATAACTTGACGAAAAACTAAGTTGATTACGATGATACCCTCAGGAAGAATCCACCTAGATTTCTCTTGTAACCAATCACTAAACTGTATGATTTCTTTACTTAGCTTGATCCGTGAGACTCCCTAACGTATATTAAACCCTCTCTCGAGGCGAATAACGTCTAACCCTAGGTTAATTAGTGGAACTCTCGTTCGCTTATAATAACCCCCTAGAATAGCAGTAAATCATTCTATGGACTCCCATATTAGGTTTCACCCTAATCCGGAAAAATCTTGTAACCCTATCTCTAGGCGTTCGATCAACTCTGCTTAATTATGCTAGAACTACTCTTAGGCAGGGTCTATTCCTCCTCCACCTAAGCACATCAAATTTGGATTAAGCAACATAATTAAGAACAAACTAAGTAATTATCATATAATTCAGAAATCAAATAACAAGATTCATCTAGGTTTCATCCCCTTCAGGTATCTGAAGGGTTTAGTTCATGACAAATAAAGAAAACATCTCAAGAGAAAAGATAAAACAAAACATAAGAAATCCCTAAAACCCCCTGAAGGAATTGAAGGAGAAATCCACCGTCTTGAGTAGAATTCTGGCTTCTTGGGATGGATCAATTGGCTATCTTCGAGTTATTCCCTCAACTCTGACCTTCTCGGCTTGGCTCTTTGGCCTAGCTTTGATGCCTTTTCAAAGGTGGCACTTGGGGGATATATATAGGCCTTGGAATGTGTTTCTTTGCCCTAAAGTATCCAAATCCGAATGAAATTGTTCATTGCCACGACAGGTACTGTAACACCCTTACCCGAGACCCTTTGCCGGAATCGAGTACGTGGCATTACTAGACTTGACTATTAACTCGGGGTGTAAAATTTTAAAGCTGTCTAACTGCGTCATGCTGACTAAATCGATCATAACTCGAGTTACAAAACTCGAAATTTAGATCCGTAAATTTTCATTGAAACTAGACTCATATAAATTTTCACCATAATTTTTCCAGAATTTTTGTTGTGGCCAATTAGTACAGTTTATTCATTAAAGTTAGCCTCATTACACTGCTTGACAATTCTGACCTGTCTCTACAAAAATACAATTATCTCATTGCACAAATTTCCTATAATGTTCTTGTTTATACTAATGAAAAATAGACTCATTAAGGGTTCTACACATATAAACCATGCTTCTTAATTATTTTTTACAATTTTTGACAATTTTTCCAAAACAGAACAGTGACTCACAAATTCATTCAGAGCAGGTCTCACTAAAACTTAATTATCTCATAATATATAAATCTTTTGCCTACTCTGTTTCTTTCATGTAAAACTAGAAACAATAAGGTTTAATTTCATATTTCATTCACCTTCTAATTCAAGGTATCCTGTTTTTGGTGATTTTTCAAAGTCACACCATTTCTGTTACTACAAGCTGTTTCGTTACAATTCATGAAAAACTAACTTCTAACCGAACATGTCCATATACCTAATTCAAGGATACATTTCGTATACATACAATTTCTTATCAAAAACGATTAAACTTCAACTAAGAATGCATAAACATTGCCAACATAAACCAACGTACATATCAAAAACACAACGGCATATTTAACCAAAAATTTAGCCATATTCGCATGGCTATTATATACAAGAACCTTAAAATTTCATCAAGACAAAGACCAAGTCCTTCCTATACATGCCTTCATTTAAAACCAAAATAAAAGAGTACCCAAAATGTAGATTGATAGTGTGAGCGACTTTCCGAACGATCCCGACGAGCTTGTAGCTTGCACCTAATCTAAAAAAAACAGAGAAACACTTCACACGATAAGCTTACTAGCTTAGTAAGTCCTAATTTCATAAAAAAAATATAACGTTTAAAAATCAACGATTTAATTACTACAATTCAACTTGTAGGCTTATACTCGTATTTATTTTCAAACTTTAATTTCATACCCATATAAGCAAGTATGAATTCGTAAGAAAAATATCTCTTTACCCACATGTTCATAATCGAATTACTTATTTATATTCAAATCTTTCGAAACCCAAAATATCATCATGTAATCATAGGTACAACATTTATACACTTAAATGTCAATTACTATACCATGGCATCAATTACACTACCACTCATGTGGCCGAATACCCAGTCATGTATCCACATACTAAAAGACCAAGATACAACATCATGTAATTCATTAGTATATATTAGAACCATATATATATATATATATATATATATATATATATATATATATATATATATATTCCACACTCTTAACACATGCCAGTTGTAATAAATCACTGATTTACCTTGTCTTATATAAGTAAGAAGTTCATTCCTACTTTACATACTCACCTAAGCAGTTAACTTGATAAGTTTGCTTTAATTCGCCTTGAACACAAATTTCAATTTCTATTCATAAAATACATCACCGGCATTAAGCCTGCTAGGCATAAAAGCCCGATAAGAATCACCGGCACAAAGCCTGCTAGGCATGAAAGCCCGAATAGAATCACCGGCACAAAGCCTGCTAGGCATGAAAGCCCGAATAGAATCACCGGCACAAAGCCTGCTAGGCATGAAAGCCCGAATAGAATCACCGGCACAAGGCCTGCTAGGCATGAAAGCCCGAATAGAATCACCGGCACAAGGACTGCTAGGCATGAAAGCCCGAATAGAATCGCCGACACAAGGTCTGCTAGGCATAAAAAGCCCGAGTCATGTCAATACAGTTAAACATTCCCAACACACTTCATAACTATTATATATTCGTCTAATTCAATCGGGTATGCTTACATTGAACCATCAAAACCATTTTATCACTATACAATCTAACAATTCCCCATCACATACTCAACAAAATCACCAACCTAACATACCAATATACATTCGGCCATGGTGAAAAAGAATACTAAAATTCCTCAATTTTTAATATTCAAGATAACCATAATTAATTCTTTGACATGATTTAACTAAAGGACTTACCTCGGTTGTCGATAGTCCGTGCGAATCGGCTATTTGAGAACCTTCGTCTTTCCCCGGTCTAATTCCGTTTTTCTTTGCTCTTGATCTAAAACACATTAAAATTTAGCTCATTTAATTGCTTTTCATCTCAATTTAGTCCCAAAACACACAATTGGGCAATTTACCATTTTGCCCCTAATGTTTTCCATTTTTACAATTTGGTCCAATTTACACAAAACACAAATATGCCAAATTTTCCAACACTATAGCTTGGCCGAATATCCCCCATAGCCATATGTGTCCATGCATGCCATTTATTTTATGTTTTAGTCCTTCAAACTTTTTATTTTTTTCAAATAAATCCCTAGCATCCAATTTCATCACAATTTCAAATTCAAAAAGGATGATTTAACATATACTAATTGAAATCTACTATCAAACATTTCAAGTCATGCATATACAACCATAGCCGAATTTAATGTGCCAAAATCTCAAAAATTTCTATATGGGTTGTATAGGATTCAAAGCAACCATTCCAAAAATGCAAAAATTATCAAGAACTAAGCAAAATACATACCCCTAATTAAGCCCCAAAGTGCCGAAATTTCAAGCTCCAACAATGGAGTTTCTTCTTCAAACTTTCAGCCAAGAAGATGAGCAAGATAAGCTTCTCTTTCTTCCCACTTGTTTTTATTATTTTATGCTAAAACAAGCATATATTTTAACATTTTATTAACACACTAATATAACATATAATCATACTAAAATAACATCAATTTTGTGATTAAAAAGGCCCATTGCCGTCCCTCTTTATAGCACATGGGCTAATTGCCCTTTTAGTACACCCACTTAAAAAGCCACAATCAAATTAGTACCTTTCACTTTAGCATGCAACTTTTACACTTTTCTCGATTAAATCCTTTTTATCAAATTAAGTACTTAAACGATAAAATTTTTCTACGAAACTTTCACACATTTTCATTCACATATAATAGACATGAAATAAATTATTAGAACATTTCTCGGGCTCGGATTCGTGGTCCCGAAACCACCGTTCCGATTTGGGTCAAATTTGGTCTGTTACAACTCTCCACCCTTAAGAATTTTCGTCCTCGAAAATTTTACCGTTAAACAAGGTCGGATATTGTTGCCTCATTGACTCCTCAGGCTCCCACGTGGCCTCTTCAACTCCGTGTTTATTCCATAATACTTTCACTAATGGAACCTTCTTATTTCTCAACTCCTTCACTTCTCGAGTCAAGATACAAATCGGTTCTTCATCATATGTCAAATCGGATCGAATTTCAATTTCTGACGGTGTAATCACATGGGACGGATCTGATCTATATTTGCGAAGCATCGAAACGTGAAATACATTGTGTATCTTTTCTAAATCAAGGGGCAATTTCAATCTATAAGCAACAGGCCCTATACGCTCGATGATTTCATACGGTCCAATAAATCTCAGACTCAACTTGCCTTTCCTACCAAATCGGAGTATTTTCTTCCAAGGAGAAACTTTTAAGAACACCCGATCTCCAACCTGAAATTAAATGTCTTTACGCTTCAAATCGGCGTAAGACTTTTGTCGATCCGAAGCAGCTTTCAAATTATTCCTAATAAGAACCACCTTCTGTTCTGTTTCTTTAATCCAATCAACCCCGTGTATCTTATTTTCACTGAGCTCAGTCCAGTACAACGGTGTGCGACATTTTCGCCCGTATAAAGCTTCGTAAGGTGCCATTTTTATGCTAGATTGGAAACTGTTATTGTAAGCAAATTCAACCAAAGGTAGGTATCGTTCCCACGTACCTTCAAACTCGAGAACGCAACACCTCAACATGTCCTCAAGTATCAAAATAGTTCGCTCAGACTGACCGTCTGTTTGCGAATGGAAGGCTGTACTAAAATGAAGTTTAGTACCTAAAGCATCTTGCAATTTCTTCCAGAACTGCGATGTGAATCTTGGGTCCCTATCTGAAACAATGGAACTCGGTACACCGTGCAACCTTACAATCTGCGACACATACAATTCGGCAAGCTTATCAAGTGAATAGTCGGTACGTACCGGCACAAAATGAGCTGATTTAGTCAGTCTATCAACGATAACCCATATGGCATCTTTCTTGCTCGGTGTCATAGGAAGACCGGATACAAAATCCATTGTAATTCTATCCCATTTCCATTCAGGTATCATGATTGGTTGAAGTAATCCGGACGGTACTTGATGCTCAGCTTTTACTTGTTGACAGATTAAGCACTTAGAAACAAACTCGGATATATCCCGTTTCATGCCAGGCCACCAATAGAATTGCTTCAAATCGTTATACATTTTAGTGCTACCCGGGTGTATCGATAGTTGACCACTATGGGCCTCACACAGGATCATCTGTATCAAATCTAAGTTCTTTGGAACACACAATCGGCCTTTATAATTCAAACAATCATTTGCATCAATCTGAAAATCTGATTCTGTACCACTTCCACACTGACTCCGAATAGCAATCAACTTTTTGTCAACTTTCTGTACATCACAAATCTGCTGAATAAACATCGGTCTTGCTTGTAACTCGGCTAAGATCGAACCATCATCAGACATAGTCACCCGTGCGTTCAATGCACGAAGAGTAAATAATGATTTTCGACTTAACGCATTCGCAACAACATTAGCTTTCCCCGGATGGTAGTCAATCACTAATTCATAGTCTTTCAGCAATTCTAACCATCTGCGTTGTCTCAAGTTTAAGTCTTTCTGAGTCATCAAATACTTCAAACTTTTGTGATCTGAATAAATATGACATTTTTCGCCAAATAAGTAGTGACGCCAAATTTTTAATGCGAACACAATGGCTGCTAACTCCAGATTGTGAGTTGGATAATTTTTCTCATGCGGCTTCAATTGTCTCGAAGCGTAGGCTATCACCTTGCCTTCTTGCATTAAAACACAACCCAACCCATTCAAGGAAGCATCACTAAAAATAGTAAATTCTCTACCCGATTCAGGCTGAGTTAACACTGGGGCTTCGGTCAAAAAGGCTTTCAACTGCTCGAAACTTTTCTGACACCTTTCCGACCACTCAAATTTGACATCTTTCTGTAGTAGTCTCGTTAACGGTGTAGCTATAACAGAAAAACCTTTTACAAACCGTCTGTAATACCCCGCCAGGCCTAGGAAACTTCGGATCTCGGAAACATTCTTTGGTGGTTTCCAATCGAGTATGGCTGCTATTTTGTTTGGATCCACCCGAATACCTGACACCGAAACAACATGACCCAAGAAATTAACTTCATTCATCCAGAACTCGCACTTACTAAACTTTGCATACAATCGTTGATCCCTCAAAGTTTGTAGTACTAATCTCAAATGCTCAGCATGTTCCGTTTCATTTTTGGAGTAGATCAGTATATCATCAATAAACACTACTACAAACCGATCCAAAAACTGTCGGAAGACCCGGTTCATTAGATCCATAAAAACAGCAGGTGCATTAGTGAGTCCAAAAGGCATAACCAAAAACTCATAGTGCCCGTACCTCATTCGGAATGCAGTCTTTGGCACATCTGAATCTCTGACTCGCAACTGATAATAGCCCGATCTCAAATCTATTTTCGAAAACACTGAAGCCCCCTTCAATTGATCAAATAAATCATCAATCCGAGGTAACGGGTACTTATTCTTTATGGTTACCTTATTTAGTTGTCGGTAGTCGATACACATTCGCATAGTTCCATCTTTCTTTTTCACAAATAAAACCGGTGCACCCCACGGGGAGAAACTCGGTCGCGCGAAGCCCTTATCTGTCAGCTCTTGCAACTGCGCTTTCAATTCTTTTAACTCAGTAGGTGCCATCCGATACGGAGCTATCGAAATCGGAGTCGTCCTCGGTACTAATTCAATGCCGAACTCAACCTCTCGTACTGGGGGTAAACCCGGTAGTTCTTCAGGAAACACATCGGGGTATTCACATACAACTGATACAGATTCAATTTGTTTCTCGGACATTTTATTATTCAATACATAAGCCAAATAAGCTTCACACCCTTTTCTTACATACTTCCGGGCTAACATTGAAGATATTACTGTAGGCAACCCATTTACATCACAAGATTTAATTCTGATGGTCTCACCATTTCGACACTTCAAATCAATAAGCTTTCTTTTACAATCTACTACTGCCTCATGTGAAGTTAACCAGTCCATACCCAAGATTATATCAAATTCGTCAAAGGGCAACAACATTAAATCAGCTGGGAAGCAATAATCCTGAATCATCAACGGGCAATCTCTACACACTTTATTAACAAGCACACACCTACCCAAAGGGTTGGACACACGAATCACAAACTCGGTAGACTCAACTAGCAGAGTCTTTCCGAATTCTAAAGTTTCACACACATATGAGTGAGTCGAACCAGGATCAATTAATGCAATTACAGTAGTGTCATAAAGGGTGAAAGTACCGGTAATGACATCGTGGGAGGAAGCATCCTCTCTGGCTCGTGCAGCATAAGCTCTAGCTGGAGCTCTAGCCTCAGATCGAACTGTAGTGTTCTTCGTTCCTTTCTGACTACCACCTACATTGCCTGAATGTCTGGGTGGTCTACCTCGCATTGACGTGTTGCTCGGCTTAGTATTCTGAACTGTATTCTGCTCAGCTAACCTCGGACACTCTCTAATAAAATGATCTGACGATCCACATTTATAGCAAGACCGATCATGAAATCTACATCTCCCTGAGTGCCATTTCCCACAGTGCTCGCATTCAACTCTATTCTGAGGAACGTTACCAACACTGGCTATCGAGGTAGCTCGAGAGCTCATAGGAGGTCGATCCCGTCTAGGTGGATCTGTAGTAGCTTTATGTCGACTGTAGTCATCTCTGGACTTCTTGGTGGTGGAATGAAAGACCTTACCTGAAGATCTTTTACGAATGTCTCTAGCTTCAGTCTCAGCCTTTCTTTTCTCTTTTCCGAGCTCTTCAGCTTTGCAAGCTCTCTCAACTAAAGTCACAAACTCTTGAATTTCAAGAATGCCAACAAACATCTTTATATCCTCATTCAGGCCATCTTCAAATCTTTTACACATAATAGCTTCAGTAGAAACACACTCTCTAGCATATCTGCTGAGCCTGACAAATTTTCGTTCATATTTCGTCACGGTCATTCGTCCTTGTTTGAGCTCAAGGAATTCTTTTCGTTTTTGATCAATAAATCTTTGGCTGATATATTTCTTGCGGAATTCATTCTGAAAGAAATCCCAGGTGGCTTTTTCTTTCGGGACCACTGATACTAGTGTATTCCACCAGTGATATGCCGTGTCCCGCAGTAAGGATATAGCACACTTCAGGCATTCATCTGGAGTACAAGATAGCTCATCAAGTACCCGAATAGTGTTATCCAGCCACATTTCGGCTCTCTCTGCGTCATCATCATCATTGGCTTTAAATTCTTCGGCCCCAAATTTTCGAATTTTATCAACTGGGGGCCTACTAGATCTCATCGGATCTATCATCGGGGGTGCTGAAGGAATTGGAGTTGGATTATTCGGGGGTGGAGGTGGATGTACAGCCGGGTTATTTTGAATAAATTGGGCAAACCACTCATTCATCATCTGATAAAAGGCTCGTTTAGTCTCTCCTTCGTGGCTACCCGAAACAGGTCGAGAGTCTACCGGCGCTGATCCGTGTGCACGGTCAGGCACTACACTCTCTACATCATCAGCTACGGCTCTTTCAGGATCGGTATCCATTTACTATATAAAACAAAGTTCAGGCTGTCAGAAGTCACCACACTATCAATATATGATAAAGGCATGTATAGCTAGACTCACACACGCTACGGTAGTCCTAGAATTGACTAAACCGTAAGCTCTGATACCAATCAAATGTAACACCCTTACCCGAGACCCTTTGCCGGAATCGAGTACGTGGCATTACTAGACTTGACTATTAACTCGGGGTGTAAAATTTTAAAGCTGTCTAACTGCGTCACGCTGACTAAATCGATCATAACTCGAGTTAAAAAACTCGAAATTTAGATCCGTAAATTTTCCATGAAACTAGACTCATATAACTTTTCACCATAATTTTTCCAGAATTTTTCTTGTGGCCAATTAGTACAGTTTATTCATTAAAGTTAGCCTCATTACACTGCTTGACAATTCTGACCTGTCTCTACAAAAATACAATTATCTTGTTGCACAAATTTCCTATAATGTTCTTGTTTATACCAATGAAAAATAGACTCATTAAGGGTTCTACAAATATAAACCATACTTCTTAATTATTTTTGTACAATTTTTGACAATTTTTCCAAAACAGAACAGTGACTCACGAATTCATTCAGAGCAGGTCTCACTAAAACTTAATTATCTCATAATATATAAATCTTTTGCCTACTCTGTTTCTTTCATGTAAAACTAGACACAATAAGGTTTAATTTCATATTTCATTCACATTCTAATTCAAGGTATCCTGTTTTTGGTGATTTTTCAAAGTCACACCATTTCTGTTACTACAAGCTGTTTCGTTACAATTCATGAAAAACTAACTTCTAACCGAACATGTCCATATACCTAATTCAAGGATACATTTCGTATACATACAATTTCTTATCAAAAACGATTAAACTTCAACTAAGAATGCATAAACATTGCCAACATAAACCAACGTACATATCAAAAACACAACGGCATATTTAACCAAAAATTTAGCCATATTCGCATGGCTATTATATACAAGAACCTTAAAATTTCATCAAGACAAAGACCAAGTCCTTCCTATACATGCCTTCATTTAAAACCAAAATAAAAGAGTACCCAAAATGTAGATTGATAGTGTGAGCGACTTTCCGAACGATCCCGACGAGCTTGTAGCTTGCACCTAATCTAAAAAAAATAGAGAAACACTTCACACGATAAGCTTACTAGCTTAGTAAGTCCTAATTTCATAAAAAAAAAATATAACGTTTAAAAATCAACGATTTAATTACTACAATTCAACTTGTAGGCTTATACTCGTATTTATTTTCAAACTTTAATTTCATACCCATATAAGCAAGTATGAATTCGTAAGAAAAATATCTCTTTACCCACATGTTCATAATCGAATTACTTATTTATATTCAAATCTTTCGAAACCCAAAATATCATCATGTAATCATAGGTACAACATTTATACACTTAAATGTCAATTACTATACCATGGCATCAATTACACTACCACTCATGTGGCCGAATACCCAGTTATGTATCCACATACTAAAAGACCAAGATACAACATCATGTAATTCATTAGTATATATTAGAACCATATATATATATATATATATATATATATATATATATATTCCACACTCGTAACACATGCCAGTTGTAATAAATCACTGATTTACCTTGTCTTATATAAGTAAGAAGTTCATTCCTACTTTACATACTCACCTGAGCAATTAACTTGATAAGTTTGCTTTAATTCGCATTGAACACAAATTTCAATTTCTATTTCATAAAATACATCACCGGCATTAAGCCTGCTAGGCATAAAAGCCCGATAAGAATCACCGGCACAAAGCCTGCTAGGCATGAAAGCCCGAATAGAATCACCGGCACAAGCCTGCTAGGCATGAAAGCCCGAATAGAATCACCGGCACAAGGCCTGCTAGGCATGAAAGCCCGAATAGAATCACCGGCACAAGGCCTGCTAGGCATGAAAGCCCGAATAGAATCGCCGGCACAAGGCCTGCTAGGCATAAAAAGCCCGAGTCATGTCAATACAGTTAAACATTCCCAACACACTTCATAACTATTATATATTCGTCTAATTCAATCGGGTATGCTTACATTGAACCATCAAAACCATTTTATCACTATACAATCTAACAATTCCCCATCACATACTCAACAAAATCACCAACCTAACATACCAATAAACATTCGGCCATGGTGAAAAAGAATACTAAAATTCCTCAATTTTTAATATTCAAGATAACCATAATTAATTCTTTGACATGATTTAACTAAAGGACTTACCTCGGTTGTCGATAGTCCGTGCGAATCGGCTATTCGAGAACCTTCGTCTTTCCCCGGTCTAATTCCGTTTTTCTTTGCTCTTGATCTAAAACACATTAAAATTTAGCTCATTTAATTGGTTTTCATCTCAATTTAGTCCCAAAACACACAATTGGGCAATTTACCATTTTGCCCCTAATGTTTTCCATTTTTACAATTTGGTCCAATTTACACAAAACACAAAATATGCCAAATTTTCCAACACTATAGCTTGGCCGAATATCCCCCATAGCCATATGTGTCCATGCATGCCATTTATTTTATGTTTTAGTCCTTCAAACTTTTTATTTTTTTCAAATAAATCCCTAGCATCCAATTTCATCACAATTTCAAATTCAAAAAGGATGATTTAACATATACTAATTGAAATCTAAACTGTAACATCCCCAAACCCGGCCCATTCACTACGACCGAATCTGGTTATGTTAGTGCGGAAAAGTCGGTGGAAAATCTATTTAACTTAGAAAAATTTAAAACTTGCTAACTTTTGAAAATCCATGTTTATTTAAACTTATGATTAAAACTTTGTTATTAAAATATACTCATACTAAAAGATTAATATATACAAGCCAAATTGAATAGGTAGGTTGGAAAAATATAATCATCTTCACATAGTGTTTCAAATTCTTCAAACCATAATAAATACTAATAAAATAATTACAAAAAAACAAATAAGAGTCAAAAGGCCTTTATTACATATTCTATTTAAAACCAAATACTTAAAGTAAGCCTAAAACGTTTAATCCCTTCTTCTGCATGGGCCACCATGTGTCCTCTCCGATCCCGGTCCAAACTACGTGTCACCTGAAATGTTAGAAAAAATAATAGGGTGAGTCTTAATGACTCAGTGCATAATCACAACACAGATTTCTCGCGTATGGGCTTGGCCCCATACCAAACAATTCACATAGCAAGTCATGCCCATGTGCATCTCAGCCCAACCCATTGTCCATCCGAACACCAACCTTAGCAGACTCCCTGCCTAAGGCCGTGGCTAACCCACCGATCACATCGTGATCCAAAACGTCTTACCTTGGCAAGCTCGCTGCTCAAGGCCGTGGCTGAGCCACCGATCAACCCAAGTGATCACAATATCGCAATCTGCCTACGGTGATGCACATAGCAATCAACCGCCGAGACGGGCACCTAGCCAACATCTCCCTTGAGGTAGCACAAAGCTAACCATCAAGCGCTAATGTAGCCGGAGCTATCATTAGACCACGTACACCTTGTGTACACTTCCTCCTTCATCGAATCAAACCCAACCTCATGCAATTATGCAGATGTTACATGTTAAATCATCATATCACACAAGTATATAAATATATATACATACATAAATACATCATAAATAATCTTACCATCACCAGTTCTCATTACTTAAGCCGTTATACATAGTTTTAAATGTTAGCAATCAAACCGAGGAATTGTGCGATGATTACGCACCTTAATAGCACAAACGATCCAATCCCGAAGTGCTGCTTGACTAACTCTCTCCGAAACACCACCTCCTTCTTACCGAGTTCGGTTGCGGAAGCTTGACTGAATACTACAAATCCCCAAAGTGCCTTCACTAACTGATTGCACACCAAGGCCCGAAGAGATCTACTTCCAATATTTGGTAACGTTAAGTTTAAATAAAAGAAAGTGATTTTGGCACAGAGGTAAGGTGTAGGTTCGGCTTTGCAAAACTAGAAGACAAAGAAGTGGGTGCTAGGGTGCTTCAAAAGGTGTTGCGGCAATCAGAGAAATGAGGAGAGTTTATGGTCTAGCAACGAGTGAAATGGATAAGAAAAATGGAAGGAGAAAGGGACTTGAAGTTTCGGCTCAGATGAATAAGTGAGAGAGAGAGGCGTTTTGGTGAGGTTAAGGTATGAGGAGGAAATGAAAATGGAGGCTAAAAGGAAAGGCTAAAATTCGGCAAGGGAGAGAAAGCCAAAATGATGAATGGAATGAACACCTCCCCCCCTATTTATACTAGAAGGCCAAGCTCCAACCCCCCAAAAATAATCCTCAAAACTCTCCTAAAATACCTCCCTTCCACCCATTCAAAAACTTTGAAAAAGTCAAACCTATCTAGACAAATTCAAAAAAAAGATGACCAAGTCTTCTCCACCTTTTAAGCCTTTCAAAACCGTCCATCCACCCCACCAAGATGACGCAAAAACAATGCCCATCTGCTGCTCTTGCGAATCGAACCTGAGCCCCTTCCCCCCTGCAAATGGCGTCACACCCACAAGGCTTTAGTGGCGCCTATCCTGCCACTCCACCAACTCCTTTCTTGTGACATAAACTCCCAAATAATTCTCTTAAGACACCCCTCGCCAAGCTCCCCTTTTAACCCCTAAAACTAAAAATTTTCCAAAGCGTTCCCCCACTACCTAGGGTTCTCCGGACCCCTAAAACTTACCCAACCACACCCTAGAGTGTGCCAACACCCGAGCTAAGCACCAAACACCTAACCCTTAGAACCAGGGTGTCACATACTCTCAAACATTTCAAGTCATGCATATACAACCATAGCCGAATTTAATGTGCCAAAATCTCAAAAATTTCTACATGGGTTGTATAGGATTCAAAGCAACCATTCCAAAAATGCAAAAATTATCAAGAACTAAGCAAAATACATACCCCTAATTAAGCCCCAAAGTGCCGAAATTTCAAGCTCCAACAATGGAGTTTCTTCTTCAAACTTTCGGCCAAGAAGATGAGCAAGATAAGCTTCTCTTTCTTCCCACTTGTTTTTATTATTTTATGCTAAAACAAGCATATATTTTAACATTTTATTAACACACTAATATAACATATAATCATACTAAAATAACATCAATTTTGTGATTAAAAAGGCCCATTGCTGTCCCTCTTTATAGCACATGGGCTAATTGCCCTTTTATTACACCCACTTAAAAAGCCACAATCAAATTAATACCTTTCACTTTAGCATGCAACTTTTACACTTTTCTCGATTAAATCCTTTTTATCAAATTAAGTACTTAAACGATAAAATTTTTCTACGAAACTTTCACACATTTTCATTCACATATAATAGACATGAAATAAATTATTAGAACATTTCTCGGGCTCAGATTCGTGGTCCCGAAACCACCATTCTGATTTGGGTCAAATCTGGTCTGTTACAGGTACACGGCCATGTCACACACCCGTGTGACTCGTCTTCAGGCCGTGTTCGGATTTCTAAGTTGAGGCATGGCCGTGTAAATCAGGGTTGAGGCCGTGTTCTTGATGCTTGACGAGGCGCGGTCGTGTGGGCTTTGGGCTAGGCCATGTCGATTTCGTGATATGGCCCATTTACTCTATTTTGGGCCCGTTTTACGTTCTTTTCATCCTCGGGTGCTTTCCTGGGTATAAGACATGAAAAGAAAGGATTAAGAGCACCTTTTTACATAAATTGAGGGATAAATCATCCAAAAGTAAGCTAAATGTGGGATTAAAATATGTTATAATTACGGTTTATCAAATACCCCCACACTTAAGCTTTTGCTTGTCCTCAAGCAAAATTCTCAACATACAATTAAAACGAACTTTCCATAATTCACAATTCCTATCAACAATGCCTCATCATAATTCATAGATAATTCGTACATGGATAATTCAATTCAAAGAGTCCTAAAGATTCAAACAAAGATAAGTCATTCATTTGCAATTCGAAAACGTAGGTGTTTCCCCTTATTTGAAATATTACCTTTGATTCGAAATCGACAAGAGTTGACATCCTCACTAAAGATTCACTCAAATCACTCAAAGTGTTTAAGGGTTGTAACAAGAAGCACACATATGTCGAACCTGAAAAGTTAATCCCATAGACTTGCCTGAAAGTCAAATCTCTACCATTGTAGAATGAGATGATAAATAGATCAAAAGGTCTTTGTTAGGGTTGTAACGGGGCTAGGGTTAAGGTGTGAATAAAGACTAAAATTAAGAGGTTAGAATTGAGATTTACTTGACAAATTACCTAACTAGGAACACGAACTAATAATACACTTGTACTACTAATAATATTCTGATATGAGCTTCTTCTTTAATAATTGGAATTTGACGTATAAGCTCACCTATTCACAAAACTAATAGTGAATATACTTCGTTGCTTTTTTTAAGAACAAGTCAAATAATAAAGGATAAATTCAACAATTGAAATAATATATTTAGGTAACCGATCAAATCAAATCTCGATATAAGGCTAGTCAAAAGGAATGGTGATAACAAATACAAAGGAGTTTTGGGTTAATATTAGCTGGTAAGTCAATAAAAAGGGTTGTTAGGATCAACGGGGTTCACTAGGGGTTAGTTGTTAAGGTAGGCTATTTAGCGGAGTGAGTGGGTTAAATCCTAGGTGCCTTTATCATCTCTGTATATCAAATCATAAATGTGGTCTCAATATGTATAAATGAGGCAAGTTCTAGAATAACAGTTCAAAGTTGACACACTCATAATCAATAAGTGAGCACGAAAAAGAATATATGCACTATAAGGCTTAAAATCTCACAAAAATTATGGGTGTTTTGACATCAATCTCATAAATTTCAAATTTCAAAGCAATATTCAAATTTAGGTTAATCAACCTAGCAAAAATTCTTATTCTAAAAATTAGACTTATCATACTTAATTCTCTAGTATCTTTAAAATTTAATCATCAATGCACAATTGTCAATGACTTAATTTAAAACATGTCAATGAGAATCATAAATCGTCGGAAATTTCATCCTAATTAGTAATATGAAAAATTTACTTAAAAACAAGACTAAATTCAGGGATTTGAGAATAATGAAAAAAGTTTGGCCAAATATGAGAATAATGCAAAAAGTTAGGCACTTTTTTTTAGATAAATATTCACCCCCACACTTAAGGGCAATGTACAAGACTGATAGTTAATGTGCAACGTCAAAAGAGAGGGGAGCAAGTGTACCCCCTGAATTATGTATGAGTTCCTTGGAGGATGGTAGAGAATACGTGGCGTCAGGTGACATTATTGGATTTCTCCTAGTTATATGTTTGTGTATGTGGAGTGTGCAATTTTTTCTGCAAAGTCACTTAGTTAAAAAGCTTGGTGGCATAATGGATATGTGTTAGGTATACTTGAATAGTTAGATAGCCAATGATAGAAGTTTACAAATAAATAAAAGTTTAAATTAAAATAAAAACTGAAAATAAAGAAAATAAAGTTAAAAATAATAAATTAAGGGGTTTCAGAAGTCTTCATCATCAGCCGGGTCCTGTAGTGGTGCTAGTGACGAGATATGGAGGTGCTGGCATATTTGTTGAAGGGTGGCCTCTATCCCGTCAAAGCGCCGAGTGTTTTCAGTAAAATACAGCTCGAACTGGTCGAGCCGTGCAGAGATATCTGCTAATGATGGTGCTGCACGGGATGGTTGCTGGCTCGGAATTGGTGCCTCCTGTTATGGTGGTGGGACATCATCAGTAATGTCCTCGGTCTCCCCCTCGTCTGTGGGTGTCACTAATCGGTACTGAGGGGGGTCGGTCCCTCAACGGTGTTTGATCATTCTCATGTGTAGCATCGTTTGGATGCCCTGAGGTACCATATTGCCGATCAGTGTAAGTGAGGAAATCTGACCCTCGGTGTGAGGAGGTCAAAGTATCAAGCCAACCTTGTGATATACGACCCCATTGATAGAATCCCCTTTCTGTATGCCTCTGTTTGATGCTGAATTGCACACGCGATGAAGTATGCTAGGTCGAAAACATGCCCTTCTGACATGCACGATAGGTAGTAGACATCGTGTTTGTTGACCACGCCGGTGCTCTCATGTCGGTCGGTGATGGTGTGAGCGAGAATGGCGTGAAGATATCGTAGGTGTAGGAGAAGGGCTGTCGCCTTAGAGTGACTGGAGTCGTAGATGCTTGTGGTGGGGCCTAGATTGTGCCAGCAGTTGAGCGGAGTGCAATGGAGCTGACGGTTTAATCCGGAGAGTGGGTTTTCCTCTATGAATTTCGGTGTATAAAGTTCGAGTGCTGAGCCGAATTGCGGTACGCTCAGTCGACGTACCGTGCCTCCTAAATGGAATTGGACTGTTCCTGGGTCATCGAACTCTACCATCACTGTATGTAATGTGAAGGTGGTGCAGAACTCTAATGTGAGCTCCAAATAAGTGGGCTCGACGGTTGAGAAGAACTGTTCCCACAGATCGGTTGAAATTAAGGCTCGAATATCAGTTGCGAGCCCGACTTGTTCTAGTGCATTTCAATCGATGCACCTACCAGTGCCTAAAGGTCTAACTCAGATTGTCTTGTAGCGCTCTTCTTGAGTTGCTTGAGAGAATCAAAGGAATGGGTGTCGAAGCTCGGAAGAGGCACTTGCGGGGGGATGATCAGGGCTCCTTTCTTTTCTTGCTTGGGGCTGCTGTGGATCGTTTGGGTCGTGAGGTTGACATGGTACCTGAAAAATAATCAAATATAACGCAAGTTTCTTAACAACAATATAGCCAATGTGATTCATACTAAATTAAGCAAAATGGTGATCAGTGCAGTGATTCTTTCAAGCAAAGAAGTATATCAAAGATGCAAAAGTTTATTCCTAAAATGAAGTCAATCAACACCCAATTCATCAGAGATTTCTAGTAATTATTCATGAGTTTTTGAGAGAAATCTCTAAATATAAATCATGCCTAATACTAAACAAGAGTGAAAAGCAAAATGGCATAATATTTATCAAGTTTTTAGTCAAGAGATTGAAGTAGTGAAGGGAACCAGGGGTTGTGATGGTGTGAGACGATCAGGCACGGGCAGAGCATGGCGGTGGTACGGGTTTCTGCAGCACGAACACGGCGGGGGCAGGGGCGTGGCGTTCAGTAGCACGGCTGTGGTGCGGGCATGCGAGCGGTTTTTGGATGGTTTTTTGAAGAGAAATGGCAAGGGGAGGCGATTTTAGGTGGAAGAGAATGTAGGCGCGGCTGGATTTGTGGGGAAGGGTGTTAAAATCTGATTTTAGGTTTAGGTTTTGGGGAAGAAACGGTTAAATATTGTTATATAGGGGAAGGGGCACGGTCAATCGCCACGCCCGTGTGAATTTTGAATAGTCCGTGCTTTTCGCGATTACCGGATTTTGGGCGCGTTCAGGGTTTTTGGCACGACCGTGGTTACATGGGCAGTCCCGTGTTAGACAAGTCAGTATGTTGGCACGATTGGGTCACACGGGCGTGTATAGCTCGTGCTTGGCAAATCAGTAACTTCGCACGGTCATTGAGCACAGCCGTGTTTGGCCCGTGGGGTATAAGTTAGTAGCTTCACACGGTTATGAAGCATGGGCGTGTTCAACCCGTGGTCGACAAGTCAGTGACCTCGCACGGGTAGCTAGCACGGGCATGGTCTGGTATCGCAGCCCGTGTTGAAGAAATTTTTTTCCCTGTTTGGGCACGGCTACCGGCACGCCCGTGGTTCGTCCTCTGTCTTGCACACGGCCGTTGGCATGCCCGTGTGCAAGGCCGTGTTTAAGAACCTGCACTTCGATTAGACTAATCTTTAGTGTGGAGTTAGAAATGAAAATAAAATGTTAGTGAGTTAGTGCTCGGGTTGCCTCCCGGGAAGGCGCTTGTTTATAGTCTTAAGCTAGACTTTCCCTATTTTCGGTTCTAAAAGAAGGTTCATGGAGCAGAAGCTCCTCTCTTATATCTCCAAACTCTGCACCATTATAAATTTTGAGTCGGTGACCATTTACCTTGAATGTGCCTTTAGTGGGATGAGTTACCTCGATTGTGCCATACGGGAAAATTGTTTTGATCATGAATGGACTTGACCATCTTGATTTTAGCTTTCCTGGAAATAGTTTAAGCCTCGAGTTGTATAGCAGGACCAAGTCCGCAGAACCGAGACCGAAAATGAGCTGAATAGGCCACACGAGCGTGTGGGCCCGTTTGGGCTGAAATTGGATTTTAGGCCCAATTACACCGTAATGACCAAAAAGGGAACCTGTGTCGCTTGAGGCGACAGTAGGCCTCCGGAAAGGTCGTTAGATGATGAATTACCAAAATACCCTTAGTGGGTAAAGTACCGAAATACCCTTGGTGGGCAAATTACCGAAATACCCTTAGTGGGTAAATTACCGAAATACCCTGAGTGGGTAAGTTACTGAAATACCCTTAATGGGTGAAGTTACCGAAATATCCTCGATGGGCAAATTACCGAAATACCCCCAAGGGGTGGAATTACCGTTTTACCCCTAAATGACAAAATGACCGATATACTCTTACTGGTAGTTTAAATATTGTTTATGTGATTTTATATATCTATATATGATCATAATACACTGCATTCATAACATATTGCATTGGGTTGGGTTGCTGATTGGAGGAAGTACCGTTTTAGTGGCATTACCACATACCATTCTAGTGGCATCGCCACATATTCTTAATTTAGTGGCTCAACCACATATATCGTTATTAGCAGCTTGGCTGCATTATTGGAGAGTTTTGGTTGGTGGGTTAACATGGTCCCCACATGGAGAGATTGGTTGGTACGGGTGGAGAGTTTGGTTGGATTGGGGTCGGTACATATCCATTGCATTGATATGATTTGGGGCTTAGGCCTAGATTGTAACCGAATAGGGCTTAGGGGCAGACTGACACCGTATGGGCTCGGGCCCAGATTATGACCGTAATAAGGGATTACATACTGAGTTCTCGTAACTCACCCTTTCTTTTAACCGTGCAGGTAATCTCTAGCTTTAGAGGATTTGGAACTACGAAGGACTCGGAGGTGGCCATACGTCGGATTTGATATTAAACTGAATTTAGAAATTTTGGTTTAATCTATTTTATTTTATTTTAATTATTGGGTTTATAATTTTTGTAAAAAGTCCATTGGGATTTTCTTTTTAACTTTGATTTGGTAATTCTTTTAGTTACGAACTGCTAGACAACTAAAAACGGGTTTATAAAACAATAACTACTATTTTCAAAGTATCACGTTTCTGCAACTAATTAAGCCAGTCTTCTGCAACAAACAAAGCTTTTGAAAATAATAATATTTTTGCAAGGAAAATAACTTCAAGCAAATCTTGTTTCTGTAAGCAATGAAACTCGGGATTTTTAAATGGTAGAAAGTTTTAAATTGAGGAAGGGTTTTCATTGAACGCGTAGTTTTAAATACCCTTTTGATGTGACATGCTAGATTCGGCCATAACGTCTAGGCCGGGTTTGGGGTGTTACATGCTTACCTAGAAATTATAGCAACAAACCTTTGTGTTGGAAAACCGAGTTTGGAAAATGCAATGGAAAATAAATTTAGGGAAAAACCAGAGTTTTAAATTTTCTTTTCCAAAATAAGAACTTAGTTGTGATATCTAAAGTAATAAATACTTAATCAAAATTGTACCTTTTCGATTCGTGTAGGATGAACACTTCGACCGAGTAGTCTTCTCCTCTATCCTCAAGCTCACGTTTGTCGAGTGTGGGCTCACTTCGAATTAGACAATTTTTCACAAATATTACCAGTGGGGCAATTTCACAATTTCTCTAAATTTTTAGGTCAAGTTGTAAATAAGAAAAATATCTCTAGAAATTTTCTAAAATAATTTCTTTAGAGAATTTTCTCTCTACAACTTTTTCTTGAATTCAATTGTGTGTAAATAATGACCCAAGACTCTCTTTATATAGGGAGAGTTAGAGAGCTCAACTATTATTAAACTTAATCACTTTAATATTAAATTAATATAATATTTATCTTAAAATTAATATTAAATCTTATTAAATTAATAAAATATTTATCTACAAGATAAACATTAAATTAAATTTAATATTAAAATAATCACTTTAATATTAAATTAATAAAATACAATTAAGATAAATATTAAATTAAATTTAATATTAAATCTATTAAAATAATCTTATTTTTGGAATAGTTAATCTGAAATCAAATTCTCTGGAAAAGTCACAGTAGGAGTGTAATTCTTTCATTGCTCAACCACCAAAGAACTGCTGTCGTCGACCATTTACCGGCCACCAGAATGTCGTCGTCGCAGCCGCTGGCACCCCGACCTGGTTTTATTTTTGCCGGTTCTGTTCGGACTAGTGATGGCTCAACCGGTTCGGTCCACCCGCGGACCGTCAGTCTGGTTTCACAAATCAGGCTCGGTTCAACCAATTTGAGGGTCTTTGTCTCAATTTTGGGCTCCCGGGCCCAATTTACGATCTTAGGTCTAACTTTCAAGTTCAATTACCTATTGAGCCAATTGTTTGACTTGAAAATTAATTTCCAAAAATATCATATTAATTGTAATTAATTTGATTAATTTAATTTTACTTGATTAAAATTAATTTTCCCAAAACTCACTTAAAATTTTCAAATTAATTTTTCAAGAAAATTCTTTAATCAAATTCTCTAGTTGAACAATTATTACGACCACCCTCTTTAATTCCATGTGGAATAAATTGACTTAATTAAATTATTTCCAAAGTCATAGAATTTTCTTCTAATTCAAAACTAGTTCGATCGAGTTTTTGTTGAGCTAATGGAGGGACAAATTGGACATATACAATTAGAATCTAGTAATTACAACTATGTCAAGAAGCATCATTTCGATAAATCGTAAATACTTAATCATGGAGTCAGTCCACAAGAAGTACCATGATTTAAAACTCCTTATTGTATACCTTTTATGAAAGCAATTCATTCAACTGCTTTATCTAATGACCTCGTATGTGTGTGTTACCCTCAAATGATATCCTTGGTTTCTTTCAGTTAAATCCATTCACTCAATGCGATCCTATTTTATCTAATTGTCACCATTGTGTCTTCTTAATTATTAATATGATCATTTCCAACAAATGACTGTGATAAATTTCTCGTTTGAGAATGAGCAACCCGTGGCCACGTTTCGTATTTATCAATTCACATAATACCAATGAGAGGATCGTTAACTCTTTAATTGAGCTGTGAATTCCACTGTTGCTAGTAAAGCCATGACATATACAAGTCATGTACCCAACATACCAGCTATCGACTCGATCATCTTTAGAGCATAAACCTCCACTTATATTAAAGCACATGAGTTACATACGTGTGGTCAGTGGCTAACTCAAGATTTAGGAAAATCATTTCATGAATGTCACAAGTGAATTAATTCACAAACAAATTCAGAATTAATTCATCTTGGGTCCAGTCCAATGTATCATTCTGCCAATTAATACATCAATGTCTCTACCCGTGGAGTCAACTGCTCCGATAGCCAAGACTAGCCATTTCATCAATTGGAATTGTAGACGACATAATAATCATTCTCAGTATTTGAATCAAATGCTCACTTTGATTCTTTTACGGGATTACGAACTCGTTTAGATTATCTACTGAAGTAAGTTGTCTTTCTCGCAATGTAAACATTCTCATAGTGCCACTTATCATCAGTTTGAGCTTAGACAATCAATGAGCTAATATTTGCTTATCAAAATTTCTTTATACATGCAAAGTATGAAAGACAGAAATACAAAAAGACATAACAGTTGTAACAGCCCTTACCCGTGTCCGACACTAGGACCGGATACGAGGCATTAACATGCTTAATCTTACTTGAACATGCAATAACAAGATATAAAATTTTGTTCTAACTAAAACCTTTTCTTTCTTCGTCATAACCTACATCTCATGGGCCTACGAGGCCTTAAACATACATTCGGAAGGTTTCGGGTTTCAATCGGAAACTTTTACACTCTATGAAACGTTTTACCTAGACAGGAGTCACACACCCGTGTGACTTGGGACACACCCATGTGGGCAGGCTGTGTGGCCTCACACGCCCATGTCCCTAGTCCGTGTAGGATTTATTTTTATTTCGAACCTACAGGGGTTTTCACATGGCCGGACACACGCCCGTGTCAATGGCCCGTGTCCTTTACATGGCCTAGACACACCCATGTTCTCACCCATGTGTAAAACTAGGGGTATTCTGTTTATGACGTCAGCAACCCCTTAAGGAGTACACGGCCTAGGCACACGCCCGTGTGGCTAGCCCGTGGTCTATACTGACTTGCAACACTAACATGCAGGGGACACACGACCTATCAACACACCCATGGGGTTGACCGTGTGTCACACACGGCCTAGACACACGCCTGTGTGTCTACCCGTGTGGACACTTAAGGGCTATTTTCCAAGCCAATTGCCACCCTGAAACATAAACTCAACCATGCCAACTCAAGCAATACATAATATGGCCTTAATGCACTATAAAAGACCCTTAAAACCTCACTTGTAGAATTTATAAACACTCATCATCATTACCATATGTAAAACTTAACAACATTTGGTCAATCTCTTTGGCCATATACAAAAGAATAGAAACCTTAATAGTCAACACTTTTGCTTCCAATATGCTATAACTTAAAATGACATAATTCTTATACATGCCACACTTAAATTAAAACAACTTGGTTATACCCAAAATAATAATTGATAGTGTGATCCGAACTCCGACGTCTATGATCCCCGAACTAGCTTGGCGAAACTACAATAAAGAAAGAAAAGGAAGAGGTAAGCATATAGCTTAGTAAGTTTGCATGAAATTCATATAGCAATTATATATTCTCAATATAACTCATCCAACATGAAGCAAAAACAACATAAGTCTCAAGTGCTTTGGCTTACTTACTCATATTTATCCTTACTCATCAAATATCACATAATAATTTCATACTCGTATTATAATCATGGTACCTGTATCACTTGATCACATAGATTAGTACATTTTGCTGATGCAAAAGTAAACTTAATCTTCATCTTTCTTAACATGAATAGTTCTTTTTGTCAAGTTTGAATAACTTAACTTATTACTATCTTTACTTGCTTAACTTCCTTGTTGTCTCTTTTATACTTAGGTCTTTTGCCCGATGAATTACTCAGAATAATTGAGGTTACTCAATCTCATCAAACATGTATCTCGATGCCAATGCCATGTCCTAGACATGGTCTTACATGGGATCGCCTCATGATGCCAATGCCATATCCCAGATATGGTCTTACATGGGATCTCTTAATTCGGTGTCGATGCCATGTCCCAGACATGGTCTTACACGAGACCTTCATTATTTGTTTCCTTGGGAAACTTACCATTGCCATGTCTTGACATGGTCTTACATGGTATCCTTGCCTTGTGAAACTTATCAATGCCATGTCTTGACTTGGACTTACATGACATCTTTGCCTTATGAATTCACCAATGCCATGCCTTGACTTGGACTTACATGGGACCTTTACCTCATAGTAACTTTTCAATGCCATGACTTGTCATGGACTTATATGGTATCCTTGCCTTAATGCCGATGCCATGTCTTGACATGGTCTTACCTGGACTTTCCTTGTTTCATGCTGTGATATTAGTATCCTCATTATTCCGAGTCTTTAACCGGGACTTCCTCATACAAGTTCTCAATCATTTTCTCATCAAGATATCATTAACTTAACTTCATGAAAATAGTATACATTATACATCATAATAAATGATTTAATAAAAATACATGTGAAGCCTTAAATTCATACAAACTTTCCTCGATATTTAAAATGTATGTAGATATGCAATTTAGTCCTCGACTTTGTTCTTGCCTCAGTTTCTGTCCGGGCTTCATTTTTCTTGATCTATAATAACAATTTAACTTGTTTAATACTCACATTGACTAAATTGACTCATAACTCATACTTTGGAAAAATTACTATTTTGCCCCTAAACTTTTTCAAAATTACACTTTTGCCCCTAGGCTCGTAAAATGATTTCCATTCAACTTTCTTACAATTCAAGCCTAGCCGAATCAAATTCTCGACTATAGCAACCTTTAATTCTCACTAATTCACTCATGTATGACCATTTTTCATAACTTTTACAATTTGACCCTTACATGCATTTTTCATGAAATTCTCTTAGAAAAAGATGTTCATACTACATCAAACTTTCATAATCTTCCTTAAAACATGAAAATACATGCATGTCATACATAGGTAAATTTTTGAACATGAATCCTAGCTCAAAATATAGCTAGAAATAGCTAATTCAAGTTACGAGGAATTTAAAAATACGAAAAATATTAAAAGCGAGACTAGGATGCACTTACTTTGAGCTTGAAAATGAGAAAAACCCTAGCTATGGCTTCTCCAAATTTGGACACCTAGGGAAGAAGATGGACATGATTTTTGACTTCTTTTTCCCTTTTTAATCATTTATTAACTAAATGACCAAAATGCCCTTAAGGCACCTTCCTTAAGATTTTTCCTTCCCATGTCCATTTTTGTCTATCTTAACATTTAATGGTCTAATTGCTAATTAAGGACTTCTAATAATTTTTATGATTCTATTTCATACTCAAATCTTCTAGAAACTTATATTTTCTCATCTTTGCAATTTAATCCTAATGGACAATTTATTCACTAATTAATAAAATTTCTTCATGAAATTTTCACACAATAATGCAACCACCTCATAAAAATCATTAAACACATAATTTCTACTTCGAATTTTTGGTCTCGCACCACTATTCCGACTAGGCCCTAAATCGAGCTGTTACAACAGTGAAATGTGAAATTTATTTATTCATCGTTCAAATACGTAGAAAATAGTTACATGTTTACTATAATATGGACACATTTCCCAACAATCTCCCACTTTCCCTAGTGAACTAAATGTGTCATGTTTCGCATTGCCATATCCTTGATTTGTTTGTTAAAAGTCCTAGTTATAAGAGTCTTAGTATGAAGTGATACTTCTGATCAATGTGTTTCGTCTTGTTGTGACTTCACATTTCCTTGGTAAGAGCTATTGTATCAGTGTTATAGCTTTTTCCATACTAGGAATGAGTTCAAGATCAGTTTAGAAATTTTAAAGCCATATTGCTTGTTTCGTTGTCTTAGAAGTAGCCATATACTCGACCTCTATTAGTGCAAGTTTGTTTTACACTTCTCTATACTATGGCCCCACGACTTAGGACGAATATATTTCCCGATGTCGATTTCCTCGAATCTTTACATGTTTGGAAGTCTAAGTCTGTGTATCTAATAGAAGTAAGATTCTCCCCAGAATACACAAGCATATAATCCTTGGTTCTTTTAAGATACCATAATATATGTTCTACAACTTGCCAATGCCTGAGACCAAGATTCACCTGATACCGACTAACCATTACTACTGTAAAACAAAAATTAGGACGTGTGTAAAGCATCACAAACATATGCTCTCTTTCTCTTGCTATCTTAGGATAGCCATCTAAAGAAAGATGAGAACTTGATGCGGTCGACTAGGCTCCTGTAACACCCCTCACCCGTATTCAATGCCGGAATAGGGTTACGAAGCATTACTGAACATATTATACAATTACACTTACATTTCACATATATTATCAAGTTCCAAATAATCATAATTCAAAAACATACATATCATCCCTAGTATAAACCTACGAGCCCTAAAATATGCATTCAGGGTGGTTCAGGACTAAATCGATAACTTAGGAGACTTTTGGAACACTTCGAAATTTTTTTCAAAATTTAGGGGACACATGCCCGTGTGGCCCGACCGCGTGTCTCACACGGCCAAAGACACGCCCATGTCATAGGCCGTGTGAACATTAAGATGGAATCACATGGCCGTGCCCCAGCCCGTGTCTGACCCTGTGTAACTCTCTGACTTGGGTCACACGGCCAGCACACATGCTCGTGTGGTTAGCCCGTGTTCCCTAAAAATGGCCACACACAACCGTGTACCAGGCTGTGTACTAGGCCGTGTGGAGCATACTGACTTGATTTTTAATTCAACACCAGCGGACACACGACTGTGTAACATAATCGTGTGTCACACACGGCTGAGACACACGCCCTTGTGGACAAAAATAGGCTATTTACCAAGCCAATTTGCCACCCAACTTTGCACATATCTAAAACAACCCTTTTGGCATCAAAACATGGCATATATAAGGATTCATCTACTCTCAACCAAACATAAATTATATCATTTCAATGCCAACTGATAAACTGTAAAAGTAACATATTTTAATCCCACATTTAGTATGCTTTTGGATGATTTAAGCCTCGATTTATGTAAAAAGGTGCTCTTAATCCTTTGTTTTCATGTTTATACCCAAGAAAGCACCCGAGAATGAAAAGAACGAGAAACGGGCCCAAAACGAAGTAAATGGGCCATATCACGAAATCTACACGGCCTGGGCCCAAGACTACACAGCCGTGCCATGTCAATCTACTAGAACACGACCTGATCTCGATTCATACTGCCGTGCCTCATTAAAGAAGTCCGAACACGGCTTGAAGACTAGTCACACGGGCGTGTGACATGGCCGTGTCCCTGTCGTGGCAAAGAGTAATTTCATTCAGATTTGGATACTTTAGGGGTGAAGAAACACATTCCAAGAGCCTATATAAACCCCCTAAGTGTTACCTGAAAAGGGGGCGAGAAGCTAGGCTAAGGAGCCAAGCCGGAAAGGTCAGAGTTGTGGGAATTACTCGAAGATAGCCAGTTGATCCATTTCAAGAAGACGGAATTCTACTCAAGACGGCGGATCTCTCTTTCAATTTCTTCAGGGGGTTTTAGGGATTTCTTATGTTTTGTTTTATCCTTTTTTTGAGATGTTTTCTTTATTTGATATGAACTAAACCCTTCAGATACCTGAAGGGGATGAAACCTAGATGAATTTTGTTATTGTTTTCTGAATTATATGATAAATACTTGATTTGTTCTTAATTAAGTGTGTTTAATTCTTGTGTTAATATTTCTGGGATATTGATTCAAGTCAGATGTTCTTAGGTGGAGGAGCAAAAGTCCCTGCTTAAGAATAGATCTAGCATAATTAAAGTGGAGTCGTTCACACGCCTAGAGATAGGGTGACGAGATTTTTCCAGATTAGGGTGAAACCTAATATGGGAGTCCATAGATCGAGTTAATGCGATTCTAGGGGTTTTAATTAGAAAGAGATTTCAGTTAATCAACCTAGGGTTAGATATTATTCGCTTCAAGAGAGGGTTTAATATAATTTAGGGAATCCTACAGATCAAGTCAAGTGAATAAATCGTATAGTTCAGGGTTAAATAACAAGTGAAGTCTAGGTGGATTCTTCCAAAGGGTATCGTCTTGATCAACTGAGTTTTTCCTCAAGTTATTTCACAATTCGTTCTTTTTGTCTTTGCGTCTTTAGCTTAGTAGTAGTTAATTTAGATTAGATTTAAACAACTTCACTTATTTTAGGCTAGATAATAAAAAGAAGGTTAGTATTAGTACTTTTAGTTCCTTTGGGTTCGACAATTCGGTCTTGCCTAAGCTATACTACTGTTCGATAGGTACACTTGCCTTTAATCGTTGTCAGAGTTAGTTTGCAGGTTCGATCATTCTCTTTATAAATTTTAAAACTCGATAGACATACGATCAAGTTTTTGGCACCGTTGCTGAGGAACTAAAATTTTAAGAAAGCTCTATTTTTATTGCTTTAGCCATTATTTTTATTTTTCGCAATTTACTTTTATTTTTATTCTTTAGGTTAAAATTTGATTTTGCTAAATTCTCTTTCTTTCTTTTCCAGCAGGTACCTCTAGTTTCTGACTAGAAGGAACCCGAGAGGACCTTTAGTATACGACAGTGATATTGAAGCTTCCGCTCGAAGAATTCGCAGAGAAATCAGGCGTGCCCTAAAGTACACAGAGGAAAATCGAGAAGATAGATCCAATCTGACTGAAAGGATGGACGAGAATAATCCACAACCACATGATGTGGGAGAAAAAAATGCTCCACGTACTATGTTTGATTATGCTAAACCGCATTTAACAGGAGCAGAATCGAGTATTGTTAGGCCTGCTATAGCTGCTAATAATTTTGAATTAAAGCCTAACACAATACAAATGATTCAACAATTTGTTCAATTTGATGGTTTATAGGACGAAGACCTAAACACTCATATAGCTAATGTTTTAGAGTTCTGTGATACCTTCAAAATAAATGGCGTTTCTAATGATGCCATACGTCTTCGGTTATTTCCCTTTTCATTAAGAAATAAAGCCAAACAGTGGTTAAACTCGTTACCACGAGGGTCAATCACTACATGGGAACAAATGACCGAAAAATTTCTATTAAAATATTTCCCATCGGCCAAAACGACCAAATTACGAAATGATATCTCTTCTTTTGTGCAGATGAATTTAGAGGCATTATACGACGTATGAGAGAGATACAAGGATCTCTTGAGAAGGTGTCCGCACCATGGTTTACCCTTATGGCTACAAGTCCAAACCTTCTATAACGGTGTAAACCCCTCAACGAGGCAATTAATTGATTCAGCCACCGGTGGGACCCTGAACAACAGAACTCCTAAAGCAGCCTACGAGTTCATTGAAGAAATGTCACTGAATAACTATCAGTGGCAAGTTACAAGGACTAAAGTGACAAAATCAGCCGGAGTTTACAACCTCGATGCAGTGACCATGCTATCAACACAGATAGAGATGATGAATAAAAAGCTTGATAGTTTGTGTTCTTCACAGGCACACCCAGTAATGCAGTGCGACGCAAGTGGAATTGTGGTGAATCCTGAGTACCTACCCTACAAACCGGGCGCAGAGAGTGTAACATCCCGAAATTGGGCCTAGAAGAATTGAGCCCAATGGGCCTTAGGCATAGTAGCGTTTAAATTTTTGGAGAACAAGAGATCGGCTTAAATGCTAGTTAGACCCATTGGATAAGTGATTTTGGAAGGTTAGAGGGCTTCTATGAAGTCCCGGGATCAAATATTGCCTTTGGGGAAATTTTGGTTTTAGGTGAAAAAAACCCTGGAAGTTGGCAGATATGCCTTAAGAATAAAATATGGAGAAAATAACACAAAAGGAGTGTGTGGTGTAGTGGCAAAGTGACGCCACTTAGGGGACAAGGGAGTGACGCCACAAGGGAAGGAAGGAGGTCCAAGGTTCAAGTCTTGGCTTTTGCATTTTGGTTTCTTTTTGCTTGGACCTTAGAATTTGGCCCATAGTTTATATTTAGTTGCGCATGGTTTAAGACACAAGAGGAGCTTGTGGCCAAGTGGTTAGCGGCGTGGATTATGTTGCAAGGGAGCCTGGGTTCGAATCTCATGAGAAGCAAGGGAGTATTTATTTTGTGGATTGGACGACAAGAGTTTCAGTTGAATTTAAACTCTACTGACGAAGGGATCCCACATCGGAAAGACACAAAGAATGAAGGTGAAGAGCTAGCTATATAAGGAGCATCCTAGGAGGAGAGTAAACACATCTTGGAGGGCGTTTGGGCACAAGAGTGGTCGGAGCGCGGATTAGCCCTAGAGTCCTATCAGGTGTGTAACTCTCTCTACTCTAGCTGTAGAGCGGCAAATGCCGAAATGCCGGTTACACGGCATTAGTAGCCACACGAGCGTGCGAGCGCATGTGTGGGGCTTCGACACGATAGTTGAGGCCATCAGTAGTATTCTCGTGGGTTGGGGCTGCTTGGGCCTCGATGGGCCAAAGTGGGCCCAATGGGCCTGTGGGCCTAATGGGCCTGTGGACCCATATGAGTAAATTGCATGATTGGTTAGTATATGTTGAACTAGACTAGGTGGAAGTTATATACGTGGCTAGATTTGTGCTAGGTGGGCCACACGAGTGTGTGGGCCCGGATGGGCCGAAATCAGGTTTTAGGCCCAATCGTCCGGTACAACCGGAAATGGTAGCTGAGTCGCTAGTGGTGACATTAGGCCTTCGAAAAGGCCATTTTAGTTGTGAATTTACGAAAATACCCTTAGTAGGTAAAATTACGATTATACCCTTAGAGGTTGATTAGCATGATTATGTTGTTTACTTTTGGCCGATTGTAGGGGAAGGCTTGATCTCGCATATCTCGGGTTGTGGCTAGTGCTCGAAAAGTGTTAAGGAAGGGGGATCTAGTGCGTTAGATCTTGATCTACGGGATTTGATAGTCGCATTAGTAACCAGGTGTGTAAACTAACATACTTCTTGCTTTGTATATGTATGATAAACTGATTGATTGGTAAAACCGAAACAGTATGGTTGAGTGATATGATACCCTATGGGGTATGTGCACGGATTCAGGTAAGTCCGTTTCATTATGAGTACTGTTATTGATACATGATGTCATGATTTATGATGTATGTGCTATGAGATGCAACGTTAAACATGTTTGCATGATTTTGAATACTATACATGAGTTGGTATGATGATGGGTGATATGAGAGGAGGGGGCAGTGATATTTTGTGCTGACGAGCACCAGTGTTTTGGTAACACAACTTTGTGACTTTGGGTCACCAGAGGTTTGGCACCTCCAGAGGTTTGGCACCTCAGCGTCTCGTCCCCGTGGTTTCGCACCACAGTGGGTTGGCCCCACAAGGCGGTATTGAGGGATTGACGCCAGTGATTTGGTATCACACGATGGGTTGGCCCCATCACTCGATTATTGTGACTACGGTCACCAGTGGTTTGGTACCACATTTGTGTCTTTGGGACACCAGAGGTTTGGCACCTCATTGCGACTCGTCCCTGTGGTTAACACCACCGTGGGTTGGCCCCACTTGAGATATGGGATCGTCTGCTAGTGATTTGGTATCACACGATGGGTTGGCCCCATCATTGGATTTGTGACTTCGGTCACCAGTGCTTTGGTAGCACAAACGTGTCTTTGGGACACCAGTGGTTTGGCACCACATTGACGGATATTGTGTCTTTGGGACACCAGTGTTTTGGTAACACATTGTGACTATATGTCACCAGTGGTTTGGCACCACCAGTGGTTTGGTACCACATGGGGTAGAAAAGGTGAATGGATGGTTAGGAGTGGGTGCATATTAATTGGATGCATGATGATTATGTTATGTTTGCATATGATGTTTTGCTAATCCGGGAAAAAGGGTTGCACACTGAGTCTTGGTGACTCACCTTTTTCCTTTAACCATTTCAGGTATTGCATAAAGCTGGACCGGGATCGGAGAGGACAAGGTGGCCCATGCCGAAGATGATGATTTAATATTTTATGCTTGGTTTTGATATAAGTACTTTATTTGAATTATTGGGTTGTAATAAAGGCCATTTTATTATTTTGGTATTACTTTAACCATGGTTTATCTGATTTGGATTTCTATGTGAAAATGGTTTTAATTCCAGTACCCTATTTATAAAAGTATGTTTAATAAAGTATTTTCAGACAATTTGTAACTTCTAAAGTTTGCATATTGCTTTAAATGAACATGGTTTTCAAAAATTGAATTCTTTCATGCTTTATGCTAAGTTAATAAAGATTTTCATCCGACTTTCCCCAGTGACATAACCAGATTCGATCGTAGCGAATGGGCCGGGTTTGGGGATGTTACAGTTTGGTATCAGAGCCCGGTTCAAAACTCGGCTTTGAGGGTTTTGGGCCCGAAACAGTTTTCAAAATGGGTTTTTGCAATATGGGTTTTTAAGAAACTTTTCAGGTTATTCTGGCATGGCACCTGTACCTCCGACCCGATGTCCACCAGGTAAGTACTTCAGACTTTCTTGAAGTGATTTGTTTGTATGAATTGATTTGGGCTTAGTTTGGGCTCGTAGAATAGAATACTAGGATCTGTTGAACCCTAGGACTAGACTACTCAAACATGTGCATAAAACTTAAAATTCTTAAACAAACCTGTGAAGTAAGTCACCGAGTTAAGGTGTGGCAACCACTGTACGCATGTTGAGGATTGGTATTCAGTAAGAGCTTGGTATTTAAGCAGTCCTAGCGACTCACCTCCTCTTTACTCGAATCCTACCTGGTGCGTAGCTACTGTTCACCTTAACCAAGAAGACTTGTTCATAGGCTAAACCAAGTATTAAAACCCGAAAGGGATTAGCCTTACTGTTTTAAAACCCTTAGTTTTAAAATTTTCAAACTTACCCCTTTGGTTTGTAAACCCTAAATCTGATTTTGAAAGACATTTTCTCGATTTACCAAAATTTCCAAAATGCCCCTAGTGGCAAAATTACTAAAATGGCCCTGACTTTCAAGATTTCCGGTTTTACTCCAATTTTAATAAAATTTCCCTACTTTGCAAAAGTATACAAAAATGCTATTTTCAAGATACCCTGATTTGAAAATTTACAAAATTACCCCTGATGAACAAAATTACCAAAATGCCCTTGGTTTCAAAATTTTCATGATTCCCTCGATTTTTACTAAAATGTTCTTACATTATGAAAATATCAAAAACTTCTGTTTTACAAATATCGAGATATCCTGATTTGGGAAATTTACGAAAATGCCCTTAACGTCCCCAATTACTGAAATAACCCCGATTTCTGAAATTGTTACAACACATCTGGTTTGAAAAACAAATTTTTCAAGATGACCCCTGAGATTTTGTAAACTTTGAAATATCTTTAATTTGAAAACTATTTTCAAATTGACCCTGAGTTATTACCGAAATACCCCTATAGGAAAATGTCGAAATTACCCCTGGGTTGGGAATGCTCAAGAAAGTGACATGGATGAATGAATGTGTCTTTAGTGAAGTATGTGAATGTGTGAACTAGAACAGAAAACTTGAGATGAAACTTTGATTGCTCGAAAGAACGACTTCCAGAAACTTCTGTTCATAAAATCTGCTCGTGGATAAAACAGTGGAACAAAATTCCTAATGCATAAAACTTTTAATCAGATTAAATCGCGACGCTAGATATGAGTTCTAGGGGACGTGGTTGTCGCGGACGTGGTCAAGGTGGAATCACAGCTTTATTAAGATAAGAGTGCGCAGCAAGAGCGTAGTGTGGTAGGATGTGCGACTGTTAGTTAGTTGGAAATTTCGAGGACGAAATTTCTTTAAGGAGGGTAGATTTGTAACATCCCGAAATTGGGCCTAGGAGAATCCGTATCCGTCGGCAGAATAGGTTTAAGAGGTATTACCAAATAAGTTAACGATTAATAACAAGTATCCGCTGCCTAGAATTGACGATCTGTTCGATCAGCTCAAAGGAGCTTCGGTTTTCTCTAAGATAGATTTAAGGTCGGGTTATCATCAGTTAAAGGTAAAGGAAGGGGGCATTCATAAGACAGCGTTTCGAACTCGCTACGGTCATTATGAATTTTTGGTGATGCCGTTCAAGTTAACGAACGCGCCAGCAGCATTTATGGATATGATGAATCGGGTGTTCCAATCATACCTTGATCAGTTTGTTGTGGTGTTCATTGACGATATCTTGGTTTATTCCAAGTCCGAGGAGGAGCATGATGCACATCTTCGTGTGGTGTTGCAAGTGCTAAGAGAGAAGCAGCTATTCGCTAAGTTCAGTAAGTGTGAGTTTTGGCTAAGGGAAGTAACTTTCTTAGGACATGTGGTTTCTGCAGAGGGAATTAGGGTTGACCCTCGGAAGATAGAAGCTGTATTAGATTGGAAACCGTCGAAGTCTGTGGCAGAAATTCAAAGTTTCTTGGGATTGGCAGGGTACTACAAGAGGTTTGTTGAGGGGTTCTCGTTAATTGCGGCACCTCTAACTAAGTTGTTGAGGAAAGGAGTACCGTTTGTTTGGACTGACAAACAGCAGGAGAGCTTTGAGAAGCTGAAAAAGATTTTAACAGAAGCACCAGTGTTAGTTCAGCCAGAGGCGGGGAAAGAATTTACCGTCTATTGTGATGCGTCACACACGGGTTTAGGATGTGTGTTGATGCAATATGGGAAGGTTGTTGCATATGCATCCCGATAGTTAAGACTGCACGAATTGAACTACCCTACGCATGATCTAGAATCCGGTAGTGTTCGCTCTGAAGATCTGGAGACACTATCTGTACGGGGAGAAGTCAGTTATTTACACTGACCATAAGAGCCTGAAGTATCTCCTTACCTAGAAGGACTTAAATCTAAGACAACGTAGGTGGATTGAGCTCTTAAAGGACTATGATTGCTCGATCGAATATCACCCGGGTAAGGCTAATGTGGTGACAGATGCGCTGAGTAGGAAGGCGATAGCAGATTTGAGGGCGATGTTCGCTCATCTCAGTCTGTATGAAGATGGCAGTTTGGTAGCTGAACTCCAAGTGAGACCAGTGTGGACAAGTTAGATCAAAGAGAAGCAGCTTCTAGGCGATGTCTTGAGTGCTCGACTCCAGCAAGTGTAAAGTGGTGAAGAAGAGGACTATAGTTTGAATGGTGATGGGGTTCTGTGTTTCCATAAGAGAATTTGTATGCCAAAGGATGTTGAGTTAAGGCAGATGATTCTGCGGGAGGCGCATAGTAGCCCATACGCTATGCATCCTGGAGGAGTTAAGATGTACCGGGATTTGCGAGAGCAATTCTGATGGCCAGGTCTGAAGCGAGAGGTAACAGAATTCATAGGTAAATGTTTGACGTGTCAGCAGGTGAAAGCGGAACACCAGTTGCCTTCGGGGTTGCTGCAGTGGGTTACCTCTTACGCCCACTAAGAGGGATTCGATTTGGGTGATTCTGGATCGGTTGATGAAGTCTGCTCACTTCATACCAGTTCGTGTGGATTATTCTCTGCAAAGGTTGGCCAAGTTGTACGTGGCTGAGGTTGTGAGATTGCATGGTGTACCTGTGTCGATCATATCAGATAGAGACCCTAGATTCATGTCACAATTCTGAAAGGCTCTGCATCAGGCAATGCGAACAAGGTTAGACTTTAGTACCGCTTCTCATCCGCAGACTGATGGTCAGTCTGAGAGGGTAATCCAGATCCTGGAGGATATGTTAAGATGTTGCATCATTGATTTCAGGGGTAGTTGGGAGGAGTATTTACCTCTGGCAGAATTCGCGTACAATAACAACTATCAATCTAGTATTCAGATGGCGCCTTATGAGGCGTTATATGGACGGAGATGTCGTACTCCTACTTGTTGGACAGAGTTGGGTGAGCGTCAGGTGTTGGTTCCAGAACTCGTTTCGGAGACGGAAGAAAAAGTTAGGTTAATTCGGGCTCGGTTGAAGGAAGCGTCTGATCGGCAGAAATCTTATGCGGATCTTAAGCGTAAGGAGTTGGAATTTGCAGTGGGAGATCAAGTCTTTTTGAAACTGTCACCGTGGAAGAAGGTAATGAGGTTTGGTTGGAAGGGTAAGCTAAGTCCTCGGTTTATTGGACCTTATCGGGTACTAGAACATGTGGGACCAGTGGCGTATCGGTTGGAGTTACCTTCAGAGTTGGAGCAGATACATGACATGTTTCATGTCTCAATGCTAAGATGTTATCATTCTAATCCATCACACATTGTGCCGGTGGAAGAAATTGAAGTAAGGCCAGACTTGTCCTTTGAGGAGGAGCCTGTGCAAATCTTGGATCGAGATGTAAAGGTGTTAAGAAGGAAGTCTGTCCCTTTGGTCAAGGTGTTGTGGCGGAAACACGGCATAGAAGAAGCGACATGGGGGCCAGAGGATGTTATGCGACAACAGTACCCCCATCTCTTCTGACCAAGTAATTTCGAGGTCAAAATTTCTTTAAGGGGGTAGAACTGTAACATCCTGAATTTGTGGGCCTGTGCATTTTGTGTGTAGTAAGTTTAATTTGTTAATTTGAGAATTAGAGGTGTGAATTGGCTTAGGAATGGCCTGAGGCTTAGATTAAATTTCTGTGTAGACACTCTAGTACTTTAAAGATAGTCTCTGTAGTTTAAATATCAAGGTGGGCTTGTGGCCCAAAACAAGGGGCGCAGCAAGGGGGAAGCTAGAAGTGGCGTCAGTGGCAAGGAAGGAGGCCCAAGTTTTGGTTGCTTGGAGCCCAAGTTATTGGGCCAATTTCGGCACTTAAAAGAGAGCTAGGGGGGACGGCAACAAGGTTAATATTTAAGGGTTTTTAATGTTTTAAATATGTGGATATTATACTGATAAATGAGGGAGGTGTTGGTGCAAATCAGGGCTCTTTTGGGAGGAGTTAGTAGATTAAGATAAGGAAGAAAGATAGGAGCTATCTTTAGATGGTTAGGGTTAGCCGAAATTTTGAAGAGTTGGAAAGGAGAGGGGCATTCGGTTTTGGCTTTAGGTGGGTGTGCCGAAAATTGGAGGGCCATCTCATTTGTTTTCTTTTCTCATCTTTTCTCTTCCAAAAGCCGAAAATCACCATCTCCCTCACCCTTTCTTTTTCTTTGAAATTCCCTTTTAGCCGAATCTTCTTATCCCCATTGTTATTCTTCTCCCATTCACTAAAAGCCGAAACTACACTCTGGGTTGCTCTTGTAGCCGAAATCTCTAAGTCTCAAGTATCATTCCATTCAGTTCTTTTTCCCGAAGTATTCACCATAGCAAAACCCCTATTCCATATTTCGGTAAGTTTGCTGTTATTTCCTGTCTTCTTTTCTTTTCTCCTTCTGGCCAAATAGTCTCTTAAACTTTGTTAAGTGGTTTATTTCTCTTCTCTTTAATGCCGAATCTTCACACTATTGTGACTGCTTGTGTCGAATCTTTCTGCAAGGGGTAGCCGAAACCTTCTGTAGAGGTAAGTGACGATTGTGCTATTTCTTCAAACTTTTCTGGCTTTTAGAGACCATAGCCGAATGGCTACATGGTGGACTGATCTTGTGGTTTCTTTCTTTTGCGGCATCTCGGGATTTGAAGGAGATCTAATTGCTTAGGGTTCTAAATCAGTAGCACTCGAATCATCCTACTTCCGGGATCTAATCGATTTAGGTAAGGAGATTTGGTTATTTAAACACATAAATTCAGGTAAATAATAATCTTGGCCGAATGTAGGGGAAGCTTTATCTTCGCGTTCTTCCGGCTTTTGAGCAAAGTTGTAGACAAAGGGCAGTAGATCCGATTAGCGAGGGTATCAACATACAGAGTAGTACTACGTGTTATCAGGTGTGTAACTTCTCACACCATTTATATTGTCTGTCAGTATGCGTATATAAACCTGTTTATATTCTGTTAAATGCCGAAATCCCGGCAGAAAGGTTGAAAAGCCAAGGAGGGTAAAGGCGAATCACCAGGTTAGTGATTTCTGTCATTCATAAGTGAATGTTTTTGTTGAGATGATATGTTTTATATGTATGCCGATTTCTATGTATGCACGGGGTTAGGTGATTGATGAGAGGGGAAGTGTTCTGTTGTAGTGGCTCTGCCACGATCTGTTGTAGTGGCTCTGCCACGATCTATTCTGGTGACTATGTCACAAATCAGACAATGAGCAGCTAACTGCAGCATGACTGCCATCGATGGTGTGTAGCGGTGTGGGTTGATTGTAGAAATCCCCAATGGTGTGATTGGCAGGTAAGGGTGGTGTGTAGCGGATGGAAACCTAGGATTGGGTTAGGCTATGCATAATTTCTGTTATATAATATTCTGTTATTCTTATCTGTGGGGCTAAGGCCCAATCTGATGGTGCATGAGGGTTGCACACTGAGTCTCGTGACTCACCTCGTTGTTTAACATTTTTCAGGTAGCACTTAGAGCATCAGACCGAGCTGGAGAGGAACGCAAGGTGGCCATGCATGAGATTATTTTGGATACTGCAAAAGACATTATTTTGTTTATTTATATTTAATATTTTGGGTTATATTTGATTGTAATAAGGCCACGGGCTATTCACTTTATATTTTCAGTTTTTGGGCTTATTTTCAGACACTTGAATTATCCGATAAAATTGAAACTAAGGCATGTACTAAATTTCGGTTTTTAATTCATAAAGGCATCATATAGAATTTATATCTTATATAAATGATCAAATTATTAAGTTTTCCGGTATAAATGTTTATAGTCGACAAATGTTTTTCCAAAATGCGACATGTTTTACTAAATCTTCTTAGTGACATGCCGGATCCGGTCGTGGTGTTTGGGCCGGGTTTGGGGTGTTACAAAGTCAGTGAATACATTGTCTGGTTCAGTGTTAGATAACAAGTGAAGTCTAGGTGGATTCTTCCCAAGGATGTCGTCTTAATCAACTGAGTTTTCCTTCCTTTTTATTTTCCCAATTCATTCTTTTTGTCTTTGCATCTTTAGTTTAGTTGATAGTTAAATTTAGATTAGATAACCATTCACTTAATTCTTAGGCTAAATAATAGAAAGAGAGTTAGTATTAGTACTCTTGGTTCCTTTGGGATTCGATATTCCGGTCTTGCCTAAACTATACTACTGTTCGATAGGTGCGCTTGCCTTAAAATCTTTGTCAGAGTTAGTTTCCAGGTTCGATCATTCTTCTTATAAATTTAAGACTCTGATTCCAGCGATCAAGTTTTTGGTTCCATTGCCGGGGAACTGAAATATTAAGAACGCTTAATTTTTATTACTTTAGCCATTATTTTTATTTTTCGCAATTTACTTCTATTTTTTTATATATTTAGGTTAAATTTTGATTTTGCTAAATTTTCTTTCTTTCTCAGCAGGTACCTCTCGTTTATGACTAGAAGGAACCCGAAAGGAACACTAGTATACGACAGTGATATTGAAGCAACCGCTCGCAAGAATCGCAGAGAAATTAGGCGAGCCCTAAATTACACAGAAGAAGAGCGAGAAGGCAGATCTAATCCTACTGAAGGGATGGACAAGAATAATCCGCCACCTTCAGAGATGGCCGAACACCATGCTCCACATACTATGTATGATTATGCTAAACCTAGTTTGATAGGAACTGAATCTAGTATTGTTAGGCCTACTATTGCTGCAAATAATTTTGAACTGAAACCTAACACCATATAGATGATACACTAGTTTGTTCAGTTTGATGGTTTGCAGGATGAGGATCCTAACACACACTTAGCAAACTTCCTAGAATTTTGCAACACCTTCAAGATAAATGGCGTTGTTGATGATGCCATCTGCCTTCGGTTATTTCCCTTTTCCCTGAGAAATAAAGCCAAACAGTGGTTACATTCCCTTCCACAAGGATCAATCACTACATGGGATCAAATGACCAAAAAATTTTTATTCAAATATTTCCCACCGACCAAAACGGCCAAATTAAGGAATGATATCTCTTCTTTTGTGCAGATAGATTCAGAGACATTATACGATGCATGGGAGAGATACAAAGATTTGTTGAGAAGGTGCCCACACCACGGACTACCATTGTGGCTACAGGTCCAAATTTTTTACAACAGTGTGAACCCTTCAACAAGGCAGCTAATCGATCCAACTGTCGGTGGAACTCTGAACAACAAAACTCTTGAAGCAGCCTACGAGTTTATAGAGGAGATGTCACTGAATAATTATCAGTGGCAAGTCACAAGAACAAGGCCAGCTAAAGCAGCCGGAGTTTTCAACATTGATGCAGTAACCGCGCTATCAAATCAGGTAGAATTGTTACATAAAAAGTTTGATAGTTTCTGTGGTTCTTCGCAGGCATATCCAGTAATGCAGTGCGATGCAAGTGAAGGAGTGGTGAATCCTGAGTACCCACCCTACGGACAAGGCACGGAAAGCGAACAGATGAACTATATGGGTAATAATTTCCGTTCTAACAATAACCCTTATAGTAATACTTACAATCCAGGTTGGAAGAACCACCACAATTTCTCATGGGGCGGTCAAAGAAATAAAAGATAACAACCATCCCAAAACTTCCAACAACAGCCCTACCAACAGGAAAAGAAGCTGAACCTTGAAGAGGTGTTATCAGATTTCATAACAGCTTCAGAAACACGTTTCCAAAAGGCAGAAACAAAGATTGAAGCATTATCACAGGAATTCAAGGACAAATTCGGGCAACTTGCCAAACAACTTTCTGAGAGACATCAGGGAAGACTACCGAGCAACACCGAGACTAACCCAAGGGATCAAGTTCAAGCCATAACAGCTCAAGATAGTGAAAGGTTAGACGCGCTTAATTCAGAACAAAAGAAGGAGGAAGAAAAAGGTAAAGTAGAGGTAACACAGGAAAAGCCAAAACTGATAATCAAAGAGTATCAACCTCGCATACCTTATCCAGAAGCGATGAATAGAGATGACACAGATGAACAGTTCGGTAAGTTTCTTAAAATTTTAAAGAAATTACATATTAACTTACCGTTTCTTGAAGCTCTTTCGCAGATGCCAGACTCTAGGAAATTTTTAAAGAAACTATTGACAAATAAGCGGAAGATAGATGAAGAATCACATGTGGAACTGAACGCAGTGAGCTCAGTAATGTTGCCAAATAAACTACCACAGAAATTGAAAGATCCAGGGAGTTTTACAATTCCATGCCTAATTGGTAGTTTAACTATTGATAATGCGTTAGCTGATTTAGGGGCAAGCATAAGTGTAATGCCTTATAAATTGTTTAAACAACTAGGTCTAGGGAAACCCAAACAAACTAGGATGAGCATTCAATTAGCTGATAAAACTGTTAGAATTCCTAGGGGTATTATCGAAGATGTTCTTGTAAAATTTGATAAATTCGTTTTCCCAGTAGATTTTGTTATTTTAGACATGGATGAGGACAACACGATCCCCTTAATTTTAGGATCCATTTTTAGCGACTGCCAGAACTAAAATTGATGTTGACGCAGGAGAACTCATACTCTGTGTAGGTGACAAGACAGTCACTATTCAAGCCCTCAATTCAGCTAGAACATCGAATAACCAAGGTGAGAAAGTCAATTCTATTAATAACCATTCGGTTAACCCTTTTTTTAGGAAGCACCACAAAAGGGCACGATTAAACCTGAGAAGAATCAGGGACTCCACGCCAACAAAGACGAATTATACAAGAAACAAAGCCTTAGGGACGAAAAACTAGAAGAGTGGATGACATCCTCTAAAGAAAAACAAGAACCGTACAAAGAAAAATCGAAGGAGCCCCCAGAAAAGCTCATAGGAACATCAAACCACTTCAAAATAGGAGACTAGGTACTGTTAGATAAAACAGATCCTCGGATCACCATGTCAGACCTGAAAGCAAATGAGGAAATCCCCCTTGAGGTACACAATATCTTTCCATTCGGAATAGTCGAGGTAAGCAATCCTATATTCGGTACTTTTAAGGTACACGCTTCTCGATTCCAACCTCATCAAGAAAATAGAACTGTCAGCATGAGGGAAGATATTAAAACCTTTAAACCTCCCTGATTTTTTTCAAATACGAGTAAAGTCTAGCTTAAGACTATAAACGAGTGCTTCTCGGGAGGCAACCCGAGTACTAACACAATTTATTTTCACATTTTGTTTTCAATTTATTTTCTTTTCTTCTTTTCTTTCTGAATACTTAGTTGTAAACTAACCAAGGGTGCAGATTTCCAAGCTACACGATTTTGCACATAGCCGTGGTCGTGGCCGTATGTACCTCAAGAATCTTTGTACTAACATGGCAGAGGCGGTACAAATCAAATTCCAACTAAATTTTGAAATCACAGACCCAACCACTTCAACACGGGCATCGAAAAAAGCCCACGGCCGTGCGAGGCGGCCGTGGACAACACTGACTTCTCAGAAACGAGCGTGGCTGGCTGAAAAACGGGCATGGAGAATCAACACGCCTAGACACACGGCCGCTTCACACGGCCGTGTAAAACGACACGCCCTCAGTCCACGAGCATGGGAAAGTACCATAATTGAGCCTCTATTTAAACACCAACCCCCTCCCCATTGTTCTCATCCACTTTCCATTTCTTTTTTGATTCTGTCCCTTTTTCTCCCCTCTCCATAACAAAGTCTCCAGACTCTTGAGCCACAAATATCCATGTTGAAGAAGCGGAAGAAGGCAAGTGTAGTCTCCTTAGGGAGACCAAAATTCATAAGTTCATGCGGGCCACTTCATCCAAACAACAAGCCAAGGGTCTTTGAGACCATTTAGTTTTTATTTTTCTTTTTTCTTTTGCTTCAATTTCCTTCCCTTTGACAATTTTATGCTTAATTTAGTTTCCTTTATTTTAGTTTCTTAGTGTTAGGTTCTTCAGGCTGCTAGGGAATCACACCTTGGGAACCACTTCCACCACCGCCGGCACCTCCGTTGCCTTAGAAGTCACACCCACCTCACGAACCATCTACCAATAAGGATTCTCAAGCCCTTTTATCTTCTAATCTTAGTTTATTTTCCTTCTTAGTCTCTTTTTCTTTATCTTTCTAATCTTTATTTATATATTTAGTTTATTTTAAATATGTTTCAATAATCCCTGGCTAATTCTTCACGAGCTCCCCAATTTCTTCATCTAGCGTAGAGCTCGGTAGCAGCCACCACCCCTATCGACTTCCAACTCCGAGAAACCATCCAAGTTCAGGAAGTCTCACCTCCCTTTCTCTCTTAAATTGAATATCTATCTTTGTACATTGAGGGAAATGTACATCTTAAGTGTGGGGGGTGAATATTTATTTGAAGAAAGTGCCTAACTTTTTGCATTATTCTCATGTTCGGCCTAACTTTCTTCATTATTCTCAAATCCCTGAATTTAGTCTTGTTTTTAATCAATTTTCTCATATTACTAATTAGGATGAAATTTCTAATGATTTATGATTTTTATTGATATGTTTTAAAATAAGTCATTGATAATTGTGCATTGATGATTGAAATTTTAAGATATTAGAGAATCAAGCATGATAAGTCTATTTTTCAGAATTAAAATTTCTATTAGGTTGTCTACCTAAATCTGAATGTTACCTTGAAATTTGAAATTTACAAGGTTGATGTCAAAAACACCCATAATTTTTGTGAGATTTTGAGCCTTATAGAGCATATATTCTTTTTCATGCTCACCTTATTGATTATGGGTGTGTCAACATTGATTTGTTATTCTAAAACTTGCTTTGATTATACATGTTGAGACCACACCTATGATTTGATATACAGAGATGATAAAGGCACCTAGGTTTTAACCCACTCACTCCACTAAAAAGCCTACCTCCACAATTAACCCCTAGTGAACCCCGTTGATCCTAACAACCTTTTTTATTGACTCACCCACTAATAACCCAAAACCCTTTGTATTTGTTATCACCATTCCTTTTGACTACCCTTATATTGAGATTTGATTTGATTTGTTGCCTAGCTATTATCTTTATAGATTCATTCCTTATTATGTAATATTTGACTTGTTCTTAAAAAAAATCGAAGTATATTCAGTATTAGTATTATGAAAAGAGAGCTTACACAGTTAAAATTTTGTTATCAAAAGAAAAGCTCGTATTATTAGGGTTATTATTTTTAGTTGATGTAATTATTTATTATCGTCTCAATATTCCTAGTTAAGTAATTTGTCAAGTCAGTCTCGATTCTAACCTTCTAATTCAACCTATATCCACCTTTAAACCCTAGCCCCATTACAACCCTGTTAAAGACCTTTTGATCCGTTTATCATCTTATTTTACAGTGGTGGAGATTTGATTTTCAGGCAAGCCTATGGGATTAACTTTTCATGTTCGACTTTTTAGTGCTCTTTTCCTGAACCTTAAACACTTTGAGTGATTTGAGTGAATCTTTTGTGAGGATGTCAGTCCTTGTAGGCTTTGAATTAAAGGTAATTATTCAGATAAGGGGAAACACCTAAGTTTTCGTGACACAAATGTATGACTTATATTATTTGAATCTTTAGGACTCTTCGAGTTAGATCATCCATGTATAAATTATCTATGAATTATGATTAGACATTGTTGATAGGAATTATGAATCATGGAAAGTTCGTTTTAATTGTAAGTTGAGAATTTTCCTTGAGGACAAGCAAAAGCTTAAGTGTGGGGTATTTGATAAACCGTAAAAGTAACATATTTTAATCCCACATTTAATATGCTTTTGGATGATTTAAGCCTCGATTCATGTAAAGAGGTGCTCTTAATCCTTTGTTTTCATGTCTTATACCCAGGAAAGCACCCGAGGATGAAAAGAATAAAAAACGGGCCCAAAACGGAGTAAATGGGCCATATCACAAAATCCACACGGCCTGGGCCCAAGACCACACAGCCATGCCACGTCAATCTACTAGAACATGGCCTGATCGCGATTCACATGGTCGTGCCTCATTAAAGAAGTCTGAAAACGGCTTGAAGACTAGTCACACGGGCGTGTGACATGGCCGTGTCCCTGTCGTGGCAAAGAGCAATTTCATTCGGATTTGGATACTTAGGGGTGAAGAAACGCATTTCGAGAGCCTATATAAACCCCGTAAGTGTTACTTGAAAGGGACGGTTAGCTAAGCCAAGGAGCCAAGCCAGAAAGGTCAGATTTGTGGAGAATTACTCGAAGATAGCCAGTTGATCCATCTCAAGAAGCCGAAATTATACTCAAGACGTCGGATATCTCCTTCAATTCTTTCAGGGAGTTTTAGGGATTTCTTATGTTTTGTTTTATCTTTTCTTTTGAGATGTTTTCTTTATTTGATATGAACTAAACCTTCAGATACCTTAGGAAGATGAAACCTAAGACAGATCTTGTTATTGTTTTCTGAGCTATATGATAAATATTTGACTTGTTCTTAATTTTGTGTGCTTAATTCTTGTGTTGATATTTTTGGGATATTCATTCAAGTATGATGTGCTTAAGTGGAGGAGCAAAAGTCCCTGCTTAAGAGTAGATCTAGCATAATTAAACGGAGTTGATCGCACGCCTAGAGATATGGTGACAAGATTTTGCCGGATTAGGGTGAAACCTAATATGGGAGTCCATAGATCGAGTTAATGCGATTCTAGGGGTTTTAATTAGAAAGAGATTTCAATTAATCAACCTAGGGTTAGACGTTATTCCTTCGAGAGAGGGTTTAATATAACTTAGGGAGTCTTACGGATCAAGTCAAGTGAATACATCATCTGGTTCAATGTTAGATAACAAGTGAAGTCTAGGTGGATTCTTCCCAAGGGTGTCGTCTTAATCAACTGAGTTTTCCTTCCAAGTTATTTTCCTAATTCATTCTTTTTGTCTTTGCATCTTTAGTTTAGTTGATAGTTAAATTTAGATTAGATAACCATTCACTAAATTCTTAGGCTAAATAATAGAAAGAGAGTTAGTATTAGTACTTTTGGTTCCTTTGGGATTCGATATTCAGGTCTTGCCTAAACTATACTACTGTTCGATAGGTGCTTTTGCCTTAAAATCATTGTCAAAGTTAGTTTCTAGGTTCAATCATTCTTCTTATAAGTTTAAGACTCTGATTCCAGCGATCAGTAGTATATTTGTTTGTATACTTGTAATTTTTTCAAACAAAATGGTTTAATAAAATTATTCTTGAATTACATTAATACCCTTTTTTATATTGTCCTTAATGATTTTTTTTTTCATGCAAAGCAAATTGAAAGTACATATTAGCTCACTAGTTTTCTAATGTTTAACTAATACTAAGTGATATTATGTGGTAAGATCGTAATGCGAAAATACAAATTATATTAGTAGACAAACTTAAACTTGTTCGAAACATTGAATGTCAACCCACTGTTAATTGAATTAATCGAGAAAGTTTCAAAATATGCTAAATTTTTAAAAGAAATTATGTCTAAGCGTTGGAAAATTAAGGTAGGAGAGCAAGTCAACATCAATGCATCCTGTAGTGTTATTATCTCTAAATAGGTACCCTAGAAACTGAAAGACTCGGAAAGCTTTACAATACGAATAGAGATAGGGAGCATTCATTTTTTGAGAGCTCTATGCTATTTAGGAGCTAGTATAAACTTAATGCCCTTATCTATTTATGAAAAACTTGGGGTATAGGACCTAAAAAATACTCAAATTACATTACAATTAGCTGACAGATCTGCTGTCCAACCTAAGGGAGTGTTAGAGGATGTGTTAGTGAAGGTACATATTTTTATTATCCCAAAAGAGTCTGTAGTGTTAGATTTTGAATAGGATTGAGAAATATCCATATTGTTGGGAAGACCTTTTCTAGCCGCATCCAGAGCCATAATTGATTTAGAGAAAAATGAACTGATGATGGAAATTAATGGTGAAACTGAAATTTTTAGATGTGGATCTCACCCAAGTGAGGAAAATCGGAGGAAACTAGGGGAGCAGTGTCATTCCGTATTCACTTTTGAATCCAATTGCTCTAAATTCATGGATACACTTAATGATATTAGTGTAGGGTTAAAAAGTAGGTATAAAAAAATATACAAGTGGAAAAGGATTAAGGGACACGATGGTCAGTGGACAAATGTTGAAAGATATGCAAGTGGGAACACGACGATAGAGTTGTTGGATGAATCCAACCGTAAGGTATTATGTAACTTAAAATTCAATTTTCCTGTTTATAATTGTATATTTAACTAACCATATAGTTTAGATAATAAATTTTATTTGATATATGCTTATTTTTAGACTAAGACATCACTAATGTAACACCCCTAACCCGTATCCGTTTCCGGAATAGGGTTACGAAATATTACTAGAGTTTTCAAAACAATTACAGATAATTCATGTTAATTACTGTTAATATTCCATAGTTATTCATATCATCCCTTAAATGGACCCTCAAGGCCCAATGATGAAATTTGTTACAATGTTTACACTTTGGTTTGGGATTACCGACACTTCCAACACTTGTTACAGATGGAGATGAAGACCTCGGTTAGAGCGTTGAAAACCTCTCTCTTTTCCAGAATATCCCGCTGATGTTGTAAAACGATCATAATACTTATTTAATTTCTTAGAAGCAGATGATTGTGACTTACTCATAATTCTTTTACTAGAGACCTGAGCTTCTCTATCAGCTGGTTTCTTTTCTTTACTCAATTCTTCAACTTTATGTGCTCGATCGGCTAACACCATAAATTCTCATAATTTAAGGATTCCGATCAACAACTTAATGTCTTCATGTAGGCCCTCCTCAAAGCATTTGCACATATCAGCTTCGGTTGGAACCTATTCTCTGGCATATTTGCTCAATCGAACAAATTCTCGTTCATATTCAGACACAGTCATATTTCCCTGTTTGAGCTCTAAAAGTTCTTTCTTTTTTTGATCCAAAAATCTCTGACTAACATATTTCTTTCTGAATTCAGTTTGGAAAAATTCCCATGTAATGTTCTCTCTAGGTACCACTAAAGTTATGGTATTCTACCAAAGATAAGCTGTGTCTTTCAGTAAAGATACTGCAAATTTCAAACATTCAGCTGGTGTGCAAGATAATTCATCTAAAACCCAAATGGTATTTTCCAACCAAAACTCAGCCCCTTCTGGATCATCATCTGTGGTTCCTTTGCCCCATATTTATGGATTTTATCTACCGGAGGCTTACTAGTTCTAGCGGGTTCAGCACCTTGTGGTTTTTCAAGAACCGATTGAGGAGCAGGTGGAGGAGGTTGTTGTACATCAGGATGTGGATGAGTTCTCAAATACTCAGTAAACCATTCATTCATCATTTGAAAGAAGGCTTGTTTTACCTCCTCACTTCGGCCCTCAGATTCAAGCCTTTTACTACTAGATGCAACTCTTTGAACTGAAGCTGAAGCATTGCTCTCAGCTTCCCCGGATTCAGCTTTAGCTTGGTTGGATGACATTACTGTATAAAAAAAATACATTTAAAATGGTTAGGAGATATCACACTATCACAAATTATATAATGGCATGTATAGTCAAACTCGTACTTGCTACGTTCAATCTGAGAATAGACTAAACTGTAGCTTTGATACTAATAAATGTAACACCCCTAACCCGTATCCATTATCGAAACAGTGTTACAAAATATTACTAGAGTTGTAACAGCCCATTTTCGGTGAGATAAGAACAGTGGTTTCGAGACCACAAATTTGAGCCAAAAAATAAAAATTTATTTTATTCTATTTTATGGTTGGTATCATGATAGGAAGGTCTCATGAAAATTTTGATACAAAAATTTTATCGATTGTGTGTCTAATTACGGAAAGGACTAAATTGCATAAAATACAAAAGCTGGGTTCTAGTAGCTATAGGTATCAAATAGCTATGGAATTCAAAAATTAATGTCATTTTATGGTAATTAGACCATTGAAGAGTAGTTAGTAGATATTTTAATGACTCATCCATGGAAAAATTAGAAAAGGGTAGGAACTAAATTGGAAATCAATAAAATTAATAGATGATAATTAATTAAAAAAGAAAGAAATCATCTATTTTCATATCATCTTCCCCAATTTTTCTATAGAAACCCTAGGAGAGAGGAAGAAAACTTTTCAAGCTTAATAAGGTATGAAATCAAGTCTTGTTTTTAGTAATTTCTATATTTTTGGAATAGGGATAGTCTAATCTTTCTATTTAGGGGATTTATTTGAAAAGTTATCAAGGTATGAAATTTGAGTCATGGATGAATATGCTGAAAATTAGAAATTTATGGTAGAAAATGAAAGGTTGTTAATAGATAAACAACTTTTACAAAGCAATTTTTGATGAAAACTTGATTTAGGGACTAAAATGAAAAAATGGTAAAACCCATGGAAAATTCTAAAATTTGTGAAATGTATGTGTTGTAAATGTAGTATATAAATTTAGGCTAGGCTTGTAAAGAGGGTTAAGTTTCATGAATTTCATTTTCTGAGACTAAGGACGAAATAGGAATTTTTGAAAAGAATAGGGCAAAATGGTAATTTTGCCTAGGATGTAATAGAATGCAAATGTAAATGAAATGTGATAGATTAATAGTTAAATTTATCCATATAGATCTGGAAAGACCAACTACGGAACTAGATCGAGGAAAGCAAAAGGTTTCAGATTAGTTGACATTCAAATACGAACCATTTTCAAGGTAAGTTCGTGTAACTTCAATATGTATGTTAATATGCTTGAAATGAATTGTATGATTGTGTGAGATGATATATACATAATGAAAGAGTCCTAAGTTGTGAAATATGGACAAATTGTCATGTTTCGGTTGAATGTTGAAATTCGATTGATTAAGGTGATTTCTTGACTAAGAATATTATTTCATATATTGCAGATAGAATTTAGCCCAGACATGTAAATCTAATGTAAGCCCTCTTGAGCTTTTGATATAGATTGGATTTAGCCCGGACGAGTAATCTAAATTAAGCTCTCTAGAGCATATGCTACGGATAGGATTTAGCCTGGACTGGTAATCCTGTTGTAAAATGTATGGCTCAAAAGTGTGCCTTTTTATTTTGTACCCTAATGGGTACTTTTGTACATGAGTATATTACCCGAACATCCATCGAAATTTCAATAGTTCGACGAAAAGGACTCTTGAAGTATGGAAATGTGAAATTAAAGGAAGCCTATAATGTGATGAGCTCATCTATATTATTTGAATAAGTATATGTAAAATTGATGGAATGTAAATTTATGTATGCTTGTGTTAATAAATATGATCGGTAAGTTTATTTTCCGTTATACAAACTTACTAAGCATAAAATGCTTACCCCGTTTAATTTTCCCTATTTTTATAGTGCTCAAAAGCTCGCGAAGGTTGGAGGTCGGTAGGAGCATCAATCACACTACCCACTATCTCATTTTGGTATAAATAAAAATCTCATTTTGGTATAATGGCATGTATAAGCTTATTTGGCCACTGATGGCTTGTAATTGTTGTTTTGTAATCTAGCCATTGGTGTGGCTAGTGATGGTCTATGTTTGGCCATTTTGAAGTAATATTTTGGTAATCACATAAGTGCTTATTATGTATTAGTTTGTTTGAATTATGCTAGCATATAAGTTAATGATAAGAGTAAGTTCATATCCTTTGATGCATGAGATAATACCACACGATTGATGGCTAATTTTATGTGAATATGATGTTGGACTGGTGGATATATGCTTGTGAGTTTTGGTACAGGAAAATGGTAAGTTTTGGGTGACAAATGAGGCTATAAATGGCTTTATTTTGTCCATACAAGTAGACACACACGGCCTACCCCATGGGAGTGTGGCCTGGCCGTGTGTCCCCTGCACCTAAAAATTTAGAAACAAAATGCTCAGAATTGGGTACACGAGCAGAGACACGGGCGTGTGTCTCAGCCGTGTGGTTGACATGGCCATGAACACAAGCGTGTTACACGGCCATGTGAAAACTGCACCTAAATTTTGAAAATTTAATTCGCCACACGACCTAGCACACGGACGTGTAACTTGGCCGTGTGACTTCAATTTCTTCATGCTTGCAAGTTAGAGAGTTACACGGGTTAGGGACACGGGCGTGTCTGACCACACAGCCAGATCACACGGGCATGTCCCTAGACCACACGGGCGTGAGAGCCTACAACCTTGGAAATTTTTTGAAATGTCGCAAAAAACTTTATGAGTTTCCAGTTAAGTCCCCATTTGATTCTACCGCTTGTATTGGACCTCGAGGGTCCAATTAAGGGACATTTTAAATAATATCAGTAAATGAATAGTAATCTACATAAATTATTTGTAAAATGTTCTGAATGTTTCAGTAATACTTTGAAACCCTGTTCCGACGACGGATACGGGTTAGGGGTGTTACAAGAGTTTTCAGAACAATTACAGATAATTCATGTTAATCACTGTTAATATTCTAAGATTATTCATATCGTCCCTTAAAAGGACCCTCGAGTCCCAATATGAGTAATAGAATTGAGTCAGGACTAAATCGAGAACTCAGAGAATTTTCACAAAATTTCAAAATTTTTCCTAGATGCAGGGCACACACACCCGTGTGGTCCAAGGGACACGCCTGTGTGACCCTAGTACATGCTCGTGCTGCAGGCCGTGTTGGAAACTATGTAGCTCTCTGACTTGTGTCACACGGCCAGCCACACGCCCGTGTGCTAGGCCGTGTGGTTAATTAAAATTTTCAAAATTAGGTGCAAGTTTCACACGGCCAAGACACATGTCCGTGTTTTGGCCGTGTAGCACACATAGCTGAGACACACACCCGTGTCTCTGCCCTTGTGCACAATTCTGATCATTCTATTTCTCAAATTTAAAGTGCAAGGGACACATGGCCAAACTACACGCCCATGTACTAGGCCGTGAATCACACACGGTCAAGACACACGCCCGTGTGGATGAAATAAAGCCATTTCTAGCTTCATTTTTCATCCAAACCTTTGCCAATGACCTACATCAAAACTTACATTTATAAACCAACCAATCCAAGCATTATAATAAAGCTAATTCTATCATTTAACATGGTATATCATTATGTGCACACATGTTTATAATCTTACCTTGGTTTAGTCTATATGCTAAACATAATTTAATCAACCATACTTAACATATATGTAGCTACCATAGTATGACCTTATAAGTATATCAAAACAAACCATTACTAGCCGTTCCAATGGCTAGATTACAAACATCATTTTCAAGCCAACAATGGCCATGTTAACCTATACATGCCATTATACCAAAATAAGTTTACTAATTATACCAAAATAAACTAGTGGATAGTGTGATGATGTTCCAACCGATCACCAACCTTCTCGAGCTTCCGAGCACTATAAATAGAGAAAATAAAACCTAGAAAGCATTATATGCTTAGTAAGTTCGTATAACAGGAACTAGAACTTACCAATCACATTTAATAACATTAAGCATTCAATAACGTGCTTTTCATAAATTTGGCAAATTTACCTAAACAAACATACACTCAATCAAGCAAGTTAGTTACATAAATTTCACATATACATCAATAAGCATTAATGAGCTCATCATGCTATATTCTTTCAAGACATTATTCATTTCATCTCATAATTCTCATATCATGTCAAGTAGTTTATCTGTTGAATTGTTGAAATTCCGATGGATATTCAGATAGAACACTCAAAGTGTACAATTCAATAACCCGGCAATTCATATTCAGGAGTACCCATTAGGGTAGTTAATCAGAAAGCACACTCTCGTGCCACATATCATATAACATGATTACTTGTCCAAGCTAAATCTTGTTTCCAACATATGCTCACAAGAGCTTAATCAGGATTACTCGTCCGGGCTAAATCCTATCTGTAACATATGTTCAAGAGGGCTTATATTAGGATTACAAGTCCGGGCTAAATCCTTTCTATGATGAGGTCAATAGGATTACTCGTCCTGTAACACCCCAAACCCGGCCTAGACATTCTGACAGGATCTGACGTGTCACATCGAAGTGCCGTTTGAAAATCGAGTTTGTCGATAAAAGTTCGATACTAAATTTTAGATCCCTTTTAACAATTGTTTTGAAAACGTCGGTGTTGTAAAACCTTGTTGTCCGATTATAGGTCGTATCAATTGTTATAAGCTTATCAATTTAAAATAAAACTGCGGAAGCATTTTTTTTTTGTTGTAAACTTTTATCGAAAACATAATTTTTAAAAACGGTTATTGCTTTAAAACCAGTGTTTCCTAAACTAGCAGGTTGAAATAATGATAAACACCAAATAAAAGTTAAAAATCCCAAATGGCCTTATTACAAAATTATTAGCCCAATATATTAAAAATAAAATAAAATAACTACGTTTAAGTTGAAATCCTATCGAGCATGTGGCCATCTCCGAGTCCCTCTCAGCTCCAAATCATCTACGGCTGGGGATTACATGCGCAGTTAAGAAAGGGGTGAGTTACGAGAACTCTCTGTGTAATCCCCTATTATGCAATAACAGTCTGGGCCAAGCCCTATTTAGAAACAGATCAGCCTGGGCCTTAGCCCTATATAGTTTCAGAGTGGGTCTAGGCCCAAATCATAACAGTGCGGTACAAAGATGCAACCCAACCCAGTCCAGCCAACACCCCACCCGTACCAACCAACACACCATTTGGGGACCAAGTCGACCCATCCAGCCAACACACCAATATCGCAACATAGTTGCTAGTTGTAACGCAGCAAAGCTGCTAGTGATAGCAAACGTGGCCAAGCCACTAAAATCAGAATACGTGGCGAAGCCACTAGATCAGTAAAACGTGACAGAGCCACTAGTACAGTACTTCCTCCAAAAACAAATCCTAACCCCAATGCAAAATGTCATGTCATAAATAATTCGTGTATGCAGTATGTCACAGTCATAATCAGTCATATAAATATCACACACACATCACTTAAACTACCACTAGGGGTATAACGGTCATTTTGTCGGTTAGGGGTAAAACCGTAATTTCACCCCTCAGGGGTATTTCGGTAATTTTTAACATCAAGGGTATTTCGATAATTTTACCCATTGAGGGTATTTCGATAATTTTACCCATCGAGGGTATTTCGATAATTTTAACCACCGAGGGTTTTTCGGTAATTTTACCCATCGAGGGTAATTCGATAATTTTACGCGTCGAGGGTAATTCGATAATTTTATCCATTGAGGGTATTTCGGTAATTTGTATCCTATAACGACTTTTCTCAAAGGCCTACAGTCGCCTCGAGCGACACAGATACCCTTTTAGGTCGAATTGGTGTAATTGGGCCCAAAGCCCAGTTTTCGACCCAAGAGGGCCCACACACTCGTGTGGCCCATTCAGCCTAATCCATTATCTGGCACTATCGTGAATTTTACCCATGTAGGGCCCATGGGCCCAATGGGCCCACACAGCCCATCTCGGCCCATTACGACCTAAGCCCACGAGAACGTTCGTGGCAGCCTCAACGGTCTATCGCCAACGATTGTGGCTCGATTTATCTTTACGAGCACTCTCACGCTTGAGAGCCCTCAGATGCCGAAGTTTCGGCTTATCAGTTTTCTGGCTTTAGTCGATTCACAATTCATCAGGGGTGTGAGTACACACCTTCATTCGTCATATTGACAGAATCAAAATTGGGTGTACGATTACACACCTGTTATGGGTTGTAGGTTGAAGCTCCAAAGATTAAGCACCTATGAAATCAGTAGTTCTAACAATTAGTCTCAACCCTTGTTAAAACATCACCATAATATTGAAACCGTTTAATCAAACTAACGTTACTTACCACCAATCAAGAGATCTCTTGCAGGGGAAGGGTAACCAGCCTACCCCTTGGTTAAGGAAAGTGAGTCCCTAGGAACGTTTGAACGAAGAAAAGGTGTTAGCTAAACAAATAACCACGGCAACAAAGGAAAACAAAATAGCCTTTCGGCTTGAGAGATAAAGAATCGAGCATAGAAAAAGAAGCTGACCAAGATTCGGCTAGAGTATCCACTTACCACAAAATCGAAGAGATTCGGAAAGGTTAGAAACAAAGAAAAGAAGGAACGCCAAAAAGAGAGTGTTTAGGCCACAATAGGTTCGGTCATCACAAGAAGAACAAAGAGAAATGAAATAGATTCGGCAAGAAAAGAATTAAGGGAAAAAGAAAACAACAATGCCAAGTCGACAAGGGATGAAGAAGAGAAGAACTTTGAGGAAGAACTCAGCACCCGACGTTCAAGTTTTGACAAAGAATGTCCAGCAAAAGCGAATAAAGATAGAAGGGAAAAGACCTTAATGGTAAAAAAATGCATGAGATGCTTGAAAAGAACAAATCTCGAAATGCTCAAATGACACTCCTCAGCCGAATTTGCATAATTGAGACCCTCTAGCCGAAATTTCTCTTCCTACCCAAACTCTCCAAATTCAGCCAACTCCCTTCACATTCAAACTCCCTCAAATTCTCTTCCAAATCCTCCTTAAATTACTCTTAGCCTCCCATTTGAATTTCTTGACCAATTCTTCAACTTTCTTTGCAGAGTTTAATCCAATCTCTACCTCTTGCATCACCAAGACATAAAATAAAATCCCCTATTTGCTTGTCATTGGATTCGAACCCCACTCCCCTTGCCATCCTAGTGACGCGACCACCATCAAGCCACAGGCTCTCTTTGTGTCATAGAACACACACAATTACACATAAGTCCTACTGCTAACTGCCAGTTTCACTTATGAGCAAAAATTAAAATTTTTCCAAGGTTCAAACTCGAACCCAGGCTTAATAAAAACCCCCAAACACATTCAAATAACTACCCGTTCAAGCACATCATGGAATTTAAGCAAATTCAGTAAAATTCTAAACCCCCCATTTTTAGGGTGTTACAACTCTACCCCCTTAAAGAAATTTTAGCCTCGAAATTTACCTGGTCAGATGAGGTGAGGATATTGCTGTCGCATCACCTTATCAGGCTCCCACGTGACTTCCTCTGAACCGTGATTACGCCAAAGCACCCTGACTACCAGAACAGATTTTCTTCTTAACACTTTAACATCACGATCCAGTATCTGCACTGGTTCCTCCTCAAAAGTCCGACCAGGTCTAACCTCAATCTCCTCCACTGGCACTATATGTGAGGGATCAGAGCGGTATCACCTCAGCATAGAGACGTGGAGCACATCATGTATTTGGTTGAACTCAAGAGGTAACTCAAGTCGATAGGCGATCGGTCCCACAAGCTTTAATATCCGGTAAGGTCCGATGAATCTAGGGCTCAGTTTGCCTTTCCGTCCAAATCTCAGAATCTTTTTCCATGGTGAGACCTTCAAGAAGACATAATCCCCCACAGTGTACTCTATCTCTTTGTGCTTTAAATCAGAATACGACTTTTGCCTATCAGATGCCTCCTTTAACTGACCTCGGATCAGTTTTACATCCTCTTTGGTTTCAGAAACCAACTCTAGCCCCAAAACTCGCCACTCACCCAGTTCTGTCAAACAAACAGGAGTACGACACCTACGACCATATAACGCCTCGCACGGTGCCATCTGAATACTAAATTGGTAGCTGTTGTTATATGCGAACTCTGCTAACGGCAAGTAGTCTTGCCTTTGAAATCAATTACATAACTTCTTAACATGTCCTCCAATATCTGGATCACCCTCTCTGACTAACCATTAGTTTGAGGATGGAATGTCATGCTGAAATCCAATCTTGTACTCAAAGCTTCGTGTAACACTCTCCAAAATTGTGATGTGAATCTAGGGTCTATGTCTGAAATGATAGATATTGGTACCCCATGCAGTCTCACAATCTCAGCCACGTATAACTTAGCCAACTTCTACAACGAATAATCAGTGCGAACCGGTATGAAGTGGGCAGATTTAGTCAGTCGATCAACAATAACCCATACTGAATCTTTCTTAGTAGGCGTCAGGGGTAGCCCACTAACAAAGTCCATGGTTACCCTCTCCTACTTCCAGAGTGGAATTTTGACGGGTTGCAGTAATCCAGAAGGCAGTTGATGCTCAGCCTTAACTTGCTGGCATGTCAGACAGTTACCCACGAAATCAGTAACCTCGCGCTTAAGCCCTAGCCACCAGTACAGTTCACACAGATCTCGGTACAACTTGTTTCCACCAGGGTGCATACCATATGGACTATTATGCGCCTCTCGCAGTATAGACTGCCTTCACTCAGAATCCCTCGGTACACAGACTCTCCCACGGAAGCATAGTACTCCCTCACTATTCAGCCCAAAATCTGCAGCCTCGCCCTTCCCAACCAGTCAAAAATGAGGAATCAACGATTCATCAAGCAATTGCTTCTCCCTAATTTGATAAATCTAGGTCGATCTCACTTGGAGTTCAGCTAACAGACTACCATCCTCAAACAAGCTGAGACGAGCAAACATTACTCTCAGGTCAGATACCACCTTACGGCTTAGTGCATCCGCTACTACGTTAGCTTTACCCGGATGGTACTCAATCGAGCAATCATAATCCTTAAGCAACTCTATCTATCTTCGTTGCCTAAGATTCAACTCCTTCTAAGTAAGGAGGTACTTGAGGCTTTTATGGTTGGTGTAGATAGTAGACTTTTGACCGTATAAATAATGTCTCCAAATCTTTAATGCGAGTACCACCGCAACTAACTCCAAGTCGTGAGTGGGGTAATTCACCTCGTGAGGCTAAAGCTAGCGAGACGCGTAAGCAACCACCTTACCCTCTTGGATCAACACACATCCCAATCCAGTATGCAACGCATCACAGTAGACAATGAATTCCTTCCCAGACTCTGGTTGTATTAACACCGGGGCTTCGGTCAGAACCTTCTTCAATTTTTCAAAACTCTCCCGCTGCTTATTGTCCAGTTGAAAGGTACCCCTTTACGCAGTAACTTAGTCAAAAGTGCAGCAATTAGTGAGAACCCCTCAATAAAACGTCTGTAATACCCAGCTAGACCCAGAAAACTTCTAATCTCAGATACAGTCTTCGGTGGTTTCCAATCCAATACGGCCTCAATTTTCTGAGGATCAACCCTAATCCCCTCGGCAAACACCACATGACCCAAAAATGTCACTTCCCGCAACCAGAACTCACACTTGCTGAACTTTGCATAAAGCTGCTTTTCCCTCAATGTTTGCAATACAATTCAAAGATGCGAATCATGTTTCCTCCTTGGTTCTTGAATACACCAAGATGTCATCTATAAACACCACCACGAACCGGTCCAAATAGGGTTAGAATACTCGGTTCATCATATCCATGAAAGCAACTGGTGCATTTGTCAGCCCAAACGGCATGACTAGAAACTCGTAATGCCCATAATGAGTCCTGAACGCGGTCTTGTAAAGATCCGCCTCCTTAACCCTTAGCTGATGGTACCCAGATCGGAGATCTATTTTGGAGAAAACTGAGGCTCCTCGCAGCTGGTCAAATAGATCGTCTATCCTTGGTAAAGGGTACTTGTTCTTAATAGTCAGGTTGTTCAATTGACGGTAATCGATGCACATGCGCATGGACCCATCCTTTTTCTTCACGAATAACACCGGTGCTCCCCATGGAGACACACTCAGACAAATGAATCCTCAGTCTAGTAGCTCTTGAATCTGAGCCATTAATTCTACCAGCTCCTTCGGTGCCATCCTATAAGGGGCGATGGACACCGGAGCTGTTCTAGGTAAGAGCTCGATACTAAATTCAACCTCACAATTTGGGGGCAACCCAGGAAGCTCTTCGAGAAATACATCCAGAAACTCCTTCATAGTGCTGACATCCCCAACAGTTGGACCTTTAGAATCAGATATGCTGACATAAGCTAAGAACGTCTCGCAACCCTTGCGAACCAGTTTCTCGGCCCTTAATGCTGAGATTACATTAGATAGATAATCCCTTCGCTCCCCTATCACAACCACCTCCTCATCCTTAAAAGACTTCAATACCATACCCTTAGCAGCGCAATCCAAATTCGCACGGTGTTTCACTAACCAATCCATGCCCAAAATAAGATCGAATTTGCCAAACAGCAGTTCTATCAAATCTGCCGGAAAGACAACCCCTTGGACCTCTAGGGGAACGTCTCTAAACAAATTATTCACTTTAACTGACTGTCCCAGTGGACTTAGCACAGTCATCTCCCTATCAGTAATTTCAAACTGAAAACCAGCGTCCTAGACACAGTGCATACAACATACGAGTGTGTAGACCCAATATCAATTAAAGCGGTATAAGGTACATTATGAATGAGGAACGTACCAGTTATGACGTCAAGAGCATCGCCCTCCTCTCGGTGCCAAGCAGCATAAACCAACGCTAGTTGTCTCACCTCAGTATTACCAGCACCTCTGCCCGATGCTCCACGACCTCTACCCAAACTATTTCCCCCTCTGGCCTGACCACGGCCTCTCGGTGGCTACTGACCACCTCTCCCTGGTTGAACATAGCCTTGACCTGCGGCTTGCATCTGAATAGGCCTCTGCGTACAGTTCTTGACCTGGTGATCCATGGACCCACATTTGAAACATGCCCAGTTTATTTCCAGCACTCACCCTGGTGAACTCTCCCGTAATCTGCACAAGGCTGCGAACTAGAAGTAACAACAGGAACCCCAGCTCGAACTAGCCCCTCAAATGTAGGCTTCTTCTTAGGCCCACCAAAAGAGCTTGAGGGCCCAAAATCCCTCTTATTTCTGCCCCTATCTTTCTCACGGTTCTGACGCTCTGAGCGTTTCACATCCTCGACAATCTTTGCCTTCTCAACAAGCGCATCAGAGTCTCTTTCCCTCTGCGGAGCTATCAGCACCCGTAACTCATCTTAGAGACTATCCTCGAAACGCACACATCGCTCATACTTAGTCGCGACTATACCTCAAGCATACCGGCTCAACCACAAAAAACTCTGCCTCATACTCTGCTACTGACCTATTCCCTTGGACCAGACTCAGAAATTCCTTCCTCCGGGCATCCACATAACTCACCCCAACATGCTTTCCTTGAAAGGCCGTCTTGAAGAAATCCCACGTCAAACGGTCGGCCTGTGTACCCTCTCTTATAGTGAGCCACCACTGATATGCCTCATCTCTCAGTAAGGACACTGCTCCTTTCAGTTTCTGTTCCACAGTATAGTCAAGATCGTCCATTATTCGTTCGGTAGCCTCTAGCCAATATTTCGCCACATTCGGGGCTACACCAGAAACGCCCTTGAAGATTTCTGCTCCATTAGACCGAAGTCACTCATAAATTGACCCTCGGCCCACTGACTCAGTACTTGCCCCAACAACCTTTTCAAGAACCCGCAACATTGCTTGGGATAGAGCATCATCCCCAACGGCTTGGTCATGAGACCCCATCTCAGTTACTGGTAAGGTTGGTGCCTCCCTAGCACGAATATGTCCCGATGTTAAAGACCCAGCCGTAGCACCTCGGCATTTACCATGGCCACGTGTACCTCTTCCGCGACCTCTTGCGCTCATGTCGACGTAGTGTATTTACCTGATTTAGGAGTTTTATGTATCAGCTTATAATTCCAATAATTAATAACGAATATTTTATGATAAACAGTAATTCGGGTTATTTTCGTAGATCGAAACCTCACTATGGTTTTCAGTCTCCTACAGTCTCAATTTACTCTAGCTAAACAGTTTCAGTGCACTACTACTATCCCTAGTAGTTTCTCAGTATAATCATTTCAGTATATAACAGGAAACAATGTTAGAGAACTTACAGATTTAGCGCTGGAGGCTCGATGTGCCACACCTTCTGTAACAACATTTCTTTCCGAACAAAAATTTAAACAGATTGAGAAAATTTTCAAAAACCCATTCCACAGCCGAGTTTTGCAACTGGGCTCTAATACCACTAAATGTAACACCCCAAACTCGGCCTAGATGTTCCAACCGGATCTGACGTGTCACATCAAAATGCCATTTGAAAATTGAGTTTGTCGATAAAAGTTTGGTACTAAATTTTAAATCCCATTTAACAATTGTTTTGAAAACGTCAGTGTTGTGAAATCTTGTTGTCTGATTATAGGTCGTATCAATTGTTATAAGCTTATCAATTTAAAATAAAACCGCGGAAGCATTTTTTTTGTTGTAAACTTTTAGATTCGAAAACATAATTTTTAAAAACGGTTATTGCTTTAAAACCAATGTTTCCTAGACTAGCAGGTTGAAATAACGATAAACACCAAATAAAAGTTAAAAATCCCAAATGGCCTTATTACAAAATTATTAGCCCAATATATTAAAAATAAAATAAAATAACTAAGTTTAAGTTGAAATCATATCGAGCGTGTGGCCACCTCCGAGTCCCTCTCAGCTCCAAATCATCTACGGCTGGGGATTACATGCGCAGTTAAGAAAAGGGTGAGTTATGAGAATTCTGTGTGTAATCCCCTATTATGCAATAACAGTCTGGGCCAAGCCCTATTTAGAAACAGATCAGCCTGGGCCTTAGCCCTATATAGTATCAGAGTGGGTCTAGGCCCAAATCATAACAGTGTGGTACAAAGATGCAACCCAACCCAGTCCAGCCAACACACCACCCGTACCAACCAACACACCATGTGGGGACCAAGTCGACGCACCCAGCCAACACACCAATATCGCAGCATAACTGCTAGTAGCAACACATCAAAGCTGCTAGTGACAGTAAACGTGGCCAAGCCACTAAAATCAGAATACGTGATGAAGCCACTAGATCAGTAAAACATGGCAGAGCCAGTAGTACAATACTTCCTCCAAATACAAATCCCAACCCCAATGCAGAATGTCGTGTCATAAATAATTCGTGTATGCAGTATGTCACAATCATAATCAGTCATATAAATATCACACACACATCACTTAAACTACCACTAGGGGCATAACGGTTATTTTGTCGGTTAGGGGTAAAACGGTAATTTCACCCCTCGGGGTATTTCTGTAATTTTTACCACCAAAGGTATTTCGGTAATTTTACCCATCGAGGGTATTTTGGTAATTTTACCCATCGAGGGTATTTCGGTAATTTTACCCATCGAGGGTATTTCAGTAATTTTACTTATCGAGGGTATTTCGATAATTTTAACCATCGAGGGTATTTCGATAATTTTATCCATCGAGGGTAATTCGGTAATTTTACCTATCGAGGGTATTTCGGTAATTTTTGTCCTATAACGACCTTCCTGAAGGCCTACAGTCGCCTCGAGCGACATAGATACCCTTTTAGGTCAAATAGTGTAATTGGGCCTAAAGCCTAGTTTTTGGCCCAAGTGGGCCTACACGCTCGTGTGACCCATTCAGCCCAATCCATTATCTGGCACTATCATGAATTTTACCCATGTAGGGCCCATGGGCCCAATGGACCAACATGGCCCATCTCGGCCCAACGAGGCCTATTACGACCTAAGCCAACGAGAATATTCGTGGCAGCCTCAACAGTCTATCGCCAACGATTGTGGCTCGGTTTATCTCTACGAGCACTAGCACGCTCGAGAGCCCTCAGATGCCGAAGTTTCGGCTTATCGGTTTTCCGGCTTTAGCCGATTCACAATTCATCAGGGGTGTGAATACACACCTTCATTCGTCACATTGACAGAACCAAAATTGGGTGTACGATTAAATGCCTGTTATGGGTTGTAGGTTGAAGCTCCCAAGATTAAGCACCTATGAAATCAGCAGTTCTAACAATTAGTCTCAACCCTTGTTAAAACATCACTATAATATTGAAACCATTTAATCAAACTAACGCTACTTACCACCGATCAAAAGATCTCCTGTAGGGGAAGGGTAATCGGCCTATCCCTTGGTTAAGGAAAGCGAGTCCCTAGCAACGTTTGAACGAAGAGAAGGTGTTAGCTATACAAATAACCACGACAACAAAGGAAAACAAAACAGCCTTTCGGCTCGAGAGATACAGAACCGAGCATAGAAAAAGAAGCCGAACAAGATTCGGCTAGAGTATCCACTTACCACAAAATAGAAGAGATTTGGAAAGGTTAGAAACAAAGAAAAGAAGGAACGCAGAAAAGAGAGTGTCTAGGCCACAATAGGTTCGGCCATCACAAGAAGAACAAAGAGAAATGAAATAGATTCGGCATGAAAAGAATTAAGGGAAAAAGAAAAGAGCAATGCCAAGTCGGCAAGGGATGAAGAAGAGAAGAACTTTGAGGAAGAACTCAGTACCCGACGTTCAAGTTTCGACAAAGTATGGCCAACAAAAGTGAATAAATATAGAAGGGAAAAGTCCCTAATGGTCAAAAAAATGCACGAGATGCTTGAAAAGAACAAATCTCGGAATGCTCAAATGACACCCTTCAGCAGAATTTGCACAATTGAAACCTTCTAGCCGAAATTTCTCTCCCTACCCAAGCTCTCCAAATTCGGCCAACTCCCTTCACATTCAAACCCCCTCAAATTCTCCACTAAATCCTCCTTGAATTACTCCCAGCCTCCCATTTGAATTTCTTGACCAATTCTTCAACTTCCTTTGCAGAATTTGATCCAAACTCTACCTCTTGCATCACCAAGACATAAAATAAAATCCCCTATTTGCTTGTCATGGGATTCGAACCCCACTCTCCTTGCCATCTTAGTGACGCCACCACCATCAAGCCACAGGCTCTCTTTGTGTCATAGAACACACACAATTTCACATAAGTCCTACTTGCCAGTTTCACTTATGAGCAAAAATTAAAATTTTTCCAAGGTTCAGACTCAAACCTAGGCTTAATAAACCCCCCCCAAACACACTCAAATAACTACCCGTTCAAGCACATCATGGAATTTAAGCAAATTCAAAAAAATTCTAAACCCCCCATTTTTAGGGCGTTACATGTCCGAGCTAAATCCCGTCAGCATCAAATGTAAGACCTCATTCAATAAGGGAAATCAGATTTATCCATCAAAATCCAATATTCAAACGGAACTTAACCCTATTCAAATGTATTCATTTCTTATATTATAACATCCAAATAATTCATATAAATATAAATCACATTCTATACAAACATAACATTCAATTCAACATATTTACATGCTCAATTAAGTTACACGAACTTACCTCGATAATAGTTCGTACAAGAAAATGTATTAATCCAGAACTCTCTTTTTCTCGATCTATCTTCGAATTTGAGTTATTCGGATCTGTATAAACGAATTTAATCATCAATTTCTCACATTTTATATTCATTTGAACTCAATTTACATCCTAAGCAAAATTACCATTTTTCCCCTAAACTTTCCATAATTTCCAATTTTGTCCCTAGGCTCGAAAAATGAAATTCATGCAATTTACTCCTTATTCCAAGCCTAACCAAAATTTCAATATAAAATTTACAGCACATGTATTCTATAAAATTTAGAATTTTTCTTCAATTTTCACAAGTTTACAATTTAGTCCCTAAATCATGTTTTCATCAAACTTCACTTTGTAAAAGTTATTTATCTATCAACAACCTTTCATTTTCTACCATAAATTTCAAATTTTCAGCATATTCATCCATGGAAAAATTTCTATACTTTGATAACTTTACAAATTGACCCCATAAATAGATAGATTAGACTATCCCGGTTTTAAAAATATAAAAATTACTAAAAATGGGGCTTGAATTCTTATCCAATTAGGCAAAGAAAGCTTGTTTTCTCTTTCATAGGGTTTCCATGGAATATTTTGGGAAGAAGATGATATATAATGTTTTTTTTTAATTTTATTTTAATTATTTATTATCTTTTAATTTTATTACTTTCCAATTTAGTCCTTAGCCTTTTCTAATTTTTCCATGGATGAATCATCAAAAATATCTACTAACTTTTGTTTAATGGTCTAATTACCATATAAGGACATCAAGTTTTGAATTCCATAGCTATTTGATCCTTCTAGCTACTAGAATCCAACTTTTGCATTTTATGCAATTTGGTCATTTTTGTAATTAAGCACTTAATCGATAAAATTTTCTTATCAGAATTTTCATATGACATTCCTATCTAAATGCAAATCATGCAAAAAATATAAAAATAAACTTTCCTTCCGATTCGAATTTGTGGTCTTGAAACCACTGTTCCGATTTCACTGAAATTGGGCTTTTACAACTTTCCCACCTTAAGAATTTTTGTGCTCGAAAATCTTACCAGTAAAGAGGTTCGGGTATTACTTTCTCATGGTATCCTTCGGTTCCCAAGTAGCTTCCTCAATACCATGTCGTTGCCATAGAACTTTTACTAATGCCACCTTTTTATTTTTTACTATAAGTCATATTAGGCTGAATCTCTACCTCTGATGGAGAAATAACATGTGAAGGATCCGATCGATCGTTGTAACATAGACACATGAAAAACATTATGAATCTGATCAAGTTCTGGTGGTAAGGCTAACTGATATGCAACAGGACCAATTCTTTCTATAATTTCATATGGCCCAATGAACCGTGGACTCAATTTTCCCTTACGACCAAACCGAAATATTTTCTTCCAAGGTGATACTTTCAAGAATACCTTTTCACCGATCTGAAATTCTATTTCTTTTCGTTTAAGATCAGCATAGGACTTTTGACAATCAGACGTTGCTTTCAAACTGTCCCGAATTGCTTTCACCTTTTCCTCAGTTTCACGGACTAAGTCAACTCCGTGTAACTTTTTCTCACTGATTTCTATCCAATACAATGGAGTTTTGCATTTGTGACCATACAGTGCTTCATGCAATGCCATTTTGATATTGGACTGATAACTGTTATTGTATGCGAATTCAACTAAAGGCAGATATTTTTCCCAATTACCTTCAAATTCAAGCACACAACATCGAAGCATATCTTCCAAAATTTGTATTACTCATTCAGATTGACCATCTGTTTGGGGATGGAATGCAGTGCTGAAATGTAATTGTGTACCCAGAGCTTCTTGTAATTTGCTTCAGAATCGAGATGTAAATCGAGGATCTCTATCTAAAATAATGGAGATAGGTACTCCATGTAATTTGGCAATATCAGAGACATATAATTCAACCAATCTATCTAAGGAAAAATCTATACATATCAGAATAAAGTGTGCAGACTTTGTCAATCGATCAACAATTACCTAAATGACATCTTTTTTCTTTGGAGACAGGGGTAATCCCGAAGTCCTTTGTAATTCTTTCCCATTTTCATTCCGGTATCATAATTGGTTGTAACAATCCCGAAGGCAACTGATGCTTAGCTTTTGCTTATTGACATATCAAACACTTAGATACAAACTCAGAAATATCCTTTTTCATTCCCGGCCACCAGTACATCTTTTTCATATCATTGTACATTTTATTACTACCAAGATGAATAGACATGTTACCATTATGAGCTTCATTCAAAATCTTCTGTACTAGTTCTGAATTCTTCGGTACACATATTTTGCCTTTGAATAACAAACAACCATCAGTCCCAACCTGAAATTCTGAATCAGGAGTCGTTTCATATTTTATCCATTTCGCTTGTAACTTATTATCATCTTTCTAAGCATTAGAAATTTGTTACAAGAACATCGGTCTAGCTTTTAACTCATCTATAATTGAACCATCATCTGATAACATCAATTGAGTATTTGTAACAGCTCATTTTTAGTAAAATCGAAATAGTGATTTCGGGACCACAAATCCGATCTAAAAATAAAATTTATTTTTATTTTATTACATTGTCTGTAATATGTTAGAAATGTCATGTAAAAATTCTGATAAGAAAATTTTACTGATTATGAGCTTAATTACGAGAAGGACTAAATCGCATAAAATGTAAAATTTGAATTCTAGTAGCTATAAGGATTAAATAGTTATGGAATTCAAAACTAGAGGTCCTTATATGGTAATTAGACCATTAAAGAAAAGTATGTAGATATTTTGGTGACTCATCCATGGAAATTTAGAAAAAAGGGCAAGGACTAAATTGGAAATTGAAATAATTAAATTAATTAAAAGATGATAAAAGATATCATCTAATTTTTTATGTCATATTCAACCTAAAATACATGGAAACCCTAGGAGAGAGAGAAGAACCTTTCATGGCTTAATTGGGTAAGTTTCCCTGTCCCATTTTTAGTAATTTTGATATTTTTGAAATCGGGATAGCTTAATCTGTCTATTTGGGAGATCAATTTGATGAGTTATCAAAGTATGAAATTTGGGTCACGGATGAATATGCAAAAAATTTGAAATTTATGGTAGAAAATGAAAGGCTGTTGATAGATAAAAAACTTTTTTACAAAGTGATTTTTGATGAAAACATGATTTAGGGACTAAAATGTAAAGTTGTGAAATTTGATAAAAAATTCTGAATTTTTTTGAATACATGTGCTGTAAATTTTGTGATGAAATTTTGGTTAGGCTTGGAATAGGGAGTAAATTGCACAAATTTCATTTTTCGATCCTAGGGACAAAATTAGAATTTATGGAAAAGTTAGGGGCAAAATGGTAATTTTGCCTAGGACATAAATTGATTCCAAATGAATATGAAATGTGTGAAATTGATGATTAAAGTTATTTATATAGATCCGGACAACACAAATTCGAGGTTAGGTTGAGGAAAAGAAAAGGTTTCAGATTAGTAGATTTTATACGCGAACAAGTGTCGAGGTAAGTTCGTGTAACTTAATTGAGCATGTAAATATATTAAATTAAATTAAATGTTGTGTCGTATGAAATGTGGTTATTATTTATGTGAACTGTTTGGATGTTACGATATAAGAATGAATACATGCTTGAAATGGTTGAAAAAGGGTTAAGTCATGTTTGAATATTGAATTCCGATGAATATATGTGCTTTCCCAAAATGCATGAGGTCCTGCATTTGTTGCTAATGAATTTAGCTTGGACGAGTAATCCTATTGACCTCATTATAGAAAGGATTTAGCTCGGATGGGTAATCTTGATATAATACCTCTCGAGTATACGTTACAATTAGGATTTAGCCTAGACTGGTAATCCTAATTGAGCTCTTCTGAGCATACATTAAATAAAGGGTTTAGCCTGGACTGGTAATCCTGTTATATGATATGTGGCTCGATTATGTGTTCCTTGATTAAGTGCCCTAATGGGTACTCTTGAAAAAGAATTGATGGGTTATTGAATCGTACACCTCAAGTGTACAACTTGAGCATCCATCGGAATTTCAATGATTCAACTAACAAAACTCTTTGCATGATAAGAGAATTGTGGAATGAAATGAATGATGTCTTGAAGGAAAATAGTATGATGAGCTCATCTGTGTTATTTTATGTATATGAGAAATTTGGACTAACATGTTTGATTGAATATTTGTGTTTAGGCAATTTTGTCAAATGGATGGGAAACATGATATTGTATGCTTAGATTTAATAAACGGGATTGGTGAGTTTAGTTTTCCTTTATAAGAGCTTACTAAGCATGTAATGCTTACTCCGTTTTGTTTTCCCCTGTTTTATAGTGCTCGAAAGCTTGCGAAGGTTGGAGATCATTGGAGCATCGTCACACTATCTACTAGCTATTTTGGGTATACTTAGTAAAATCATTTTGGTATAATGGCATGTATAGGACAACTTGGCCATTAGTGGCTTGATAATGATGTTTGTAATCTATCCATTGGAATGGCTAGTAATGGTTGTTTTGATATACTTGCAATGTCATACCATGGTAGTTTCGTATATGTTAAGTAGTTCACCAAATCATGTCTAACATATAGATTAAACCAAGGTAAGATTATAAACATGCATGCATGTAATGAGGCGCCATGTGAATGATGGAAATTTCTTAATTTGAATGCTTGAAATGGTTGGTATTTGGATATAAGTTTTAAGTGCAAGTTATTAGTATGATTTTGGGTGAGAAATGAAGCTAGAAATGTATTTATTTTGTCCACACGGGCAGACACACAGGCGTGTGTCTAGACTGTATGTGACACACAGCTAGGTACATGGGTGTGTGGTTAGGTCATGTGTCCTCTGCACCTAAATTTTGAGAAACAAAATGCCCAGAATTGAGTACATGGGCTTGTGCCTCAGTCGTGTGTGGTACACGGCCTAGAACACGGGCGTATGAAACCTGCACCCAATTTCAAAAGCATTTAACTAACCACACGGCCTAAAACACGGGCGTGTGGCATGGCCGTGTGCACAAGTCAGTGAGCACGGGGTCGAACATGGTCGGTAGCATGGGCGTGTCCCTCGGACCACACGGGTGTGTGAGCCCTATAACTTAGAATTTTTTTGTAATTTCATGAAAAATTCTTAGAGTTTCTGATTAAGTCCCAACTCGATTCTAATGCTCATATTGGGGCTCAATGGTCCATTTAAGGGACGTTATGAATAAATCTTGGGAAATGAATAGTAACTGTATGAATTATCTGAAAATGTTCTAAAAGTTTTTGTAATACTTCGTAACTCTGTTTCGGCGACAGAAATGGGTTAGGGGTGTTACAGTATTCATAGCTCACAAGGCAAGCAGTGATTTTCTACTTAGAGCATCAGCAACCACATTTGCTTTTCCCGGATGGTAATCAATAACCAAATCATAATCTTTCAATAACTCAAGCCACCTGCGCTGTCTCAAATTCAAATCTTTCTGTGACATCAAATACTTCAAACTTTTATGATTAGTGAATATGTGACATTTTTCACCAAACAAATAATGTTGTCATATTTTCAGTGCAAATACAATTGCTGCTAATTCAAGATCATATATCGGGTAATTTTTTTCATGAGATTTTAGCCATCAATAAGGCTTTCAACCTATCAAAACTCTGCTGACATTTATCAGACCACTCGAATTTCACATCATTTTGCAACAAACGAGTCATCGGAGAAGTTATCTCTAATAGCCCGATTTAGACCCTAATTGGAACAGTGGTACTGAGACCACAAATCTGAGGTCAAAAAAATATTTTAATATTATTTTTCGTATTTACAGTGTGTGATTAAGCATTTGTGTAAATTTTATCGTTTGTGTGCTTAATTTGCGAAAAGGACTTAATCGCATAAAATGTAAACGATGTGAGCTAATTGTTAAAGTGCTTATTTGGCATGGCTTTTAAAATGAGGGGTCCTTATGTTGTAATTAGACCTTTAATAGTGGAAATGGACATAAAAGGTCATTAAATGGATGAATTTATAATGTTTAAAATAAGGTTAAAATAGTAATTGAATTATTAAGTTAATATTAATAAAAGAAATAAGAAAAATGAAGCCATTATCATCATCCTTGCCGAAATTTGAAAGAAAAAGAAAGAAAATAAGCAAGTTAGGGTTCGACACACATTTTGGTTAATTAAGGTATGTTTTTGCTTCGTTTTTTTATGATTTCTACATTTTTGTGATCATTGCTTAGTGTATTATACAGCCCATGCTTAAACTCTAGAACTTGATGAAGATTTTGAGATGTTCCATTGATGAATGTTTGAGCTTTGTGATAGTTGATGATGAAATAAGAAAGATGTGATAGATTAACATATTTTGTCTTTGAATTTTTGGTGAATTTGAGTAATTTGGACTAAATTTTGAAAATGAGAAATTGGAGGACTAAAATGTGAAATAAATGAAATATGTTGGCTTATATGAACATAAGGAAAATTTGGTTAGGCATGTGTGAAATGAAATTATGTGTATTTGATGATTTTATGAAATAGGGACTAAAATGTCACAATATGAAAATGTGAGGGCTATTTTGTAAAATGCCCTAAATATGAGTATTTGAATTAAATTGAATGAGTTGATGAAAGAAAGTGTTAAATTTGAATATGTATAGATCAAGAAAATAGGAAATCAGACTTAGACCGAGGCAATAACAAAGTGCTCGATTGATCGACTAGTCTAGGTATTTCTAAGTCCAAGGTAAGTTCGTTTATAATACGAATTATTAAAATTGTGCTCATATGTTATATAATGAAAGATTATGTAGTTGATGAATTATTATTGTTCAACGTGGATTGAGAGGTGTGGCACTAAGTGCGTGAAATAGAATTAATACAGTAGAGAATGGCACTGTGTGTGCAAAATAAAGAAAGTATGGACTACCTTGATTGGCACTGTGTGTGCGATACTGAGTTAAATTCGTTTTAAAGTAAAGGCACTAAGTGTGTGATGATACCAAAGCTTCGGTTAAGAAGTTGGCAGTAAGCGCGTGACTAAATCGATTGAATAATGAAGATTGATTGAAAAAGAATGATCGTTAATTGAGTGTTAGCTAAGGTATGTACAAAATCTATGTGGTTGATGAATTTGTAAATGGACATATGATGGTTGAGTGAGTATATTAGCTACGAATGAGATTGTGTACAATTGTAAATTGACCTATGTGATGGTTTATTTTGTACATTGAAATAGAACTATTGAGTTAAATGTATTATATGACGAATTTACTAAGCTTTAAAGCTTACTGTGTGAAGTTTTCTCTGTTTTACAGTGTATTTAAAGCTATCTCGGATCAAGGGATCGTCGGTGACTCAATCACACTATCGGCTATCTATTTTGGTACTTTTGGAAGTTGTATATATATATTTGGTATATGGCATGTATAGGCTAGTGATTATGGTATATTTTGAGTTGTTATATCTTTCCATGTGATATGGTTTGAAAGATGGATGAATTTGGTATATACCTTAAACGTGTCAAAAGAATGGTTAATATGTGTATGTGTGTTCTATGTGAATGATCTTTATGATATGTTTTGATGATATGGATATATTATGTTCATGCTATGAAATGGTATGGGTTAAATGATGCTTGGTTTACATAATTTTAAATGTGTAGTTGATAATTTTGATTGATATGTTAAGATGGATTTGTATAGGAAGATTAATGATGATGTTAAGAGATTAAATTGAGTATGTTGTGGTAAGTTTGAATTCCATTTGGGGTATGAAATTGTATTGGTTTGTGCTTGTAGGTGTGACCCAAAGTGTGAGTGACAAATTGGCCTTGAAAATGGCCTATTATTGCCCACACAGTTGAGCACACAGGCATGTGGCTCGACCGTGTCCCTGAAATTTGTAATTTGTTTTAAGTTAGACTCGCACACGGGCTCTACACACGGGAATGTGACTAGCTATGTGAAACAAGTCAGTGTCGACCACGGGCCAGACACACGAGCATGTGACGTGCCTTGTGATGCAAGTCAGTTTCGACCATGGCTTGGACACACGGGCGTGATTGAGGCGTGTGAGGCACACGACCTACCCACACGGGCATGTGACCTCTATAACTTAGAAAAATTTTAAGTTTTGGAAAAAATTTGTATGTGTTTGGTTTAGTTTCGACCCCTTTCTAATGCATGTTTAAGGTCTTGTAAACCTCATTAAGGGACTATATGCTTGTATTTTTCTATGATATGACGATGATATACTTGTGATGTGAAATGTTCGTAAAAGTTTCGATTTGTCCGGTAATGCCTCTTAACCCTAGACCGATGATGGTTACAGGTTAGGGGTGTTCCATTATATTGGTACCAGAGCTACGATTTAGTCGATTCTAGGACTAACGTAGCGTGTGAGAGTCTAGCTATCCATGCCATATATATAACTGGGATAGTGTGATGAATCCTGATAGATAAAAATGAGTTTTCGTATAGTAAATGGATACCAATCGAGCAGATGCTGATGATGTTGAGAGCAATGCCCCTGCTCCCGCTCAAGGGGCAGCGCCGGCCAAATCAAGGCCGATTGCTAGTAGTCACGAGGGAGAGGCTAAGCAATCCTTCTTCCAAATGATGAGTGAGTGGTTTTCAGACTTCGTTCGAACGAATTCGGCTGCTCAACAACCTCTACCCCCGCAAGTTCCTGTAGTGCCACAAGTGACTGATCCGATCTGATTGAGTAAACCTCTTGTGGATAAAATTTGAAAGTACGGGGCCGAAGAGTTCAAGGCCATAGTTGATGATGATGCTGAGCGAGCTGAGTTTTGGCTCGAGAATACAATGCGAGTATTTGATGAAATGTCATTGACTCTTGATGAATGCTTAAAATGTGTTGTTTCATTGTTAAGAGATACAACATATAATTGGTGGAAAACATTGATACGATGGTTCCAAGAGAAAGAATCACATGGGATTTCTTCCAAGTTGAATTCTAGAAGAAATATATCAGTCAACGATTCATAAGTCAGAAACGTAAAGAATTCCTTGAGTTGAAACAGGGTTACATGACTATTACAGAATATGAGTGGGAATTTGTAAGACTGAGTCAGTATGCACGAGAATGTGTTTCGATAGAAACTACTATGTGTAAACGATTCGTCGAAGGTTTGAATGAAGACATTAAACTGTTGGTTGGAATTCTTAATCTGAATGTATTCGTAGTATTGGTTGAAAGAGCCTGTAAAACCGAAAAGCTTAGTAAAGAAAAGAAGAAAGCAGATTCAGAGGCTAGAGACAAAAGAAAAAGGTCGATGAGTAAGTCGTATCAACCTTCGTCGAAAAGATTCAGAGATGCAGTCAATAGCTCAAATGTATCATGTGGACATTTGATTAGAGATCATGTGAAAAAAAATACCGGTACTAAAACTCCAGTGGAATCAAGTGTTGGAAGTGTCAGAAGCCATGAGCCTGAGTGTAGACAGTGTGGAAGATGACATATTGGTGAGTGCTGGGGCAAGTATAATAATAGAGTTTGCTATAAATGTGGATCACAAGATCACTTCATTCGAGATTGCCCAGAGTTAGCTGAGAAAGATAATGTTCAGAGTACAAGGCTGAGTAACACGACAGATAGAAGTAGACCACTCAGAAACTATGGAGATGTGAGCGGTAACCAGAGAGGAACGACAGATACAGCTGTGGGATCTGAGAAGAGAGCACCTGCACGAGCCTACACTATTTAGGCTTGTGAAGAAGTGTCATCTCCAGACGTCATAACTGGTACTTTTACTCTATTGGATACTGATGTGATTGCATTGGTAGATCCAAGCTCTACTCATTCATATATGTATGTGAATCTAGTATCTAGTAAGACTCTACCTGTTGAGTCTACTGAGTTTGTAATTAGAGTATCAAACCCCTTTGGCAAGTGTGTTATGGTTGATAAAGTTTGCAAGAACTGTCTGTTGATGTTTCGAGATATTTGTTTTCCGGCTAATTTGATGCTGCTACCCTTTGATGAATTTGATATAATTTTGGGTATGGATTGGTTAACCTTGCATCATGCTATTATGAATTGTAAATGGAAGAGTATTGATTTGAGAAGTCAGAATGATAAGATAGTTCGAATTGAATCCAGAGACTTAAATGGGTTACCAGCTGTAATATCTTCGACGAAAGCTTTGAATTATGTGAAAAAGGGTTGCGAAGCTTATCTAGCATATGTGATAGGTACAAAAGTAATAGAAAAGAAAGTTGAATTTGTGCCTGTAGTTTGCGAGTTTCCAGATGTATTTCCTGAAGAATTATCGAGATTACCTCCGATGCGAGAAGTCGAGTTTGGTATTGATTTAGTGCCGGGGACGACTCCTATCTCAATAGCTCTGTATAGAATGGCACCGAAAGAATTAAAAGAGTTGAAGTCTCAGTTGCAAGAGTTGACAGATAGAGGATTTGCATGATCGAGTTTCTCGCCTTGGGGTGTCCTGTGTTGTTTGTGAAAAAGAAAGATAGCACTATGAGGATGTGTGTTGATTATCGACAGTTGAATAAAGTGACGATAAAGAATAAATACCCTTTGCCACGTATTGATGATTTTTTTGATTAGCTGAAAGGAGCTACATTGTTTTCTAAGATAGACTTGAGATCGGGCTACTATCAGCTACGAGTTAAAGAATCAGATGTGTCGACAACTGCTTTCAGAACGAGGTACAGACATTATGAATTCTTAGTTATGCCTTTCGGACTAACGAATGCTCCTGCAGTATTTATGGATTTGATGAACCGGATATTCAGACCGTATTTGGATCGATTTGTCATTGTGTTTATTGATGATATTCTGATTTATTCTTGTGATGAGACGCAACATGCTGAACATTTGAGAATCGTGTTACAGACTCTGCGTGAGAAACAATTGTATGCAAAGTTTAGCAAATGTGAATTCTGGTTGCATGAGGTTGGTTTTCTGGGACATATTGTATCGGCTGCGGGAATACGAGTTGATCCGAGCAAGATTTCAGCAATTTTAGAGTGGAAGCCTCTGAGAAATGTGTCTGAAGTCCATAGTTTTCTGGGACTAGCGGGATATTATAGACGGTTTGTGAAAGGTTTTTCAATGACTGCGACTCCGTTGACGAAATTGCTACAGAAAGATGTTAAATTTGAGTGGTCAGAAAAGTGTCAGCAGAGTTCTGAATAGTTGAAAGTATTGTTGACAAAGGCACCAGTGTTAGTTCAACCTGAATCGGGTAAAGAATTCATAGTTTACAGTGATGCATCGTTGAATGGTTTTGGCTATGTGTTGATGCAAGAAGGCAAAGTTATAGCCTATGCTTTGAGACAGTTAAAACCGCATGAAAAGAATTATCCGGCTCACGATTTTGAATTAGCAGCTATTGTATTTACATTGAAGATTTAGCATCACTATCTATTTGGTGAGAAGTGTCACATTTATACGGATCACAAGAGCTTGAAATATCTGATGACTCAGAAAGAATTAAATATGCGACAATGAATATGGTTAGAATTACTAAAAGACTACGAATTACTGATTGATTATCATCCGGGTAAAGCTAATGTTGTTGCTGATGCTTTGAGCCAAAAGTCTTTATTTGCTGTACGATCAATGAGTACTCAGATGGATCTATGTGATGATGGTTTGGTTTTTGTTGAATTGAAATTGACACCAATGTTTATACGTCAGATTTTTTATGCTAAAAAAAGTGATGCTAAGATGATAGCAAAAGGAGGTCAGTGTGGTTTGAATGTCGATTCAGAATTTTGAGATGATGATAATGGTTGTTTGAGATTCCGAGATCGGATTTGTATTTTGAGAAATTTAGAGTTGATCCAGTTGATTTTGAATGAGGCACATAATAGTCGTTTATCCGTGCATCTGGGAAGTACGAAAATGTGTAATGATCTGAAGCAGTGTTATTGGTGGCATGGTATGAAATGAGATATCTAAGAGTTTGTTTCGAGATGTTTAATTTGTCAACAAGTCAAAGCTGGACACCAGGTGCCATCAGGTTTGTTACAACCGATCATGATTCCTGAGTGAAAATGGAAGAGAATCACGATGGACTCTGTGTCAGGATTACCTTTATCTCCGAAAAAGAAAGATGCAATCTGGGTAATAGTTGACAGATTAACGAAATTAGGTCATTTTGTTCCAATGAGAACAGATTATTCGTTTGATAAGTTAGCCGAATTATATATTTCTAAGATTGTGAGACTGCACAGGGTACCATTATCCGTTGTGTCTGACAGAGATCCGAGGTTTACCTCACGGTTTTGGAAGAAACTTCAAGAGGCTTTAGGTACGAAGCTGCATTTTAGTACTGTGTTTCATCTGCAAACTAATGGTCAATTGGAACGGATCATTCAGATTCTCGAGGATATGTTAAGATGTTGTATTCTTGAATTTGAAAGTATGTGGGAAAAGCATTTGTCGTTGATTGAATTCACGTACAATAATAGTTTCAATCTAGCATTAAAATGGCACAGTATGAAGCTTTTTATGGTCGTAAATGCAGAACTCCATTATATTGGACTAAGCTTAGTGAGAATAAGATCCACGGAGTCGTTTTGATTAAAAGGACTGAGCAGAAAGTGAAAGTGGTTTGTGACAGTTTGAAAGCGACATCAGATCGTTAGAAGTCTTATGCAGATTTGAAACAAAAAGATATTGAATTTGAGATCGGTGATAAAGTGTTTTTGAAAGTGTCTCCGTGGAAGAAAATACTTTGATTCAGTAGAAAAGGCAAATTGAGTCCGAGGTTTATCGGGCCGTATGAGATTATTGAGTGAATTGGGCCAGTTGCTTATAGATTGTTGTTACCACCTGAGCTAGAGAAGATTCATAATGTGTTTCAAGTATCGATGCTTTGATGATACAGATCTGAACCATCGCATGTGATTGCTCCTACTGAGGTTGAGATTCAGTCAGATTTGTCATATAATGAAAAACCGGTTCGAGTTTTGGCACGTGAGATCAAAGAGTTGAGAAATAATAAAAATTTTTTAGTGAAAGTGTTGTGGCACAAACACAGAGTTGAAGAGGCTATGTGGGAGCCTGAAGATGTTATGAGAGAGCAATATCCAAACCTATTCACTGGTAAGATTTTCGGGGACAAAAATCCCTAAGGGGGGAGAGTTGTAACAGCCCGGTTTAGACCCTAGTTGGAACAGTGGTTTCGAGACCCCAAATTCGAGGTCAAAAAAATATTTTAATATTATTTTTTGTGTTTACAGTGTGTGATTAAGCATGTGTGAAAATTTTATCGTTTGTGTGCTTAATTTGTGAAAGGACTTAATCGCATAAAATGTAAAAGTTGTGTGCTGATTGTTAAAGTGCTTATTTGGCATGGCTTTTAAAATGAGGGGTCCTTATGTTGCAATTAGACCTTTGATATTGGAGATGAACATAAAAGGTCATTAAATGGATGAATTTATAATGTTTGAAATAAGGTTAAAATAGTAATTGAATTATTAAGTTAATATTAATAAAACTGATAAACCATAATTTACACATATTTTAACCTCATGCTTGGCTTAATTTTGGATGATTTCCCATTAGATTTGTTGAATTTGATACTCCTAATCTCTTAATTTCATGTTTTATACTCAGGAGAGCTTAGGAAGTCAAAAAGAACGAGAAACGGGCCAAAAAGGGGCAAAATAGGCCTACTTAAGAAATCAACACGGCCTGGACCATTGGACACAGCCGTGTGTTACGAGCAGGATCAACCACGGCCTAGACCATTGACCACGGGCAGATCACACGGCCGTGGGTGGAAAGCAGAATCGACCACGGCCGAAGGAATCCACCATGGGCGTGTCTCTGTCGTCCCTAGGTTTAATTCTATTCGGAAAAGGTTACTTGTGGGCCAAGAAAGGCATCTCAAAGCCTATATAAACACCCTAGGGGGCAACCTAAAAGAGGAGGTCGATAGGACGTCGAGTAGACGCCGAGTAGAAGGAGAAAATATTCCAAGACAACTGTCGGGAACAGCTTAGGAGAAGGATCTCCATCAAGACTGAGGATTCCCCATCAAGTTCTTTAGAAGTTTTTGAGTTTTTCTTATGTTTTGTTGTTTTCCCTATTCTAATATGTTTCCCACTTTTAGTATGAACTAAATCCCTTAAATACCTAAGGGGATGAAACCTAAGACGAATCTTATTATTATTTGATTTAAGAGATAAATACTTGTACTTATTCTTAATTGTGAGATCTTATTCTTGTTTGATAATTCAGGTTATTGATTCAGGTCGAATGTGCTTATTTAGTGGAGCAAAAGTCCCTGTCTAAGAGTAGATCAACACAATTAAGCGGAGTTGATTGCAACCCTAGAAATAGGGCAACGAAAATCTGCTGGATTAGGGTCAAACCTAATAAGGGAATCCATAGATCGAGTTAATGCGACAATAGGGGTTTTAATTAGAAAGAGATTTCAATTAATCAACCTAGAGTCAGTTGTTTTTAGTCTTGAAAGAGATATTAACATAATTCAGGGATCTCTACGGAGTAAGTCAAGTGAATAAATCGCATGAATCAAAAGTAATAAGTGAAGTCTAGGTGGATTCTTCCTTAGGTATTGCTTATCTCATATAAGTTGTCAAAAGTATTTTCCCAATTCACTCTCTGTCGCATTCATAATCATTTAGTTAGTTTAGTTAGTTAGTTAAATTTAGATTAAAAATAAATTCCCTTAATTATCAGGCTAGATAATAAAAAGATAGTTAATACTAATACTATTGGTCCTTGAGGATACGATATTCCAGACTCACCACATCTATACTACTGTTCGATAGGTGCACTTGCCTTTGTTGAAATAATAGTTAGTTTCGAGCTCCATCAAGTTTTTGGCGCCGTTGCCAGGGACTAAGATATTAGGAGAACTAAATTTTTATTAGTTTAGCCATTTTATTTAGTTGCAATTTACTTTTATTTTTATTATTAACTGTGCTAATTTTCCTTTATTTGCTTCTGGCAGGTAATTCTAGTTTATGACTAGAAGGAACCCGTCAGGACCCTTGATTTTTTACTGTGATATAAAAGGTATCGCTCGTAGAAATCATAGGGAAATAAGGCGAAGCCTACAATACATAGAAGAATAGCAACAGGACGATACCAACACCACCGAAGAGATGACTGATAATAATCTGCAACCTCCCGTGGTTGCCGCAAACCCGGTGAATCAAAATCCTGCTCCTCGTACTATGTATGATTATGCTAAACCTAATTTAACAGGAATTGAATCAAGTATTGTTAGACCTGCTATTGCTGCAAATAATTTTGAACTGAAACCTAACACTATACAGATGATTCAACAATTTGCTCAGTTTGATGGTTTACAGGATGAGGATCCAAACAATCACTTGGCAAATTTTCTTGAGTTTTGCGACACTTTCAAAATTAATGGCGTTTCTGATGATTCCATTCGCCTTCGGTTGTTTCCCTTCTCGTTGAGGAATAAAGCTAAACATTGGTTGAACTCGTTACCACGAGGATCAATCACTACATGGGAACAAATGACCAAAAAATTTTTGTTAAAATATTTTCCACCGGTTAAAATGGCTAAGTTGAGGAATGATATCTCTTCTTTTGTGGAGATAGATTTAGAAACACTCTACGTTGCATGGGAGAGATATAAGGATCTACTAAGGAGATGCCCTCACCATGGGTGACTTTTGTGGCTACAGGTTCAAACCTTTTATAATGGTGTGAACCCCTCAACTAGGCAGTTGATTGATTCAGCCGCCGGTGGAACCCTAAATAACAAGACCCCTAAAGCGACTTATGAGTTTATAGAAGAGATGACACTAAATAACTATCAGTGGCAAGTTACAAGGACAAGGCCAACAAAAGCTGCCAATGTTTTCAACCTCGACGCAGTAACCATGCTATCAAATCAAGTAGAACTTTTAAATAAGAAAATTGATGGTTTGTGTGGTTCTTCGCAGGTCTATCTAGTGATGCAATGCGATACAAATGGAGGAGGGATGAGCAATACAGAATATCCATCCTACAACCTTGGCATAGAAAGCGAACAGATGAACTATATGGGTAACAATTCTAGACCTCAAAATAACCCTTATAGTAACACTTCTAATCAAGGTTGGAGGAACCATCTGAACTTCTCATGGGGTGGCCAAGGAAATCAGAGACAACAACCCCCTCCAGGCTTTCAACAGCAACCCTACCCACAGGAGAAAAAGCTGAATCTTGAGGATATGCTAACAAAATTCATCACGATGTCAGAAACCCATTTCCAAAACACCGAAACAGCACTCAAAAATCAGCAAGCATCGATTCAAGGGCTCGAGAACCAATTGGGACAACTTGCTAAGCTCATATCTAAAAGACCACAAGGTAGCTTGCCAAGCAACACTAAAACTAACCCATAGGAGCAACTTCAAGCCATAACTGCTCACGATAGTGAAGGGTTAAATGAACCAAAAGCCAGGCAAGAGAATGTGGTAGAGGAAGGTAAGGTTGAGGTAAGCCATGATAAACCAAAACCGGTAATTGTAGAGTACCAACCTCATGTGCCATACCCCAATGCGATAAAGAAAGACCACACAGATGAACAATTTGGTAAATTCCTTAAACTTCTAAAGAAATTACATATTAACTTACCATTTCTTGAAGCTCTTTCGCAGATGCCAGATTCAAGGAAATTTTTAAAAGAGTTTTTGACAAACAAACGGAGGTTAGACGATACGTCGCATGTGGAGCTAAATGCAGTGTGCTCAGCAATTTCACAAAATAAACTACCACGAAAGTTAAAAGACCCAAGGAGTTTTAAAATTCCGTGCTTAATTGGTAGTTTATTTGTTGATAATGCTTTAGCTGATTTAGGGGCAAGCATAAATGTTATGCCTTATAAAATGTTTAAACAGCTAGGTCTAGGGAAACCCAAACAAACTAGGATGAGCATTCAATTAGCTGATAAGACTATTAGAGTTCCTAGGGGTATAATCGAAGATGTACTAGTAAAATTTGATAAGTTCATATTCCCAGTAGACTTTGTCATTTTAGATATGGATGAGGACAATAATATTCCTTTAATTTTAGGAAGGCCCTTTTTAGCAACTACTAAAACTAGAATTGATGTTGCTACAGGGGAACTCATACTTCGTGTAGGTGACGAAACGATCACTCTTCAAGCTCTTGACTCAGCTAGGACATCGAGTAATCAAGGTGAAAACATAAATTCTATTAATGACCATTTGGTTCAACCTTCTTTACAGGAAACACCACGAAACTACACAACTAAGCCAGATCCTAGACCTCGTGCCAATAAAGAAGTAACTCATGAGGAACGAAGGCTTCAGATCGATGAACTAGACGAGTGGAAGCCACATGTCAAGGAGAAACCAAGAACACACGAAGCAAAACTGAGGCAACTCCATGTCAAACTTAAAGATGAGACATACCAATTTCAGATCAGGGATTAGGTATTGTTGGATAAGACAGACCCTCGAATCGCCACTTCAGGCCTTAATACTAATGAAGAGATCCATTTCACGGTACTGAATGTCTTCCCATACGGAATAGTCGAGGTAACTAATCCTCTATTCGGCACTTTTAAGGTAAACACTACTCGACTCAAGCTATATAGTGACCATAGAACTTGTAACACCCCAAACCCGGCCCATTCACTCCGACCGAATTTGGAATGCCACTGCGGAACACGTTCGAAAAATATCCTTACTTAAGAGTAAAACCGATAAAAATTTGTTGAGTTTAATAAAACATTTTCGTGACTTGAAATATTCTAAGTAAAAACTAAATTATTATAAAAACAAAGGATTCAAAACTTCATTATACATACTCAAGGAAATAAAATCATTTGCAATAAGCATTTTAAATTGTCCATCCATAATAGAGCATAATAATAAAGATACTTAATAAAAGAACTGAAATACTTTAGTGGGCCTTCTTACAATACACACTTAATCAAAACACTGAAAATATAGATATTTAATTCATTAAACAAGAGATTCCTTTGCTTGAAAATCCGCTTTTGCATGGCCACCTTTGTATCCGCTCCAACCCGGTCCAAGCTTTATGCGCCACCTGAAAGGTTTAATAAAGATTGGGTGAGTCACCAAGACTCAGTGCATAGTTAATACACATGTCCTCACATATGGGCTTGGCCTATATCCACACAGTCCATACACATGAATTTGCAATTATGAAACTCAACCCATGCTTATATATATATATATATATATATATATGGCAACATATTACTCGAAACAAACATACATCACATGCCGTCACATTTTTATAGATTCATCTATAATCCTTTAATAACGCAAATCACTGAAAGTTTAATACCAGAACCACTAACCTGATTATTCAATCACCCACCTTGGGTATCCACACTCTTAGCCCTTATTTAGGCTAACATGCACAACATATATATTTACATGAAATAACACATACAACACATATAACAAGCAAGAAAACAGTGCGATAACTACGCACATGACTATAGCGAGATCCTGATCTATCAAATCTAACAAAATCTAAAATCCCGAAAGCTTCTGCTACTTCTATCGATTTGCCCCTAGCTTATTTCGATCCCGAAACACCACGTGTTCCTGTCGATTAGCTCCCGAAATTATCGAAAGTCCTACTAAAATATTGTTAGAATCGGCTAATACATGAACAAAGGCCCTCGGCCGAATATTATACTTACCATTTACCTTGAATAGTCGAACCCTGAAGACTCCTTTGATGCTCTTTAACACTAGCTACACAAAAAGAGTACATCACTATGGCTTTATACACATTTGGCCACCCCTAAAACCAAGATCAACATTCGGTTATCATCAAAACTCAAAATATAGTCTAAGGCCGAAAGTCACACCTCCTTACCTTAATCTCTGCAAAACCCGAAGGACTCCTTTAATGCTCCCTAACGTTGGTACAATAGAAACACATCAATATGGCCTTAAGCATATTCGGCCATTCTTAGAAATCAAAGTCTAGCCTTGATTTCGGCATACAAAAAGAAAAAGAGAAGAACCCAACTACTTAATAGGAGTACTTACCAACGTTTGTTTAGAGAGACTAAAAGGAAGTAATCGAAGGCACCTTCTTTAATGATTCAGCTTTTGAGACCAAAAAGAGATGTTGATGAGGCTCACTAGAGATTCGGCTTATGCTCTAAATAATGACTACACATTCGGCCATGGCTCTCAAAGGAAGATGGCGTATTCGGCTATTCAAGAAATAAAAAGAAAGGATTTGGGGTTGAAGGAAAAGAAAAGAAGAGGAGAGGAGTAAAGGAATTTCGGCAAGGCAACACTAAATAAAAACTAACAATTTTCGGCACTTAACCCCTCCTAAACATATTTCAAAGCCGATCATGAAAGGTCCCCCAAGCAAGCTTCCTTTGGCCATGTACGAGGTAAAGAAGAGAAAAATACCCACTCCATGCTCTCTCTTCCATTTTCGGCCAAGACACAAAAAGGAATGAATGAAAACCAAGTATGAAATTCGGCCATGCATCCTTGCCAAACACAAGGCCGGTCAACTCCCCCAAAGAATGCTTCAAATGAGTTCATTTCCCCAAGCAAAAGACCCATCACCATTGAAAAAGGATAATACATTGTTTATTCATTCTTCCATCACCTTACATAAAATAAACTAACAAAATATAACCCATACCTCACCATTTCCTATACATAATATAATAATAACCCATCATTCTTCAAAAAAAAAAATACAAAATAATGCAGCATGCGTTAAATGCCCATGCAGGCCACTAAGCTCCCACGCCGGCCAAAAAGAAAGACCCATGCAGGTGCTGCCCCCAGGTCTCGAACCCGAGACCTGAGGAAGCATCTCCAAGCCTTCTGCCACTCGACCATTTGCGCATTTCATACAAATAAACGCGTCGAAATTCCTTTAAACTATCCTTCGCTGGCTCCTTATGGTTTAGCACTAAAAGCAAAAATAGAACGCCTCAAGCGCGACCCCCAGGACTCGAACGCGAGTCCTCCTAGTCGTAGCTCTCCAGCAATGTCCTTAGCCACTCGGCCACTTTGAATTTCATGACATAAACCCATCATGATTATTATTTAAGCCCTTCTCCGTTAGCTTCCCTTTACTCTAGCGCTAAGAACCTAAAAATAAAAACTCACCCTGCACTTCCAGCGCCACTCGAACACGAGTCCTCGCGAAGCTCTCTCTCTTGCTGCTAGCGCCCCAACCACTTTGCTGCTGGTGCGTTGATGACATAACCCCGCCACCAGTTATTTTCAAGCCTCCTTCAAAGCAGCGCTATTTTGCAAAATAAAACACTTATGCCGTGCCCAAGATTCGAACCTCTGACCTGAGTGTGGCGTCACTCCCAAGCCTTAAGTGGCACACGGAAGCCACTTTACCAGGGCACTTCCTATGCCATAACATGCCAAAATTTATTCTTAAGGCCTCCTTGCCTATTTTCCTCTTTTAACCCTCAAATTTCCAAAATTTTCAAAAGTATCCCATTTCAATCCTAGAGTTTTAGGAACTCCTAAAACACATCCAAACCACTCTTGAGGACCACTAACACTTGAGTTATTCTCCAAACGCGCAACCCCTATTTCAGGATATTACAATTCTACCTCCCTTAAAAATAATTTCGTCCTCGAAATTACTCACTAACGAACATCCGTACATTTCAATTCACCATATATCAATCACATATACCCAATTATACACATATGCAAACATATCCAACCTCTTTCACATTTAGCATTTTCACATATGGCCAATTCTCCATAAGCATATTCAAGCTTAAATTCCATTATATATAAATCATACACCTCACTGGTAAGATCAATTGCACATATTAAAAGTCTTACCGAAGTTTCAACTATATCACATCTTACTTAATTCAAATGGGAATATACTAACTTACCTTATTTCTTGCAAATATGAAAGACTTGTACTTACCCTAGCATTTAGCTTATGGTAATAAACATGTTCCATCTTGTAAGTGATTCATGAATTCTCTATTATAACACATCACCGGTATTAAGCCTGCTAGGCATCAAAGCCTGAAATACACACCGGCATTAAGCCTGCTAGGCATCAAAGCCTGAAATATACACCGGCATTAAGCCTGCTAGGCATCAAAGCCTGAAATATACACTGGCATTAAGCCTGCTAGGCATCAAAGCCTGAAATACAATTCACCGGCACAAGGCCTGCTAGGCTCAAAGCCCGATACAACTCACCATCTGAATCACATTACAAGCTGACCAAAATTATAAACCATATATAATTCATATCACTTGTACTTATCAATTCAATTAAAATTCAATAACATTTCATGATAAAATGTCTATCCACATTCGGCTTTCACTATATTTATAACTAGGATTCCATAATTCAGCATGTAGACAAGGTTATAACTAACATTAACGATATTTAACTGCTTATAGACTTACACCTAAAACATTCTCAATTTCGGTTCCAACACTCGCTGACATGATACCTTCCACACTGAGCACACGGACGGTCCCGATTTCCCATAGCTGGCTTAGTCACACGAGCCGAACTTTCAACCCTCGGTCTTTTCCGAAGACCCTCAGATAATTTAGACGATCCAAAATTTCTCCTATCCCGGTTCCTATCCTTATCTCTGTTTTATCTTATCGAGTTCTTAATCCTTTCAGCTACCTTAGCTTTTTCGACTAACACAGCAAACTCCCGTTCCTGTTGAGGAGCTATTAATAGTCTCAGGCCGTCCCTTAATCCGTCCTTAAACCGGACACATTGTTCATGTTCCGTAGCCACCACTCCTCGAGCATATCGGCTTAACCTTAGGAATTTAGCCTCGTATTCTGCCACGGACTTGTTCCGTTGAACCAGCCCCAAAACACATTCCTCTGAGCATCAATGTAGTAAGTATCGACATACTTCTTCTGGTATGCCGTCTTAACATACTCCCAAGTGAAGTCCTCAGCTGTGACACTATCCCGAACCGTGAGCCACCATTGATACGTCTCGTCGCGAAGTGGCGCCACCATTCCTTTCACTTTTCCTTAGGGCTCAGATCGAGCTCATCCATAACTCTCTTGGTTGCTTCCAACCAATATTCAGCCGTACTGGGTGCTACACCTGATACACCACGGAACAATTCCGCTCCATTGGCTTGAAGTCGCTCGGGAACAAATTTCCGAGCTCTCATATTTCCTCCCGCTCCAGCCACCATCTCTAAAACTCGCAGCACCGCCTGCGATACAGCATCATCCCTCGTCTGATCTTGCTGCTCATTATCAAAGGCTGGTGGTGGAGGTGATACCTCATTATCAGACCCTTGACCCGATCTAATAGGTTCCGATACGGCCATTTTGCCTCGACCACGTCCTCTAGAACTCATCTCTTATCGCGCAATCTGACTTAAAAAGTTTTATGCATTAGAAATTTGTTCCACTGATTATCCGCGAACAATTTTATGGAATAAAGTATTTAGAAGTGGTTCTTTCGATCACTCATAGTGGCAGTTCAAGTTCGCTATTCTAATTCAGAAAGTCACATACATGTTCATAAGCAGGGACACATTCATTCACTACACCTCTATGGTCATTTCAGTCCTCAAGTCTTATGCACTTGTTTTTGAGCAGACTAGCCCTAGGGTTCGATAGCCCTAATTTTCTAATCTACAAGCCCAATTATGCCCATATAGTTCACATATTCAACATACCTCAATAGTCAGAGGTACTTACCAGATGGACTTCGGGTCGGAGGTACAGGTGCCATGCCAGAACAAGCCTAAAATAAAAGTTCACATTTTGAAAAGCCCACTTTTGAAAACTGCTTTGGGGCCCAAAACCTCAAAGCCGAGTTTTGAACCGTGCTCTGATACAAAAATGTAACACCCCAAACCCGGCCCATTCACTCCGACCGAATTTGGAATGCCATTGCGGAACACGTTCGAAAAATATCCTTACTTAAGAGTAAAACCGATAAAAATTTGTTGAGTTTAATAAAACATTTTCGTGACTTGAAATATTCTAAGTAAAAACTAAATTATTATAAAAACACGGGATTCAAAACTTCATTATACATACTCAAGGAAATAAAATCATTTGCAATAAGCATTTTAAATTGTCCATCCATAATAAAGCATAATAATAAAGATACTTAATAAAAGAACTGAAATACTTTAGTGGGCCTTCTTACAATACACACTTAATCAAAACACTGAAAATATAGATACTTAATTCATTAAACAAGAGATTCCTTTGCTTGAAAATCCGCTTTTGCATGGCCACCTTTGTATCCGCTCCAACCCGGTCCAAGCTTTATGCGCCACCTGAAAGGTTTAATAAAGATTGGGTGAGTCACCAAGACTCAGTGCATAATTAATACACATGTCCTCACATATGGGCTTGGCCCATATCCACACAGTCCATACACATGAATTTGCAATTATGAAACTCAACCCATGCTTATATATATATATATGGCAACATATTACTCGAAACAAACATACATCACATGCCATCACATTTTTATAGATTCATCTATAATCCTTTAATAACGCAAATCACTGAAAGTTTAATACCAGAACCACTAACCTGATTATTCAATCACCCACCTTGGGTATCCACACTCTTAGCCCTTATTTAGGCTAACATGCACAACATATATATTTACATGAAATAACACATACAGCACATATAACAAGCAAAAAAACAGTGCGATAACTACGCACCTGACTATAGCGAGATCCTGATCTATCAAATCTAACAAAATCTAAAATCCCGAAAGCTTCTGCTACTTCTATCGATTTGCCCCTAGCTTATTTCGATCCCGAAACACCACGTGCTCCTGTCGATTAGCTCTCGAAATTATCGAAAGCCCTACTAAAATATTGTTAGAATCGGCTAATACATGAACAAAGGCCCTTGGCCGAATATTATACTTACCATTTACCTTGAATAGTCGAACCCTGAAGACTCCTTTAATGCTCTTTAACACTAGCTACACAAAAAGAGTACATCACTATGGCTTTATACACATTTGGCCACCCCTAAAACCAAGATCAACATTCGGTTATCATCAAAACTCAAAATATAATCTAAGGTCGAAAGTCACACCTCCTTACCTTAATCTCTGCAAAACCCGAAGGACTCCTTTAATGCTCCCTAACGTTGGTACAATAGAAACACATCAATATGGCCTTAAGCATATTTGGCCATTCTTAGAAATCAAAGTCTAGCCTTGATTTCGGCATACAAAAAGAAAAAGAGAAGAACCCAACTACTTAATAGGAGTACTTACCAACGTTTGTTTAGAGAGACTAAAAGGAAGTAATCGAAGGCACCTTCTTTAATGATTCAGCTTTTGAGACCAAAAAGAGATGTTGATGAGGCTCACTAGAGACTCAGCTTATGCTCTAAATAAGGACTACACATTCGGCCATGGCTCTCAAAGGAAGATGGGGTATTCGGCTATTCAAGAAATAAAAAGAAAGGATTTGAGGTTGAAGGAAAAGAAAAGAAGAGGAGAGGAGTAAAGGAATTTCGGCAAGGCAACACTAAATAAAAACTAACAATTTTCGGCACTTAACCCCTCCTAAACATATTTCAAAGCCGATCATGAAAGGTCCCCCAAGCAAGCTTCCTACGGCCATGTACGAGGTAAAGAAGAGAAAAATACCCACTCCATGCTCTCTCTTCCATTTTCGGCCAAGACATAAAAAGGAATGAATGAAAACCAAGTATGAAATTCGGCCATGCATCCTTGCCAAACACAAGGCCGGTCAACCCCCCCAAAGCATGCTTCAAATGAGTTCATTTCCCCAAGCAAAAGACCCATCACCATTGAAAAAGGATAATACATTGTTTATTCATTCTTCCATCACCTTACATAAAATAAACTAACAAAATATAACCCATACCTCACCATTTCCTATACATAATATAATAATAACCCATCATTCTTCAAAAAAAAATACAAAATAATGCAGCATGCATTAAATGCCCATGCAGGCCACTAAGCTCCCACGCCGACCAAAAAGAAAGACCCATGCAGGTGCTGCCCCCAGGTCTCGAACCCGAGACCTGAGGAAGCATCTCCAAGCCTTCTGCCACTCGACCATTTGCGCATTTCATACAAATAAACGCGTCGAAATTCTTTTAAACTATCCTTCGCTGGCTCCTTATGCTTTAGCGCTAAAAGCAAAAATAGAACGCCTCAAGCGCGACCCCCAGGACTCGAACGCGAGTCCTCCTAGTCGTAGCTCTCCAGCAATGTCCTTAGCCACTCGGCCACTTTGAATTTCATGACATAAACCCATCACGATTATTATTTAAGCCCTTCTCCGTTAGCTTCCCTTTACTCTAGCGCTAAGAACCTAAAAATAAAAACTCACCCTGCGCTTCCAGCGCGACTCGAACACGAGTCCTCGCGAAGCTCTCTCTCTTGCTGCTAGCGCCCCAACCACTTTGCTGCTGGTGCATTGATGAGATAACCCCGCCACCAATTATTTTCAAGCCTCCTTCAAAGCAGCGCTATTTTGCAAAATAAAACACTTATGCCGTGCCCAAGATTCGAACCTCTGACCTGAGTGTGGCGTCACTCCCAAGCCTTAAGTGGCACACGGAAGCCACTTTACCAGGGCACTTCCTATTCCATAACATGCCAAAATTTATTCTTAAGGCCTCCTTACCTATTTTCCTCTTTTAACCCTCAAATTTCCAAAATTTTCCAAAGTATCCCATTTCAATCCTAGAGTTTTAGGAACTCCTAAAACACATCCAAACCACTCTTGAGGCCCACTAACACTTGAGTTATTCTCCAAACGCGCAACCCCTATTTCAGGATATTACAGAACTGATACCAGGGGTGACGAGTTTCAACTCCTCAAACCACCATGATTATGCGAATGAAGGTTAAGTCTAGCTAAGACTTTAAACGAGCGCTTCTCGGGAGGCAACCCGAGCACTGACCCCATTAATTTTCATATTTTTTTATTTTTAGCACCTAACTACAAACTAACCAAATTAATAAAGCGCAGGTTTCCCTACCACACGGGCGTGGCCGTGGCAGTGGCCATGTGGACACCACGAGTAAGTACATCGGTGTGGACAACAATTTTCCCAAAACATGGGCTGCTATAAAATGCCACGGCCATGCGATACGGCCGTGGTCGACACTGAGAAAGTGACATGGGTGCTCAACACGCCTGTGTCCTGAGATCGTGGTCGACACTGATTAATCAACATGGGAGTGGAAACCTCTATACAGGTGTGGGAGAAACGAACGACGCACCACACGACCGTGCGATACGGCCGTGTGACCTAACACACCTATGGCAAACGGACGTGGGCAGCAGCCAGGATTCTGATTCCTATTTAAAAACCCCATTCTTCTTACCTTCTCCCCAAATTCTTCTTCTCCCAAACCCTAGCCACCACACCTTTTTTTTTTCTATTATCTTTCCCCTTCCATTTTACTTTCCTCCTTTCCCTCATTCTTTCTTTACACCACCATTCCCATGTCGAAGAAGCAGAAGAACCCTAGCACAGTCTCCCCGTGTGAGACCGATCTATATAAGTTCATGCCGGCCGCTTCATTAACTCGACAAGACAAGGACCTTTAAGTACATTTATTTTTTCTTTTTCTTTTATTTCCATTTTTAAATTCAGTCCCTTTATCTTTCTTATCTTTAATTTATATTATTATATTTTGATTTCTATAATTTAGGTTTAAAGGACTATTAAGGAAAGACCACACCACGACCCTAGTATCCACCTCCACCTTCATCTATGCCCAACTTACCGTTTCTTTTCCTTGACTCCATCCAAAATTCAGGAAGTTCACTTCTCTCCCTATCTTATGATTTTATATATTGTAGATATCTATATTTGTACATTGAGGACAATGTACATCTTAAGTGTGGGGAGGTGTCAACAATACTGAATTACGCTTTGTTCTTAAGTAATTTTCTCATATTATTATTAGAATGAAACTTCTATTGATGTATGATTTTTATTGATATGTTTCGGATTAAGTCATAGATAATTGTGCATTGATGGTTTAAACTTTAAGATATTAGAGAATCAAGCATAATAAGTCTATTTTCAGAATTAAAATTTATTAGGTTGTTTCCCTAAATTTAAATGTTACTTTGAAATTTAAAATTTGCAAAGATGACATCAAAAACCATAATTTTTGTGAGATTTTGAGCCTTTTAGAGCATATATCTTTTCTTGCTCACTTTATTGATTATGAGTGTGTCAACAATGTTTGTTATTCTAGAACTTGCTTCGATTATACATGTCGATACCACATTTTTTATTTGATATACTGAGATGATAAAAGCACCTAGGTTTTAACCCACTTACTCCATAGCTCTAGTAAACCCCTTTTAGCCTAATAAACTGTTTCTTGACTCACCCACTAATATTAACCTAAAACAAATTTTTTACTTCCCCTAATCTTTTGACGTCCCTTTTTGTCAAGATTTGAGTTGAGCAGTTGCCTAACTATGTTCTCTATTTCTGTTGTTAAAGTTCTTTCTCATTAATTGTATGTTTAAAAAAAGGAAAAAAAACTTGAAAGTATATTCATTATTAGTTCCATGTTTTATGAGCGTAAACAATTAAATTTTCATCTTTAGAAGAAGCTCTTGTTATTACTGTAATTATTCATCATTAGTTCATTGTTTCTAGTTAGGTAATTTGTCAATTCAACCTCAATTCTAACCTTCTAATTCAGCCTATATCCACACCTTTAACCCAAGCCCCATTACAACCCTTTAAAGACCTTTTGATTTGTGTATCATCTTATTTTATAGTGGTGGAGATTTGATTTTCATGCAAGCCTATGGGATTAACTCTTCATGTTTGACTTTTGAGTGCTTAATTTGAACCTTAAACACCTTGAGTGATTTGAGTGAATCTTTAGTGAGGATGTCAATTCTTGTCGGTTTTGAATTAGAGGTAATTATTTAGGTAAGGGAAAACACCTATATTTTCGTGCTATAAAAATTTATAACTTAGATTGTTTGAATCTTTATGACTCTTTTAGTTCAAATTATCAATGTATGAATTATCTATGAATTATGATGAAACATTATTGATAAGAATTATGAATTAAGAAAGTTAATTTTAATTGTGAGTTGAGAATTTTGCTTGAGGACAAGCAAAGGTTTAAGTGTGGCGATATTTGATAAACCATAATTTACACATATTTTAACCCCATGCTTGGCTTAATTTTGGATGATTTTCCATTGGATTTGTTGAATTCGATACTCATAATCTCTTAATTTAATGTTTTATACTCAGGAGAGCTTAAGAGTCGAAAAGAACGAGAAATGGGCCAAAAAGGGGCAAAATGGGCCCACATAGGAAATCAACACGGCCTGGACCATTAGACGTGGCCGTGTGTTACGAGTAGGATCAACCACGGCCTAGACCATTGACCACGGGCAGATCACACGGCCGTGGGTGGAAAGCAGAATCGATCACGGCCGAAGGAATCCACCATGGGCGTGTCCTTGCCATCCCTAGGTTTAATTCTATTCAAAAAAGGTTACTTGTGGGCCAAGAAAGGCATCTCAAAGCCTATATAAACACCCTAGGGGGCAACCTAAAAGAGAATGTCCACAGGACGTCGAATAGACACTGAGTAGAAGGAGAAAATACTCCAAGACAGCCGTCGGTAATAGCTTAGGAGAAGGATCTCAATCAAGACTGAGGATTCCCTATCAAATTATTTAGAAGTTTTTGGGTTTTTCTTATGCTTTGTTGTTTTCCCTATTCTAATATGTTTCCCACTTTTAGTATGAACTAAATCCCTTAAATACCTAAGAGGATGAAACCTAAGACGAATCTTATTATTATTTGATTTATGAATACTTGTGCTTATTCTTAATTGTAAGTTCTTATTCTTGTTTGATAATTCAGGTTATTGATTCAAGTCGAATGTGCTTATTCAGTGGAGCAAAAGTCCCTGTCTAAGAGTAGATCAACAAAATTAAGCGGAGTTGATTGCAACCCTGGAAATAGGGAGACGAAAATCTGCTGGATTAGGGTCAAACCTAATAAGAGAATCCATAGATCGAGTTAATGCGACAATAGGGGTTTTAATTAGAAAGAGATTTCAATTAATCAACCTAGAGTCAGTTGTTTTTACTCTTGAAAGAGATATTAACATAATTCAGGGATCTCTAAGGATTAAGTCAAGTGAATAAATCGCATGAATCAAAAGTAATAAGTGAAGTCTAGCTGGATTCTTCCTTAGGTATTGCCTATCTCATATAAGTTGTCCAAAAGTATTTTCCCAATTCACTCTCTGCCGCATTCATAATCATTTAGTCAGTTTAGTTAGTTAGTTAAATTTAGATTAAAAATAAATTCCCTTAATTATCAGGCTAGATAATAAAAAGATAGTTAATACTAGTACTCTTGGTCCTTGAGGATACGATATTCCGGACTCACCACAGCTATACTACTGTTCGATAGGTGCGCTTGCCTTTGTTGAAATAATAGCTAGTTTCGAGCTCCATCAAAAACAAATAAGAAAAATGAAGCCATTATCATCATCCTTGCCGAAATTTAAAAAAAAAAGAAAGAAAATAAGCAAGTTAGGGTTCGACACACATTTTGGTTAATTAAGGTATCTTTTTGCTTCGGTTTTTGATAACTTCTACATTTTTGTGATCGTTGCTTAGTGTATTATAAAGCCCATGCTTCAATTTTAGAACTTGATGAAGATTTTGAGATGTGACATTAATGAATGCTTAAGCTTTGATGAAATAAGAAAGATATGTAATAGATTAACATATTTTGTCTTTGAATTTTTGGTGAATTTGAGTAATTTGGACTAAATTATGAAAATGAGAAATTGGAGGACTAAAATGTGAAATAAATGAAATATGTGGGCTTGTATGAACATAAGGAAAATTTGGCTAGGCATGTGTGAAATGAAATTATGTGTATTTTATGATTTTATGAAATAGGGACTAAAATGTCACAATGTGAAAATGTGAGGGCTATTTTGTAAAATGCCCTAAATATGAGTATTTGGATAAAATTGAATGAGTTGATGAAAGAAAGTGTTAAATTTGAATATGTGTAGACCAAGAAAAGAGGAATTCAGACTTAGATCGAGGAAAGAATAAAGTACTCGATTGATCGACTAGTCTTGGTATTTCTACATCCGAGGTAAGTTCGTTTATAATACGAATTATTAAAATTGTGCTCATATGTTATATAATGAAAGATTATGTAGTTGATGAATTATTATTGTTCAATGTGGATTGACAGGTGTGGCACTAAGTGTGCGAAATAGAATTGATACAGTAGAGAATGGCACTATGTGCGCAATAAAGAAAGTATCGACTACTTTGATTGGCACAATGTGTGCAATACCGAGTTAAATTCAGTTAAAAGTAAAGGCACTAAATGTGTGATGATATCAAAGCTTCGGTTAAGAAGTTGTCACTAAGTGTGCGACTAAATCTATTGAATAATAAAGATTGATTGAAATGTGGTATTGAGCATTTAGTAGTAAGAATGATTGTTAATTGAGTGTTAGCAAAGGTACGTGCAAAATCTATGTGGTTGATGAATTTTTAAATGGACATATGGATGGTTGAGTGAGTGTATTAGCTACGAATGAGATTGTGTATAATTGTAAATTGACCTATGTGATGGTTTATTTTGTACATTGAAATAGAACTATTGAGTTAAATGTATTATATGACGAATTTACTAAGCTTTAAAGCTTACTGTGTGAAGTTTTCTCTGTTTTACAGTGTATTTAAAGCTAGCTCGGATCAAGGGATCGTCGATGACTCAATCACACTATCGGCTATCTATGTTGGTACTTTTGGAAGTTGTATATATATTTGGTATATGGCATGTATAGGCTAGTTATTATGGTATATTTTGAGTTGTTATATCTTGCCATGTGATATGGTTTGAAAGATGGATGATTTTGGTATATACCTTAAATGTGTAAAAAGAATGGTTAATATGTGTATGTGTGTTCTAAGTGAATGATCTTTATGATATGTTTTGATGATATGGATATATTATGTTCATGCTATGAAATGGTATGGATTAAATGATGCTTGGTTTACATAATTTGAATGTTTAGTTGATAATTTGGATTGATATGTTAAGATGGATTCGTATATGAAGATGAATGATGATGTTCAGAGATTAAATTGAGTTGCTTTGGTAAATTTGAAAGCCATTTGGGGTATGAAATTGTATTGATTTGTGCTTGTAGGTGTGACCCAAAGTGTGAATGGCAAATTGGCCTTGAATATGTCCTATTATTGCCCACACGGTTGAACACACGGGCGTGCGGCTCGACTGTGTTCCTGAAATTTGTAATTTGTTTTAAGTCAGACTCGCATATGAGCCCGACACACGGGCTTGTGACTGGCCGTGTGAAACAAGTCAGTGTCGACCACGGGCCAGACACGCGAGCGTGTGACAGGCCGTGTGATGCAAGTCAGTTTTGACCATGGCTTGGACACACGGGCGTGTCTGAGGCCGTGTGAGGCACACGGCCTGCCCACACGGGCGTGTAACCTCTGTGACTTAGAAAAATGTTAAGTTTTGGAAAAATTTTGTATGTGTTTGGTTTAGTCCCGACCCCTTTCTAATGCATGTTTAAGGTCTTGTAGACCTCATTAAGGGACAATATGCTTGTATTTTGCTATGATATGAGGTTAATACACTTGTGATGTGAAATGTTTGTAAAAGTTCTGATTTATCCGATAATGCTCTTAACCCTAGACCGGTGATGGTTATGGGTTAGGGGTGTTACACTATCATTGAAAAGCCTTTTACAAACCTCCGATACTATCCAGCAAGTCCTAGAAAACTTCCAACTTCAGACACATCCTTCGATGGTTTCTAATTGACAATAGCTGAAATCTTACTCGGATCTACTCAAATACCCTCTGCAATATGTCCAAGAAAACCAACTTCCCGTAGCCAAAATTCACATTCACTGAGTTTGGCATACAATTGCTCTTCACGCAATGTTTACAACACTATCTCAAATGATTAGAATGTTCATTTTCATCTCGAGAAAAAACCAAAATATCATGAATAAATACCGCCACAAACCTGTCTAAATAAGGTCTGAAAATTCTGTTCATCAAATCCATAAACACTGCAGGTGCATTTGTCAAACCAAATGGCATCACAAGAAACTCATAGTGTTCATACCTGGTTCTAAAAGTTGTCTTTGGCACATTTGAATCTTTTACTCGTAATTGATAGCAACCAGAATGGAGATCAATCTTTGAAAATACAGTGGCCCCCTTCAATAGATCAAACAGATCATCAATGCGAGGCAATGGATACTTGTTCTTTATTTTAACTTTGTTAAGCTGTCTGTAATCAATGCACAGCCTCAACGATCCATCTTTCTTCTTTACAAACAGAATCGATGCACCCCAAGGAGAAAATTTGGGTCGAGCAAAGCCTCTGTCAATCAACTCTTGCAACTGTGTTTTCAACTCCTTTGATTCGGTAGGAGCCATTCTGTAAGGTGCTATGGATATAGGTGTTGTTCCCAGGACAAGATCTATAAAGAATTCCACTTCTCTAACCGGTGGTAAACCAGGTAACTCTTCTTAAAATACATCAGGAAATTCACATACAGCCGGCACTAACTGAATCTTTGACTCAGATACTTTAGTGTCCAACACATATGCAAGATACACATCATAACCCTTTCTGACATATTTTCGTGCTGATATTACTGAAATCACATTAGATAACCCATCTAATTTATCAGAGTCAACATGCAGTAACTCACCATTCTGACATTTCAAAACAATATATTTCTGTTTACAATTCACCACTGCATCATGTTGGGTTAACCAGTCCATTCCCAAAATCACATCAAATTTATCAAATGGCAATAACATCAAATGTCAAAAAGCAATATCCCTTTACCATCAACGGATAGTTTTTACAGACCTTATCCACCATAACATACTGGCCTAGGGGCTTTGAAACTTTAACAACAAATTCAGTGATTTCAACAGGTAAATTTTTAACAGATAGTAAATTTGTGCATATGTATGAATGTGTGTAACTAGGATCAATCAAAGCAGTAATATCAACATCAAGTAGAGAAAATGTACCAGTAATAATGTCTGGTGCAGAGGCATCTTTTCTAGCACGAATAGCATATGCCCTTGCCGGTGCTCGTGCCTTAGATTTAATTGTTGTATCCCTTGTAGTACCTCGACTACCACTGACATTGCCGGGGTGACGGGGAGGTCTACCTCTTGAAACAGGATTACTTGGCTTTGGAGTCTGCTCAATTTCTTTTTCAACCCTTTCTAGACAATCTTTAAGAAAATGATCAAGAGATCCACATCGATAACAAGCTCCACTTCTAAATAGACATTCCCCATGATGAAATTTGTTACAATGTTTACCCTTTGGATTGGGATTACTGACACTTCCGACATTGGTTACAGATGGAGATGAAGACCTCATTTAGAGCATTGAAAACCTCGCTCTTTTCTAGAATATTCCACTGATGTTGTAAAACAATCATAATACTTCTTTAATTTCTTAGAAGCAGATGATTGTGACTTACTCCTAATGTGTTTTACCAGAAACTCGAGCTTCTCTGTCAGCTTGTTTCTTTTCTTAACTCAATTCTTCAACTTTATGTGCTCGATCGGCTAACACAACAAATTCTCGTAATTCAAGGATTCTGATCAAAACTTAATGTCTTCATTTAGGCCCTCCTCAAAGCATTTGCACATATCAGCTTCGGTTGGAACCCATTCTCTGGCATATTTGCTCAACTAAACAAATTGTCGTTCATATTCAAACACAATCATATTTCCCTTTTTGAGCTCTAAAAATTCTTTTTTTTATCCAAAAATCTCTCACTAACATATTTCTTTCTGAATTCAGTTTGGAAAAATTCCCATGTAATGTTCTCACTAGGTACCACTGAAGTTATGGTATTCCACCAATGATAAGTTGTGTCTTTCAGTAAATATACTGCACATCCAACCAAAACTCAGCCCTTTTTGGATCATCATGTGCGGTAGCTCTAAATTCCTTTACCCCACATTTATAGATTTTATCTACTGGAGGCTTACCAATTATAGCTGGTTCAACACCTTGTGGTATTTCAGGAACCAGTTGAGGAGCAGGTGGGGGAGGTTGTTGTACAACAAGATGTGGATGAGTTCTCAAATACTTAGTAAACCATTCATTCACCATTTGAAAGAAAGCTTGTTTTACCTCCTCACTTCGGCCTTCTACTACTAGATGCAGCTCTTTGAACTGAAGCTGAAGCATTGCTCTCAGCTTCCTCAGATTTAGCTCAAGCTTGGTTGGATGACATTACTATATATAAAAAAACACATTTAAAATGGTTAGGAGATATCACACTACCACAAATCATATAATTGCATGTATAGCTAAACTCGTACTTGCTACGTTCAATCCGAGAATCAACTAAATCGTAGCTCTGATACCAATAAATGTAACACCCCTAACCCGTATCCGTTGCCAGAACAAGGTTACAGAATATTACTAGAGTTTTCAGAACAATAACAGATAAATCATGTTAATTACTGTTAATATTCTGAGATTATTCATATCATTCCTTGAATGGACCCTCGATGCCTAATATGAGTATTAGGATTAAGTCGGGACTAAATCGAGAACTCAGAGAATTTTTCGCAAAATTTCAAAAATTTTCCTAGATGTAGGGTGTAACAGCCCGATTTAGGGCCTAGTTGGAATACTGGTGCGAGGCCACGAAACTGAGGTGAATTTATGAGTTTTTAAAGTTTATGCCATGTTTGCATGTTATTGTGAAAGTTTCATGAAGCAATTTTGTTAAATTGAGGTTGAATGGTCCCAAAAGGACTAAATTGCAAAGTTGCAAAATATGAGTTTCTAGAAGCTTTTTGTATGAAATAGCTTTAGAATAATAATTAGAAGTCCTTAAATAGCAATTTTTCCAAAATATAATTTTTGGACAAAATTGGTCATGAATGGGTAAAATAGAAATTTTTAAGGTGAAGGGCATTTTAGTCATTTGTCTAATAAATGATTAAAATAGGAAAAAGATGATAAAAATCTATTCATCTTCTTCCCCCTTGTGCCGAAAATTTGAAGACTCCATAGGTAGGGTTCTTCATTTTTTTTCAAGCTTGATAGTAAGTTCATTTTAGCCCGTTTTTGATATTCTTCGTATTTTTTAAGTTCTCGTATTATGAATTAGCTATTTTTAGCTATAAGATGAGCTAAGATGCATGTTCAAAAATCTACCCATGAATAATATGCTTGTTAAATGATGTTTTATGAAAGTTTATGAGAGTTTGATGTTAGATAAACATCTTTTTCTAAGTGAATTTCATGAAAGATGATAGTATGGACTAATTTGTAATAGTTATGAAAATTGGCCATACCTATTAGAAATAGTGAAAATTGGTGATTGTTATATAGAGAAAATGAATCTTCTAAGCATGTAGATTAAGAAAATTGAATGAGAATTATTTTTCCGAGCCTAGGGGCAAAAGTGCAAATATGAGAAAGTTTAGGGGCAAAATAGTAATTTTGCCAAAGTATGAGTAAAGAGTCAATTTAGTCAATGTGAGTATTAAATGGTCTATTTATGATTATAGATCAAGAAAAACGAAGCCCGGATCGAAACCGAGGCAAGAACAAAGTCGAGGACTAAATTGCATAACTACATACATTTTGTATATTGAGGTAAGTTTGTATGATTTCTAAGCTTTATGATTTTTATCATTGAATTGCTTAGTATAATGTACACTATTTTCATGAATTGTTTATTATTATGTTCAACCAAGAAATCAATGAGATTAAGTATGAGAAAGTCCCGATTGAAATGAATTTCCCACGATACTCGATCTACCACATGAAATGAGAAAGTCCGTGTAAGACCATGGCATCGGCAATCATGCAAGTTATCATGTAAGTCCAAGGACTCAAGCTTGGCATTGAGACAAGTTATCATGTAAGTCCAAGGACTCAAGCTTGGCATTGAGACAAGTTATCATGTAAGTCCAAGGACTCAAGCTTGGCATTGATCAAGTTATCAAGCAAGTTATCATGTAAGTCCAAGGACTCAAGCTTGGCATTGATCAAGTTATCAAGCAAGTTATCATGTAAGTCCAAGGACTCAAGCTTGGCATTGATCAAGTTATCAAGCAAGTTATCATGTAAGTCCAAGGACTCAAGCTTGGAATTGATCAAGTTATCAAGCAAGTTATCATGTAAGTCCAAGGACTCAATCTCGGCATTGAACAAGTTATCAAACAAGTTATCATGTAAGTCCAAGGCAAGCTTGGCATTAAACCAAGAAGAGATATTCCATGTAAGTCCATAACTAGGATATGGCATTGGCATCAAGTTCAAGGCAAGAGATTTAGTATCCTCGGTTATTCGCAGAAATTCATCAGGCAAATGAGTAAAGTTAAAATGTGATAACAAGAAAGCTAAGAAAGCAAAGCTATCATCAAGTTGAAATTGAGTATTATTTATGTTATGAATGACGAATTATAGATCATGATTATTATATTAAAGTATGCTGATCAATGTGATCAAGTGATACAGGTACCTTGTTTACCTTATAAGTATGAGAATAGTAAGTTTCATGAGACAAGTAAAAGTCATGTATGAGTAAGTAAGCTTTATAGCTGAAATTATGATACCATTGTTATGTCAAATGGTTTATATTAAGCAAGTTTATCTATTATGTGATTTACATGCAAACTTACTAAGCTAAGTGCTTACGTCTTTAATTCTTTCTTTCTATGTAGTCCCGCCAAGCTAACTTGTGGATCGTCAGAGTCGGAGCTCGTAGCACACTATCAATCTCTATTTTGGTATAGCCAAGTTACTTTACTAAGTATGGCATGTATAGGAAGCATTCATTTTGAGAACATGTTTTAAGAAGGGCCATTGTATAGGCTATCAAGTTTATTATTCTTTTGTATATGGCTAAGTGGTTGGTCAAAATTGTTTAAGTTTGTTTGTATATAGATATCAATGAAATACGTAGTATTATTCATGAATGATGTGTCAATATTGATTTATTGATTGAGTATGAGTATGATCTTTATCTCAGGGTGGTAAATGGCTTGGTAAATAGCCTCCAAGTACCCACACGGTTAGACACACGGGCGTGTGTCTAGGCTGTGCGTACCCTGCACCTTAAAGTTTTAAGTCAGGATAGACCACGGGTAAATCCCACGGCTGTGTGCACGAGTCGTGTAAGACACATGGGTTGGACATGGGCGTGTGCCCAGGCCGTGTGGATCAAGTCAGTATATCAAGGATTAGCACACGGTCTAAGCTCACGGGCGTGTCAAGGCCGTGTGAATATAGTCTGTATCTTCCCACGGTTGGAAGACACGGGTGTGTCTAGGCCGTGCGGAATCAGTCAATGTCAACCACGGTTGGAAGACACGAGATGTCTAGGGATACACGGGCGTGTCCCAAGCCACATGGGCGTGTGACCCCTGCCTCCAAGGAAAGGTTTTTCGATTAAGTTCAGAAAGTTTCCGGACATGAGTCTAAGGCGTCGTAGGCCTATGAGATGTATGAATTGTTCGAGAAGGAAAAGTGTTTAATCGGACGAAATTTTACAGTCCGTAAGTGTATGTTTAAGTGAGTTCAAGCATGGTAATGTCTTGTATCCAGTCCTAGCCTTGGACTCAGGTATGAGGTGTTACATTTAGTGGTATCAGAGCTATCAGTTCTAGGACTAACGTAGCACGAGCATGAGTCTAGCTATACATGCCATACGTAAGAATGTTTTTATAATGATAGTGTGACGACTTAAATTATGTTTATACATATAGTAAATGGATCTCGAAAGAGCTGTGGCGGATGATGTAGAAAGTAACGCACCAGCTCCCGCTGAAGGGACGGTGCCCAATGAGAACGAGAATAGACCCACTACGGTGAGTCAAGGAGGGGGAGAAGAGGCTAGAGAAGCCTTCCTTCATATGATGAATACATGGTATACGGAGTTCGTTCGTGCGAACCCAAATGCAGAACCCCCTCCACCCCTGCCTGTTCCACAACCTGCTCCAGTAGCCCCTCAAGTAGTAGAGGTGGTAAGAGGAGATAAACCTCCAATTGATAGGATCAGGAAGCATGGGGTAGAAGAATTCCGGGCTAGAAAATATTATGATCCAGAGAAGGCAGAATTTTGGTTAGAAAATACCATTAGGGTATTTAATGAACTATCCTGCACATCTGAAGAATGCATGAGGTGTGTAGTCTCTCTTTTAAGGGATTCTGCTTACCAATGGTGGAACACCCTTGTGTCGGTAGTACCGAGAGAAAGGGTCACATGGGAATTTTTCCAAGAAGAGTTCAAGAAAAAGTATATCAGCCAAAGATTTGTAGACCAGAAGAAGAAGGAATTCCTAGAACTGAAGCAAGGCAAGATGTGAGTGACTGATTATGAGCGTGAGTTTGTACGACTCAGTAAGTACGCTCGTGAATGTGTGTCCACTGAGGCCATCATGAGTAAAAGATTTGAATACGGGTTGAATGAGGACATCAAACTGTTTGTTGCTGTCCTAGAATTGAAGGAATTTGCTGTACTAGTAGAGAAGGCTTGCAAAGCCGAAGAACTAGTAAAAGAGAAGAAGAAATCTGAAATGGAGTCTCATGACTCTAGAAAGAGAAAGTGGAATAAGTCATTCTAATCTTCATTCAAGAAGTCAAGAGATTTCTCTACTCGATCGGCTACTTCCACTGGGTTTTCAAGGAAAGACAAGAGTAAGCAATATTCGGGAAATAAAGCACAGACGACTTCAGTTGCAAGTGTTGGAAATTTTAGATCTGACAGACCCGAATGTCCACAATGTGGCAAACGCCATCTGGGAGAATACTGAGCACATGAAAATGTATGCTTTAGATGTGGTTCCCAAGACCACTATATGAAAGATTGTCCAGAGATGATGAAAGAAGAAAGAGCTCAGAACCTGAGATCCGGGAATATGTTCAGTGGGAGACCGTAGAAGAACCCGGGAAGTGAGGCAAGTGGAAGAGGTAACCCAAGAGAGCAGGCCGTGAGACCTGAGGGTATAGCGCCTGGAAGGACTTATGCCATTTGCGCTAGCGAAGAGGCATCTTCTCATGATGTTATTACGGGTACCTTTTCTCTTTTTGATATTAAAGTTATTGCTTTAATAGATCCTGGATCTACATACTCTTACATTTGCATGAAATTAGTATCCGGTTTGAGTATGCCTATAGATACTACGGAATTTATGATTAAGGTGTCTAATCCTTTAGGCAAGAATGTGTTAGTTGATAAAGTTTGTAAAGATTGTCCATTAATGATTAGAGGTCATTGCTTTAAAGCAAATCTTATGTTGTTACCATTTGAAGAATTCGACCTCATTCTTGGTATGGACTGGTTGACTACTCATGATGTGATTGTTAATTGTGGGAAGAAATACATTGAGATGAGATGGGAGAATGGGGATACTCTTCATATAGAATCAGAAGAACAAGGTAGATCGCTGGTAATGATTTCTCATATGATGGCGCAGAGATATATAAGAAAGAGGTATGAGGCATTTTTGGCCTTTGTGATGAATGATAAAGAGACAGGGTTAAAGATTGATTCAGTGCCGGTAGTGTGTGAGTACCTGGATGTTTTTCCTGAGCAATGACCAGGACTACCACCAGTTAGAGAAATTGAGTTCAGCATTGAGCTAGCTCCTGGTACTGTACCGATATCTATTACTCCTTACAGAATGGCTCTAACAGAGTTGAAAGAGCTAAAGTCACAGTTGCAAGACTTGACAGACAAAGGCTTTGCAAAATCAAGTTGTTCACCATGGGGTGCTCCGGTTTTATTTGTTAAAAAGAAAGATGGCACCATGAGACTGTGCATAGATTACCGCCAGCTTAATAGAGTAACAGTAAAGAACAAGTACCCATTGCCTAGGATCGATGACTTGTTCGACCAATTGAAAGGAGCCACTGTGTTCTCCAAAATAGACTTGAGATCAGGGTACTACCAGCTGAGAGTGAAAGATTCAGACGTATCCAAGACTGTATTTCGGACAAGGTATGGGCATTATGAATTTCTAGTCATGCCCTTTGGGTTGACCAATGCTCCCGTAGTATTCATGGATTTAATGAACCACATCTTTAGACCATACCTCGATAAGTTCGTAGTCATTTTCATTGACGACATACTGATTTATTCTTGAGACGAGAATAAGCATGTTGAGCATCTACGAACAGTTTTGCAGACTCTTCGAGAAAATCAGTTGTATTCCAAGTTTTGCAGACTTTTTGAGCAGGAAGTCCTTTTTTGCATTAAGAGCATTGAATTCAAGGATATCTTTATCCGACGATGGTTCTATTTTAGCTGAGTTGAGAGCTAGACCAATGTTTCTTCAAGAAATTGTTGAGGCTCAGAAAGATGATAGCGAATTGCAAGTTAAGAGAGCTCAGTGCGAGTCAGATGTTGAATCCGATTTTCGGATTAACTCTGATGGATACTTGATGTTTAGAGATAGAATTTGTGTACTGAGAAAAGAGGAGCTTATTCAGAGAATTTTGCACGAGGCACATAATGGATGTTTGTTTGTACATCTGGGTAGTACTAAGATGTATAATGACTTGAAGCAACTGTATTGGTGGCTGAAAATGAAGAAAGATATTTCAGAGTTCGTTTCAAGATGCTTTATTTGTTAGCAAGTAAAAGTTGAACACCAAGTACCTTCGGGTTTGCTTCAGCCCATTTTGATTCCCGAGTGGAAATGGAACCGTATCACCATGGATTTTGTAACGGGTTTACCGTTGTCACCAAGCAAGAAGGATGTTATTTGGGTTGTAGTTGATAGACTCACGAAGTCAGCCCATTTCATACTTGTACGAGTGGATTACTCCCTCGACAAGTTGGCAAACTTGTATGTTTCTGAAATAGTAAGACTTCACGGGTTCCCTTATCGATTATATCGGATAGAGATTCGAGATTCACATCCAGATTTTGGAAGAAGCTGCAAGAAGCCTTGGGTACAAAATTGAGTTTTAGCACAGCTTTTCATCCTCAAACTGACGGTCAGTCAGAGAGGTTAATTCAAGTACTGGAGGATATGCTTAGATGTTGTATGTTAGAATTTCAAGGCAGTTGGGAAAAGTTCCTCCCATTAATAGAATTTGCCTATAATAATAGTTTTCAGTTGAGCTTAAAGATGGCGCCTTATGAAGCTCTATATGGACGAAAGTGCAGAACACCTTTGTTTTGGACTGAACTTAAAGAAAACCAAATTCATGGGTTTGATTGGGTTAAAGAAGCAGAAGAGAAAGTGAAAGTGATTCGAGAATGTTTAAAAGCTACATCAGATAGACAGAAATCCTATTCGGATTTGAAGAGAAAAGTGATAGAGTACCAAGTCGGAGATAAAGTTTTCTTGAAAGTGTCACCATAGAGAAAAGTTCTCAGATTTGGTCGAAAAGGCAAGTTAAGTCTACGTTTCATTGGACCTTACGAGATTACTGAGAGAGTTGGGCCGGTAGCTTACCGTTTGGCTTTGCCATCAGAATTAGAGAAGATACATGATGTATTTCACGTGTCGATGTTGCGACGCTACAGATCAGACCCTTCGTATATAATTACCCCGCCAGAATAGAGATTCGTCCCGACATGCCTTATGGTGAAGAACCAGTCAAGGTTTTAGCTCGGGAAGTCAAGCAACTGAGAAATAAGAGTATTGCCCTAGTGAAAGTATTATGGCAAAGACATGGAATAGAAGAAGCTACATGGGAATCAGAAGAGAATATGAGAAACCAGTATCCAAACCTTTTTGCTGGTAAGATTTTCGAGGACGAAAATCCCTAAGGGGGAGAATTGTAACAGCCCGATTTAGGGCCTAGTCAGAATAGTGGTGTGAGGCCACAAAACCAAGGTGAATTTATGAGTTTTGAAAGTTTATGCCATGTTTGCATGTTATTGTGAAAGTTTCATGAAGCAATTTTGTTAAATTGAGGTTGAATGGTCCAAAAAGGACTAAATTGCAAAAGTTGCAAAATATGAGTTTCTAGAAGCTTTTTGTATGAAATAGCTTTAGAATAATAACTAGAAGTCCTTAAATAGCAATTTTTCCAAAATATAATTTTTGGACAAAATTGGTCATGAATGGGTAAAATAGAAATTTTTAAGGTGAAGGGCATTTTAGTCATTTGTCTAATAAATGATTAAAATAGGAAAAAGATGATAAAAATATATTAATCTTCTTCCCCCTTGTGCCGAAAATTTGAAGACTCCATAGCTAGGGTTCTTCATTTTTTTCAAGCTTGATAGTAAGTTCATTTTAGCCCGTTTTTGATATTCTTCGTATTTTTTAAGTTCTCGTATTATGAATTAGCTATTTTTAGCTATAAGATGAGCTAAGATGCATGTTCCAAAATCTACCCATGAATGATATGCTTGTTAAATGATGTTTTATGGAAGTTTATGAGAGTTTGATGTTAGATAAACATCTTTTTCTAAGTGAATTTCATGAAAGATGATAGTATGGACTAATTTGTAATAGTTACGAAAATTGGCCATACCTATTAAAAATAGTGAAAATTGGTGATTGTTATAGTAGAGAAAATGAATCAGCTAAGCATGTAGATTACGAAAATTGAATGAGAATTATTATTACGAGCCTAGGGGCAAAAGTGCAAATATGAGAAAGTTTAGGGGCAAAATAGTAATTTTGCCAAAGTATGAGTAAAGAGTCAATTTAGTCAATGTGAGTATTAAATGGTCTATTTATGATTATAGATCAAGAAAAATAAAGCCCGGATCGAAACCGAGGCAAGAACAAAGTCGAGGACTAAATTGCATAACTACATACATTTTGTATATTGAGGTAAGTTTGTATGATTTCTAAGCTTTATGATTTTTATCATTGAATTGCTTAGTATAATGTACACTATTTTCATGAATTGTTTATTGTTATGTTCAACCAAGAAATCAATGAGATTAAGTATGAGAAAGTCCCGATTGAAATGAATTTCCCAGGATACTCGATCTACCACATGAAATGAGAAAGTCCGTGTAAGACCATGTTTGAAACATGGCATCAGCAATCAAGCAAGTTATCATGTAAGTCCAAGGACTCAAGCTTGGCATTGAGACAAGTTATCATGTAAGTCCAATGACTCAAGCTTGGCATTCGATCAAGTTATCATGTAAGTCTAAGGACTCAAGCTTGGCATTGATCATGTTATCAAGCAAGTTATCATGTAAGTCCAAGGACACAAGCTTGGCATTGATCAAGTTATCAAGCAAGTTATCATGTAAGTCCAAGGACTCAAGCTCGGCATTGATCAAGTTATCATGTAAGTCCAAGGCAAGCTTGGCATTAAACCAAGAAGAGATATTCCATGTAAGTCCATATCTAGGATATGGCATTGGCATCAAGTTTGTAACATCCTAAAATTTGAATTTTTATATGTTGCATTATTTTGATGCTCAGCTAGTTTATTTATCCTATATGTGTGTTAAAATAGTCCTGAGAGGGTTCGGGATTTATTTGGATTTGGTATAATTTTTGGAAATGAGTACTTTAAAGAAGTGGAACAAGTAACCTTAAAGTTTAAGGTAATTAAGAGGTAAAAGTTAACATAAGATGAGAAAGTAGTAAAGGGGATATGGCGCCATGTGTGTTCCTTGAGGGAAGAGGTTCGAATCCCTTGATGTGCATGTGAATTTTTTTTTTTTTTTTTTTGCTTTCTTTCCTCATAGTGTCGGCCAAGCCTAGTATTTATGGTAGGTTGGACTTTAATTTTTATGGTAAGGTGGCTAAGAGAAAAGGCAAGTGTAAACTTAAGGAAGGGAATCATATGAATAAGGTATGTAGGGGGAACACAAGTCACATAACAAGGAAGATGTTTTGGAAAGTTTGGAGTGGCCAAACTTTGGCTTTGTGGCCATGTACTTGGACGGTTTTAGGGGCTAGGGGGGTGACCGAAATTTTGATGGCTTTTGGTAGCTAGTTGGTCACTTTGGCATTTGGTCATTTTTGTGTTTTTCTCCAATACTTCTCTCTCCATTTCCTCTCCTTAGCCGAATGCACTTTGAATAATAGGTACACATCTTTTGTTTTTTCTTTTAGTCATTTCATATTTTTTACCATTTCGGTCTTATTGCTCCTTTTCTCTTCAAACCTTTTCCTCCTAAGTACCGAAATCACCAAAACCTTGGAAGGCCATTTTCTCTTTTCTTTTCTTTTTCACCCTTGCTGAATGCACACTACCCTCAAACCCTTCTCTTTGTTCATCTTCCATTCTTGAAAAGAACCGAAACCTAAACACCTTATTTTCTTATACCTTTCTTCATCTTTTTCTTCTTACAAAAATTTCTCAAATATTATTTTCCCTTTTATTTTCGCTATGGCCGAATGTTACTAAACACCATCCCCTTCGATTTTTCCTTCATAGCTGAATCTTCTACCACACTTATCTCCATCTCAATCATTTTTTTTCATTCTACTCACACTTTGATCAATCGGTAAGCGACTATTAAAATACTTTGGTATTGTTATTTTCCCTTTTTCTTTGTGTCGAATTTACATGTTGGTATGGAATGGCCTTTTTGGATCGAGACCATCATCATACCGTATCTGATTCGAATCTTTTCTCTATCATAGAAACTTAGTGGAAGGCCAAAACTTGGAGTGTCCGAAATCATCGTGTATCGCTAGGATTCGGTCCAAAACTTTAAGGTAAGGATTTCTATCAAGGATTCCATATTACTCTCTATTTCGTTAAAGATGGGATTTATTAATCGATTTTATCTTAGGCACTCTATCGCTTGATTTTCATCCTTTGAACGTAAGGATTTCGTGGTAAGCCGACTTCGCTCATTAAGACCAATCGTTTTAATAACGAAGTATTAGTTTGGACTAATATTCTTTTGTCAATGGAAGCAAACAAGATCGAATCAAAAAGAGTGGTGAATAGTGATCAGAAAAGGAGCGGATTCGCTATTCCCTCTAGATTCAAACGAAGGGCTGTTTCGGCAATCCGAGATTTTCCACCGGGTTGTAGACCCTCATCCGGTGAAAATCAATTATTTGAGGTTATTCGCAGTTCGGAGCCATTAGCTGTTCGGGGTTTTCCAACGGGTTGTGGACCATCAACCGAGGAAATTCGACAAATCGTAGTTATTCGTGATCCCGAGGGTAAATCTTAGATCGTTTCTTTAGAGTAGCTTTATTAGATTGCGTTTATTTTTCTAATCGAGCATTAAACATAATTTTAGGTGTCAACAGTCAGGAGAGCGTAGTGCTTACCATAATCAGGTGTGTATTCTCACACCGTATTTCATGGGTTAGATAACTATATCGTATTAATCACTTGATTAAATCACAAGTTAGTGAAATCGGGTAAAATGGCATTTTTATCACTTTAGTGGTAAAAACTATGAAATCGGTATTAAGACCGTGAAAATTACGAAATTGCCCTTAATGGGCTAAATCGATAAAAGTGACTAAGTGGGCCTTATGTGATATGTGATAAATGGGCCATATGTGATATTTGATAAATGGGCCATAAGTGATATTTGATAAATGGGCCATAAGTGATATGTGATAAATGAGCCAAATGTCATACTTGATTTATGGGCCAAATGTGATACTTGATTTATGGGCCAAATGTGATATTGGCTACATGGGCCAAAATGTGATATTGGCCAGATTGTGAGAATTTTTATAATGGGCCATATGTTTGTAATAATTATATGAATGGATTGTAGTAATTGAATGTGCATATTATATACATGATTTGCATGGGTTGGGATATTTGACGAAGAGAAGTTCTGGTAGCTTTGCTACAAAAATTCTGGTGGCTTGTCCACAAATTGATATATGGCTTAATGCCCAGTTTGGTGTGTTGGCGGGGTGGATGACTAAAGCTCCCCACAGGTGTGTTGGTTGGTACGGGTGGTGTGTAGCAGATGGAAAACTAGGTTTGGTTGGGAAATTGCATAACACATGCATGTTATATATGATATTATGTTATGATTGTAATGGGCTTTGGCCCAATAAATGCTTAATTGAATTTTGGCCCAGTGACAATGGTAAGTGGATTACACACTGAGTTCTAAGTAACTCACCCCCATTTTCTTTACCCTTTTCAGGTAATGATTAGTAATGGAGGCTTGGGCCGAGGACGACTCAGTGGAGGCCATACTACGAATGATGGGTTATTTAAACTTCGGATTTCTTTTAAGTACTTTTTATTAATTGCTAATTAAGTGTGATGTAATAAGGCCTCGGGTTAAATTTTTATGGATGTTTTACTCGTGGATGGATTTTTATTATGATTTAAATACTTAAGTGGGACTATTTTATTTTAAAATAGAAATAAATGTTTTCCTCAAATATATTTGCAAAAATAGTTTCATTTTTAAATATTTTTTTTACTCGGAAATTTTCTGTAACAATTCTTTTAAAAATCTTGCTTTCAAAATTTCTTTCGAACTCTTTTACATTTCTCGAAATATTGAATCAATTATTTTTTCTAAGTTTCAATTTATAAACTCTTACGTCTTAAATTATTAAATTTAACAATCAACCTCGGTTTTTAATAAACACCTTTTCAAAGTCTTTTTCTTGAAAAATCTGTTTTCTACAAATCTTTAAAAGACTTTACATATGATCATTTCGTGTGACATGTCAAATCTGGTCTTAACGCATAGACCGAGTTTGGGGTGTTACATTTTGTGGTATCAGAGCCCGGTTCAAAACTCGGCTGTGGTTTGGGTTCAAAAACATTTATGGTACAAAACTGTTTTGAATTATAGAACTTATGTTTTTAAAGGTAGTATGGCACCACGAGTATCCGGCACCAAGTCAAGTAAGTGTATGTGAATTGAATAATTCTTATTATTGTGATATGACTATAGGAACACTCTAGAACTTTTAGTTTTAGGTGTTGAAAACTATAGAGATTGAGACTATAGAATGTGTTTGCGAAAACAACTCTACTTTTTATAGCTCATAAAATATCGTCAATAAACACTGAAATAGTATATTGATTCATAAAACTTGTAATCAGACTAAACCAAAATACCCAAAATGAGCGCTAGAGGACGTGGACGTGGTAGACGTGGTCATGGCAGAGGCCGAGGTGCTAGGGTTGCGTCTGAAGCGTCGGGACATATGCCAGAAATGGACGCACCTGCATCACCCGGGACTAAGACTGGATCACATGACTATATCAGAAAGGACATTGCTTTGACCCAAGCAATGTTGCGAGTCCTAGAAAGGGTTGCTGGGGCTAGAACTGGGCCTGCAGCTCGTGGATCAATATCGGAACGACTTAGATCAAGTGGTGCCGAGGTTTTTAGGGGTGTCTCGGGTGTAGCTCCAAATGTAGTGGAGTATTGGCTCGAGGCAGTGGAGCGAATCATGGATGATTTGGAGTGCACCACCGAGCAGAAACTGAGAGGAGCTGTGTCCTTGTTGAGGGGCGAGGCGTATCAATGGTGGCTTACTGTTTGAGAAGGCACTCAGGCTGAACATGTTACTTGGGATTTCTTCAAAACTGCATTCCAAGGAAAGTATGTCGGGGCAAGCTATGTGGATGCCCAAAGGAAGGAATTCCTTAATCTGGTTCAAGGAAATAAGACGGTGGCCGCTTGCGAGGCAGAATTTCTACGCTTGAGTCGTTATGCTCGGACAATAGTGCCAACTGATCATGAGCGCTGTGTACGTTTTGAGGATGGGTTGAATGATGAGTTGCGGGTACTGATAGCCCCACAACAAGTAAGGACTTTTCCCACGCTAGTGGAGAAAGCCAAAATAGCTGAAGAGGCTAAGAACTTCGAGCGTCAGAACCGAGAAAGAGACAGAGGCAGAGGCAAGAGGGACTTTAAATACTCGAGTTCCGCTAAAAGGTTTTAGAAAAGGCCCAGGAATGATGAGCCAGCTTAAGCTAGAGCATCTGCTACTACCAATCAGATTCAACCATGTGCTGATTGTGGAAGACGACACCCAGGTGAATGCTGGAAAAGAACCGGTGGGTGTTTCAAATATGGTTCTAAGGATCATCAGTTTAAGAATTGTCCTCGACGAACTACTCCGACTCAGGAAGCTCGTAACCCTGATACACAGCCAGCTAGAGGCGCTCAATAGCCACCGAGAGGCCGTGGACCAGGTCGAGGTGGTAATGGCGGTGGACGTAGTCAAGGTGCATCTGGCAGAGGAAATGGCTTCAGGGGTAATGCGGAGGTGAGGCAGCTAGGGTTAGTTTATGCGGTCAGACGCCGTGAGGATGGTGATGCACCTGATGTGATAACTGGTACATTCTTCATCTCTGACGTACCTGTTACTGCTTTGATAGATATCGGATCTACCCATTCATATGTTGCTAGTGTTATATCTGGAAACTTGAACATTAGATCTGAGATTACTGATAGAAAGATGATGGTAATTAGCCCTTTAGGACAGTCTGTGATAGTGGATAAATTGTTTAGAGACATGCCCTTAGAAATTCAAAGAGAAATATTTTTGGCGGTTTTGATGGAACTGCCTTTCGGCGAGTTCGACCTTATTTTGGGCATGGACTGGTTGGTGAAGCACCTTGCGCACTTGGATTGTGCTGCAAAGCGGATGTCGATAAGGACTTTGGAAGTTAAGGAAGTGGTGATGATGGGCGAACGGAGAAACTATTTAGCAAATGTGATATCTGCTTTAAAAGCAAAACAGTTGGTATGCAAAGGGTGTGGAGCATTCCTAGCCTTCATATGTGCTTTGGATGTCAAGGAATTATCGATGGAAGGTGTTAGAATGGTGAAAGAATTTTCAGATGTTTTCCCGAGGAACTTCCGGGTTTACCTCCAGACCGGGAAGTAGAGTTTGGCATTGAGCTTTTGCCTGGAACAGCTCCGATGTCCATTGCTCCTTATAGGATGGTGCCGAAGGAGTTAGCGGAGCTTAAGGCTCAAATTCAAGAGTTGTTGGATCGGGGATTCATTCGACCGAGTGTGTCACCGTGGGGAGCACCGGTCTTGTTCGTCAAGAAGAAGGATGGGTCGATGCGTATGTGCATCGATTATAGGTAGTTGAATAAATTGACGATCAAGAATAGGTATCCATTGCCGAGAATTGATGACATGTTTGATCAATTAAGAGGAGCTTCAGTTTTCTCCAAGATAGATTTGAGATCAGGTTATCACCAACTCAAGGTTAAGGAGGCGGATATTCATAAGACGGCATTCCGAACTCGTTATGGACATTATGAGTTTTTGGTGATGCTGTTTGGATTGACCAATGCACCAGCTGCATTTATGGACATGATGAACTGAGTCTTTCAACCCTACTTAGACCGGTTTGTGGTGGTGTTCATAGATGATATCTTAGTATACTCGAGGGATGAAGAAAAGCATGATTCATATCTGCGGATAGTATTACAAATATTGCAAGAAAAACAACTTTATGCCAAATTCAGTAAGTGTGAATTTTGGCTGAAGGAAGTGACTTTCTTAGAACATGTTGTTTCGGCTGAAGGAATCAGAGTTGATCCTCGGAAGGTAGAGGCTGTGTTGGATTGGAAACCACCAAAGTCAGTGGCTGAGATTCGGAGTTTCCTAGGGTTGGCTGGTTACTACAAGCGTTTCATTGAGGGGTTTTCGTTGATTGCAGCACCTCTAACTAAACTGTTGCGCAAGGGAGTACCATTTGTGTGGTCAGATCAGCAGCAAGAGAGTTTTGATAAATTGAAGAAGATTCTGACGGAAGCACGCCCGTACTGACACAACCTGAGCTGGAAAAGAGTTTATTGTTTACTGTGATGCGTCACACACGGGCTTGGGATGTGTGTTGATGCAAGGTGGTAAAGTGGTGGCTTATGCATCTCGTCAGTTAAGGCCACACGAAGTCAACTATCCTACCCATGATTAGGAATTGGCTGCTGTGGTTTTTGCTTTAAAGATTTGGAGGCACTATCTCTACGGTGAGAAGTCGATTATTTATACGGACCATAAGAGTCTTAAGTACCTCCTTACCCAAAAGGAGTTGAACTTAAGACAACGGAGGTGGGTAGAGCTATTGAAGGATTACGACTTCTTAATCGAGTATCATCCTGGAAAGGCTAACGTAGTGGCAGACGCGTTGAGTCGTAAGGTAATAGCGGAGTTAAGAGCAATGTTTGCTCATCTCAGTTTGTATGAAGATGGCAGTCTGCTAGCGGAACTTCAGGTGAAGCCTTTGTGGTTAGAACAGATCAAGGAGAAGCAGTTATCAGATGAAAAGTTGGGTCCCTTAATTCAACAAGTTGAAAGTGGTGTAATAGGGGATTTTGGAATGAATAAGGATGGAGTGCTGTGTTTTCACGGAAGAATTTGTATGCCTAAGGATTCGGATTTGAGACTAATGATTCTGTGAGGGCGCATAGTAGCCCCTATGCTATGCATCCCGGGGGTTATAAGATGTATCGAGACCTCCGTGAACAGTATTGGTGGCCAAGGTTGAAGCGGGAGGTTATTGATTTCGTGGGTAAGTGCTTGACTTGTCAACAAGTGAAGGCAAAACATCAATTGCCGTCGGGATTGCTTCAACCGGTGAAGATTCCATTATGGAAATGGGAACGAATAATGATGGACTTTGTTAGTGGGTTACCCTTATCGCCTACTAAGAAAGATTCCGTCTGGGTAATAATGGATCGATTGACGAAGGCTGCCCATTTTCTACCAGTTCGTACGGATTACTCACTGCAGAAGTTGGCTAAGTTGTATGTGTCGGAGATCGTGAGGTTGTATGGGGTGCCAGTGTCTACTATATCGGGCAGAGACCCTAGGTTTACATCACGGTTTTGGAAAGTGTTACATGAGGCTTTGGGAACAAAGTTAAACTTCAGTACGGCTTTTCATCCTTAGTCATATGGTCAGTCGGAAAGAGTAATCCAGATTTTGGAAGACATGTTAAGGGGTTGTGTGATTGACTTCAGAGGTAGTTGGGAGGATTTTCTACCGTTGGCGGAGTTTGCGTATAACAACAGTTACCAATCCAGTATCCAAATGGCACCTTATGAAGCATTATATGGTCGTAGGTGTCGTACCCCTACTTGTTGGACTGAATTGGGGGAACGATAGTTGTTGGGTCCTGAATTGATATCAGAGACGGAAGAAAAAGTAAAGGTGATTCGAGCGCGGTTAAAGGAAGCTTCGGATAGACAAAAGTCATATGCGGATCTGAAGCGTAAGGACATTGAGTTTGCGGTGGGAGATCAGGTTTTTCTAAAGGTCTCACATTGGAAGAAGATCTTCAGATTTGGAAGGAAGGGCAAGTTGAGCCCTAGGTTCATTGGACCGTACTGTGTGTTGAAGCATGTAGGACCAGTGGCTTATCAGCTTGAATTACCTCCGGAGTTGAGTCAGATTCATAGTGTTTTCCATGTCTCTATGTTGAGGCGTTATCGATAGGATCCGTCTCACATAGTACCGGTAGAGGATGTTGAGTTAAGGCCTGACTTGTCATTCGAGGAAGAGCCAGTGAAAATTTTGGATCGAGATGTTAAGGTGCTAAGAAAGAAGTCAGTACCGTTGGTTAAAGTTCTATGGCGTAATCACAGAGCGGAGGAAGCTACGTGGGAGCCTGAGGACATGATTCGACAGCAATACCCTCACCTCTTTTAACCAGGTAAATTTCGAGGGCGAAATTTTCTTTAAGGGGGTAGAATTGTAACATCCTAAAATTTCAATTTTTATATGTTGCATTATTTTGATGCTCAGCTACTTTATTTATCCTATGTGTGTGTTAAAATAGTCCTGAGAAGGTTCGGGATTCATTTGGATTTGGTATAATTATTGGAAATGAGTACTTTAAAGAAGTGGAACAAGTAACCTTAAAGTTTAAGGTAATTAAGAGGTAAAAGTTAACATAAGATGAGCAAGTAGTAAAGGGGATATGGCGCCATGTGTGTTCCTTGAGGGAAGAGGTTCGAATCCCTTGATGTACATGTGAATTTTATTTTTTTTATTTTTTGCTTTCTTTCCTCATAGTGTCGGTCAAGCCTAATATTTATGGTAGGTTGGACTTTAATTTTTATGGTAAGGTGGCTAAGAGAAAAGGCAAGTGTAAACTTAAGGAAGGGAATCATATGAATAAGGTATGTAGGGGGAACACAAGGCACATAACAAGGAAAATGTTTTGGAAAGTTTGGAGTGGCCAAACTTTGACATTGTGGCCATGTACTTGGACGGTTTTAGGGGCTAGGGGGGCTGACCGAAATTTTGATGGCTTTTGGTAGCTAGTTGGTCACTTTGGCATTTGGTCATTTTTGTGTTTTTCTCCAACACTTTTCTCTCCATTTCCTTTCCTTAGCCGAATGCACTTTGACAATAGGTAAACATCTTTTGTTTTTCTTTTAGTCATTTCATATTTTTGACCATTTCGGTCTTATTGCTCCTTTTCTCTTCAAACCTTTTCCTCCTAAGTGTCGAAATCACCAAAACCTTGGAAGGCCATTTTCTCTTTTCTTTTCTTTTTCACCCTTGCCGAATGGACACTAGCCTCAAACCCTTCTTTTTGTTCATCTTCCATTCTTGAAAAGAACCGAAACCTAAACACCTTATTTTCTTATACCTTTCTTCATCTTTTTCTTCTTACAAAAATTTCTCAAATATTATTTTCCCTTTTATTTTCACTATGGCCGAATGTTACTAAACACCATCCCCTTCGATTTTTCCATCATAGTCGAATCTTCTACCACACTTATCTCCATCTCAATCATTTTTTTTCATTCTACTCACACTTTGATCAATCGGTAAGCGACTAGTACAATACTTTGGTATTGTTATTTTCCCTTTTTCTTTGTGTCGAATTTACATGTTGGTATGGGATGGCCTTTTTAGATCGAGGCCATCATCATATCATATCTCATTTGAATCTTTTCTCTATCATAGAAACTTAGTGGAAGGCCGAAACATGGAGTGTCTAAAATCATCGTGTATCGCTAGGATTCGGTCCAAAACTTTAAGGTAAGGATTTCTATCAAGGATTCCATATTATTCTCTATTTCATTAAAGATGGGATTTATTAACCGATTTTATCTTAGGGACTCTATCGCTTGATTTTCATCCTTTGAATGTAAGGATTTCGTGGTAAGCCGACTTCGCTCATTAAGACCAATCATTTTAATAACGAAGTATTAGTTTGGACTAATATTCTTTTGTCAATGGAAGCAAACAAGATCGAATCAAAGAGAGTGGTGAATAGTGATCGGAAAAGGAGCGGATTCGCTATTCCCTCTAGATTCAAACGAAGGGCTGTTTCGGCAATCTGAGATTTTCCACCGGGTTGTGGACCCTCATCCGGTGAAAATCAATTATTTGAGGTTATTCGCAGTTTGGAGCCATTAGCTGTTCGAGGTTTTCTAATAGGTTGTGGACCATCAACCGGGGAAATTCGACAAATCGTAGTTATTCGCGATCCCGAGGGTAAATCTTAGATCGTTTCTTTAGAGTAGCTTTATTAGATTGCGTTTATTTTTCTAATCGAGCGTTAAACATAATTTTAGGTGTCAACGATCAGGAGAGCGTAGTGCTTACCATAATCAGGTGTGTATTCTCACACCGTATTTAATGGGTTAGATAACTATATCGTATTAATCGCTTGATTAAATCACAAGTTAGTGAAATTGGGTAAAATGGCATTTTTATCAATTTAGTGGTAAAAACTATGAAATCGGTATTAAGACCGTGAAAATTACGAAATTGCCCTTAATGGGCTAAATCGATAAAGGTGACTAAGTGGGCCTTATGTGATATGTGATAAATGGGCCATGTGTGATATTTGATAAATGGGCCATAAGTGATATTTGATAAATGGGCCAAATGTCATACTTGATTTATGGGCCAAATGTCATACTTGATTTATGGGCCAAATGTGATATTGGCTACATGGGCCAAAATGTGATATGGGCCAAATTGTGAGAATTTTTATAATGGGCCATATGTTTGTAATAAATATATGAATGGATTGTAGTAATTGAATGTGCATATTATATACATGATTTGCATGGGTTGGGATATTTGACGAAGAGAAGTTCTGGTAGCTTTGCTACAAAAATTCTGGTGGCTTGTCCACAAATTGATATATGGCTTAATGCCCAGTTTGATATATGGCTTAATGCCCAGTTTGATATATGGCTTAATGCTCAGTTTGGTGTGTTGGCGGGGTGGGTGACTAAAGCTCCCCACAGGTGTGTTGGTTGGTACGGGTGGTGTGTAGCAGATGGAAAACTAGGTTTGGTTGGGAAATTGCATAACACATGCATGTTATATATGATATTATGTTATGATTGTAATGGGTTTTGGCCCAATAAATGCTTAATTGAATTTTGGCCCAATGACAATGGTAAGTGGATTACACACTGAGTTCTAAGTAACTCACCCCCGTTTTCTTTACCCTTTTTGGGTAATGATCAGTAATGGAGGCTTGGGCCGGGGACGACTCAGTGGAGGCCATACTACGAATGATGGGTTATTTAAACTTCGGATTTCTTTTAAGTACTTTTTATTAATTGCTAATTAAGTGTGATGTAATAAGGCCTCGGGTTAAATTTTTATGGATGTTTTACTCGTGGATGGATTTTTATTATGATTTAAGTACTTAAGTGGGACTATTTTATTTTAAAATAGAAATAAATGTTTTCCTCAAATATATTTGCAAAAAGAGTTTCATTTTTAAATATTTTTTTACTCAAAAACTTTCTGCAACAATTCTTTTAAAAATCTTGCTTTCAAAATTTCTTTCGAACTCTTTTACATTTCTCGGAATATTGAACCAATTATTTTTCCTAAGTTTCAATTTATAAACTCTTACGTCTTAAATTATTAAATTTAACAATCAACCTTGGTTTTCAATAAACACCTTTTCAAAGTCTTTTTTTTTGAAAAATCCGTTTTCTACAAATCTTTAAAAGACTTTACATATTATCATTTCGTGTGACATGTCAAATCTGGTCTTAATGCATAGACTGGGTTTGGGGTGTTACAAAGTTCATGGCAAGAGATTTAGTATCCTCGTTTATTCCTAAAAATTCATCAAGCAAATGAGTAAAGTTCAAATGTGATAACAAGAAAGCTAAGAAAGCAAAGCTATCATCAAGTTGAAATTGAGTATTATTTATGTTATGAATGACGAATTAGAGATCATGATTATTATATTAAAGTATGCTAATCAACGTGATCAAGTGATACAGGTACCTTGTTTACCTTACAAGTATGAGAATAGTTATGTCAAATGGTTTATATTAAGCAAGTTTATCTATTATGTGATTTACATGCAAACTTACTAAGCTAAGTGCTTACGTCTTTAATTCTTTCTTTCTATGTAGTCCCGCCAAGCTAACTTGTGGATCGTCGGAGTCGGAGCTCGTAGCACACTATCAATCTCTATTTTGGTATAGCCAAGTTATTTTACTAAGTATGGCATGTATAGGAAGCATTCATTTTGAGAACATGTTTTAAGAAGGGCCATTGTATAGGCTATCAAGTTTGTTATTCTTTTGTATATGGCTAAGTGGTTGGCCAAAATTGTTTAAGTTTGTTTGTATATAGATATCAATGAAATACGTAGTATTATTCATGAATGATGTGTTAATATTGATTTGTTGATTGAGTATGAGTATGATCTTTATCTCAGGGTGGTAAATGGCTTGGTAAATAGCCTCCAAGTGCCCACAGGGCTAGACACACGGGCGTGTGTCTAGGCCATGCGTACCCTGCACCCTGCACCTTAAAGTTTTAAGTCAGGATAGACCACGGGTAAATTCCACGGTCGTGTGCACGAGCCGTGTAAGACACACGGGTTGGACATGGGCGTGTGCCCAGGCCGTGTGGATCAAGTCAGTATATCAAGGATTAGCACACGGTCTAAGCCCACGGGCGTGTCAAGGCCGTGTGGAATTAGTCAGTGTCGACCACGGTTGGAAGACACGGGCGTGTCTAGGGATACACGGGCGTGTCCCAAGCCACATGGGCGTGTGACCCCTACCTCCAAGGAAAGGTTTTTCGATTAAGTTCAGAAAGTTTCCGGACATGAGTCTAAGGCATCATAGGCCCATGAGATGTATGAATTGTTCAAGAAAGAAAAGTTTTTAATCGGACGAAATTTTACAATCCGTAAGTGTATGTTTAAGTGAGTTCAAGCATGGTAATGTCTTGTATCTAGTCCTAGCCTTGGATTCGGGTATGGGGTGTTACACAAGGCACACACGCTCGTGTGGTCCAAGGGACACGCCCGTATGACCCTAGTACACGCCCGTGCTACAGGCCATGTTAGAAACTATGTAGCTCTCTGACTTGTGCCACACGGCCAGGCACACGCCCTTGTGCTAGGCCGTGTGGTTAATTAAATTTTTCAATATTAAGTGCAGGTTTCACACGGCCAAGACACACGCCCGTGTGGAACACACGGCTGATACACACTCCCGTGTCTCTGCCCATGTGCTCAATTCTGAGCATTCTATTTCTCAAATTTAAAGTGCTAGGGACACACGACCTAACCACACGTCCATGTACTAGGCCGTGTATCACACACGGTCAAGACACACGCCCGTGTGTCTACCCGTGTGGATGAAATAAAGCCATTTCTAGCTTAATCTCACCCAAAACTTTGACAATGACCTACACCAAAACATACATTTATAAACCAACCAAACCAAGCATTATAATCAAGTTAATTCTATCATTTAGCATGGTATATCATTATATGCACACGTGTTTATAATCTTACCTTGGTTTAGTCTATATGTTAAACATAATTTAATCAACCATACTTAACATATATGTAGCTACTATAGTATGACCTTATAAGTATATCAAAACAAACCATTATTAGCCATTCAAATGGCTAAATTACTGTAACACCCCAAACCCGGCCCAAACGTCACGACCAGATCTGGTATGCTGCGGATTAATAGTTGAAAACTTCTCATTGAAGGGATTTGAAATCTCGGTTTGTTTAAGTAGGTATTCGTTAAATAAGTGTTATTTGTAGAAAACCTCTGAAGTTTTTCTTTTTAAAAACGACTTGTTTGAAAATTTCATTTTTTATTTCTTCTTATAAATAAGCCTTAGAACATAAGTTTATAATGAATGAAGACATTAACAAATATATATTGATAACCTATGCTATGGGCCTTATTACATAAACATTCCCAAAATTAAAACTTAAAGAAAAATCGAAAAAAATAATTTATGGAAATAAAAACTTGATGGCCCCTCGAGTCCGCCTCGGCTCCTATGTCCACGATCTACTGCTCATCTGAAAAGTTAAGGAAAATAAAGGGTGAGTCACCAAGACTCAGTGTGCAAGTCTCGAAAACACATAAAAGGCGTGAGGCCCACAAACATATTATGGGCCTTAGCCCATACACAATGGCAACAAAATATTTACATGCAACATGGCCCAACCCAACCTAAAAATCCATCCTCTACACACCAGCCCGTACCAACCAACACACCTCAGGGATTTCTACAATCAACCCACCAACCGCTACACACCATATCGACAGCCATGCTGCCTATTCCTAACAATCAGGAATAAATTTAACGTGGCTTAGCCACCGATCACTATTGTGACCTAACTTTATAATTTGTGGTTTAACCACCGATCACCAAGTGACCTATTAACATGCTCTTCCCCTTCATCATATCAACCCCATCCCATGCATACATACATGCAGAATCAAAACAATATACTACCTAAAAGTTCATGTCTATCACATATATCGATACACATAGAGAAGTTTCTATGATTATGTACCTGGCATCCCTTGCCTACCCTTTTTGGGTAATCTGACTGTCTATACAGCCTTTTTCTGGCTTTTAGCCCATAACATATATTTAGTACATATTACTATACAGCCTTTTTCCGGCTTTTAGCCCATAACATATATTTAGTACAGATTAATTAGTGTGTTAGAGATCTACACACCTGATTACAGTCAAGACGAGACTTTCTATGTCGATACTATCAGAAGTCGATACGACTGCTAACTGCCTAAGATTTTGTTCTGAAGCCGGTCCACAACCCGGTGGCCAATCCCGAACTGCTGACACCGCTCGTTTCTTAAACTTAGGGATTGAATTAACAGATCCAATCCCCTCTTTCGCCTTGAAATCCCGAAAGAGAGATATGAGGTTTAGAGACTAGCAGTTCCGACTTTTAGATCTAAGCGATCTACTTCAATTCCCGAATGTCGCCCAACACGTAAACACAAGAAACCAACAATCCATTAGCCGGAACTGAAAGAGAAAAAAGAATAGATCAGAAGAAATCGGCACCCACCTTTACAGAGAATTCAGCAACTCCTAGAAGATTTCAGCTTTTGAGAAGATCAAAAAGAAAAGATGATCTCAAGAGATCTATAAAGTTTCGACTTTTGAGAAGGTCAAAAAGAAAAGATGATCTCAAGAGATCTATAAAGTTTTGGCTTTTGAGAAGGTCAAAAAGAAAAGATGATCTCAAGAGATCTATGAAGTTTCGGCTTTTGAGAAGGTCAAAAAAAAAAAGATGATCTCAAGAGATCTATAAAGTTTTGGCTTTTGAGAAGGAGATGATTGAGAGAAAAGAGTAATATCAAACGTAAGGAAGTGATAGGAACGGTATAGGAAAAAGAAGAATTTCGGCAAGGCTAGGGCAGATTCGGCTATGGCAGACAAATGTGAAAAGAAAGAATGCTTAAGGGAGTTTTCGATTTTTATTCAGAAAAAGGAGGAAAAGAGAGAAGATGAAAACCCTAAATGCCGAAAATAAAGAAGAGAATGGGAGAATAAAACCCTAATGCCAATTTTAATTAAAATAGTTGGGCTTCATGCAACTTGAATTTGGGCCTCCTCAGTTGACGCCACTTCCCTGCTTTTAAGTGGCGCCACTTTGCCACTATGCCACAAGCCCATTTGTATTTTAAAACACAGATAACATCTTTTAAGCCCTATCTTACCAGGCTTTCCACTAGAGTGTCCAAACAGAAAATTCGATTAAGGCCTCTACCCAACCCTGAGCCCATTCTGGACCCCTAACACTCACATTAAACATAACCACACATTAAATGCATAGCCCCACAATTTCAGGATGTTACAGTTTTACCCCCTTTAAAGAAATTTCGTCCTCGAAATTTCCAACTAACTATTAATCGTACTACCCAAGTCTCACCACTATGCTTTCACTGCGCACTCTAATTCTAAAGCCAAAAGAAACACTTAGTATACTATGGTAGAGTACGCACCGGTATTCGCATCTAGAACGTCCTCGTCCCCTTGGCGACGTGCTGCATAGACCAAAGATGGCTGCCTCGCCTCAGTATAACCTGCACCTCCACGACAATGTCCTGTGCCATTGCCACCATTGACTTGACCACGGCCCCTTGGTGGTTGTTGACCTCCTCTTCTCGGCGGTGCATTCTCTTGACCTATGGGCCCTTCACTGCCCCGTTGCTGCGGACAGTTTCTAACTTGGTGGTCCGTAGATCCACACCTAAAGCACTTTCCACTGCCCGCCCAACACTCACCTACGTGGAATTTACCACATCGAGCACACTTCTGTGTCTGACCAGCAGCAGGTCTCTCATCCCGTCTCGGTCCATCTGACCTAGGCCTTTTCTGAGTACGGCCAGTTGCCCCTGACGATCCAAAATTCCTTTTTCCTCCACCCCTATCTCTATCCCGATTCAATTTTTCTGTCCGCTTAACCTCCTCAGCTATCTTAGCTTTTTCCACAAGCACAACAAATTCTCTTTCCCGCTGTGGTGCTATCAATACACGCAGATCATCCCTCAGACCATCCTCAAATCGAACACAACGTTCATGGTCTGTAGCCACCATTCCTCGAGCATAACAGCTAAGGCATAAGAACCCCGCCTCATACGCTCGAGGAATGGTGGCTACAGACCATGAACGTTGTGTTCGACCAAAATACCTACGTCCTTGAACCAGATTCAAAAATGCTCTGCGCTACGCATCCACATATCTCGTCCCGATGTACTTACTTTGAAATGTCGTTTTGAAGAAATCCCAGGTGATACGGTCGACCATCGTACCATTCTTAACCGTAAGCCACCATTGATAAGCTTCGTCTCGCAGGAGAGATATAACCCCTTTCAGTTTTTTCTCTTCCGTGAAATCCAGATCATCCATTATACGTTCAACCGCCTCCAACCAATACTCAGCTATACTGGGGGCTATACCAGAAATTCCCCTAAACGCTTCTGCCCCATTAGCTCTAAGTCGTTCCGACACAGATTTCCGGGCTCCTATGCCCATGCCTGCCCCAGCAACCCTCTCTAAAACCCTTAACATCGCCTGAGATACAGCATCATCTCCGGCCGTCTGAACCTGAAATTTGACCTCCGTAGCTGGTGGAACTGGCATCTCATTTCCGGACCCATGGCCAGATCCTACTGGTTCCAACACGGCCATCCTACCCCTACCACGGCCACGCGGCGGACGTCCATGACCCCTTGTACTTATTCTACCAATTCGCGTTTATCTGATTAGAAATTTTATGAATTATTAATTTCTTTCACTAATTAACCACGAACAATCTTATGGACAGTAGTTTCAAGAGTAGTTCTTTCGAATTCGAAATTACATCTACGGGTTTCAATCTCAAGTTTGTCTCCTAGTTCTAGGAACCATATACATCAACCATCATACATCAACATACAAGTAGCATCCATGCACTCACATTCATCGCATAAGGGTTTTTCCATCATTTCTCTACCCAGGGGTATTTCCGTAATTTTGCCCTACAGGGTATTTTGTAATTTCCTCAAAATGGGGTATCTTGGTGTTTTTTTTCGAAATAGAGACATTTTGATGCTGTTTTTTTTGTAAAGCAGGGGTATTTTGGAAATTTTAATTTTGCAAACCGGGTTACTTTCGTAAATCTAGGGGTTTTCAGGTAAATTTGCAAAACATAGGTATTTTGGTGATTTTGTCAACCGGGGGTGTTTCAGTAATTTCACAAATTTTGGTAATTTTACAAATCCAGGGTATTCTGGGAAATTTTTACAAATCAAGGGTATTTCAGAAATTTTACAAAACTTGGGGGTATTTTGGTAATTCTGCGAAATAGGGTGGCTGGTCCCTTTCAGGTTTTAATTATAAATTTTGGCCCGTCAACGAGTCCTCATGGCTAAGGTGAACAGTCACTACGCACCAGGTAGGATTCCAGTGAAGAGGAGCTGAGTCACTACGACTGCTTAAGTACCAGGCTCTTCCCGAATCCAATCCTAGACATGCGTATGCCTGTTGCCACACCCTAACCCAGCGATTTGTTCACGGGTTTGTTTGGATAGATTAAGTCTTATGAATTTAAAGAGTTGTTTAAACTAAGCCTAAAGTCCATCAATGCCTAACATACTAGTCTACGTCCATCAAGCCCATCAAACCCAACATGCATCTCACATTAAAAGTTAGGATACTTACCTGCGTGGATCGGGTGCCGGTAGACTCGAAGGCCATATCTTCATCCAAGACATTTTTCTCAAATTCACATCAAATTTTCAAAACATTACTAGACCCATTTCACAGCCCGAGTTTTGAACTGGGCTCTGATACCAAAATGTAACACCCCAAACCCGGCCCAAATGTCACGACCAGATCTGGTATGCTACGGATTAATAGTTGAAAACTTCTCATTGAAGGGATTTGAAATCTCGGTTTGTTTAAGTAGGTATTCGTTAAATAAGTGTTATTTGTAGAAAACCTCTGAAGTTTTTCTTTTTAAAAACGACTTGTTTGAAAATTTTATTTTTTATTTCTTCTTATAAATAAGCCTTAGAACATAAGTTTATAATGAATGAAGACATTAACAAATATAAATTGATAACCTATGCTATGGGCCTTATTACATAAACATTCCCAAAATTAAAACTTAAAGAAAAATCGAAAAAAATAATTTATGGAAATAAAAACTTGATGGCCCCTCGAGTCCGCATCGGCTTCCATGTCTACGATCTACTGCTCATCTGAAAAGTTAAGGAAAATAAAGGGTGAGTCACCAAGACTCAGTGTGCAAGTCCTGAAAACACATAAAAGGCGTGAGGCCCACAAACACATTATGGGCCTTAGCCCATACACAATGGCAACAAAATATTTACATGCAACATGACCCAACCCAACCTAAAAATCCATCCTCTACACACTAGCCCGTACCAACCAACACACCTCGGGGATTTCTACAATCAACCCACCAACCGCTACACACCATATCGACAGCCATGCTGCCTATTCCTAACAGTCAGGAATAAATTTAACGTGGCTTAGCCATCGATCACTATTGTGACCTAACTTTATAATTTGTGGTTTAACCACCGATCACCAAGTGACCTATTAACATGCTCTTCCCCTTCATCATATCAACCCCATCCCATGCATACATACATGCAGAATCAAAACAATATACTACCTAAAAGTTCACAGTCTATCACATACATCGATACACAGAGAAGTTTCTATGATTACGTACCTGGCATCCCTTGCCTACCCTTTTTGGGTAATCCGACTGTCTATACAGCCTTTTTCCGGCTTTTAGCCCATAACATATATTTAGTACAGATTAATTAGTGTGTTAGAGATCTACACATCTGATTACAGTCAAGACGAGACTTTCTATGTCGATACTATTAGAAGCCGATACGACTGCTAACTGCCTAAGATTTTGTTCTGAAGCCGGTCCACAACCCGGTGGCCAATTCCGTACTGCTGACACCGCTCGTTTCTTAAACTTAGGGATTGATTTAACAGATCCAATCCCCTTCTTCGCCTTGAAATCCCGAAAGAGAAATATGAGGTTTAGAGACTAGCGGTTCTGGCTTTTAGATCTAAGCGATCTACTTCAATTTCCGAATGTCGCCCAACACGTAAACACAAGAAACCAACAATCAATTAGCCTTTCGGCTTTGTCTTCTAAAAACTGAATGAGAAAAAAGAATAGATCAGAAGAAATCGGCACCTACCTTTACAGAGAATTCGGCAACTCCTAGAAGATTTCAGCTTTTGAAATCAAAAAGAAAAGATGATCTCAAGAGATCTATAAAGTTTCGGCTTTTGAGAATGTCAAAAAGAAAAGATGATCTCAAGAGATTTATTAAGTTTCAGCTTTTGATAAGGTCAAAAAGAAAAGATGATCTTAAGAGATCTATGAAGTTTCGGCTTTTGAGAAGGTAAAAAAAAAAAGATGATCTCAAGAGATCTATAAAGTTTCGGCTTTTGAGAAGGAGATGATTGAGAGAAAAGAGTAATATCAAACGTAAGGAAGTGATAGGAACGGTACAAGAAAAAGAAGAATTTCGGCAAGGCTAGGGCAGATTCGGCTATGGCAGATTAATGTGAAAAGAAAGAATGCTTAAGGGAGTTTTCGACTTTTATTCAAAAAAAGGAGGAAAAGAGAGAAGATGAAAACCCTAAATGCCGAAAATAAAGAAGAAAATGGGAGAATAAAACCCTAATGCCAATTTTAATTAAAATAGTTGGGCTTCATGCAACTTGAATTTGGGCCTCCTCAGTTGACGCCACTTCCTGCTTTTAAGTGGCGCTACTTTGCCACTGGGCCACAAGCCCATTTGTATTTTAAAACACAGATAACATCTTTTAAGCCCTATCTTACCAGGCTTTCCACTAGAGTGTCCAAACAGAAAATTCGATTAAGGCCTCTGCCCAACCCTGAGCCCATTCTGGACCCCTAACACTCACATTAAACATAACCGCGCATTAAATGCATAGCCCCATAATTTTAGGATGTTACAATTACAAACATCATTTTCAAGCCAACAATGGCCAAGTTAACCTATACATGCCATTATACCAAATTAAGTTTACTAATTATACCAAAACAAACTAGTGGATAGTGTGATAATGCTCCAACTGATCACCAACACTATAAACGGAGAAAATAAAACCTATTAAGCATTATATGCTTAGTAAGTTTGTATAACAGGAACTAAAACTTACCAATCACATTTAATAACATTAAGCATTCAATAACATGTTTTTCATCAATTTGGCAAATTTATCTAAACAAACATACACTCAATCAAGCAAGTTAGTTACATAAATTTCACATATACACCAATAAGCCACTACAGCAAAATAGACTTTTAGCGGCATTTTTTTAGACCTTTAGCGGCGCTTTTACAAACGCCGCTAAATTTTACAGCGTTAAAGAACATGACCTTTAGCGGCGCTTTCCCAACAATCACCGTTAAAGGTCATTTTCTTTAGCGGCGTTTTTCCAAAAACGCCGCTATAGAACATGACCTTTAGCGACGCTTTTCATAAAAACGCCGCTAAAGAACATGACCTTTAGCGGCGCTTTTCTTAAAAATGCCGCTAAAAAACATGACCTTTAGGGCACTTTTCCCAAAAACGCTGCTAAAAGTCATAAAAATAAAAAAATTTTAAAATATTATATTTTAGCAGCATATTTTGAAAACGCCGCTAAAAGTCATAAAAAATAAAAAAAATTAAAATATTATACTTTTAGCGACGCTTTTCCCAAAAACATCGCTAAAGTCATGAAAACTAAAAAAATTTAAAATATTATACTTTTAGTGACGCTTTTCCCAAAAATGCCGCTAAATGTCATGAAAAATAAAAAAACTAAAATATTATAAAAACGCCACAAATCCAATTTAGGAATGTATAATTTAATTTGAAGACGTATTAAAATGAAAATTCATGAACAATACATATTAAAATGGAAATTCATGAACAAGACATATAAGGAATCGCGATCGAGGTACGTTGATACCAATAGCATGATCAAAGAACTTAATCACAAAAGGAAAACACATGGTTAGACAAATATTTTTACATTTTAATACATCATAACCATAATTGGTACAATTTTATACCCTAATTGCTGCACCAGCTGCATCAAATCTCTAATGGTTGCATCGTGAACATCTTACCACTACCTAAAATCACAAACATATACCATCAATTATTAGTGTAGAAAATAGCAACAATGCAGGAAAACCATGAACTGGAAAGACAAGAAATGTGGAGCAAGAATAAGGACAGGGAAAATGAGAAAATGAACAATCATGTCTTAGGTTTATGTGATTTAGTCCAGAACAGAGTGCTTCTCTTTTTCTAGCACTAGTTGTTTTCCTAGCAGTAATTCATTAATCTAATCAAACCTTGTGATATCTAAATTCCAAAGCCTAGTCATATGCAATAATTAAAGCATACAAAGTATAATGCAAAAATATAGCACATGGTCCGTTCAGGAAGAATGCAGAAACTATATGCACCTGTTTGCCCATATGCAAAACAAGTGGCTTTTGTTTGCTGGAAAATGATTGGAATAATTGGCTCAACAGTAGCACGATAAACCTGTACAAGAAAATAAGAGAAGAACTCAAACTTTTGCTCTAACAAATAATAAACAAAGAGAAGATAAACTTTGGTCAGAGTAAACTCAACATTATTCAGAAACCATGTTAGACTGGCAACAAAGCAAAATAGCTCAACCGAGTACTACCTCGTCATTGTTAACATGCTCATCCAGAACAGCATCAAAACAGAACTCATGCTTCTCGACATACGCTGTCAAGTCCACCTTTAACAAACAATAAAAGCAGATATAAGAAAAAGAAAATAATATATCAAACAAGCACAAATAGTTCTAAAATATTCATCTCAGAAACATATAATGAGGTGGCAAGAACTTCTGTGGATAATAGACAAACCTTTAGCTTTGGTTCACGGACGGTTAAAGCATTCTCACTCACAGTTACTATATCATCCTCCTTTCGAGAAATCTCCTTCTTGTTTAATGGTCTTTTACGTACCTTATCCCACATGTAAGACAAAAATTAGCTTTCCAGGAAATCTAAAAACCAAGGTAAATGCATCAACTGCAGCCACCCAGAAAAAAAATCAAGCACAAATGCAGTTACAAAACTGGACAAATGTATGGTTTTTTAACTTTAGGAAGGACAGAAAGATGTCCTTATCTCCATAGAGGATGAGAAAGCATAGAGAAATGAAGCATTGACATACCACAACTTTAATCTTGGCAACATTATTTGCCCTTGTGCTGCTGATCTCTTTTTTATTAGCAGAAAATAATAAAGCAGAGGCATCAGCATCACTTTGCTCTTTTTGCTGCCAGTTAGTTGTCGCATTAAAGTCATTTTCAAATGCTTTGTTCACACCAGGTATGAATGGTGATGGCTCAAAAGGTTCTGAGGTAACATGCTGCAATTAAATCAAATTAATATTTATCTCCAGAGGAAAAAGAAACAGTGCTAACCATCATGGTAGTTTCCTAGAATGCTAGAACCATACCTTAAGACAGAAGCTTTGTATCATCCATAGCATGAAGATCCAATAGCCCAGCTCCAAAATCCCCCCTGAACTCTGAAGAATAAAACCCATCAGATGCAGCAGGCCCTCCTGAATTTTGAGCAGTTGGTGTTTATGGCTCCAACCCAGATTCCCCATTAATATTAAGGTTCCTCATTAATTTGAATAGCCTCTGCTTCTCTTCTGTAGATTGTGTTCCATAACCCTTCAATAGTGCAATAGTAACTTCTCATTATCTCAGAATGTGTAAATTGTAAAACCCGGTTAAACACATACAAGATTATGTTACTAAAAAATTTATGTAAAAATCAAATGTGGCTTTGGTGGAAATGGTAAAATTAAGGTTTTAAATATCATGGTGTCTTGGGTTTTAAAGATCACATAAATAATATCTATTTCCCACCATCAAGAATCGACAACCACTTTTGCAATTATTTCTTGAATTTCAAGTCACTATGTATCCCCACTCAATTTTGTAAAATAAAAGTGTGCGATGATTTGAACTTTCCTCCCTAATTTTATTTTATTTTTAAATACCTTCTTTCTATTACATGCAAAACTTTCTTATTCTTATTTCTTACAAAAATATGATACCCAGCAAAAAAAATTTTGTTAGAAATATTAAATATAGTTGATGCATAAAGTAGTTCTTAACCTTGGAATACAAAGCTGACAATCCCATCCCCAATTCAATGCGGCAAGCTACGATTACGCTATAAAGAAACAATCAATCAAGTCAGCAATAGCCCCACCTTGACAAAAGAAAAAAAAAAACAACAACAAATTCAGTGCTAAGCAAACTTCCTAAGCTATCAAAAATGTATAGAAACAACTAAAATTAGAAACACACACAAATGCATATGCTCGAACACACGATACAATCGCCAATTCGGTGTTCCTTGCTTCGAGTCATTCAACACAAATAAAGATAAAAAAAAAAAAAAAAAAATCCATTCTGAAAATGTAAGAATCTGCAACCATATCAAAAACATATTCCTTTAAAAAAATGTGAATTTCTTAATAACAAAAAATTGAAAAGGACATGGAGACAGTTTAGAATTGAATCAAAATAGTAAACTATAATCAATTCACATGTGCAGTGTAATGCTTGGGGGATCATCATCATCAACCTAACCAATTAATATTAATAAAATTCAAAGACCTAAAACCTAACCCATTAATATTAATAAAAACAAAAACCCCACATGGAATTTAAAACCAGACCCAGTTATGAGATCCACTGAGAAACAGCTTTATCATCCAAAACCCGATATTAAGAAGAACATTTAAATACAATTCCAGATATTGTTCATAATGAAAAGCTTCAATCCAATACCAAAATAAAAAATAAAATAAAATAAAAAAATACCTTATGGAGAATTGAGATTGGCAATGATGAGGAGGGAGGGAGGGAGGGAAGGAGAGAGAAGAACATGGAAGAAAATGAAAGGAAAAAAGAGGAAATGGAAAGTACTTAATTTCTGAGAAAAGGACTGACCGTTGAATTCAACTGCTGTGATTTGTTGGTGCCAAATTAAGGAAATGCTATAAAAAATTTACATTTTGGTTTTCCATCTGTTACAAGAAGAGCATAAACCAGAGCATGTGTGGATCCTTTACCCAGGCCACCACTATTAATGACAAACCCCATTAGCGAATATACAAAGAAAATATACAAAGAAGGTTAAGAAAACTCTTTGAAGAAATGTCATATTAAATCCCCTGCTAACATTTTATATTAAATTCGGGAAATTAATCAACCAAGGCATGTTTCATTTTCCAAACATAAATTTACATGTGAAGCTTAGAAATAGGAAAAGAAAAATAGGAACTTACCCAGTGAAGATCTGTGAAAACAGGCTGATCGACAAAAAGAAATAAATCATCTTGATGCAGAATGTTCTGCTCTTTTCTTTCCTTTTATTTGGGAAAAAAAAAACATAATGAACTCATAAGATATCAGATACCTTGAGAACTTCAAGTGGATGGCATGCAAGTGTGCTAACAATTCCAGCAGCTGCACCAGCCACAGCAACTGGAGAAACCCAGGAAAGAGAAAAGTTAACGTTAACATGACAAATTTGCAATTTTGGGCCTTCAATCTGCTTCCATTTCTCCTGTGCTGATGTCATTGTTCGCTTGACGCACTCAAATGTTCCTAGCTCAATTGCTTGGGTAGGAATTATTCTAAGCATATTGATTCCATTTCTAGCCCACAGTCCTTGCCAACCTTGCTGCTCAATGATCTCAATGAAACTACCAGTTATGTTTTTGGATCCAACACCTACCACCATTCTGGTCCTGCATGTCAGAACCCCAAATTATGAGTTGAACAAATAAGTTACAAGTGTCTCAACATAATTCGTCAGAAATTTGAGCAACAAATACATTAATGACAAACACATGATAATGATTTTCAGGCAAAAAGGATCATGAATACGGTAACAATGATGAGAACAAACTATTCTAAGATTTCAACAATGACTTGATATCCAAAACATTGCAGGTCAACAATTTATTATACCCTAGAAACTAAACAAACAATACACACATTCAATCCTATGATACACTAATTATCCTAAAACACATAGGAGCAATAAGTGTACCACAGTGTAGTACAGGGAAAGAAATACAGCAACCACAAGAATCAACACACGGAGACTTCATTTTTTTTTCTTTTTTTGGGGGAATAAAACAAGGGCAACAACAAGCAGAAAGCAACAAACTGGTTTATTGTCAATCAATTTGACTAAATTTGAAGGATCTATATAACTTAGTATCACAATAAAAGGCCTGAATGGACATTCAAATTCTCAAACTTACACCAAAACGTATAGTAGTTGACAAAAGTTAAAATTTATGAAAAATATGGAGAACAAATTAAATGAAATTGAGAACCATGTTTAAAATTTATGATCAATATGGAAAGAAATTCAATAGTTTTTACTTAAAAGCGAAAACTATGAAGTGAGCTATATAGTACACCCATGTAATCTTAGCTACTGGAGGGTTAACATCAGCTTAACATCTTAGCTACTGTTTCAAAAAAGAGCTTAACATCAGCTTGAGTAACCTGCAGTGTGTAAAATCATGTAATAAATGTAAAGAGCCTTTATTGCAATCAAGACTATTATTAATAATCAACATCCCAGAATGCTAAAGCCCAAAAACTTCTCACCTTCTTGTCAATGTTTGTACATTAGATAGTTCTTGCACACATCTGGCGTTCATCTTCATTCTGAAAAAAGAAAAAACAAAACATTTAACAAACTGAATAGGAGAGAAGAATGGCTTATGCATCAATTATTCCAGTTATAAATGAGTTCCAGCAGAATAAATTGAAGAAATGAGCCTCACCCTCGGCAAAAATGTTAGGTTAACTGGTGCAATAGCTGTTTCCGAAGGTAGCACCCTAACTGGGTAAAATCCAAGCATAGTCCGTGCATGATTCAGAGCAGCTCGTGCACCTTCTGAACGGTCAAACCACCATGCAGTAGTATGTAAATATCAAGTTTTACAGTTAAATTCACAATCCTTAAATCATGCATCAAATAACCGTATCTAAACATCACCTTTGTCGGTGAACTCAACAAAGGCAAAACGAAGCACAGAATTAGGATCACCACATATGTGGGCAATCAACCACCTTCATAAGAAACAAAATTCATTCAGATACATTGCTTTTGATGACTGCCAAGAAGCAAAGAAAACCATATCACCTGCCCGCAACTCACAAATAAACCTGCAAGCTGCTCTTCAGTGACCTACATCCCAACAAGCAAAAGACTGCATGAATCCAAATAACAAAGAGTAGAAATTGTAGAATTAATTTCAGCATCCTAACAAGCTCAAACCTGTTGGTCAATATCAGAGACATAAACAGTCCTACGGATAACCTCTTCTCTCTGGGCCATACTTGTCCTATTGTTCAATCTCCATTTACCTTGATTGAAATTTTTCTTCTGAGAAAATACAAAAACCAATGAACAAATCCATGAGATTAGATGATTCTCTCATCTACAATTGAGATTATGTATAACAAAAATTTGATAACATTTGGAAATTGGACCTTTAAATTTCATGCCACTTAAAATGTACATGAACCGTAGCCTCCACTAAAATTAACCAAAAGAAAAAACACATGAAATTTTCTTATGCAGAACGCACTCAATAACAAAACAGAAACTTGAAAACCGTCATCCTTAAAACCCCAAACAAACAAATTTTATTATTTCTTTTTATCTGCTAATTTTCTTCCATCAAGATGACTAAAATTCTTAATAAAAAATAGTAAACACAGCAATCAATCAACAAATGGGTTTTTGATGGCATACCCGCCTACCAGCACCATTTCCAATAGCATGACCATTCCTCGAGATGTTGATGTTGTTTTGCAGAAAAGAGTTGTTAATGAAAAACCCTCCATTAAGTCCATGGTTAGCAATTGAATAGGGCACGAACTCTTCAGCCATGGGGTTAAGCTTAGAGAACAGTTCTTGCAACTCTCTCATGTCTCTCTTGAAGCTATCCCCAACGTTATCCCCAGTACCACCATTACTCATCTGTAAATCCCCACTGTTGGAAGGAATCAAAAACTCTTTAAGATTTCAACAAGAAAGATAAAAAAAGGTAAAAGAAAGACTTACAGTTAGTTGTACCAAACATCTTCGTTTATATAGTTCTTACACTCCGCAACTCTTTGATTTCAAAATGAGAAAAAGAGAGAAACAGAAAGCAAATTAAACAAACAGGGAAGCTAGAATAAGTAATGAAAAAGTAAACTCCACTGAATCCATGCGGAATTTGAATTAACATTGAGAGAGATAAATTAAATGCGGCAAAACGTGATGCCAAAACTTGGATCCCATTTGTTTCCGTTAATAAAAACTTAAAAGAAGAAGAAGAAAAAGTTACGCCAAAGATGGGAATATACCAGGAAAAAAGGAAGGTATTCAGTGCTCCGACAAAATCCCAAATAAAATCCTAGAAAGCCGTTAATAAAATGGAATCAACATGTTTTATCGAGCAGGGAAACAAGCGTTTTTATTAAAACCATCACTATAGCCCGCTTACATAATTTTAATTTTTTTCATTTTAATCTATATATTTTTATATTTTTTCTTTCAAAATTTTTGTGCTGACATTATTATTTTTTTAAATTTTTTTATTATATTTTGAGTATTGAATTTTTTAACTAAAATATTAAATATTAAATTTTTAATTTTTTAATTTTTTAATTTTTTTAATTTTTTATTATTAAATTTTAAAAATTTAATTACTATTATCAACTCTTTTAGGAATTTCTTTTTTCTTTCTTTTTACATCAACATTATTCTTTTAAGTATGGTCTGCATTAGTTATTTAGATTTTTATATAAATGGCATTTAATTATATGTATACACCTAAATTTTGATACATCTCAGAATTATATATGAATTTTGGTTTAATGTGTAATTCTGGATGTAAAATTCTAATTGTGGTTTAAATGTATAGTTGAAACTTTAATTTTGATTTAATCATACACATTATTTTAAAATATAAATACATCAATATATTTTTATATTGAATAAATATAAATTTTTATGTATGCAATATATAAATAAAAAATGATGTTAATTATATCAATAATTGTGTTAATATTTTACAAGATCTGGATCAAATTAAAGTTCATGTATACAATTGCACACTAAACCATTGTTCATGTATGCTTTTGGAATTTAACCCGTTTTGATATATATATTTTTTAAAATAATAATTTATATTTATCTTATTTTGATTTATATTCTAAAAAATCCAAGATTAATCCTTAACATTTTTATCAAAGCCTTAAACCTTAAAATCCTAAGTCCTAAACACAAACCTTAAACCTCAAACCCGTAACCCCTAAAATCATAGACCTTAAACCTTAAATCATTAAACCCTAAACCCCTAAACGCTTGTCAAAACTATAGAATCTAACACAGAAACCTTAAATTTAAACTTACATCGCATTTTAAACTTAAAATTAAATTTATTTTAAATAATAATTTTTTAATTTTTTAATTTTTAACATATATTTATCTATATTTTTACTTTCAATTTTTTTTCTACGTGTCATTATTTCTTTGAAAAATATAAATATTCAATTAAAAATAATTGTATTTTAATTAATATAAATAGTTAGGGTTTAGGGGTTTCGATAAAGCAAAACTTTTAAATAGTTTAGTTATTAATTTGTAACTTTTCATAATTAAGTCAGTTTCAAATAGCAAAATAAAATTAATTTGTAGGTAAAAAATGCAATCTCACCATTTTTATAGCATATATTTTTATAATTTTTTAATGATTAAATCAAATTTAATATTCTGTCTTCTTCGACAAACCCTAAACCCGTGAACCTTAAACCATACACCCACAAACCCATAAACTCATAAACTCATAAATTATCTTTAAAATAATTTAAACTATAATTATAATTTTAATATATATATATAAGAAATTAAATAATTTAAACTATATATATATATATATATATATATATATAGTCTGTTTTCTTATAGTGGCTAAACCTAATTATATAATTTTTATAAGGGACAAAAATAATTAAAATAGAATGTTAATGCTTACATAGACCTTAAAATAAATTAATTTTTTATTCATAACCCTAACCCCTAAAGCCTAATAGCCAACCCCTAAAATCATAACCCTCAAATTATTTATTTTAAATAATGCTGAGATCTTTAGCGACGTTTTTTTAGAAGCGCCGCTAATGCTCAGATCTTTAGCGGCGTTTGGCAAAAAAACGCCGCTATTTCTCCTTTTTAGCGGCGTTTTGGAAATAAACGCCGCTATTGCTCAACTTTTTGCGGTGTTTTCTTTCAAACGCCGCTAACGTATAATATTTGCGGCGTTTTTCATTAAAACGCCACTAAAAACGCCGCTAAAAGTCTGTTTTGGTGTAGTGAGCATTAATGAGCCCATCATGCTATATTCTTTCAAGGCATTATTCATTTCATCTCATAATTCTCATATCATGTCAAGTATTTTATCCGTTAAATCGTTGAAATTCCGATGGATATTTAGATAGTACACTCAAAGTGTAAAATTCAATAACCCATCAATTCATATTTAGAAGTACCCATCAGGGCACTTAATCAGAAAGCGCACTCTCGAGCCACATATCATATAACAGGATTACTTGTCCAAGCTAAATCCTGTTTCCAACATATGCTCACAAGAGCTTAATCAGGATTACCTGTCTGGGTTAAATCCTATCTGTAACATATACTCAAGAGGGCTTATATCAGGATGACCAGTCCAAGCTAAATCCTTTCTGCGATGAGGTCACTAGGATTACTCGTCTAAGCTAAATCCTGCCAGCATCAAATGCAGGACCTCATTCAATAAGGGAAATCACATTTATCTATCGAAATCCAATATTCAAATAGAACTTAACCCTTTTCAAACAGTTTCAAGCATGTATTCATTTCTTATATTGTAACATTCAAATAAATCACATAAATATAAATCACATTCTATACAAATATAACATTCAATTCACCCTATTTACATGCTCAATTAAGTTACACGAACTTACCTCGATAATAGTTCGTATAAGAAAATGTACTAATCTGAAACTTTCTCTTTTCCTCGATCTAGCTTCGAATTTGAGTTATCCGAATCTATATAAATGAATTTAATCATCAATTTCTCACATTTCATATTCATTTGAACTCAATTTACATCCTAGGCAAAATTACCATTTTGCCCCTAAACTTTCCATAATTTCTAATTTCGTCCCTAGGCTCAGAAAATGAAATTCATGCAATTTACTCCTTATTCCAAGCCTAACCGAAATTTTTATATAAAATTTACAACACATGTATTCTATAAAACTTAGATTTTTTCTTCAATTTTCACAACTTTACAATTTAGTTCCTAAATCATGTTTTCATCAAAATTCACTTTGTAAAAGTTGTTTGTCTATCAACAACCTTTCATTTTCTACCATAAATTTCAAATTTTCAGCATATTCATCCATGGAAAATTTTCTATACTTTGATAACTTTACAAATTGATCCCATAAATAGATAGATTAGACTATCCCGATTTTAAAAATATAAAATTACTAAAAACGGGGCTTGAATACTTACCCAATTAGGCCAAGAATGCTTGTTTTCCCTTCCCTAGGGTTTCCATGGAATATTTGGGGAAGAAGATGATATATAATTTTTTTAATTCTATTTCAATTATTTATCATCTTTTAATTTTATTACTTTCCAATTTAGTCCTTAGCCTGTTCTAATTTTTCATGGAATTACCATATAAGGAGCTCAAGTTTTGAATTCCATAGCTATTTGATCCTTCTAGCTTCTAGAATCCAACTTTTGCATTTTATCCAATTTGGTCCTTTTCGTAATTTAGCACATAATCGATAAAATTTTCTTATTTGAATTTTCATATGACATTCCTATCAAAATACAAATCATGTAAAAAATGTAAAAAAAAAAAAAATTTCCCTTCCGGCTCGGATTTGTGGTCCCGAAACCACTGTTCCCATTTCACTGAAATTGGGCTATTACACCTAATATGGAAATTTGGGCTGAAATAGAGTTGGTGTCGCAACACGACAACCCCATGTTGCGACACCCCGAATAGAATACATGAATTGGAAAAAAAATCTCGATGTCGTGACATGGAACGCCTACTTTGTGACTTAGAAGAAAGTTTCACCAAGTTTTCTAATCTACAGAGTGTGTCGCGACATAAAACCCCAGTGTCGCGATGTCAGTATACTGGTAGGGATGTCGCGACATGGAACCCCTATGTCACGACATCTCTGTAATTTTTTACAGGTGACCTGACCTAATAAGTGTAACTCGGTGGCTTTAAACCCTATTTTAGCCATCGTTAACCATCTAACCCCCTAATTTTTAACCTAAAAACACATTCTCCTCTTTCCTAAACATATCTTATCCCCTTAATCTTCTCAACCCTCTCAAAATCTTTTAAAACCTCTTAAACCCTAAAACCTCAATTTTTACTTCTTTTATTTAAAATCTCCATCTCTTAATCATACTTGGTGCCACTAAGGATGGGAACACTCAAGGGAACAATAGACGCCGCACGGAATGAGGGATTCAACAACTTGTACGAGGTTAAGGGTTCTTAAATTAGACTTCTACTGTTACATTTAATTTCTTTGCTTGATATTTTTCTTTAGTCCTAGAAAAGTTAGACAAACTATTGAACCAGAGCGATCAACAGTTCAAAATGCCTCTAGGTTTTATAACTTGAATGTATAAAAATATTTTAATGAACTTCAAGGGAAAACATTCATTCAAGAGAGGGGATTTGATCCATCGTTGATAAATTGTAAGGAGATATGGCTTTTATTTCTATATCATAGGTCGGAACAATTTTGGAGAATCCCAAAAAATGTCACTGTAGTCATGATAGTTCAGGAATTCTATGCATCTTTGCAGGATCATGAGTCTAGAAATACTAACGACCATATATGGGATAATGTATCTATACGGGGAATTGCCGTGAAAGTAACCCCTTGAATTATTTACGATTTTTACAATGATCCATTCTATGACCAAGATTTTATCGATGAAATCAATTTGGAATACTTTAGGAACATAGATATGGACAATATTATAAATTACTTAATAGAGGGAAGGGTGAATGGAAATACTGCCCAGGTACTAGTATCTCAACCTCTTTCAATCAAGCTATCATGTTCTAGAGGCCAAAATGTGGATTCAATTCCTGTGTACACGAATAGTCCCTACTTTAAATGTACCTAACATTAATACCTTTGGAGCAGTTTTATTGTATGCTATTTTGCAGAAAAAGTAGGTGTGTATTAGAAAGTGGATCCATCAAAACATGAAGAAATGTATTAGTGGCCAGAAAATGGGAGTGTTCTTCTCCCACTTAGTGATGGCCTTATGCAAAAGAGTAGGCGTCCCTACGACATCCACTGAGCAATCGCTTAAACCATCTCAGAGTATTATTGGAGATACTTTGTTCCAACAGTACATAGAACTACGAGCCAAACAAATAAACGATTGGAACAAACAACAACAAGAAGTGACGACTACACCAGCTTCGTCACAAGGGTTGACACGAGCTTAATAGGAAGTTGGTGAGAGTAGTCATCCTAAACTGGACTGGATGATATAATGTATGAAAGAGTCGAGGCCAATATTTCAAGAATTTGTAAGACAGAATAATATCAAGGTCCCTAACTACACGTCGGACATGTTTGGGCTTACGCTATTTAGACAGGAAGAAGAGAGAGACGAAAACGAGGAGATGGATGATGATGAGGATGATTAGAACTTAACTTTGTTTTGGATTGTATTAAACTTAAGGATTATTTTAATTCATTTTTAAGAGTAGGATAGAAACAAATTGTTAGTTGTTTTGTTTTGTGTTTCGTTTTAATCTTCTATGTAAGAACCCCATAGGAATAAGACATAACAATTCGAGCTTTACACGGTCAAAGGAGAAAGCACCCACATTTAACAGTTTGAATAACCGCGATCAATCGGGTGACTACTTTCTTTATCTTTTTAGGGGCTACATGATAACTCTTGAAAAGAGTTATATTTCATGCCTTTAGACTTGGTTAATTGCCTGTACTTAGGTAAGTTTAATTGCATTCTATGATTTTCCATTGTTTTTTGGAAATTGCAATAAAAAGCTTGGATTGTGCTTAAATGTTATTACATGTTACTTCTAATTATTTGCTGGAAAGATTTGTTTGTTAAGTGGCAGGTGTAGAATGAGGAAAAGAAGTAAAGAAGTGAAGGTTTATCATGGAAAAAGATTGGACATTTTACCAACACGAATGTCATGGCAATGCTAGGAAGCAACCTAGTCAACACTTAACCAGTATTAGCCCTATTGTATGTGTACCAAAAAAATCAGCCTAAAAAAGAGGAAAAATGTCATGGGATCATGGGATGATAGGTCTACCCTAAATGAGAAGATATAAAACCTAAAAATTAAAACTGAAGAGGGGGTAGATGGTTGGAAAGTCATTTTTGGAAGGAGAAATCTCTTAGACGAAAATAGAGGGTAGCGGTTGCGACATGGACAGAGACGCAAAGGGGGAGACAAAGGCAGTTCCGCCTAGTTACTAGAAGACATTTCGTAGTCGAAGTTGTGGGCTGGACATGCGAAAGCTATCTTTCTGAGTTCTACCTTTAGTTCTTTATTTTTTGTTTAGTAATCTAATTTAAGCAAACGATGTTGATTACTATTTTGAATTTGGATTCTATTCACCAACCCATGAGCTAAATCTCATAAGGTTGGGATTATTGGATGAAACTTTTATTTCCATTATTGGCCACGGCTTAGATTAGTTTTAATTTCTTGTTTCATTCAATGCTATTTATGAATAGTGTGCGTGTAATATCTAGAAATAGATGAATATGCATCATGATTATAAAATTAAACTTATTCTGTCAAGGTTAGGTTAGCTAGTTCAAAATTGAATGATATAAGCAAGTACTCGAAAGAATACTCATAGTAGACTGTAGACATAGAGTAGCATTCTACACGAAAAGGAGAAGAACAGTAGTAGGAACCAAACTCAAAGCCTATAGATATATAGTTCCCTAGGTTAGGTAGGCCTAGCTCTCGAAAGAAGCAAACCAGAGTAGAACTATTTCGAGCAATAGAATAAGACTGAACTTGCCGAGGCATTATTGGTTAATGAGGGTAGATTATTGGTAATCCCAGCCTTACGATTCAACATTGTAGATTCTTTAACCTTTTTCGTAGCATCTCTATTTTTGCATCCCTAATTGTTTACTTGTTTGTTTTCAACATTTTATACAACATTATTCTCCTAATTGCCACTGCATTATTATTACTGTTTTTGCCTTGCATTAATCTCACTTTACTATAATAACCTAACCATTTTATACTTATTCTATCCTTGTGGAGACAATCTCACTTATCACTTTATTACTGATCCGATGTGTAAACTTGCACAATTCACTTAGCATAACCACACGCAATAAGTTTTTGGCACCGTTGCCAGGGAACGACAATTTGGTGAAATTTGGTTTTGTTATTTTCTATTCTAATTCCATTAGTTTTTCTTAACTTAGTTGCTTTTAATTTATATAGATTTGTTATCATTGTATGAGTAGGGGCATTCCTGTTAACGAAGAGTATCATTTTTTGACCCAGAGATCGAGAAAATTTTGCAAAGAAGGATAAGAGAAGTGCGTAACATGGTGAAGGGTGGAAATGGTCCTATTCTGAATGATCCATTAAATCCAAATGGTTAGGATTTTTATATTCCTATTCATCGCGTGATAGATGACCGAGACATACCAATTCGTGAACATGTTGTGCCAATATTGGATGATTTGAATCCAGGGATAGTTAGACCACACATTCAAGCTCAGCATTTTAAATTGAAACTGGTGATGTTTCAGATGTTGTAAACAATTGAACAGTTTAGTGGGTTGCCTACTAAACATCCACAAATGCATTTAAGACTGTTACTAGAAGTTTGTGACACATTTAGACAACAAGGTGTTCTTGAAGACGTCCTGAGACTTAAATTATTTCCATATTCCTTGAGAAACCAAGCAAAAGCATGGTTGAGTGCTTTTTCGTCAGGGACAGTGGCATCATGGAATGATCTTTGCTAGAGGTTTTTGCTACCGTATAATCCTCCAAACATGAATGCCAGGCTTAGAAATGACATCACGTCTTTTTAAAAATTAGAGGATGAAACACTGTATGAAGCTTGGGAAAGATTTAAAGAATTACTTCAAAAATGTCCTATGCATGGGTTTCAACATTGGACTCAAATGGAGATGTTTTATAATGGGTTGAATACACATACAAGGATGGTAGTTGATGCTTCTTCCAATGGTACTTTGTTGGATAAATCTTACAATGAAACGTATGATATTTTGGAAGGGATTGCCAATAATGATTATCAATATCCTACCACGCGAGTTTGGACTGGCCGGAGAATTGCTAACACCGTGGAACTTGATACAGTCACTTCATTGACCGCCTAGGTATCATCTTTAACTAATATGATCAAAATAATAAAGAAGCCAACTATAGTTTAGGATATGAAATCAACTAAGCTACGTGTGTTTATTGTGGTGAAGACCATGTGTTTGATGAATGCCCATCGAACCCAGTATCTATGTGTTACATGGGGTAATTTCAATTGGAACAATAACATCTATTCCAACACCTCTAATCCAGGGTGGAAGTGACATCCAAACTTTAGTTGGATGTATCAAGGTGTAGGGAATTTTAACAATGCTTCATGGTAGAATGCCATCAGTGCACCCCTGGTTATACTCAACCTATGCCGAGGCAGAATGCCCAACAAGGCTAGGCATCGATTTTTTCATTATCACCACATATTAAAGCTTTGTTGAAATAATATATGGCCAAGAATGATGCCATAATTCAAAGTCAAGCTGCATCCCTTCGAGCTCTTGAGAATCAAGTGGGGAAAATAGAAAATGCTTTGAGTTTGAGACCACAGGGAGCTCTACCAAGTGATATGTCTATTTTTAGAAAGCTAGGAATTGGGAAAGCAAGACCTACTATGGTTACGTTGCAACTGGCTGATCGATCCTACATACATCTGGAATGTAAAATTGAAGGCATGCTGATAAGAGTAGACAAGTTTATTTTTCTGGCAAATTTTCTTATTTTAGAATGTAAAGCTGGCCATGATGTGCCAATTGTTCTTGAAAGACCCTTTCCTGCTACAGGCATGACTTTAATTGATGTGCAAAAAGGTGAACTGACCATAAAGGTAAATGAACGACATATTATATTCAATGTATTCGATGCCTTGAAATATGCTTATGAGAATTAAGAATGCCACATTATTAATTTGATAGAAACAGTAGTAGAGGAAGAGTTCACAAGATTTTGCCACAACAATTTTGATAGTGATGAAGACTCACTTGAACAGAGTGACACAATAATTTTTGAGGATCTTGGTGAATTTGTGGAAGCCAAGCAGTTTGTGGATAGACTAGGGAAGAAGTTTCAATCCTTGGATTTATCAGATTGCTCTTTCAAGCATCTTAAACCATCTACAGAGGAACCCCCATGTTGGAGTTGAGGGCTTTATCGAAGCATTTAAAATATGCATATTTGGGAGACAAGATCACTTTATCGGTAGTAATTTATGAGGAATTGACACCCCAAGCAAGAGGTCAAGTTATTAGAAGTCTTTCGACAATCTAAGAAGGCATTAGGATGGACCCTTACTGATATCAAGGGAATTAGCCCTGCTATCTGTATGCATAAAATCTTATTGGATGATTGCCATAGCAATTCTATTGAACAGTAGAGGAGGTTGAATCCAATCATGAAATAACTTGTTAAGAAAGAGATTATCAAGTGGCTCGACACTGGTATTATTTATCCGATCTCTAACAGTTCATGGGTGAGTCCTATACAATGTGTGCCTAATAAGGCGGTGTCACAGTGGTAAGCAATGATAATAATGAGCTTATTCCAACTCATACTGTCACGGGATTGAGAGTATGCATGGATTATCACAAGCTCAATAAGGTAACTCAGAAGGACTATTTCCCCTTACCATTTATTGACCAAATGTTGGATAGATTAGCTGGGAAAGCCTTCTATTATTTCTTGGCTGGTTATTCAGCGTATAATCAGATTGCTATAACTTCTACTAACCAAGAGAAGACAACTTTCACTTGTCCATATGGTACTTTTGCATTTCATCGAATGCCATTCGTGTTTTGTAATACCCTGACAACATTTTAGCGTTGTATAATGGTCATATTCTCTGACATGGTGGAAAACTTTCTTGAATTCTTCATGGATGATTTCTCTGTCTTCGAGAATAATTTGAGGACTTTTTGACAAATCTGGAAATGGTACTCCACCATTGTGAAGAAACAAATCTTGTCTTGAATTGAGACAAATGCCACTTCATGGTTAGTGAAGGTATTGTGCTAGGGCATAAGATATCATAGCAAGGGATTGAAGTTGACAAAGCAAAATTTGAGGTAATAGAAAAATTGCCACCTCCAACCAGTGTCAAGGGTATTAGAAGCTTTCTAGGCCATGCAGGATTTTATAGAAGATTCAATAAGGATTTTTTGAAGGTATCTAAACCTTTGTGCGCCTTGCTGGAGTAAAATAGACCTTTCAATTTTGATGAACCTTGTTTGATTGCTTTCGAGGAATTGAAGAAAAGACTGGTAGCAGGACTGATTGTAATAGTACCGAAATGGACACTGCCCTTCGAACTCATGTGTGACGCCAGGGATTATGCTGTGGGAGTCGTATTGGGACAACAAAAAGACAAGGTATTTCATGCAGTCTATTATACGAGTAGGACCCTGACGAATGCGCAGTTGAATTACACTACCACGGAAAAAAAGTTATTGGTTTTGGTTTTTGCATTCGATAAATTTTCATCTTATTTAGTTGGTACCTGATAAACCGTAATATTAACATATTTTAATCCAACATTTAGCATACTTTTGGATGATTTAAGCCTTGAATTGTGTAATTTGGTGCTCTTAATCCTTTATTTTCATGTTTTATACTCAGAAGAGCACCGGAGGATGAAAAGAACGAGAAACGGGCCCAAAATGGATTAAATGGGCCATATCACGAAATCAACACAACCTAGGCCCAAGACCACACGGCCGTGCCTCATTGAACAAACTCGAACACGGCCTGGCCACGATTCACATGGGCGTGTGCCATGGGCATGCCCCTGACGTGAGAAAGAAGAGTTTCAGTTGGATTAGGGTACTTAGAGGCAAAGAAAGCCAATCCAAGAGCCTATATAAACACCTTAGAGGCCATCCTTCAGGGGGCGTCTAGCAAGGCCAAAGAGCCGAGCCAGAGGGGCCAGATTTGTGGAAGTTAGTCGAAGAATAGCCAGTTGATTTATCTCAAGAAGCCGGAGTTATACTCAAGACGGAGGATCTCTCATCAATTCCTCCAGGGAGTTCTAGGGTTTTCTTATGTTTTGTTTTATATTTTCTTTTGAGATGTATTCTTTTATGATTATGAACTAAACCCTCAGATACCTAAGGAGGATGAAACCTAAGATGATTATTGTTATCGTTTGCTAACTATATGATAAATACTTGATTTGTTCTTAATTATGTGTTCTTAATTCTTGTTTTGATATATCTGGGATATTAATTCAAGTGTAATGTGCTTAGGTGGAGGAGCAAAAGTCCCTGCCTAAGAGTAGATCTAGCATAATTAAGTAGAGTTGATCGCATGCCTAGACATAGGGTGACGAGATTTTGCCGGATTAGGGTGAAACCTAATATGGGAGTCCATAGATCGAGTAAATGCAATTCTAGGGGTTTTAATTAGAAAGAGATTTCAATTAATCAACCTAGGGTTAGACGTTAGTAGCCTCGACGGAGGTATTAATATAACTTAGGGAATCCTACGAATCAAGTCAAGTGAATAAATCGTCTGGCTCAGAGTTAGATAACAAGTGAAGTCTATGTGGATTCTTCCTCGGGTATCGTCTTAATCAATTGGTTTTTCCCAAAGTTATTTTCCCCAATTCATTCTCTTTGTCTTTGCATCTTTAGCTTAGTTGTTAATTAAATTTAGATTAGATAAAAATTCCTTTAATTCTTAGGCTAGATAATAAAAAGAAAGTATTAGTACTTCAGGTTCCTTTGGGTTCGACAATCCGATCTTGCCACTAAGCTATACTGCTGTTCGATAGGTGCACTTGCCTCAAGTCGTTGTCACAGTAAGTTTCTAGGCTCGATCATTCTTTTTATAAATTTTGAAGAATTTGACACATGATCAGTACCAAAGTCATAGTCTACATACACCACTTTGCTATTAAGCATTTGATGACCAAGAAAAATGCCAAGCCAAGATTAATTCTGTGGATACTTATACGATAAGAGTTTTATTTAGAAATTCGAGATAGAAAGGGGACTAGAAATGAAGTGGTTGATCACCTGTCAAGGTTAGAAGCTGGAAATGAAGATGGAAAAATTCAACTTATTACAGAATATTTTCCAGATGAGCAACTGTCGGTTGCCATGGCATTACCTTAGTATGCCAATATAGTGAACTTCTTAGTAAGTGGTTTGATGCCACCTAATCTCAACAACCAAAAAAGACAGAAGTTCCTTCATGATGCCAAGCATTATTATTGGGATGAACCCTTCCTATTCAAGCATTGTGCTGATCAAATAATTAGGAACTGTGTCCCTGATGAAGAAATACATAGCATTCTACAGCATTGTCTCTCACCGCCTTACGGAGGACATTTTTGAGGAATGAGAACTGCTGCCAATGTACTTCAATATGGTTTTTATTTGCCAAGTTTGTTCAAGGATGCCCATGAATTTTATAAGTCATGTGACCATTATCAGAGGACAGGAAATGTAACACCCCTAACCCGTATCCGTCACCGGATTAGGGTTAAGGGGCATTACCGGACAACTGAATCTTTTATGGACAATTCATGATATAATTCAAGCAATAGGATCAAAGTGTCCTTTAAATAGGTCTTTGAGACCTTAAACATGCTTTAGAATAGGCCCAGGACTAAACTGAACACATATGGAAATTCTCAGAAATTTAAAAAAAATTCAAAGTTACAGAAGTAACACGCCCGTGTGGGCAGGCCGTGTGCCTCACACGGCCTCAGACACGCCCGTGTGTCTAAGCCTGTGTCAAAACAGGGCACACATACTGACTTGTCCACATGGCCGTGGACACGCCCGTGTGGCTCACCCATGCTCGCTACTGACTTGCACCACACGGCCAGTCACACACCCGTGTGTCCAGCCCGTGGTCGCTACTGACTTGATCCACACGGCCAATCACATGCCCGTGTGTCTTGCCCGTGGTCGAGTCTGACTTGTTTTGAATTTCAACCACGAGGGACACGGTCGAGCCACACACCCGTGTGCTCAACTGTGTGAGCAATTATAGGCCATTTTCAAGGCCAAAATGCCACCCACACGTTGGGTTATCCCTACAAGCACATACAAGCATATTTCTAAACACAATTGACAGCCAAAAACGCACCAAATGGTCATCATATTATCCCATTCAATCTCATTTCTAAGCATACCAACTTATATACCAAATAACTCAATTAATTCACAAATAAACTAAGCATGATTCATCCAAAACTTACCACTTTACCATAACCATTGTTCATCAAACACATATACTCACTTTGCATCAATAAGCTTACCATTACCTTGACTATTTCATAATCATGGAATCATACCAAAACCAAACATCATAAGCAAGACTCTTCATTCATTACACAAACATTTAACTAGCCATATCACATGGCTATCCACATATTTCAAACATAACTCAAGGTAACTAGCCTATACATGCCATACTTTAGTATATACATTTTCAAAAGGGTACCAAAATAAGATTGAGTAGTGTGATGACGATCCTCGACGATTCCTTGAGCCTTCAGTAGCTTTGACGATCTATAAAACAGCTTTCAAAAGCTTAGTAAGCCATATACAAATAAACTTAACATAAAATGCACATAGCCACATTGATACAATAACATTAATGTTTCTCATTTGCAAATTTATCACATATCCTGTGGCTCATTTGTTTAGCCATTACTTACCCACATTCCATAGCTCAAAGTATCACTTTACTCATAGCTCATTTAAGTTTGTATCACATATTATCTCGTCAAATCTATACACATATTCACTTTAGTAAGCTTATTTGAACACTTACCTTTCCAATGTACCTGAATCATTTATACATTTCACATAGACATTCATTTCTCGGACTTGCCTGTTGAACCGTTCGAAACTAAATAGGATACTCAGAATGCTCGGAATAGTCGTACAATGCCAACGTCCTAGACGTGGTCTTACATGTAACCAAATATCGATGCCACTGTCCCAGACAGGGTCTTACACGAATCAATACGATGCCAATGTCCCAGACATGGTCTTACACGTAAATCTCATATCGATGCCAACGTCCCAGACGTGGTTTTACATGATCTCACTTATCGAAAACCTATGTCATGACATATGTAATCCTATCTATTCCTAAGTTCATACGGGACTTCTCGGACTTTGTTATACCATCGATTCTTCTTCGGATTTCATGTACTCATCATCTCATATATATTCATCATGATAAATTTTCATATGAACATTCAAATATCAATGTAAATACATTTATTTGTATATAGACTAACCTCGGATTCGGTTAACGTACGGACTCGACTATTCGATCACTTTCGACTTTCTACGATCTAAATCCGTTTTATTCGGTTCTTGATCTTGAATCAAGCCAAAAGCTTACCGAAACCTAACTTATTTTTTTTTCTTTTCTTTGATGTTTTCAGTCAAGATGGATGAACATTATGGCTATTATTAAGCCTTTGTTTTATTATAATTAACTTAATAATAGAATTCCAATTTTAACCTTTTAATAACAACATTAAAATTCCACCAACATATGGCATTAATGTCCATCCATAATTCAAATGGTCCAATTGCATTATAAGGACCTCACATTTATAAAGCCATGACAATATAGCCCTTTAACAAATAGAAATCCACTTTTACATTTTATGCGATTTAGTCCTTTTCTCAAATTAAGCACACAAACAACAAAATTAATTCACAGAAATTTCACGCATGCTTAATCACGTATCATAGGCACAGAAAAATAATGTTAAAATATTTTTCTAACTCGAATTTTTGGTCTCGAAACCACTATTCTGAATAGGGTCAAAACCAGACTGTTATAATTCTCCCCCTTAGGGATTTTCGTCCCCTAAAATCTTACAATTAAATAAGTTTAGATATTGCTGTCTTATTGAATCTTCAGGCTCCCACGTAGCCTCTTCAATCCCGTGTCGATGCCATAACATTTTCACTAATGAGATTTTCTTATTTCTTAATTCTTTCACTCCACGAGATAGGATACGGGTCAGTTCTTCTTCATAAGTCATATCAGATTGAATTTCAATCTCAGACGGAGTAATCACATGTGATGGATCAGATCTGTACCGACGAAGCATTGACACGTGAAATACATTATGATTCTTTTCTAGTTCCAGTGGCAACAACAACTTATAAGCAACTGGTCCAATTCGTTCGATGATCTCATACAGCCCGATGAACCTCAGACTCAACTTGCCTTTACGTCCGAATCTGAGTACTTTCTTCCACGGAGATACTTCAAGAAAACTTTATCACCAATTTTAAATTCAATGTCTTTTCTTTTCAAATCTGTATAGGATTTCTGACGATCCGATGCGGCTTTCAGACTATCACGGATCACTTTCACTTTATGTTCTGTATCTTTTATCAAATCAACCTCGTGTATCTTATTTTCACTGAGCTCAGTCCAATACAGAGGCGTCCGACATTTACGTTTGTACCAAGCTTCATAGGGTGCCATTTTAATGCTCGACTAAGAACTATTATTATACGCAAATTCAATCAATGGAAAGTACTGTTCCCACGTACAGTCAAACTCAAAGATACAACATCTCAACATATCCTCAAGAATCTGAATAATTCGCTCGGGTTGACCATCCGTTTGCAGGTGAAAAGCTATACTAAAATGCAATTTCGTGCCTAAAGCTTCTTGTAGTTTCTTCCAGAATCGTGATGTAAATTTCGAATCTCTATCTAACACAATAGATAGTGGCACCCCATGCAATCTCACAATCTCAGAAATATACAGCTCAGCTAACTTATCAAGTGAGTAATCGGATCGTACTAGAATAAAATGGGCAGATTTCGTCAATCGATCAACTACGACCCAGATTGCATCTTTCTTTCTCGGAATCAAAGGCAAACCAGAAGCAAAGCCCATCGTCACTCTGTCCCATTTCCATTCGGGAATCTGTAACAGACCAATTTTGACCCTAATCGGAACGGTGGTTTCGGGACCACGAATCCGAGCCTGATAAATATTGTAATATTCTATTTTGTGTTTATTATATGTGATTCAGTGAGTGTGAAAGTTTCGTATAAAAATTTAATTGTTTAAGTGCTCAATTTGATAAAAAGGATTTAATCGAGAAAACGCGAAAGTTTCATGCTAAAGTGAAAGGTACTAATTTGAGTGTGGCTTTTTAAGTGGGTGTACCAAAAGGGCAATTAGCCCATTAACCTTATTAAGGGATGGCAATGGGCCTTTATAAGTCCAAATTATATGTTAATTTAGTCTAGTATATAGTTATATTAATGTATTAAAATAATGTTAATAATATATATGTTTGTTTTAACATAAAATAAAAAGGTTAAGTGGGAAGAAAGAGAACTTCACCTTGTTCTTCTTCCTTGGCCGAATATAGGAGCTAGAAACTCCATTTTTAGAGCTTGAATTTCGGCACTTTGGGGCTCAATTAAAGGTATGTGTTTTGTTTAGTTTTTGAAAATTTTTGCATTTTTGGAATGTTTGTTTTAAATCCTATACAACCCATGTTTAAATTTTTGAAAATACTATGTATATAAGATTCGGCCATTGACATGCTTGGGTAGTTTTGATGTTTGATGGTTTTAAATTGAATGTATGTTAAGGATTTACAAGTTTTGTATTGGAGTTTTTGGTGATTTTGAGTTTATAGGGCCAAATTGAAAAGAATAAAATTGTGAAGGGTTAAAATGTCAAATAGATGAAATGCATGGACACCCATGGCTATGGGGAAGGTTCGGCCTAGCCATAGTGTTAGGAAATTTTGCATAATTTGAGTTTTGTGTAAAATTGGACCAAATTGTAAAAATGGAAAACATTAGGGGCAAAATTGTAAATTGCCCATTTGTGTGTCTTGGGACTAAATTGAGATGAAAAGCAATTAAATGAGCTAAATTTTAATGTGTTTTAGATCAAGAGCAAAGAAAAACGGAATTAGACCGGGGAAAGACGAAGGTTCTCGAATAGCCGATTCGCACGGACTATCGACAACCGAGGTAAGTCCTTTAGTTAAAATATGTCAATAAATTAATTATGAATTTAGTGAATGATGAATTGTGGAAAATTAGAGTATAAATTCATGATATAGCCGAATGTGAATGTATAGTATTGAAGTGGATTTATTTTGGCTAATGCAAGGTGAATAAGTAAGATCCTGAGCTACCTTATGTTTAAGGGTTATTTATAAATCTAATGAATGATAAAATTTATATAAGTTTGGTGTAAAATCATGAGTTGACCGAATGTGATGATGATGGATTGGATTGATTTTCAATATTTTAATGCAATGTAAATAAATACATATGATTCGATATGTGATAATGAAATGTAAAAAGTATGTAAAACCATTCTGACCTTCGGGCTTTGAGCCTAGCAGGCCTCGTGCCGGTGACATAATCGGGCTTATGCCTAGCAGGCCTTGTGCCGGTGTTAATTATCGAGCTTTATGCCTAGCAGGCCTTGTGCCGGTGTTACTTTTCAGGCTTTTACGCCTAGCAGGCCTTGTGCCGGTGTTATCTTTCAGGCTTTTACGCCTAGCAGGCCTTGTGCCGGTGTTACCTTTCAGGCTTTTACGCCTAGCAGGCTTCATGCCGGTGATGTATTTTACAAAAGAGAAGTTGAATCTTAACTCAAGACAATTTAAAGCTAACTGATTGAGTATACGGTTCAGGTAAGTATGTAAGGTATGTTATGCCTACTACTACTACTATGGAAATTCGGTTTGCAGGTATAGATGCTTGGAATACAAGAAATTTTAATATGGTAGTGTGGTTGTTATAAATGCTATAGTTACATAACTTGGGGTATGTGATACTTGTAAAATATATTAAGTTGTATTGCGAAGTAATACAGGTTTATGGAATCGAAGTATAATTTCTTCGGTTAATGTACTAATAAGATTCGGCTTTATGTAGATAAATTATCATAATTAAATGTTTGTGGAAAATGTCATAAGTTGATTAATTTAAATGTTATGCTATTATAAATTTAGGACTTACTAAGCTAGTAAGCTTAATTATGTGAAATATTTCCTCTGTTTTATAGATTTTGGGTTACGCTACGGGCTCAAGACGGATCGTCAAGGAAGTCGCCAACACTATCAATCTATATTTTGGTACTCTTTCATTTTGGTTTTAAACAAAGGCATGTATAGGAAAAAGGCTTGGTTTTTGTTTGATAAAATTTCACGGTTCATGTATATAATGGCCATGCGAAAATGGCTAAATTTCTAGTTAAGTACGTTGTTGTGTTTTTTTTGATATGTATGTTGGTTTATGATGGCAAGGTTTATGCTTTCTTAATCAAAGTTTAATCATTTTGTTAAGGAAATGTTTATATACGAAATGAATCCTTGAATTAGGAATGTAGGTAGGTTCGGTTAGAAGCTAGTCTTTCATAAAATGCAACAAAACAGCTTGTAGTAACAGCAGTGATGTGAGTTAGAAAAATCACCAAAAATAGGGTATATTGAATTAGGAGGTGAATGAGATATGAAATTAAACCTTATTGTGTCTATTTTTACCTGAAAGAAACAGAGTAGGTAAAAGATTTATATTTTATAGGATAATTAAGTTTTAGTGAGACCTGCTCTGAATGAATTCGTGAGTCACTGTTCTGTTTTGGAAAAATTGTCAAAAATTGTACAAAAATAACTAGGAATCATGGTTTATATGTGTAGAACCCTTAATGAGTCTATTTTTCATTGGTATAAACAAGAACAGTATATGAAATTTGTGAAATGAGATAACTGCATTTTTGTAGAGACAGGTCAGAATTGTCAAGCTGTGTAATAAGGGTAACTTTGATGAATAAACTGTACTAATTGGTCACATGAAAAATTCTGGAAAAATTATGGTGAAAATTTATATGAGTCTATTTTCAAGAGAAATTTACGGATCTAAATTTTGAGTTTTTTAACTCGAGTTATAGTCAAATTAGTCGGCATAACACAGTTTGACAGCTTTAAATTTTTATGTCCTGAACTTGTAGTCAAGTCTAGTAACGCCTCTTGCTCAACTCCGGCGACGGTCTCGGGTAAGGGGTGTTACATTTGATTGGTATCAGAGCTTACGGTTTAGTCGATTCTAGGACTACCGTAGCGCGTGTGAGTCTAGCTATACATGCCTTTTGTATATATATTGATAGTGTGGTGACTTCTGACAGCCTGAACCTTGTTTTATTTAGTAAATGGACACTGATCCTGAAAGAGCCGTTGCTGATGATGTGGAGAGCGTAGCGCCTGAACGTGCCCACGGATCAGTGCCGATAGACTCTCGACCTGTTTCGGGTAGCCACGAAGGAGAGACTAAGGAAGCCTTTTATCGGATGATGAATGAGTGGTTTGCCCAATTTATTCAGAATAATCCGAATGTACATCAACCTCCACCCCCGAATAATTCAACTCCGATTCCTTCAGCTCCCCCGATGATAGATCCGATAAGATCTAGTAGGCCCCCAGTTGATAAAATCCGAAAATTTGGGGCCGAAGAATTTAAAGCTAATGACGATGATGATGCTGAGAGAGCCGAAATGTGGCTTGATAACACTATACGGGTACTTGATGAGCTATCTTGTACTCCGGATGAATGCTTGAAATGTGCTATATCCTTAATGAGGGACACTGCATATCACTGGTGGAGCACACTAGTATCAGTGGTTCCGAAAGAAAAAGTGACATGGGATTTCTTCCAGAATGAATTCCGCAAGAAATATATCAGCCAAAGATTCATTGATCAAAAACGAAAAGAATTCCTTGAGCTGAAACAAGGACGAATGACCGTGACGGAATATGAACGAAAATTTGTCAGACTCAGCAGATATGCTAGAGAGTGTGTTTCTTCTGAAGCTATTATGTGTAAAAGATTTGAAGATGGCCTGAATGAAGATATAAAGATGTTTGTTGGCATTCTTGAAATTCAAGAGTTTGTGACTTTAGTTGAAAGAGCTTGCAAAGCTGAAGAGCTCGGGAAAGAGAAAAGAAAGGCTGAGACTGAAGCTAGAGATATTCGTAAAAGATCTTCGGGTAAAGTCTTTCATTCCACGACCAAGAAGCCCAGAGACGACTACAGCCGAAAGAAAGCTAATACAGATCCACCTAGACGGGATCGACCTCCTATGAGCTCCTGAGCTACCTCGATAGCCAGTGTTGGTAATGTTCCACAAAATAGAGTTGAGTGCAAGCACTGTGGGAAATGGCACTCAGGGAGTTGTAGATTTCATGATCGGTCTTGCTATAAATATGGATCATCAGACCATTTTATTAGAGAGTGTCCGAAGTTAGCTGAGCAGAATACAGTTCAGAACACTAGACCGAGCAACTTGTCAATGCGAGGTAGACCACCCAGACATTCAGGCAATGTAGGTGGTAGTCAGAAAGGAACGAAGAACACTACAGATCGATCTGAGGCTAGAGCTCCGGCTAGAGCATATGCTGCGCGAGCTAGAGAGGATGCTTCCTCCCCCGACGTCATTACTGGTACTTTCACTCTTTATGATACTACTGTGATTGCACTAATTGATCCTGGTTCGACTCATTCTTATGTGTGTGAAACTTTAAAATTTGGCAAGACTCTGCTAGTTGAGTCTACCGAGTTTGTGATTCGTGTGTCCAACCCTTTGGGTAGATGTGTGCTTGTTAATAAAGTGTGTAGAGATTGCCCGTTGATGATTCAGGATTATTGCTTCCCAGCTAATTTAATGTTGTTGCCCTTTGACGAATTTGATATAATCCTGGGTATGGATTGGTTAACTTCACACGAGGCAGTAGTGGATTGTAAAAGAAAGCTTATCGATTTGAAATGTCGAAACGGTGAGACCATCAGAATTAAATCTTGTGACGTAAATGGGTTGCCTACAGCAATATCCTCAATGTTAGCCCAAAAGTATGTAAGAAAAAGGTGTGAAGCTTATTTGGCTTATGTACTGGACAATAAAATGTCCGAGGAACAAATTGAGTCGGTATCGGTTGTATGTGAATACCCCGATGTGTTTCCTGAAGAACTACCGGGCTTACCCCCAGTGCGAGAGATTGAGTTCGGCATTGAGTTAGTGCCAGGGGCGACTCCGGTTTCAATAGCTCTGTACCGAATGGCGCCTACTGAGTTAAAAGAATTGAAAGTGCAGTTGCAAGAGTTGACAGATAGGGGCTTCGCACGACCGAGTTTCTCTCCTTGGGGTGCACCGGTTTTATTTGTGAAAAAGAAGGATGGGACTATGAGAATGTGTATCGATTACCGGCAATTAAACAAGGTGACTATAAAGAATAAGTACCCGTTACCTCGGATTGACGATTTATTTGATCAGTTGAAGGGGGCTTCGGTGTTTTCGAAGATAGATTTGAGATCGGGCTATTATCAGTTGCGAGTCAGAGATTCAGATGTGCCAAAGACTGCATTCCGAACGAGGTACGGACATTATGAGTTTTTAGTTATGCCATTCGGACTCACTAATGCACCTGCTGTTTTTATGGATCTAATGAACCGAGTTTTCCGACAGTTTTTGGATCGGTTTGTAGTAGTGTTTATTGATGATATATTGATCTACTCCAAAAATGAGGCAGAACACGTTGAGCATTTGAGAGTAGTACTACAAACCTTGAGAGATCAACGGTTATATGCAACGTTCAGTAAGTGTGAGTTCTGGAGGAACGAAGTCAGCTTCTTGGGTCATGTAGTTTCGGTGTCAGGTATTCGGGTGGATCCAAACAAGATAGCAGCCATACTCGATTGGAAACCACCAAAGAATGTTTCCGAGATCCGAAGTTTCCTAGGCCTGGCGGGGTATTACAGACGGTTTGTAAAAGGTTTTTCTGTTATAGCTACACCGTTAACGAGACTACTACAGAAAGATGTCAAATTTGAGTGGTCGGAAAGGTGTCAGAAAAGTTTTGAGCAGTTGAAAGCCTTTTTGACCGAAGCCCCAGTGTTAACTCAGCCTGAATCGGGTAAAGAATTTACTATTTTTAGTGATGCTTCCTTGAATGGGTTGGGTTGTGTTTTGATGCAAGAAGGCAAGGTGATAGCCTACGCTTCGAGACAACTGAAGCCGCATGAGAAAAATTATCCAACTCACGATCTGGAGTTAGCAGCCATTGTGTTCGCCTTAAAAATTTGGCGTCACTACTTATTTGGCGAAAAATGTCATATTTATTCAGATCACAAAAGTTTGAAGTATTTGATGACTCAGAAAGACTTAAACTTGAGACAACGTAGATGGTTAAATTGCTGAAAGACTATGAATTAGTGATTGACTACCATCCGGGAAAAGCTAATGTTGTTGCGGATGCGTTAAGTCGAAAGTCGTTATTTACTCTTCGTGCATTGAATGCACGGGTGACTATGTCTGATGATGGTTCGATCTTAGCAGAGTTACAAGCGAGACCGATGTTCATTCAGCAGATTTGTGATGTACAGAAAGTCGACAAAAAGTTGATTGCTATTCGGAGTCAGTGTGGAAGTGGTACAGAATCAGATTTTCAGATTGATGCAAATGATTGTTTGAATTATAAAGGCCGATTGTGTATTCCGAAGAACTCAGAATTGATACAGATGATCCTGTGCGAGGCCCATAGTGGTCGACTATCGATACACCCGGGTAGCACAAAAATGTATAACGATTTGAAGCAGTTTTATTGGTGGCCTGGCATGAAACGGGACATATCTGAGTTTGTTTCCAAGTGCTTAATCTGTCAACAAGTGAAAGCCGAGCATCAGGTACCGTCCGGATTACTTCAACCAATCATGATACCCGAATGGAAATGGGATAGAATCACAATGGATTTTGTATCTGGTCTTCCTATGACACCGAGTTAGAAAGATGCTGTATGGGTTATCGTTGATAGACTGACTAAATCAGCCCATTTTGTACCGGTACTTCACTTGATAAGCTTGCCGAACTATATGTGTCACAGATTGTGAGGTTGCACGGCGTACCGAGTTCCATTGTTTCAGATAGGGACCCGAGGTTTACATCACGGTTTTGGAAGAAATTGCAAGATGCTCTAGGTACTAAACTTCATTTTAGTACAGCCTTCCATCCACAAACAGACGGTCAGTCTGAGCGAACTATTTTGATACTTGAGGACATGCTGAGGTGTTGCGTTCTCGAGTTTGAAGGTACGTGGGAACGATACCTACCGTTGGTCGAATTTGCTTATAATAATAGCTTCCAATCTAGTATAAAAATGGCGCCTTACGAAGCCTTATATGGGCGAAAATGTCGCACACCGTTGTACTGGACTGAGCTCAGTGAAAATAAGATACACGGGGTTGATTCGATTAAAGAAACAGAACAGAAGGTGGTTCTTATCAGAAATAATTTGAAAACTGCTTCGGATCGTCAAAGGTCTTATGCTGATTTGAAACGTAAGGACATTGAATTTCAGATTGGAGATTGGGTGTTCTTAAAAGTTTCCCCATGGAAGAAAATACTCCGATTTGGTCAGAAAGGCAAGTTGAGTCCGAGATTCATCGGGCCGTATGAAATCATCGAACGTATTGGGCCTGTTGCTTATAGATTGAAATTGCCCTCTGATTTAGAAAAGATACACAATGTATTTCACGTTTCGATGCTTCGCAAATATAGATCGGATCCGTCACATGTGATCACACCGTCAGAGATTGAAATTCGATCCGATTTAACATATGATGAAGAACCGATCCGTATCTTAGCTCGGGAAATGAAAGAATTGAGAAATAAGAGGATTCCATTAGTGAAAGTATTATGGAATCGTCACGGAGTTGAAGAGGCTACGTGGGAGCCTGAGGAGTCAATGAGGCAACAATATCCGAACTTATTTAACGATAAGATTTTCGGGGACGAAAATCCTGAAGGGGGGAGAGTTGTAACTGACCAATTTTGACCCTAATCGGAACGGTGGTTTCGGGACCACGAATCCGATCCTGATAAATATTGTAATATTCTATTTTGTGTTTATTATATGTGATTCAGTGAGTGTGAAAGTTTCGTATAAAAATTTAATTGTTTAAGTGCTCAATTTGATAAAAAGGATTTAATTGAGAAAACGCGAAAGTTTCATGCTAAAGTGAAAGGTACTAATTTGAGTGTGGCTTTTTAAGTGGGTGTACCAAAAGGGCAATTAGCCCATTAACCTTATTAAGGGACGGCAATGGGCCTTTATAAGTCCAAATTATATGTTAATTTAGTCTAGTATATAGTTATATTAATGTATTAAAATAATGTTAATAATATATATGTTTGTTTTAACATAAAATAAAAAGGTTAAGTGGGAAGAAAGAGAACTTCACCTTGTTCTTCTTCCTTGGCCGAATATAGGAGCTAGAAACTCCATTTTTAGAGCTTGAATTTCGGCACTTTGGGGCTCAATTAAAGGTATGTGTTTTGTTTAGTTTTTGAAAATTTTTGCATTTTTGGAATGTTTGTTTTAAATCCTATACAACCCATGTTTAAATTTTTGAAAATACTATGTATATAAGATTCGGCCATTGACATGCTTGGGTAGTTTTGATGTTTGATGGTTTTAAATTGAATGTATGTTAAGGATTTACAAGTTTTGTATTGGAGTTTTTGGTGATTTTGAGTTTATAGGGCCAAATTGAAAAGAATAAAATTGTGAAGGGTTAAAATGTCAAATAGATGAAATGCATGGACACCCATGGCTATGGGGAAGGTTCGGCCTAGCCATAGTGTTAGGAAATTTTGCATAATTTGAGTTTTGTGTAAAATTGGACCAAATTGTAAAAATGGAAAACATTAGGGGCAAAATTGTAAATTGCCCATTTGTGTGTCTTGGGACTAAATTGAGATGAAAAGCAATTAAATGAGCTAAATTTTAATGTGTTTTAGATCAAGAGCAAAGAAAAACGGAATTAGACCGGGGAAAGACGAAGGTTCTCGAATAGCCGATTCGCACGGACTATCGACAACCGAGGTAAGTCCTTTAGTTAAAATATGTCAATAAATTAATTACGAATTTAGTGAATGATGAATTGTGGAAAATTAGAGTATAAATTCATGATATAGCCGAATGTGAATGTATAGTATTGAAGTGGATTTATTTTGGCTAATGCAAGGTGAATAAGTAAGATCCTGAGCTACCTTATGTTTAAGGGTTATTTATAAATCTAATGAATGATAAAATTTATATAAGTTTGGTGTAAAATCATGAGTTGACCGAATGTGATGATGATGGATTGGATTGATTTTCAATATTTTAATGCAATGTAAATAAATACATATGATTCGATATGTGATAATGAAATGTAAAAAGTATGTAAAACCATTCTGACCTTCGGGCTTTGAGCCTAGCAGGCCTCGTGCCGGTGACATAATCGGGCTTATGCCTAGCAGGCCTTGTGCCGGTGTTAATTATCGGGCTTTATGCCTAGCAGGCCTTGTGCCGGTGTTACTTTTCAGGCTTTTACGCCTAGCAGGCCTTGTGCCGGTGTTATCTTTCAAGCTTTTACGCCTAGCAGGCCTTGTGCCGGTGTTACCTTTCAGGCTTTTACGCCTAGCAGGCTTCATGCCGGTGATGTATTTTACAAAAGAGAAGTTGAATCTTAACTCAAGACAATTTAAAGCTAACTGATTGAGTATACGGTTCAGGTAAGTATGTAAGGTATGTTATGCCTACTACTACTACTATGGAAATTCGGTTTGCAGGTATAGATGCTTGGAATACAAGAAATTTTAATATGGTAGTGTGGTTGTTATAAATGCTATAGTTACATAACTTGGGGTATGTGATACTTGTAAAATATATTAAGTTGTATTGCGAAGTAATACAGGTTTATGGAATCGAAGTATAATTTCTTCGGTTAATGTACTAATAAGATTCGGCTTTATGTAGATAAATTATCATAATTAAATGTTTGTGGAAAATGTCATAAGTTGATTAATTTAAATGTTATGCTATTATAAATTTAGGACTTACTAAGCTAGTAAGCTTAATTATGTGAAATATTTCCTCTGTTTTATAGATTTTGGGTTACGCTACGGGCTCAAGACGGATCGTCAAGGAAGTCGCCAACACTATCAATCTATATTTTGGTACTCTTTCATTTTGGTTTTAAACAAAGGCATGTATAGGAAGAAGGCTTGGTTTTTGTTTGATAAAATTTCACGGTTCATGTATATAATGGCCATGCGAAAATGGCTAAATTTCTAGTTAAGTACGTTGTTGTGTTTTTTTTTTATATGTATGTTGGTTTATGATGGCAAGGTTTATGCTTTCTTAATCAAAGTTTAATCATTTTGTTAAGGAAATGTTTATATACGAAATGAATCCTTGAATTAGGAATGTAGGTAGGTTCGGTTAGAAGCTAGTCTTTCATAAAATGCAACAAAACAGCTTGTAGTAACAGCAGTGATGTGAGTTAGAAAAATCACCAAAAATAGGGTATATTGAATTAGGAGGTGAATGAGATATGAAATTAAACCTTATTGTGTCTATTTTTACCTGAAAGAAACAGAGTAGGTAAAAGATTTATATTTTATAGGATAATTAAGTTTTAGTGAGACCTGCTCTGAATGAATTCGTGAGTCACTGTTCTGTTTTGGAAAAATTTTCAAAAATTGTACAAAAATAACTAGGAATCATGGTTTATATGTGTAGAACCCTTAATGAGTCTATTTTTCATTGGTATAAACAAGAACAGTATATGAAATTTGTGAAATGAGATAACTGCATTTTTGTAGAGACAGGTCAGAATTGTCAAGCTGTGTAATAAGGGTAACTTTGATGAATAAACTGTACTAATTGGTCACATGAAAAATTCTGGAAAAATTATGGTGAAAATTTATATGAGTCTATTTTCAAGAGAAATTTACGGATCTAAATTTTGAGTTTTGTAACTCGAGTTATAGTCAAATTAGTCGGCATAACACAGTTTGACAGCTTTAAATTTTTATGTCCTGAACTTGTAGTCAAGTCTAGTAACGCCTCTTGCTCAACTCCGGCGACGGTCTCGGGTAAGGGGTGTTACAGAATCGTTATCGGTTGTAACAAACCAGATGGAACCTGATGTTTAGCTTTAACTTGCTGACAAACTAAACATTTTGAATCAAATCAGAAATATCTCTTTTCATACCAGACCACCAATAGTGTTGCTTCAAATCATGATACATCTTTGTACTACCCGGATGTACAGATAGGCGACTATTATGAGCTTCATTCAAAATTAACTATATTAACTCCGGATTTCTCGGAACACATATTCAGTTTCTGTACCTCAAACAATCATCAGTATCCGCTCGAAACTCGGATTCAACTTTTGATTCATATTGAGATCGTTTTGCTAACAAATCATTATCAACTTTCTGAGCATCACAAATTTGTTGAACAAATAACGGTCTTGCTTTTAATTCAGCCAGAACTAAACCATTATTAGACAAATCTAAATGAGCATTCATTGCTTGTACTGCAAACAATGACTTTCGACTCAATGCATCAGCAACAACATTTGCTTTACCCGGATGATAATCTATCACAAGCTCATAATCTTTCAACAGCTCTAACCATCTTCTTTGATGCAAATTCAAGTCTTTTTGAGTCATTAGATACTTCAAACTTTTATGATCTGAAAACACGTGGCATTTCTCATCGAAAAGATAATGGCGCCAAATCTTTACTGCAAAAACAATTGCAGCTAGTTCAAGATCGTGTGTCGGATAGTTCTTTTCATGCGACTTCAATTGTCTCGAGGCATAAGCTATAACTTTGCCTTCCTGCATCAGAACACATCCTAGACCATTCAATGAAGCATCACTGTAAATCATGAATTCTTTACCTGATTCAGGTTGTATCAAAACTGGAGCTTCAGTCAATAAAGTTTTCAACTGATCAAATCTTTTCTGACATTTATCGGACCATTCAAATCTCACATATTTCTGAAGTAATGTAGTCATCGGAGTAGCACATTACTGCCTCGGTCGATACACATTCTCGAGCATACTGACTTAATACCACGAATTCTCTTTCATACTTGGTGACAGACATGCGACCCTATTTCAATTCCAAAAATTCTTTTCATTTCTGATCAATAAATCTCTGACTGATGTATTTCTTCCGGAACTCGGTCTGAAAGAAATCCCATGTGACCCTTTCTTTCAGAATAACGGAAGTCAAGGTCTTCCACCACTGATAGGCTGCGTCTCATAGCAAGGAAACAACACATTTTATGCATTCTTCAGGATTTAGCGACATTTCATCAAATACTCTGATAATGTTTTCTAGCCAAAATTTAGCTTTCTCGGCATCATCATCACTATTGGCCCTGAACTCTTTAGCCCCATATTTACGGATTTTTTTGACTGGAGGTTTATTTAACAGATTCAAATTCATAACTAGAGGCACAACTAAAGTCTGAAGGGGATTAGATGGGGGCGGAGGTTGTGAAATAGCTGGATTATTTCTCACATACTGAGTGAACCACTCGTTCACCATTTGAAAGAAAGCTTGTTTAGCTTCTCCCTCTTGACCGCTAGTAGCCGGTCTCGAATCAGATGGCGCTGTCCCTTGAGCGGGAGCAGGCACTTTACTTTCTACATCGTCAGCTACGGCTCTTTCGAGATCCATTACTATACGATAAACACATTTTAAACGTCAGGATTAATCACACTATCATATTTCATATATATGGCATGTATAACTACACTTTCACAAGCTACATTAGTCTGAGAATCGGCTAAACCGTAGCTCTGATACCAATCAAATGTAACACCCCTAACCTGTATCCATCGCCAAATTAGGGTTAAGAGGCATTACCGGACAACTGAATCTTTTATGGACAATTCATGATATAATTCAAGCAATAGGATCAAAGTGTCCTTTAAATAGGTCTTTGAGACCTTAAACATGCTTTAGAATAGGCCCAGGACTAAACTGAACACATATGGAAATTCTCAGAAATTTAAAAAAAATTCAAAGTTACAGAAGTAACACGCCCGTGTGGGCAGGCCGTGTGCCTCACACGGCCTCAGACACGCCCGTGTGTCTAAGCCTGTGTCAAAACAGGGCATACATACTGACTTGTCTACACGGCCGTGGACACGCCTGTGTGGCTCACCCATGCTCGCTACTGACTTGCACCATACGGCCAGTCACACGCCCGTGTGTCCAGCCCGTGGTCGCTACTGACTTGATCCACATGGCCAGTCACATGCCCGTGTGTCTTGCCCGTGGTCGAGTCTGACTTGTTTTGAATTTCAACCACGAGGGACACAGTCGAGCCACACGCCCGTGTGCTCAACCATGTGGGCAATTATAGGCCATTTTCAAGGCCAAAATGCCACCCACACGTTGGGTTATCCCTACAAGCACATACAAGCATATTTCTAAACACAATTGACAGCCAAAAAACGCACCAAATGGTCATCATATTATCCCATTCAATCTCATTTCTAAGCATACCAACTTATATACCAAATAGCTCAATTAATTCACAAATAAACTAAGCATGATTCATCCAAAACTTACCACTTCACCATAACCATTGTTCATCAAACACATATACTCACTTTGCATTAATAAGCTTACCATTACCTTGACTATTTCATAATCATGGAATCATACCAAAACCAAACATCATAAGCAAGACTCTTCATTCATTACACAAACATTTAACTAGCCATATCACATGGCTATCCACATATTTCAAACATAACTCAAGGTAACTAGCCTATACATGCCATACTTTAGTATATACATTTTCAAAAGGGTACCAAAATAAGATTGAGTAGTGTGATGACGATCCTCGACGATTCCCTGAGCCTTCAGTAGCTTTGACGATCTATAAAACAGCTTTCAAAAGCTTAGTAAGCCATATACAAATAAACTTAACATAAAATGCACATAGCCACATTGATACAATAACATTAATGTTTCTCATTTGCGAATTTATCACATATCCTGTGGCTCATTTGTTTAGCCATTACTTACCCACATTCCATAGCTCAAAGTATCACTTTACTCATAGCTCATTTAAGCTTGTATCACATATTATCTCGTCAAATCTATACACATATTCACTTTAGTAAGCTTATTTGAACACTTACCTTTCCAATGTACCTGAATCATTTATACATTTCACATAGACATTCATTTCTCGGACTTGCCCATTGAACCGTTCGAAACTAAATAGGATACTCAGAATGCTCGAAATAGTCGTACAATGCCAACGTCCTAGACGTGGTCTTACATGTAACCAAATATCGATGCCACTGTCCCAGACAGGGTCTTACACGAATCAATACGATGCCAATGTCCCAGACATGGTCTTACACGTAAATCTCATATCGATGCCAACGTCCCAGACGTGGTCTTACATGATCTCACTTATCGGAAACCTATATCATGACATATGTAATCCTATCTATTCCTAGGTTCGTTCGGGACTTCTTGGACTTTGTTATACCATCGATTCTTCTTCGGATTTCATGTACTCATCATCTCATATACATTCATCATGATAAATTTTCATATGAACATTCAAATATCAATGTAAATACATTTATTTACATATAGACTTACCTCGGATTCGGTTAATGTACGGACTTGACTATTCGATCACTTTTGACTTTCTGCGATCTAAGTCCGTTTTCTTCGGTTCTTGATCTTGAACCAAGTCAAAAGCTAGCCGAAACCTAACTTATTCTTTTCTTTCTTTTCTTTGATGTTTTCGGTCAAGATGGATGAACATTATGGCTATTATTAAGCCTTTGTTTTATTATAATTAACTTAATAATATAATTCTAATTTTAACCTTTTAATAACAACATTAAAATTCCACCAACATATGGCATTAATGTCCATCCATAATTCAAATGGTCCAATTGCATTATAAGGACCTTACACTTATAAAGCCATGACAATATAGCCCTTTAACAAATAGAAAGCCACTTTTACATTTTATGCGATTTTGTCCTTTTCTCAAATTATGCACACAAACAACAAAATTAATTCACAGAAATTTCACGCATGCTTAATCACGTATCATAGGTACAAAAATAATGTTAAAATATTTTTCTAACTCGGATTTATTGTCCCGAAACCACTATTCCAAGTAGGGTCAAAATCGGATTGTTATAAGAAATATATCTAAAAGACACGAAATGTCACTGCAAAACATTTTAGAGATTGAGTTGTTTGATGTATGGGAAATAGAATTTATGGGTCTATTTCCACCATCATTAGGCAATCTCTACATACTCTTGGCAGTGGACTACGTCTTTAAGTGGGTCGAAGCTATTGCCCTCCCTGCTAATGATTCAAAGCCGGTGATGAAGTTCTTGTACAAGAACATTTTCGCAAGATTTGGTACACCTCTAGCCATTATCAGTGATGAAAGTTCTCATTTTGACTGCAAATTAGTTGCTAATGCTTTGCAAAGGTATCGTGTGAAGCATAAGATTGCCACAACATATCATCCCCAAACAAATGGACAAGCAGAGACCTCTAATAGAGAAATTAAACAGATTCTGGAAAAAGTGTTGAACCCAATTTGAAAGGATTGGTCCTCTAGGCTGGATGAAGCCTTGTGGGCTTATCGTACGACATTCAAAACACCGTTAGGAATGTCACCTTTTAAGCTTGTTTTTGGGAAACCATGTCACTTACCTATTGAGTGAGAGCATTAAGCATTTTGGGCTATTAAAAAGCTGAATATGGACTGGTGTTGTTGTTCAACTCTAGGCTCAAATTATTCCCTAGTAAATTAAAATCTCAATGGTCAGGTCCCTTCAAAGTAGCTCAAGTATACCCTCATGGAGCTGTTGGTGTCAAAGATACAAAAACAGGGGTGACATTTAAACTTAATGGACAATGCTTGAAGCACTACTAGGTGCTCATGCGGATCAAGAACAGTAATTCATTAACCTTCGAGATGTTTGAGCCAATAATTATATTTTCTATTTTTATTTTCCTTAATTGCTTTAGTTTAATTTCATTTTTATTATTAGTTATCTTTAATTATTTCATGTTGCTTCTATTTCTATTGTTATCTTTAAGAAGTTCTTTTCATGATTCGCAAAGACAAAATAAAGAATGTGAACTTATCAATTGTGCTACTAAGAGGAGTCTGTTACAACATTGCGAAAGAAAGCTACACCACAACAAACTAGGAAATGGATGTTGAGGTATGAGGTAATATGGGTTGACCGGATAGAAAAGTCCAAGGGAGAGATTTCTAGACAGTTGAGCCCATTACGTTACTTGGGTAACCCATGGTGGAAAGGCCAAAATTGTTGTTTTAGGGCTAGGTCACTTCACACTTTCCCCCAAAAATCCTTTTGTTTTTCCCTCCTCCATGCTACAAAACTTACTCCGCACATTTAATTTTTCTGAACCGTCAACACTATCTCATAATGGTAATTGTGAGGTTGCTGTATGATACCTGTTGGCCCATTGGGACTTTGTTTCCAAAATATTTGGGCCTGTAACCTTTTCACTTTCCCTCCAAATTTCCATCACACTAGAGTTAGGCCATAATTACTGGCCTCCCATCAGTCACATAATACCCTATTTACTCCTTATGTAACAGCCCAATTTTAGGGCTAGTCGAAACAGTGGTTTCAAGACCACTATCCCGAGGTTGAGGAAAATTATTTTCATATTATTTCATGTGTCGTAGCATAATTATAAGGATGCATGAAAATTTTGGTACTTTAATTTGAGTGATAGCATGCTTAATTATGAAAAAGGACTAAATCGCATAAAGTGCAACAGATCTATTTTACAAGGTAGAGGTACCAACTAGCTATAGAATGTTAACTTGGAGGTCTTTAAAGTACAATTAGGCCAATAGAAGGGTAATGTCCAGTCATATGACATAGGGGGACAAGAGCATTTAATTTTTGGTCAAAAATTGGGTGAATTAGGTGAGAAAAGATGAATTAAAGAAATGGTAAAAAGAAAAACTATCATCTTTCACTATTCACTCATCTCTTTCCATCGAAAATTGAAGAAAAATAGGGGTCTTTGGGGTTCAAACTTTCAGCCACTCAATTCTCATTCAAGTAAGTGAATTAGGTGGTTTTAATTGATGATTTTTGTGTTTTTGAAGTCCCCAAAGCTTAAGCTAGCTAATGAGGAGACTAATTTGTGATATGGTTGAAAGTTTAGGGACTTGCCATGAGAGAGTTTGTGTTGTTAAATGAGGTTTCATGGAAGAAAATGAATGTTAGTGAGATGAGAAACAACTTTTGTGAGAGGTGTTAGCATGAAAACACCTAAATAGGACATGAATGCAAAAGTTGAAAATGTGTATTAAATACATGAAATAGTTAGAATTATGAGTAGTTGTAAGAGGAATAAATGTTCACCTAGGCTTGTTTAATGAGAAAGTGAGTTGAAAAATGATTTACGAGCCTAGGGGCAAAATCGTAATTTTGCCATAGTACAAGGGCAAAATGGTTATTTTTGCCTAAGAGTAAATTTTGATGCATTATGATCATAGAATGATCTAAATGAGTAAATTCTATTGTTATAGATCAAGAAGAGCGCGGAATTAACCTTGACCGGGGAAAAGGTAAGGTTACGGAATAAACCGCGAATTGAAACGTTTTGCACCAAGGTAAGTTTATGTGTAAGCAATGCATTTTTATATGCACATTATTATTGCTAAATAATGCATAGCATGATTGAGAACCTATACAGTTCAAGTGGATTGAATGTGGTAGTTATTGAATAATTGTCGTATGAAATACGAAATAGATATGTGATTGTGTAATGACTAAATTGTGATGGGTTGTGTGTGATATCGTTGCTTATTTATCATTTGGTGGACTAAGTGCGATACCACCTTATTTCTAAATTGCGATGGGCTGTGTGCGATACCATTACCTATTTGTCGTTTGGTGGGCTATGTGCGATACCACTGTAACTATTCTTATGGTGGACTATGTGCAATACCACCCTATTAGAGATTAATGGTGGGCTAAGTGCGAAACCACCGAGTGATCGGTAGTATGAATGGCTTATTGAGAAATTATTTTGTGTAGTATCATGTGGTTTTGTGGTGCTAAGTGCAGGGATGTATGTTAATGAATGTGAGCATTAAGCTCGTGATATGGTTGGGATGTGGTAAGGGAGGAAATGAGTAAGCATGACTATGAATGTGGATTGTTATTGTTTAGTATGTAATGCTATTTATTGTTCAGCACATACTATAATGTTAATTGTTTACATGTAAACTTACTAAGCTTAAAGCTTACTCTATCTTTTCTTTTCTCTTGTCTTATAGAGTTAAAGAGTCCGGTCGGATTACGAGGATAATTGGGAGATCACCCACACTATCAGCTCATCTCAGTATATCTAGACTTAGTGTTTTGGAGTATGGCATGCATAGGGGCTAGACTAGGCATATTGCTTAGTTATTTTGGTCAAGAGTGTATTGGCCTCTTTAATGAGAAACTCTTGTGTATACAACCATAGTTGTTGGCTTTTTGTTATATATATGACAATATGAAGTTATTCATGGAAGTTTATATTGCAAACTATGAGTTGTTTAATGATATGTTGAATGGATTCATGTTGTGTGAGCTAGAGGGATGAAAAGAGCTTGGCAAATAGCCTCGTTCTTGTCCACACGGGTAGGCACACGGACGTGTGTCTAGGCCGTGTGTGACACACGGTCAGTCCCATAGGTGTGTGTCTTGGTCGTGTGTCCCCTGCATGTTAGTGTTGTAAGTCAGTGTCGACCACGGGCTAGCCACACGGGCATGTGCCTAGGCCGTGTGACCCTTATAAGGTTGCTGACATCACAAACAGAATACCCAAGTTTTTACACATGGGCAAGGACACGGGCGTGTCTAGGCGGTGTGGAGCACACGGGCTAAGTACACGGGAGTCTGTCTGGCTGTGTGAAAACTCTTATAGGTTTGACATGAAAATAAATCCCACACGGGGTAGGGACATAGGTGTGTGCGACCACACGGCCTGACCACACGGGCGTGTCCCATTTCACACTGGCGTGTGGCCCCTGTTTAGGTGAAAATTTTTAAGATCGTAGAAGTTTCTGGTTGGGTTCCGAAACCCTCCGTATGTAAGTTTAAGGCCTCGTAGGTCCTTAATATGCATGTTGGGATTGAAAGTATATAGGTTAAAGTTGTGTGGTTAAGTGGATTAAGCCCAATAATGCTTCGTGCCCGGTTCTGGCATAGATCACGAGTAAGGGGTGTTACACCTTTCTTTGTCGTCGTTTTATTTTACCCTAACCTCTTCAATTCTTTTACAATTACCCTAAAATTTCTTTCTTTCCACGCTTATTTGTGCTTACTTCAGGCGTTGCAAATTTTCTCATTCCTCTTCTACATAGACTTTTACCTTACCCCTCAATCATCTGCTATGCCACCTCGTACTTTCTTTAACGCTGCAACAGAAGAGCGGTACCAGAACAACATCTACAAGCGACCTTTTGTTTGGAAAAGTATTTCTTTTTAAAGACGAGCCTTTCATGGGATACGATGCTTCCATTTCTTTTATCGTCGAGCAACATGGATGGCCAATTTTTTATTTGCATCTGGAGGATGTGTTGACCAAGATTGTTCGTGAGTTCAATGCTTACCTTACTTCCCCAAATGTTGCTTTTATATATGTGCAAAGAGTCTCGGTCTTATTTGATGAAGACATTATTAATGCTTAGTATGGTCTTTCTGCTACCCAAGATGAGCATACTGAGTTTGCTGCAACCATCACTGTTGATGGGTTGACTCAGGTTCTTCAAGACCTTTGTGTGGCAAGAACTGAATGGAAGGTGTTTGAGGCTTAGATTGTTACACCGTAGAAAGGGCATTTTTGAAGCCCTTGTGTAGTGTTTGGTATCATTTCCTTAAGACACGCCTACTTCCTTCTACCCATAACTCAACAGTTTCTAAAGAGCGGATGTTGTTGCTCAATTCCATCATGTATGGTAGGAAGATTAATGTAGGTAAGATTATATTCAATGAAGTCCACCGGTGCGTGAAGAAGAATTCTGAGAGTCTAAACTTTCCTTCTTTAATCACCGCGTTTTTCCAACGTGTTAATGTCTTAGTCGAAGCCAATGAGAATGTCGTCCCAAATAAAGGGGCCATTACAAGATCGAATGTTGCAAAGATTTCTGGGGAGGATTTTCCACAGCAACAACCTCTTGGCTCAACCTCAACATCCTCTATACCAACATTTTTCACTGCAACCACCTCCGCTTCTAACAGTTTATTTGAGCAACAAGTGTTCAATTCATTGGTGAAGTTGCAGAAGCAAAATAATCTTTTCAAGACTCAACAGCTTTAGCTTGTTGTGGATTTGGAAAAATTGCAGGATAAATTGGCTCTCTACTGGGCCTATGTGGAGAGGAAGAACGCTGCTCTGAAAATGTCCCTATAAAAGAATTTCACCAAGCTAATGCCCATTTTTCTTGACTTCCCTAAGGAACTGCAGACAACTATAGAGAAGGCGTTGGTGAAGCCCAACCAACTGAATCAGACCCTGCAATTGCTTAGAGGAAGAAATAGAGAAAACGGAATCAATTAGTATTGCAATTGATTATGAGGAAGAAGATGAAGCAAATCCCATACATGCACCACCATTGGACAGCACTGCAGTTGTTCCACCTCCCTTTACTGAACCTATGACTGAACAAGATCGTGAGATCAATCAGATTATTGATAAAATCACCAAATCCAATGATGAACAAGAGGACGTGCTACTCCAATCATTGAAAAGGAAAATGCACTATAAACACAGTGCACGTAAATCCACTCGCAAGACAGAATGAAGTAACTACACTAGGGTCCAAGCTAGGGGAGTTCTTTTCCCTTCCATACATCATGCATTTCATTTATATTGCCATGATATTTTCTATTGTATATCCATACATGTATTGAGGACAATGCATCCTTTAAGTTTGGGGGTGTGTTGTCCATTTAGTATTGCATTAAATAGTTAGTTGAGCATGTTTTAATTTTTGGTTCACCTGTCATTAATTTTTCCATGACACACATAATTGCCACAATTTGTTTTGCCTATGATGAGTACAATCTTTACTTATGATGTTCAATGATGAGCTTAAATTCTTCAATACACCTAGAACATGTGACAGTGGGTTAGGTGAATTTAGCTTAGGAGAGTTGCTTGAAAATTAACTCCTAAACATGAGATGTCCTAACCTTAGTTTTGGACTATAGTGAGTGCCTTTTAATGAACTTAGGGACTTTTGGCGTTTTAATTGCCAAAGCATTACTTAAATAAAGGACAGTGGGCACTCCAAGGCTTAGAATTGCCAAGTAAGTTAGCATTACTGCAACACCCTATACTCGGCCTGGTCACCAAGCCCAAATATCCATATGCCATCCATTGTCTCATGTCATACAAATTAAGTAAAAGCTCATTCTAAACGAAACGTCTTTCATATAATCATTCGTATAGGTTTTTGACCAAACATATTCTTATTTATCGATTATACATGCTGAATATACAACAAAAGGTCTTAAAATAACAATTAAACATGCATAAGATCCATTTTAAAAAAATCTCAAAACTGCCACGTAAGTATTAATATTGACACTAGGGTATCGATACCACCTGGAAAAACAATACCAAACTTGCATTCTATTTCTCGCTTAAAAATCAAAGTCTCAAAAATTATCGGTACTTGTCATGAAATATTGATAAATTTACCCCAAGTATCGATACTCAAGCAAAAGTATCAATACAAAATCCCTATTCTGACTCCCTACACGTTTCAAAACACAGAGGTATCGATTTTAAAACTCGATTACTGACACCTCTGCTAGACCTAAAAAATTTAGCATATATAAGCAAATAATCCATTCCAATTTAGTTCCTAAACACATACATCAATTACTTCGAAAAATAATCATTCAACGACCTAATTAGCAGTTCAATATCGCAAAATCGTGTTCGAGCAAGTAACGCCAGTCCATCCTAATGTTCATGAACCCAATAATTAATATAATAAGAAAGGGATGGTTACTCTCCTTAATTTCAGAAAGAATTGAGTGGTTTTTGTTCCTTACCCTTAGTGAAATCTAGATCTTCTCTTTCTGTGTCTATCAATCTTCCTGCCTCAAGAGACAATGCTTTTTAAGTTCGTCGCCAAATCTCAAGGCTCAACCCTGGACAGGCAGTGGAAACTATCGAGTTGGAGTATGGTAGGGGCAGAGGGAATTTCTAGTGGAGCGGTGAAATGCGTAGAGATCGGAAAGAACACCAATGACAAAAGCACTCTGCTAGGCCGACACTGACACTAAGAGATGAAAGCTAGGGGAGCAAATAGGAGATTAATGATGATTTTAAAATCTTTTATACCAAGGAATCTAATATCCTTATTCATCACAATAAGCAATCCGGTCGTTATGGTCGGATAAAATATTTTAATTAAATATTAAATTTTATTATTGTTCAAATGAATATTCGAAATATATAATAATTTTTTAATATTATAAAAACTAAATAAAAAAATGAAAATATATAAATATAATATTAATATTAATATATAAATTACATAAAATTAAATTAAATAAAGTAGTAAATTACTAAAAATTAATACATAAAATAAATACAATAATAGATAAAACGAGATACGACTTCACCTAGTTATTTTACACTTTCTCCTACAAAAAAACTTGTAATATATGGCTATAAACAAGTCTACCACATTGCTTTATTCTCAAAACATAAATAAATATAGAACACTTATGAAATAACAAATAGACTTGCTTGGATCACCTCTCGAAAACCACACCGCTCACACCGGCACACTACTGATCTGCAATGGTTTAAAAGGAGTGGGTGAGCTTAACAATCTTAGTGAATGCTCAGAATAACCATAATGGAAACAATTTATAAGCATCAACGAAATAACCATATAACATAACCTCAACAGTTCCAAATCTAGTGTCATATTATATTTACTCGTGAATTTTTACTAGTTCTTTTACATGGTAAACATATTCACTTTTAAGCATATACCACATTACATATATAATCACAAAACTTTTAAGCATATATAACAATACTCATAAACATGTTATAGATAAATTGCATAGCAACCACATACTTATTTAGGCATACATCACATTACACATATATAATTTTTAATATAATTTGGTACTTGAGCTATGAAACATAAAAGTGAGCTCTATCATCACTTATCGGATACACGGATCTCCAACACACCAAACATAGACTCATAGAGTCAAACATGTCCCAAAAGTGAAGCTTAAAGCTAACACTCTCATTATTTTCCCTCCCGTTGAATGGAACTTAGCTCATATTCCCTTATCCTTCCAACATGTCCCAGGGCCTCAACGTCCAAAACCACTGTACATATAGGTGAGTACTCACAATCCTATGGCATGCCAACTAGATCCAACGATTTCAAGGTCACAAGGCTAAAATATTGATCAAACACATTTCACTTACCGATTATCCATGCACTATCGTTGCATATTTGCATCTCTAGCAAAACATTGTCACTAATATTTAACATATACATAACTTGTACACATTTTCACTTTCACAACGGTTATCATAACTATATATCACATGTTATAGCATCTCATCTCAATTCACATATTCACATAGTTCACAAGATAACATAGGTATGAGAAAGCTTACACTCAAAATTTAGAGTAGGAGTTTAGGCTACTACTAAATTCCCAAATAATGCATTGAATCATGTGCATAAGAAGTTATTCCAAACACCCACCAATTACGCTTTCATCGAAAAGTCAAAAGCTCAAACTAACTTTTCCTTGCCTCTATCTATACTCGTAGAAGGTCCTATCAAATCCAAAACTTCAACACAATAATTCACACAACAATGCATTCAATAATCAGCTAATGTAAGGCCCTAAAAATCCTGAAACTTTAAATTTCTGTGCATTGAGGTTGGTATGTATGAGTAGCACTTAGAATATTAATTTTAAGGTATTATCGGGATTATTTGAAGTATTAGAGATAGGGAAGACCATGGGGAAAAAATTATTTTTCTTGCTTTAGTGGACCCTTGTCTCAAGCATTAGGCTTCTTAAGCATATTAAGAGAAAATATGACACAAATGGGCTTGTGGTCCAGTGGCAAGTGGCGTCACTTGGGGAGTTATAAGGTGGCGTGTTGTCAGCTGAGGAGGTCAAAGGTTCGGGCATTAGGAGTGGTATTTTTGGAGTGTTTTATTTTGCATAGGTGGACGGCCAGAGTTGTGTTGAATATGAACTCTTGCGTTGGAGTGTTTGAGTGGTAAGGGGAACTGATAATGGAAGGAAATTCGGATAAGGCTAAGGTGTTATCAGGGAGGAAAGTTAGGAGATGAGGAGGGGGAAGAATTTATGCCAAATGGGACTGTGGGGAAAAGAGTATTCGGCTTGTGGCTATAAAAGGAGAGGGCCGAATGCTTTGAAAGGTTCTTTGAGCTTTCATTAGTTTTTCTTTTCCCCCCTTAATCGGTTTTCCTATAGCCGAATTCTCCCTATTGTCGAAATCTCCTATACCTAAATTTTTTTGCCGAATTCTCTCATAGCCAAACTCTCCTATTGCCGAATTACCATCAGCCTTCCTTGTCAAAATTCCTATTTGTGCCAAACCCTTGTTGTTTTCCTCCATCACAAATCGATTATTATTTACTATCAGTCAAGGTTAAAAGCCGAATTTAGGCTGCAGGATCGAAAGTGGATTTGGTAAGTATTCAGTTAACCTCTCTTGTACATTTTGCTAAAAGCCGAAAGGCTATCTAGCTGTCATGTCATTAACTATGTGATAACAAGGATAAGGTTCCAAGATCGCAAACGTGGTAGAATCGTTAGCAAGGGTAAGTGTACTCAACTCGATTGTGGTTTAAGTAAATGGCCGAATGTGTGTATGATCTATAAGGGTGACTTGTGTGGATTATGAGTCACTCAGATTTTGATGGTGTGTGTGTGAGTGCAGATCTAGGGAATACTCCTGATTAGTAGCTAAGGAAGGGCCATTAGAACCCAGTGGCACACGGTAAGGTTACGGTAAGGTTTCGGCTTTTGGTAAATGTTTTGATTTAGTGATTGGTTGAAGGTTGGTTGGTTGTGGGTTCAAGGCTAAGGAGAGTATAGCACGTCGCAGTAACCAGGTGTGTACAAACACTACACACACACGATATCGGCAATGCCAGAAAGCCAAAAAGCTGATAGTGGTTAAATGGGCCCAGTGGGCCCTAAGGCTAAGTTTGATGAAATTGTTTGGTTTGGTTATACGAATTGAGTTAATCATGCATGTTACATGATCTGGAATTGTTTTGGGCCTAATAGGCCATATGGATGAGATTTAGGCCTAATGGGCCGTAAGGATATGATTTTGGGCTTGGTGGGCTTTATGGGGACGTAGACAAGTATGCTAGGGATTAATGGACTTTAGGCCTAGTTCTAAACAACTCTTAAACCGCATTGACTTAATCTAATAATTAAACATGTCCGTGGACAAGTCGCTGGGTTAGAGTGTGGCAACGGACATCTGCATGTCTAGGATTGGATCTAGGGAGAGCTTGGTACTTAAGCGGTCCTAGTGGCCCACCTCCTCTTCTATGGAACCCTACCTGGTGCATAGTGTCTATTCACTTTAGCCGCAAGGACTAGTTAATGGGCCAAAGTTCATAACTAAAACCCTAGAGGGACCAAATACCCTTGGATTTGTAAAATTACTAAAATACCCCTGATTTGAAAATTACCAAACTCCTGATTTGGAAATTACCAAAATATCCTTAGATTGGCAAAATTACTAAAATACCCCCGAAATGTAAAATTACCAGAATACCCTTGATTTGCAGAATTGCCAAAACATCCTTGATTTACAAAATTTCCAAAATACCTCTATTTTGCAAAATTACCTAAATACCCCTATAGAGTAGTTTTACCGAAATACCCCTGGGTAGTGAAACGACTAAAATACCACTAAGCGCCGAATGGGTGGAAATATGTATGTTGCATTCAAGGAATATATGTTGCACTTGGGTGGGTTTTGATGATACGAAGGAAGATTTTAGGATCGCATAGTCTCTTGACGACCGTGGATCCACCGGTGGCTTTAAGCCCATTAAAGCAGCTTTGCTGCAACGTTGAGTAGTGCCGCTGCTGGTGCTACCTTTGGAGTGTAGGGATGGGTGGGTTGATATTTATATCCCCACAGGTGTGTAAGGTTGGAAGGGAAATGGTGTGCAGGGTTGGATTTGGGATGGGTGCATTGCATTCATGTGATACAGATGTGATATGAGGTCGTTGTGGGCTGAGGCCTAAGACCACCAATTTTGATAGGGCTTAGGCCCAATGTAATATTTACATATTGATTGGAATGCCAAGGGTCGTACACACTGAGTTACAAAACTTACACCCTTTTATTAAATGTTTCAGGTGATCCTCAGTAGACGGCTCGACGTGGGAAAAGACTCGGGGATGGCCACATTACAAGATATTTAGACATTTTATTTAATTATTCAAAAGACATGATTTTAAATTGCTTTATTTTCGATGAATGTAATAAGGCCTTATACTCTAATTTGACTTTAGCTTTTGAGTTTTGTTATTATTATTTCAATTGTTTACTTAGTTATTAAACCTGAGTAAATTTCTTATGTTTAACATGGTTTCCGAAATACTTAAAATAATAAAATGGGCTTTTATCATTACTTAACAAGATGTTCAAGGATTTTTGGGCTTTTAGGCCTTAAAATTTAACTTAGCAAATTCGTTTTGAAATATGCCTTCGATGTGACATTCTCGGATTCGGCTATAACATCTGGGCCGGGTCTGGGGGTGTGACAGCTAAGAACTCACAAGAAACCAAACATATAAGCCTAAGCTATGTTCCCATGTAATCGAAACTTATAACATAACAAACTTTAAATTCGAATATCTCGATCTATACTTAATCTTTTCACCTAAAACCAATTCCATTCATCTTATAATTCACCTATGACTAATTCTCAACCTTTAAAATACAATAAAATACTAAATTCATAGTATCGACTTTTTCGACATGTTTATGGTAATTTTTCGAAAATTCATTAAAACTCAAGAAATTTTTAACGAAACTTCAAAGTAATTTTAGAAACCTCTTAATCATGTCAAAACTAATTGAAAAACACTTTGAAACCACGTTTTTTCTCAAAAACTCGAAATCAACAATTAATGACCCAATTTTTGGTTTTTGCATGTGATTTAATGACTAAAAACTTAATTTTAAAAACTAAATAACATTTAAAACTAATGTGAAGATGAATCATTACCTTAGTTGACGAAAAATTGAGCGTTTGATCAAAAACCCAAAACACTCACAAGCTTGACAATGGAGGAATCTATGGTGTTTTTGGGTGTTTTCTTGAAGTATTATGGAGGTATATGGCTTGGTTGATGGTAGAAATTGAAAGGAATCAAGTTTGTAGAAGAAAATTGAATGAGAGAGACTTGGGAGAGCAAGGGACGACAACAAAGCAAAATGGAGAAAGCTAACGTGAATATATAAGCTGTATGTGGGAGTTATTAGTTTGATATTTAAGATTTGGTAAAACTGCAACATAAATGCTCACAATTTTTACTCTGTTACAAATATGTCCTTTTTCTAAAATTAAAGGTATTTAAAACTCATATTTAGAAATTGATTTAATTTTCCAAAATCCATATTTGATAAAATTACCGATATACCATGTTGCAAAATTTCGAACACTCTAAAGTTGATATTCCTAAAATACCCCCAAAACTCTTAGGCCCTATTTTAGGGTGTTACAATTACTTTGTTTACTCAATCGTGCTATTGACTAGAAATGTGAGTGTGTAATGAAAAAAAGGGGGCACTCCACTATAGTAACAAGCTGAGTAGCTAAGGAGGTAGTTGTTTGCTCCATCCATCTCCTAAGTTAAAAGCCTTAGCTTCAATAGTGATTTTTGTTTAAATTGTGACATGATTGAGCACTCAGTAATTCAATGTTTGCTCCATTGTGATTATCGAGTCAAAGAATTTTGAGACAGCTAAATCCCCTACATTAGTTTAAAAAAAACAAGAAAAAAAATGAATAATATATATACATTTTTAGTAGGCTTAGTTTAGGTAACAAATGAACTGAGTGAATTTGGAGATGCTTGTTATGGCCAGAAAGCACACATGAGAACCTAGGAAATTTTGTTTTTAGGATGAAATTTTTTGCACTAACTTTTAGGATGAAAACATGAGTTTAACAAACCTCTAACACTTGAACAAGTTTTTGGAGAAAGAAGATTGCTGAGAACTGATGTATATATTGTTCTTTGAGTAGATTGGCAATTCAAGGTGGTTATGTGTGATGGAAAAGTCTTGCATATATGCATTCATGCATATATTGCTTGAGGACAAGCAATAACTCAAGTTTCGGGGTGTGATAACTCTTGAAAAGAGTTATATGCCTTTAGACTTGGTTAATAGCCTGTACCTAGGTAATTTTAGGATTTTCCATTAGTGCTTTTAGGAAATTACATTAAAAGGCTTGCATTGTGCTTAAATGTTATTACATGTTACTTCTAATTATTTGCGAGAAGAATTTGTTTGTTAAGTGGCAAGTCTAGAATGAGGAAAAGAAGTAAAGAAGTGAAGGTTTGATAAACCATAATATGTTCATATTTTAATCCCACATTTAGCATACTTTTGGATGATTTATTCCCTGAATTGTGGAATTTGGTGCTCCTAATCATTTAATTTCATGTTTTATACTTACGGAAGCACCGGAGGATGAAAAGAATGAGAAACGGGCCAAAAACAGAGAAAATGGGCCAAAGTACAAAATTCACATTGTAACACCCCAAACTCGGTCCATACGTTTCGACCAGATCTGGCATGTTACGGGTTTGATGTTGAAAACATAGTTCCTTATCGGTTTTGGAAATCGTATGTTAATTAGACAATAATTGAATAAATAAGTGACATTTGAAAAAAAAACCTTGTACTAATATTATTTCATATAATTAAAGCTTTGACATAATTTCATAAGTTGCAAATATTAAAAACTACTTAGTTGAATATAAACTATGGGGCCTTATTACATAAATATTCCCAAAACTAAAAACTAAATAAAAGAGAACATTGTATTTTAAACGGAGATATATTTCTTTAAATAAAAGTCCTTATGGCCCCTCGAGTTTGTCTTGGCTCCCATGTCCACGATCTACTGCTCATCTGAAAGAGTAGGAAAAATAAAAGGGTGAGTCACCAAGACTCAGTGTATAAATCCCGAAACACACAACGACCTGAGACCTACAAACACATTATGGGCCTCGGCCCATTCATAATGGCAACAAACATAAATACATGCTAAATGAATAATGGTAAATGATAAATGGCCCAACCCATCCTAAAAGTCCATCCTCTACACACTAACCTGTACCAACTATCACACCTCGGGGATTTCTACAATCAACCCACCAACCGCTACACACCATATCGACAGCCGTACTGCCTATTCCTATTAATCAGGAATCATTTAAACGTGGCTTGGCCACCGATCACTGTGTGACCTAACATTTATATTCGTGGTTTAACCACCGATCACCAAGTGACCTATCATGCTCTTCCCCTTCATTATCAAAATCCCACCCCATGCATACGCACATGAAAAATTGAAAATCACATACCATCTTTAAGAAAACAGGCTTCCATATATATATATATCGATACACATAGAGAGATTTCTATGGTTACGTACCTGACATCCTTTGCCTAACCCTTTTTTTGGGTTTTATTCGACTGTCTACACAGCCTCTTTCCGGCTTTTTAGCCCATAACACATAAAAATTACAGTCAACTAGTGTGTTAGAGATCTACACACCTAATTATCGTTAGAACGAGACTCTCTAAGTCGACGCTATCCGTAGCCAACACAACCGCTATCTGCCTAAAGTGTTGTTCAGAAGCTGGTCCACAACCCGGTGGCCAATCCCGTACTGCTGACACTGCTCGCTTCTTAAACTGAGGAATCGGGTTTTCAGATCTAGTCCCCTCCTTTGCCTTGAAATTCTCAAAAAGTGATATGAGATTCAGGGATTAGTGTTTCCGACTTTTAAATCTAAGAGATCTACTTCAATTCCCGCCGTCGCCCAAAATAAGAACATGAAAAGAGTGGTAACGTTAGACCGAACCTTAATAGCCACCTGGCCTTGATTCTCAAAAACCAAAAGAGAAAGGAATAGATCTGAGGAAATCGGTTCTTACCTTCACAGGGAAAATCGGCAACTCCAAGAAGATCCCGGTTTTATGGAGAAATCGACACAAGAGGAAAAGAATGAAAAAAGAAAGTGAAGTGAGAGGTTTCGGCTTTTGAAGAAATCAAAAGAAAATAAATTACAGAGAATGACTGAGAGTTTCGGCACAGAGAATGAAGAAAAGAATAGGGTTCAAATGCCGGAATTGAAGAGATACCACCCCTATTTATAGAGAATTTCGGCACTTACTTATCAAAACCCGAAAGTGCCCTTCTTGATAACTAACAGTTAATCAAATAGTAGGGGAAATTTTGGCACCCCTTTGCCATAAAGAAACCGATTTCTTTCCCCCTCTAGGAGATAGAATTTCGGCCAACTCTGCACGTAGCAGATAGCTCCTATCTTTTCTCCTTTATCTTAATCTATTCATACCTTTAGAAGAGGCCTAGATAACACCACCTCTCCCTAATATTATCAGCACATTATCCACATTATCCTAATCATTAAATCCCTCCTAAAATTAAGCCTCATTGCCGTCCTCCTCTTGGCTCCTTTTAAGTGCCGAAAATGGCCTAAATACATGGGCTCCATGCAGCCAAAACTTGGGCCCTCTCCATCTACTAGTGACGCCACCCTCTAGCTCTTTTGCAGCGCCACCTAACATTGGGCCACAAGCCCACTTTGGTATTTTAAACACAGATACCACCTTTTAAACCCTATAGTGCCCAAACAGAAAATTTAACCAAGGCCTCCGCCCAAACTTGAGCCCAATTTGGACCCCTAATACCCAAATTTACACATTAAACGCATAGGCCCAATAATTCAGGATGTTACACACATGGCCTGGGCCCAAGCCACAAGACCGTGCCTCCTTAGCAGACCCGAACATGGCCTGGCCTCGATTTACACGGGCGTGTCCCTGTCGTGACCTATTTTAATTCCATTCGGGTTAGGATACTTAGGGGCGAAGAAAGACATTTCGAAAGCCTATATAAAAACTGTAACTGTGACCTAAGAGGGGGCATCCAGGTAGGTCAAAGAGCCAAGCCAGAGAGGCCAGAATTGTGGGATTTACTCGAAGAAAGCCAGTTAATCCATCTCAAGAAGCCGGAATCATACTCAAGACGGAAGATCTTCCCTTCAATTTCCTTCAAGGGGTTTTAGGGTTTTTCTCATGTTTTGTTTTATATTTTCTTCTGAGATGTATTCTTTTATTTTATGAACTAAGCCCTTCAAATACCTGAGGGGGATGAAACCTAAGATGGATCTTGTTATTGTTTTCCCAAAAAGTATTTTCCCCAATTCATTCTCTGTGTCTTAGCATCCTTAGCTTGGTAGTTAGTTAATTTTAGATTAAACAACAATTCCCTTAATTTTAGGCTAAATAATAAAAAAAAGTTAGTATTAGTACTTTTGGTTCCCTTGGGTTCGACAATCTGGTCTTGCCACTAAACTATACTACTGTTCGATAAGTGCGCTTGCCTCAATCGTGGTGATAGTTAGTTTCTAGGTTCGATCATTCATTATATAAATTTTAAGACTTTCCCACCACCATCAAGTTTTTGGCGCCGTTGCCGGGGAACTAAAATATTAAGAACGCTCAATTTTTATTACTTTAGCCATATTTTATTTTCGCAATTAAATTTTATTTTTACTTTTCTAAATTTTCTTCTTTGCTTCTAACAGGTATTCTAGTTTATGACTAGAAGAAACCCGTCAGGACCTCTACTTTATGATAGTGACATTGAAAGCACAATTCGCAGAAACTGAAGAGAAATAAGGAGAAGCCTACAGTACATACAAGATGAACAAGAAAATGAAATTAATACTACCGAAGAGATGGCTGAGAATAATCCGCTACCTCCAGAGGTGGCCGAAAATCATGCTCCTCGAACTGTATGATTATGCTAAACCTAATTTAACAGGAACTGAGTCAAGTATTGTTAGACTTGCTATTGCTGCAAATAATTTTGAACTGAAACCTAACACAATTCAGATGCTACAACAGTTTGTTCAGTTTGATGGTTTGCAGGATGAAGATCCAAATAATGACTTGGCGAATTTCCTAGAATTTTGTGACACTTTCAAAATAAATGGCATTTCTGATGATGCCATTCGTTTTCGGTTGTTTCCCTTTTCTTTGAAGAATAAAGCTAAATAGTGGTTGAATTCTCTTCCACAAGGATCAATCACTATATGGAAACAAATGACCGAAAATTTTTTATTAAAATATTTTCTGCCGGCTAAAACAGCTAAGTTGAGGAATGATATCTCTTTTTTTGTGTAAATGGATTTAGAAACACATTACGATGCATGGGAGAGATACAAAGATCTATTGAGAAGGTGCCCACACCATGGATTACCCTTGTGGCTACAGGTCCAAACTTTTTACAACGGTGTGAACCCCTCAACTAGACAATTGATTGATTCAGCCGCCGGTGGAACCCTAAAAAACAAAACACCTAAGGCTGCCTATGAATTCATTGAAGAGATGTCACTGAATAACTATCAGTGGCAAGTCACGAGGACAAGGCCAACAAAAGCCGCCAGTGTTTTCAACCTCGACGCAATAACCATGCTATCAAACCAAGTAGAACTTTTGACTAAGAAAATTGATGGTTTATGTGGTTCTTCACAGGTACATCCAGCTATGCAGTGCGAGATGAATGGAGGAGGGATGAGCAATAAAGAATATCCACCTTACAACCTGAGCGCTGAAAACGACCAAGTTCATTATGTGGGTAAGAATTTTAAACCTCAAAATAACCCTTATAGTAATACTTATAATCCAGGTTAGAGGAACCACCTCAATTTTTCATGGGGTGGTCAAGGAAATCAGAGACAACAACCCCCTCCAAACTTCCAACAACAGCCCTACCCACAGGAAAAGAAGCCGAACCTTGGAGAGATGCTGACAAAATTCATCGCGGTGTCAAAAACTTGTTTCCAAAACACCGAGACAACACTTAAAAATCAACAAGCATCGATTCAAGGGATCGAGAACCATTTAGGACAACTTGCCAAGATCATATCAGAACGACCACAAGGAAGCCTACCAAGCAACACTGAAACTAACCCAAATGAGCAACTTCAAGCCATAACAACTCATGACAGTGAAGGGTTAGATAAGCCCAAATTAAGGCAAGAGAAAGTGGTAGAGGAAGGAAAGGTTGAGGTAAACCATGACAAGCCAAAACAGGTAATTAAAGAGTACCAACCTCGTATACCATATCTCGATGTGATGAAGAAAGACAACACAAACGAACAATTCGGTAAATTTCTTAAACTTCTAAAGAAATTACATATTAACTTACCGTTTCTTGAAGCTCTTTTGCAGATGCCAAATTCCAGGAAATTTTTAAAAGAGTTTTTAACAAACAAACGGAAGTTAGATGAAGAATCACATGTGGAACTAAACGCAGTGTGCTCAGCAATGTTGCAAAATAAACTACCACGAAAATTATAAGATCTAAGAAGTTTTACAATTCCATGCTTAGTTGGTAGTTTATCTGTTGATAATGCTTTAGCTGATTTAGGGACAAGCATAAATGTTATGCCTTATAAAATGTTTAAACAACTTCGTCTAGGGAAACCCAAACAAACTAGGATGAGCATTCAATTAGCTGATAAAACTATTAGAATTCCTAGGGGTATAATCGAAGATGTTCTCGTGAAAATCAATAAATTCGTATTCCCAATAGACTCTGTCGTTTTAGACATGGATGAGGACAACAATATTCCTTTAATTTTGGGAAGACCCTTTTTAGCAACTGCTGGAACTAAAATCGATGTTGGTACAGGCGAACTCATACTTCGTGTAGGTGACAAAACAATCACGCTTTAGGCTCTTGACTCAGCTAAGACACAGAGACATCAAGGTGAGAACATAAATTCTATTAATTTCCATTCGGTTAAACCTTCTTTTCAGGAAGCACCGCGAAACTACACAACTGAGTCAGATCCTAGACCTTGTGCCAACAAGAAAATAACTCATGAGGAACGAAGGCTTCAGATTGATGAACTAGACAAGTGGAAGCCACGTGTCAAGGAGAAACCAAGAACACACGAAGTAGAACCAAAGCAAAACCATGTTAAACTTAAGGATGAGGCAAACCAGTTTCAGATCGGAGATCAGGTATTGTTAGATAAGATAGACCCTCGAATATATCCTTCTAACCTTAATACAAATGAAGAAATCACTTTTAAGGTACTCAATGTCTTCCCATACGGAACAGTCGAGGTAAGTACTCGAGGTAAGTAATCCTACATTTGGTACTTTTAAAGTAAATGCTACCCGGCTTGAGCTATATATTGATAACAAAACTGATAGCATGAGAAAGGACTTTCAACTCCTTAAACCACCATGATTATGCAAATGAGAGATAAGTGTAGCTTAACACTTTAAACGAGCGCTTCTCGAGAGGCAACCTGAGCACTAACCCCATTAATTTTTACATTTTTATTTTTACTTTTATTTTTCCTTTTTAGCACCTAACTACAAACTAACAAAGTGTAGATTTCCATACCACGCGGCCTTACACATGGTCGTGGCCGTGGCTGTGTGGACACCACAGATTTTCGTACCAATGTGACAGAGATAGTACGAAACAGGACGAAAAATATCTTCCAGCCACGGGCTCCAACTAAACACCACGACCGTGCGATACAGTCATGGTCGTCACTGTTTTAGCAACACAGGCGTGGCGACCTGCACACAGGCGTGGGAGAAACGAACGAAGCACAACATGACCGTGCGATATGACCGTGTGGCACAACACGCCCTTGGTACACGGGCGTGGGGATGTACCAGATATGAAATTTCTTGTCTTTAAATATATAATTAGTATATTTTGAATTATTCTTATTATTTCCTGGCTAATTCTTCATGAGTTTCCCAATTTCTTCATCTAGCGCAGAGATTGTGGGCGGTCACCATACCACCACCAAAGATGCCTCCTCCAACTTATCTTTCACCTCCGAATCAAGCGTCCACACTTCCAACTCAAGGAACCCATCTGAAATTCAGGAAGTTTCACCTCTCTCCCTCTCTTTTGATGTTTCTACTGTATTGTGAATATCTATCTTTTTACATTGAGGGCAATGTACATCTTAAGTGTGGGGGTGAATTTTATTTTGAAAAGTTCTTAACTTTCTGCATTATTCTCAAATCCCTGAATTATGTCTTGTTCTTAAAGTAATTTCCTCATATTACTATTAGATTGAAATTTCCTTTGAGTCATGATTTTATTGATGTATTTTGGATTAAGTCATTGATAATTGTGCAGCGATAATTTAAACTTTAGGAGACTAGAGAATCAAGCATGATGAGTCTATTTTTGAAATTAAAATTTTTTTAGGTTATCTACCTGAATCTAATTATTACATTGAAGTTTGAAATTTATAAAGTTGATATCAAAAACCCATAATTTTTGTGAGATTTTGAGCCTTTTAGAGCATACATTCTTTCGTGCTCACTTTTTGATTATGAGTGCACTTTTTGATTATGAGTGTGTCAACATTGATTTGTTATTCTAGAACTTGCTTCGATTATACATGTCAAGACCACATTATTGATTTGATATACAGAGATGATAAAGGCACTTAGGATTTAACCCACTTACTCCACTAAAATCCTACCCTCATAATTAACCCCTAGTGAACCCCTTTAATCTTAACAACCCTTTTTATTGACTCACCCACTAATATTAACCCAAAACCCATCTTGTATTTGTTATCACTATTTCTTGACTCCCTTTTTGTCGATATTTGATTTTGAGCAATTGCCTAACTATGTTCTATATTTCAGTTATTAAAGTTCTTTCTTCTTAATTCTAAATATTGTTCTTAAAAAAACGAAGTTATTCATTGTTATTTCTATTTTTGAGCTTAAGTAATTAATTCCATATTCTGAGAAGAAGCTCGTGCTATTAGTGTTTCAATTTTTCAATTGATGTAATTATTCAGGATTAGTTCATTTTTCTAGTTAGGTAAATTGTCAATTCAATCTCGATTCTAACCCTTTAATTTAGCCTTTATCCACACCTTTAACCTAAGCTCGTTACAACCCTTTTTAAAGACCTTTTGATCTGTGTATCAGTTCATTCTATAGTGGTGGAGATTTGATTTTCATGCAAGCCTATGGGATTAACATTTCATGTTCGACTTTTGAGTGCTTAATTTTGAACCTTAAACACTTTGAGTGATTTGAGTAAATCTTTAGTGAGGATGTCAACTCTTGTCGATTTTGAACTAAAGGTGATTAGTTAGGTAAAGGGAAACACATATATTTTCATGTTACAAAAACTATGACTTTGATTGTTTGAATCTTTAGGACCCTAAAGTTAAATTATCAATGTATGAATTACTTTTGAATTATGATGAAACACTATTAATGAATATTGTGAATTGAGGAAGTTCATTTTAATTGTGAGTTGAGAACTTTGCTTGAGGACAAGCAAATGCTTAAGTGTGGGGGTATTTGATAAACCGTAATATGTTCATATTTTAATCCCACATTTAGCGTACTTTTGGATGATTTATTCCCCAAATTGTGGAATTTGGTGCTCCTAATCCTTTAATTTCATGTTTTATACTTAGAGAAGAACGAGAAACGGGCCAAAAACGGAGAAAATGGGCCAAAGTACGAAATTCACACAGCCTGGGCCCAAGCCACACGATCGTGCCTCCTTAGCAGACCCGAACACAGCCTGGCCTCGATTTACACGGGCGTGTCCCTGCCGTGACTTGTTTTAATTCCACACGGATTATGATACTTAGGGGCAAAGAAAGACATTTCGAAAGCCTACATAAACACCCTAAGTGTGACTTAAGAGGGGAGCGTCCAGGTAGGCCAAAGAGCCAAGCCAGAGAGGCCAGAATTGTGTGATTTACTCGAAGAAAGCCAGTTGATCCATCTCAGGAAGCCGGAATCATACTCAAGACGAAATATCTTCCCTTCAATTTCCTTTAGGGGGTTTTAGGGTTTTTCTTATGTTTTGTTTTATATTTTCTTCTGAGATGTATTCTTTTATGATTATGAACTAAACCTCTCAAATACCTGAGGGGGATGAAACCTAAGACGGATCTTGTTACTGTTTTATGAACTATATGATAAATACTTGATTATGTGTTCTTAATTCTTGCTTTGATATTTCAGGATATTGATTCAAGTATTGATGTGCTTAGGCAGTAGAGCAAAAGTCCCTATTTAAGAGTAGATCTAGCATAGTTAATCGGAGTTGATCGTAACCCTAGAAATAGGATGACGAAAATCTGCCAGATTAGGGTCAAACCTAATATGGGAGTCCATAGATCGAGTTAATGCAATTCTAGGGGTTTTAATTAGAAAGAGATTTCAATTAATCAACCTAGGGCTAGACGTTAGTAGCCTCGAAAGAGGTTTAATATAAATTAGGGAATCCTACGGATCAAGTCAAGTGAATAAATCGTCTGGTTCAGAGTTAAATAACAAGTGAAGTCTAGGTGGATTCTTCCTCGGGTATTGTCTTTATCAATTGGTTTTTCCCAAAAGTATTCTCCCCAATTCATTCTCTGTTCTCTTAGTCTTAGCTAAATAATAAAAAGAAAGTTAGTATTAGTACTTTTGGTTCCCTTGGGTTCGATAATCCGGTCTTGCCACTAAACTATACTACTGTTCGATAGGTGCGCTTGCCTCAATTGTGGTGATAGTTAGTTTCTAGGCTCGATCATTCATTATATAAATTTTAAGACTTTCCCACCACCATCAAGGTTTTTCGTGGCAAAAGGTTGGACAATTTCGCAACACGAATGATGTGGCAATGCCAGAAAGCGACCCAATCAACACTTAACCGTTATCAGCCCTATTTTACGTGTACTAGAAAAATCAGCCTAAAAAAGAGGAAAAATATCATGGGATGATGGGATTGCCCTAAAGGAGGAGATATAAAACCCAAAAATAAAATCTAAAGAGAGGGGTAGACAGTTGGAGAGTTATTTTTGGAAGGAGAAATCCCTTAGACGAAAATAGAGGGTAGCAATTGCGAAAAGGGCGAAGATGCAAAGGGGAAGATGAAGGTAGTTCCTCCTAGTCATTGGAAGATATTTCATAGTCGGAGTTGTGGGTAGGATAGGCGAAAGCTATCTTCTTGAGTTCTACCTTTAATTCTTTATTTTCTATTCAGTAATCTAATTTGAGGAAATGGTGTTGATTGCTATTTTGAATCTGGATTCTATTCACCAACCCATGACCTAAATCTCATAGGGTTGGGATTACTGGATGAAAATTTTATTTCCATTATTGGCCATGGCTTAGATTAATTTTAATTTACTATTTCATTCAATGGTATTTAGATAGCGTAACACCAACCCATGACCTAAATCTCATAGGGTTGGGATTACTGGATGAAAATTTTATTTCCATTATTGGCCATGGCTTAGATTAATTTTAATTTACTATTTCATTCAATGGTATTTATGAATAGCGTGCATGTAATCTCTAGACATATGTGAATATGCGGCATGATTATAAAATTAATCTAATTCTGATAAGGTTAGGTTAGTTAGATCGAAATTGAATGATATGAGTCAGTACTCGAAAGAATACTCGTAGCAGACTCTAGACATAGAGCAGTGTTCTGTACGAAAAGGAGAAGAACAGTAGTAGGAACCAAACTCAAAGCCTATAGCCATATAGTGCCCTAGGTGATGTAACTTAAGGCCTAGCTCTCGAAAGAAGCAAACCATAATAGAACTATTCTGAGCAGTATAGTAAGACTGAACTTGCTAAGACATTATTTGTTAATGAGGGTAGATTCTTGGTAATCCTAGCCTTACGATTCAACATTGTAGATTCTTTAACCTTTCCCGTAGCATCTCTATTTTCGCATCCTTAATTATTTACTTGTTTATTTTTTGACATTTCATACAGCATTATTCTCATTATTGCCACTACATTATTAGTACTATTTTTTCCTTAGCATTAATCTCACTTTACTATAATAACCTCACTATTATTTTATTACTTTATCCAATGTGTACAATTGCAGAATTCGCTTAGCATATTCACGCACGACACTACACATTGAGAACAATGTGTTATCTAAAGTGTGAGGAGTAACATATAAAATTTGTCTAAATTTCTTATGTTTTTGTTTCGATTGTTCTTGTCAATTGTGTGCTTGAGCTAGTAGAAATACAAGTGATTGGTTCGGAGCATGTACATAGGTGGATTGTGTTTATGAATAAAATTTGCATGATCATAGGTGATTTTAAATTTTTTACTATTAGACTACTAAGTTCTATATGTTACACTATAAATAAGCATTAATCAGTTAGTTGTACCAAATGATATAAAAAATACAAGGAAACAAGCATGCTAGTATGAATGATATATGGCTGAATTTGAGTTTGTTTGGTTGATTAAATTTGTGCATATTGAGATACTTAGGGATGACTTAAGCCATTGTGTGGAACACATCCAGAGCCAAAAATCTTACCGATATTTACTCACTTTTAGTACCAATCTTTGAGCCTATAAGCGCTTCTTGATGAACCTTATTACAAAAGCTGAGCATGAAACGTTAATTTGTATTTGCCCTCTTTCTTTGGTCCTGAACTGCATAGCTATATACGTCTGGCCATACGTATTGAAGGTTAAGTAGATACATGACGGAAGATTTTGTAAAAATATAGTGAAATAGGAAAGATTAGTGTGATATAGGAACTATAGGTTAGCCTAAAAAGTGTGTAGAATAAAAAAATCAAAAAGAGAATCAATACGAGTCGAAACAATTCTTGAAAAGCAAAAAAGGCATTTATTAGTGAGATGAATTGAAAAAAAAAAGTGACAAAGTAACAAAAATAAGAAAAAATCATTCATTAGTGCACAAAAACTTGTAGGCTAGCCATAGTTACTATGTCATGCTTTGATTTCTTATGTACTGAAACAAGGAAGGTGAGAGGAGAAATAAGGCGATGAACGGGTAAGGGTTGCTAAAGGGGAAGAATGGGATCTAAATGATGTGCCAAATTATTTTCATGCTTGTCAACATTTTTTCTGCTTACTATTTTTTAATTCCATACCTGTCCTAAGCCTTAGAATATTACAAGCCAAAAAGTCCTATGTGACCTAAGTATCCTTATGCATAAATGGACATTATACTAAACAATCACATAAACTACTATTTGTATTCTTCTAGGATAATCAAATTATTTGTATGATTTTTTGATGGAATCCTACATAGGAGACCCTTAATGTTTATATACTTTATAATGTACTGAGCCTAGAAATTTGATGTCAAAAGTGGTACAACTAATCATCAAGTCAAGATTATTTCTCAAGGGTCGTCTTTTCTATTTCATGTTTTTTGTTTATGTTGCTTTAGGACAAGCAATGACTTAAGTGTGGGGGAGTTTGATCTGCCGTAATTCGGTGTACTAGATTAAACTATTTTTCGTACTTTAGGAGCTTGAAATTAAGAATTATCATTAGGATTTAATTATGCTTTAGCAAGTTTTGTTAGAATCCAATAAAATGTGCAAATCGAGTCTTTTATTGACTTTAGGGCCAAATGAAGCCTAAGGGTGAGCTAACGCATTCCGTGAGTGTGTAGGAGACTGTTAGAAGGTGTGTTACATCAATACTGATCACTATGTCGCAACACAAAGTATGTGATGTCGCAACATAGGGAGCACAATGAAGAAATTCTGAGACTTCTTTCGATGTCACGACACATCTTGAGGATGTCGTGACATACCCCTAAAGACACCCCAAAGAAGAGCATATTGACTACTGTGTCACAACACAGGTCTTGGTGTGTTGCAAAATTGACTCTGGACGGGAAATAATTACAAAGCATGGGCGTTTTGGTCAACACAATCCAACTTAAAGCCCAGGAACGTCAGCTGACCTAGGGTTAAGGATGACCACCATTTAAAATCTATAAATAGTTTCATTTGGCACCTGTTTTAGACATCAATTCCTTAGCTTCGAATTTCTCTCTTATGTTTAGTTTAGTTTTTCTCTTTTTCTCATGTTTTAGTTTACTTCTGTTTTGTCTTTATTTGATTTTGGAAGATCCAATTTGTGAATACAATCAGACGCTGAGGATTCATTCTTGCTCTTAATACAAATCAAGCTTTTCTGAAATCTTATATTTTCGATTCACTTGTTATGTTTATAATTTATATCGATTTTATATTATTTACGAAAACTATAAGGAACTAATCCCTCTATAGGGGATTAGCAAGTGGAGGTATGATGAATTAACTATTTTCTAGGGTTACTCAATGGATCAACTGTTCGAGAAAGAAGAACATGAAACAAACCCTAGGCTTGACGACCCTAAGAAGTTATCAAGGTGAGAATTAACCCAAAATTGGTATGGCCCATCTGTGAACGCCTTAACTTGAGTCAGTCTGGTTTGTGAGGTCTGAAGATAAGTAGTCCTTGCTAACTTGTTATTTTAGTGGAAGATCGAAAGAACCTGCTGGGATAGTGACTAGTTGGTTGACGAGGAACCTGAAGAAACAATTAATGAAGATTACTGAAGCGAGCTAATCTCCCATAACTAGTTTTGATTAGTTCTGCTTTTTAATCTCTTGATATTTATTTCTTTATTTTATATATTTTATTATTATAAAAATCTTAAAAACTCCTTTTATTTTTACTTTCGTATTATAACTTATTTCGAGTACTAATTAGAGCTTTCGATGTTTAGGTTAAAATTGATTTAACACTAGCCTCCCTTGGGTTTGATCCTCAGAGTACTCACCTACTCCGTTGTAACTATATTACAACTGGACCCGTATACTTGCAAATTCTACCTCATTTATATATCTTTTATTGTAGTATTCACACTCTGGATGTTAATACTTCCTGAAGTGGCCACATTCCTACAACATTCCATCTCCATCTTTAAGCAGCTTCTTGATTTGTTTATGAGCATATTCCTAGCAAAATAAACCTTAAAATAGTTGTCATACCCTTGTTTGGTGAACTAGTATGTTTTGGAAAATTGCTTTGGCGAAACCACCTAAATTGTGAGCCTTAGACTAGTTAGCATTGGCGAATTTCTTGACAAAGTATTTCGTTGAGCTTCGCCAAGTTTTCGGATTCTTATTTTGAAATTGGCGAGTTCCTTATTTGGCATATCCTTCCACTAATAAGTCCACCACCCGTGTTTTGTGTTGTTGTAGATGTAATTGTGTATTAGAAATAATGGTTAGTAGGATATGTAACACCCCTTACCCATATTTGACACCGGAACCGGGTACGAGGCATTACCGAACTTAACATACTTCATCATACAATATCAGGTCATAAATTTCCAATCCAACTTAAAACTTTTCATTCTTAATCATAACGTCCCTATTATAGGTCTACGAGACCCGAAACATGCACATAGAGTGATTCGGGACTAAACCAAAATCTTACAAACACTTAGAAAATTTTTGCTCAAAACAGGGCCACACGCTCGTGTCTATGGCCCGTATCACTTACACGGCTATGACACGCCCGTGTCTTAGCCCGTGTATGGAAACCTTGACATTCTGTTTATGACGTCAGCAGGCCTTTGGGGTTACACGGCCTAATCACACACCCGTGTGCTAGCCCATGTGACAAAATGTGTTTTCATAATTAAGATACAGACTTCACACGGCCTGGGCACACGCCTATGTCCTAAGACCGTGGCCATCACACGGCTGAGACACACGGCCGTGTCTCTACCCGTGTGTTTACTACTAGGCATTCTATTTTGCCAAATTTGGATGCAGGGGACATACAGTCTATCCACAAGCCCATGGGGCTGACCATGTGTCACACACGGCCTAGATATCCATGTGGACAAATACAAGGCTATTTACCAAGCCATTTGCCACCCTGAAAAGCAACCACACTCATACTTTTGCTAGCAATGCTTAGCTCAACAATAATGCTATTCTAACATACACTATTAAGACATCCACACCTTAACTTCACACTACATCATCATGGACATACTTCATATATTATTCATTCAATAGCCCAAATTTACACTTCATGAAATTCATAATCATTGAATAGATATAACTTAGCTAGTTTTGGCCGATTCCATTGGCCATTACAAAATGAATCGAGTAACTTTAATATCCAACATTTTGGCTAACCATTATGACATATAACAAAATGACCAAGCTCCTAAACATGCCATACCCAAAATAATCAAACTTTACTATACCAAAAGAATAGCTTGATAGTGTGAACTGAGCTCCGACGTCCTTCGATCCCCGAGCTAGCTTGGCGATACTACAAGGAAAAAGGAAAGGAGAGGGAGTAATCCTAAAGCTTAGTAAGTTTGCATGCAATAAATGGCAACATAAAATCTTATGGTACATCTATGCATTACATTAAGTAAGAACACAAGTTCTCAAGCACATTGGCATAGCTTACTCATGCTTACTCTTACCAATCACATATCACATATCGGACTCATTTCTCGTGAGTTTCTCATATGTACCTGTATCACTTCATCACATATCTTTAGTACTTTTTCCATCTTTAACATAAACTTAGCTCTTTACCTTGTAGAACCACTTGGAATAACGAAGGATACCTGAACTCGTCATACATGTAATAAGATGCCAATGCCATATCCCAGATATGGTCTTAAATAGGATCACATGTCGATGCCGATGCCATATCCCATATATGGTCTTATACGGGATCTCATATCGATGTCGATGCCATATCCCAGATATGGTCTTATACGAGATCATAAATCAATGCCATGTCCCAGACATGGTCTTACACGATTTGATACCGAAGCCAGGTCCCAAACGTGGTATTACACGGAGTCTCTCTTTGATGCCGATACCATATCCCAGATATGGTCTTATACGGGATCTCAATTCGGTGTTGAGGTCATGTCACATACATGGTCCTATACGGGACCTTAATAATCTCATGTCATGACAGTGGTATCCTTTCTATTCCTAATGTTCAACGGGGACTTCAATATAATATAACTTCATCATACTTTCATCGAGACCTCCTTAATCAATTCATAGAGATAATATGCATTTCTCATGATATCAAGCATTTAAAAGCATAATAACATTATGTTGATTTATTACACACAAACTTACCTCGATACCAAAATATGTATAGTTGTTCAATTTAGTCCACCATTTTGTTCTTTCCTCGGTTTCGATCTGGACTTCATGTTTCTTGACCTATAATGACAATTTCACTTATTTAATGATCATATTGACTAAAGTAACCCATGAATCATACTTTGGCAAAATTATGATTTTGCCCATAAACTTTCACATTTTTGCAAAATCGTCCCTAGGCTCGTATAATGAAACGTACTCATTTCCTTGATTACCCAAGCCTAGCCGAACCTATCTTAGGCTTATAATAGCTCATATTTTCCTTCAAAACTAATTTTTTTACTACACATTTTATCACTTTTACAATTAGGTCCTTTTTAGGTATTTTCCACGAAAATCACTTAGAAAAAGATGTTCATCACACAACAAACTTTCATATTCCTCCATAAATCATCAAAATACATGCATGTCATACATGGGTAAATTTTTTAACATGAGCTCTAGCTTAAAATATGGCTAGAAATAACTAAATTGAGCTACGAGAATCTTTAAAATACGAAGAATATCAAAAACGGGGCTAGGAGGTACTTACAATCAAGCTTGAAAAGTGAATAGACCCTAGCTATCGAGAGCTTCAAAGTTTCGGCCCTAACTTGAAGAAGATGAGCAAATTTTGCTTCATTTTCCCTTTTTAATCTTTTATTAACCAAATGACCAAAATGCCCTTAAGGCCCCTTTCTTAAGATTTTTCCTTCCCATGTCCATTTTTTGTCCATCATAAGATACAATAGTCTAATTGCTATATAAGGACCTCTAATAAATTTTCTAATGCTATCTCATACTTGAAACTTCTAGAATCTCATATTTTTCAATCTTTGCAATTTTGTCCTACTGAATAAATTGATCACCAAATTATATAATTTCTTCATGAAATTTTCAAAAAATTATGCAAACATGCCATAAACCTCATGAAGGCTATTGTAATATCCCGGGTTAGGGGCTATTTTGTTGTGGCATAATTTGCATGTTATTGGCTTGCTATGTTGTCGTTCTTGGTGTTTTAGAGCTTAGTTGTAGGCTAGGGGTATGCCTGAGTGAATGAGAAAATTTTAGTTTTTGGGCTTTATGTGAGAGGAGTTGGTGGAGCTGGGTCATATGTATTTTATTTGGTGTTATTGAGCACAAAAGAGGAGCTGGTGGAATGGCAAAGCATGCACTGCTAAGGGCTTGTGGTTGGCGTCAAGTGTAGGTGGGAGAGGTCTTGTGTTCAAACTGCGAAATTCTCCATTTTGGCTTCCATTTTGACGGCATAGAAGGGAGGAGTTGTTGGTAGTTCAAACTCTACCATGGACTTTGTCAAATTATTCAAATGAAGAGTGGAGAGTGAGTTTAGGAGGAAGACTTGGTCAAGCTAGTTTGAAGAAGTGGTTGTGAGTGTATGGGGGAATTTGGCCGAATTTTAGGAGAAGTTTGGGGGGTGGACGGTTTGGTAGTGTGGTGTTGGAGGAGTGCCGAAATTCTTTTGGGAATTTTGTGCATATTCAGTCATTTGGTATCAAAGAAGAGGTTTTCTTTTTGTCTTTTGTTAACCGAATTACAAGTGAGTTTTCTTCCATTTTCTTCATCTTTTTGGAACCGAAAGATCAAATCCCTATAGCCTTGCCGAATTTGTTTGTCCCTCTCAATTTTCTTGGTAGCCGAATGTGCCTTGCTCTCTTTCTTTTTCTCTTCACTTGTGTAAACCGAACCTAATACATTCTTTTCTCATATTTTCATTTGTTCTCTTTTGAAACACTTGTACCGAAATCACAATTGCTTCTTAGCCGATTCTTCATTGTTTTTTTCTCATTTCACATCTTCTTTTCCCTTTCTTTCCTTTGGAAGCCGAACATTAGAGGTGATAAACACTTAGGCCGAATCTTCTCTTCCTTTTGGTTCAGGGTCTTAGCTGAATCCTCTTATCTTACTAGTTTAAAGTGTTGGCCAAATCTTCACAAGGGTAGTCTCTTCTAGTATTGGTTCTAAACGGATTTTAGAGGAGGGTAAGTGCTGAACGTTGTTCTTCTTCTTTTCGTTTTCTCTGTTAACATTCACAAGCATTGGTGCCGATTTTGGTTTTGTGGAAGGGTATTAATCTCTTGAGGATTAACCGATTTATCATAGGGCATAGGGGACTTCGAAGCAGACAAGAGGAGCCTTCTTTCTTTGATTGACCGTTTGGTAAGTGAGGTAAGGGTTGGTTCTCCTAGTCTATTCGTTAGTTTTTGTTATGATAAGGCTTCAAGTGGTTTAACTGTTCTCTTTTTAGGGGTTGGCCGATTGTCAGAAGAATCACTGTTTGATTCGAGATTTGGTAGGAAACCAAATCAAGCTTTAGGTAAGGGCTCAACATTAAACCCTTTGGTTTAATGGTCTTGGCCGAATGAGATAGATGTCTAATGCTCTTATTTGGCCGATTATAGGAGCAAGTAATCAAGGGGCCTTAGATCGATTCTTTTGGCATTAAAGTCTGCGTTTTGACAGGTGTGTAACTAACACACTCCATACTTAGTAATACTGTTAATATCTTTGATTGCCTTGTTAAAACCAAAACAGTATGAGGGATTATTTGGTACCCAAATGGGGTATATGTACGGATCCGGGTAAGTCTGTAGCATTACGAGTTTTATTGTTGATATATCTAATATAATGATCTATGCTATGTATGCTATGAAATGTAATGCTAGGCATGTTGGCATGATATGCATGACTTGTATGATATGCATAATTTACATGAGTATGGCATGATGACGGGTGAAATGAGAGGAGGGGGATTATGATATCCGTGTCTTTGGGACACTGTGTCTTTGGGACACCAGAGGTTTGGCACCTCCAGTGGTTTGGTACCACAGATGATGTTTGTGACTTTGGGTCACCAGAGGTTTGGCACCTCAGCGTCTCATCCCAGTGGCTTAGCACCACGGTGGGTTGGCCCCACGGTTGATTATACGGGATTGACGCCAGTGATTTGGTATCACACGATGGGTTGGCCCCATCATCGGATTTGTGACTGCGGTCACCAGTGATTTGGTATCACATGTGTCTTTGGGACACTAGAGGTTTGGCACCTCATTGCGACTCGTCCCTGTGGTTTGACACCACCGTGGGTTGGCCCCACTTGAGAGATACGGGATTGTCGCTAGTGATTTGGTATCACACGATGGGTTGGCCCCATCATTGGATTAATCGTGACTTTGGGTCACCAGTGGTTTGGCACCACACTTATGGATATCGTGACTTTGGGTCACCAGTGGTTTGGCACCACCAGTGGTTTGGTACCACACGGGGTAGAAAGGTGATATGGATGGTTAGGATCAGGGTGCATTAACTATGTTGCTATGATATGATGTGTGTTAGCATGTTGTATTATCGGGAGTGGGATTTATGCACTGAGTCTTGCGATCACCCTCTCCTCTGACATTTCAGGTGCTACTTAGACGCGGACACGGAGCCGGGATGGACTCGAGGTGCTCATGCCAAGCTAAAATAAAGATTTGCTCAAACTATATAAATTTGGTACTTTAGCCTATTTCTTACTATTTGGTTTTATTTGGGTTGTAAATGGCCTTTAAAATTATGTTTTCCTATGTTATGCTTAAATTAGATCTTTAATATGTCTTAACAAATTAATTGGGTTAAGATTTGCTAAAACTTGGAAAGACAACGATTTCAAAACCGCAAAGCGATATGTTTTAAACTATACCATCGGGTATCACACTATGATTTGAGACAAAGGGAACTCAAATGTTTTTCTCCTAACTTAAACTCGATTTTCTATTAAGTCAAAATGTTTTAGTAACAACAGGAAGCAACTTGAGTTTCTAAATGAGATATTTTTGTTTTAACTTCATAACCAATTAAGTTTTCGAAATTTCTGAGTTTTAAACAAAACATCAGTTTTCAAACAATCATGCCCAAGATTTCTGCAAGTAATAAAATTTTTATCAAAGGGTTTTATCAAACTGTTAAACGGAAAACCTATCCTCTCGAAAATGTTTTTCCTGTAACATACCAGATTCGGTCGTGGTGTATTGACCGGGTTTGGGGTGTTACAATTGTGGTATCAGAGCTAAGTTCAAAAGCTCGGCTGTGGGCCTGAGGCCCAAAAATGTTTTCAAAAGTTGTTTTAAGTGTTTTGATTTTGGAAAATATGGTTTGAATGGCATGACACCGAGTCTCCGGCACCAGTTCGCCCAGGTAAGTACCCCTTACTATCGCTTGTGTTTCTGATATTGATGAGATGTGATTGGATGGCTAGTAATAGTAAGATTACTTTAGAAACTAAAATCGATAGGATTCTGTGAACTCGCGAAAACAAAGCTTCTTTACTATTCATAAGACTTTGCTTTAAAACAGTGGAATAAATACTGATGCATAAAACTTCTAAATCAGATACGTAGGAAGTTTAGTCATGAGTGCTCGAGGTGAACGTGGTCGTGGACGAGGTCGTGGTAGGATGACAGTTTCTGAACCCGTAGGATCTGGTTAGGGGTCGGAGAATGAGATGCCGGTACCGCCACCAGCTGGAGGTGGTGAGTTTCAAGATCAGACTGGGGATGACGCAGTGTCACAGGCGATGCTGCGAGTGTTGGAAAGGGTAGCTGGAGTAGGTGGTGGTGCAGGAGTTAGGAAATCTGTGCCTGAGCGACTCCAGGCAAACGGGGCCAAATTCTTTCGAGGTGTTTCTGGTGTTGCTCCCAGCACGGCTGAGTATTGGCTGGAGGCAACAGAGCGGATCATGGATGATCTGGACTTGACTGCTGAAGAGAAGCTGAAGGGCATAGTATCGCTTCTTCGGGATGAGTCATACCAGTGGTGGCTCACAGTTCGGGATAGTGTGCAGCAGAGGATCTCACGTGGGAATATTTTAGGGCTGCCTACCAGAAAAAGTATATTGGAGCTAGCTACATCGACGCGCAGCGAAAAGCATTCTTGAGGCTAGTCCAGGGGAGTAAGTCTGTTTCCGAGTACAAGGCTGAGTTCTTGAAGCTGAGTCGGTATGCTAGGGGCATTGTGGCCACTGAACACGAGAGGTGTGTTCGTTTCGAGGATGGTTTGAGAGAAGAATTGAGATTGCTGATTGCTCCACAGCAGGAGCGCGAGTTTGCTGTCTTGGTTGAGAAGGCTAAGGTAGCCGAGGGTGTTAAGGAGTCGGTAAGGCAGGGCATGGACAGGAACAGGCATAAGAGGAGCTTTGGATCTTCTGGATCGTCGGGTAATCTTCAGAAGAGGGCTAGACAGAGTGGGCCGAGTAAGTCTGGTAGGGTTGTTGCTGCTAGTCAGGGACCGCCGCGGTGTAACCACTGTGGGAAGTGTCGTTGGGGAGGTTGCTGGACTGGTGGAAAAGGGTGTTTGGGTGTGGTTCTCTGGATCACCGGGTGAGGGAATGTCCGCGTAAGTTGCCCAGGATTCAGTCTGAGAGTCAGGGCCGTACTCAGTTCAGGAATAATGGACCGCCACCGCAGAGAGGTCGTGGTAATGGCAGAGGAGGTAACGGTTCTGGTCGAGGCCGTGGAGCACCGGGCAGAGGTCCGGGTAGTTCTGAGGCCAGACAGCCTGGGTTAGTGTATGCAGCGAGGCGCCGAGAGGAGGGCGACGCATCGGACGTCATCACCGGTACGTTCTTGATCTTTGGTTCTCCATTTACTGCTTTGATTGATGTGGGTTCAACGCATTCTTACGTTGCTAGTAGTATAGTAGAGACCATGGATTTAGACTCTGAGATATCTTTTAGGCAGATGACTGTGATTAGCCCTTTAGGTCACTCTGTAGTAGTAGATAAGCTGTTTAGAGATGTACCCCTAGAACTCCAAGGGGTAGTGTTTGCTGCTGATCTGATGGAACTGCCGTTTGGGGAGTTCGATCTGATTCTGGGGATGGATTGGCTGGTCAAGTATCAGGCGAGATTGGATTGCGCGGCTAAGCGCATGGTTCTTAAGACGGTTGAGGGTGATGAGGTGGCTATGATAGGTAATAGGAGAGATTGCTTATCAAATGTGGTATCTGCTCTGAAGGCGAAAAAGATGGTCAGGAAGGGCTGCGAAGCGTATGTGGTTCATGTGTATGCCTTGGAAGCTAAAGAGTCTGCTGTAGAGAAAGTTCGGGTAGTTAAGGAATTTGCTGATGTGTTTCCAAAAGAGCTTCCGGGTTTGCCGCCGGATCGTGAAGTAGAGTTCGGGATAGATCTGTTACCCGGGACTGCGCCAGTGTCTATTGCTCCGTATAGGATGGCGCCAAAGGAATTGGTGGAGCTTAAGGCTCAGATCCAAGAGTTGTTGGACCGAGGCTTTATTAGGCCAAGTGTTTCGCCGTGGGGTGCGCCGGTACTCTTTGTCAAGAAGAAAGATGGTACGATGCGGATGTGCATAGATTACCGCCAGTTGAATAAGCTGACGATCAAAAACAAGTATCCGTTGCCACGGATAGATGACTTGTTTGATCAGCTGAAGGGTGCAGCGGTATTCTCTAAGATTGATTTGAGTTCTGGGTATCATCAGTTAAAGGTAAAGGAAGCGGATATCCATAAGACAGCGTTTCGGACTCGGTATGGGCACTACGAATTTCTGGTAATGCCGTTCGGGTTGACTAACGCACCGGTAACATTCATGGATATGATGAATAGGGTGTTTCAGCAGTATCTGGATCAGTTTGTCGTGGTTTTCATAGACGACATCTTGGTGTACTCCAGGACAGAGAAAGAGCATGATGCGCATTTGCGAGTGGTGCTACAGATTTTGAGGGAGAAGCAGCTCTATGCCAAGTTCAGTAAATGCGAGTTTTGGCTTAGAGAAGTGACTTTCTTGGGTCATGTAGTGTCAGCTGAGGGGATTAGAGTGGATCCTCGGAAGATTGAGGCAGTTTTGGATTGGAAGCCGCCGAAGTCAGTGGCTGAGATTCGGAGTTTTCTGGGTTTTTTCAGGATACTACCGAAGGTTTGTAGAAGGTTTCTCGTTGATCGCAGCGCCAATGACCAAGTTGTTAAGGAAAGAGGTTCCGTTTGTTTGGACTGAGAAACAGCAGGAGAGTTTCGACAATACTTAAGAAGATTCTGACAGAAGTTCCGGTTTTGATTCAACCTGAGGCTGGTAAGGAATTCACAGTCTACTGCGATGCATCACATACGGGATTGGGTTGTGTGCTGATGCAGGAAGGTAAGGTTGTGGCTTACGCTTCTCGGTAGCTGAGGCCACATGAGGTCAATTATCCGATGCACGATTTGGAGCTAGCGGCTGTAGTCTTCGCTTTGAAGATTTGGAGGCACTATTTGTACGGAGAGAGATCAATAGTCTACACGGATCATAAGAGTCTGAAGTACCTTTTGACTCAGAAAGATTTGAATTTGAGGCAGCGTAGATGGGTTGAGTTGCTGAAAGATTACGACTGTTCAATTGAGTATCATCCGGGCAAGGCTAACGTGGTGGCAGACGCGTTGAGCCGTAAAGTTGTTTCGGACTTAAGAGCGATGTTTGCCCATTTGAGTTTGTATGACGACGGGAGTATTCTGGCAGAGTTGCAGGTTAAGCCTACTTGGGTTGAGCAGATCAGGGAGAAGCAGTTAGAGGATGAGGTTCTGAGTGCGTAGAGGTTGCTAGTGCTTAATGGTGGTTTGGAAGGTTACAGTCTGTCTGGTGACGAGGTGCTGTGTTTTCAAGGTAAAGCTTGTATGCCCAAGGATGTTGAGCTGAGGCAGAAGATTCTTCAGGACGCTCATAACAGTCCATATGCTATGCATCCTGGAGGTAGTAAGATGTATAAGGATCTTAGGGAGCAATTTTGGTGGCCTGGTCTTAAAAGAGAAGTGACTGAGTTTGTGGGTAAGTGTTTGACTTGTCAGCAGGTCAAAGCTGAGCATCAGTTGCCGTCAGGGTTGCTTCAGCTTGTGAGGATTCCTCAGTGGAAGTGGGAAAGGATAACCATGGATTTTGTCAGTGGGTTACCGCTTACGCCAAGCAAGAAGGATTCAGTTTGGGTAATTGTGGATCGACTGACTAAATCAGCTCACTTCATTCCAGTGAGGGTTGACTACTCACTTCAGAAGTTGGCAAAGCTGTATGTTTCAGAGATAGTGAGGTTGCATGGTGTACCAGTGTCAATAATCTCGGATAGGGATCCCAGATTTACGTCAAGGTTCTGGAAAGCGTTGCATCAGGCTTTGGGTACGCGTTTGGATTTCAGCACGGCTTTTCACCCGCAGTCTGACGGGCAGTCGGAAAGGGTTATTCAGGTCTTGGAGGATATGCTGAGAGGGTGTGTTCTGGATTTCAGAGGTAGTTGGGAGGAGTTTCTACCATTAGCTGAGTTTGCCTATAACAACAGTTACCAAGCGAGTATCAAGATGGCACCGTATGAAGCGTTGTATGGCAGAAAGTGTCGCTCACCTACGTGTTGGACGGAGTTAGGTGAACGTCAGTTGTTGGGACCCGAGTTGGTTACTGAGACCGAAGACAAGGTTAAGTTGATTCAAGCTAGATTGAAGGAAGCTTCGGATCGACAGAAGTCTTATGCTGATCTTAAGCGTAGAGACATAGAGTTTGCTGTGGGGGATCAAGTTTTTCTGAAGGTCTCGCCATGGAAGAAGGTGTTGAGGTTCGGAAGGAAAGGCAAGCTAAGTCCGAGGTTTATTGGGTCGTATAAGGTATTGAGACGAGTGGGACCAGTAGCGTATCAGCTTGAGTTGCCAACAGAGCTAAGTCAGATCCATGACGTTTTCCATGTTTCGATGCTTCGGCGCTATCGTTCAAATCCGTCGCATGTAGTAGCAGTAGAGGAGATCGAGGTAAATTCAGATTTGACCACAGAGGAAGAACCTGTGCAGATTCTAGATCGGGATGTGAAGGTTCTGCGTAAGAAGTCTGTGCCTTTGGTTAAGGTACTTTGGCGGAATCATGGCGTGGAAGAAGCGACGTGGGAACCCGAGGATATGATGAGACAGCAATACCCGCAACTCTTCTGATCAGGTAATTTCGGGGTCAAAATTATTTTAAGGGGGTAGAACTGTAATATCCCGGGTTAGGGGCTATTTTGTTGTGGCATAATTTGCATGTTATTGGCTTGCTATGTTGTCGTTCTTGGTGTTTTAGAGCTTAGTTGTAGGCTAGGGGTATGCCTGAGTGAATGAGAAAATTTTAGTTTTTGGGCTTTATGTGAGAGGAGTTGGTGGAGCTGGGTCATATGTATTTTATTTGGTGTTATTGAGCACAAAAGAGGAGCTGGTGGAGTGGCAAAGCATGCACTGCTAAGGGCTTGTGGTTGGCGTCAAGTGTAGGTGGGAGAGGTCTTGTGTTCAAACTGCGAAATTCTCCATTTTGGCTTCCATTTTGACGGCATAGAAGGGAGGAGTTGTTGGTAGTTCAAACTCTACCATGGACTTTGTCAAATTATTCAAATGAAGAGTGGAGAGTGAGTTTAGGAGGAAGACTTGGTCAAGCTAGTTTGAAGGAGTGGTTGTGAGTGTATGGGGGAATTTGGCCGAATTTTAGGAGAAGTTTGGGGGGGTGGACGGTTTGGTAGTGTGATGTTGGAGGAGTGCCGAAATTCTTTTGGGAATTTTGTGCATATTCGGTCATTTGGTATCAAAGAAGAGGTTTTCTTTTTGTCTTTTGTTAACCGAATTACAAGTGAGTTTTCTTCCATTTTCTTCATCTTTTTGGAACCGAAAGATCAAATCCCTATAGCCTTGCCGAATTTGTTTGTCCCTCTCAATTTTCTTGGTAGCCGAATGTGCCTTGCTCTCTTTCTTTTTCTCTTCACTTGCGTAAACCGAACCTAATACATTCTTTTCTCATATTTTCATTTGTTCTCTTTTGAAACACTTGTACCGAAATCACAATTGCTTCTTAGCTGATTCTTCATTGTTTTTTTCCCATTTCACATTTTCTTTTCCCTTTCTTTCCTTTGGAAGCCGAACATTAGAGGTGATAAACACTTAGGCCGAATCTTCTCTTCCTTTTGGTTCAGGGTCTTAGCTGAATCCTCTTTTCTTACTAGTTTAAAGTGTTGGCCGAATCTTCACAAGGGTAGCCTCTTCTAGTATTGGTTCTAAACGGATTTTAGAGGAGGGTAAGTGCTGAACGTTGTTCTTCTTCTTTTCGTTTTCTCTGTTAACATTCACAAGGATTGGTGCCGATTTTGGTTTTGTGGAAGGGTATTAATCTCTTGTGGATTAACCGATTTATCATAGGGCATAGGGGACTTCGAAGCAGACAAGAGGAGCCTTCTTTCTTTGATTGACCGTTTGGTAAGTGAGGTAAGGGTTGGTTCTCCTAGTCTATTCGTTAGTTTTTGTTATGATAAGGCTTCAAGTGGTTTAACTGTTCTCTTTTTAGGGGTTGGCCGATTGTCAGAAGAATCACTGTTTGATTCGAGATTTGGTAGGAAACCAAATCAAGCTTTAGGTAAGGGCTCAACATTAAACCATTTGGTTTAATGGTCTTGGCCGAATGAGATAGATGTCTAATGCTCTTATTTGGCCGATTATAGGAGCAAGTAATCAAGGGGCCTTAGATCGATTCTTTTGGCATTAAAGTCTGCGTTTTGACAGGTGTGTAACTAACACACTCCATACTTAGTAATACTGTTAATAACTTTGATTGCCTTGTTAAAACCAAAACAGTATGAGGGATTATTTGGTACCCAAATGGGGTATATGTACGGATCCGGGTAAGTCTGTAGCATTACAAGTTTTATTGTTGATATATCTAATATAATGATCTATGCTATGTATGCTATGAAATGTAATGCTAGGCATGTTGGCATGATATGCATGACTTGTATGATATGCATAATTTACATGAGTATGGCATGATGACGGGTGAAATGAGAGGAGGGGGATTATGATATCCGTGTCTTTGGGACACTGTGTCTTTGGGACACCAGAGGTTTGGCACCTCCAGTGGTTTGGCACCACAGATGATGTTTGTGACTTTGGGTCACCAGAGGTTTGGCACCTCAGCGTCTCATCCCAGTGGCTTAGCACCACGGTGGGTTGGCCCCACGGTTGATTATACGGGATTGACGCCAGTGATTTGGTATCACACGATGGGTTGGCCCCATCATCGGATTTGTGACTGCGGTCACCAGTGATTTGGTATCACATGTGTCTTTGGGACACCAGAGGTTTGGCACCTCATTGCGACTCGTCCCTGTGGTTTGACACCACCGTGGGTTGGCCCCACTTGAGAGATACGGGATTGTCGCTAGTGATTTGGTATCACACGATGGGTTGGCCCCATCATTGGATTAATCGTGACTTTGGGTCACCAGTGGTTTGGCACCACACTTATGGATATCGTGACTTTGGGTCACCAGTGGTTTGGCACCACCAGTGGTTTGGTACCACACGGGGTAGAAAGGTGATATGGATGGTTAGGATCGGGGTGCATTAACTATGTTGCTATGATATGATGTGTGTTAGCATGTTGTATTATCGGGAGTGGGATTTATGCACTGAGTCTTGCGACTCACCCTCTCCTCTGACATTTCAGGTGCTACTTAGACGCGGACACGGAGCCGGGATGGACTCGAGGTGCTCATGCCAAGCTAAAATAAAGATTTGCTCAAACTATATAAATTTGGTACTTTAGCCTATTTCTTACTATTTGGTTTTATTTGGGTTGTAAATGGCCTTTAAAATTATGTTTTCCTATGTTATGCTTAAATTAGATCTTTAATATGTCTTAACAAATTAATTGGGTTAAGATTTGCTAAAACTTGGAAAGACAACGATTTCAAAAACGCAAAGCGATATGTTTTAAACTATACCATCGGGTATCACACTATGATTTGAGACAAAGGGAACTCAAATGTTTTTCTCCTAACTTAAACTCGATTTTCTATTAAGTCAAAATGTTTTAGGAACAACAGGAAGCAACTTGAGTTTCTAAATGAGATAGTTTTGTTTTAACTTCATAACCAATTAAGTTTTCGAAATTTCTGAGTTTTAAACAAAACATCAGTTTTCAAACAATCATGCCCAAGATTTCTGCAAGTAATAAAATTTTTATCAAAGGGTTTTATCAAACTGTTAAACGGAAAACCTATCCTCTCGAAAACGTTTTTCCCGTAACATACCAGATTCGGTCGTGGTGTATTGACCGGGTTTGGGGTGTTACAGCTATAAAACACATATTTCTACTTTATATTTGGCGTGTCGCAACCACTATTCCGACTAGGCCCTAAGTCGAGCTATTACAGGATATGTTTAAGTCATCTAGAATCCTAATGGAGGTAACATGTTAATAACCAGGACACTTGGAGAGCCTCGTAGGATATGATTAATTAGTGAAATAGTGTGTGCATGATTACTAATTAGAGATTTACCTGAGTGGGATTTGGACTAGAGTTAGTTATAAATAGAACAACTCGGTAGTGGAGAGAATTTTTTATTTCATCTTCTTTGCTCACATTCGTTATCATCAAAGAAAATCCAGAAGTGTTCTTCATCGTTAATGGAAGAACTAGTTGTTAAGCTTGCGGAAGTTACCATCCTTAAGTTGTCTGTTGGTAAACTCTTAAATCCGTCTTTAAGTTTTACCAGATAAGGAGTTGTTAGATCTATTCAGTAGGGTTTCCATCTAAATATCAGATAAGAAGAAAACTTCCATTCGAAAACTATTTGCATGTTTACCGATTCTTATTATTATGATTGAACTTTGGTTGCATGTTTACTCATTCTTGTTATTATGATTGAACTTTGGTTGTTCTTGTATTTTAAAGAGTTATTTGGTTGTTTTTAGCTAAAGATACGGGAGATGGACCTTGTGCTAAGGGAAAAAGAACCCATCGAGTATAAAACTCTATATGAAGGCTTCTGGTGATTTCCCTTGTACTTTGAGTCTGTTAATTACATTAACATTTTTAAACTATCCTGTTGTTTATTCAGGTAATTTTTCTTAAACTTTAGCTTTGGTACATATGTCAAAAGAATGTGGTAATGAATCTATGCATGTACTGTTAAAGTCAATAAACCATAGACAGAAGCCTTGCATGTGCATTGATACAAATCTTCCTTCCTTAGTGCATAAGCTCCGTTATCTAAAATGACGTAAGGAGGTAGCGTAGGGTTCATATGTATGATGGTGAAAAGAATATACAATATTATATGTTTTACCTCTAGTATGACACTCTGATGCAAACCGTGATTGATGAATACTTAACTTTGCGGGGGAACAAACATGTGTTCAAATTACAAGGAGGAATGGTGTAGGTTTTGAGGTTATGATTGGTCTACTGGCTCTACGGAGTGACATGAATAAAAAGGAACATTGGTTCTTCAGAAAAAAGATTAGAAGCTAGCACAAGGAAGAAAGTGTATTAATAAAAAGGTGTATAATGTGTTAAAAAATGTGTGGACATTGCATAAAGTGTAAAAATTACATGAGATGGTTATAAAGGTTAGTTTGTATTGTGACATACTAATTGAGGAGTCTTGATATTTTTCTATCAAATGCTGGTCTCTAATAGTGGATATTGTCCACCAATGGGATGTGTCCGCTTGTGGGAGTATCCGCCAGTAGATACTTTGAGTAAGGAAATTGTATTCGCTTGTAGTGGTGTGTCTTTTAGATGGTCTATGTCTTGGTCTTGTGGCGTCAATCAAATCATATTGTGAGGTTATGCTTTCGTGGAACTCACTAAGTTCTTATGAACTTAGTTTTTTTTTTCTTATCTTCAAGCTTTTAGGTTGGACGAGTTGTTGAAGGGATTCAGCTAAAACTGTAACCTCTTTCATGAGCCATCTCTTGTTTTTGTTTGTAACATGAAATCACTGGGGATAGGATGATTGTAATGATGTGATCCTAGACACATCATATAATTACATAAGCATACAGGCTTTGGATTGGGCCGAGATCTCACATTCCAATTGGGCCATGAATTAATTGGCCTCTCTTAAGAATTTGGGGAATTGGGCCTAAGGAGGCTCGTTATAAGCCAAGTCCAAATATTGAGCTTCAACAAGTGAAGCCCAAAGTCAAAATAAAAATTAAACACTCAAGTTTCAGTTCTTTATTTGATTTTCTCATTGATGTTCTATGTCCTAATGTGTGTTTGATAATAATTCATGTTTTTATATCCTGCTCTTACTATTGTCATATTTATTTCTTGTCCAAGTATGTTAGTTGTGTCATTAGGACCATATTATGTTAAGTGTGTTTATACTTTATATTGTTGTGTCATGTTTTAAAATGTCATATATAATATCTCGTTTTTTAATGGTGTCAGAACAATGGTTTTAGGACCACAAATTTTGACATGTCAGCCTGTAAATATTAATTATTTAATATTTACAAAGTCATTACTGTCTTATTAAAATTTGATTTAGAAATTTTGATGGTTGATTAGTTAATTAACTAAAAAGGACTAAATTGTAATAGTTACAAAAAGTGAAATTCTATTAATCAAAGGTGTTAAATAGCAATTGGTAAGTAACGTAATAGATTTAAATGGAAAATTTACCAAAAGTGTATATAGTGGACGGTTTGGGGTTGGTAATGCATGAAAATTTAGTATTTTGAAAGGGTAAAATGGATTCACTTGCATGGCATGCAATTTATGCTTGTATCTTGTGAATCATCGTATTGATATCTAGCTAGTTTAGGAACTAATTTGTGAATTTTTTAAAGTGTAGAAAAAATACCATTAATGTTCTTGAAGTATTCTTGATGTTTGTTCTTGAGCATGAAGCTTGATGATAATTTTGATCTAATTTGTAAAGTGATTTTTAGTAATTTTCATGATTAGGGATTAAATTGAAAATAAATTAAAGTAGACATGGTTTTTCTTGATAAATTCAGAATTATAGGACTGTTTTAGAATGGCTAAAAATTGGTTCAATGGGTTTAAAGTTTAATTATGTGAAATAAGCTTGTTTTGGTATTAAAGACCAAATTGAATAAAATGTAAATGTTTGGGCCCTAATGTGCAAACTTATAAATAGAAAGTTATATGTATTAAATTAAATAGTATTTGAAATTGAGGCTAATAATTGAAATAAATTATATCATAGATCAAGAACAAGTAGATAACCGAGGAAAAGGGAAAGTAGCTGAATAGTCCCTGAATCTTTGTCGTTACTGCAGTTTAGCCCTGGTAAGTTCGTTCGATTTATTTTGATATATTTTACAATATGAATTAAATGAGAATTTAGTTTTTCATTTTTAAATTAAATATTTTGATTTTAAATTAGTATGAATAGGAATAATAAACTGTTGGACTTGGGTTAGCAGCAATATCTCCTGAGCCGATGAACATAGGATAGAGTACGATTGGCATGCTAATAGGTTATAGTGCATGTTGTTCAGGATTGATTTGAGATGAGATGATGGTTCTTCTTTATTTCCTATTCATTGAATATACCGAAGTCCAACATTTTTTGCAAACTATCGTGTTATATTTACAGTGTTTCTGACGTGTTACCAAGGGTGGATGTAAAGCCTCAAAGATTGGCACTTGGTGTCGAGGCGTGTTATGGGAGGGATGTTAGCCTACATGCTAGGCACTTGGTGCCGAGGCGTGTTATCGGTTGGATTGGCTCAATGGAGCATTTGGCGTGTTTCAGATGGATAACTGTGTACTCATATCCGTATATTGTTCATCGGGCAATGTTTCTTGTGCTAAATGTCTTGTTATTGAATTGTTCAAATGATTATTCGTGAATCCCTTGATAGCATTGTGGCTTGATAGTAAATGATCTCGTACTTGTTTATGTATAAACTCACCTATTGTGGATTGTGGTTGACAGAAGACTCTGACTTTTAATCTTGTTATTAAAATTGTTATATTTAATTCGATAAGCTTTATCGTTTTAACCGTTGAACTTACTAAGCTCTAGTTGATTGTTGTGATATGTTTTAGGCTTGTTTAAATGTATTTTTGAAGTTTAGAAATGGTTGATTTTTATTTGGCTTGGAACCTAAGTGTTGGATGAAAGTTTTGCCTTGTTTTGGAATCTTTTTAATGTGCACATGGCCTGGGCTATGCCACACGGCCTGGTGTAATAGGATTTTTGTGCAAGTGTACACAATCGTTCAAGTAATAAGTAAGTAAAATGAGTTATCGTCTCCATAGGGACTGTGTATGTTAATCAATTATTGAAAAAAATATAAGTTAAAAATTTGGTGATAAAAACACAATAATTTGAGTGATGATGATTAAGCTAGATTAATTTAACTACATATAAAATTGATCCCTAATGTAATTTTAAGCTAAGTATGAAAAATTATCTAAATGTATGAATGGATTTTAGCAATAGAAACACAACTTCAATAACCAATAACATGTATAGGCTAGGATAATTACATTAATCAAATCAAATCATTTCCATCATGCTTATCAGTGTTCGGAAAACATTCCATGGCAACTTAATTTTTCATGAGTTTGGAAACCAAATTAAGTCCTTTCAGAATCTTTTACTTAGTGAAATATGCATTTTACTGACCATATTAAACTAAGAGTTTCTTAGTATTTATGTGAGGTAATAGGGACATATTAAGATTGAAATGGTTTAATCACATAAACCTAAAAATTATGCAAGATAATAAAGCTAATTAAAGTTATTATGAACTTTCAATTTTTTCGGGTTTAATGATCTAATTAAGCGTGCACTTTTCAATTATTGCGTCTACTAGTCACCGTCTGGTTAGAATCAATCAGCTAATCTGAATGCATCCAATCACGTATGAATGAAATACATATTGGTTTTAATTAAAAACATGATCGACTGAGGCACAAACACATTACACATGATTCAAACAAATATTATTGAATTAATGCAATCATCCTAACTAAACAGAACTAAGCTATCATTGTTGTTGAAAAAAATCGTAAAACACATCGCAAACATGATTAAAATAAAAAACTAGTAAGGAAAGAGTAAACTCTATTTCAATTCAGCAACCTTTTAGATTTGGATTGAAAGTGTTCCACCAATCTGCCTGTTGCTCTTTTCCTAATGGTGCCTCAAGGTGGCCGGCCAAGAGGTGATCTTTTCAAGGCTTTTGTTGGATAAAATGGAAAGGAAAATGGAATGGCTATGAGTATGGAGAAGAAAGCAAGAGAGGGAATGAGAGAATGAATGATGTTTGTGAAAGTGAAGGATGAGGGATGTTAGGGATATTTTGAGAGGTGAGAGTAGTGTGGTATTTATAGATGAGGTTGAAGGTGAAGTCTACTAAAAATAGGGATTGGAATCCCTCCATCTTCTCTATTGCTTGGCCAGCCACAATATGGGGAAAAGGAAGTGATTTGGTTGCTTATTTTGAGCACAAAATCATGTTATAATTAGGCATAGAGTGGATGGTTTCAAAGGCAATCTTCCAAGCTCTTTTCTAATTAAATTGCAACTAAAAGGACCTCCAATAAAATATCCAAAGCTAATTTTTGGGCATGTAACACCCCAAACCCGGCCCAGACGTTACAACCGGATCTAGAATGTCACATGGATAAGTTGTTTTAAAACCGTGTTCTCGTTAAAAATTTCGTATTCTTTCTTGAAAAAAAACTTCGAGCTTTGTTGTTGTTGAAATTCATATTTGCTTTTAAGGTGATGTCGTAAAAACGTTGCTATTACCTTTATAAAAAACTTGGTCTATTAAAGATATCAAGTTTCATTGAATTGCGAAGATGTGATACTTTTGAAAACAGTTATTAATGTTTTAAGAAAACCCCCATATTAAAACATATAATGATAAGCAATAATGGAAATGAATGTTAAAAGAAAATTTAACTCCAATGGCCTTATTACAGAAATATTAACCCCAAACTTAATACATCTCAAAATAAAGTAAAACTGGAATTTTACTAAAATTTCTATGTATGGCCACCTTGGAGTACTCCTGTAACATCCTGATTTAATGGGCCTGTGCATTTTGTGTGTTGATGGTTTAAAATATTAAATTGAGGGTTAGGGGTCCAGATTGGCTCAGAAATGGGCTGAGACCTTGGTTAAAATATTCTGTTTAGTTACCATAGGGTTTGAAGGTAGGTATCTGTGTTTAAAAATATCAAGTTGGGCTTGTGGCCCAAAGTAAGGTGGCGCCATAAAGGAGCAAAGGGTGGCGTCACTAGTAGATGGAGAGGGCCCAAGTTTTGGTTGCTTGGAGCCCAAGTTATTGGGCAAAATTCGGCACTTAGAAAGGAGCAATAGGGGACGGAAACAAGGCTACAATTTAGGGATTTTTAATGTTTAAAATATATAGATAATGAACTGATAAAAAAAAGAGAAGAAGTGGTGCTAGCTAGGACTCTCCTAGAGGGGGTGGATAAGATTGAGATAGAGAAGAAAGATAGGAGCTATCTTTAGAAGATTAGTGTTAGTCGAAATTTTGAAGAGTTAGAAAAGAAAGGGGCATTCGGTTTTGGCTTTAGGTGGGTGTGCCGAAATTTGAAGGCATCATACCCATTTGTTCTTTTTCTTTTTTCTCCTATCTTCTCTCTTTCAAAAGAAATCGCCACTTTCCTCTTCACTCTCTTTTCTTTTCTTTCTTCTTCTAGCCGAAACTCCTCATTCAATTCTTCTAAAAGCCGAAAAAAACACATCAGCCTTCTCTGGTTCATCTTTCCGGGATTCTCTTAAAAGCCGAAATTCCTAGATCTCTAACCTTCTACGCTTTGATTTTCTTCTTTGATTGCCGAATTTTTCTGCAAGGAGTAGTCGAAACTTTCTGTAGAGGTAAGTGTCGATTCGTGTGATTTCAATCTTTTTCCGGCTTTTGGAGACCATAGCCAAATGGCTACATGGTGGACTGATCTTGTGTTTTTCTTTCTTTTGCGGCATTCCGGGATTTGAAGGAGATCCAATTGCCTAAGGTTCTAAATCGGTAGCACTTGAATCATCCTACTTCCGGGATCTAATCGATTTAGGTAAGGAGATTTGTTTATTTAAACATATAAATTTGGGTAAATAATAATCCTTGGCCGAATGTAGGGGAAGCTTTACCTTCGCGTTCTTCCGGATTTTGAGCAAAGTTGCAGACAAAGGGCAGTAGATCCAATTAGCGAGGGTATTGACATAGAGAGTAGTACTACGTCTTATCAGGTGTGTAACTTCTCATACCATTTAGATTGTCTGTTAGTATGTGTATATAAATCTGTTTATGTTCTGTTAAATTCTAAAATTCCAGCATAACGGTTGAAAACCCGAGGAGGGTAAAGGTGAATCACCAGGTTAGTGATTTCTGTCATTCATAAGTGAATGTTTCTGTTGAGATGATATGTTTTATATGTATGCCGATTTCTATGTATGCACGGGGTTGGGTGATTAATGAAAGAGGAAGTGTTCTGTTGTAGTGGCTCTGCCATGATCTGTTGTAGTGGCTCTGCCACTATCTGTTCTGGTGACTATGTCACAATGCTGACGATAAGCAGCTAACTGCAGCATGACTGCCATCGATGGTGTGTAGCGGTGTGGGTTGATTGTAGAAATCCCCAATGGTGTAATTGGCAGGTAAGGGTGGTGTGTAGCGGATGGAAACCTAGGATTGGGTTGGGCTTTGCATAATTTCTGTTATATGATATTCTGTTATTCTGATCTATGGGGCTAAGGCCCAATCTGATGGTGCACGAGGGTTCCACACTGAGTCTCGTGACTCACCCCGTTGTTTAACATTTTTCAGGTAGCATTTAGTGCATCAGACCGGGCTGGAAGGGAGCGCAAGGTGGCCATGCAGGAGTTTGTTTGATTCAGAAGAAGGGCTTTGTTAAAATCATTTATTCTTAATATTTTTAGTTAAATCGGTTTATTATTTCATTGTAATAAGGCCATGGGCCATTAGCTTTATATTTTCGGTTTTTGGGCTTTACTTTCAGACACTTGAATTATCCGGTAAAATTGAAACTAAGGCATGTACTAAATTTCGGTTTTAAATTCATAAAGGCATTATAAAGAATTTATATCTTATATAAACTATCAAATTAATAAGTTTTCCAGTATAAATGTTTAAACTCGACAAGTGTTTTTCCAAAAATGCGACATGTTTTACTCAATCTTCTTAGTGACATGCCAGATCTGGTCGTGGTGTTTGGGCTGGGTTTGGGGTGTTACAAATTGGTATCAGAGCCCGATTCAAAACTCGGCTTTGGGGTTTTGGGCTCAAAACGTTTTCTAAAGATGGGTTTTGGAAACATGCATGTTTATAAATAACACAGGATGGTTTTCTCGACATGGCACCTGTGTCTCCGGCCCAAGTCCGCTAGGAAGTATTCTGAACTCACTGTGTGTTATATATGTATGTGGGCTTGATGGGCTTTATGGGATGTAGAATATTTAAAGTAGAACTTGATGGACTCTAGGCTTAGCTTAAACAACTTCTTAAATCTCATAAGACTTAAGTCAACTAAACAAACTCGTGAACAGGGCGCTGGGTTGGGGTGTGGCAATAGGCATGCACATGTCTAGGATTGGATCCGGAAGAGCCTGGTACTTAAGCAGTCCTAGTGACTCATCCCCTCTTCACTAGAATCCTACCTGGTGCATAGTGACTGTTCACCCTAGCCACGAGGATTTGGTGACGGGCCAAACTCTATAATTAAAACCCGAAAGGGACCAGCCACCTTATTTTTCACAAAATTGCTAAAATGCCTCTAGTTTGAAAAAATTACCAAAACGCCCTTGATTTGGAAATTATCCAAATTTGCATAATTACCAAAATACCCATACTTCACGAAATTACTAAAATACCCTTATTTTGAAAAATTACCAAGATACCCATGATTTGCAAATATAACCCAGATTTATGGAAATACCCCGATTTACAATGTCAACGGAATTTAAAAAAAAAAAGAAAAAGAAAAAAAACACACAACACACAACAACAACCAAAAACTACAAACATCTGAACGCCACTATTATTCTTTTGAAATCAAATTCTCTAGAATACCCCTGTTTTAATATATATATATATATATACACCTCTATTTCGAAAATCCCCAAGATACTTTATTTTGCTAGATTACAAAGAAACCCTGTAGGATGAAATTACGGAAAAACCCCTGGGTAGTGAAATGACGAAAATACCCTTCGGTGGGGAATGTGACTTCATGGATGTGAATGTATGTGGTTCCTAGAATTAGGAGGTAAACTTGAGACCGAAACTGTAGATAGGTTCAAATTCGAAAGAATCACTCTTAAAACTACTTTTCATAAGATTGTTCGTGGATAATCAGTGGGAAGAGTTAATAATTCATAAAATTTCCAATCAGATAACCGCCGTGTGGTCGTGGTAGGGGTAGGAGGACCGTGTCAGAGCCGGTAGGGTCTGGCCATGGGTCAGGAAACGAGATGCCGGATCCGCTAGCTGTGGAGGGAGAATTTCGGGACCAGGCGCCCGGAGATGATGTGGTATCTCAGGCGATGTTGCGGGTCCTCGAAAGAGTTGCTGGGGCAGGCACGGGTTCAGGAGCTTGGAAATCTGTGTCCGAACGACTCTGAGCCAATGGAGCGAAGATGTTTAGGGGTGTTTCTAGCGTAGCCCCTAATACAGCTGAGTATTGGTTAGAGGCAAGCGAGTGTATAATGGATGACCTTGACTTCACTGTAGAGGAGAAGTTGAAGGGGGTCATGTCTCTTCTTCGAGACGAGGCTTATCAGTGGTGGCTCACGGTAAATGAGGGTACTGCCGTAGACCAGATTGACTGGGATTTCTTTAAGAAGTCATTTCAGGGAAAGTACGTTGGGGCCAGCTATGTGGATGAACAAAAGAAGGCATTTCTGAACTTGGTACAGGGAAGTAAGTCTGTATCTGAATACGAGGCGGAGTTTCTGCGGTTGAGCCGTTACGCTCGAGGGATTGTGGCGATTCACTATGAGCGTTGCATACGGTTCGAGGATGGACTAAGGGATGAGCTGAGGGTATTAGTAACACCGCAGCGGGAGAGGGACTTTGCGGTTTTGGTTGAGAAAGCTAAGATATCTGAGGAGGTTAATCGGAATGATAAACAGAATAAGGATACGGATAGGAATAGGAATAAGAGGAATTTGGGGTCGTCGGGATCATCTGGAAATTTTCAGAAAAGGCCTAGGTCTGATGGGCCAGCTCGTGCTCCGACGGGTCAGAATCGAGCATGTCCTTCGTGTGGGAAGGTACATTATGGGGAGTGCAGAAGGAGAACCGGTGGATGCTTCAGGTGTGGATCCACGGAGCATATGATCAAGGACTGTCCATAGGTGAATCAGGCACAGCCCGCGGGATGAGGTTTTGATTAGGTTAAGAGAGGTGGTCAGCCAGTACTGAGGGGTCATGGCGCAGCCAGAGAAGGAAATAGATTCAGTCGAGGTCATGGAGCACCTGGTAGGGGTGCAGGTAACGTAGAAGCGAGGCAGCCGGGCCTAGTTTATGCAGCTCGTCGTCGGGAGGATGGTGATGCACCGGACGTCATAACCGGTACGTTTTTTATTACTGATAACCCTTTTCTTGCCTTGATTGATATTGGGTCAACCCACTCCCATGTTGCATGTTCGGTATCTGAGACCCTAAGTATAGACTCTGAAACAACTACTAGGAAGATGACTGTGGTTAGTCCTTTAGGAACGTACCTTTAGAGACTCAAGGAGTGGTATTTCGGCAGACCTAATGGAATTACCGTTTGGGGAGTTTGACCTTATCTTGGGAATGGATTGGTTGGCTAAACATCATTCTAAGCTAGATTGTGAGACTAAGCGCATGGTGTTGAGTACCCCGGAAGGCGGGGAGGTGATTGTGTTAGGAGAAAGAAGGGATTATTTGTCCAACGTAGTATCGGCATTGAAGGCTGTTAAGATGAGTCAGAAAGGATACAATGTATTCCTAGCTTTTATCAGTGCTTTGGATGCTAAGGAGTGTCGATGAGGTTCGAACAGTCAAAGATTTCGTGGATGTCTTCCTTGAGGAACTGCCAAGGTTACCCTCGGGTCGCGAAGTGGAGTTTGGAATAGAGCTACTTCCGGGTACAGCTCCGGTGTCCATTGCTCCTTATATAATGGCGTCGAAGAAGTTGGGGGAACTCAAAGCTCAGATCCAAGAACTGTTGGATCGAGGTTTTATCCGACCGAGTGTGTCTCCGTAGGGAGTGTCGGTCCTATTTGTGAAGAAGAAGGATGGATCCATGCGTATGTGCGTGGACTACCATCAACTGAATAAGTTAACGATTAAGAACAAATACCCACTGCCAAGAATCAACGACCTGTTCGATCAGCTCAAAGGAGCTTCGGTTTTCTTTAAGATAGATTTAAGGTCGGGTTATCATTAGTTAAAGTTAAAGGAAGGGGACATTCATAAGACGGCATTTTGAACTCGCTACGGTTATTATGAGTTTTTGGTGATGCCGTTCGGGTTAACGAATACGCCAGCGGTATTCATGGATATGATGAATCGGGTTTTCCAACCATATCTTGATCAGTTTGTAGTAGTGTTTATTGATGACATTCTGGTTTATTCCAAGTCTGAGGAGGAGTATGATGCACATCTCTGTGTGGTGTTGCAAGTTCTGAAGGAGAAGCAGCTGTTCGCTAAGTTCAGTAAGTGTGAGTTCTGGCTGAGGGAAGTAACTTTCTTAGGACATGTGGTTTCTGCAGAGGGAATTAGGGTTGACCCTCGAAAGATAGAAGCTGTATTGGATTGGAAACCGTCGAAGTCGGTGGCAGAGGTTCGAAGTTTCTTGGGATTGGCAGGCTACTACAGAAGGTCTGTTGAGGGGTTCTCATTAGTTGCGGCACCTCTAACTAAGTTGTTGAGGAAGGGAGTGTCATTTGTTTGGACTGACAAACAACAGGAGTGCTTTGAAAAGCTGAAGAAAATTTTGACAGAAACACCGGTGTTAATTCAGCCAGAGGAGGGGAAAGAGTTTACTATCTACTGTGATGCGTCACACACGGGTTTAGGATGAGTGTTGATGCAAGATGGAAAGGTAGTTGCCTATGCGTCTCGACAGTTATGACCGCATGAATTGAATTACCTTACGCATGATTTAGAATTGGCGGCGGTAGTGTTCGCTCTGAAGATCTGGAGACACTACCTGTATGGGGAGAAGTCTGTTATTTACACCGACCATAAAAGTCTGAAGTATCTCCCTACCAAGAAGAAGTTGAACCTAAGACAACGTAGGTGGATTGAACTTTTGAAGGACTATGACTGCTCGATGAAATATCATCTGGGCAAGGCGAACGTGGTGGCGGATGCATTGAGTCGGAAGGCAATAGCAGATTTAAGGGCGATGTTCACTCATCTCAGTCTGTATGAGGATGGCAGTTTGGTAGCCAAACTCCAAGTGAGACCAGTGTGGACTAGTCAGATCAAAGAAAAGCAGCTTTTAGACGATGTCTTAAGTGCTCGACTCCGGCAAGTGCAAAGTGGTGAAGGAGGGGACTATAGTTTGAATGGTGATGGGGTTCTATGTTTCCGTAAGAGAATTTGTATGCCAAAGGATGTTGAGTTAAGGCAGATGATTCTGCGGGAGGCGCATAGTAGCCCATACGCTATGCATCCTGGAGGGGTTAAGATGTATCGGGATTTGCGAGAGCAATTCTAGTGGCCAGGTCTGAAGCGAGAGGTAACAAAATTCGTGGGTAGATGTTTCATGTGTCAGCAGGTGAAGGTGAAACACCAGTTGCCTTCGGGGTTGTTGCAGCCGGTGAAGATTCCGCAGTGGAAATAGGAAAGAATCACGATGGATTTTGTTAGTGGGTTACCTCTTACGCCCACTAAGAAGGATTCGATTTGGGTGATTGTGGATCGGTTGACGAAGTCTGCTCACTTCATACCGGTTCGTGTTGATTATTCTCTTCAAAGGTTGGCTAAGCTGTAGGGTGCTGAGGTTGTGAGACTGCATGGTGTACCTGTGTCGATCATATCAGATAGAGACCCTAGATTCACGTCACGATTCTAGAAGGCTCTACATCAGGCAATGGGAACAAGGTTAGACTTTAGTACCGCTTTTCATCCGTAGACTGATGGTCAGTCTGAGAGGGTAATCCAGATCCTGGGGGATATGTTAAGAGGTTGCATCATTGATTTCAGGGGTAGTTGGGAGGAGTATTTACCCTTGGCTGAATTCGTGTACAATAAAAGCTATTAATCTAGTATTCAGATGGCGCCTTATGAGGCGTTATATGGACGGAGATGTCGTACTCCTACTTGTTGGATAGAGTTGGGTGAGCGTCAGGTGTTAGGTCCAGAACTAGTTTCGAAGACAGAAGAAAAAGTTAGGTTAATTCGGGCTCGGTTGAAGGAAGCGTCTAATCGGCAGAAATGTTATGCGGATCTAAAACGGAAGGAGTTGGAATTTGCGGTGGGTGATCTAGTTTTTCTGAAAGTCTCACCGTAGAAGAAGGTAATGAGATTTGGTCGGAAGGGTAAGCTAAGTCCTCGGTTTATTGGACCTTATCGGGTGCTAGAACGTGTCGGACCAGTGGCGTATAGATTGGAGTTGCCTTCAGAGTTGGAGTAGATACATGACGTGTTTCATGTCTCGATGCTAAGACATTATCGATCTGATCCATCGTACACTGTGCCAGTGGATGAGATTGAAATAAGCCCAGACTTGTCCTTTGAGGAGGAGCCAGTGCAAATCTTGGATCGAGACGTAAAGGTGTTGAGAAGGAAGTCCGTCCCTTTGGTCAAGGTTTTGTGGCGAAACCATGGCGTAGAGGAAGCGACATAGGAGCCAGAGGATGTTATGCGGCAGCAGTATCCCCATCTCTTTTGATCAGGTAAATTTCGAGGCCGAAATTTATTTTAAGGGTGTAGAACTGTAACATCCTAATTTAATGGGCCTGTGCATTTTGTGTGTTGATGGTTTAAAATATTAAATTGAGGGTTAGGGGTCCAGATTAGGCTCAGAAATGGGTTGAGACCTTGGTTAAAATATTCTGTTTAGTCACCTTAGGGTTTGAAGGTAGGTATCTGTGTTTAAAAATATCAAGTTGGGCTTGTGGCCCAAAGTAAGGTGGCGCCATAAAGGAGCAAAGGGTGGCGTCACTAGTGGATGGAGAGGACCCAAGTTTTGGTTGCTTGGAGCCCAAGTTATTGGGCCAAATTTGGCACTTAAAAGGGAGCAATAAGGGACGGCAACAAGGCTACAATTTAGGGATTTTTAATGTTTAAAATATGTGGATAATGAGCTGATAAAAAAAAAGAGAAGAAGTGGTGCTAGCTAGGTCTCTCCTGGAGGGGGTGGATAAGATTGAGATAGAGAAGAAAGATAGGAGCTATCTTTAGAAGATTAGTGTTAGCTGAAATTTTGAAGAGTTGGAAAGGAAAGAGGCATTCTGTTTTGGCTTTAGGTGGGTGTGCCAAAATTTGAAGGCATCATACCCATTTGTTCTTTTTCTTTCTTCTCCTATCTTCTCTCTTTCAAAAGAAATCACCACTTTCCTCTTCACTCTCTTTTCTTTTCTTTCTTCTTCTAGCCGAAACTCCTCATTCAATTCTTCTAAAAGCCGAAAAAAAACACATCAGCCTTCTCTGGTTTATCTTTCCGGGATTCTCTTAAAAGCCGAAATTCCTAGATTTCTAACCTTCTATGCTTTGATTTTCTTCTGTGATTGCCGAACTTTTCTGCAAGGGGTAGCCGAAACTTTCTGTAGAGGTAAGTGCCGATTCGTGTGATTTCAATCTTTTTCTGGCTTTTGGAGACCATAGCCGAATGGCTACATGGTGGACTGATCTTGTGTTTTTCTTTCTTTTGCGGCATTCCGGGATTTGAAGGAGATCCAATTGCCTAAGGTTCTAAATCGGTAGCACTCGAATCATCCTACTTCCGGGATCTAATCGATTTAGGTAATGAGATTTGTTTATTTAAACATATAAATTCAGGTAAATAATAATCCTTGGCCGAATGTAGGGAAAGCTTTACCTTCGCGTTCTTCCGGCTTTTGAGCAAAGTTGTAGACAAAGGGCAGTAGATCTAATTAGCGAGGGTATCGACATAGAGAGTAGTACTACGTGTTATCAGGTGTGTAACTTCTCACACCATTTAGATTGTCTGTTAGTATGTGTATATAAATCTGTTTATGTTCTGTTAAATGCTGAAATCCCGGCATAACAGTTGAAAACCCGAGGAGGGTAAAGGCGAATCACCAGGTTAATGATTTCTGTCATTCATAAGTGAATGTTTCTGTTGAGATGATATGTTTTATATGTATGCCGATTTCTATGTATGTACGGGGTTGGGTGATTAATGAAAGGGGAAGTGTTCTGTTGTAGTGGCTCTGCCACGATCTGTTGTAGTGGCTCTGCCACGATCTGTTCTGGTGACTATGTCACAACTCTGATAATGAGCAGCTAACTACAGCATGACTGCCATCGATGGTGTGTAGCGGTGTGGGTTGATTGTAGAAATCCCCAATGGTGTGATTGGCAGGTAAGGGTGGTGTGTAGCGGATGGAAACCTAGGATTGGGTTGGGCTTTGCATAATTTCTGTTATATGATATTCTGTTATTCTGATCTGTGGGGCTAAGGCCCAATCTGATGGTGCACGAGGGTTGCACACTGAGTCTCGTGACTCACCCCGTTGTTTAACATTTTTCAGGTAGCACTTAGTGCATCGGACCGAGCTGGAAGGGAGTGCAAGGTGGCCATGCAAGAGTTTGTTTGATTTAGAAGAAGGGCTTTGTTAAAATCATTTATTCTTAATATTTTTAGTTAACTCGGTTTATTATTTCATTGTAATAAGGCCATGGGCCATTAGCTTTATATTTTTGGTTTTTGGGCTTTACTTTCAGACACTTGAATTATCCGGTAAAATTGGAACTAAGGCATGTACTAAATTTCGGTTTTAAATTCATAAAGGCATTAAAAGAATTTATATCTTATATAAACTATCAAATTAATAAGTTTTCCGGTATAAATGTTTAAACTCGACAAGTGTTTTTCCAAAAATGCGACATGTTTTACTAAATCTTCTTAGTGACATGCCAGATCCGATCGTGGTGTTTGGGCTGGGTTTGGGGTGTTACAAATTGGTGTTAGAGCCCGGTTCAAAACTCGGCTTTGGGGTTTTGGGCTCAAAACGTTTTCTAAAGATGGGTTTTGGAAACATGCATGTTTATAAATAACACAGGATGGTTTTCTCGGCGTGGCACCTGCGTCTCAGGCCCAAGTCCACCAGGTAAGTATTCTGAACTCACTGTGTGTTATATATGTATGTGGGCTTAATGGGCTTTATGGGACGTAGGCTATTTAAAGTAGAACATGATGGACTCTAGGCTTAGCTTAAACAACTTCTTAAATCTCATAAGACTTAAGTCAACTAAACAAACTCGTGAACAAGGCGCTGGGTTGGGGTGTGGCAACAGGCATGCGCATGTCTAGGATTGGATCCGGAAGAGCCTGGTACTTAAGCAGTCCTAGTGACTCACCTATTCTTCACTAGAATCCTATCTGGTGCGTAGTGACTGTTCACCCTAACCACGAGGATTTGTAGACGGGCCAAACTCTGTAATTAAAACCCGAAAGGGACCAGCCACCTTATTTTTCACAAAATTGCTAAAATGCCCCTAGTTTGAATAAAATTACCAAAACGCCCTTAATTTGGAAATTATCAAAATTTGCAAAATTACCAAAATACCCTTATTTTGAAAATTTACCAAGATACCCATGATTTGCAAATATACCCCAGATTTACGGAAATATCCCGATTTACAAAGTCAACGGAATTTAAAAAAAGAAAAAGAAAAAAACACACAACACACAACAACAACCAAAAACCACAAACACATGAACGCCACTATTATTCTTTTGAAATCAAATTCTCCAGAATACCCCTATTTTAAAATATATATATATATATATATATACCTCTATTTCGAAAACCCTCAAGATACTTTATTTTGCTAGATTACAAAGAAACCCTGTAGGATGAAATTACAGAAAAACCTGGGTAGTGAAATGACGAAAATACCCTTCGTTGGTGAATGTGACTTCATGGATGTGATATGTATGTTGAGGTGTGAATGTATGTGATTCCTAGAATTAGGAGGTAAACTTGGGACCGAAACTGTAGATAGGTTCGAATTCGAAAGAATCACTCTTAAAACTACTTTTCATAAGATTGTTCGTGGATAATCAGTGGGAAGAGTTAATAATTCATAAAATTTCTAATCAGATAAACGCCAATCAGAAGAATGAGTACAAGGGGTCGAGGACGTCCGCCGCGTGGTCGTGGTAGGGGTAGGATGACCGTGTCAGAGCCGGTAGGGTCTGGCCATGGGTCAGGAAATGAGATGCCGGATCTGCCAGCTATGGAGGGAGAATTTAGGGACCAGGCGCCCGGAGATGATGCGGTATCTCAGGCGATGTTGCGGGTCCTCAAAAGAGTTGCTGGGGCAGGCATGGGTTCAGGAGCTCAGAAATCTATGTCGGAACGACTCTGAGCCAATGGAGCAGAGATGTTTAGGGGTGTTTCTGGCGTAGCCCCTAATACAGCTGAGTATTGGTTAGAGGCAAGCGAGCGTATAATGGATGGCCTTGACTTCACTATAGAGGAGAAGTTGAAGGGGGTCGTGTCACTTCTTCGAGACGAGGCTTATCAGTGGTGGCTCACGGTAAAAGAGGGTACTGCCGCAGACCGGATTGAATGGGATTTCTTTAAGGAGTCATTTCAGGGAAAGTACGTTGGGGCCAGCTATGTGGATGCACTGAGGAAGGCATTTCTGAACTTGGTACAGGGAAGTAAGTCTGTATCTGAATACGAGGCGGAGTTTCTGTGGTTTAGCCGTTACACTCGAGGGATTGTGGCGACTGACTATATGCGTTGCGTACGGTTCGAGGATGGACTAAAGGATGAGCTGAGGGTATTAATAGCACCGCAACGGGAGAGGGACTTTGCGGTTTTGGTTGAGAAAGATAAGATATCTGAGGAGGTTAAGCGGACTGAGAAACAGAATAAGGATAAGGATAGGAATTGGAATAAGAGGAATTTTGGGCCGTCGAGATCATCTGGAAATTTTTAGAAAAGGCCTAGGTCTGACGGGCGAGCTCGTGCTCTGACGGCTCAGAATCCAGCATGTCCTTCGTGTGGGAAGGTACATTATGGGGAGTGCAGAAGGGGAACCGGTGGATGCTTTAGGTGTGGATCCATGGAGCATATGATTAAGGACTGTCCACAGGTGAATCAGGCACAGGCCGCAGGACGAGGTTCTGATCAGGTTAAAAGAGGTGGTCAGCCAGTACCGAGGGGTCGTGGCGCAGCCAAAGAAGGAAATGGATTCGGTCGGGGTCGTGGAGCACCTGGTAGGGGTGCAGGTAACGTAGACGTGAGGCAGCCGGGTCTAGTTTATGCCGCTTGTCGTCGGGAGGATGGTGACGCACTGGACGTCATAACCGGTACGTTTTTTATTGCTGATAACCATTTTCTTGCCTTGATTGATATTGGGTCAACCCATTCCTATGTTGCAGGTTCGGTATCTGAGACCCTAAGTATAGACTCTGAAACAATTACTAGGAAGATGACTGTGGTTAGTCCTTTAGGACAATCTAGGGTAGTGGACAAACTGTTTAGGAACGTACCTTTAGAGACTCAATGAGTGGTGTTTCCAGTAGACCTAGTGGAATTACCGCTTGGGGAGTTTGACCTTATCTTGGGAATGGATTGGTTGGCTAAACATCGTGCTAAGATGGATTGTGAGACTAAGCGCATGGTGTTGAGTACCCCGGAAGGCGGGGAGGTGGTTGTGTTAGGAGAAAGAAAGGATTATTTGTCCAACGTAATATCGGCATTGAAGGCTGTTAAGATGATTCGGAAAGGATGCAATGCATTCCTAGCTTTTATCAGTGCTTTGGATGCTAAGGAGGTGACTGTCGATGAGGTTCGAACAGGCAAAGATTTCGCGGATGTCTTCCCTGAGGAACTGCCAGGGTTACCCCCATATTGCGAAGTGGAGTTTGGAATAGAGCTACTTCCGGGTACAGCTCCGGTGTCCATTGCTCCTTCTAGAATGGCGCTGAAGGAGTTGGGGGAACTCAAAGCTCAGATCCAATAACTGTTGGATTGAGATTTTATCCGACCGAGTGTGTCTCTGTGGGGAGCGTCGGCCCTATTTGTGAAGAAGAAGGACGGATCCATGCGTATGTGCGTGGACTACCGTCAACTGAATAAGTTAACGATTAAGAACAAGTACCTACTGCCAAGAATCGACGACCTGTTTGATCAGCTCAAAGGAGCTTCGGTTTTCTATAAGATAGATTTAAGGTCGGGTTATCATCAGCTAAAGGTAAAGGAAGGGGACATTCATAAGATGGCATTTCGAACTCGCTACGGTCATTATGAGTTTTTGGTAATGTCGTTCGGGTTAACGAATGCGCCAGCGGCATTCATGGATATGATGAATCGGATTTTCCAACCATATCTTAATCAGTTTGTAGTAGTGTTTATTGACGACATTCTGGTTTATTCCAAGTCTGAGGAGGAGCATGATGCACATCTCCGTGTGGTGTTGCAAATTCTGAGGGAGAAGCAGCTGTTCGCTAAGTTCAGTAAGTGTGAGTTCTGGCTGAGGGAAGTAACTTTCTTAGGACATGTGGTTTCTGCAGAGGGAATTAGGGTTGACCCTTGGAAGATAGAAGCTGTATTGGATTGGAAACCGCTGAAGTCAGTGGCAGAGGTTCGAAGTTTCTTGGGATTGGCAGGGTACTACCGAAGGTTTGTTGAGGGGTTCTCATTAATTGTGGCACCTCTAACTAAGTTGTTGAGGAAGGGAGTACCGTTTGTTTGGACTGACAAACAGCAGGAGAGCTTTGAAAAGCTGAAGAAAATTTTGACAGAAACACCGGTGTTAATTCAGCCAGAGGCGGGGAAAGAGTTTACCGTCTACTGTGATGCGTCACACACGGGTTTAGGATGTGTGTTGATGCAAGATGGAAAGGTAGTTGCCTATGCATCTCGACAGTTATGACCGCATGAATTGAATTACCCTACGCATGATTTAGAATTGGCGGCAGTAGTGTTCGCTCTGAAGATCTGGAGACACTACCTGTATGGGGAGAAGTCTGTTATTTACACCGACCATAAAAGTCTGAAGTATCTCCTTACCCAGAAGGAGTTGAACCTAAGACAATGTAGGTGGATTGAACTTTTGAAGGACTATGACTGCTCGATCGAATATCATCCGGGCAAGGCTAACGTGGTGGCGGATGCGTTGAGTCGGAAGGCAATAGCAGATTTAAGGGCGATGTTCGCTCATCTCAGTCTGTATGAGGATGGCAGTTTGGTAGCCGAACTCCAAGTGAGACCAGTGTGGACTAGTCAGATCAAAGAAAAATATCTTTTAGACGATGTCTTAAGTGCTCGACTCCGGCAAGTGCAAAGTGGTGAAGGAGGGGACTATAGTTTGAATGGTGATGGGGTTCTATGTTTCCGTAAGAGAATTTGTATGCCAAAGGATGTTGAGTTAAGGCAGATGATTCTGCGGGAGGCGCATAGTAGCCCATATGCTATGCATCCTGGAGGGGTTAAGATGTATCGGGATTTGCGATAGCAATTCTGGTGGCCAGGTCTGAAGCGAGAGGTAACAAAATTCGTGGGTAGATGTTTCACGTGTCAGTAGGTGAAGGCGGAACACCAGTTGCCTTTGGGGTTGTTGCAGCCGGTGAAGATTCCGCAGTGGAAATGGGAAAGAATCATGATGGATTTTGTTAGTGGGTTACCTCTTACGCCCACTTAGAAGGATTCGATTTGGGTGATTGTGGATCGGTTGACGAAGTTTGCTCACTTCATACCGGTTTGTGTTGATTATTCTCTGCAAAGGTTGGCTAAGCTGTAGGTGGCTGAGGTTGTGAGACTGCATGGTGTACCTGTGTCGATCATATCAGATAGAGACTTTAGATTCACGTCACGATTCTAGAAGGCTCTACATCAGGCAATGGGAACAAGGTTAGACTTTAGTACCGCTTTTCATCCGCAGACTGATGGTCAGTCTGAGAGGGTAATCCAGATCCTGGAGGATATGTTAAGAGGTTGCATCATTGATTTCAGGGGTAGTTGGGAGGAGTATTTACCCTTGGCTGAATTCGCGTACAATAACAGCTATCAATCTAGTATTCAGATGGCGCCTTATGAGGCGTTATATGGACAGAGATGTCGTACTCTTACTTGTTGGACAGAGTTGGGTGAGCGTCAGGTGTTAGGTCCAGAACTAGTTTTGGAGACGGAAGAAAAAGTTTGGATAATTCGGGCTCGGTTGAAGGAAGCGTCTGATCGGCAGAAATGTTATGCGGATCTAAAACGGAAGGAGTTGGAATTTGCGATGGGTGATCAAGTTTTTCTGAAAGTCTCACCGTGGAAGAAGGTAATGAGGTTTGGTCGAAAGGGTAAGCTAAGTCCTCGGTTTATTGGACCTTATCGGGTGCTAGAACGTGTGGGACCAGTGGCATATTGATTGGAGATGCCTTCAATGTTGGAGCAGATACATGACGTGTTTCATGTCTCGATGCTAAGATGTTATCGATCTGATCCATCGCACACTGTGCCAGTGGATGAGATTGAAGTAAGCCCAGACTTGTCCTTTGAGGAGGAGCCAGTGCAAATCTTGGATCGAGACGTAAAGGTGTTAAGAAGGAAGTCCGTCCCTTCAGTCAAGGTTTTGTGGCGAAACCATGGCGTAGAGGAAGCGACATGAGAGCCAGAGGATGTTATGCGGCAGCAGTATCCCCATCTCTTCTGATCAGGTAAATTTCGAGGCTGATATTTATTTTAAAGGGGTAGAACTGTAACATCCTGATTTAATGGGCCTGTGCATTTTGTGTGTTGATGGTTTAAAATATTAAATTGAGGGTTATGGGTCCAGATTGGGCTTAGAAATGGGCTGAGACCTTGGTTAAAATATTCTGTTTAGTCATCATAGGGTTTGAAGGTAGGTATCTGTGTTTAAAAATATCAAGTTAGGCTTGTGGCCCAAAGTAAGGTGGCGACATAAAGGAGCAAAGGGTGGCGTCACTAGTGGATAGAGAGGGCCCAGGTTTTGGTTGCTTGGAGCCCAAGTTATTGGGCCAAATTCAACACTTAAAATGGAGCAATAGGGGACAGCAACAAGGCTGCAATTTAGGGATTTTTAATGTTTAAAATATGTGGATAATGAGCTCATAAAAAAAAAAAAAGAGAAGAAGTGGTGCTAGCTAGGTCTCTCCTGGAGGGGGTGGATAAGATTGAGATAGAGAAGAAAGATAGGAGCTATCTTTAGAAGATTAGTGTTAGCTGAAATTTTGAAGAGTTGGAAAGGAAAGAGGCATTCGGTTTTGGCTTTAGGTGGGTGTGCCGAAATTTGAAGGCATCATATCCATTTGTTCTTTTTCTTTCTTCTCCAATCTTCTCTCTTTCAAAAGAAATCGCCACTTTCGTCTTCACTCTCTTTTCTTTTCTTTCTTCTTCTAGCCGAAACTCCTCATTCAATTCTTCTAAAAGCCGAAAAAAACACATCAGCCTTCTCTGGTTCATCTTTCCGAGATTCTCTTAAAAGTCGAAATTCCTAGATCTCTAACCTTCTACGCTTTGATTTTCTTCTGTGATTGCCGAATTTTTCTGCAAGGGGTAGCCGAAACTTTCTGTAAAGGTAAGTGTCGATTCGTGTGATTTTAATCTTTTTCCGGCTTTTGGAGACCATAGCCGAATGGCTACATGGTGGACTGATCTTGTGTTTTTCTTTCTTTTGCGGCATTCCGGGATTTGAAGGAGATCCAATTGCCTAAGGTTCTAAATCGGTAGCACTCGAATCATCCTACTTATGGGATCTAATCGATTTAGGTAAGGAGATTTATTTATTTAAACATATAAATTCGGGTAAATAATATTCCTTGGCCGAATGTAGGGGAAGCTTTACCTTCACGTTCTTCCGGCTTTTGAGCAAAGTTGTAGACAAAGGGCAGTAGATCCAATTAGTGAGGGTATCGACATAGAGAGCAGTACTACGTGTTATCAGGTGTGTAACTTCTCACACCATTTAGATTGTCTGTTAGTATGTGTATATAAATCTGTTTATGTTCTGTTAAATGCCGAAATCTCGGCATAACAGTTAAAAACCCGAGGAAGGTAAAGGCGAGTCACCAGGTTAATGATTTCTGTCATTCATAAGTGAATGTTTCTATTGAGATGATATGTTTTATATGTATGGCGATTTCTATGTATGCACGGGGTTGGGTGATTAATTAAAGGGGAAGTGTTTTGTTGTAGTGGCTCTGCCACGATCTGTTGTAGTGGCTCTGCCAGGATCTGTTCTGATGACTATGTCACAAAGCTGACAATAAGCAGCTAACTGCGGCATGACTGCCATCGATGGTGTGTAGCGGTGTGGGTTGATTGTAGAAATCCCCAATGGTGTGATTGGCAGGTAAGGGTGGTGTGTAGCGGATGGAAACCTAGGATTGGCTTGGGCTTTGCATAATTTCTGTTATGTGATATTCTGTTATTCTGCTCTGTGGGGCTAAGGCCCAATCTGATGGTGCACGAGGGTTGCATACTGAGTCTCGTGACTCACCCCGTTGTTTAACATTTTTCAGGTAGCACTTAGTGCATCGGACCGGGCTGGAAGGGAGCGCAAGGTGGCCATGCAGGAGTTTGTTTGATTTTGAAGAAGGGCTTTGTTAAAATCATTTATTCTTAATATTTTTAGTTAACTCGGTTTATTATTTCATTTTAATAAGGCCATGGGCCATTGGCTTTATATTTTCGGTTTTTGGGCTTTACTTTCAGACACTTGAATTATCCGGTAAAATTGGAACTAAGGCATGTACTAAATTTCGGTTTTAAATTCATAAAGGCATTATAAAGAATTTATATCTTATATAAACTATCAAATTAATAAGTTTTCCGGTATAAATGTTTAAACTCGACAAGTGTTTTTCCAAAAATGCGGCATATTTTACTAAATCTTCTTAGTGACATGCCAGATCCGGTCGTGGTGTTTGGGCCGGGTTTAGGGTGTTACAACTCCACCGCTCCAAAGCCTCAATGCTGGGGATCACCTGCAAGATTAAGCAGATGGGTGAGTTACGAGAACTCAGTGTGTAATCCCTCAATCAGTCACGAACTGGGCCTGAGCCCAGAGAAGCAGACTAGGCCTTAGCCCAAACAGATGCGAAATGGCCTGAGGCCCATACAAAATCAAACTGGGCCTTAGCCCTATTAGCATGGTAAAATAGATAATACGTGCAATGCAACCCAACCCAACCTAATTATCCATCCGCTACACACCACACGTACTAGCCCAACACACCTGTGGGGATTTCTACAATCAACCCTTCATCCACTACACACCTCGATGGCAGTCACGCTGCTCATCGCCGAATTTGTGATGAAGCTACCAGAATAACAGTATACATGTGGCATAGCCACTATACAGATTGTGGCAGAGCCACCGAAATATGTGGCAGAGCCACCAGATTACACTTCCCCGATCATCATCATTATCCCAATTCCATGCAGAATGTCGTGACATAATAATTTAATGTATGGAAAAATGTACCACATAGCAAATATACCCAAAAACACATTATCACGCTAAATCCACCCTTGAGGTATAACATTAATTTATCCGTCGAGGGTATTTTGGTAATTTACCCACTAAGGGTAATTTGGTAATTTTATCAATTCACGGTTTTTCGAAAGCCCAATGTCGTCTCTTGCGACACAGGATCCTTATGGGATCTTTACGGAGCTATGGGCCAAAAATCCATTTCAGGCCCAAATGGGCCCACACGCTCGTGTGGCCCAATACGCACGTTTTCGGTCTTAGTTTTCCAAATTTTGCAACCACCCTACCCTTGAACCATTTTTCAACAATTTCGTCCGTGTGGGCCGAAAAGCCCATTGGGCCCGTTAAGCCCGATCGACTCAGTTAGGCCCATTACAGCCTCAGTTTTGCAAGTGCTCATGACACTCTCCGCGACTTACCTTCTTTACTCGTGCCTTATTTTACCACTACGAGCGTTCGCACGCTCGAGTGGTCATAAATGCCCATTTCTAGCTTTTCGGCTTTTGGCCGATTCGCGAAGTAACATATGCAAACAATCAAAAGGGTGTGAGATTACACACCTGATCTAGACTGCCGAAAGTACCACTCCTTGCTTACTCCTAGCATAGTCATAATCGAAAGTTAGCCTAATCTTCATAAAAGATTTCATAAATCCAACGCACAACTTAACTAGAACCACTTACCACAACGTGATCTCCTACCAAGTCTCGATATTCAGCCTCGCCTTCTGACTACGACCACACGCTCCTAAAAGAGGGTAGTATACACCCAAGATGTTAGTACCAAAGCAATATTCGGCCCTCCCCCAATAAAGGAGGAGACCGAAACCAACTCTCCCAAAAGGAGCACACACATACAGCATTGCCCCAAATGAAAAGGTAATCACAAACTCCACCTTACATTTAACCAACATTGACAGCCTAAGCCCGATGTTAGCAAAAGAAAGATCGCCCCACACTCCTGGAGGAAGTTCGGCTTGGCTATGTAAAGAGGGAAGAAGGATAAACCGTGAGAGCATGACATTCGGTTCAAGAAAGAGTGATGATAGTAAAAGATGAAGAAAAGAATATAGAAATGGAGACTTACCACTTAGCGAATACAAGATAGGGAATAGGTGTTGAAGAGATTCGATCACTCGGGGAAAAAAAGATCAGAGAGGGATTCGGCTACAGATGTTAGTCAATTATCGAAGGAAAGAAAGTATCTAAAATGAGAAAAGAAATGAAAAGAAGTCACTCAAAGGACTACGGTTTCGGCAAAGAAAGATACATAAAAAAAATTAAAACCCGAATGAGAAAAAGAAAAGAATACTCCCACTTGCACAAATGCTAAGAAAAATGCCTAAGAGATTCAGCATACACACACACTACCCAAACCGAAATGCACTCAACAAAAGATCCCTCTCTTGACCGAAATCCACCTTGCACTTTCCCAATGTAACACCCTAAATAATTGGGTCTGTGCATTATATGTGTTTGACTGCTTAAAATATTAAATTGAGAATTTAAGGTACAATTGGGGCTCAGGTTTGGGCTGAAACTTGGGTTAGTTTCTAATAAAGAGCTATAGAACATTATTTAAATAGATATCTGTGTTTAAAAGGCAAGGTGGGCTTATGGCTCAAAAATTTGGAGGTGTTATAAGGGGAGCATGTAGGTGGCGTCATTAAGGGATGGATTGGGCCAAGTGTTGGCTATTTAGGGCCCAAGTTTTTGGGTCAAAAATTCGACACTTAGGAGGGAAGGGGAGGACGGCACACTTGCTACAATTTAGGGGTTTTAATTCTTTTATTTTTCGATAAATAGGAAGATAATGAAGAGAAAGATTAGGGCTATTTTTGAGGAGCTAAGGGATTAAGATAATAGGTGGGATAAAAGCTATCAGATGACAGCAGAGTTGGCCGAAAATCCAACTCTGGGAGGGGGATTGTATTGCCGAAATCTATATAAGCCAAGTGATCATCCTTTCTGATACGGTCCGTCTCGGGTTAGGAGGCGAATCGTAAATGTTGCCCGATCGTAAATTAGGTAGTTTCTCTTTTAATTAACAAAGGGATAATTTTATTGGAAATAAAATCTCTGAAAGGTAAAGATAGGTGATATGTTGAAATGGATACGTATTTGAAACAAGAAAGAACCTTTAATAAAAATTAAAGACCCGAATCTTATAAGTTTCAAATTGATGGAATGAGTTTTGAAATAAAAACCGAGACCCACTATCTAGCGAGATAGGAACCAACGGTATAGGTAAATGAACGCCACACCCGAAAGGATGATAAGTTCGAAACAAGGAAAGAACGACGCCACTAGAAAACTAGATAAGTCAATTCAAACCTTGAGAATTAGGAGAGTGAATACTCACCAAAAGAAAATTCTTCTTCATAAAAATTCAAAGTTGTTTACAAAATGAAATGTGCAAAATATTTATAGGCCTTTCCAATGATAGCCGAATAGGGAGGAATAAACTTGAGGGCTTCAATCTCTATTTGTGCACACGAGTAGTTGACTTGGTGGGGCATTTGTGAATATTCGGCCAAGGGAAATCATGGAGCATGAAGGTTTGGCCACTTGAAATTAAAATAAAGCATTTGAATGCTATGGCCGTTCTACCTAATCTCCACCAACGATTGCTGCCGTATGTCACTTGAAATTGCCATATGTTTGGCTAAATTACCCTAATTTAAAAGTGCTATGCCCTTCATGGCCGCACATAGGCTTCAAATTGCTCCAAATATTTTAATCAATTTCATTGAAATAATGGAGCATGCCGTCCCATTTTAAGCACAATAAAAAAATGATTCCATTTATTCCTCCACATGCTTCATGCCTTGCCGTCCGTGCCTTTGTTTACAAAAGACAAAATTCTTATTTTATGCTCCATTCTTCAATTGTTTATCCCATGGTGGTTTTGCACTTCAATTTATTTATTCCAAGCATTGCCGTCAAAAACACTAGCCATACATGTTTCATTTCTTTAATATTTCACTAGCACATGCCTAATTATTCTACTATAGCCGTCCATGCCTTCATATCCACCCATTTGCACATCTTCAATTTTCACATTTGTTTATTCAACCAACAAACATATTTTTCCATCATGTGCTTTTCACGCATGGTCTATCTTATGCACCCACACGCACATTATCTTCAAATCCCATTATCATGTAATTGCTTCAATTGTTTATTTCATTAATTCCACCATGTTGATTCAAATTCAAGGCTTGCATTTTCACCATCTTCCATGACATCAAAAATGTGGAGCACTGCATAAAATCACATTAATTAAAATTCGACTAGACAGAATTTTAATTACCTTATTTAAACACTAGATAAGAGCATACTAATATTCACTTCGACAAAGACTAACTAAAAAAATAAATAAGAAATAAGAAAATGAAGCTATTACTAAAAATAAAAATTAAAACATGCGTAAATTAAAGTGTTAAATAAACTAGCAGTCGGACTAGCTAGTATATTCAACTTCAAATAAGTTGTATGAGTTCAGCATGTTTTTGGGCTCTCTTTTATGGTCATCCCAAATTTGTGCCACCAACACCATTGCGGCATCTTTGAATTGTTTGGTTCGGGAACGTGTAATTGGCCCATTAGGTAGCCTCATCGGGTCATGGTCGTCGTCCGTCACAGGCGGTGAGCTCATATCACTTTCTTTCAATTTTTCTCTCTTCTTCCTCACCTAGCCGAAATTCTCTTCTTCCATTTGTTTTAATTTCTTTTCAAAACCGAAACTCCCTAGATATTTTCTCCACTCCTCAGTATTTTCTCTAAAAGCCGAATTCTCTTTTGTTCATATTTTCCTTCTCCTATAACCGAATCTTCAAGGCTGATTTTCCCGAAGGTGCACCATAGTTGAATACTCCTCTTTAATCTAGTAAGTTTTGGGATTTTGCTTCTTTACAATTTCTTCAATTCTCTTTTATCAAGTTTCTAATCCGAATCAGTTTTCTAAGGCCCTGCCTATTTTACTCTCTTGTTTGAAGCCGAATCCTTTCTTGCTGAGATCTGTAGTGCCGATTTGTGGAAAAGCCGAAGGTAGGAAGGTGACGTTTTCTTAAGGACTTTCAGGATTCGACAAATTAGGTAAGAGATCTATTAGTTTTAATGTGTAGGTTGAGAATTATTAACCTTGGCCGAATATTGAAGGGCTAAATCTTCGTGTGATTTTCCGGCTTTTGAGCAAGGCTTTACACTGAGGGTAGTAGATTTGGATATCAACTAAGGATAGGAGATTTCGCGATATCAGGCGTGTAATACTTCCCCACCCTTTAGATCTGTGTGACTAATATATGTTCATAAGTTCATATGTTATGATAAATGCCGAAATCTCGACTTAATGTGGGAAGCCCAAAAAGGGTAACGCAAATCGCCAGGTCAGTGAATAATCTGATTAAATGTTATACGTAATTTGCTTGTATATGATTGCATGGGTTGGGTTGATGAAAGGAGGAAGTTATACGTTATATGTGTAGCGGTTTATACAGTGATCTGTTATATGTTGTAGCGGCTAATGCCGTGATCTGTTATAAGGGCTTCGGCCATAATATGTTGATGAGCAGCATGACTGCCATCTTGGCGTGTAGCGGTGTGGGTCGATTGTAGAAATCCCCAATGGTGTGAATGGTTGGTACGGGGGCGTGTAGCGGATGGAAACCTAGGCAAACGGGTTGGGCCTTGTATATTATTTGTTATTTTTATAAATGAAATTATTAATCTGTTTTATGGGCCTAAGGCCCAAAATCTAGTGGTGCATGAGGGTTGCACACTGAGTCTCGCGACTCACCCTTTTAATTAACATTTCAGGTGATACCTAGTGCTTTGGACCGGGCTGGAGAGGAACGCAAGGTGACCATGCAGAAGAATATGTAGATTTGGAAAAAAAAACTCAAGTTAATTATTTTATATTGTATTTTAGTTAATGGATTTTAAACTTCGATGTAATAAGGCCATGGGCCACTAGTTTTATTTCCTTTTATTATGGGTTTAAATTATTTTTGTTTTTAGTTATCGGAACCGTTTATTTTAATTAAACTAAGGCATGTAATTAAGTTTGGGTTTTATTTTACAAAGGCATATTCTATATAAAATATATTTGGGCTTTTCTGAAAATACGACATGTTTGACAAAATTTTTCTTAGTGACATACCAGATCCGGTTGTAGTGTTTAGGCCGGGTTTGGGGTGTTACACCCAAATTCGGCCACCACTCCCTCTCACTCCCCTCCCACGATTTCCTCCCCCATTTCCTCCACAATCCACTCTCCATCACCCATTTGAAATGCTTGACCAAGTCCTCTCTCTCTCTTGCAGAGTTTGAACTTCACTCAGCTTTCTCCTCTCCTTGAGCATAAAAATATAAACCCCCCTTTTGCAGCATGTGGGATTCGAACCCCACTCCCCTTGCTACACAAATGACGCCAGCTCCACTTGGCCACCTTGCCCTTTTTGTTATCAAAACACCGACAATTACACTTAAATCCTGCTTCCACTAGCTCTCCCCACTTAGGTGCCCAAAAATCATAATTTTACCAGGGCTCCAACTCGACCCCAGGCCTTCCTAGGGCCCCTAAACACCGTTAAACAACATACAGAACCAGCTCAACATGCAATTCCACAACTTGACAAAACCCTAATTTTGGGATGTTACAGGGCAGCCATATGCTTGTGCCGAATTTGGGCTTGACTCCCTATTGTTGGACAATTTCATGATCCAATAAATAACCATACATGTCCATTTTGTAACTACACTTTAGATAAGTAAAATTAACATTCTTATGACCCAATTTTTTATGGTTTTGTCGTTCGTGTAAGGTGGATGTGTTTATGTCCATGCAACATTATGATAATCTCATTTTCCATGGACCCACTACATAATAAAAATTAACATATTAATAATTAACATGAAAATAATATAATTTATGCACAAAAATCATTTAATAAAGCATAATTTCACATACTTTATGAATTCATGTCTAATATTACCATTTAAACAAAATCCACTTAATTTATTAACAACTGCTCAAGATTAATATATTATTAAGTCAACAGGTGGTAAAATTTACTAGAAAAATCCTATATAATTTCGATTTTACACACCCCCAAACTTAAACCACTGTTCATCCCGAGTAATGCTCAGTGTAACAGCCCAATTCTGACCCTAATCGGAACAGTAGTTTCGGGACCACGAATCCGAGTCAGAAAAATATTCAAATATTATTTTTCGTGTTTATTATCTGTGAATTTGCATGTGTGACAGTTTCGTATGAAAATTTGATTGTTTGTATGCTTAATTTAATAATAGGACTTAATCCCGTAAAATAAAAATTTAGTGGTTATTTGTGAAAGGGCTGAATAGTGATTGTTTTATTAATTTGGAGGCTTTAAGTTACAAATTACCCATGATATTTTGTAATGGACGGTGAAAGACAACCATTATACCAGATCCGGTTGTAGTGTTTGGGCCGGGTTTGGGGTGTTACAAATTGGTATCAGAGCCCGGTTCAAAACTCGGCTTTGTGGTTTTTGGGCTCAAAACGTTTTCTGAAAAGGGGCTTTTGAAACATATTTTTTTTTAGGATAACAGGTCTGTTAGCTCAGCATGGCACCTGCGTCTCCGGCCCAAGTCCGCCAGGTAAGTACTCCGAACCATTGTGTGATCTTTATATATGTGGGCTTAGTGGGCCTAGTGGGACGTAGACTAAGTTAGAATTAGAACTTGATGGACTTTAGGCTTAGTACAAACTACTTCTTAAAAATTCATAAAACTTAATTTCATTGAACAAACCCGTTATTGAGCCGCAAGGCTAGGGTGTGGTAACCGTCATACGCATGTCTAGGAAGGATCAGGAAGAGCCTGGTATTTAAGCAGTCCTAGTGACTCACCTCCTCTTCGCTGGAATCCTACCTAGTGCGTAGTGACTATTCACCTTAGTCGAGTTAGGGTGTGGCAATGGGCATACGCATGTCTAGGAGTGGATTCAAGGAGAGCTTGGTATTTAAGCAGTCCTAGCGACTCACCTCCTCTTCACTAGAATCCTACCTGGTGCGTAGTGACTATTCACCCTAGTTACGAGGACTGGTTGATGGGCTAAACCCTATGACTAAAACCCGAAAGGGACCGACCACCCTATTTTGAAAAAAAAAACCCCCAAGGAGTTGCAAAAAATTTTCAAAATGCATTTGATTTGTGAAAACTTCCAACTAACCATGATTTTATAAAATACCTATGTTTTGAAAATTTACCGAAAATTTCACGTTTACAAGAATAACCCGGACCGTGAAACTAGATTTTACTAAAAGAACCCCCATTGAAAAAAAACCATTAAAGTTTGAAAAATTATCGAAATACCCCCAGATTTCCAAAATTACCGAAATACCCCCGGGATTGCAAAGTTACCAAAATACCCTTACTTCACAAAATCACCAATGACCTTATTTTAAAAAATTACGAAAATACCCCTGTAGGATAAAACTACAAAAATACCCCTGGGTAGTGAAAACAACAACAACAACAACACTTTTCTGTAATGAACGCGAGTTCATGAATGTTGATGATTGAATGAATGAACTTGAGACTGTAGTGTGTGTATGAATTCGAAAGAACTACTCTTTAAAACTATTAATCATAAGACTGTCCGCGATAAATCAGTAGAAAGAAATAATGATTCATAAAGTTCTTAATCAGATAAACGTAAATCGGAAGAATGAGTACAAGGGGTCGAGGACGTCCGTCGCGTGGACGCGGTAGGGTTAGGATGACCTTGTCTGAGCCAGTAGGGTCTGGCCATGAGTCAGGAAACGAACTGCCGGATCCTCCAGCTGTGGAGGGAGAGTTACGGGATCAAGCGACCGGAGATGATACTGTATCCCAGACGATGTTGCGAGTCCTTGAGAGAGTTGCTAGAGTAGGCATGGGCACAGGAGCCCGAAAATCTGTGCCAGAGCGGCTTAAGGCCAATGGAGCAGAAGTGTTTAGGGGAGTTTCTGGTGTAGCCCCTAACACAGCTGAGTATTGGATGGAAGCGACTGAGCGTATAATGGATGACTTAGATCTTACGGTAGAGGAGAAGTTGAAAGGGGTCGTGTCTCTTCTTCGAGATGAGGCTTACCAGTGGTGGCTCACGGTGAAAGAAGGTACTGTTGCAGATCTGATTGACTGGGATTTCTTTAAGGAGTCATTCCAGGGAAAGTATGTTGGGGCCAGTTATATCGATGCACAAAGGAAGGCATTCTTGAACCTGGTACAGGGAAGTAAGACTGTGACTGAATATGAGGCAGAGTTTCTGCGTTTGAGCCGCTACGCTCGGGGAATGGTAGCAACGGAGTATGAACGTTGTGTTCGGTTCGAGGATGGGCTACAAAATAAGTTAAGGGTTCTGATAGCACCGCAGCGAGAGAGAGTTTTTGCTGTTTTGGTAGATAAGGATAAAATAGCTGAGGAAGTGAAACGGGTTGAGAAACAAGAAAGGGATAAGGATCGGGGTAAGAGTAAGAGGAGTTTTGGGCCATCAAGAGCATCTGGGAATTTATAGAAGAGGCCTAGGACTGATGGGCCAGTTCGTGCTCCGACAAGTCAAAATCAAGCATGTTCTACATGTGGGAGGACGCATTATGGGGAGTGCAGAATAAAAACAGGTGGATGCTTTAGGTGTGGATCCACAGAACATCTGATTAAGGACTGTCCCCAGATGGATCGGGTACAGCCAGCGGGCCGAGGTGCTGATCAGGTGAGGAGAGGTGATCAGCCTGGACCAAGGGGTCGGGGTGCAGGTAGAGGAGAAAATGGGGCTGGTCGTGGTCGTGGAGCACCTGGTAGAGGTGCCAGTAATGTAGATGCAAGGCAGCCGGGTCTAGTTTATGCAGTTCGTCGACAGGAGGATGGTGACGCACCGGATGTCATAACCGGTACGTTTCTTATAGCTGACAGCCCTTTTCTTGCTTTGATTGACATTGGGTCAACCCACTCCTATGTTGCATGTTCTATATCTGAGACCTTAAGTATAGACCCTGAAACAACTACTAGGAAGATGACTGTGGTTAGTCCCCTAGGACAATCTAGGGTAGTAGACAAGCTGTTTAAGGATGTACCTTTAGAGACTCAAGGGGTAGTGTTTCCGGCAGACTTAATGGAATTGCCATTTGGAGAGTTCGATCTTATCCTAGGAATGGATTGGTTGTCAAAGCATCGTGCTAAGTTGGATTGTGGGTCTAAGCGCATGGTGTTAAGTACCCCGGAAGGCGGGGAGGTGGTTGTGTTAGGAGAAAGAAGGAACTATTTGTCCAACGTAGTGTCGGCTTTGAAAGCTGTTAAGATGATCCGGAAAGGATGTAACACCTTTTTAGCTTTTATTAGTGCTTTAGATGTTAAGGAGGTGACTGTCGATGGGGTTCGAACAGTCAAGGATTTCGCAGACGTCTTTCAGGAGGAGTTGCCAGGATACCCCCGGATCGCGAAGTAGAGTTTGGAATAGAACTACTCTCGGGTACAGCTCCGGTATCTATTGCCCCTTATCGAATGGCGCTGAAGGAGCTGGTGGAGCTAAAAGCTCAGATTCAGGAGCTATTGGATCGAGGATTCATCCGACCGAGTGTGTCTCCATGGGGAGCGCCGGTTCTATTCGTGAAAAAGAAGGACGGATCCATACGTATGTGCGTGGACTATCATCAACTGAATAAGTTGATGATTAAGAATAAGTACCCATTACCAAGAATTAACGATTTGTTCGACCAGCTCAAAGGAGCTTCGGTCTTTTCTAAGATTGATTTAAGGTCGGGATATCATCAATTAAGGGTTAAAGAATGAGATATTCATAAGATGGCATTTCGGACTCGGTACGGTCATTATGAGTTTTTGGTAATGCCGTTTGGTTTGACGAATGCGCCAGCAGCATTTATGGATATGATGAATCGGGTGTTTCAGCCATACCTTGATCGGTTCGTCGTAGTGTTTATCGATAATATATTGGTTTATTCCAAGTCTGAGGAGGAGCATGATGCACACCTTCGAGTGGTGTTGCAAATTCTGAGGGAAAAGCAGCTGTACGCAAAGTTCAGTAAGTGTGAGTTCTGGCTGAAGGAGGTGACTTTTCTAGGGCATTTAGTTTCCGCTGAGGGGATTAGGGTAGACCCTCAGAAAATCGAAGCTGTGTTAAATTGGAAATCGCCGAAGTCTGTGGCACAAATTCGAAGTTTCTTAGGATTAGCGGGATATTATCGAAGGTTCGTTGAAGGGTTCTCTTCAATAGCGGCACCATTAACTAAGTTGTTGAGGAAGGGAATATCTTTTGTGTGGACTGACAAACAACAGGAGAGCTTTGAGAGGCTGAAGAGAGTTCTGACGGAAGCACCGGTATTAATTCAGCCAGAGGCGGGAAAAGAATTTACCGTCTATTGTGATGCGTCACACACAAGGTTAGGGTGTGTGCTGATGCAAGATGGAAAAGTTATGGCATACGCATCTCAACAGTTTAGACCGCATGAGTTGAACTACCCTATGCATGATTTGGAATGGGCGGCGGTAGTGTTTGCTTTGAATATTTGGAGGCACTACCTGTACAGGGAAAAGTCGGTAATTTACACCGACCATAATAGTTTGAAGTATCTCCTTACTCAGAAGGAGTTAAATATACGACAACGTAGGTGGATCGAGCTCTTGAAGGACTATGATTGCTCGATTGAATACCATCCCGGCAAGGCCAATGTGGTGGCAGATGCGTTGAGTAGGAAGGTGATAACAGACCTAAGGGCGATGTTTGCTCATCTTAGTTTGTATGAGGATGGTAGTTTGGTGGCTGAGCTACAAGTAAGACCTATGTGGACAAGTCTAATCAAGGAGAAGCAACTTTTGGATGATGTTTTAAGTACTCGAATCCGACAAGTGCAGGAAGGTGAAGTAGGGGACTACAGTCTGAACAATGATGGAGTTTTGTGTTTCCGTGAGAAGGTTTGTATGCCAAAAGATGAGGAGCTAAGGCAGATGATTCTTCGGGAATCGCATAGTAGCCCTTATGCTATGCATCCTGGAGGAGTTAAGATGTATCGGGATTTGCGAGACCAGTTCTGGTGGTCAGGTTTGAAACGAGAAGTTACGGAATATGTGGGGAAGTGTTTGACGTGTCAGCAAGTCAAAGCTGAACACCAGTTGCCTTCGGGATTGTTGCAGCCGGTAAATATTCCCCAATGGAAATGGGAGAGAACCACAATGGATTTCGTTAGTGGGTTACCCCTTACGCCCACTAAGAAAGATTCAATTTGGGTAATTGTGGATCGACTGACGAAGTCTGCTCACTTCATACCGATTCGAGTGGACTTTTCTCTACAAAAGTTGGCTAAGTTGTACGTGGCTGAGGTTGTAAGATTACATGGTGTACCGGTGTCGATCATATCGGATAGGGACCCTAGGTTCACGTCACGATTTTGGAAGGCTCTTCATCAGGCAATAGGAACAAGGTTAGACTTCAGTACCGCTTTTCACCCACAGACTGATGGTCAGTCTGAGAGGGTAATTCAGATCTTGGAGGATATACTAAGGGGTTGCATCATCGATTTTAGGGGTAGTTGGGAGGAGCATTTACCCTTGGCTAAATTTGCGTACAATAATAGCTATCAAGCTAGTATTCAAATGGCGCCGTATGAAGCATTATATGGAAGGAGATGTCGTACTCCAACTTGTTGGACGGAGTTGGGTGAACGTCAGGTATTGGGTCCGAAACTAGTTTCGGAAACGGAGGAAAAAGTTAAGTTAATACGGACTCGATTGAAGGAAGCGTCTGATCGGCAGAAATCTTATGCGGATCTAAAGCGGAAGGAGGTGGAATTCGCAGTAGGAGACCAAGTCTTCTTGAAGGTATCTCTGTGGAAGAAAGTAATGAGGTTTGGACGAAAGGGTAAGCTAAGTCCCCAGTTTATTGGGCCTTATAGGGTGTTAGAACGTGTGGGGCCAGTGGCTTATCGTTTGGAGTTGCCTTTAGAGTTGGAGCAGATACATGACGTGTTCCATGTCTCGATGCTGAGACGTTATCGATCTTATCCATCGCACATAGTGCCAGGTGAAAAAATTGAAGTAAGGCCAGATTTATCTTTTGAGGAGGAACCAGTACGAATTTTGGATCGAGATATAAAAGTGTTGAGAAGGAAGTCCATTCCTTTGGTCAAAGTTCTATGGCGAAATCACGGCGCAGAAGAGGCGACGTGAGAGCCAGAGGATGTTATGCGACAGCAGTATCCCTATCTCTTTTGATCAGGTAAATTTCGAGGACGAAATTTTTTTTAAGGAGGGTAGAACTGTAACACCCTAAATAATTGGGTCTGTGCATTATATGTGTTTAACTGCTTAAAATATTAAATTGGGAATTTAAGGTACAATTGGGGCTCAGGTTTGGGCTGAAACTTGGGTTAGTTTCTAATAAAGAGCTATAGAACATTATTTAAATAGATATCTGTGTTTAAAAGGCCCGTGTGGATCGTGGCCAGGCCGTTCTTAGACTTCTTTAATGAGGCATGGCCATGTGAATCGTGATCAGGCCATGTTCTAGTTTATCAGGGAGGCACGGCTGTGTGGGCTTAAGTCCAGGCCGTGTCGATTTCCACTTTGGCCCAATTTGGTCCGTTTTAAGCCCGTTTCTCGTTCTTTTCATCATCCGGTGCTCTCCTGGGTATAAAACATGAAAACAAAGGATTAATAGCATCAAATTACACAAATCAAGGCTTAAATCATCCAAAAGCATGCTAAATGTGGGCCTAAAATATGTTACTTTTACAGTTCATCACATACCCCCACACTTAAGCTTTTGCTTGTCCTCAAATAAAATTCTCAAGTTACAATTAAAACGAACTTTCCATAATTTAATACTCTTATCAACAATGTCTTATCATAATTCATAGATAATTTATACATGGATAATTTAACTTAAAGAGTCCTAAAGATTCAAACAATATAAGTCATATATTTGTATCACGGAAACATAGGTGTTTCCCCTTACCTGTATAATTACCTTTAATTCAAAACCGACAAGGATTGACATCCTCACAAAAGATTCACTCAAATCACTCGAAGTGTTTAAGGTTTAGGAAAAGAGCACTCATAAGTCGAACCAGAAAAGTTAATCCTATACTCTTGCCTGAAAATCAAATCTCTACCACTGTAAAATGAGATGATAAACAGATCAAAAGGTCTTTAATAGGGTTGTTGTAACATCCCGAAATTGGGCCTAGTAGGATTGGGCCGATTGGGCTTGGGCTTAGGAGTGTTTAAAATCTTCAAGAATATGAGAATGGTGTTTTTGCAAATTGGATTTATTAGTTAAGTGGATTTGGAAGGTTACGAGGTTTTTATGAATTCTCGGGATTAATTGGGTTTTAGGAAAAATTTGAGTATCATCTTGTTACTTATGTTAGCTCGGGTATGATTTTATTGTGTACTTAGTATAGTTTTGTGAAGGCTTGGAATTTTTAGCGAAGCTAGAATAATTCTTGGTATTGAAATTTAGTGAAGTGGATTAGGTGAACCTGACACTTAAGTGAATTTAAGTGTTAAATTCTAGCACATGAGGAGTTAGTGGTAAGGTGGTTATGGTGCATGGAGGGTTGCTAGAGGGAAGAGGTTCGAGTAGCATGGATTACATTTTGAAGACTTTATTTTTTATGCACCTTACATTAAGTGGCGGCCAAGCTCTAATTATGGTAGGTTGGACTTTCAATTTTTATGGCAAGTTGAATAGTAAATTAGGAAAGCTTGAACTTTGGGAAAGGAATCATATGGATTAAGGAAGGATAGGGGACATAAGGCTTGGTTTAAGGTGTGAGTTTTGGAAGCTTTTTAATGGCTAATTGTCCATGAATGTGGACGGTATGGTTGTCTAGGGGGGTGGTCGAATGTTGATAAGATGTTGGGGGGATTAGTTGGTCAGTTTTAGCATTTGTGCATCTTTTGCATTTTTCTTTTTCTCTCCAAAGCTTTCCTCCTTAGCCGAATGTACCTTGGTCATTAGGTGCAATTTTTGTTTTGTTTTAGCTCTCATTTTTGTTTGAACCAAATTCTAATTTCTTTCTCTCATTTCTCTTTTGAAACCGAAACCACACTTAGCACTTTGTGCACTTCTCTTTTTTGGCAAACAAGGTGTTGGCCGAACCTCTTTCTCCCATTTCTCTCTTTTCTTTCTTTTGATATTTGTTCAAAACCACATTTCTTTTTACTTTCTCTTGGCCGAATCTTCCTCCTCCCTAATTCCCTTCTCTTTCACTTTTGCTCAAAGTTAAAAACATCCATCCTCATTCTATTTTCTTCCCACGTTGCTCGAATTTCTGAATCCTCCTTCTCCTATTTTCACTATTATTTTCCTTTCTTTTTCTCCACTAAAGCCGAATCCTCTTTACTTCTTTTCTCTTTGTCTTGGCCGAATATCATCAAGGGTAGGTCTTCATTTGGTTCTCTTCAATCGGTTTTGGAAGGGGTGGTATAGTGGAGTGCTGATCATTTCTTTATTGATAGTCAACCATAGCCATACTAAGAACGTGTGGAAAAGGATTTCATCATTCAAGGTATGGAATAATCATATTCGGCCAAAGGCCATGTGTTTTGGTTCATTAATGTTAGAAATCGAATCTAATATATATCTTATAGGATTTTGAAGGACTCCTTAGGCAAGTGACGATTTTCGGAATTGAATTGAAGTGTTAAGATTTTTTTTTGGGGCAATCAAATGGGTTCGAAAAGAGCAGTTAATAGTGTTTGGAAGAGGGGTGGTTCTGCTATACCCTCAAATTTCAAACGAAGGGCTGTGTCGGGAGTCCGAGACTTTCCACCGGGATATGGACCTTCTGCCGGTGAAAATCGATTATTTGAAGTCGTACATACCCCCGAGCCATTGTTTGTTCGTGGTTCTTCATCGGGTTATGAACCATCAACCGGAGAGAAATCGCATATAGTTGTTGTTAAAGATTCCGAGGGTATCGACGGGCGGGAAAGTTTAGTTATCACTATTATCAGGTGTGTATCTTACACACTTTATAACTCGGTAATATATATATATAAATATACTAATCATGTTATTAAAGCCGAAACTGTGAGATCTTGATATGATACTTTGATGGTTATGAGCAAGGATTCGGGTAAGTCCGTTTCGATATGATGTTGATATATGTTGTTTAATATCATGATCTACGATATATTTGTTATATGTTCATATTAGAGCATGATGGTATGATTTGCATAATAATTGCATGGTTATGGGTGATATGAGAGGAGGGGGAAGGATTTGATATCCGTGTCTTTGGGACACCAGAGGTTTGGCACCTCTAGTGGTTTGGTACCACAGAGTATTTTGTGTCTTTGGGACACCAGAGGTTTGGTACCTCATAGCGACTTGTCCCAGTGGCTTAGTACCACCGTGGGTTGGCCCCACATTTGATGTATTGGGATCGTCGCCAGTGATTTGGTATCACACGTGGGTTGGCCCCACACCTGGATCGTTGATATTTTGTGTCTTTGGGACACCAGAGGTTTGGCACCTCATAGTGACTCGTCCCAGTGGCTTAGCACCACCGTGGGTTGGCCCCACATTTGATGTATTGGGATCGTCGCCAGTGATTTGGTATCACACGTGGGTTGGCCCCACAACTTGATTATTCATGACTTTGGGTCACCAGTGGTTTGGCACCACCAGTGGTTTGGTACCACACGGGGTAGAAAAGGAGTTATGGATGGTTAGGTTGGGTGCATTATATATATATTGCTTGGTTATGAATTGTGTAAGAATGTTGCATTAACTGGGGGAAGGCTTGTGCACTGAGTCTTGGTGACTCACCTTCTCCATTATCTTTTCAGGTGATTCGTAAAATCGCGGATGAGGAGTCGGATGAACTCGAGGAGGCCATGCAATAAAAATTCGGTTTTATAAGAACTTTGATTTGGGTACTTTATTTTATCTTAATTTGGTTTACATCTTTATTTGGATTTGTAATAAGGCCTTTTTAATTATGTTTTTGGATCATTTATATATTTTGGACTTGTTTTAAATATGGCTTAGAAATTACATGGTTGATATATTAATTTGAGCACAAAGTTTTCTAAACTACAAAACGAAATGGTTTTCAAAATGTTACCATCGGGTAAAATAAATCATTTGATAATATGTAATAACTTAAGTGTTTTCGATAACTCATACGATTTTTCCAAAACTTAAGTTTCCAAATTTCAGTCAGAAACAGTTTTCAAACTAATCGCTTGGGTTTCCTTTAAAATTATAATTAGTTTTCTAATCTATGGATTTGCAACTAGGTTCTAAAGATTTATTTACGGAATTTCAAATTAAATTATCAGTTTTTAACTTATTATACACTTGTTTTCTACAAATATAGAACAACAAAGAGTTTTTCACTAAAATTTAATCGTTAACTCGAATATCTTCAAAACATTTTCCTCTGTGGCAAACCAGATTCGGTCATGGCGTATTGACCGGGTTTGAGGTGTTACAGTTGTAACGGGGCTAGGGTTAAAGGTGTGGATAAAGGCTAAAATAGAAGGTTAGAGTCGAGATTGAATTGACAAGTTACCTATCTAGAAATACTGAGACGATAATAAATAGTTACATCAACTGAAAAGTAATAACCCTAATAATACGAGCTTTTCTTTTTGATAAATAGACTTTAACTGTATAAGCTCACTTTTCATAATACTAATACTGAATATACTTCGAATTTTTTTTTTAAGAACAAATCAAGTATTTCTAGGAAAGAACTTTTACAACTGAAATATAGAACATAGTTAGGCAACTGCTCAAAATCAAATCTCGACAAAAAGAGAGTCAAGGTATGGTGATAACAAATACAAAGGGTTTTGGGTTAAACTTAGTGGGTGAGTCAATAAAAAGGGTTGTTAGGATTAAACGGGGTTCACTAGGGGTTAGTTGTGAAGGTAGGTTTTTTAGTGGAGTGAGTGGGTTAAAACCTAGGTGCCTTTATCATCTCGGTATATCAAATCATAGGTGTGGTCTCAACATGTATAATCGAGGCAAGTTCTAGAATAACAGTTCAATGTTGACACACTCATAATCAAAAAGTGAGCAAGAAAAAGAATATATGCTCTATAAGGCTCAACAGCTCACAAAAATTATGGGTGTTTTGATATCAACCTCGTAAATTTCTAATTTCAAAGTAATATTCAAATTCAGGTAGACAACCTAGCAAAAAAATTTTAATTCTGAAATACAGACTTATCATGCTTGATTCTCTAGTATCTTAAAATTTAAATCATCAATGCACAATTAGCTATGACTTACTCAAAAACATATCAATAAAAATCATAAATCATCAGAAATTCCCTCCTAATCATAATAAGAGAAATTTACTTAAGAATAAGGCATAATTCAGGGATTTGAGAATAATGAAGAAAGTTAGGCCGAAATTGAGAATAATGCAAAAAGTTAGGCACCTTCTCGAAATAAATATTCACCCCCCACACTTAAGATGTACATTGCCCTCAATGTACAAAGATGTATATAAAACTTAATAAGGAGAGAGTGGTGAAACTTCCTGAATTTGGATGGTTTCCTTGAGGTGGGAGTCCCGAGGTGTGGTGGTTTTTTACCGAGCTCTGCGCTAGATGAAGAAACTGGGGAGCTCGTGAAAAATTAGCTAGGAATTATTAAGACACATTTAAAATAAACTAAATATATAATTAAGAACAAGAAAGATAAATAAGGAGATTAAGAAGGAAAATAGAATTAAAAGAAAAGACTAATGGAATGAGAAGTCCTTATTGATGGATGGTTCGCGAGGTGGGTGTGACCTCTAGGGCTGCAGAGGTGCTGGCGGTGGCGGAAGTGGCATGATTCCCAAGCAGCCTTTAGAACCTGACACTAAGAAACTAAATTAAAATAAACTAAATTAAGCATAAGATAGTCAAAGAGAAGGAAAATAAAGGAGAAGATAAAAGTAAAACAAAAGATAAATTGTCTCAAAGACCCTTGGCTTGTTGTTTGGATGAAGCGGCCGGCATGAACTTATGTATAAGGGTCTCCATTGAGGAGACTATGCTTGGCTTTTTCCGCTTCTTCAACATGGTGTTAGTATAGCTCAAGAGTATAGAGAATTGTTATGGAGAGGAGAAATCTGAGAAAAAAAAAAGGAAGAAAGAAGAAGGGGAGCTACTGAAAAAGAAGGGGAAAGGGAGTGTGGGTTTAAATAGAGTTTTGGTTTCTGATGCTCTCCCACGCCCATGGACCGTGGGCGTGTCAATTCACACGGCCGCTTCGTACGGCCGTGTGTCTAGGCGTGTTGATTCACCCACGCCTATTTTACAGATTGCCACGCCCGTTGGTGATAAGTCAGTGTCGTGGTTTGTCGGTGCCTGTGGTGGGGTGGTTGGGTCTGTGTCTTCGAAAATTAGTTGGGTCTGATTTGTACCGCCTCTGCTATGTCAGTATAGAGATTCTATACTTCCACACGGTCACAGCCACGGCCGTGTGCAAGGCCGTGTGGCCTGGGAATCTGCGTTTTTGGTTAGTTTAAGACTAGGTGTTTAAGACTAAGAGAAGAAAAGAAAAATAATATGAAAACAAATGTGAAATAAATAGGGTTAGTGCTCAGGTTGCCTCCCGAGAAGCGCTCGTTTAAAGTCTTAAGCTAGACTTTCCTCGTATTCGCAAAACTCAGGATGGTTTAAAAGTTTGAACATCTTCCTTGATGCTTTTAGTTCTATTTTCTTGATAAAGTTTAAGTCGAGAAGCGTTTACCTTAAAAGTGCCGAATATAGGATTGCTTACCTCGACTGTTCCATATGGGAAAATATTGTGTACCTTAAGAGAGATTTCTTCGTTTGCTTTCAGGTCTGACGTGGTGATGCGAGGATCTGCTTTATCTAACAGTACCTGGTCTCATATTTTGAAGTGGTTTGATGTTCCTATGAGCTCTTCTGGGGGCTCCTTTGGTTTTACTTTGTGCGATTCTAGTTCCTTTTTAAAGTGTCTTCCACTCTTCTAATTTGACGATCTTAAGGCTAAGTTCTTTATGTGATTCTTCTTTGTTGGCGTGGGGTCCATAATTTGGCTCAGGTTTGTAACCTTGTGGTGTTTCCTGTGGTGAAAGTTGAACAACTTGGTTATCAACTGAATTCACTTTCTCACCTTCATCAATTGTTGTCCTGGCCGAGTCAAGAGCTTGTAAACTGATCGATTCGTCACCTACCTGAAGTATGAGTTCTCCTGTGCTAACATCAATTTTAGTCCTAGCAGTTGCTAAAAAGGGTCTTCCTAAAATTAAGGGAATCGAACTATCCTCATCCATGTCTAAGACAACAAAATCTACTGGGAAAACGAATTTATCAATTTTTACAAGAACATCTTCGATAATACCCCTAGGAATTCTAACAGTTTTATCAGCTAATTGAATACTCATCCTAGTTTGTTTGGGTTTCCCTAGACCTAGTTGTTTAAACATTTTATAAGGCATGACATTTATACTTGCCCCTAAATCAGCTAATGCATTATCAAAAGTTAGTCTACCAATTAAACATGGAATTGTAAAACTCCCTAGATCTTTTAGCTTTCGCGGTAGTCTATTCTGTAACATTGCTGAGCATACTGCGTTTAATTCCACATGTGGCTCCTCATCTAACTTACGCTTGTTCGTCAAGAGTTGTTTTAAAAATTTCCTTGAATCTGGCATCTGTGACAGAGCTTCAAGAAGAGGTAAGTTGATATGAATTTATTTAAAAGTTTAAGAAACTTACCGAAATGTTCCTCTGTATCGTCTCTCTTCATCACTTCGGGATAAGGAATGCGAGGTTGGTACTCTTTGATTACCAGTTTTGGCTTTTCTTGTGTTACCTCAACTTTACCTTTTTCTACCTCGTTTTCTTGTATTGGATTGGGTTCATCTAACCTTATACTATCATGAGCTGTGATGGCTTGGATTTGCTCCTTTGGGTTAACCTCAGTGTTGCTTGGTAGACGCCCTTGCGGTTGTTCGAAAATCTCTGATCGAATTTCAGAAACTATCTTAGTAAGTTGTCCAACTGACTTAGTAATTTCCCCAACTGACTTAGTAAGTTCCCCAACTTGGTTCTTGATCCCTTCTACCAATGTTTGTTGGTTTTTAAGTGTTGTCTCAGTGTCTTGAAGATGGGTATCTGTGGCTGCCATGAATTTTGTCAGCATCTCTTCAATGTTCGACTCCTCTTCCTGTTGGTGAGGTGGTTGTTGTAAATCTAGAGGAAGTTCCAGTCTTTGGCTATTTTGATCATCCCACTAGAAATTGGGATGGTACCTCCAACCTGCATTATAAGTGTCATTATAAAAATTATTTTGTGGTCTAGAATAGTTACCAGTATAGTGAGCTTACTCGTTTTCCATGCCATATTCGTAGGGTGGGTACTCAGGATTCGCCACGCCTCCTAGATTCGAATCATATTGTATTTCTGGGTGTACCTGCGGGAGACTATACAAACCATCAATCTTTTTATTCATCATCTCTAACTGATTAGATAACCTGGTGACCACGTCGAGGTTGGCTGCTTTAGTAGGAATTCTCCTCATGACTTGCCACTGATAGTTATTCAGTGCCATCTTCTCTATAGACTAAAATTATCTGCCAAAAGTAAATAAAAAAATTAGCAAGTAAAAACAAATAAAAAAAATAAATTGCAACAAAAAAAATGGCTAAAGTAATAAAAATAGAGCTTTCTTAATATTTTAGTTCCCCGGCAACTGCGCCAAAAACTTGATCGTTGTTTTGTCGAGTTTTAAAATTTATAAAGAGAATGATCGAACCTGGAAACTAACTCTGACAACGATTGAGGCAAGTGCATCTATCGAACAGTAGTATAGCTTAGGCAAGACCAGATTGTCGAACCCAAAGGAACTAAAAGTTCTAATACTAACTTTCTTTTTATTATCTAGCCTAAAATAAGTGAAGTTATTGTTTAATCTAAATTTAACTAACTATTAAGCTAAAGACGCAAAGACAAAAAGAATGAATTGGGGGAAATACTGTTGGAAAAACTCAGTTGATTAAGACGATACCCTTAGGAAGAATCCACCTAGACTTCACTTGTTATCTAACACTGAACCAGACAATTTATTCACTTGACTTGATCCGTAAGATTCCCTAAGCTATATTAATCCCTCTCTCGAGACGACCAACGTCTAACCCTAGGTTGATTCATTGAAATCTCTTTCTAATTAAAACCCCTAGAATCACATTAACTCGATCTATGGACTCCCATATTAGGTTTCACCCTAATCCGGCAAAATCTCGTCACCTTATCTCTAGGCGCGCGATCAACTTCGCTTAATTATGCTAGATCTACTCTTAAGCAGGGACTTTTGCTCCTCCACCTAAGCACATTCAACTTGAATCAATATCCTGGAAATATTAACACAAGAATTAAGCACACATAATTAAGAACAAATCAAGTATTTATCATATATTTCATAAAACAATAACAAGATCCGTCTTAGGTTTCATCCCCTTCAGGTATCTGAAGGGTTTAGTTCATAACAATAAAAGAAAACATCTCAGAAGAAAAGATAAAACAAAACATAAGAAATCCCTAAAACCCCCTGAAGTAATTGAAGGAGAGATCCGCCGTCTTGAGTAGAATTCCGGCTTCTTGAGATGGATCAACTGGCTCTCTTCGAGTGTTTCCCACAAATCTGACCCTTTTCGGCTCGACTCCTTGGCCTAGCTAACCGTCTTGCTTCAGGTTACACTTAGGGGGTTTATATAGGCTTTCGATATAGGTTTCTTTGCCCCTAAGTATCCTTTTCTGAGTGAAATTGTTCTTTGCCACGACAGGGACACGGCCATGGCACACGCCCGTGTGGATCGTGGCCAGGCCGTGCTCGGACTTCTTTAATGAGGCACGGCCATGTGAATCGTGATCAGGCCGTGTTCTAGTTTATCAGGGAGGCACGGCCGTGTGGGCTTAATTCCAGGCTGTGTCAATTTCCACTTTGGCCCAATTTGGTCCGTTTTAAGCCCGTTTCTCGTTCTTTTCATCATCCAGTGCTCTCCTGGGTTAAAACATGAAAACAAAGGATTAATAGCGCCTAATTACGCAAATCAAGGCTTAAATCATCCAAAAGCATGCTAAATGTGGGCCTAAAATATGTTACTTTTACGATTTATCAACCCTCGTGGAAGAGAATGCAACCACTGTTTGGCTTTATTTCTCAGGGAAAAGGGAAATAACCGAAGACGGATGGCATCGTCAAAAACGCCATTTATCTTTAAGGTATCACACAATTCTAGAAAATTTACTAAGTATGTGTTAGGATCCTCATCTTGCAAACCATCAAACTAAACAAACTGTTGTATCATCTGTATAGTGTTAGGTTTCAGTTCAAAATTATTTGCAGTAATAGTAGGCCTAACAATACTAGACTCAGTTCCTGTTAAACTAGGTTTAGCATAATCATACATAGTACGTGGAGCATGATGTTCGGCCATCTCTGGGGGTGGCGGATTATTTTCAGCCATCTCTTTTGTGGTACTAATTTCAACTTCTTTCTCTTCGTCTATGTAGTTTAAGCTTCGCCTTATCTCTCTGCGAATTCTACGAATGGTACCTTCAATATCACTGTCGTAAAGTAAGGGTCCTGTCGGGTTCCTTCTAGTCATAAACTAGAGGAACCTGAAAGGAATAAAAGAAAGAAAGAAAATTTAGAAGAATAAAAATAAATTTTAATTGCAAAAAAAATAAAATAAAAATAAATATGGATAAAGTAATAAAAATTAAGCTTTCTTAATATTTCAGTTCCCCGGCAACGGCGCTAAAAACTTGATCGTGTCTGTCAGAGTCTTAAAATTAATATAAAGAATGATCAAACCTGGAAACTAACTATGACAATGATTTTTAGGCAAGCGCACCTATCAAACAGCAGTATAGTTTAGGTAAGACCGGAATGTCGAACCCAAAGGAACCAAAAGTACTAATATTGACTCTCTTTTTATTATCTAGCCTAAGAATTAAGGGAATTTGTTGTGTAATCTAAATTAACTATCAACTAAACTAAAGATGCAAAGACAAAGAGGATGAATTGAGAAAATAACTTGAGAGAAAACCAATTGATTAAGACGACACCCAAGGAAGAATCCACCTAGACTTCACTTGTTATCTAACTCTGAACCAGACGATTTATTCATTTGACTTGATCCGTAAGATTCCCTAAGTTATATTAATCCCTTTCTCGAGGCGACCAACGTCTAACCCTAGGTTGATTAATTGAAATCTCTTTCTAATTAAAACCCCTAGAATTGCATTAACTCGTTCTATGGACTCCCATATTAGGTTTCACCCTAATCCGGCAAAATCTCGTCACCCTATCTCTAGGCGCACGATCAACTCCGCTTAATTATGCTAGATCTACTCTTAAGTAGGGAATTTTGCTCCTCCACCTAAGCACATCATACTTGAATTAATATCTTGAAAATATCAACACAAGAATTAAGAATACATAATTAAGAACAAGTTAAATATTTATCATATAGTTCAGTAAACGATAACAAGATTCATCTTAGGTTTCATCCCCCCAGGTATCTGAGGGTTTAGTTCATAACAATAAAAGAAAACATCTCAAAAGAAAAGATAAAACAAAACATAAGAAATCCCTAAAACCCCCTGAAGGAATTGAATGAGAGATCCGCCGTCTTGAGTATAATTCCGGCTTCTTGAGATGGATCAACTGGCTATCCTCGAATAAATCTCCACAAATCTGACCTTTCTGGCTTGGCTCATTGGCCTAGCTAACCGCCCCCTTCTAGGTTATACTTAGGGTGTTTATATAGGCTTTTGAGATAGGTTTCTTTGCCCCTAAGTATCCAAATCCGAGCGAAACTCTTCTTTCCAGCGACAGGGACACGGCCATGGCACACGCCCGTGTGAGTCGTGTTTAGGCCGTGTTCGGACTTTTAATGAGGCACGACCGTGTAGTCTTTGGGCCAGGCCGTGTCGATTTCGTGATATGGCCCTATTTGGTCTGTTTTAAGCCCGTTTCTCGTTCTTTTCATCCTCAGGTGCTTTCCTGAGTATAAAACATGAAAACAAAGGATTAACAGAACCAAATTACATAAATCGAGGCTTAAATCATCCAAAGCATACTAAATGTGGGCTTAAAATATGTTACTTTTACGGTTTATCAAGATGAATATGGTTGAATGTGATGAATATTTTTATATCAATGGTAAAGCCGAATGTGAATTGATATAGAAATGAAATAAGTAATTTGTATATAAATATATATATGTATATGTAATTGAAGTTTAAGTTTTGTATATATGTGTTTAATTAAAAGAGTAATAAGTTTTGAGTAATGCACTATGTGTGCGAATGTAAATACCGAGCACTATGTGTGCGAAATCGGTCATTTGGCACTAAGTGTGCGGGATATTAAAGGTAACGACACTAAGTGTGTGATACGTTATGAGAATTTGGCACTAAGTGTGCGATACGTTACAGGGTTTGGCATTGAGCGTACGGGTTTATTGATTCATCAAGGATATTGATTATTGGAAATATTAAGCGAAATAAAATTAGCAGGTATGTGATGATCTATCATATATGGATAGTAAGGTAAGTTTTGGTTGTTGAAATGAAAATTACGTATTATATGTATTAAATTGTGATTTATATGTATTTTTTTTGAGATATGGATTGGATTATAGATTTATGTGAAAGCTATTACTGAATATGGGGATATTCGTCCTAGGGTCATGAAATGTGAAAATTTTCTAATATAATGTTTTAATGCATTGTTATATAATTGCTTATAACTTACTAAGCTGTTAAAGCTTACTTGGTTCTTGGTTGCTCTCATGTTTTAGATTTACTTCGGTGATCGTTACGTGCTCGGGGATCGTCGCTAAAGCTCGTCACACTATCATCAATATTTTGGTATTTTTTTGCGGTTAAACTTAAAGTTTATGGCATGTATAGGCTGTGTTACTTTTTGAGTATTCCGAATGGTGTATATACAAATATATGCCATGCGAATATGGCTGAATTTTAGTATTTTGGTCTTAAGTGAATTCGGCTATGATGTTAACTCATTATGGATTTTTAATTTCTGATGTGTTTATGTTTAGTGTTTTAATATGTGGCTTGATTAATCATTAAGTTAAATTTTAGTTATGAAACTTCAACCATGGTGTTTATGTGATACGGTAAATAAGTTCATGATAGGCAAGGATGGCATTATAGGTTATGTATATTTGGTTGTGTAAAATTAGTCATGATAGACATATATGTGTATAATGAGTTTGGTTTATATGTTTTAGGCTATTTATAAGATAGGTATGTTTTTAATAATTTGGCTATGATAATTGTAAGAGATGTGGTTGATTATATATTTAGTTGCTTTTGGCAATTGGTATTGAGTTTGATATATCCTAGATTCGGTTAAGTAAGTTTTTGGTATATGTATATTAGGTTTTGATAATAGGTAATTTGTTTTAATAAAGTGATTTTAGCATGTGCATATTCAGCCATTGTAATGTCAAAGACCAAATGAATAGTAACTTTTACTTTAATGAAAGATGCTTATGTATGATTTATAAATAGTTCTTTTAGTAAGCTTAAAACATGTTCAAATAGAAGATGTAAGTGACTATGTGTTTTAGTAGATAAATTGGGATATGAATAAATGTGTAAATGCCGTGAGAAGTTGAGTACATTATTGATGAAATGTTCTTTAGATTTAGATTATTGAATATATAATACTTTGTGCATATTCAGCTTATGGGATGCTTTAATAATCTGAACATAACGTGCTTGTGTACTTGGCTATGAGACGTTTTAAAATGGTTTGGTAAATGGTTGGCTGTTTACATGCATGTGAGAGAGATTTTATGATAATGATTTAAAATGTTTGATGAATGAAATGGTTTATGCTAATTCTTATATATGCGAAAGTGAGTAAAATGAAATTGATGTATGTTCAATAATGAATTCAAAATTTTTATAGACATGCGTGTGAAGTTTATTTGATTCGAACTTGTACTAAAGAAGTATGATATATGTATATTAATGCCTATTCTGGGTTGGGTTTAGATCGGTAATGCCTTGTAAGCCTAATCCGGCGACAGATACGGGTTAAGGGTGTTACACTCAGACACAACAAACTTTTGCTAAGGCAACTTTTGCAATATGGTTAAGCAGCATCAGCCTTTGCACATAATCATGCATCAATAAAATCATGCTCACAATTTATTTTTATAAGTAAGTAGCTCGAATGCAACTATTTCCAAACTTTATACTAAGTACAAAATATTGTCAACATGAGTCATAGTATGCATGCATTTCAAAGTTATATATAACATTCACCAATCAATAAGCTTTCCCTATCAATCTAAACATAGCAATCACAAGGTTTAAATAGTGGTCTTCATATGTTGAAATTAGCAATTCCTCTCTAGTAATGTAGTCAGTATAATCATCACTATAGTAAAACAGGTTTTTAGCAGCGCTTGGACTAAAAACGCCGCAAAAGTTATACATTAGTGGCGTTAGAAGGAAAACGCCGCAAAAGGTTAGAGTTATAGCGACATTTATGACAAAAATGCCGCTATAGATCGATCATTAGCGCCGGTTTTGAAAAACACACAGCTATAGATCGTTAGCGCTGCTATTTGAAAAACGCTGCTATAGATCGATCATTAGCGGTACTTTTTGATAAATGCCGCTATAAATCGAGCACTAGCGGCACTTTTTAAAAAACACCACTATAAATTAAGCATTAGCAACGCTTTTTGAAAAATATCGCAAAAATATTAAGCAAAACTTCCTCATTTTGTTTTGCCCAAATAAAAACACATAAGTCCCTAATACCCGAAATCCCTTACTTTTTTCCCAATTTTATTTGCTCCAAGTCTCCCTCAATCTTCATTTCGCTCTCTCTCGAAGGTACCCGATACCCTCTTTTTCCTCTCTTTTTAATCTCACAAAAGAGTTATGATCTGGGTTGCTTCATTTTTTTATTATTTGCTTTTGCTTCTTTAGTTTTTTCAGATCCAACCTCCAAATTCGACTTGACGCTAAATTAGACGAAGGAAAAAAATAGTGATTTGTTTTATTTTTCATTTTACAGCAAACTCGAAAAATAGGGCAGATTCAATACTCCGAGAAATACGTCGATGATACTTATGGGTACAGGTAAAATTCAATTTCATCTGAGTTTTACTAGGTTTAATATTTTCTTCATTCTTTTCAAATTTTTAGAATGTTAAGTTTTGGTTCCTTATTAAATTTAAATTACTTTCATATTTGATTTTCTTTTGTGGTGGTGTACAGGCATGTTGTTCTCCCCCCTGAAGTGGCCAAACTTCTCCCCAAGAATCGCCTACTCTCTGAAGTATTTTTTTAGGGTTTTACACATGTCACTGTTTGTAACTTATTTTTGTATTTTTACAGAAATGTCCATCTTTTTAACGCAGTTTTGTTTAATTTAATAATTTCCTCAAGTTTTCATCTGAAATAGTTTGCTTTGTCGGTTGTCTATTCAGGAAATTAATTATTTATGACCATAATTTATGAGTTTTGATTTTGATTTTGATTGTTCATGATTTATGAAATGTAAATAACTGTCTCGCAATTAAGCAACTCATTGCCTTCAGTACTGTCTTGTTTTTTGTCCCAATTTTCCATCTTTTCGTAGTAGCTTGAGTTCGCAGATGCTTGTTTCACGAATGTGATTTTGTGTTGTAAGCAACTAATTGTTCCTATACTTGCCCAAATGCATAACTTAGACTTCTTCCTTTTATGATTCTTGTCCTATAGGATGAGTTTCTTGGTTTTTTTAAAGTATGAATGAAATAGAAAAGGCTCAAAATTGTGTTGTAGGAGACTAGTTGTTCGTATGCACTTGTACCGTGTAAATGCTAAGCTGACTTCTTCCTCTTACTGCATATGTGTGTATGTTGAGATGTGTTTCTTACTTCTTTTTCATTCCTTTAAACTCCTTGTTCTAAATCTAGACTATCTATGGTTCTATGTGTAAGAGTTGCATTGCTTTTTTCGTCTCGTTGTCATGACTTGGTACTCTTAAATATGTGTCTCTGCTTGCTCTATGTGCATCTATCTTTTGTTTCTCCTAAAACATTGACTGGAACTACAACCTACCAAGTTTATTTCACGCATGGAGGGAGAACTCTTTTATTCTTATCTTCTGCTTGTGTATTCATACAATCTTATTGGTTCTCCGTTTCTTACATGGAACTACAATCTACCAAGCTTGTGGTCTGTTTTTCACTATGCATGAGTGTGAAATATGAACTGTGAATACAACTAATAAATATTTCAAACTATTGAATGTACCTGTAGAAGAATACATATGATTTTGAAATTTTAACTACCAGCTTTTTAATAGTGTTTAATTTAATTTTCCTTTTTCCTATTTAGACTGGAATAGTATCTTTTACTGACTTGTTGGAGCAGATGGGCTAAAATATTCTTTTACTTGCTTTTATATCATTTAATACTTGATATAATATGTCATTGACACAAAGTAGTGGACTTCATGTCTCTTCATACTCCCATGTGCCTGTAGTGGATGTATAAATTTGTTAGATGTGAAGAAGATCTGTTGAAATTGAGCTTCAAGATTAGTCGCAGCATCTCTCTCTTCTGTCTCTATCTCATGCAGGCAAGAAGTATTATGGAGAGATATTTGCAGGTGTTTGTTGGGTGTCTAGTCAATGTGAATTTTACATGTGAATTTTACCTTCATTTGAACTTTGTTAAAACTTGAAATGCTTCAAAAATTATTGGTTTTACATGTGAATTTTACCTTCATTTGTTTTTTTACTGTGTTTTAGTTGTAGAAATTAAAATATTTGAAAAAAAATTTCTTATTCATCAATTTACATTTGAGATAACCTTGATTCTAAAACCATGGTTTTGAATATTTTTCAGCTTATTAAGAGAGTAAGATGGCATCCAATTTCACAGCCATGTCATCAGTTGGCTCATTCGTTGCATCAGAGGGAGAAATGGACTGAGGAAGAGCATCAGAGGTTTCTTGAAGCTTTAAGGTTGCATGGTCATGGTTGGCGCCAAATAGAAGGTAAGTGCACAATGAGTTGAACTGATTTACTTATCTTTGGCATGTTCACTATGGTTTGAACAGTTTAAGTTACTCTTATTTTCATGCAGAGCATGCAGGCACTAAATCTGCAGTTCAAATTCGAAGCCATGCTCAAAAGTTTTTCTCTAAGGTTCATTGCTTTGAGTTCATTACAAGATTTCCTTGATTAAGTAATTGTAATTTATCTTTTATTACCAAGATTTACTTAATTAATAAAATGCATTGTATGTTTTATTACCTTGAAATGTGTATAGTCATAGGCAGGTTCTCCTAGTCAATTTCTCATATGCATACTTTCTGATTGTGGTTCTAGGTTGTCCGAGAGTCAAATGGTGGCTTTGATGGTTCCATTAAACGAGTAGTGATAATGCCTCCTCGTCCTAAAAGAAAGCCAATACATCCATATCCCCGCAAATCTGTCAATCATTAGCAGAATATTCATTAGCAGCTTAATCAATTTAAATAATCAATGTTGATATTTCACATGGAAATGGATATTCAAATCTTATATATTACATGGTTATGATTTAAGTCATTATTTCATTTAAGTAACTTCATTATAATATCTTATGTTATTGATGTATTTATATTTAATCCAATTTTTATTATTTATTTTAGTTTTGATTTTAAATTTTTATTTTTATTTTAATTTTTACGATAACTTGAGTTCTAACTTTTGGATTTTAATTGTGTTATTAATTTATTATTTTAAATTCCAAATTTAAATTCATTAATTTTTATATTTAGTTTTAAAGTTAAAATTTTCATAGAAAATTTAATATAAATAATATTTTTTTCTTTATCCTTAAAAGTATATAGTTTAAAGTTCAAATTTTAAAATAAAATATAATATAATATTTATCATAGAAATAAATATTATTTGATTAAAATATTTTTTTAAAGGTTATGTTCTTTAGTGACGTTTGTGGGAAAAACGTCGCTAAAGGTCATGTTCCATAAAGCGACGCTAAAGGTTTGTTCTATAGCGCCGTTTGTGCGAAAAGCGCCGCCAAAGATCTATTCTATAGCGGCGTTTGTGGAAAAAGCGCAGCTAAAGGTGATGTTCTATAGCGTCGTTTGTGGGAAAAGCGCTGCTAAAGGTCATGTTCTATAGTGACGTTTTTCCACATAAACGCCGTGAAATTTAGCAGCGTTAGCTATAGCGGCGTCCGCAAATAGCTTTAAGCGCCGGTATAGGCAAAAAAAAAGCCGCTAAAAAACCTGTTTTGCTGTAGTGCATCAAATCAATAGGTCGTTTATTAGGTTGTAAAATGGTTAGGCTAAAGGTAGGGATAAAGAGAAGTGAATTTTTAGGTTCAATCATCTTAACCCTAACTTTGTCTTGGATCCTTTTGCATCATAACCTTAATACAAATGGCTCTTTGGAACCCACCAAACTTATTTTGAACTCATGCTCAACCTTTATTTTTCAAAATTTGAGCAAACTTTTCTTTACTCTTTATTCTTTTGAACAAACTTTCCTTTGTTTTTTCATCTTTCTTTCTTTTCTTTTCTTGTTGAACATGTGAAGAGCATGTACATCTTTTGTATTTTTCCTCAAACTTTGATCACCAAGAAAAAATTAGTTAAAATAGGTTCACAAAAAATAGGATAAAATTAAAAAGATGATAATATGGCTCATTGTGTAGGTAATTAGAAATAAGCATGCCATTAAGCTCAAAAGTAAAGTTTCAAGGATTAATTTAATAAGGTCGGCTTGAAAGGCTCAAACAATCCAAAGAAGAGTGTATATATCATGTTTAGATTCTTATACGTCCTAGGATTTCGCCTCAAGAAAGTTATTAAGTCAATTCTAAAGACTTAAAGCTTTATGCATGTCTACTTCCAAAGAAATTAAATTTTCATGGCAAATACTACATAAGACTAAAGAACATACAAGCATTCCATCACTCAAGACAACATAAAAATAACTTAGATAAAATAAAAAATCATGCTTGCATTTGAACAAACTTATGAACATATATTCTCTCTAAACATTCATTTATTCCAGCATACTTAGGTGAATAGATTGAAAAATACTTGCAAAATTTTAAAATTCATGCAAAATATTGCCTTACCCCCATTTAAAAAGAGGTAATGTCCTCATTGTGAAAACAAAGTAATGAATGAAAACTAAACACCGTAGGGTTGTAAGAAAAGAGAGGTGAGTCATAAAGACTACTTAAGTACCAAGCCTTTCTTAACAATCCAATCCTAGACATGTTCATTCCCATTACCACATCACTTCATTGTTTCTAATGAAGAGGCATATAACTTATTTTATTCATGCTTAAAATATCCTATTTATTATGAAAAAGCAAAATACTAGCTAGGAAATAAAAATAAACACCTAAAAAGAAATAAATACCAAAGACAAGAAATTCCCCCCTTTTATTTATTTGACTTATCCCCCTCGTCTTCCTTCTTTGATGCTTCATCCTCGCTTTCATCCTCATCCTCTTCCTTCCATGACTCGAAGATACAATCTGGGAACTCAAGAACAAAACTATTAGAGATATTTTTGAAAGTATTTCTTACAGAATCATCTCTAATCTTCACATATTTCCAATAAGCCTGTTGTTGGTTATGTATAAATTTCATCATATCCATCATATTTGAAAATTCTGATTTCTTCGTAGTATTTGAAGAAGTGGGCATAAGAATGGTTAACTCAGGATCAACACTTGGTTCAACAGGCTCATTAGCATTCAACTCCTCTCTTGGTTCAGAAACTTCTGGTTCTTTTATCGGTTCTAGATTGTTTGGTTCTACTTCAGATTATGTTTCTTCTATCTCATTGTAACACCCCAAACCCGGCCTAGAAGTTAGGCCCAAATCTAGCGTGTTACATTGAAGAGTTTTTCGAAAACCATGCTTTCATTAGAAACCCTTCTTACAACGTAAAACTTTCTGCTATTCAAAACCTCAGATTTCGTTTGCTTATTTTCAAAACGTGGTTTATTAGAAATCATTCATGGAAAACATTATTATCTTTAAAATCTTGTTTATTGCGGAAAGCTTAATTTAAAACAATTGCAAAACGTGATATTTTGAAAAACAGTAGTTATTTCCGATAAATCATGTTCTACTTCTAGCAATTATAAAACAATAAAATCCCAAAACTTAAAGTTCAAAAATCTTAAGGCCTTATTACAAAATTTATAACCCAACAAATTAAACTAAAATAAAAATAGGACTTGTTCTTTAAAGCGAATCGGACGTGTGGTCACCTCCGAGTCCCTCGCAGCTCTGATCCATCTAAGGCTGGGGATTACCTGCACAGTTAAAAATGGGGTGAGTTTGCGAAAACTCAGTGTGTAATCCCCTTACCAGGGTAACAGTCAGTATACAGAAGCAGAAACCTAAACAGTCTAGGCCGAAGCCCTTTCAATAGTAACAGTACAGTACAGATCTCATAAACAGATATGCAACAGTATGAGGATGCATCCCAACCCAGTCTAGCCAACACACCACCCGTACCAACCCTACACTCTTGGGGACCAAGTCAACCCACCCAACCCTACACACCAAAAACGCAGCCGAGCTGCCAATATCAACTCAGCAAAGCTGCCAGTAACAGTATACGTTGCTGAGCCACTAAAATCAGTATATCGTGGCAGAGCCACTGAATCAGTATAACGTGGCATAGCCACCAGTACAGTACTTCCTCCAAATATATAACCCAACCCAATGCAATATGTTATGTATGCAGTGTATGTCATGCTCAATCATTACACATGTATGCAAAATGGCCATGCTCAGTAATAGACATTTAAACATAATTTAAAAGCGTACCAGACATACAACCACCATCAAGTCAGTTAAAACACAGTCATACAACCCCAGTCAAATCAGTCCAATTCACAATCTAAGTTAGTCATTTACCCACAAGGGCAAAACAATCATTTTGCCCTATAAGGGTATTTTGATAATTTAATCTTTCAGGGGTATCTCGGAAATCCTAGCCTTCAGGGGTAATTCGATAATTTACCCACCAAGGGAAATTCGGTAAGGGAAATTCGGTAATTTACCCACCAAGTGTAATTCGATAATTTACCCACCAAGGGTAATTCAATAATTTACCCACAAGGGTAATTCGGTAATTTACCCACCAAGGGTAGTTCGGTAATTTACCCTCTAAGGGTATTTCAGCTTTTAATCGATTCACAGATCATAGCATTTACAGAACAAACAGGAGTGTGAGATTACACACATTGATTACGAGTGTGCCGCCAACCCCTTAGCACCGATCCTTATTTCACCGGGTTTTGCTAAGTCCTTTTCGAATAGCAGTGAAGATTAAGAATCCCTGAAATCATCCTGCGATACAAAGCACCCTAACAGGAAGAAACGAGATAACGATGCGATTGGGCCTAGAGCCCAATCTCGGCCCAAATGGGCACGCTCGTGTGGCCCATTTAGCCCACTTCTAGCCACAGATATGAGATTCACATAGACCAGTTCAATATCTACTACACAAGCATACAATTTATTCATATGGGCCCACAGGCCCATTGGGCCCACTTGGCCCCTTTCGGCCCATCGTGGCCTAAACAGCATCAACCTACAAGAATACTCATGGTGGCCTCAACTATTGCGTCGAAGCTCCCACACGTGTGCTCGCACGCTCGTGTGGCTACCAACGCCGTGTGACCGGCATTTCGGCATTTGCCGCTCTACAGCTAAAGTAGGGCGAAATACACACTTGATAGGAATCTGGAGTTAATCCGTGCTCCGAACACTCCTATGCCCAAACGCCAACCAAGGTGTGCTTACTCTTCCCATAGATCACTCTATTTAAAGCCAGCTTCTCATTTTCTCTCATGCTAGCTTCCCAATGTGGGATCCCTCCTTCAGCAGAGTTTAAATCCAACACAAACTCTGGCCATCCAATCCGCAAAATAAACACTCCCTTGCTTGACATGAGATTTGAACCTTTGCCCTCTCCTCTACTCCAGATGCTACATGCCACCACAACACAAGCTCCTTTTGTGTCTTAAAACATGCGCAACTAAATATAAGTCTATGGGCCAAAGTCTAAGTTCATTTAAAAAGGAAATCAAAATGAAATGCAAACACCAAGACTTGAACCTTGGACCCCTTGCTTCCTTATGGCGTCATCTCCTTGTCTCCCATGTGGCGCCATTTGCCACTAGACCACAACTCCTTTTGTGTCATTTTTCTCCATATTTTATTCTTAAAGTCTACCTTCTAACTCCCAGGGTTTTATTCACCTAAAACCAAAATTTTTCGTAAAGCCTAGGTTTGATCCCGGGACTTCATGGAAGCCCCCTAACCTTCCAAAATCACTCACCTAATAGGTCCAACTTGCATTAGTGCCGTTCTCTTATTCTCAAAAATTTTAAACGCTCCCAAGCCCAAGGCCCAATGGGCCCAATACTACTAGGCCCAAATTCGGGGCGTTACACTCATCAACTGAGTCAACTTTCAGTTCAAATTTGTTTGATGACTCGTCAATTTCTGGTTCCGTTGGTTACTTGGGTTTAGCTCATGGAAATTCTCCACTAACCTTTCAAGATCACGGGCTATGATGCAACCTTGAACATACGGGCCCTTCAGGTTTGCTTTTGTTTTAACTTAGGCCCTTTAACAAAGTGAAGTTATTAATGATGGAAAGTAGGCACTTCCTATCTTCTTTCTAGAACAATCATGGATCTCCTTGAGAAAAATCTTCCCAACATTAATAGTCCTTTCTGTCATAATTTCATACAAAAAGCATTCGTTCCATCGAGATGGTGGAACTATATGAGATAAGCATGAAACTATATCAAACAAAGTAAAACCATACCTTATCCATTGGTTTTAGATATTTCCTTCGGCAAGAATGACTACCATACTTTCTTATAATCCATTGAGATCCTAGATTTGTCACAAAATTAAGCACTTGTTGAAGAAAATCCCAATTTATATTTGTCATCATGGCAAAGTACTCATCTTCTTCAACATCAGGTAGGTTAAATAAATCATTAATGGACTTAGAAGTTAGGGGTACCTTCTTCTTGCGAACAAGAACTTCAGTAGCATTTGGCATAGATAAATTGGCATAGTACTCTAGGACTAACTCCTCTTCAGGCAATGATCGTGCATTGCAAAAATAGTTCCAATTAAGGGCATCAATTATCTTTCATATTGGCCAAGGCACAACCATCCTGTTATTGCTCTCCAAACTGAAACCTTTTTCTAGCATCATGGGTTCATTTTTTAAGATGGAATTAAACCTTTCTTCCGTATCCTTATCTTGAATCACAATTGGATTTTCGATAGAGGTCTTGGAGGATCTAGTTCTTTAGCGAGACATGGTGATTTTTCCTAAAAAATAGGCAGAGTTTCGGCAAAAGGAAGGAAAAGAATCGGCAATGGATGGGAGCAAGGAATTTGCGGTGATAAGCTTTCAATAGCAACAAGATTGTAGTGGTTGTAAGCTTGCGACAGCGATGGACTTGCGGCGGTGATGGACTTACGACGACAAAAGACTTACGGAGGTAATAATGAGGGTTTTGCGATAAGGAAAAGAAATTGGAGAGATTCTTTAGGATTTAAGTCAACGACTAAGAGGAAAAAGAATAAGTGGCTAGGGTTATGTTAATTGCTTGAATGATTGTGAAAAATATGATGGTAGATAGGAGTTTATATAGTGGTGAATTAGGGCAAACTTGTACCAAAAATTTAGTGACAAAGGTGACTTGGGCAGCAAGGTAAAGATGAAAGCATAAGTTGGTGGTAAAATTAGGGTTTTGGGAACCCTTTGGACGACAATGTGGGGTAAATTTTTCCTCATTGCTGTTTCAAGCCTTGAGCCCAAACTATATTTACAAACTAGACTGCTTAAAATAAAATAAACTAATTAGTACTTGGGCCAATTTGACCCCCTTATTAAACATAAACAAATAAAATTAACATTAAAAATAGAAATTAAAATGAAAATAAAAATTTCAAAATTAATTAGAAAATTTCTTCTCAAAAGGTTACATTAAATTAATTCCCAGGAAAGGTTGGAGGGGTCACAAGTGGTCTTGCTTAAGTTCCAATCTCCTTAGACAAAATTAACTAAATGTACTAATTTAAGAAAAATAATTTCTAGCTATTTATTAAAAAGTAAGATTATGAAAAAATTAAGGGTCTACTAATTTGAACAAGGTTTTAACTCGCTCAACTTCACCATCCCAATAATGTTTGAGATGTTGACCATTAACTTTAAATGTACCTCCATGGTTGTCGTACAATTCTACAACTCCATATGGATAAACTTTGTATATGGTATAAGGTTCTCTCCATCAGGATTTGAGCTTACCAAGGAATAACCTTAGTATCAAATTAAACAACAACACTTTCTGACCTTCTCTGAATTCACGAGGTTGTATATGACTGTCATGCCATTTGTTAAATTTTTCTTTACACATCTTGGCATTCTCATATAAAAATAACCTCAACTCTTCCAACTCATCAAGCTGTAGCATCGGTCTCATATAAAAACTTGTAACGAATTTTTTGTGCAAGTGTACACAGTCGTTCAAGTAATAAGTAAAATAAGTTATCGTCTCCACAGGGATTGTGCATGTTAATAAATCATCTGCAAAATTATAAGTTAACAATTTGGTGATAAAAACACAATAATTTGAGTGATGATGATTAAACTAGATTAATTTAACTAAATGTAAGATTGATCTCTAATGCAATTTTAAGCTAAGTATACCAAATTATCTAAATGAATGAATGAATTTTAGTAACAGAAACACAACTTCAACAATCAATAACATGTATAGGCTAGGATAATTACATTAATCAAATCAATTTTGTAACAGACCAATTTTGACCCTAATCGGAACGGTGGTTTCGGGACCACGAATCCGAGCCTGTGGGATATTAAAATATTATGTTTTGTGTTTATTATGTGTGTTTTTAGTGAGTGTAAAAATTTCGTAGAAAATTTTAGCTATCTAAGTGCTTAATTTGCTAAGAAGGCTTAAATTGCAAGAAGGATTAATGTAGTGGGCATTAATAAAAAGGGAGCTAAGTGAATTGCCCATAAAACATGGGGATTTGCATGTCAAATCCCCCATAAGAATAAGGTGGACGGCAAGCATGCAAGACTAAGATGCTTTCTATGCATTTTCTATTTTAAAGTATTAGATTGTCATAAGCATGCTAAATAAATAATAATGTGTAGATAGTTTTAAACAAAAAGAAAAAAATAAAAATCATTTTCATCTTTCTTCTTCCTCCTCACCCACCCGAAGCTATCATCAAGAGAAGAAGAAATTCCTCTTCTTCAATCGGCATTGCATGTGTTGAGCAAGGTGATATTTCAAACTCTAGTTTAACAATCCTTCTTTGAAATAGGTTGATTTCCTTGATCAACATTGAAAAATCAAGTAGAGATTTGAAATGCCATGCATGATGAAGTTCGGCCATGGGGGGGGGTTTATGATTTGAGTTGAAAATAAACTTAAATGGTAAGAGAAGAACTAGCTTGAACTTGTAAGAAAGCTTTGTCGATTTTTGGCTTGAAGATACCTTCATGTTTGGCCGAATATTGGGTTGGACATTCATGAAAATAAATTCTTCTTGTATCTTGATGTTCGGCCATTTCCTTATGATGAAGTTACCATATAAGATTGTTATATGTGATGTTTAAGTTATGGGGTGAACTAAGTTTAAAACTTGATTAATTGAAGTAAACTAGTGCAAGGGGGGTAAATTTGATGAATGGAAGAGTTATAGAGAATCCTAAGCACCTAAGGGCCATTCGGCCATGTAGAAGTAACCCAAATGGTTTGAAATTTTTATTGTGGTGTTCAATAGGAAATTAGATTAGTTGAATACTTGAATTAGATGTGGTTATTAGCTTGTTTCTTGGTTGTATGTTGAAGAAAAATGCAAGGGTATGGAAGTAGTACATTCGGCCATAATAGAAAATGAATTTGAGCTAATGTGTTTGATTATATATGTGTAATTATATAAAGTTAAGGTACGGCTAGATGAGAAGGTAAGTTGTAAGTTAAAACGCATCAAGGAAATTATCGCCAAAGTGTTCCCTAATAAATTGAATACACTTGAACAAAGTAGGGGATGTATGCCGAATGCACATTGTTATGTCTTGAAATTATGTATTTTATGACTTTGCTCTTGAATTGAATGGAAGTGTAGTAATTGGTTAAAATTGAATCAAATTAGATCGGGAACAAAAAGAGAAAGAGCAAGATCGAGGAAAAACAAAGATTATCGAGTAGCCGATTTGCACGGCTTATCGACAACCGAGGTAAGTCCCTTGGTTAAATTATGCCAAAGAGTAAATTATGATTATCTTGATTTTTAAAAATTAATGAATGTTAGTATTCAAATGCATCATGGCCGAATGTATATTTACATGTGGGTTGATGATTCATGTTGAGAATATGATGGCAATTGTTGGGACTAATGCAAGGTGGATGAGTAAGTTTTGAGCTACTTTGTATCTAAAGATCCTTTATATATTTAGTGAATGATATAACTTGTATAAGCTTGGTATAAAACCATGAGTTGGTCGCTTGTGATAGTGATGGATTTGATTGATTTCAAATTTATTAAATGCAATGGTAATAAAGGTATATGATTCGATATGCATAGTAAACATGTGAAAAGCATGTAAAGATATATTGACATTCGGGCTTTTATGCCTAGCAGGCTTCGTGCCGGTGTTATCTATCGGGCTTTTATGCCTAGCAGGCCTCGTGCCGGTGTTATTTATCGGGCTTTTATGCCTAGCAGGCCTCGTGCCGGTGTTATCTATCGGGCTTTATGCCTAGCAGGCTTGATGCCGGTGATGAAATTTGCCTAAGAGGAGTTTAATCCTTGTCAAGACAATTTAGAACTAAATTGTCAAGAAAATGGTTCGGGTAAGTATGTGAGGTATGTTATGTTAAATATTACTTGTGCTAAGTGGTCATTGATGAATGTAATTTGACGGAAGTTGAACTTAGAACATGCTACTATGGGACAATTGATTTGCATGAATAACTGCTATGAAAGTGGGTCCTCGAATTATTAAACTTGACCATGTGTAAACTATTTACTTCGGTGTTTATGTAGAATGCCATATGTGGATTGTTTTATCTTCATAAATAATTAAATGTTCTAATTTTAAATGAATTGGGACTTACTAAGCTAGTACGCTTACTCGTGTGAGATGTTTCCTCTGTTTTATAGATTAGGAGCAAGCCACAAGCTCACCGGGATCGTTGGAAAGTCGCTCACACTATCAACCTACCTTTTTGGGGTACTCCTTCATTTTGGGTTGGTTTTAAGCGAAGGCATGTATAGGATAGGCTTGGATTTGTTTGAGGAAGTTTTACGGTTCACTTGTAAACCTTAAAAGAATGGCCATGCGAATATGGCTAAATTTCTAATTAAGTACGTTGTGGTGTTGTTGATGTGTATGTTGGTTCTTGATGGCAAGGTTTATGCTTTCTAAATCAAAGTTTAATCATTTTGTTAAGGAAATGTGTATATATATATATATATATATATATATATATACGGAATGAATCCTTGAATTAGGAATGTAGGTAGATTTGGTTAGAAGCTAGTCCTTCATAAATGGCGACAAAACAACTTGTAGTAACAGCAGTGATATGAGTTAGAAAAATCACCAAAAATAGGGTATATTGAATTAAAAGGTGAATGAGACATGGAATTAAACCTTATTGTGTCTATTTTTACGTGAAAGAAACAGAATAGGCAAAAGACTTATACATTATGAGATAATTTAGTTCTAGTGAGACCCGCTCTGAATGAATTCGTGAGTCACTGTTCTGTTTTAGAAAAATTGTCATAAATCGTACAAAAATAATTAGGAAGCATGGTTTATATGTGTAAAACCCTTATTGAGTCTAGTTTTCATTGGAATAAACTATAACAGTATACGAAATTTGTGCAAAGAGATAACTGTATTTATGTAGAGACAGGTCAGAATTTTCAGACACTGTAATAAGGGTAACTTTGATGAATAAACTGTACCAATTGGCCACATGAAAAAATTCTGGAAAAATTATGGTGAGTAGATATATGAGTCTAGTTTCAAGGAAAATTTACGGATCTAAATTTTGAGTCCTGTAACCCGAGTTATAGACAAATTAGTCGGCACAACGCAGTTTGACAGCTTTAAGATTTTCATGTTTTGAACTTGTAGTCAAGTCTAGTAACGCCTCTTACTTAATTCCGGCGATGGTCTCGAGTAAGGGGTGTTACATTTGATTGGTATCAGAGCTTACGGTTTAGTCGATTCTAGGACTACCGTGGCGCGTGTGAGTCTAGCTATACATGCCTGTGGTTATATGTTGATAGTGTGGTGACTTCTGACAACCTGAATTTTTGTTTGTATAGTAAATGGATTCCGAACCAGAAAGAGCTGTGGCTGATGATGTGGAGAGCGTGGCGCCTGACCGTACCCATGGATCAGCGCCGATAGACTCTCGACCTGTTTCGGGTAGCCACGAAGGAGAGACAAAGCAAGCCTTTTATCGGATGATGAATGATTGGTTTGCCCAATTTATTCAGAATAACCCGAATATGCCCCAACCTCCACCCCCGAATAATCCAAATCCGGATCCTCTAGCTCCCCCAGTAATAGATCCAATGAGATCTAGTAGGCCCCCAGTTGACAAAATTCGAAAATATGGGGCCGAAGAATTTAAAGCCAATGACGATGACGATGCTGAGAGAGCCGAAATGTGGCTCGATAACACTATTCGGGTACTTGGTGAGCTGTCTTGTACTCCGGATGAATGCTTGAAATGTACTATATCCTTACTACGGGACACTGCATATCACTGGTGGAATACACTAGTATCAGTGGTTCCGAAAGAAAAAGTGACATGGGATTTCTTCCAAACTGAATTCCGCAAGAAGTATATTAGCCAAAGGTTTATTGATCAAAAACGAAAAGAGTTCCTTGAGCTGAAACAAGGACGAATGACTGTAACGGAGTATGAAAGAAAATTTGTCAGGCTCAGCCGTTATGCTAGAGAGTGTGTCTCTACTGAAGCCATTATGTGTAAAAGATTCGAAGACGGCCTAAATGAAGATATAAAGATGTTTGTTGGCGTTCTTGAAATCCAAGAATTTGTAACTTTAGTTGAGAGAGCTTGCAAAGCTGAAGAGCTCGGGAAGGAGAAAAGAAAGGCCGATACCGAAGCCAGAGATATCCGAAAGAGGTCTTCGGGCAAAGTCTTCCATCCCACGAGCAAGAAGCCCAGAGATGACTACAGCCGACAGAAAACTACTACAGATCCGCCTAGACGGGATCGACCTCCTATGAGCTCCCGAGCTACCTCGATAGCCAGTGTTGGTAACATTCCACAAACTAGAGTTGAATGCAAGCATTGTGGGAAATGGCACTCAGGGAGTTGTAGATTCCATGATCGGACTTGCTATAAGTGTGGATCGTCAGGTCATTTTATCAGAGAGTGTCCGAAATTAGCTGAGCAGAATGCAGTTCAGAGTACTACACCGAGCAACGTGCCAATGCGAGGCAGACCACCCAGACATTCAGGCAATGTAGGTGGTAGCCAGAAAGGAACGACGAATGCTACAGGTCGATCTGAGGCTAAAGCTCCGGCTAGGGCATATGCTACGCGAGCTAGAGAGGATGCTTCCTCCCCCGACATCATCACTGGTACTTTCACTCTTTTTGATATTACTGTAATTGCACTGATTGATCCTGGTTCGACCCATTCTTATGTGTGTGAAACTTTAAAATTTGGTAAGACTCTGCTAGTTGAGTCTACCGAGTTCGTAATTCGTGTGTCCAACCCTTTGGGTAGATGTGTGCTTGTAGATAAAGTGTGTAGGGGTTGCCCGTTGATGGTACGAGACTATTGCTTTCCAGCTGACTTAATGTTGTTGCCCTTCGATGAATTTGACATAATCTTGGGTATGGATTGGTTAACTTCACATGAGGCAGTGGTGGACTGCAAAAGAAAGCTTATTAACTTGAAATGCCGAAACGGTGAGACAATCAGAATAAAATCCGGTGATGTAAATGAGTTGCCTACAGTGATATCCTCAATGGTAGCCCAAAAGTATGTGAGAAAGGGGTGTGAGGCCTATTTGGCTTATGTACTGGATAATAAATTGTCCGAGAAACTAATGGAATCGGTACCAGTTGTATGTGAATACACCGATGTGTTTCCTGAAGAACTACCGGGCTTACCCCCAGTACGAGAGATTGAGTTCGGCATTGAATTAGTGCCGGATGCGACCCCAATTTCGATAGCTCCGTACCGAATGGCGCCTACTGAATTAAAAGAATTGAAAGCGCAGTTGCAAGAATTGACAGAGAGGGGTTTCGCACGACCGAGTTTTTCTCCGTGGGGAGCACCAGTCTTGTTTGTGAAAAAGAAAGATGGGACAATGCGAATGTGTATCGACTACCGACAACTAAATAAGGTGACCATAAAGAATAAATACCCGTTACCTCGGATTGATGATTTATTTGATCAGTTGAAGGGAGCTTCAGTGTTTTCGAAAATAGATTTGAGATCGGGCTATTACCAATTACGAGTCAGAGATTCCGATGTGCCCAAGACGGCATTTCGAACGAGGTACGGGCACTATGAGTTTTTGGTTATGCCTTTTGGGCTTACCAATGCACCTGCCGTTTTTATGGATCTAATGAACCGGGTCTTCCGACGGTTTTTGGATCGGTTTGTAGTAGTGTTTATCGATGATATATTGGTCTACTCCAAAAGTGAAGCGGAACACGTTGAGCACTTGAGAGAAGTACTACAAACCTTGAGAGATCATCGTTTATATGCAAAATTCAGTAAGTGTGAGTTTTGGTTGAACGAAGTCAGCTTCTTGGGTCATGTGGTTTCGGTGTCAGGAATTCGGGTGGATCCAAACAAAATAGCAGCCATACTCGAGTGGAAACCACCAAAGAATGTTTCTGAAATCCGAAGCTTCCTAGGCCTCGCGGGATATTATAGACGATTTGTAAAAGGTTTTTCCGTGATAGCTGCACCTTTGACGAGACTACTACAGAAGGATGTCAAATATGAGTGGTCAGAAAAATGCCAGAAGAGTTTCGAGCAGTTGAAAGCCCTTTTAACCGAGGCTCCAGTGTTAGCTCAGCCTGAATCGGGTAAAGAATTTACTATTTTTAGTGATGCGTCTTTGAGTGGGTTGGGTTGTGTTCTAATGCAAGAAGGCAAGGTCATAGCCTACGCTTCAAGACAATTGAAGCCACATGAAAAGAATTATCCAACTCACGATCTGGAGTTAGCAGCCATTGTGTTTGCATTAAAAATTTGGCGTCACTATTTATTCGGCGAAAAATGTCATGTTTATTCAGATCACAAAAGTCTGAAATATTTAATGACTCAGAAAGATCTAAATTTGAGACAACGCCGATGGTTAGAATTGCTGAAAGACTACGAATTAGTGATTGACTACCATCCGGGGAAGGCTAATGTGGTGGCGGATGCGTTGAGTCGAAAATCATTATTTGCTCTGCGTGTATTAAACACACGGATGACGATGTCTGAGGATGGTTCGATCATAGCCGAGCTACAAACAAGACCGATGTTTATTCAGCAAATTTGCGAGGCACAGAAAGTTGACGAAAAGTTAGTAGCTATTCGGGTTCAGTGTGAGAACGCTACAGAATCAGACTTCCAGATAGATGCAAATGACTGTTTGAAGTATAAAAATCAATTGTGTGTTCCAATGAACTCAGATTTGATACAGATGATTCTGAGTGAGGCCCATAATGGCCGAATGTCGATACACCCGGGTAGCACAAAAATGTATAATGATTTGAAGCAGTTTTATTGGTGGCCCGGCATGAAACGGGACATATCTGAGTTTGTCTCCAAGTGCTTAATCTGTCAACAAGTGAAAGCTGAGCATCAGGTACCCTCCGGATTACTTCAGCCGATTATGATACCCGAATGGAAATGGGATAGAATTACTATGGATTTTGTATCCGGTCTTCCTATGACACCGAGTAAGAAAGATGCCGTTTGGGTTATCGTTGATAGATTGACTAAATCAGCTCATTTTGTGCCGGTACGTACCGACTATTCACTTGACAAACTCGCCGAATTGTATGTGTCGCAGATTGTAAGATTGCACGGTGTACCGAGTTCCATTGTTTCAGATAGAGATCCAAGATTTACCTCGCGATTCTGGAAGAAGTTGCAAGAGGCATTGGGTACTAAACTTCATTTTAGTACAGCCTTTCATCCGCAAACAGACGGTCAGTCTGAGCGGACCATCTTAATACTTGAGGACATGTTGAGGTGTTGCGTTCTCGAGTTCGAAGGTACGTGGGAACGATACCTACCCCTGATTGAGTTTGCTTACAATAATAGCTTTCAATCTAGCATAAAAATGGCACCGTATGAAGCCTTGTATGGTCGAAAATGTCGCACTCCATTGTATTGGACTGAGCTCAGTGAGAATAAGATACACGGGGTTGATTGGATTAAGGAAACTGAACAAAAGGTGGTGGTAATTAGAAGTAATTTGAAAGCTGCTTCGGATCGTCAAAAGTCCTATGCCGACTTAAAACGTAAAGACATTGAATTTCAGGTCGGAGATCGGGTGTTCTTAAAAGTTTCTCCGTGGAAGAAAATACTCCGATTCGGTCAGAAAGGCAAGTTGAGTCCGAGGTTTATCGGACCGTACGAAGTTATTGAACGTATTGGACCGGTTGCTTATAGATTAAGATTGCCCTCCGAGTTAGACAAGATACACAATGTATTTCATGTTTCGATGCTTCGTAAATACAGATCGGATCCGTCCCATGTGATCACCCCGTCAGAGATTGTAATTCGATCTGATTTGACCTATGAAGAGGAACCGATCCGTATCTTAGCTCGGGAAGCCAAAGAGTTAAGAAATAAAAGAATTCCATTAGTAAAGATTCTATGGAACCGTCACGGAATTGAAGAGGCTACGTGGGAGCCTGAAGAGTCAATGAAGCAACAATATCCGAACCTTTTTAACGGTAAGATTTTCGGGGACGAAAATCCTTAAAGGGGGGGAGAGTTGTAACAGACCAATTTTGACCCTAATCGGAACGGTGGTTTCGGGACCACGAATCCGAGCCTGTGGGATATTAAAATATTATGTTTTGTGTTTATTATGTGTGTTTTTAGTGAGTGTAAAAATTTCGTAGAAAATTTTAGCTATCTAAGTGCTTAATTTGCTAAGAAGGCTTAAATTGCAAGAAGGATTAATGTAGTGGGCATTAATAAAAAGGGAGCTAAGTGAATTGCCCATAAAACATGGGGATTTGCATGTCAAATCCCCCATAAGAATAAGGTGGACGGCAAGCATGCAAGACTAAGATGCTTTCTATGCATTTTCTATTTTAAAGTATTAGATTGTCATAAGCATGCTAAATAAATAATAATGTGTAGATAGTTTTAAACAAAAAGAAAAAATAAAAATCATTTTCATCTTTCTTCTTCCTCCTCACCCACCCGAAGCTATCATCAAGAGAAGAAGAAATTCCTCTTCTTCAATCGGCATTGCATGTGTTGAGCAAGGTGATATTTCAAACTCTAGTTTAACAATCCTTCTTTGAAATAGGTTGATTTCCTTGATCAACATTGAAAAATCAAGTAGAGATTTGAAATGCCATGCATGATGAAGTTCGGCCATGGGGGGGGTTTATGATTTGAGTTGAAAATAAACTTAAATGGTAAGAGAAGAACTAGCTTGAACTTGTAAGAAAGCTTTGTCGATTTTTGGCTTGAAGATACCTTCATGTTTGGCCGAATATTGGGTTGGACATTCATGAAAATAAATTCTTCTTGTATCTTGATGTTCGGCCATTTCCTTATGATGAAGTTACCATATAAGATTGTTATATGTGATGTTTAAGTTATGGGGTGAACTAAGTTTAAAACTTGATTAATTGAAGTAAACTAGTGCAAGGGGGGTAAATTTGATGAATGGAAGAGTTATAGAGAATCCTAAGCACCTAAGGGCCATTCGGCCATGTAGAAGTAACCCAAATGGTTTGAAATTTTTATTGTGGTGTTCAATAGGAAATTAGATTAGTTGAATACTTGAATTAGATGTGGTTATTAGCTTGTTTCTTGGTTGTATGTTGAAGAAAAATGCAAGGGTATGGAAGTAGTACATTCGGCCATAATAGAAAATGAATTTGAGCTAATGTGTTTGATTATATATGTGTAATTATATAAAGTTAAGGTACGGCTAGATGAGAAGGTAAGTTGTAAGTTAAAACGCATCAAGGAAATTATCGCCAAAGTGTTCCCTAATAAATTGAATACACTTGAACAAAGTAGGGGATGTATGCCGAATGCACATTGTTATGTCTTGAAATTATGTATTTTATGACTTTGCTCTTGAATTGAATGGAAGTGTAGTAATTGGTTAAAATTGAATCAAATTAGATCGGGAACAAAAAGAGAAAGAGCAAGATCGAGGAAAAACAAAGATTATCGAGTAGCCGATTTGCACGGCTTATCGACAACCGAGGTAAGTCCCTTGGTTAAATTATGCCAAAGAGTAAATTATGATTATCTTGATTTTAAAAATTAATGAATGTTAGTATTCAAATGCATCATGGCCGAATGTATATTTACATGTGGGTTGATGATTCATGTTGAGAATATGATGGCAATTGTTGGGACTAATGCAAGGTGGATGAGTAAGTTTTGAGCTACTTTGTATCTAAAGATCCTTTATATATTTAGTGAATGATATAACTTGTATAAGCTTGGTATAAAACCATGAGTTGGTCGCTTGTGATAGTGATGGATTTGATTGATTTCAAATTTATTAAATGCAATGGTAATAAAGGTATATGATTCGATATGCATAGTAAACATGTGAAAAGCATGTAAAGATATATTGACATTCGGGCTTTTATGCCTAGCATGCTTCGTGCCGGTGTTATCTATCGGGCTTTTATGCCTAGCAGGCCTCGTGCCGGTGTTATTTATCGGGCTTTTATGCCTAGCAGGCCTCGTGCCGGTGTTATCTATCGGGCTTTATGCCTAGCAGGCTTGATGCCGGTGATGAAATTTGCCTAAGAGGAGTTTAATCCTTGTCAAGACAATTTAGAACTAAATTGTCAAGAAAATGGTTCGGGTAAGTATGTGAGGTATGTTATGTTAAATATTACTTGTGCTAAGTGGTCGTTGATGAATGTAATTTGACGGAAGTTGAACTTAGAACATGCTACTATGGGACAATTGATTTGCATGAATAACTGCTATGAAAGTGGGTCCTCGAATTATTAAACTTGACCATGTGTAAACTATTTACTTCGGTGTTTATGTAGAATGCCATATGTGGATTGTTTTATCTTCATAAATAATTAAATGTTCTAATTTTAAATGAATTGGGACTTACTAAGCTAGTACGCTTACTCGTGTGAGATGTTTCCTCTGTTTTATAGATTAGGAGCAAGCCACAAGCTCACCGGGATCGTTGGAAAGTCGCTCACACTATCAACCTACCTTTTTGGGGTACTCCTTCATTTTGGGTTGGTTTTAAGCGAAGGCATGTATAGGATAGGCTTGGATTTGTTTGAGGAAGTTTTACGGTTCACTTGTAAACCTTAAAAGAATGGCCATGCGAATATGGCTAAATTTCTAATTAAGTACGTTGTGGTGTTGTTGATGTGTATGTTGGTTCTTGATGGCAAGGTTTATGCTTTCTAAATCAAAGTTTAATCATTTTGTTAAGGAAATGTATATATATATATATATATATATATATATATATATACGGAATGAATCCTTGAATTAGGAATGTAGGTAGATTTGGTTAGAAGCTAGTCCTTCATAAATGGCGACAAAACAACTTGTAGTAACAGCAGTGATATGAGTTAGAAAAATCACCAAAAATAGGGTATATTGAATTAAAAGGTGAATGAGACATGGAATTAAACCTTATTGTGTCTATTTTTACGTGAAAGAAACAGAATAGGCAAAAGACTTATACATTATGAGATAATTTAGTTCTAGTGAGACCCGCTCTGAATGAATTCGTGAGTCACTGTTCTGTTTTCAAAAAATTGTCATAAATCGTACAAAAATAATTAGGAAGCATGGTTTATATGTGTAAAACCCTTATTGAGTCTAGTTTTCATTGGAATAAACTATAACAGTATACGAAATTTTTGCAAAGAGATAACTGTATTTATGTAGAGACAGGTCAGAATTTTCAGACACTGTAATAAGGGTAACTTTGATGAATAAACTGTACCAATTGGCCACATGAAAAAATTCTGGAAAAATTATGGTGAGTAGATATATGAGTCTAGTTTCAAGGAAAATTTACGGATCTAAATTTCGAGTCCTGTAACCCGAGTTATAGACAAATTAGTCGGCACAACGCAGTTTGACAGCTTTAAGATTTTCATGTTTTGAACTTGTAGTCAAGTCTAGTAACGCCTCTTACTTAATTCCGGCGATGGTCTCGAGTAAGGGGTGTTACAAATTTATTTCCATCATGTTTAACAGTGTTCGGAAAACATTCCATGGCAACTCGATCTTTCATGAGTTTGGAAACCAAATTAAGTCCTTTCAGAATATTTTACTTAGTGAAATATGTATTTTACTGATCATATTAAACTAAGAGTTTCTTAGTATTTATGTGAGGTAGTAGGGACAGATTAAGTTTAAAACAGTTTAATCACATAAACCTAAAAACTATGCAAGATAATAGAGCTAATTAAAGTTATTATGAACCTTCAATTTAGTCGAGTTTACTAAAAATAGGGATTGGAAAGGGATCTAATTTGGTTTCTTATTCAGCACAAAATCATGCTATAATTAGGCATTGAGTGGATCGTTTCAAAGGCAATATTTCAGGGCACTTTTCTGATTAAATTGCAACTGTAGGGACCTCTAATAAAATATCCCATAGCTAATTTTTGGGCAGCCATATGCTTGTGCCGAATTTGGGCTTGACTCCCCCTTGTTGGACGGTTTCATGATCCAATAAATAACAGACAAGTCCACTTTGTAATAACACTTTAGCTGGGTAAAATAAATATTCTTACGACCCAATTTTGTATGGTTTTGTCATCCATGTAAGGTAGATGTGTTCATGTCCATGCAACATTATGATAATCTCATCTTCCATGGACCCATTGCATAATAAAAAATTAATATATTAATAATTAACATGAAAAGAATATCATTTATGCACAAAAGTTATGTAATAAAACATAATTTTGCATACTTTATAAATTCCTGCCCAATGTTAACATTTAAACAAAATCCACTTAATTTATTAACAATTACTCAAGATTAATATAATTATTAAGCCAAAAGGTTGTAAAAATTACTAGAAAAATCCTATATAATTTCGAGTTTACACTTGGCTGCACAGCCGTGTGACATACACGGCTTGACCACTTGCCTTGTGTCTTATTAATTTTTAGGTGTAGGATTTTTCACATGGTCTGGCTACATGGGCGTGTGGGGAAGCCAGTCGGCCATGTGTGAAGCAACACGGCCTAAGCTATTCCACACGGCCTGGTCACACGGCTGTGTAACCCCTAGTTTCTATATTTTTAAGTTTTTGTATATTTTTCTGTTTTGATTCAAATTTGTCCCTGATTTTTCCCAAACTATTTTTAAGGCCCCGTAAGCTCAATTTAAGGCCCATTAGTGTATTTGTACCTTGATTCTTATAAAATTTTGAATTTTATCATTTATTTTATATTTCTGCTTCTATTTAATGATAAATTTCTTGATTTGTATAGTAACCCAACCCAACGATAGAGATGGATTAGAGGTGTTACATCATATATGTTTGCCTCCTTTGTTTGTGTCACTTGTTTATGCATCAAAGTCTAGTTTTTCTTATGCATTGTTGGTCTTAATATTTATCTTTTTTTTGTGTCTTGTTAAGGTGTGTTTTGATGTCAATTTATAGTGCTTTAGGTACATATAGCTGACTACTTCTTCAAACAAGTGTTAAGTGCATTGCACCGATTACCTTTCAAATTCCCTTCAAGATTCAATGTGTTTCAACATTCATGCACTTACCAAGGAGAAGGAATCTGACTCTTCATGCATGCCAAGATATATGAACGTCCAAGAGAGATGAGTATGACCTTTCAAGCAATCATTAAACATGGAGATGCATGCACTATGTGACTTTTCACATTTCATCCCGAATTCATGCATATCAATACCCTATGCACAAACATTGAATTTTAGTATAAATGTATCTACACAAGAAAGATGAATCTGTCCATTCATGCACTTCAAAAGGGGTACGAATTGTCTCTTCAAGCACCCAAATGATTCATGAACATCCACGAAAGATGAACATAACCATTCAGTCATACATTGCACCTATTTGTTCATGTACTTTATCATACAATGTACAATACTCATACATGTATGCACTTAATAGCCGAATGTGTCCATTAGTGTGTCTAAGTCTATAAATAGCTTTTTCAATTAATTTGTAAAGGTTAATCAATTGACATTTTAATACAAAACATATTGTGAGAGTTTATCTATTGGTTTTTCATTGAACTTTTCAAACTTATCAAAACTTCGATTTTTTGGTGTTCACTTGTCTTATCACTCCCCTTTTCATCCCTTTCCGGAGTGTGGCAACACCAATCATTCTCATACCAAGGTTCGAGTATTCTTCAAGTTTAAGTAGGTTGGGTTCATATATAAATTCAGTTCTTTAAAACTTCCAAGCACCTCGATCAATATCTTTTTATCTATTTGTTCCTTTTCAAGACGGTCCTTCATAAACGTGAATTTTTAACTTCGAGTACAAGTCTTGTTAGTATATTATTGAGGTTCTATTTGGTTCAAGAAATCACATTAGTTATTTTTTGCCATATTAAACTTGAAAGTTTGTATCTGAAGTGTTGATTTTGTATCTTGGATTCTTATGAGCAGTATTGCTAGGATATATGCCAAATTGTTTTAAATGATGTTAGTCAACCAGAAATGAATTTCAAACTTCTGCATGAGTGTTAACTCATTTTACATTTTATATAAACCTGTCAATGTTTATAAGGCTTCCGCCTATTGCTCGATTAAACTATGTTAAGGACCCTTCCTATGAATCCAAATCAAAACAAAGGAATATGGAGAAACGGTATTGAGATATTATCAACTTAAAGTATAGCAAATGATACTAATGAGGAAAGCAAATCGGATACGAGGGAGGAAGATGGAAAAAGTGCACAAAAAGGAAAGGGAAAAGCGTACGATGAAAACTCGATGTCCAACTCTCCCATTGAAAAAAGAATCACAAAATCGGCACGCGACGGATTAAGCCTTTTCAAATGTAAAAGAAAAAGACAAATGGGCATAAATGGAGATAATACGGATGAGAGCCTATCAAAAATTGCCCGTAGAAGACTGTTGGACAACATATCACCATGTAAGCCGTCAGGAGCAATGAGGTTGTTTAGCTGCAACTGTCGAGGGCTTGGGAACCCTTCGACTGTTCATGAACTGAAGCAACTTCTCATTGCAAACAAATCAGATGTGGTATTCCTATGTGAAACTACTATTAATACTAACAATTTCAATCGTATTCATGATATATGTAGGATGTTGGGTTGTCTGGTGGTAAATTTAAACGGGTGAAGTGAAGGTTTGGCCATACTGTAGAGATATGGGATTCAGGTGATCATTCAAAGTTACTCTAATATTTATATTGACTCGATGGTGCAAATGGATAATAAGAATTATGTTCGATTTACGGGCTTCTATGGTCAAGTTGATCCGAACCATAGGAATCTGTCCTGGGATATGCTTAGAACATTTGGTAGAACAGTGAAGGAAGACTGGATCATGGGAGGGGACTTTAATGCAATTTTGGATGATGATGAGAAGGAGGGGGTAGGAGATAACCGAGGGTTCTTATGGAGGACTTTAGAAATGTTCTTGAGGAGCTGGCCTTGGTAGACATAAAAACTTTGAGGGGCTGGTTCAATTGGATTAACAATAGAGATGAGGACGCCATGGTAAAAGAAAGACTAGACCGGTTCGTTCTTTCCTCTACAGCTTGCAGCGCTTATCCGTATATTGATACCAATGTTATCCACCAAACTAGTTCAGACCATGAGGCCGTTATGCTAGATACTTTGGGTAAAAAGCTAAATGAAAAGTAGGACGATCTGAGGCTCTTTTTTAGATTTAAAGCTTGTTGGGCGAAGGATGAGAATGCTAAGAAAATCATAAAAGATAGTTGGTGCAACTGTAGCGATACCATTTTAGAGAAGATGAATTGTATCTGTGATTCTTTGAGGCCTTGGCAGTTTAATAAATTTAATAAAAGAAAACATCAAATCAATAAGTTATCGAAAAAGCTTAATGACATCATTGATGTGCCGAATGCACAAGCCAACCTCAACAGAATTAAGGAGACCCGTATTAAATTGAAGAAGCTTTATGAGGAAGATGATATTTACTGGGTGCAAAGATCTAGAATAAGCTGGTTAAAAGAGGGTGACAGGAACACAATTTTTCCATGTGAGGGCTATGAGTAGGAGGAAAAAGAATGATATTAATAGACTGAAAGATAGCAGTGGGGGTTGGGTGTACAATAACCGAGACAAGTGTCGTGTGGCTAGGGACTATTTCATTGATCTAATTTAGACCAACACGAATACTGCCAATAATATGGATATGCGTTGCATTCCAAAGTGTGTTAACGAGGAGATGAATAAGAACCTTATGCAAAGCTTCACTGATGAGGAAATCCTTAGAGCATTCAATCAGATGGACCCGAGAAAGGATCCCGGTATTGATGGCCTCCCTGGAATTTTCTTCAAAAAAATTGAGAGGTCATTTGAAAGAATATTCTCTCCTATTGTCTTGATTTCTTAAATGGTGTGGTTGATATATCCAGCATAAACGAAATGATAATTTTTCTTATTCCAAAAATAAATGAACCAACGAATATGACTAATTTTTGCCCGATTAGTTTATGCAAGGTTTTCTACAATATCATCGCCAAGACTTTGGCAAACCATTTAAAAGGCATCTTACCTATGTGTATTAGCCAAAATCAAAGAGCCCTTGTTCCAGGAAAAATGATTCATGATAGTATCCTTATTGTGTAACAGCTCGATTTTGGGGCTAGTCGGAACAGTGGTTTCGGAACCACTAATTCGAGGGTGAAGAAAATTATTTTGATATTATTTTATGTGTTATAGCATGTTTTCAAGGATGTATGAAAAGTTTAGTACTCCATAGAATATTAAATTGGAGGTCCTCAAAGTGCAATTAGGCCATTAAGAAGGTGTGGCCGACCATAGGAAACAAGGAGACAAGGGCATTAAATTTTAGTCAAAGTTTAGGGAAATTATGTGGTAAAAAAATGAATAAAATAAGCTAAATAGAAGAGATATCATCTTTTCACTATTCATGCTTCTTCTCCACCAAAAATTGAAGGAAATTAGAGGATTTTGGAATCCAAACTTTCAACCAAGCTTCTCTCTTACAAGTAAGTGATTTTAGGTGTCTTTCTTGATAATTTGTATACTTTTTGAACCCCCAAAGCTTAAGTTAGCTAATGAGGGGACTAATTTGCAAAATGGTTGAACGTTTAGGGACTTGCCATGAGATGTTTGTGTTGTTTACTGAGTTTTTATGGAAGAAAATGAATGTTACTGAGCTAAGGAACAACTTTTCTGAAAGGTGTTACCATGAAAACACTTAAAATGGACTTAGTTGTAAAAGTTGTAATTTAGAAATAAATGCAAGAAATAATTGGTTTTGTGAGTTGTTGTAAGAAAAATAAATGTTTAGCTAGGCTTGTTTAATGAGAAAATGTGATGAAAAACGATTTACGAGCCTAGGGGCAAAATAGTAATTTTGCCAAAATATAAGGGCAAAATGGTCATTTTTGCCTAATTAGAAATTTTGATGTATAATGAATTATAAAGTGATTGAATGAGTAAAATTTGTTATTATAGATCAAGAAGAGAGCGGAAACAACCTTGACCGAGGAAAAGGCAAGGTTACGGACTAAGTCGTTGATTAACACATTTTACACCGAGGTAAGTTTATGTGTAAATGATACACCTTTAGTACATATGTTGTTATCTATTGGTGCATTGTATGAATGAGATGAATTATGATTGAGACTGATTGAAATTGATAGATGGTGAGTAGTTCTCGTATGAACCTCGAAATAGATACGTAAGTGTGGAAAAATATCCGTAATGATTAATTGGTGGGCTGTGTGTGATACCACCGAAATTATCCTTTTTGGTGGGCTGTGTGCGATACCTCCTTATTCACGATAGGCTGTGTGCGATACCATCGTTTATATTATCATTTGGTGGGCTATGTGCGAAACCACCCTATTATTGATTAACGGTGGGATGTGTGCGAAACCACCGGGTACAAAGTATTATTCCGAGGGGTTCATCAAGAAATGGTATAAGTAAATGTTTCATGTTGTTTTGTGGTGATGAGTGCAGGGAATGTGTACAAGCAATTGTGAGCAATATAATTGTTATGTGATTGGAATGTGGTAAGAGATGAGATGAGTAAGCATGATTATGGAAATGCGAATTGTTCTTGCTTAGTATGTGATGTTATTGACTGATTAGCATATGTGATAATGCTTATTGTTTACATGTAAACTTACTAAGCTTAAAGCTTACTCCCTTTCTTTTTCCCTTATCTTATAGTGTCAAGAAGCCAGTTCGGGATACTAAGATAATTTGAAGATCATCCACACTATCAGCTCATCTCGGTATATTAGACTTAGCATTTTGAGTATGGCATGTATAGGGGCTAGACATAGTGAAATGTTTTGTTGTTTTGGCCAAGTGTGTTGGCTCCTTTAAAGATGAACACTTTTGTAAATGGCCATATTTAATGGCTCATTATCAATATATATAAAAAGATGAGGTTATTCATGAATGTGAGTGATACATGATTGAGTTGCTTTGTAAATGGTTGAATATGATTGATGTTGTATGAGTTACGTTGACAAAAAGAGCTTGGCAAATAGCCTTGTTCTTGTCCACACAGGTAGGCACACGGGCGTGTGTCTAGGCCGTGTGTGACGCACGGTTAGTCCCATGAGTGTGTGACTAGGCCGTGTGTCCCCTGCATGTTAGTGTTGCAAGTCAGTGTCGACCACGGGCTAGAACGGGCTTGTGCCTAGGCCGTATGCCCCTTAATTGGTTGCTGACATCACAAATAGAACACCTAGGTTTTCATACATGGGTGAGGACACGGGCATGTTTAGGCCGTATGGAGGACACGGGCCAAGGACATGGGCGTGTGCCCGACCGTGTGAAAATCCTTATAGGTTCGAATTGAAAAATAAATTCCATACGGGTTAGGGACATGGGCTTGTCTGACCATACGGCCTGCCACACGAGCGTGTCCCATATCACACGGGCGTGTGGCCCTGTTAAGGCAAAATTTTCCTAAGTTTACAAAAGATCCCGATTTGATTTCAAGACCCTCCGTTTGCATGTGTAAGGCCTCGTAGGCCCACAATAAGAATGTTATGAATGTGAATGAAAGGTTTTATATTGGAATGAAACTTGATAGCATAAAGTTGTGTGTTCAAGCGAGATAAGTTCGGTAATGCCTCATACCCGGTTCCGGAGTTTAATACGGGTAATGGATGTTACATTTAGTGGTATTAGAGCTATGGTTTAGTCGGTTCTCGGACTACCGTAGCGTGTGTAAGAGTCTAGCTATACATGCCATAAACGTATATTGATAGTCTGGTGACTTTTGACAATTCTAAACTTTGTTTTTATATAGCAAATGGATCCCGACCGAGAGGGTGCTGATGATGCTGCTAGTAACGTGTCGACTCTCGCGCAAGGGACCGCGCATGTAGAGAGTAAACCCGAGACTATAGGTCAAGGAGAAGAGGTTCGGGAAGCCTTTCTCCAAATAATGAGTAATTGGTACACGGAGTATGTACGAGCGAATCCTAATGCTCAACCTCCTCCACCCCCTCCTATACCTCAGCCAGTTCCTGTGGCTCCTCAAGGTATAGATTTAGTGAGAATGGCCAAACCCCCGGTAGATAAGATTCGGAAGCAAGGGGCCGAGGAATTCAGAGCTAATATAGATGATGACCCCGAGAGGGCGAAGTTCTGGCTTGAAAACTCAATGCGAGTATTCGATGAACTCTCCTGCACACCTGAGGAGAGCTTAAAATGTGTCGTATCATTGCTAAAAGACTCGACATATCGTTGGTGGAAAACGTTAATGTCGGTGGTTCCAAGGGAGAGAGTGACGTGGGACTTCTTTTTGGAATAGTTCCGAAAGAAGTACATAAGTCAGACATTTTTGGACCAAAAACGGAAAGAATTCATTGAATTGAAGCAAGGTAAAATGACTGTGGCAGAATACGAGCGCGAGTTTGTTAGGCTCAGCAAGTATGCACAAGAGTGTGTGTCCACAGAAGCTATCTTGTGCAAGAGGTTTGAAGATGGGCTGAATGAGGATATCAGGCTGCTAGTTGGGATTTTAGAATTGAAAGAATTTGTGGTGTTGGTTGATAGGGCATGCAAGGTCGAGGAACTGAATAAAGAATAGAGAAAAGCCATGAGTGAGGCCTGAGATGCAAGATAGAGGCCAATGAGTAAATCGTACCAAACTTAATCAAAGAGGTCCAAGGAAATAAACCCTTGAACGACTGCGTCAGTTGGATATACATATCGAGATCGATGTAATACATACTCGGGCTTGAGGGTTCAAGCAACCTCGATGGCGAGCGTGGGCAATCCAAAGTCTAATAAATCGGAGTATCCAAATTGTGGTAGGTAACACACTAGGGAGTGTTGGGGAAACAACCAAAATTTTTACAAGTGTGGTTCATTCGATCATTTCATTCGGAACCGTCCAGAGAAGGATGACAAGGGTAGACCACAAAAGAACCCGGGAGGTGGGACTAGTAGTAGAGGCGCACCGAGAGATTCTGTTGTGAGATCGGAGGGTCGAGCACCTGCAAGGACTTATGCCATTTGCACTCGTGAAGAGGCATCCTCTCCAGATGTGATTACAGGTACTTTTCTCTTCATGATATCTCTGTTGTTGTTTTGATTGATCTGGGGTCTACCCATTCTTACATTTGCATGAAATTGACATCTAGCATGAGTATGATTGTTGAGTCTACGAAATTTTTAGTAAAAGTGTCAAACCCGTTAGGCAAACATGTGCTAGTTGACAAGGTGTGTAAGAATTGTCCTTTGACAATTAGAGGTCATTTTTTTCCGGCAAATCTCATGTTGTTGCCGTTTGATGAATTTGCCTTGATTCTTGGTATGGATTGGTTGACTGCTCATAACATTTTAGTAAACTGTGGTAGTAAGTTTTTTGAATTGAGATGTGTAAATAGAGATAGCATTCGGGTTGAATTAGGTAGATCAGATAGTTTGCCTGTTATAATTTCATCTATGGTAGCCGAGAGATACTTAAGAAAAAGATAAGAGACCTATCTCGCCTTTGTGCTGGATACTCAAGAGTCAGAGGTAAAGATTGAATTAGTACCAGTGGTATGCGAGTATCCAGATGTGTTTCCGGAAGAGTTACCCGGATTGCCTCCAGTTAAAGAGGTCGAGTTTGAGATTGAGTTAGTTCCGGGTACGACACATATTTTGGTTGCTCCGTATAGGATGACACCATTGGAGTTGAAAGAATTGAAGTTTCAATTGCAAGAGTTAACGAATAATGGTTTTACAAGATCGAGCTATTCACCGTGGGGTGCTCCGGTACTTTTTGTGAAGAAGAAAGATGGGTCGATGAGATTGTGTATAGACTACATACAGCTCAACAAGGTGACAGTGAAGAATAAGTATCCTTTGCCAAGGATAGATGATTTATTTGATCAATTGAAGAGAGCTACGGTGTTCTCTAAGATAGACCTGAAGTTTGGTTACTACCAGTTGAGGGTTAAGAAGCAAGATGTGCCGAAAACTACATTTTGGACGAGGTATGGCCATTATGAGTTTCTCGTCATGCCATTTGGCTTAACGAATGCTCCTGCGATTTTTATGGATCTAATGAACCGTATCTTCCGACCGTATTTGGATAAGTTTGTAGTTGTCTTTATCGATGACATACTGATTTATTCTCGGGATGAGAGTGAACATGCAGAACACCTGAGAATTGTTTTGCAAACTCTAAGAGACAAGCAGTTGTATGCTAAATTCAGCAAGAGTGAGTTTTGGCTCCAAGAGGTCAAATTCTTAGGACACATTGTGGCATGTGATGGCATTAGAGTTGATCCGAGTAAGATCTCAGCTATTGTGGAGTAGAAACCGCCAAGGAATGTGTCAGAAATTAGAAGTTTTTTGGGTTTAGCGGGGTACTACAGAGGTCTCGTAAAGGGGTTCTCCATGATTGCTACCCCGATGACGAAACTATTGCATAAAGATGTTAAGTTTGAATGGACTGAAAAATGCCAATAGAGTTTCAAGAAATGAAAAGCATTGTTAATTGAGGCGCCGATTTTAGTACAACCTGAGTCGGGGAATGAGTTTGTGGTCTACAGTGATGCGTCATTAAATGGCCTTGGCTGTGTGTTGATGCAAAAAGGTAAGGTAGTAGTTTACGACTCGAGACAGCTAGAACTGCATAAGAAGAATTATCCGACTCATGATTTAGAGTTGGCAGCGATCATCTTTGTTTTGAAGATTTGGCGTCATTATTTATATGGTGAGAAGTGTCAAATCTTCATCGATCACAAGAGTTTGAAGTACTTGATGGACCAAAAGGATTTGAATTTGCGACAACGGCGGTGGCTCGAATTATTGATGGATTACGAGCTAGTAATCGATTATCATATGGGGAAAGCGAATGTGGTTGCGGATGCCTTGAGCAGAAAATCCCTATATGCTTTGAGAGCTATGAGTACGAGTTTAAAGTTGTCTGATAATGGTGCTATATTGGTCGAGTTAAAGGCTAGACCGTTATTTATTCAGCAGATTTGTGAAGCTCAAAGGAATGATAGTGAGATGCAAGGTAAGAGAGCCCAGTGCGAATCAGGAAATGAATTTGATTTTCGGGTGAGTTCAGATGGTTGTTTGATGTTTCATGACAAGATTTGTGTACCTAAGGATGATAAGTTGATCCGGAAAATTTTACATGAAGCGCATAGTGGTTGCTTATCAGTACATCCGGACAGTATGAAAATGTACAATGATTTGAAGAAATTGTATTGGTGGCCGGGTATGAAAAGAGACATCTCCGAGTTTGTTACAAAATGTTTGATTTGTCAACAAGTGAAAGTCGAGCATCAAGTACCCTCAGGATTACTTCAGCCGGTGATGGTTCCAGAGTGGAAATGGGATCGAATCACCATGGATTTTGTAATGGGGTTACCTATGACTCCGAGAAAGAAAGATGTTGTATGGGTTATTGTTGATAGATTAACGAAGTCGGCTCACTTTGTACCTATGCGTGTGGTTTACTCACTTGATAAGTTGGCCGAGCTATATATTGCTGAGGTGGTGAGACTGCATGGGGTACCTATATCTATTATCTCGGATAGAGACCCAAGATTTTCTTCGAGGTTTTGGAAGAAGTTGCAGGAAGCCTTGGGTACAAAATTGAATTTTAGTACAGCGTTCGATCCTCAAACCGATGGTCAATCCGAAAGAGTGATTCAAGTTCTTGAGGATATGCTTCGATGCTGTGTGTTAGAGTTCGAAGGTAGTTGAGAAAATTATCTACCTTTGGTTGAGTTTGCCTATATACTCTCCCCCCTTTAGAGATTTTCGTCCCCGAAAATCTTACCAGTAAAAAGGTTTGGGTATTGTTCCCTCATGGTTTCTTCCGGTTCCCATGTAGCCTCTTCCACATCGTGTTTTTGCCATAACACTTTCAGTAAGGCTATGCTCTTATTTCTCAATTGTTTAATCTCTCGGGCCAAAATCTTGATTGGTTCCTCTTCATAAGTCATGTCCGGTCGTATCTCAATTTCTGTTGGAGGGATTACATGCGAAGGATCAGAACGATATCGTCGCAACATCGACACATGAAACACGTTGTGTATTCTCTCTAAATCTGCCAGCAAGGCCAACCGGTATGCTACTGGCCCAATCCTTTCAATAACCTCATACGACCCTATGAATCGTGGACTCAATTTGCCCTTTCGACCATACTTTCAGAAGTACTTTGTCACCCACTTGAAACTCGATTTCTTTCCTTTTTAAATCCACGTATGGCTTTTTTCAGTTTGAAGCAGCTTTCAGATTACCACGGATCACTTTCACTTTCTCCTTTGTCTCTTTAACTAGATCGACCACGTGAATTTGGTTCTTACTAAGCTCGGTCCAATACAAGGGAGTCTGACACTTGTGACCATATAAAGCTTCGTACGGTGCAATCCGTATACTCTACTGATAACTATTGTTATATATTGAGCAAAAATTGATACATTACTTACAGAGTTCAAAAAATGGTCCGAACAAGGGCCTTATAGTGAAGCTCGACATGAGAAAGGCGTATGATCGGGTGGAATGGAACTTCCTTGAAGATGTGATGAGAGAAATGGGTTTTTAATGGCATGGATTAATTTAATTATGAAATGTATGCATTCTGTTAAGTATGTGATAAAGTGTAATGGTTGCCTTTCGGATTCGATTATTCCAGAGAGAGGCCTTCGATAAGGGGACCCTCTCTCCTCTTATCTCTTCCTTTTTTGGATGGAGGCATTCTTGCGAATGCTTCTTTGTGCTCAAGATAGTGGGATTATTAGGGGTGTCAGAGCTAGCATGAATGGGTTGAATATTAATCAATTATTTTTTGTTGATGACGCTCTCCTCTTTATGAGAAATAAAAAGGGGGAAGTTGAAGCTTTTATGAATATTTTAAATGGTTTTGAGAAAATGTCCAGACAAAAAATTAATTTAGAAAAATCTATGGTTTATTTTAGCCCGAACACCCCTACTAATCAATGTGAGCTTATTAGAAATATGCTTCGTATGAAGGTGGTTGAGAAGTTAGATAATTATCTCGACTTACTGTTGTACATCAGGAAAATGAAATCTTTACCTTTTAAGGACATTCTTAATCGTCTTTCCTCTAGAATTAACATCTGGTCAAAACTACTCCTTTCATATAGAGGTAGTGATGTTTCGTTAAATCTATTCGTCAAGCCTTACTAACTTATGCCATGTCTATTTTTCTTGCTCCTAAAGGTGTTATTGAAAACATGAACTCTAAGATTCGTAGGATGTGGTGGGCGTGTAAAAATAAAGACCGAGGTTGGGCTATGATGGCATGGGACAATATATGTGTTCCTAAAGGCATAGGAGGTCTCGATTTTAAAGACTTGCATCTTTTCAACCTGGATCCTCTTGGAAGACAAGCTTAGTGGCTTCTTACTAATAAGGATACGCTTTTCTATCTTGTTCTTAGCTCTAAATATTTCCCGAATGGTAATCCCTTTAGCCCCAAACATGTTTATAAATCGTCTGTTAATTGGAGTGGTATTGCAATAGTTATTCGAAGTTTAAGACCAAGCTTTGGGTGGCTGGTGGGAAATGATAAAAGTGTGGATATTCATAAAGATAATTGGGGATTTGAAGGTCTTAATGGGGATGCTTTTATGTGCAGTAGGGAGAAACTGAACAAGAAGAAAGTTTATGAGTTGTGGGTTCTGGCTAGTAAATGCTAGGACAGAAATAAGGTGAATGATATTTATGGAGAAACTTTAGGGGACCAAATTTGTAATATCCCCATCCTTCCTCACTGTCCGAATGATGTGCTTGTTTGGTTTCACAGTCATCATGGCACTTATACTACTAAAGCCGCTTACTCCTGGCTTATTCTCAAAAAGATGGGCATGGCAACTCACCGGTTGTTTTGGAAAATGATTTGGAAGCTTAAAATCATTCCCAAGATTCTAATTTTTTCTTGGAGAGTGGGTTATGAAATTTTTCCTACAAATTCAAAAATTGCGTCCATTCGTCCTTTGATGAATTCGGCTTGCCAGAGCTGTGGGGCTGATAAAGAAACGCTCATTCATGCTTTAAAGGATTGTCCAACTACAAGAGAGACTCTGATCTGTGGGGGCCTTAACGATAGACTGGCCAGCAATGTTTTTGATCGGTGCATCGACTGGTTGGATATGGCCTTGAGAATCCTTGATAAAAAAGCTATGGAAAACTCCATTACCCTCATTTGGAACTCTTGGAATAACAGAAATAATTTTACATTTCATGGTAAAGAGGTGGCTGCGAATACTATCTGGAATAGAGCATTGATGTTAAGCAACGACTTCAAGATCCATAACTTTAGTGAAAGATCGATGCTCCCTATTCAACCTGCTAATCATAACTGGATAAAGCCATCGCGGGGGTGGTGAAAATAAATGTGGATGTTGCCATTGAAAAGGGGAAAATGGGGTTGGGTGTTATTGTCAGGGACGAAGATGGTTTTGTTTTTGGAGGGTATGGCTACGCAAAAGATATAACTTTTAACAGTAAGTGGGCAAAAATGATGGCAATTGAAGAAGGTGTCAGCCTGGCAAAAAGTTTAAATTTAAAAAGGGTTCAATTCGAATCTAACAATACAAATATTGTGAATAAAATTAATAGAAGGGATTAGGATATAACATTTTTGGGACAGCGCACTAATGACATTTATAAGAAGCTGAAGTCCTTTGAGAATGCAGTCGTCACATGGGCGCCTAGATCCAGCAATAAACTTGCTGATTTTATTTGCAATTTTGTATTGAGTAATAATTGTATTTGGAATTTTGATGTGAATTATCCAAAAGAGATTCACGATATTGTAATTTTGGAAGCTATAAATGAAAGTTAGGACTTTAAGGTCTATTTTGTTTTGTTCAAAAAAAAAAAAAAAGAATACCCAATGCACATATAGATTCCTTTTCCATTCATGAACGTGTCTAAGGGAGGAGAATGTGCCTATTTGAAGATTCATGGACTATACATGCATGTACGGCAAGGAGGGAAACATGGCATTAAATGCACAAACATTGAATGTGAGTATACATGTATCTACACAAGAGAGATGGAGCTACCCATTCATGCACTTCAAAAGGGGGACGAATTGTCTCTTCAAGCACCCAAATGATTCATGAACATCCACAGAAGATGAACATGACCATTCAGTCATACATTGCACCTATTTTTTCATGTACTTTATCATACAATGTACGATACTCATATATGTATGCACTTAATAGCCGAATGTGTCCATTATTGTGCCTAAGTCTATGAATAGATTTGCCATTTAATTTGTCGAGGTTAATCAATTGACATTTTAATACAAAACATATTGTGAGAGTTTATCTCTTGGTTCTTCATTGAACTTTTCAAACTTATCAAAACTTCGATTTTCTGGTGTTCACTTTTCTTATCACTCCCCTTTTCATCCCTTTCCTGAGTGTGGCAACACCAATCCTTCTCATACCAAGGTTCAAGTATTTTTCAAGTTTAAGTATGTAACAGTCCAATTTGGCCTAGTCAGAACAGTGGGTTCGGGACCACAAATCTGATGAGAAAAATTTTATTTTTATTTCATTTTTATGGTCTATGATTTCATGGAATGATTTCGTGAAAATTTCATTCGAAAATTTCAACGTTGGCACTCAATTTAGTCAAAAGGACTAAATTGTAAAAAGTGCAAAAGTTGAGTTCTACATGTTAGAGGTGTCCAATTGTTATGAAATTTTAAATTGGAGGTCCTTAAATGGTAATTAGACCATTGGTTAATTTGTTGGACAAAAATGGACATGAAATAGGTGAAATAGAATATTTTTAAGTTAGGGGCATTTTGGTCATTTAGTGATTAAATGATTAAATAAACAAAATTAAAAGCCAATTTTTGTCCATGTTCAACCCCCTGGCCGAATTTCACAAGGGGAAACCATGGCTAGGGTTTTTCAAGCTTCCAAGCTCGATTGTAAGTCCATTATAGCCCCGTTTTTAATGATTTTTATGTTTTTGAAATCCTCGTAACAAGATCTATCTATTTCTACCACTAATTTGAGATATGGTTAAAGTATAAGGTTTTGACCCATGATGAATATGTGTGTATTTTGTTGTTTAAAGGTAGATTATGCATGTTTATGGTTGGAGAAACAACTTTTACTAAGTGATTTTCAGTAAAGATGCTAAAAAGGACTAATTTGGAAAAGTTATAAAATTTGTCATAAAAGTGTGAATTAGTGGAAATTGTGGGCTGTTGTTGTTATGAAAATGGTTTGGCTAGGCTTAAAATACAAAGAAATTGAATGAAAATCGTTTTACGAGCTTAGGGCAAAAGTGTAAATATGTGAAACTTTAGGGGTAAAAACATAATGTTGTCATAATATGATGTTTGGATCACATTTAATACTGTGACTAATAAATAGACTAAATGTGATATTATAGATCAAAGAAAATGAAGTTCGGACCTAGAACAGAGGAAAACAAAGAATATGACGAATAAGTCCTTTTCACCGATTGTGCTACCGAGGTAAGTTTGTATGTAAATAATGCATCATTTTTACTTAAGTTTTCATACTTTGATAAATGGTATGAATTGTGGCTGAATATTTGATGTAATTGACAAAATATCGACAAGTGAGAAATTTCTCGGTTAAACCTTAGGAATAAAAATGGATACGAGTGACATGTTCACTAGAAACCTATGTGAAATCTAAGTGAAATAAGTGATCCAGGTGCTGGTCTACACGTTCTACCGGTGGCTGAGTTATCCAACATTTGTTACGAGTACTCGACAACTTGTGTAAGCAGCACCATGTAGTTTCGTCATGACCGACAGCTTGTGTGAGCAGACTCGAGATTGTGACTATGTGAAACGGGTGCTGGTCTTATAAGTTCTACCAATGGCTAGGTAATCCGGCATGTGTTGCGGATACCTGACAGCTTGTGTGAGTAGCACTGAGTAGTTACATATGACCGACAGCTTGTGTGAGCAGACCCATGAATGTGATTAGCTCGAGAGTGAGCCTATGTGAAAAGTGTGATATGAAGTATCTTTAGCTACAAGTGTGGCACTTATGTGCAAATTTCCGTGTATCCGTTATTATTCCATTGTGTTCAACTGGAAATGACTAAGTATAAACGAATATGACTAAGTGATGAATAAGTGCAGGTATGTGTGTGTAAATTTATGACCAATGTGCTCGATAGGTGATCGAACTTTGGTAAGTTTGATATGGGGTAAGTGTTACTATGAAAATACAAAAAAATTGTGAAAGAGTAAAATTTGCAATAAAACAGTTTTGGGACAGCAGCAGTTATGTGTCTTTGAAAAATCACCAAAAATGGTGGAAATTGAATTAGAAGTTGAATAAGATATGAAATTAAATCTTATTGAGTCTATTTTCATATAAAAGAAACGGTGTAAGAAAAAAAATTTCACATTTTGAGATATTTGAATTTTTGTAAGATAGAGTTAGAATAATTTCAGAATCCCCTATTCTGACTTGGGAAAATCATTTAAAACTGTTAAAAAACAATTATGGGTTATAATTTATATTCTTAAAATCCTTAATGAGTCTGTTTTAAAAATAAACAAATGATAACATCATCCGAATACTGTACTAGGAGATAATTAATTTTTAGTGAAGAGGGGTCGGAACTGTTGGGCAGCAGAACAGGGGTGGCTTTAAAGAATAAATTGTACTTATTGGCTAAACAAAAAATTTTGAAACTTTTATGGTAAGAAGATATGTGAGTATAGTTTCAGGGAAAATTAGCGGATCTTAATTTGGAGTTTTTTTATCTCAATATATAAATAATTTAGTGACTCTGACTCGAGTAGACAGCTTGAGAAGAACATGAATAAATAGTGGAACTATGTGCAATTATGATTGTATTATCTTGAGAATTTATTGTGAAGATTTATAAAAGTCTATTAATAAATCACTTATTATTTACATACCTACTTACTAGGCTATAATTCTTACCCCTTTCCTTTTCTTTTTCCTATAGTGTCACAAATGCTAGCTCGAGTTGGAGGTTGTCGGGGATTCTATCACACTAACAAGTTATTGATTGGTATTGTATCAAAGATCTTCAAGTATTTCTAAGTCTATGGCATGTATAGGGACTTGATTATGTGTGTATATGTTATTATGAGTTGGCCTAGAATGTTGGCCTATGCTATTTGATGGTTATTGTTGTATAAGGCCATTTAATGTGGCTAATAATTGTTATGTTATAAGTCTATGATGATGCATTTCAAGGATGTGTATGCTTGCATGTGTTGGATGAGTAAATGTGTGATAATTATGAGTGGTAAATGTGATTGGTTGTGTAAGTTGCATGATATGAATGGTTAAGTGTGTGTGCGATTATGCATGATGAATGTGGTTTGTAAATGGTATGTGGATGTCTTAGTGTGGATGTTTGAATGCTTAATAGTACCATGTTGTGTGATGATAAATTTGTATAAGTGTATAAGTTTTTTGGGGTGGCAAAGGGCTTGGTAAATAGTCTTACTTGTGGTCACATGGGCAGCCACACGGCCATGTGCCTGGGGTGTGTGAAGTCTACACTTGATTTTTGGAAATGCGAAACGCCATACGGCCTAACACACGGGTGTGTATCTCGGCTGTGTGAAGGACATAGCCTTGGACACGGGCATGTGCCCCTGTTTTTCAAGAAATTTTCTAATGTTTTCCAAAGTTTTTAGTTTAGCCCCGGACCACTTCCAAAGTATGTATTGGGCCTCGTAGGCCCTATTTAGGGACTCAAAGATAAAAATTTGAAAAGTTTTAATTTGGATGAAATTTTATGACTCGGTATACGTTTACAAGTGTATGTGTTCCGGTAATGCCTCGTACCCTATTCCGACGTCGAATACGGGTAAGGGGTGTTACAAAGTAGGTTGGGTTCATATATAAATTCAGTTCCTTAAAACTTCCAAGCACCTCGGTCAAGATCTTTTTATCTATTTATTCCTGTTCAAGACTGTCCTTCATAAACGTGAATTTTTAACTTCGAGTACAGGTCTCGTTAGTATATTATCGAGGTTCTATTTGGTTGAAGAAATCACAGCAGTTATTTTTTGCCATATTAAACTTGAAAGTTATGAAATGTTGATTTTGGATCTTGGATTCTTATGAGCGATATTGCTAGGATATATGCCATTTTTTTTAAATGATGTTAGCCAACTAGAAATGAATTTCAAACTTATGCATGAGTGTTAACTCATTTTACATTTTATATAAATCTGTCAATGTTTATAAAGTTTCTGCCTATTGTTTGATTAAACTATGTTTAAATATAGATGGTGTATTACTACATAAGGTACTTTTAAATATTTATATGTCATTCGATATTTTGGGTTAATGATGCAGTACGTGAAAATGATGCAGTACGTGAAGTATACGCCAAACTAAAAGTGTTAGAATTTCAAATATTTTCGTTACTCTAGTTGGATTTAAATTGTGACGCTCCATACCTGAATCCAACGATTGGGTTGGGGGTAGGGTGTTATAGTTTTATTGGTATCAGAGCTTCAGTTTAGCTAATTCTCAGAAATCAATGTTTGTTAGGAACCCCATGATTGCTTAATCCCTTATAGTGTTGCTAAACTAAAATTGTGTTTTACAGCAAAGAAAAGAAAAATGTTAGTAAACTCCAAGAATGCTGAAGGAAAGGAGATCGAGAGCAACGCTCTTCCTCAAACTAGTAGCTTGGATCCTACAACAAGTCAGGGAGCTAAGGACAGAGAAGCTCTCGTGGAGATGATGGGCCACGTCATGGGGCAATGGTTCAACAAATACATGGATGCTGCACCATCCTCTTCTCATCGACGACGTGATAGGACTGTGAGACCAGAAGAAACAACAAGAACTGCTAAAGCTAGACAACCGATAAATCTTTCACCTCATATCTCTATCGTAAAAATGTCCCATGGAGACCCAATGGAGGCAATTCACAAGCGTGGTATAAAAAAATTTAGAGGAAGCAAGGAGGATGACCCAGTGGTGGCAAAAAACTGGCTCTCACAAGTCTTCCAACAAAAGAGTTGCAGTGCTCTCCAATTGAGAGTATACGCTGCGCGATTTCTTTGTTAGAAGATGAAACGTATAAATGAGGGACCACAGTAACTAGTATTATCCCAGAGATTAGGTGTACTGGAAGTTTTTCCTAAATAAGTTTAGGGAGAAGTTTATCAACAGGCTCTTCATTGAGTAAATGACGAAGGAATTCCTAAAGCTTAAATATGGGTGAATGACAGTGTTCGAGTATGAGCCAGAGTTCATTCGGTTGAGTAAATATGCTAAGGACTTGGTCCCAGATGAGGAAGGCATTTGCATCAGATTTGAAGAAGGATTATACGAAGAACACAAGGTATTATTATCTACATTGGAAATCTAGGATTTTGCTACCCTGTCTGTGAAGGCTTAGAGAATGGAGTCAATAATTCAAGAAAGGAACAAAGTTAGAGATAGGAAGAGTAACAAGCATAGAGCCTTTAGTACATTTTCAAATACTGGATTCAAAAGGGCCAGGGATGTAAAATGTTATTTTACTGCTCCAGCAAGGGAGTCTCAAACTGTTGGCTTACACCGAGATCAAAATGGACATCAAGCCACTTTCATGGCTAGTACTAGATGATCAAGGAAGATGAAGGTCCCCGTCTATAATCAATATGGGAAAAACCATACAGGGACATGTTGAAAAGTCATCGGGGCCTATTACAATTGTGGAGCACTTGACCATCTGAAAAGAGATTGCCCAATTAGAGAAAGGAACATTGAACACTCTATTCAGGTAGCCTGAGAGTCTTAACTAAAGGTGAAGACTGGGGCAGTGACAAAGTTTGGGTCTATATAGGAGCTTCAAAAAGGAATGTAGCTAAGCCGTGACCAAAGGCCTCAACTAAAGTCTACATAATGCAAGCTAAGGAAGACCTGGAGCCTTCGACATTATCACAAGTATTTTTTGTTTATTTAACAACAACATTCATGCACTGATAAATCATGGATCTACTTATTCTTATATATGTGACAAGTTTGTGGATGGAAAGAGTCTTAAGATTGTACCTGCTAAGGCTAGTGTGATAGTTACCAACCCGCTCGGTCAGTGTACTATGGTTAATAAGGTAATAAAGGAATTTTCTTTGGGCTTTGGTGATATGTCTTTTTGACGGACTTGATGCTGCTGAGTTTCCATTAGTTTGACGCCATCTTGGGATTGGATTGGCTGACGCGCATAACACGGTTGTTGAATGTAAGTCCAGAGGTGTGTGGCTATTATCCACCTATGGAAACAACGTGTTTATTTTAAGGGTGAAACGTGATATCAAGAACAATATAATCTTAACTGTTTAATCTCAGAAAATGATTGTGAAGGGTGGAGATGTTTATTTGGTGTATGTTTTGGATTCAACAATGGTGAAGGAAGACTTTAAACAAGTGCCAGTTGTGAACGAGTTCTCGAATGTCGTTCCAGAAGAAATTCTAGGGATACTACCAAATAGAGACATAAAGTTTTCAATTGATGTTACATCTGGAACTGTTCCTATTTTGAGTGCACCTTACAGAATGGTACCAATAGATTTGAAGGAGTTAAAAACTCAGTTGCAATAATTATTAGACAAAGGGTTTATTAGGCCTAGTGTTTTGCCATAGGGTGCGCCAATCTTAAACGTTAAGAAAAAGGATGGGTCTCTTCGTTTGTGTATATATTATAGATAATTAAACAAGATGACCATCAATAATAAGTACTCACTGCCAAAAATTGAAGATTCTTTTGATTAGTTGCGCGGAGCAAGAGTGTTCTCGAAGATTGATATTTGTTCGGGGTATTATCAAGTCAAGATCAAGGGAGATGACATTCCTAAGATTGGATTTTGTACTCACTACGAACATTATGAATTCTTGGTAATGCCTTTTGGTTTGACGAATGTGCTAGTAGTGTTCATGGACTTGATGACGACCCTATCTTGATCGTTGTGTGATCATCTTCATCGATGATATTCTGGTTTATTCGAAGAGTGAAAAAAAGCATGAGGAGAAATTGCTGATAGCCTTGAATTTTCTCTAAGAAAACAAGTTATACGCCAAGTTCAGTGATTGAATTTTGGCTAAAGGAAGTTCACTTCTTAGGCCACGTCATTTCAGTGAATGGAATTAAAGTAGATCCCGAGAAGATCAAGGTTGTATTTGTAACAGCCCATTTTTAGTGGTACCAGAAACAGTGGTTTTGGAACCCCATATTCCGATGATTGAGTCAATAAATTTTATTTAATAATATTTACAAGTCTTTTATAAGGTTATATTGAATTTTGATCTGATAAATTGCTAATTAGACTGTTAGTTAAAGTACAAGTGGTTCGACCTTAAAGTTGGTGGTTTTCAAAATTAAGGTATCGGGACCTCATTTCTAAATATTTTTATTAAATATTTATGGAGTTGTTTTATAGGTGAATTGCATTTTGAATAGGTAGTTTTACTGAATTAGTGAATAATTAAGGTAAATGAACTAAATCATAAAAATCGTAAAAGTTAATTGTTATGAATCCTAATTACTTAAAGACAAAATGCTAGTGCATGAGGGTCTAAAATGACAAATAGACCCCTTTAGAACGAAAGTGGACAGTTTGGTATGTTTTCATGTTTTAATAATGTTAATTTTATAATAAATAAAATGATATATGTATAAAAAATAAAGATTAGTTAACATAAAATTAGTTAACATAAAATAAAAAGGAAAAGAAATCATATTAGCATTTTCCTTTCTTCTCCACGAGGACACATAAGAGAACCTAGGAAGCCATTTTCAAAGCTTCAAAACATTCTGCCAATTGCATGGTAAGGGAATTTAAGCTCGTTTTTCATAAATTTTATATTTTTTATGATCGTTGTAGTTTAATCTAGCTAATTCGGGTATTAAGTCATAAAATTGTTAAAGTTTTAAAATGTTGCCATTGATGGATTTTGTGGTTTTTGATGTTTAACGATAGGATTTGAAGCTTAGAAATGTAATAAGACTAATTTGTAAAATGAAAATTGTTAGTTTTAAGTTTAGGATCTAAAGTCTAATATTTCAAAATTCATGTTGAAATTCTGTAATTATTTATAAAAGAGGGTTGTATAAGGATCAAATTAAGATCGGTTTCAAAATTGAGGCTCAATTTTGTATGTTATGGTTGTTTTGGTTTTAGGGACTAAATTTAATAAAATGTAAAATTTTAGGGAACATTTGAAAAATGAAATTGAATTAATATATTATTACAATATGTTGTTTTGAGATGTTTGAAATTGATAAATTGAAATAAATTATTATATAGATCAAGATTTAAGCTAATTGGAGGATAATCCTGGAAAAGTCAATTTTTGTGGATTAGTTATCGACGTTTAATGTGTTGCTATTTTTATTAAATAAGTTCAAATGGGACTTACTTTATTAATTAATGATATATTTTTATTATATTTTTTTACTTTATAGTTCAATTGTTATTTATATAATGTTTTTTCAAATCAAAATGATTAAATCGAAAAAAAAATATGAATAATATGAGAGATATGAATGATATGTGGTATTTGTAACCTCCCTAACTCAGACTAGACGCTATGGCTAGATTAAGAAGGCTACATTAGCCACTGCAATGGCTAAGCAGACCATTAGACCTTTGGAAATCCTTAACACGGCTAATTTTAAAGAAAAGCGACACTGGTGATCTATGTTAGATAAAGCATCCATTTATTAGGTTATCTTATGAAAAACCCTAATTTTTCCGACTTCATAAAAATCGACACTCTTGAGATTAAATAAATTTAAAGCATCCATTAAATTAGGCCATTTTTTCTTAGAATCCATTTTATTATTATTGTGATATTTTAGAAAACTAATTGATTTTACATTTTGTTTTATAAAAAGTGAACCTTTGAAAAACAACGAAAATTGATGTACAATGCCAAATTTTACTTAAGCCAAATATCATACATTTACTGACTATTATGTTTAAGTAATCCATGCATGTAAACTCCCCAAATGAAAAGTTACCAAGCCACATACCAGAAATACTTAAAAATTACAAACCAAGCTAATACAACAAACTTATTAAGAATAATTTATCTAAAAAAAACTGATGTCCAAGGTGTTGCTCCGAATGCTAGGTCCGAACCTATTCTTAAGGGTTAACTGAAAAGTACAACACTGTGGAGAAGTAAGCTTACGAATGCTCAGAGTGAGTCGAATAGTTGTTTAAAAAAACATAATATCATAGCAAAACATAGAAATTAACATATAAGTATATATGATGCAAATGACACAATGCAAAGTTTCCTACCCAACCATCTGCTACACACTATGAGTTCCCCAGAACCAGTCTACCAAACTCCAAAAACTATGAGCCAAAGCTCGATGTGGATAAACCACCAGTACAATAATGCAGATAAACTGCCAATATATGCAGACAACTACCAGTATTGTGGACAAGCCACATAACAATAATGCAGACGGACTATGAAAATAATTTTCTTGATAATACGAATTTAGACACCTTTAAGAACATAGATATGGATGACATTGTAAAATACCTAACTAAAGGGAGAGGTGCATGGAACTACCGACTGGATATTGAATTGCCAAAAAATTTTAATCAAGCAATCATGTTTCCCATAACTAAGATGTTGATGCAATTTCTTTGCACTAGGATTAGACCTGCTATGAATGAATCTAATGTAAATACTTTTTGTGCCATTTTTTTATGTAACATCCTGAAATTGGGCCTAGTAGGATTGGGCCTAATGGGCCTTGAGTGTAGTAGCGTTTAAATTTTTGGAGAATAAGAGATCGGCTTAAATGCAAGTTGGACCTATCAGATAAGTGATTTTGGAAGGTTAGGGGGCTTCTATGAAGTCCCGGGATCAAACTTTGGCTTTGGGGAAATTTTGGTTTTAGGTGAATAAAACCCTAGGAGTTAGTAGGTAGGCTTTAAGAATAAAATATGGAGGAAAATGACACAAATGGGCTTGTGGCCCAGTGGCAAAGTGGCGCCACTTAGAGAGCAGGGAGGTGAGGTTAGCTGAGGAGGCCAAAACTCTAGTTGCATGAAGCCCAAATCCTTTAATTAAATTTTAGCTAATTTTCGGCATTAGGGTTTTATTCTCCCACTCTCTTCTTCAATTTCGACATTAGGGTTTCTCTATTCTCCCATTCTCTATAAAAGCTGAAATCCCTAAGCCTATTCACTCATCTTCACTTCTATGCAAAAGCCGAAAGTCTATTATTCTTTTTTTCTGTTTTCTTCTACAAAGCCGAAACCACCCAATTCTTCTCAACATCTTTCCCTTCAAAAGCCGAAACTCTGAACTTTCTTCTCATCTCCATAGCCGAATACCTCCTATTCTCTTTTGCCGATCTCTTCACTAAAAGCCGAATCTACATAGATTTCTTCCTATCATATTGTCTATTTGATCTTCTCAAAAGCCGAAATCTTCTAGGATTACCGAATTCTTTGTAAAGGTAGGTGACGATTTCTTCTGATCTATTCTTTTTCTCTTTCGATTTTTAGAAGACAAAGCCAAAATGCTAATGGATTAATGGTTTGATGTTTCCTTGCTGGGCGACATTCGGGAATTCGTTTAGATCTAAAAGCCGGAATCGCTAGTCTCTAAACCTCATATCTCTCCTTTCGAGATTTCAAGGCGAAGGAGGGGGATTGGATCTGTAAACCCAATCCCTAAGTTTAAGAAACGAGCGGTGTCAGCGGTTCGGGATTGACCACCAGGTTGTGGACCGGCTTCGGAACAACACCTTAGACAGATAGCAGTCGTATCGGCTTTTGATAGCGTGCGTAGATCTCTAACACACTAATTAATCTGTACTAAATATATGTTATGGGCTAAAAGCCGGAAAAAGGCTGTATAATTAATCTGTATTAAATATGGGCTAAAAGCCGGAAAAAGGCTGTATAGACAGTCGTATTACCCAGAAAGGGTAGGCAAAGGATGTCAGGTACGTAATCAAAGAAATCTCTCTATGTGTATCGATGTATGCGATAAACTGAAATCTCTTAGATAATACATTGTTTGATTCTGCATGTATGTATGCATGGGATGGGATTGATATGATGAAGGGGAAGAAGGTCGCATAGCGATCGGTGGCTTTGCCACATAGGTCACACAGTGATCGGTCTTTATGACAGGAAGCTCAGCTGTCGAAATGCTACGATGTATTATTAAGGTCGCATAGCGATCGGTGGCTTTGCCACATAGGTCACACAATGATCGGTCTTTATGACAGGCAGCTCAGCTGTCGAAATGCTACGATGTATTATTAAGGTCGCATGGCGATCGGTAGCTTTGCCACATAGGTCACACAATGTCGGTCTTTAAGACAGGCAGCACAGTTGTCGATATGGTGTGTAGTGGTTGGCGGGTTGATTGTAGAAATCCCCAAGGTGTGATGGTTGGTACGGGTTGGTGTGTAGAGGATGGAGTTCTAGGATGGGCTGGGCCATTCATCATTTTATTATTTATCATGTAATTCTGATTGTTGCCTTTATGTTTGGGCCAGGGCTCATAATGTGTTTGTGAGCCCAAGCCTTTTATGTGTTTTCGGGATTTGCATACTGAGTCTTGGTGACTCATCCTTTATTTTCCATAACTCTTTCAGATGAGTAGTAGATCATGAACATGGGAGCCGAGACGGACTCGAGGGGCCATACAAGTTTTTTTTTAATGGATTATTTCGGCTTTTTTTTAAGTTTTAATTTTTGGAAAATTTATGTAATAAGGCCCCATAGCTTATCTTCATTTAGGTAGTTTTAAATATTTGCAACTTATGAAATTATGTCAAAGGTTTAATTATACGAAATAATAATAGTACAAGGTTTTCTTCCAAATGTCATTTATTTATTCAAATATTGCCTAGTTAACTTACGATTTCCAAAACCAACAATGCAAAAGTTTTCAATGTACAACCCGTAGCATACCGAATCTGGTCAAAACGCATGGGTCGGGTTTGGGGTGTTACATTTTGGTATCAGAGCCCAGTTTCAAAAACTCGGCTGTGGGTTTTGGTTCAAAAATGTTTTCAAAGGATGGTTTAGAAAATATATATATCTCTTTTCTGGAAGTATGGCACCCGAGTCTCCGGCACCAGTCTGCACTGTAAGTTTCCTAATACTTTTCTTTGTTATATGTTGTATTTCTGGTATCTATTCTGTGTGTTTGGTTTGGATGTGTTGTTTGGATATAGAGTTGGTTGCGTATGAAATATTTGTCTGCTTTAATGGCTAGGTGTTTTTGAGTATGTGTAGGAGTTCTAAATTCTAGTTAAAAGTATATTAGTGTTATTAAGATCAGAGTGCGCAGCAAGAGCGTAGTGTGGTAGGTTAGGATGTGTGACTGTTAGTTAGTTGGAAATTTCGAGGATGAAATTTCTTTAAGGAGGGTAGATTTGTAACATCCTGAAATTGGGCTTAGTAGGATTGGGCCCAATGGGCCTTGAGCGTAGTAGCTTTTAAATTTTTGGAGAACAAGAGATCGGCTTAAATGCAAGTTGGACCTATTAGATAAGTGATTTTGGAAGGTTAGGAGGCTTTTATGAAGTCCCGGGATCAAACTTTGGCTTTGGGGAAATTTTGGTTTTAGGTGAATAAAACCCTAGGAGTTAGTAGGTAGGCTTTAAGAATAAAATATGGAGGAAAATGACACAAATGGGCTTGTGGCCCAGTGGCAAAGTGGCGCCACTTAGAGAGCAGGGAGGTGGCGTCAGCTGAGGAGGCCCAAACTCCAGTTGCATGAAGCCCAATTCCTTTAATTAAATTTTAGCTAATTTTCGGCATTAGGGTTTTATTCTCCCACTCTCTTCTTCAATTTCGACATTAGGGTTTCTCTATTCTCCCATTCTCTAAGCCGAAATCCCTAAGCCTATTCTCTCATCTTCACTTCTATGCAAAAGCCAAAAGTCTATTATTCTTTTTTTCTGTTTTCTTCTACAAAGTCGAAACCACCCAATTCTTCTCAACATCTTTCCCTTCAAAAGCCGAAATTCTGAACTTTCTTCTCATCTCCATAGCCGAATATCTCCTATTCTCTTTTGCCAATCTCTTCACTAAAATCCGAATCTACATAGATTTCTTCCTATCATATTCTCTTTTTGATCTTCTCAAAAGCCGAAATCTTCTAGGAGTTGTCGAATTCTCTGTAAAGGTAGGTGACGATTTCTTCTGATCTATTCTTTTTCTCTTTCGGTTTTTAGAAGACAAAGCCGAAAGGCTAATGGATTAATGGTTTGATGTTTTCTTGCTGGGCGACATTCGAGAATTGAAGTAGATCGCTTAGATCTAAAAGCCGGAACCGCTAATCTCTAAACCTCATATCTCTCCTTTCGGGATTTTAAGGCGAATGAGGGGATTGGATCTGTAAACCCAATCCCTAAGTTTAAGAAACGAGCGTTGTCAGCGGTTCAGGATTGGCCACCGGGTTGTGGACCGGTTTCGAAACAACACCTTAGACAGATAGCAGTCGTATCGGCTTTTGATAGCGTCGACATAGAGAGTCTTGTCTTGTCGGTAATCAGGTGTGTAGATCTCTAACGCACTAATTAATCTGTACTAAATATATGTTATGGGCTAAAAGCCGAAAAAAGGTTGTATAATTAATCTGTACTAAATATGGGCTAAAAGCCAGAAAAAGGCTGTATAGTAATCTGTACTAAATATATATTATGGGCTAAAAGCTGGAAAAAGGCTGTATAGATAGTCGTATTACCCAGAAAGGGTAGGCAAAGGATGCCAGGTACGTAATCATAGAAATCTCTCTATGTGTATCGATGTATGCGATAAACTGAAATCTCTTAGATAATACATTGTTTGATTCTGCATGTATGTATGCATGGGATGGGATTGATATGATGAAGGGGAAGAAGGTCGCATAGCGATCGGTGGCTTTGTCACATAGGTCACACAGTGATCGGTCTTTATGACATGAAGCTCAGCTGTCGAAATGCTACGATGTATTATTAAGGTCGCATAGCGATCGGTGGCTTTGCCACATAGGTCATACAGTGATCGGTCTTTATGACAGGCAGCTCAGCTGTCGAAATGCTACGATGTATTATTAAGGTCGCATGGCGATCGGTGGCTTTGCCACATAGGTCACACAGTGTCGGTCTTTAAGACAGGCAGCACAGTTGTCGATATGGTGTGTAGTGGTTGGCGGGTTGATTGTAGAAATCCCCAAGGTGTGATGGTTGGTAAGGGTTGGTGTGAAGAGGATGGAATTCTAGGATGGGCTGGGCCATTCATCATTTATTGTTTATCATGTAATTCTGATTGTTGCCTTTATGTTTGGGCCAGGGTTCATAATGTGTTTGTGAGCCCAAGCCTTTTATGTGTTTTCAGGATTTGCACACTGAGTCTTGGTGACTCATCCTTTATTTTCCATAACTCTTTCAGATGAGCAGTAGATCATGAACATGGGAGCCGAGACGGACTCGAGGGGCCATCAAGTTCTTTTTTAATGGATTATTTCGGCTTTTCTTTAAGTTTTAAGTTTTGGAAAATTTATGTAATAAGACCCCATAGCTTATCTTCATTTAAGTAGTTTTAAATATTTGCAACTTATGAAATTATGTCAAAGGTTTAATTATACGAAATAATAATAGTACAAGGTTTTCTTCCAAATGTCATTTATTTATTCAAATATTGCCTAATTAACTTACGATTTCCAAAACCAACAATGCAAAATTTTTCAATGTACAACCCGTAGCATACCGAATCTGGTCGAAACGCATGGGCCGGGTTTGGGGTGTTACATTTTGGTATCAGAGCCCAGTTTCAAAAACTCGGCTGTGGGTTTTGGTTCAAAAATGTTTTCAAAGGATGGTTTAGAAAATATATATATCTCTTTTCTGGAAGTATGGCACCCGAGTCTCCAGCACCAGTCCGCACTGTAAGTTTCCTAATACTTTGCTTTGTTATATGCTGTATTTCTGCTATCTATTCTGTGTGTTTGGTTTGGATGTGATGTTCGGATATAGAGTTGGTTGCGTATGAAATATTTTTCTGCTTTAATGGCTAGGTGTTTTTGAGTATGTGTAGGAGTTCTAAATTCTAGTTAAAAGTATATTAGTGTTATTAAGATCAGAGTGCGCAACAAGAGCGTAGTGTGGTAGGTTAGGATGTGTGACTGTTAGTTAGTTTGAAATTTTGAGGATGAAATTTTTTTAAGGAGGGTAGATTTGTAACATCCTGAAATTGGGCCTAGTAGGATTGGGCCCAATGGGCCTTGAGCGTAGTAGCGTTTAAATTTTTGGAGAACAAGAGATCGGCTTAAATGCAAGTTGGACCTATTAGATAAGTGATTTTGGAAGGTTAGGGGGCTTCTATGAAGTCCCAGGATCAAACTTTGGCTTTGGGAAAATTTTGGTTTTAGGTGAATAAAACCCTAGGAGTTAGTAGGTAGGCTTTAAGAATAAAATATGGAGGAAAATGACACAAATGGGCTTGTGGCCCAGTGGTAAAGTAGCGCCACTTAGAGAGCAGGGAGGTGGCGTCCGCTGAGGAGGCCCAAACTCCAGTTGCATGAAGCCCAATTCCTTTAATTAAATTTTAGCTAATTTTCAGCATTAGGGTTTTATTCTCCCACTCTCTTCTTCAATTTCGACATTAGGGCTTCTCTATTCTCCCATTCTCTATAAAAGCCGAAATCCCTAAGCCTATTCTCTCATCTTCACTTCTATGCAAAAGCCGAAAGTCTATTATTCTTTTTTTTCTATTTTCTTCTACAAAGCCGAAACCACCCAATTCTTCTCAACGTCTTTCCCTTCAAAAGCCGAAACTCTGAACTTTCTTCTCATCTCCATAGCCGAATACCTCCTATTCTCTTTTTCGATCTCTTCACTAAAATCTGAATCTACATAGATTTCTTCCTATCATATTCTCTTTTTGATCTTCTCAAAAGCCGAAATCTTCTAGGAGTTGTCGAATTCTCTGTAAAGGTAGGTGACGATTTCTTCTGATCTATTCTTTTTCTCTTTCGGTTTTTAGAAGACAAATCCGGAAGGCTAATGGATTAATGGTTTGATGTTTTCTTGTTGGTCGACATTCGGGAATTGAAGTAGATCGCTTAGATCTAAAAGCCAGAACCGTTAGTCTCTAAACCTCATATCTCTCCATTCGGGATTTCAAGGCGAATGAGGGGATTGGATCTGTAAACCCAATCCCTAAGTTTAAGAAACGAGCGGTGTCAGCGGTTCGGGATTGGCCACCGGGTTGTGGACCGGCTTTGGAACAACACCTTAGACAGATAGCAGTCGTATCGACTTTTGATAGCGTCGACATAGAGAGTCTCGTCTTGTCGGTAATCAGGTGTATAGATCTCTAACACACTAATTAATCTATACTAAATATATGTTATGGGCTAAAAGCAAAAAGGCTGTATAATTAATCTGTACTAAATATGGGCTAAAAGCCGGAAAAAGGCTGTATAGTAATCTATACTAAATATATATTATGGGCTAAAAGCCGGAAAAAGGCTGTATAGACAGTCGTATTACCCAGAAAGGGTAGGCAAAGGATGTCAGGTACGTAATCATAGAAATCTCTCTATGTGTATCGATGTATGCGATAAACTGAAATCTCTTAGATAATACATTGTTTGATTCTGCATGTATGTATGCATGGGATGGGATTGATATGATGAAGGGGAAGAAGGTCGCATAGCGATCGGTGGCTTTGCCACATAGGTCACACAGTGATCGGTCTTTATGACAGGAAGCTCAGCTGTTGAAATGCTACGATGTATTATTAAGGTCGCATAGCGATCGGTGGCTTTGCCACATAGGTCACACAGTGATCGGTCTTTATGACAGACAGCTCAGCTGTCGAAATGCTACGATGTATTATTAAGGTCGCATGGCGATCGGTGGCTTTGCCACATAGGTCAAACAGTGATCGGTCTTTAAGACAGGCAGCACAACTATCGATATGGTGTGTAGCGGTTGGCGGGTTGATTGTAGAAATCCCCAGGGTGTGATGGTTGGTAAGGGTTGGTGTGTAGAGGATGGAATTCTAGGATGGGCTGGGCCATTTATCATTTATTATTTATCATGTAATTCTGATTGTTGCCTTTATGTCTGGGCCAGGGCTCATAATGTGTTTGTGAGCCCAAGCCTTTTATGTGTTTTCAGGATTTGCACACTGAGTCTTGGTGACTCATCCTTTATTTTCCATAACTCTTTCAGATGAGCAGTAGATCATGAACATGGGAGCCGAGACGGACTCGAGGGGCCATCAAGTTTTTTTTAATGGATTATTTCAGCTTTTCTTTATGTTTTAAGTTTTGGAAAATTTATGTAATAAGGCCCCATAGCTTATCTTCATTTAAGTAGTTTTAAATATTTGCAACTTATAAAATTATGTCAAAGGTTTAATTATACGAAATAATAATAGTACAAGGTTTTCTTCCAAATGCCATTTATTTATTCAAATATTGCCTAATTAACTTACGATTTCCAAAACCAACAATGCAAAAGTTTTCAATGTACAACCCGTAGCATACCAGATCTGGTCGAAACGTATGGGCCGGGTTTGGGGTGTTACATTTGATACGAACCGGCTCGGGATGAGTCGAGACGTATGCGGGTTGCCCAATCGTCTACGAGGAGGAATCAAGCCTTTGGAAAATAATCAGAAAATATAATTGAGTTTGCGGAAGCTTAAGTGAATAAAATAGGAGATGGTTCGGTTTGATGGAACAAAAATAAAAAAAATAAAATAGATAAAAGGATAATTTGATGGAGATGGATAAAAGAACTTAAACAAGAATCGATTCAACACTAAAAAGTGTCAACCCATATTCTATAATGTTTAAGGTGGAAAATGGTAATCGATGATGGAAAGGGAAATACGAACTTAACTTAAGAAATATTCAACACTATATAACAGTGTCACCCCGTTTCTTATATCGTTAAGGTGAAAAGATGGAATTCGATGATGGACGAAGCCCCGTTATCTAAAAAGATAAGAACCTATGGTATAAATAAATGGATGAGAAACGACTGACGCCACAAGCAAAGCTTGATAAGTCAGAATCGAAACTCGTACGAAAGATAGAGAGGAGATAAACTCACTCAAATGAAATATTCATTCATTCAGAAAATCAAAAGTTTCCAATCAATTCACCAATTATTTTATTCATCCCAACACCAATGCTCCACCATGCCATCCATACCCATGCCATCCACCCATTTTCTAATTTGTTTGATTTAATAGTGCTTGGCCGTTCATGCATCCAATTCCCTTTTTAATGTGCTTGCATTATCCCTTTAAAAAAATTCCCACACTTGCCATAAGTTGCCGTCCATGTCTCCTTAAAAAGGGAATTTGAAAACTTCTATATTGCCATTCTTGAAGAGTCTAAAGAGTGATGGCTGAATGTTTAAAGACATCAATGTGCAACAACTTGAAGAGCTCCATAATGTGGCCGAATATCCCTACTGTAACATCAAAGTGCAGCAAATTAAAAATAACCCATTGGCTCATAAAAATCAGCAATGAACATCTAGACATATTAACTCGGTAATCACTAATTAAATTAATTAGTGACACATCTTTTATTGACAAAAATTAATGCATGAAAGAAGACAAATTAATTAAAGCTTGGACAAATTAATTTAGTCACTAATTAAATTATTAGGCCGCATTAATTTGCTGTAGAAAATAATTAATTTGAGGATGCAATTTATTTAAAACATTAAATTAAAAACAATCAGCTGGATAACAATTAAAATAAAACTAAGACACACTAATTGACACATAAACTAAACAAAACAAATTTAATAAAGTCTTAAACAAGACATATTAGGTTCAACTATGGCTAACACAAACATATTAAAACACGCAATCACTAGCACATATTAAATTATTTAATTAACTTAAACTAAATTAATTAAATTTCATTCCAGCAATTTAATTAACTTAAATTAAGTTAACTAATTTTTTATTCCAACAATTAACTAATTAAAATGAGCTAAGAGTGAGCTAATAACGAGCTCTATAAATTTAAAAGAAAAGTCGTTGGTGTCCCGGGCGTGTTCGTTTCATCCCCTCCCTCTGCAAGATGATTCGTCCTCGAATCGACCCGTTGGTTGTCCGAACAAAACTCCTTGCTCGTCTTTCCTCGATTAAACGGGATGGATGATAATCGCAATACCTGAAAAGAAAATTCAAGATTTAGCAAGAAATGTTTTAAGCATACTTGCAACCCGAATAAAAACAACACCAAACAAATAAATCGCATGCGGACAGGCATAAGCACTTTATCATACAAAAGGATTAAGGCCTTGTCAAAATTTTGAAACAAAAGCAGATAAGCTTTAAAGCATGCATACGATCTAATTGGATTCCACAAGTCAAAATAAACATGCGAATAACACATCAAGTGATAGATATAGTCGTCACAAGCAAGTAATGAAGAAAACTCATATGGCACTTGAAATTGAACATTCAAACCTTGCTTTGTACTCGCACATGAATAAAAATTATCAAACACAAAATTCTCTTTATCTTCTTTTAAAACAATTAGACCATCAATAAACAAAATAGGGTATTCAAATAATTCATGATCTAAATGCTTTACAAAATGACAGTCATCATTATGAGCTCTTTCAACATCTGAAATAAACAAAAATGTTTCAACAAATGCTTCATGACACTTATCGAAAACAATTATCTTTTTGTTAAGAACCAAAACAGATAGTCCATTACCGAACAAGATAGAACAATGAAGATCATCACGTTTTAAAGATTTTACAAGAATGGATTCAGCAACGTGATTCTTGTCAACATCCAAAGAAAACAAAATGGGTTCATAGGTTTCAAGTGTCTTACCTTTGGGAGTTGAAAGAAATAAATCGACTTTACCTTTACGCTCGGTATGACAAAAGTCATTCTTACCTTGCTTGTCTTCACAAGCTGAAAATTGAAGATCGAATTTACCTTGCTTGATCAATTCGAACCTTCTTTCCTCGGGCATGTAATGTAGTTGATGCTTCGCGTTTGAATCAGCACTTTTCAAATGGAATGTGGATTTCAAGTACAACCACACGATTTGTTTAAGGAACACATAAAAATTGAAAACAAGGTTGACAAAATTTGTTACCTTATTTAGAAACCAAGTATCGAATCGATGGGAATTTCTCACACACGATTGTTGAGACTTGATTTTTCCACAAAATATATAGGATGATACAAAACATATTCCTGGTTTAAAAACATGAATTTGATTATTAAATTCAAGATGTGACAATGGTTTAGAAAAATCAAATATGTTTAACCAATAGGAATCGTGCAAACTCAAAATTGAACGATCAAAATTCTTGACGAGTTTCAAAACTGATTTACAAAAACTCAAAGATTTCATATTAGACAATGAACAAATCTCGTAATAACCACAATCAAACAAATTGGGATTAAAAGAAAAATCATCATCATACCTTGACGAGTCTTGCATTTGTCGAGTAGACATTACTCCACCGTCACACTTTGCATCATAATGATTATTATGAGATGAACTCGTCTTGCCACCATTTAAGTCGTCACCATTAATCAAAGAATGGTAATCAACGGTATTATCCACATATTCACATTCATTAGAAAAATTTAGTGGAGACGGGATTATCTCAAAACACTTACCTTCCTTACCTTCCATCTTGGGTGATTCAACTTTACCCTTTTCAATCATGCGAAAACGTCGCTTGTCGGGAAGGTATTGCAATTGAAGGTCATCGTGCAATATGTCCGAAACCTGAAAAGAAGTAACAGAAGAAGAACAAACTTTAAGAGTGTTAGTTGAAAAATCACTTTCTTTTTCTTGCTCATCTTGTTCTCGCGTTTCTTTTTCCAACTCCTTTTCTTTTTCAACGCTCTCTTTATTCTCAATCTCGATTTTCTTTTCTTTTTCTTCTTTTTCAATTTCTTCCTTTTTTCTTTTCTCGAGTTCGTTCCATATTCGCTCGTTTTCTCTCATGATCTTCTCTTACCTTTCTTTTCTTTTTAGTTCTTTTTCTCTCTTCCTTTCATTACAATAAGAAGAGGTTACAAAAGAATCAAAATGAGTAAAATTTTGTTCAAGAGAAGGGGTAGTGTTCTCATAGATATCTCGATAAGTTCTTTGGGAACGTTTTTTTCCAATAGAGACTTAGAAGAGGAATAACTTGTTCCTTCTCGTTCGTTGCCTCGAAAGGATTCGAACTCGAATCTTTCTTCTCTCTGTCTCAAAAGCCTCGACGAACATGAGTCTTGATAAGAGTCTCTTCGCGAATATTTTCGGGATGTACATCGCTGTGAAGAACTTGACTCCATTCTCTGACTAGATGAAATCTTCCGATCAAACATACTTTCCATTTCGCTCAACAAGTATTGGAAGTCGACGGCTGAGAACCCTTCTTGCGGCATTTTTGTTACTGAAAAAAGAAACTGTTATAAAGAAGAGAATTAAACAGACAAAAATTAAAGTATCTTACCATATAAACCTCACAAGGCACTCACAAAGAAAATTTCGCTCACACTCGTGTTTCACCCGTATAAGGCTCTTTCGTTGATGAATACACTCGTGCCTTTTACCGATATTTCTCACTCTCACAAATTCGTATTTCGTTTCGAAAGACTTATTGTGGCTTGAGGGTCGGCTTCAAAGTGGGTAACAAAGGATTGATGTCAGGCATAGGGTACGCTAAAACAAAGGAAAAAAATTTGGGGGGGTCGGGTAGAAGGAAGATTTGGTTGGTCGAGGCACGGAATAGAAAAGATAAAAACAAAAACTTGAATATTCACTTTTTTTTGTGAACTTTTTTTTAAAACTCGTATTTTTTTTTGAATTTTCGTTTTTTTTACTCTTTTTTTTTTCACATACAATATAATGCAATACAAGAAACGAAAATTACAACTTGAATTTTTTTATTTTTTTGAACCCTTTTTTTTAACTTACGAACCTAATTTCGGCTTCTCGTATGTCGTCAAAATTCCTCATTTTATAACTCTGATACCAGATGATACGAACCGGCTGGGGATGAGTCGAGACGTATGCGGGTTGCCCAATCGTCTACGAGGAGGAATCAAGCCTTTGGAAAATAATCGGAAAATATAATTGAGTTTGCGGAAGCTTAAGTTAATAAAATAGGAGATGGTTTGATTTGATGGAACAAAAAAAATAAAATAGATAAAAGGATAATTTGATGGAGATGGATAAAAGAACTTAAAAAGAACTTCAAACAAAATCGATGTCAACGGACTATAAGAGTTCAACCCGGTTCTATATGTTAAGGTGAAAATGGAACGATATGGACGAAGTTTCTTATATCGTTAAGGTGAAAAGATGGAATTCGATGATGGACGAAAAAGATAAGAACCTATGGTATAAATAAATGGATGAGAAATGACTGACGCCACAAGCAAAGCTTGATAAGTCGGAATCGAAACTCGTACGAAAGATAGAGAGGAGATAAACTCACTCAAATGAAATATTCATTCATTCAGAAAATCAAAAGTCTCCAATCAATTCACCAATTATTTTATTCATCCCAACACCAATGCTCCACCATGCCATCCATACCCATGCCATCCACCCATTTTCTAATTTGTTTGATTTAATAGTGCTTGGTCGTTCATGCATCCAATTCCCTTTTTAATGTGCTTGCATTATCCCTTTAAAAAAATTCCCACATTTGCCATAAGTTGCCGTCCATGTCTCCTTAAAAGGGAATTTGAAAACTTTTATATTGCCATTCTTGAAGAGTCTAAAGAGTGATGGCCAAATGTTTAAAGACATCAATGTGCAACAACTTGAAAAGCTCCATAATGTGGCCGAATATCCCTACTGTAACATCAAAGTGCAGCAAATTAAAAATAACCCATTGGCTCATAAAAATCAGCAATGAACATCTAGACATATTAACTCGGTAATCACTAATTAAATTAATTAGTGACACATCTTTTATTGACAAAAATTAATGCATGAAAGAAGACAAATTAATTAAAGCTTGGACAAATTAATTTAGTCACTAATGAAATTATTAGGCCGCATTAATTTGTTGTAGGAAATAATTAATTTGAGGATGCAATTTATTTAAAACATTAAATTAAAAACAATCAGCTGGATAACAATTAAAATAAAACTAAGACACACTAATTGACACATAAACTAAACAAAACAAATTTAATAAAGTCTTAAACAAGACATATTAGATTCAACTATGGCTAACACAAACATATTAAAACATGCAATCACTAGCACATATTAAATTATTTAATTAACTTAAACTAAATTAATTAAATTTCATTCCAGCAGTTTAATTAACTTAAATGAAGTTAACTAATTTTTTATTCCAACAATTAACTAATTAAAATGAGCTAAGAGTGAGCTAATAACGAGCTCCATAAATTTAAAAGAAAAGTCGTTGGTGTCCTGGGCGTGTTTGTATCAACATTTTATATGGTATCTTGCAAAAATAATAGATATGTGTCAGGACATGGATCTATAGTAGCACGAAGCGATGTATAAGTGGCCAGAAGGTCGAGGTTTTATTCCCCCACCTCGTGATGGCACTCTTCAAAAAAATTAGGGTTCCAACGGTAGAAAATGAGCAATATATGAGATCGACGAAGAGCTTAATAGGTGATTCCATGTATACACAGTACATTGAGCTCAACCGAAAACAAATCAAATATTGGAACCAGAGGAGAAAAGAAAAGATGGACATCTTGACATCTCTAAAAGGAAAAGAGGCAACAAGAACTCGAAAAGGAAGTGAAATCCCAAACAATGAATGGATGATAAGATGGATGCAAGAAACGGGCCTAATCATGCAGGAATTTGTGCAACAAAACAATATAAGAATACTAGACTATATGCCAAACAAATACATGTTCAAGCTATCCCAATATAGATCTGAGGAGCTGGGAAGTGAAGAAGAGGAAGGAACAGAAGAAGAAGAAGAAGAAGAAGAAGAAGAAGAAGAAGAAGAAGAAGAAGAAGAAGAAGAAGAAGAAGAAGAAGAAGAAGAAGAAGAAGAAGAAGAAGAAGAAGAGGATGTTTCATGATGATATTTTCAAGAGAAGGATGATGATGACTATGACGTGGTGTTTCAGCCGCAACGATCAATGCAGAAAGGGCCTATCATCCGTAGCCCAACCTAGCATGCACATTCATCAGGTGGAGGCTCCTCTCGAGGCCATATCTTGGGTTGAGGGAAAGCACTAATGGAAGGGGAAATCTCCCTACTTTGACGATTTGAACGATTAATAAACTTTTTATTTATTTCTGGATTGTAAACAATGAATTAGAATTGTTTTTATTTTATTGTTTTAGGAGTAGGGTTAACAATAGATTTATATTTTTTTTTATGTTTCAAAATTTCTATATAGGAACCTGATATGAAAGAAGCACAACATTTTGGAGCTTTAAACTAATAAGGAAGGAAACACCCACCATAAAGACTATGACAATGTCACGATCAATTGGGTAACTTCATTCCTTATATATTCATAGGATGTACATTAGGGACAATGTGCTATCTAAACTGTGGGGGGTAACATAAGAAATTTTGTTTTTATTTTCATGCTTTTTCTTTTATTTTTCTTGTCAAAGTGTGCTTAAGCTTGTAGAAATACAAGCGATTAGTTAGGAGCATGTATACAGGATGATTGTATTTATTGTAAAGTTGGCATATATTAAATGAATTTTCAGTTATTAGACTACTATGTTCTATATATTACATTGTAAATATGCATTAAGTAATTAAATATACCAAATGATATAGAAAATATAGGTTAACGAGCATGCTGGTATATATGATAAATGGTTCAAATTTTGGTTACTTGATTGATTAAATTTGTGAATATTGAGATACCTAGGGATGACCTAAGGCATTGTTTGGTATAACCCAAAGTCAAAAAACTAACCTTATTCACCAATCGTTAGTACCTAATTTTGAGTCAGAACACGCTTCTTGATGAACCTTCATACAAAACCCGATCCAAAATATAAATATTTACTTACCTTTTTTATTTGGTCCTTGAAATGCACGAATTTAGACGTCTAGCCATACGTATTGAGGGATAGGTCGATACATCATGACGATTTTGTAAAAATCAGAATGAAATAGGAAGAAACAGTGTGATATAGTGATTATAGGTTTAGCCAAAATGTGCAAAATAAGAAAAAAATTTTAGAAAAAGTCAAAACGAGTAGAAAAAGTACTTGAGCAATGAAAAACAAAAGCATTGTGAGTGAGATGTGTTGAAAAATTCAAATGTGACAAAGTCACAAAGTTAGAAAATTCAGTCATTAGTGCAGAAAAACTCATGAACTAGGCATAGTTACTTTATCATGCTGTGACTTCCTACATGGAGAAATAAGACGGTGAGTGGGTAAGGGTTATTAAAGGGGAGAATAGGTAATAATACGATGTGTCAAACTAGTTTCATGCTTGAAACTATTTTTATGCTTCATGTCCTTGAATTTCATACCACTCCCAAACCTCAGAACGTTACAAGCCGAAAACCCCTATGTGATCAAGGTAGATCTGTTCATGAATTGACATTATATTGACTAATTACAATAATGATTGTTTGTATTTTGCTAGGATAATCAAATTACCTATATGATTTATCGATGGATCCATATATTTTAGGACCTTACTATTTGTATACTTTGTAATATATTGAACTTAGGTGTTTGAAATTGAAAATGATAAGTCGTTTATATATCATGCTAGAATTACATGTATGTATGATTTTTCATATTTTTGTGTTCTAAAACTTATCCTTGAATCATATTTTTTCAAGACTTGTCTTTTATGTTAGCTTTTCTGTTTCTTTGCTTAAGGACAAGCAATAACTTAAGTGTGGGAAAGTTTAATTTGCCGAAATTTGTTGTAGCAGATTAAACTAGTTTTCGTACTTAAGGATCTTGAATATAAGCAATTTTATTATGTTTTATTTAGTTTTTCAATTTTAGTTTTCAATTAATAAAAAATGTAATTTGAGTCTTTTATATGACCTTAGGGGCTGAAGTAGGCCCAAGGGAAAGATAACGCGTTTAGTGAGTTTGTAGGACACCATTCAAAGGCATGAGAACTCAAGACTGGTAGCAATGTTGCAACACGGAGGTTCAACGTCACAACATCATGAGTAGGAACCCAAAATACCAAGTCTGCCTTTGTTGTTGCAGCACACCCCTAAAACTGAACCTAAGCCAAGCAAATTGCCTTCATTGTTGCGACATAGGCAGTAGATGTCGCAACATTGGCCCTGTATGGGATGAAATTACAAGTTGGTGTCACTGTAGTTCGCACAATGGAAATTAACATAGAAGCGTCATCCAAACTAGGATAAGGATGACGACCAACCCTAATATTATAAATAGGCTTAATCAAACTGTAACACCCCAAACCCGGCCCATACGTTTCGACCGGATCTGGTATGCTATGGGTTGTACATTGAAAACTTTTGCTTTGTTGGTTTTGGAAATCGTAAGTTAATTAGACAATTTTTGAATAAATAAGTGACATTTGAAGAGAAAACCTTGTATTATTATTATTTCGTATAATTAAACCCTTGACATAATTTCATAAGTTGCAAATATTAAAAACTACTTAGGTGAATATAAACTATGGGGCCTTATTACATAAATATTCCCAAAATTTAAAAAAAAAAGAAAAACCGAAAATAATCTATAGAATTAAAATTTGATGGCCCCTCGAGTCCGTCTCGGCTCCCATGTCCACGATCTACTGCTCATCTGAAAAGTTAAGGAAAATAAAGGGTGAGTCACCAAGACTCAGTGTATAAATCCCGAACACACTGACCCAAGGCCCACAAACACATTATGAGCCCTGGCCCATACATAAAGGCAACAATCATAATTACATGATAAATAATAAATGATGAATGGCCCAACCCATCCTAGAATTCCATCCTCTACACACCAACCCGTACCAACCATCACACCTTGGGGATTTCTACAATCAACCCTCCATCCGCTACACACCAAAACGACAGCCGTACTGCCTGTCTTAAAGACCGATCACTGTGTGACCTATGTGGCAAAGCCACCGATCGCCATGCAACCTTAATAATACATCGTAGCATTTCGACAGCTGAGCTGTTTGTTATAAAGACCGATCACTATGTGACCTATGTGGCAAAGCCACCGATCGCTATGCGACCTTCTTCCCCTTCATCATCATAATCCCACCCCATGCATACACACATGAAAAATTGAAGACATCATACCATCCTTAAGAAAATAAGCTTTCATATATATATATATATATATCGATACACATAGAGATTTCTATGATCACGTACCTGGCATCCTTTGCCTAACCCTTTTTGGGTTTTATTCGACTGTCTATACAGCCTCTTTCCGGCTTTTTAGCCCATAACACATATATATTACAGTTAACTAGTGTGTTAGAGATCTACACACCTGATTACCGTTAGAACGAGACTTTCTAAGTCAACACTATCCGTAGCCGACACAACTGCTATCTGCCTAAGGTGTTGTTCAGAAACTTGAAATCCCGAAAAGTGATGTGAGATTCAGGGACTAGTGTTTCCGGCTTTTAGATCTAAGAGATCTACTTCAATTCCCGATGTCCCCCAACAAGAAAATACATAAAACCATTAAACCATTAGCTTTTCAGCTTTGTCTTCCAAAAACCGAAAGAGATCTTAAGGAATAACTAGGGTCAACACTCACCTTGCTAGAGAAGATTCGGCTACTCCCAGAGGGTTCCGGCTTTTTGCGAAAATCAGGAAGAGAAGAAGATTCGAAGAAATCTATGGAGATTCGGCTTTTAATGAAGAAATCAATAGAAAGAAGAAAAGAGAATTTTGACAGACCAGAGGTAGGTTCGGCTTTAGCAAAGATCAAAAGAAAAGAATGTAGAAAAAGGATTATGAGGTTTCGGCTTTTAGAAGAAAGAAGAGAAAAGAACAATGGAGTTTCGACTTTTGAATCAAAATGAAGATGAGGGAATAGGGTTAGGAATTTTGGCTTTTACTCAGAGATGAAGAGAAAGAAAAGATGGAAACCCTAAATACCGAAAAATAAAGAAGAGAACCCTCACCTGACTAATTAAAGTTCTGGCACTCCTTAGCCATATCAGAAACCGATTTCTCCTCCCCCTCAGAGTTTGAAATTTGGCCACCACTTAGCCTTGCAGATAATTCCTATCTTTTCTCCTTTATCTTCCATATTATCAACTATAATATCTACATTATCCCATTCACATAAATCCTCCTATTTTTGAGCCTTGTTGCCGTCCACTCCACCTAACCCTAATGCCCAAAAATTAGCTAACTTAAATTAAAAGAATTGGGCTTCATGAAACTTAAATTTGGGCCCCTTACTCCCTTGTGTGGCGTCACCTCCTTGCTCTCTAAGTGGCGCCACTGACCACTGGGCCACAAGCCCATTTTGATATTTTAAACACAAATACCCCATTTTAAACCCTATAGTGCCCAAAAAAAAATTTCACCAAGGCCTTGACCACATCCTGAGCCCAATTTGGACCCCTAACAGTTAAATTAACACATTAAACATATCCACACACTAAACGCATAGGCCCATTTATACAGGATGTTACACAAACACTTGAAAATAACATTTTTGTAACTTAGGATTTTCCTTTCAGTTTTAGTTCTCTTTTGTACTTAGGATTTATTTTTAGTTTATTTTTTATTATTGGTCTTCGGAGAATCTGACTTGTAGATTCAAAGCAACACTTTGTGGATTTTTGCACTTCATTGAAATACAATTCAGGATTCTTCTTAAATTTTTACTCTTGATTCATTCTTTATGTTTATTTTCTTTGTTAAGTTTATATTGTTTATAGGATCCATCAGGAACTAATCCTCTTATAGGGGATTAACAAGTGGATATGTGATTAATTAATTTCTATGTAGGGTCTCTTAGCGGATTAACTTTTGGGATAGGAAGAACTTAAACCCTAGGCCTGACAACCCTAGAAAGTCATCTAGGTGATAATTAACCCAAAATTGGAATTGTCTATCCGTGAACTCCTTACCCTAATCCGGTCTAGACTGTGAAGTCGAGAAATAAGTAGTTCTTTCCGACTCATTAGTTTAGTGGAAGATCGAGAGATCCTGCTAGGTTAGCGACTAGTTGATTGAGTAGAACCCAAAATAGGAATTAATTAAGACCACCGAAATAAGCTAATCACCCATGCTTAGATTTGATTGAGTCAGCATATCAATTTTCCAGTTTTATTATTTTATGCAAGTTTATTTCTTTTCTTATAAAAATAAATATTTTTCACATTATGTTTAGCGTACTATAGTTTATTGAAATTACTAACTGGATCTACTCACATTTAGGTTAATATTAATCTAGTACTTGCCTCCCTTGGGTACGATCCTCAAAGTACTCACCTAATTCGTTGTAAAACTATATTACAACCTGACTTGTATACTTACAAACACCGCCTCAATTCCATATTTTTAGTAGCAGTATCCATACTCTTGCCGTTAGTACGTCGGAAGGCAGTTAGTTTCCAAGTTGCAATTACCTACAAACCCTAACTGTTGGACAAATTGTGCACCAATGTTGAAATCAAAGGCTGAAACTGATGAATGTTTTCCCATTCATGATTACTGGATTTCATTATTGGAGCTTTGCAACAATGTTGTGAACCCTTTGCATAACCGTGTGGTTCAACTTTTAGCTTCATGTTCCATTCCAACAATAACTAGAATTGTTGTTGAACTCGGACCCCCTTCATCGACGTCGACAAACTCGACATATAAATCTAGTATGGATGATCCACTAGAGCAATGTGTCTAGAGCATTCCCTCGATCTCCATGTCACCTCTGAGCTTGAATATTTCATATCTAATTGGGTCCACTGATGCGAAATATCTATATTTCAAGCTTGAAATTCTCCTCCATCTTGAGCTCCCCACTTTCCATCTAATCTGGACCGGAGCTCTGGCAATTGTATGGTCCGGTTGAAAGCCAAATCCGTTGTCTAGATAGATGCAAAAATGACCCCAAATTCAGTATTATAAATTTCCCTATCATAATAATAACGACTTTAACTCGTTGACTCATCTTCAACCGGATATCCTATTTCACATGTTTAAAACAAAAACATTATGTAGAAAAGAGGAGTACACATTATCCAATAACAACCACGAAACTTTCTTTATCTAAATTAGTGTGTTAGGTCAATTTTCGAAATTAAGCTCTTTAACATAAAAATTCTTATCCTCGCACAAATCTTATTATACCGGCAGTTTGCTCAAATTTTCATATGGAAGACCTCGAATAGAATAGGCACTCATTTTATACCAAATACTACCCTCAAATTTCAAACATAACTTTAACAGTTCGAAAAAATTATACATAACAAGTCTGAGTAGGTATTTAAAAAAAAGTGTATTGTTAAAAGTGTTTAGATTAAAAAAACAAAACAAAACATGTATTTCAAGTATCTAAAATTATCCTGAGATTCTCGGGATGTTTGAAAATTGAGGGCGGAGATTCCCAATTTCTGGAAAGTTTTCACGAGTTGGAGATTTTGTTGAAATAGGGAGGGGAGAAAATGTGTCTTACACGGCTTACTTTTAGCAAATTTCTGCCATCTCAGTTGAAAACGCATCTTGTGGGGCACATTTTTACCCCCTCCCTTTTTCAACCAACCCCCAACTCGTGAAGACTTTCCAGAAAACGGGCATCTCCATCCGCAATTTTCAGACATCCCGGGAATCTCAGGATAATTTTAGATACTCGTGACCATCTGGTTGCCTATATAAAGGAGGGCTTCCTCCCCTTACTCCATAAACTCTTTAGGCCACCACCCCCCAACCTTAAAAAATTCTCCCCTCAATTTTTTTTAAATGCTGAAATTTTTCGATAGAAAGATTTATTTGTGTTTGAGGGAGACAATGTGCTAGCTTTAATAGGTGTTTGTGTAACACCCCAAACCCGACCCATGCGTTATGACCGGATTTGACATGTCACATGAGAAAAACGTGTTAAATCCTTTTTATTCGTACTAAAATAGGTATTATTTTGTTATAATCAAGAAAACAAATTTGATTTGAAACATATGATAAAATACTACTAATCTCGAAGATTGATTGATAAATCGATAATTTGAACTAGAGATCTTATAAACTGTGACTTTTAAAAATATCGCTGATAATTCGAGAGAAAATTTCGGAGTTAAACTGTTTGTAAAAGTTTGTTAAGAAATCCATTTGTTAATCTATTTTGGAAAACCTTTATTTAAGTTTTTAGAAAAATTCCCATTTAAAACAATTCAAGCAAGATAATAAGTACGTCAAGCCTAAAGCAAAAGTAAAATATTCCAGAGGCCTTATTACAACATAAAAACCCAAAATAGTAAAAGTAATAAAGTTAACGGAAATAGAAAGCTAAAGTTCAAAAACACCATTTCTAAAGTATGGCCTCCACCGAGTCATCCATGGCCCAAGTCCACATCACTGAGCATTACCTGCAAGGGTTAAGGAAAAGGGGTGAGTTTGTAACACCCCAAACCCGGCCTAGAGTTAGGCCCGAATCTGGCGTGTCACATGGAAATGTGTTTTTTTCTTCAAAACCATCTTTGCGATTGTTAAAAACTTATTTGAGAATTACAACCTCTTTGTTAAAACCCAAAACACTTAAGCAATTGTTATCTACTTGAAAACGTAATTATCTTTAAAAACCTTTTTGGTTACGAAAACATATTTGAAATAAACAATTTACAAAAATATGACGTTTGGAAATAGAGTTGCAGAAGCATTTTGAAAACATTGCGGAAACGTAGATAAAATACAAGTATTTTTGAGAGGTCGATTGATGAGTCGAAAATCGAGGTAGTGAGCTCTAAAATCGTGACTTTTGAAAATGTCGTAGATAATTTTGAAAGAAAATCCGAGTTAAATCATTTGTAAAAGTTTGCAATAAAATCCATTTATTAATCAATTTTGAAAACCATTATTTATATTTTTAGAAAATTCCCTTTTAAACAATTTAAGAAAAATAAGAAAAACATCCCAAACATAAAGCAAAATAAAAATAGTCCAGAGGCCTTATTACAACTTTAAAACCCAAAATAGTAAAAGAAGTAAAGTAAACGGAAAGAGAAATCTAAAGTTTAATAACACCATTACTGAAGTATGGCCTCCACCGAGTCATCCATGGCCCCGAGTCCTCGTCACTGAACATTACCTACAAGGGTTAAGAGAAGGGGGTGAGTTACAAGAACTCAATGTATAATCCCCTTATCGTCGTTCACAGGGCTTGAACCCGTTTAGCAAAAATTTGGGCCTGAGCCCATATAACAATAACTTGGGCTGAAGCCCATTTATAACAACTTGGGCCGAAGCCCATAAAGCATAATCTTGGCCCAAAGCCCATTTACAAAACAAAGTATATCAAATGGATCAAATGAATGTAATGCAATCCCAAACCAAACCTAGTAATCCATCCGCTACACACCACCCGTACCAACCAACACACCTGTGGGGATCAAGTCAACCCACCCCGCCAACACACCAATCGCAGGCATTAAGCCATTTATAACAAAATTAATTGTGGACAAGCCACCAGAATAATAGAATATACGTGGCATTGCCACTATACAGATTTGTGGCAGAGCCACCAAAATTATGTGGCAGAGCCACCAGAACTTCTCTTCATTATTATCCCATCCCATGCAAATCATGTATATAATGCATAACAAATCACAATATAACAAAAATAATTTATTTGGATGTTTATTACAACAATTATGGCCCATATAGCAAATTATCAGATTGGCCCATATAGCAAAATATCAGATTGGCCCATATAACAAAATATCAGATCGGCCCATATATCAAAATATCAGATTGGCCGATAAACACTTTTGCAAATCAGCTCATTAGGGGCATTTCCATAATTCGGCCCGTAAGGGCATTTTCGTAATTCGGTAATTTACCCACTAAGGGTAATTCGGTAATTTCGTAATCCAGACTTAACTACTAATTTGGGCATAAAAATTAAACTGTCCATCTGCGTTGTACTGACTAAATTGACTATAACTTGAGTTAGGAATCTCAAAATCCAAATCTGTAAATTTTTCTTGAAACTAGACTCATATATCTTCTTACTACAATTTTTCCAGAATTTTTGGCTTAACCATTTAGTACAGTTTATTCCTTAAAGTTTCCCTTGTTTCACTATCCAACGATTCTGACCTCTCTTACCTTAATTTCAAATATCTCACTGTACGGTTTTCATATATTGCTCCCACTTGTTTCTAATGAAAATAGGCTCACTAAGGAATCCATACATATAAATTATAACCCATAATTCACTTTTTACAATGTTATACGATTTTTCCAAGACAGATCAGGGAACCACGAAGTCAATCAGAACCAGTCTCACTAAAATTAAGATATCTCAAAATATAAAATTTCTTTTCCTTCTCTATTTCTTCCATATTAAAATAGACACATTAAGATTTAATTTGATATCTTATTCACTTTCTAATACCATTTTTCCAATTTTTCGTGATTTCTCAAAAACACATCACAGCTTTTAACCGAAACTATTTTATTACAAAATACGATTACCACTACGATCACGGATGCCGGTTTTTGGTTTTCTTCGGTATTTTGACCGATTCACAAAATATTTCATACAAACTTTCAGAGAAGTGTGAGATTACACACCATTTCAGATATGTATACGAAAGGTACGGGATTACACACCTGATTTTGATTTCCTAAAGAACCACTCGTCGTTGACCTAGAACAATACCAACCAAAAGTTAGCCTCGGATTTCCAAAAGATTTCGTATCACTTACGCTTGAATCAGTTACCACTATGTCTGAAGGTAGAATATATCGAGTGATTTCTTCCCTAAAACATAATCGATTAGTCGAAACTTCGATTCGATTAACACAATAATCGAGTAGTGATATCGAATGGACTATGAAAAGACTCCTTACCTTAATCGATGATTATCCCAATTCCCACCAATTGGCTTATGACTTGAGATGATTAGGAAATGATGTGGTACTCGGCCAATCCACTAGAATACTATAAATAAAAGATTATCAAGATGTGAGGGAGTAAGGGAGAACACCATTTCGGTTTTAAAATCAAGATGAAACAACCAAATAATGAGGGACTCTCATTCGGCTAAAGAGAAAAAGAATGAAAAAATTTGAATAAAACACTTACCCAATTTAATCAAGAAAGAAAAGCCAACTTGGAAGATGGAGAAGATGATCAATTAGGCTAGGTGGTTTCGGCAAAACAAAGAAAGAAAAGTACTCACTAATGGCTTTAGAGTTTCGGCAATAGGAGAAGAAATTGGAGAAAGCAAAAGACACCAAAATGCTAAGGAGAAAACCACCTCTCAAGCACCAAAAATTTGCCAATTGCCTATATAAAATTCGGCTATCCTCTCCCTTTTCCAAACCATTATCATCTTTACCAAAAGATGAACATAGACCAAATAAAACCTTTCCAAAACATCCCCCACGAAAAATGCCAACATGCTCCCTCAACTTGCATTTTTCTTTTGATTTCTTTCCCTATCCTCATCCTTTCCTTATTCCCTTAGCCACCTTGCCAAAATTAAAAAGTCCACCTTGCCTTATTTACATGCTTGGCCGACACTTAGGGAAAGAATGCAAAAATAATAGTCAAAATTTGCACACAATGGGATTTGAACCACTTCCCTCCATGCTCTCCACTTGATGCCATAACCTCCTTGCCAATTGCTCATTTATGTTAGCAATTTACTCACTTATTTCCATAAGCTTTGATGCCTCTTACTATCTCTCCTTAATAGGCTTAAACACAAAATTTCACTAAGGCCCAACTTGAACCCGAAACTTCATAGAACCCCGTAATTTTTCTAAAATCACCTTCTTAATAAGTCCAACTTGAATTAATGTCGTTCTCTTGTTCTCAAATTTTTAAACACTCCTACGCCCAAGGCCCAATGGGCTCAATCCTATTAGGCCCAATTTCGGGATGTTACAGAGTTACTAGAACTCAGTGTATAATCCCCTTACCGTCATCCACTGGGCCTGAATCCATTTAGTAATAACTTGGGCCTAAGCCTATTTACATACCAGAATATATGTATATGTGCAATGTATGCAACCCAACCCATCCATCCATCACACCCCCGACCAGCCAATCACACCTGTGGGGATCAACTTAACCCACCCCGCTGCTCACACCAATTCCCAGGCAAGTTGCCGTTGATAATATTTTTATTGTGGTCAAGCCACCGAAATCATAATGAAACATAATAATAAACATTTTTTTTGTGGCAATGCCACCAGGCTACACTTCTCTTCAACATTTTTCCCAACCCATGCAAAATATGTAAATGCAACATACATAATAAAGCATAATATCCACATATATAAACAACAATCATTAATCCAATAATTTATTACAGTAAATCGGCCAATTATAGATCTTTGTAATTCGGCCCACTAAGGCATTCTAGCAAATCGGCCCATAGGGGCATTTTGGTAAATCGACCCATAGGGGCATTTTGGTAAATCAACCCATAGGGGCATTTTGGTAAATCAACCCATAGGGGCATTTTGGTAAATCGACCCATAGGGGCATTTTGGTAAATCGGCCCATAGGGGCATTTTCGTAAGTCAACACTTTTAAAGGTAATTAAGCAATTCGGCTCGTTAAGGCATTTTGACAAAAACAGCCCATTGAGGGTATTTTCGTAATTCAACCCTTAAGGGCATTTTCGTAAATTTTACAAATTAACCCCGATTTTGACAAATCTTAGTATTTACGATATTTAGGCAAAATACTCGATTCATACTATTTTACCGATATTAAGTTTTTAGGCAACATCAATCGATATTTCTAATATGATGCTAAATCACAGATTTACGGGATTTCGGTGTGAGATTACACACCTGATTACAGTAAGGATTAATCCTTCTTGATCATCGGCACCTAAAACACCATTACACTCGATTAACCAACAAACGAGGTTTTTCTTAATCCAAATATTCAAATCTAACGATCTAATAAAGTTCTTTCCCTTAGAATCGTGTACGACCACGATTTGTCTATTCTCGCCGGATGATGGTCCACAACCCGGTGGGAAATCTTGAATCGCCGATACCGCTCTATGCTTGAACTTAGGAGTAGGAATCGCAAATCCACTCCTTTTGAGTTCTCCAATCGCTTTTCCTTTCGAATTGGTACCACTTGCCTCCATTGGAAAAAGTCTTAATCAAAACGATATTACGATGATATAAATCGATTGTTTAAGGAAAAAGGTTCGGCTTACCACTATTTCCGTAGAATCCACAAGTGAATAAAAACGATCAATATAGTCCCTAGAATAAGCGTTTATACATAATCATCAATCTGGTTTTAGCAGAATAACCAAATATTGAGATATATCGAGATGAACTTAAAGAAATCCCTTACCTTGACGATAATAGATCCACTTCTATCGATTGGGCGCAAGGCTAGAAATGATTCGGCTAAGATGTGGTATTCGGCCACCCACTAGAACACTACGAAAAAGAGTTGATCGTGGTTTGAGAGAGTAGAAGAAATGATGTTTTCGGTTAAGAAAACCATCCCATGCCAAGGGCACATATTCGACATGAAGAAAGGAAATTGAAAAGAAGAGTATTACTTACCGATTCGGTCAAGAAGATAGTGTCAATACGAACGAGAAAGAAATAATGAAGAATGTATGAAGGTTTCAAAAGTTCGGCTATGGAGGGAAAATAAGCAAGAGAATTCGGCTTCAAGCAATATTGATTTAAGAGAAAAGGAGAATGGTTGAGAAAATGGTGAAGAAGAAATGAGGTGATGGTCAAAAGAGTATTAGAGAGGTTTGGCTATCAAAGGGAAAAAAAGAGCAAAAATGCTTTGAGGGTTTCGACCAAAACAAGAGAAAATGAGATGAACAATTGGCTTTAAAATTTCGGCAAGCAAGGGAAGAATTGGAAGAGAAAACATCAAAATGCCAAGAGAAGAAAAATAAGCCTTACAAGCACCAAAAATTTTCCAAATGCCCAAAGAAAAATTTGGCTATCCCTTTTCCCCCCTACAAACCGTGTATCACTTTTGCCAAAAGGATGCATGTTAACCAAAATATCTTTCCAAAACATCCTCCACAAAATAGGCCAACATGTTCCCTTTTCTTGCCTTTTCTTTTGATTCTTTCCTTCCTTTTCCCTTATCTTCCTCCTTACCATATTCCTTAGCCTCCTTTCCATAAATAAAAAGTCTTCCTTGCCTTAATTAAGACCATGGCCGACACTTGGAATAGGGATACAAAAAAATAAATCCAAAATTTGTAAAAGACAGGATTCGAACCCCTTCCCTCCATGCTCTCCACTTGACGCCACAACCTCCTTGCCATATGCTCACTTATGCTAGCAAAATACGCACTTATTTATTTATGTCATGGTGCCACTTACCTATCTCTCCTTAAAGTGCTTAAACATAAAAATTTTGCTAAGGCCTAATTCAACCCCGAGTCTTCTTAGGACCCCTAAACATACACAATTAACATTTTTAACTAGCCTATCGCATGATATTCTTCAAAACATAAAATTCTAAAATTTCAGGATGTTATAGTTTGAGTTCATGATAATGCAGTGGTGTCTAGAGACCCATACATTTCATCTGCCATGTCGGGATGGAACCATTGCCATAGAAGCCCATCACATTACAACTCGGGCTCAGACTTTATGGTGTTCATACAATCATAGGTTAAAGTATAACTACGGCTCGTACTTGACGAGTGTTAATGTACGGTCACGGGTTGGAGTATAACTCAAGAGCCCAGTTGACGGTGGTTATGTAACAACCTATTTTTAGTAGTGTCAAATAGTGTTTCGAGACCACAAATCTGACAATGAGTCTGTAATTATTATTTATTTTATACGAGTCAAATATAGTTTATATTGAATTTTGATTTGATAAGTTTTTATTAATTGAACACATAGTTATGTATAAGTGGTTTATCCTTAAAGTTAGGTGGTTTTGAAAAATGAGGTATCGAGATCTCGTTTCTGTAAACCGAGCTCGTAAATATTTTATTATATTAAATATTTATGGAGTTATCATATTGGTCTAATGAGGTTCGGTTCAGAAAGTTTAATGTTTGGCTAGTTAATTAAGGAAAAAGGACTTAACCGTAATAAATGTAAAACTTAAATACTATTAAATTATAATGATTAAATGATTTTATTAGGAAATATGAGTGTACTTATAAGGAAAATAGGCCATTTTTATTTAGTGTGGACGATTATTAAGCATTTGTTTATATTTGATACATTAATTAAAACTTAAAATAATTAAAATGAGTAAATAAAACAAAAAAATAAAAAAATTAACATCATCTTCTTTGTTTCTTTGTTCCACCAAAAGCCAAACTTAAAACCTCCATTTTTAAAGCTTTGAATTCGGCCAAGCTCAGACTATTGCATGTAAGTGATTTTCTTATTCGTTTCTTGTTATGTTTTTGAGATCGTTGTAGCTTAATCTAGCTAACACAGTGACAATTTTGTAAAATTGTTAAAGACTTTGAAACTTTCCATTGATGAATTCTAGGTGTTCTTGAGATTAAATGATGAATTTGTTAACTTGGTTGCTAATTAGGACTATTTTGTAAAGGAATTCTGATTAGTTTTGAGTTTAGGGACTAAAATGAAAATAAGTAAAAGTTAGCATGAAAATTATGTAATTTTTAAGTGTTTGAGGGCTGATTATGGATGTAATAAGAATTGGTTTTGAGTATTAGGGGTTAAATGTGTAAATTTAAATAGTTTCAATTTTAGGGATTAAATTGAACAAATTGTAAAATTTAAATAGTCATATGCATAAAAATGAGTGCGATAATGTATTTGAATTTGATCAATTGAATTTAATCATTATATAGATCAAGAATTAAACTGTACGAAGGATAATCAGAGAAAAGAAAAAATCACATATTAGTCCCTACGAGTCAACCGATAGCCGTATATATATATATATATTAGGCAAGTTCATAGTATAGATGAATGTATGTATTTTTAACTTGTGTTATTATGATTTGGTTTAGTTATATTGTGGTTGAGTTGTTGATAATAGATTCAAATTATATATCATTTACAATTAAGTACAATAAAAGAAAGTAACGATTTGGGAATCGTAGAATATTGAGAAATATGAATGATATGATTTCTTAATGAATATGAATTATTACAGTATACGGATCACTTATGTGGATGTTCCTTTGATTTATTAATGTGATACACTCTACTAAATGCCCGTTTGAACGTAGTAAACGATTAGGATACGTTTGGCATGCCAATAGGGTTGGAATGCGCGCTTGTACGAGTTTGCACTTTAGTGTCTCTATTTGCACTTTGGTGCTCTATGGTGTGATTGGGTTACCCGAGTATCCGAGTCATGTTACAATAGTTCATCGGGCTACGAAAACTTGTGACTAATGTTAAAATGATTTGATAGTTCCGATGTTTATCTATTATAAGTTTTGTATTAAAGAATGATCATGCGAGAATGTTTCATTATGGTATTGAGGCTATGAAATGTAGATATATTTATATGAATGGTTTTAATTGAATCATGAAATAGCATGAAGTATATGATAATCTAATTCAACATTAATTTTATGTGTTCTTGTAAATGGCTGTTAGGCTTAAGTTATCTAAGTGTTTTTAGTTTTCAAATGTTTAGTTGAGGTAAGTTAATTTATGTATTAGCTATGAACCTACTAACCTACCTAAGCTTTGTAACACCCCCAAACCCGGCCCATACGTTTCGACCAGATTTGGTATGCTACGGGTTGTACATTGGAAACTTTTGCTTTGTTGGTTTTGAAAATCGTAAGTTAATTAGACAATATTTGAATAAATAAGTGACTTTTGAAAACAAAAACCTTGTATTATTATTATTTCGTATAATAAAACCTTTGACATAATTTCCTAAGTTGCAAATATTAAAAACTACTTAGTTGAATATAAACTATGGGTCCTTATTGCATAAATATTCCCAAAATAATAAAAAAAAAACTTAAAGAAAACTGAAATAATCTATAGAAATAAAAACTTGATGGCCCCTCGAGTCCGTCTCGGCTCCCATGTCCACGATCTACTGCTCATCTGAAAGAGTAGAGAAAAATGAAAGGGTGAGTCACCAAGACTCAGTGTATAAATCTCGAAGCACACAACAACCTGAGGCCCATAAATACATTATGAGCCCTGGCCCATACATAAAGGCAACAATCATAATTACATGATAAATGATGAATAGCCTAACCCATCCTAGAAATCCATCCTCTACACACCAACCCGTACCAACCATCACACCTTGGGGATTTCTACAATCAACCCTCCATCCGCTACACACCATACCGACAGCCGTACTGCCTATTCCTATTATTCAGGAATCATTTAACGTGGCATGGCCACCGATCACTATGTAACCTAACATTTGATTTTGTGGTTTAACCACCGATCACCAAGTGACCTATCATGCACTTCCCCTTCATTATCATAGTCCCATCCCATGCATACACACATGACAAATTGAAAATATCATACCATCTTTAAGAAAACAGGCTTTCATATTTACATATCGATACATATAGAGATTTCTATGATCACGTACCTGGCATCCTTTGCCTAACCCTGTTAGGGTTTTATTCGACTATCTACACAGTCTCTTTTTGTCTTTTTAACCCATAACACATATATATATTACTGTTAACTAGTGTGTTAGAGATCTACACACCTGATTATTGTTAGAACAAGACTTTCTATGTCGACGTTATCCGTAGCCGACACAACCACTATCTGCCTAAGGTGTTGTTCAGAGTAACGAAACATTAGGTTAAGGCATGACTAACGAAAAGAAAATGGTTGATAGAATTGAAATCCTTACCTTGAAATCCCGAAAAGTGATATGAGATTCAGGGGCTAGTGTTTCCGACTTTTAGATCTAAGAGATCTACTTCAATCTCCGAATGTCGCCCAACAAGAGAATACATAAAACCATTAAACCATTAGCTTTTCGGCTTTGTCTTCCAAAAACCAAAAGAGATCTTGAGGAATAACAAGAGTCGACACTCACCTTACTAGAGAAGATTCGGCTACTCCCAGAGGATTTCGACTTTTTGCGAAAATCAGGAAGAGAAGATGATTCAAAAAAAATCTATGGAGATTCGGCTTTTAATGAAGAAATCAACAGGAAGAAGAAAAAAGAATTTTGACAGACTATAGGTAGGTTCGGCTTCAGCAAAGATCAAAAGAAAAGAATGTAGAGAAAGGATTATGAGATTTTGGCTTTTAGAAGAAATTAAAAGGAAAAGTTGCAGAGAATGGCTGAGGGTTTCGGCACAGAGAATGAAGAAAAGAATAGGGTTCAAATGCTGGAATTGAAGAGATACCCCCAATTTATAGAGAATTTCGGCACTTACCTATTAAAGACCGAAAGTGCCCTTCCTGGTAACTACAAATTAAACAAACAATAGGGGAAATTCAGCACCCCTTTGCCATGAAGAAACCGATTTCTTCCCTCCTCTAGGTGATGGAATTTCGGCCAACACTGCACTCAGCGGATAGCTCCTATCTTTTCTCCTTTATCTTCCATATTATCAACTATAATATCTACATTATCTCATTCACATAAATCCTCCTATTTTTGAGCCTTGTTGCCATCCACTCCACCTAACCCTAATGCCGAAAATTAGCTAACTTAAATTAAAAGAATTGGGCTCCATGCAACTTGAATTAGGGCCTCCTCAGTTGACGCCAGCTCCTTGCTCCTTAAGTGGCGCCACTGACCACTGGGCCACAAGCCCACTTGCGTCTTTATTTACAAATAATATCTTTTAAACCTCCTTCTAACAGGCTCTCCACTAAAGTGCCCAAACAGAAAATTTAACTAAGGCTTTAACCCAAACCTGAACCCAATTTGGACCCCTAACACTCAAATTTTCACATTAAATGCATAGGCTCATTAATTTAGGATGTTACAAGCTTACTCTATTTCTCTTGTTTTCTATAGTTAACGTTTTGCAAAACTGGTTAGACGGATCAACTTCAAAGCTCACACTATCAAGCTTCTATTTTGGTAGTTTTTGATTTTTTATTTCAGTTTTGTGGCATGTATATAGGGTTTTGAAGTTGATGAACTTAAGGTTTTAGTTGGTTTTGTAATGTGGTTAAAGTTGCTTTATAATGTTAAATTTCATGTTCCATGATAAACTTGTGATGAATGTGGTGAATTTAATTTGGAACATCATTTTGATTATATTTTGGAAGACAATGAATTGTGCCATTTGGTTTGTAAACAAGATTTTGGTATTTGGTATCATGGAAATGGTACCTTATTTTTAGATGTCTTACTTGGTGAATTGTTGTTAAAATGGTCTTTTAGTTTTGGTAATTCATGAACTTAGAATGAAGTATGTTTGCATTTGATTGTTTAGCATGAATGGATGTAACACCCCAAACCCGGCCCAAACACCACGACCGGATCTGGCATGTCACTAAGAAGATTTAGTAAAACATGTCGCATTTTTGGAAAAACATTTGTCGAGTTTAAACATTTATACCGGAAAACCTAATAATTTGATAATTTATATAAGATATAAATTCTATATGATGCCTTTATGAATTTAAAACCGAAATTTAGTACATGCCTTAGTTCCAATTTTATCGGATAATTCAAGTGTCTGAAAGTAAAGCCCAAAACCCCAAAATATAAAGCTAATGGCCCATGGCCTTATTACAATGAAACAGTAAACCAAGTTAACTAAAAATATTAAGAATAAATGATTTTAGCAAAGCCCTTCTTGTAAATCAAATAAACTCCTGCATGGCCACCTTGCGCTCCCTTCCAGCCCGGTCCGATGCACTAAGTGCTACCTGAAAAATGTTAAACAACGGGGTGAGTCACGAGACTTAGTGTGCAACCCTCGTGCACCATCAGATTGGGCCTTAGCCCCACAGATCAGAATAACAGAACACCATATGACAGAAATTTATGCAAAGCCCAACCCAATCCTAGGTTTCTATCCACTACACACCACCCTTACCTGCCAATCACACTGTTGGGGAATTCTACAATCAACCCACACCACTACACACCATTGATGGCAGTCATGCTGCAGTTAGCTGCTCATCGTCAGAGTTGTGACATAGTCACCAGAACAGATCGTGGCAGAGCCACTACAACAGACCGTGGCAGAACCACTATAACACAACACTTCCCCTTTCATTAATCACCCAACCCCGTGCATACATAGAAATCGGCATACATATAAAACATATCATCTCAACAAAAACATTCACTTATGAATGACAGAAATCACTAACCTGGTGATTCGCCTTTACCCTCCTCGGGTTTTCAACCGTTCTGTCGGGATTTCGGCATTTAACAGAATATAAACAGATTTATATACACATACTAATAGACAATCTAAATGGTGTGAGAAGTTACACACCTGATAACATGTAGTACTACTCTCTATGTCGATACCCTCGCTAATCGGATCTACTGCCCTTTGTCTACAACTTTGCTTAAAAACCGGAAGAACGCGAAGATAAGGCTCCCCCCTACAATCGGTCAAGGGGTTATAACTTGCCTAAATTTACATATTAACTGAATCGATCTCCTTACCTAAATCAATTGAATCTCGGAAGTAGGATGATTCGAGTGCTACCGATTTAGAAACCTATGTGATTAGATCCCCTTCAAATCCCGGAATGCCGCCCATGAAAGAAAACACAAGATTAATTCACTATGTAGCCATTCGACTATGGTCTCCAAAAGCCGAAAAAGATTGAAAGAATAACATAATCAACACTTACCTCTTCAAAAGGTTTCGGCTACCCCGTGCAGGAAGATTCGGCAACCACAAGAGAAGAGATCCAGGAATTTCGGCTTTTAAGAAAATCCCAAAAAAGAATGAACAAGGGAAGGTTGATGCGTTTTCGGCTTTTAGAAGAACTGAGTGAGGAGTTTCGGTTTCTGGCAGAAAAAGAGAAGAAGAAAAGAAAACAAGAAAGAGGCTTGGAGATTTTGGCTAGGAAGAAAAGGAATGGAAAAAGATTTCGGCAGTAGAAAAAACTGAGAGAAAGCTTGTAGAAAAACTAGCAGAATTTCGGCATCTACTAACCCTATCTAGCCGTCCCCCCTTTACACACACAGTCCAAATTTCGGCCACCACTAGCCTCCTGGATAGCCTCTCATCTTTTCCCTTATCTTTATCAAACTCACATCCAAAAGAGTCCTGCATCACACCACTTCTTCCCCTCTTTATCTGCTTATTATCCTCATAAATGAAACATTAAAATCCCTAAATTTTAGCCTTGTTGCCGTCCCCCCTTGCTCCCTTTTAAATGCCGAATTTGGCCTACTACTTGGGCCCAATGCGGCCAACTTGGGCCTCCTCCCTTTCCACTAACGCCACTCATAGCTTCCCCCTTGCTGCGCCCCTTGCTTTGGGCCACGAGCCCACCTTGATATTTAAACTACAGAGACTATCTTTAAAGCACTAAAGTGTTTACACAGGAATTTAATCAAAGCCTCGGCCCAATCCTTGAGCCCAATCTGGACCCCTAATCCTCAAATTAACATATTAAGCATACATCACACAAATGCACAGGCCCACTAATTCAGGATGTTACAGTTCTACCCCCCTTAAGGAAGTTTCGGCCGCGAAATTTACCTAATCAGAAGAGATGGGGATACTGTTGTCGCATAACATCCTCTGGCTCCCACGTCGCTTCCTCTACGCCGTGGTTTCGCCACAAAACCTTGACCAAGGGGACGGACTTCCTTCTCAACACATTTATGTCTTGATCCAAGATTTGCACTGGCTCCTCCGCTAAAGACAAATCTGGCCTTACTTCAATATCTTCCACCGGCACAATGTGTGATGGATCAAAATGATAACGTCTCAGCATCAAGACATGAAACACGTCATGTATCTATTCCAACTCTGACGGCAACTCCAATCGATACGCCACTGGGCCCACACGTTCTAGTACCCGATAAGGTCCAATAAACCGAGGACTTAGCTTGCCCTTCCGACGAAACCTCATTACCTTCTTCCAAGGTGACACTTTCAAAAAGACTTAGTCTCCCACTGCGAATTCCAACTCCTTACGCTTAAGATCCGCGTATGATTTCTGCTGATCAGACGCTTCCTTCAACTGAGCTCGAATTAACCTAACTTTTTCTTCCGTCTCCGAAACTAGTTCTGGACCCAACACCTGACGCTCACCCAACTCTGTCCAGCAAATAGGTGTACGACATCTCCGTCCATATAAGGCCTCATAAGGCGCCATCTGAATACTAGATTGATAGCTGTTATTGTACGCTAATTCTGCCAGAGGTAAATACTCCTCCCAACTACCCCTGAAATCAATGATGCAACCTCTTAACATATCCTCCAGGATCTGGATTACCCTCTCAGACTGATCATTAGTCTACGAATGAAAAGCGGTACTAAAGTCTAACCTTGTTCCCATTGCCTGATGCAGAGCTTTCCAGAATCGTGACGTGAATCTAGGGTCTCTATCTGATATGATCGACACAGGTACACCATGCAGTCTCACAACCTCAGCCACGTACAGCTTGGCCAACCTTTACAGAGAATAATCCAGACGAACTGGTATGAAGTGAGCAGACTTCGTCAACCGATCCACAATCACCCAAATTGAATCCTTCTTAGTGGGCGTAAGATGTAACCCACTAACAAAATCCATCGTGATTCTTTCCCATTTCTACTGCGGAATCTTTACCGACTGCAACAACCCCAAGGCAACTGGTGTTCCGCCTTCACCTGCTGACACGTCAAACATCTACCCACGAATTCTGTTACCTCTTGCTTCAAACCTGGCCACCAGAATTGCTCTTGCAAATCTCGATACATCTTAACCCCTCCAGGATGCATAGCGTATAGGCTACTATGCGCCTCCCGCAGAATCATCTGCCTTAACTCCACATCTTTTGGCATACATATTCTCTTACGGAAACACAGAACCCCATTACCATCCAAACTATAGTCCTCTCCTTCACCACTTTGCACTTGCCAGAGTCGAGCACTCAAGACATCGTCTAGAAGCTGCTTCTCTTTGATCTGACTTGTCCACATTGGTCTCACTTGGAGTTCAGCCACCAAACTGCCATCCTCATATAGACTGAGATGAGCGAACATCGCCCTCAAATCCGCTATCGCCTTCGTACTCAGCGCATCTGCCACCACGTTAGCCTTATCCGGATGATATTCGATCGAACACTTCAAGAGTTCAATCCACCTACGTTGTCTTAGGTTCAACTCCTTCTAGGTAAGGAGATACTTTAGGCTCTTATGGTCAGTGTAAATAATCGACTTCTCCCCATATAGGTAGTGTCTCCAGATCTTCAGAGCGAACACTACTGCCGCTAGTTCTAGATCATGCGTAGGGTAGTTCAACTCATGCGGTCTTAACTGTCGGGACGCATACGCAACCACTTTTCTATCTTGCATCAACACACACCCTAAACTTGTGTGTGACGCATCACAGTAGACGGTAAATTCTTTTCCCGCCTCTGGCTGAATTAACATCGGTGCTTCTATCAAAATTTTCTTCAGCTTCTCAAAGCTCTCTTGCTGTTTGTCAGTCCAAACAAATGGTACTCCCTTCCTCAACAACTTAGTTAGAGGTGCCGCAACTAATGAGAACCCCTCAACAAACCTTCTGTAGTACCCTGCCAATCCCAAGAAACTTCGAACCCCTGCCATCGACTTTGGCAGTTTCCAATCCAATACAGCTTCTGTCTTCCGAGGGTCAACCCTAATTCCCTCTGCAGAAACCACATGCCCTAAGAAAGTTACTTCCCTTAGCCAGAACTCGTACTTACTGAGCTTTGCGTACAACTGCTTCTCCCTCAGAATTTGTAACACCACACGGAGATGTGCATCATGCTCCTCCCCAGACTTGGAATAAACCAGAATGTCGTTAATAAACACTACTACAAACTGATCAAGATATGGTTGGAACACCTGATTCATCATATCCATGAATGCCGCTGGCGCATTCGTTAACCCGAACGGCATCACCAAAAACTCATAATGACTGTAGCGAGTTCAAAACGCCGTCTTATGGATGTCTCCTTCCTTTACCTTACTGATGATAACCCGACCTTAAATCTATCTTAGAGAAAACCGAAGCTCCTTTGAGCTGATCGAATAGATCGTCGATTCTCGACAGCGGACACTTGTTCTTAATCGTTAACTTATTCAGTTGACGGTAGTCCACACACATACGCATGGATCTGTCCTTCTTCTTCACAAATAGGATCGGCGCTTCCCACGGAGACACACTTGGTCGAATAAAACCTCGATCCAATAGTTCCTGGATCTGAGCTTTGAGCTCCACCAGCTCCTTCGGCGCATTCGGTAAGGAGCGATGGACACCGGAGCCGTACCCAGTAGTAGCTCAATTCCAAACTCCACTTTGCGATCTGGAGGTAACCTTGGCAACTCCTCAGGAAAGACATCTACGAATTCCTTTACTGTTCTTACCTCATCGACAGTCACCTTCTTAGCATCCAAAGCACTGATAAAAGCTAGAAATGCATTGCATCCTTTACGAATCATCTTAACAGCCTTCAATGCAGATACCACATTGGACAAGTAATTCCTTCCTTCTCCTAACACAACCACCTCCCCACCTTCCGGGGTACTCAACACCATGCACTTAGTCCCACAATCCAACTTAGCACGATGTTTAGTCAACCAATCCATTCCTAAGATAAGATCAAACTCTCCAAACGGTAATTCCATTAAGTCTGCCGGGAACACTACCCCTTGAGTCTCTAAAGGTACGTTCCTAAACAGTTTGTCCACTACCCTAGATTGTCCTAAAGGACTAACCACAGTCATATTCCTAGTAGTTGTTTCAGAGTCTATACTTAGGGTCTCAGATACCGAACATGTAACAGAGGAGTGCGTTGACCCAATATCAATCAAGGTAAGAAAAGGGTTATCAGCAATAAGAAACATACCGGTTATGATGGACCCGTCAGAGCACGAGCTGGCCCATCAGACCTAGGCCTTTTCTGAAAATTTCCAGATGATCCCGACGGCCCAAAATTCCTCTTATTCATATTCCTATTCCTATCCTTATCCTTATTCTGTTTCTCAATCCGCTTAACCTCCTCAGATATTTTAGCTTTCTCAACCAAAACCGCAAAGTCTCTTTCCCGCTGCGGTGCTACTAATACCCTCAGCTCATCCCTTAGTCCATCTTCGAACCGTACGCAACGCTCATAGTCAGTCGCTACAATCCCTCGAGCGTAACGGCTCAACCGCAGAAACTCCGCCTCGTATTCAGATACAGACTTACTTCTCTGTACCAAGTTTAGGAATGCCTTCCTTTGTGCATCCACATAGCTGGCCCCAACGTACTTTCCCTGAAATGACTCCTTAAAGAAATCCCAGTCAATTCGGTCTGCGACAGTACCCTCCTTTACCGTGAGCCACCATTGATAAGCCTCGTCTCGAAGAAGAGACACGACCCCTTTCAACTTCTCCTCCACCGTGAAGTCTAGGTCATCCATTATGCGCTCACTCGCTTCTATCCAATACTCAGCGATGTTAGGGGCTACGCCAGAAACACCCCTAAACATCTCCGCTCCGTTGGCTCAGAGTCGTTCAGACACAGATTTCCGAGCTTCTGAACCCGTGCCTGCCCCAGCAACTCTCTCAAAGACCCGCAACATCGCCTGAGATACCGCATCATCTCCGGCCGCATGGTCCCAAAATTCTCCCTCCACAGCTGGCGGATCCGTCATCTCGTTTCCTAACCCATGGCCAGACCCTACCGGCTCTGACACGGTCATCCTACCCCTACCACGACCACGCGACGGACGTCCTCGACTCCTCGTACTCATTCTTCCAATTGGCGTTTATCTGATTAGAAATTTTATGAATTATTAACTATTCCCACTGATTATCCACGAACAGTCTTATGAAAGTAGTTTTAAGAGTGATTCTTTCGAATTCGAACCTATCTACAGCTTCAGTCTCAAGTTTACGTCCTAATTCTAGAAACCACATACATTCACACCTCAACATACATATCACATCCATGAAGTCACATCCACCACATAAGGGTATTTTCGTCATTTCACTACCCAGGGGTTTTTCTGTAATTTCATCCTACAGGGTTTCTTTGTAATCTAGCAAAATAAAGTATCTTGGGGATTTTCGAAATAGAGGTATATATATATATATATATATTTCAAAACAGGGGTATTCTGGAGAATTCGATTTCAAAAGAATAATAGTGGCGTTCAGGTGTTTGTGGTTTTTGGTTGTTGTTGTGTGCTGTGTGTGTTTTTTTTTTTTTAAATTCCGTTGACTTTGTAAATCGGGGTATTTCCGTAAATCTGGGGGTATATTTGCAAATCATGGGTATCTTGGTAATTTTTTCAAAATAATGGTATTTTGGTAATTTCGTGAAGCAGGGGTATTTTGGTAATTTTGCAAATTTTGATAATTTCCAAATCAAGGGTGTTTTGGTAATTTTTTTCAAACCAGGGGCATTTTAGCAATTTTGGGAAAAATAAGGTGGCTGGTCCCTTTCAGGTTTTAATTATAGATTTTGGCCCGTCAACAAATCCTCGTGGCTAGGGTGAACAGTCACTACGCACCAGGTAGGATTCCAGTGAAGAGGAGGTGAGTCTCTAGGACTACTTAAGTACCAGGCTCTTCCGGATCCAATCCTAGACATGCGCATGCCTATTGCCACACCCCAAGCCAGCGACTTGTTCACGAGTTTGTTTAGTTGACTTAAGTCTTATGAGATTTAAGAAGTTGTTTAAGCTAAGCCTAGAGTCCATCAAGTTCTACTTTAAATAGTCTACGTCCCATTAAGCCCACATACATATATAACACGCAGTGAGTTCAGAATACTTACCTGGCGGACTTGGGCCGGAGACGCAGGTGCCATGCCGAGAAAACCATCCTGTGTTATTTATAGACATGCATGTTTCCAAAACCCATCTTTAGAAAATGTTTTGAGCCCAAAACCCCAAAGCCGAGTTTTGAACGGGGCTCTGATACCAATTTGTAACAACCCAAACCCGGCACAAACACCATGACCGGATCTGGCATGTCACTAAGAAGATTTAGTAAAACATGCCGCATTTTTGGAAAACATTTGTCGAGTTTAAACATTTATATCGAAAAACTTAATAATTTGATAATTTATATAAGATATAAATTATATATGATGCCTTTATGAATTTAAAACCGAAATTTAGTACATGCCTTAGTTCCAATTTTATCGGATAATTCATGTGTCTGAAAGTAAAGCCCCAAACCCCAAAATATAAAGCTAATGGCCCATGGCCTTATTACAATGAAATAATAAACCAAGTTAACTAAAAATATTAAGAATAAATGATTTAAGCAAAGCCCTTCTTCTAAATCAAATAAACTCCTGCATGGCCACCTTGCGCTCCCTTCTAGCCCGGTCCGATGCACTAAGTGCTACCTGAAAAATGTTAAACAACGGGGTGAGTCACGAGACTCAGTGTGCAACCCTCGTGCACCATCAGATTGGGCCTTAGCCCCACAAATCAGAATAACAGAATACCATATGACAGAAATTTATGCAAAGCCCAACCCAATCCTAGGTTTCCATCCGCTACACACCACCCTTACCTGCCAATCACACCGTTGGGGATTTCTACAATCAACCCACACCGCTACACACCATCGATGGCAGTCATGCTACAGTTAGCTGCTCATCATCAGAGTTGTGACATAGTCACCAGAACAGATCGTGGCAGAGCCACTACAACAGAACCCTTCCCCTTTCATTAATCACCTAACCCCGTGCATACATAGAAATCGGCATACATATAAAACATATCATCTCAACAAAAACATTCACTTATGAATGACAGAAATCACTAACCTGGTGATTCACCTTTACCCTCCTCGGGTTTTCAACCGTTATGCCGGGATTTCAGTATTTAACAGAATATAAACAGATTTATATACACATACTAACAGACAATCTAAATGGTGTGAGAAGTTACACACCTGATAACAAGTAGTACTACTCTCTATGTCGATACCCTCGCTAATAGGATCTACTGCCCTTTGTCTATAACTTTGCTCAAAAACCGGAAGAACGCGAAGATAAGGCTCCCCCCTACAATCGATCAAGGGGTTATAACTTGCCTAAATTTACATATTAACTGAATCGATCTCCTTACCTAAATCAATTGAATCTCGGAAGTAGGATGATTCGAGTGCTACCGATTTAGAAACCTATGCGATTAGATCCCCTTCAAATCCCGAAATGCCGCCCATGAAAGAAAACACAAGATCAATCCACCATGTAGCCATTCGGCTATGGTCTCCAAAAGCCGGAAAAGATTGAAAGAATAACATAATTGACACTTACCTCTTCAAAAGGTTTCGGCTACCCCGTGCAGGAAGATTCGGCAACCACAAGAGAAGAGATACAGGAATTTCAGCTTTTAAGAAAATCCCGAAAAAGAATGAACAAGGGAAGGTTGATGCGTTTTTGGCTTTTAGAAGAACTGAGTGAGGAGTTTTGGTTTCTGGCAGAAAAAGAAAACAAGAAAAGAAAACAAGAAAGAGTCTTGGAGATTTCATCTAGGAAGAAAAAGAATGGAAAAAGACTTCGGCAACAGAGAAAACTGAGAGAAAGCTTGCAGAAAAACTAGCAGAATTTCGGCATCTACTAACCCTATCTAGCCGTCCCCCCCTTTACACACACAATCCAAATTTCGGCCACCACTAGCCTCCTGGATAGCCTCTCATATTTTCCCTTATCTTTATCAAACTCACATTCAAAAGAGTCCTGCATCACACCACTTCTTCCCCCCCTTTATCTGCTTATTATCCTCATAAATGAAACATTAAAAATCCCTAAATTTTAGCCTTGTTGCCGTCCCCCCTTGCTCCCTTTTAAGTGCCGAATTTGGCCCACTACTTGGGCCCCATGCGGCCAACTTGGGCCTCCTCCCTTGCCACTGATGCCACTCATAGATTCCCCCTTGCTGCACCCCTTGCTTTGGGCCACAAGCCCACCTTGATATTTAAACTACAGAGGCTATCTTTAAAGCACTAGAGTGTCTACACAGGAATTTAATCAAAGCCTCGGCCCAATCCTTGAGCCCAATCTGGACCCCTAATCCTCAAATTAACATATTAAGCATACATCACACAAATGCACAGGCCCACTAATTCAGGATGTTACAATGGATGATTCTTAGTATATAGTATATAGGACTTGGTTGATAATTGAATGATTTTATATAGTTTATAGTATTTTGGCTTGAATAATTATTGTTTATGTTTGAATTGTGGTGCTAATGAGGGCATATTGGTTAAGCACATACGTTGATTGAGAATAGGTATATTTTGGCTTGTTTTGACACAATTTGAATAGGTTTGGATTTTGGTTATTGCATGGCTTGGAATCTAAGAAACGGTGTGTGAAATGGCCTGACCACACGGCCGTGTGACTCCTATTTTCACTTTTTACTCAAATTTTTGTACAAGTTTCATTTCAATCCAAAATTGTTCCTGGTTTGTTTTAAATGTTCTGTAAACTCAATTTAGGCCTAATTTTATTGAATAGCTTGGAAATGACTGCCAATGAATTATTTTGGTTATGTTTGATTAATTTGTGAAATAATGCCTTATAGCTTGGATCGGGCGTCCGAACTGGGTATATGGTGTTACAGGTTATGCGGTCATGGGTTTAAGTTCCACCTCACCAGATGAATGTGGTTTGTAAATCTGATACATAAGTTTGACATCATAATCATAAGAAAAAACTCAAAGGCTTTCCAATATAATCCCCTTAATCTTTTTCTCCGCGTTCACCAAACATAGTATCATTAACCTCCATCTTCTCTAAAATCTATGACGAAGTTGAGGGCAACAAGACTCTGAAAGGGGGGGTGACTATGGCGTTGGAGAAAAGGTGAATGTCATTTTAGGGTGATAGTGGTCGTTGTGATTAAATAAATCATTAATAACTACAACCGCTGCCCCTCTGACTCGATCTTTACCTTATCTCCACCGCCATAGTCACTCCCCCTAAGAGTCCTCTTGCATCCAACTCTGCCATAGGTTTCGGATAAGGAGGTTTATGATACTACTTTTGGTGGAGATGGAGAAAAAGATTAATTTGATTATACTAGAAAGCCTCTAAATTTTTCCCCATAATTATGATCTCAAACCTATGTATTGGGTTTACAAACCATCCTCTTCTAATAAGATGAAACTCGAAATCATGACCACATAACCATTGTCAATTGGGCTCCTCAATTATACTTCAACCCGTGATCGCAAATTAACATTCGTCAAGTACAATCCCTAGTTAGACTTCAACCCGAACCGTATATGCACCTTAAACATGGAGCCTGAGTTACAAGATGATGTGCTTCTAAGGCAATGGTTCCATCCTGACACGACAGATGAAATGTATGGGTCTACGAGCACTATGGCATCACTGTCAACTCAAAATATACCTTTAAGCTTTCAGTATAATGACATGTTTCTATTGGTGTCTGAAATAATGGTTCTGGGACCACAATTTCAATTTGTGAGATAGTACTTTGCTAATTCTTTAGTATTTATATTGTATCGTGATTGTCGTATAAGTATTTGATTAGAAAATTTTATTGTTTAGCTAGTTAATTTGGTAAAAAGGACTAAATTGTAAAAGGTTCAAAAGTTGGTTCTAGTAATTAAATTAGTTAAAAGAGTTTAGAATTACAAGTTGATGGACTTAAGAGGTAATTAGATCATTTAGGGGTAATAGTGGACGACTTAGGAGTGCTTTGGCATGAAACTAAATTAAATTTTAAATGGTAAAGTTGTAATTTAATTATATAGTAAATTAAATCAAAACAAATGCCAAATCACTTAGCATCTTCTACATGTTTTTCTTTCACAAAACCGAAACCATAGTTGAGAAATAGGAAGCTTGTGGCTTTGATATTTTCAATTGCATGGTATGTAATCTTTACTTGTTTTTAAAGATTTTTATGTTTTTGAGACCGTATTAGCTCAAATTAAGCTATCCCGGGGGTTAATTCATGAAATTGTTAAATGTTTTGGATTTTGTCTTTGATGAGATTGAAGTGTTTTGAAGTTTAATGGTAGATTACTAAAATTGATAGTTAAATATAATTAGTTTGTAAAATTGTAAAATTGCATGGTAATTGCTATAAAATTATGTTAGATGTGGGCTGTAGAGTGGTCTTATGAATTTCAGTTGACTAAGATTTTGTCTAAATGTGGATAACTTGTAAGTTTTGATATTAGGGATTAAATTGTATAAATGGGTGAATGGTTGAGGTAATTTTGTAAATATGTGATGAGAGGATTTTGGAGCTTAAGTTTAATTAATTGAAGTGTTTCGTCGAGTTAACTGATAGAAGTTATTATTTAGATCAAGAGAAAATTCAAACGGACTCGAATAGTGGAAAAGCGAAGTTGGCAGAATAGATGTCAGCCTCATTATTACAACCATTTTGTTTAGGTAAGTTCATATCTCTTTAACTCAAACTATTTAATTTTAATACTTACAAACTTTGTAATATTTGTATGTAAACATGATAACTTCATATGAAAATAGCTCCAGATGGTTGGTTATGGAAAAATGATTCTTCTATATATATATATATATATATATTGAGTTGGATAAACTGATGATGAGCAATGTTGATAAGTTGAAGAAGTTTAATTACAGTATAATGGAATTGAGATTATCTGAGCATGTGTCAGAAGTGCAGGATGTAATATACATAGATATTTTTTGGTCTAACCAACTAGTGTTGGGCACACATATATGTTTATTGTCAGGTTAACCGATCAGTGCTAGGCACAAGTATAATTATATTGTTGGTATAACCAACTAGTGTTGGGCACACACACATGTAGATTGTCGGTTTAATCGACAAGTGCAAGGCACATATATTGTCGATTTTACCGACCAGCGCTGGGTGCAAAATGTTGTTACGGATTTATCCGTCAAGCACTGAGTGCCAATATCGGTTTGGCCTATTAGATTAGCATATCTGATCCATTGAAGAAGTTTTACAAGTAAGGATGTAACATGATAATTAGGGAAGGTTAATGACTTTCCTTGTAATATACCATGTTATAACATTGATATCATGTTATGGTTTTATAAATTATAGTTAATAAATACATGATTAGTTCTTAGTAGAATTAGTTGAATTTACTTAGCATACAATTTATTCTTCTATTTACAGGTTAGGTACTTTACTTTTGGTTGTCGACCAATCATCCAGAGACAATCCCGAACTCAAACATTGGTGAAGTAATTGTTTTGTGTCATGGCATGTACCTAGGATGTCAATATTACTATAAATGGTCATTTTGTGTATAGCTAGATCTTTAAAATGATTACGTCTATAAGATGCTTTTTGTATGAATCTTGGTTATGTTTTGTATTAGTTGCAAATACTTGTGTAAATGTTTATGATATATGTTTTGTGGATTTGGTTCTTTTGGGAATTGTATGTTATAAGTAATTTGATTTGATATGTGGTAGATAAGGTTAATGGTTCTTGATGTTGAAAGAATGGAATTTATGGTTTGGTTAAGGTTGAATACAATTTAAATAATGATTGAATTGTGGTGTCAATGACGGCACATAGGTTGTATGTATTTGACTTGTTTTAAGGTGTTTTTGGTGATGTTTAAAGGTTGGTTTTAGGCTTGGCTTGATACCTAAGATAGGTATAAATTATGCCTTGTTTTATAAGCAAATGTTGCTGTACAGGCTGCCACACGACACACGGCCTATCCACATGGTCCTGTGTCCTATTGTATTTAGGTGCAGGTTTTACACGGTCTGGAACACGGCCATTAACATGGCCGTGTTTTCTAAAATAGTTTGTCACATGGTCTGGGACACGGCCAGCGATACGGTCTTGTGACCCAACATCGAATACACACACGATTAGGCACATGGCCTACGACACGGCCGTGTGGCCCTAATTGGAATATCCACATGGGCAGACACACGGGCTGGGACATAGCCATGTGTCTAGGCTTTGAATGCCTACACGGTCTAGGCTATGTCACACGGTCGTGTGACCCTTGTTTCCAAAAATTTCAACTTTTTCCTAATTTTTCTGATTTGTTACAAATTCATCCTATAATGTTCCCAAACTACTTTTAGAGCCCCATAGACTCTGTTTAAGTCCCATAAGAGCATTTTTAGTATAAATCAAATGTTCTTTGATTTTTTTTAATTATAATTGAATAATTGTTTTTGTTTAATGTTAAATGTTTATAATTTTATTGCAATACTCTGTAACCCTAATCCGGCGACAAAGACGAGTTAGGGGTGTTACATTCATAATTTCTACCTCAAATACAAATACAAGTAAATCTGTCCTCATAAATTTCCAACCCTAAAAAAACCTTAAACTCTAATAGTCTGTCAGGGAGAGAGAAAGTGAAAGCCACGTGTTTTTACTTCTCTCTCCAGAATCGACCTATTTCCCTAAATATCCCAAAAATTGGCTCAAAACCATAATTTTTTTTTATCAAATTTGACCTTATTAATAAGTATAAATGTAAGAGGTAAATATATAGATATAAATAAATATAAGAATACAAGTATAGATAATACCAAAATGATGTACCATAAAAGAAAATCCCAAAATGAACTTTCACGTGGCTTGTCAAGACAAGTTAACATCAAATTTCCATGTTTGAAGATGTTTTGAGTTCGTCCATTTTGTGTATTATTTGTTTTCCCATTCTCTCTAAGACATTAGTTAGGTGAGTTACCTTGAAGGTTAGGTAGTGGGGCAATCTCCACATCAAAGAAAGCCGGTTCGTCTGTTCCCACGCACCATTCCCATCAAATGTAACCCTCTTCCTTACCTTCCCACCTTACATTCATTACATTTAATTAATCGTATTGAGTGCTCTATTTATTAACCCCTTCTACTCTTTAATGCATGCATAAATAAATTATATTTTTTATATTAATATTATTATAAATTTTACCATAACAAATTAAAATATATAATGAGTTCAAGGATTTCTGACCCTTTATTTTTAAGAAATTTTCAAAGTGTTGTATGTTTAAAGTTGATAAATTTTTCAGCACATCCAATATTTTCTCAGGTTGAGTTTTATCTCCTGACTCCTTCAAGAACCACATGTGGTTCATGAAATAGGAATGTCTCAGACCAGCTACCAAGTAAATGGTACCCATCTGCCAATTGGTAGGGTTTGATGCATCAATGGGCATATGTTCTACCACTTGGTTCTAGATCAAGTGATATCATCCTCCCCTAAAGATTACCTATATGTTATAGGTTGAGGGTTCAAACACCTAGGTAAATGACCACCATTTTTTTTGGTAGGTGACCATATGCCATGAACGGTCCAACTTGATGAGGTGTTGTTGCTATATGAACATATGTTTCAAGTGACCTCTTCAAGTATGCAAGCTCGTTGCAAAATTGAAAGACAAAACTTCAACTTGACCTCGAACAATATCAACTTATTAAGAGATATGTCGATTTTAACAAGTGACATTTCAAAAATTTTCCTAAAAAAGTTTTGTCTCCCTCAACAAGTGAAACAATAAAAACACTCTTGAGAGAAGACCAAACAATATAGTGACATGCTACCTTCTCATTTCTAACTCTCAAGATCTCATATGTGCGAGTTACTGAGAATTTCCCTACCCGGATGCAACCCATATAATATATAAATCTAAATGCCACATTTTTTATTAGAGAATATTATATTACCTAAGTATTGCGAAATTTGTGGTAATTTTATCCCATTCTTAACGAATTCTCACTAAACCAAATCAAAGAGAGAATAAAGAATCAACCTCTACTAGAATTTGGTAGTGATGGTAGAAATAAAATTATAAACTTATCGGTGCCAAGACTAAAAGTTTTGTTTGAAAATGGCTTAAATTAAATTATCGATAATCAGGAGGAATTAAATTGCTAGTACTCTATTTAACCAACGAGGGGATACCCTGTTTCGCTTCGCCTAATTAAATTTAACATTTGCTTATTATATTACATTTTTTAAAAACAATTATTTACATTTTATTGATTACATTACCTTAATTTCGAATTATTTAATATTATTATAAGTGAATTCTTGTTCATTATTTAATTATATATTAATTGAGAATATTTATCATTTTTGTCTTATTATAGTTATTATTATCTTATCTTTTTCCTTATTTTATAATAAACTTTTACTCTCAATAAACTATTTCCAAAATGAAAAAGTTTCACTCCCTGTATAATTTAATAACCTCTTTCATCTTTATTTAAAATTAAGGAAAATTAAGTAAAATTTTATTTTTAAATAATCTTGTATTTCACACTTGAACAATAAAATATTACATTAAAGGTGTATTTGGACAAATGAAGTAATTGGATGAAAATGTTGGGATCTAATATCCTTAGCGTATTTTTTATCATATGTACTTGTGATTTTTTTAATAGATTGGTTTGATAAATTTTCACCATTTATATTAATATTGTTTCTATTTTTCCTCAATAGTTTTTTCACGCAAAGTGATCGTGTCTGAAAGTCTTAATATTTATATAATGAATGATCGAGCCTAGAAACTAACTTATGTCAACGATTGAGGCAAGCTCACCTACCGTTTGGTAGTATAGTTATGGCAAGACCGGAAGTATCGTATCCTCAAGGACTAAGAGTACTAGTAATTCCTATCTTTCTATTATTTAGCCCAAGAATTAAGGGAATTGTTGTTTAATCTAAAACTAACTAATTACTAAGCTAAAGATACTAAGACACAGAGAATGAATTTGGGAAAATACTTTTGGGAGAACCAATTGATTAAGACAATACCCGAGGAAGAATCCACCTAGACTTCACTTGTTATTTAACTCTGAACCAGACGATTTATTCACTTGACTTGATCCGTACGATTCCCTAATTTATATTAATACCTCTCTCGAGGCTACTAACGTCTAACCCTAGGTTGATTAATTGAAATCACTTTCTAATTAAAACCCCTAGAGTTGCATTAACTCGACCTATGGACTCCCATATTAGGTTTGACCCTAATCCGGTAGATTTTCGTCTTCCTATCTCTAGGAGTGCGATCAACTTCGCTTAACTATGCTAGATCTACTCTTAACAGGGAATTTTCCTCTACTGCCTAAGCACATCAATACTTGAATCAATATCCTAAAATATCAAAGCAAGAATTAAGAACACATAATTAAGAACAAATCAAGTATTTATCATATATTTTAGAAAACAATAACAAGATCCGTCTTAGGTTTCATCCCCCTCAGGTATTTGAGGGGTTTAGTTCATGTTTATAAAAGAATACATCTCAGAAGAAAGTATAAAACAAAACATAAGAAAAACCCTAAAACCCCCTGAAGGAAATTGAAGGGAAGATCTTCAGTCTTGAGTATGATCTCGGCTTCTTGAGATGGATCAACTGGCTGTCTTCGAGTAAATCCCACAAAACGGCCTATCTGGCTTGGCTCCTAGGCCTACCTGAACGCCCGCCTCTTAGGTCACACTTAGGGTGTCTATATAGGCTTTCAGAATGTCTTTCTTTGCCCCTAAGTATCCTAATCCAAATGGAATTAAAACAGGTCACGGCAGGGACACGCCCGTGTGGCAGTCCAGGCCATGTTCGGATCTGCTAAAGAGGCACGGCCGTGTGGCTCGGGACCAAGCCGTGTGAATTTATTACTTTGGCCCATTTTCTCCGTTTTTAGCTCGTTTCTCGTTCTTTTCATCCTCCGATGCTCTCCTAAGTATAAAACATGAAATTAAAGGATTAGGAGCATCAAATTCCACAATTCAGGGGATAAATCATCCACAAGTATGCTAAATGTGGGATTAAGATATGTACATATTACGGTTTATCAAATACCCCCACACTTAAGCATTTGCTTGTCCTCAAGCAAAATTCTCAACTAATAATTAAAATGAACTTCCTCAATTCATAATATTCATCAACAGTGTTTCATCATAATTCAAAGGTAATTCGTATGTTGATAATTTAACCACAAGGGTTCTAAATATTCAAGCAATCAAAGTCATAGTTTTTAAAGTATGAAGACATAGGTGTTTCCCCTTACCTAACTAATTACCTTTAATTCAAAATCGACAAGGGTTGGCATCCTCACTAAAGATTCACTCAAAGCACTCAAAGTGTTTAAGGTTCAAAATTAAGCACTCAAGAGTCGAACATGAAAAGTTAATCCCATAGGCTTGCATGAAAATCAAATCTCCACCACTATAAAATGAAATGATACACAGATCAAAAGGTCTTTTAAGGGTTGTAATGGGGCTTTGGTTAAATGTGTGGATAAAAGCTGAATTAAAGGGTTAAAAATTACCTATCTAGAAAAATGAACTAAGACTCGAATAATTACATCAATTAAAATTTCATAACATGAGCTTCTTCTCAAGATATGGAACTTAAACATATAAGCTCAATTAATATAGAACTAATAATGAATATACTTCGATTTTTTTAAGAACAAATCAAATAGATAGATTTTAACAATTGAAATAAAAAATGTAGTTAGGCAACTGATCAAATCAAATCTCGATATAAGGGTAGTCAAAAGAAATGGTGATAACAAATACAAGATGGGTTTTGGGTTAATACTAGTGGGTGAGTGAATAAATGGTTTGTTAAGATCAAAGGGGTTCACTAGGGGTTAATTGTGAGGGTAGGCTTTTAGTGGAGTAAGTGGGTTAAATCTTAAGTGCCTTTATCATCTCTGTATATCAAATCAATGATGTGGTCTTGACATGTATAATCGAAGCAAGTTCTAGAATAACAAATCAATGTTGACACGTTCATAATCAATAAAGTGAGCAAGAAAAGAATGTATGCTCTAAAAGGCTCAAAATCTCACAAAAAATTATGGGTTTTTGATGTCAACTTTTGTAAATTTCAAACTTCAAAGTAATAATTAGATTCAGGTAGACAACCTAACAAAATTTTAATTATTGAAAATAGACTCATCATGCTTGATTCTCTAGTCTCCTAAAGTTTAAATCATCACTGCACAATTATCAATGATTTAATCCAAAACATATCAATAAAAATCATGAATCAAAGGAAATTTTATTCTAATAGTAATATGAGAAAATTACTTAAGGTTAAGACAAAATTCAGGGATTTGAGAATAATGCAAAAAGTTAGAAACTTTTTTAAAATAAAATTCACCCCCAGACTTAAAATGTGCATTGCCCTCGATGTAAAAAGATCTATATGAAATCATAAGAGATAGGGAGAAGTGAAACTTCTTGAATTTTGGATGGATTCCATTGAGTTGGGAGTGTAGAAATTTGATTCGGAGGTGAAAGATAAGTTGGAGGAGGCGTCTTTGGTGGTGGTATGGTGGCCTTCAACAATCTCTGCGCTAGATGAAGAAATTGGGAAGCTCGTGAATAATTAGCCAAAAAAAATAAGAATAATTAAAAATATACTAATTATATATTTAAAGAAAATAAAAATAAAAAGAAAGAGTGTAAAAAGTGAAATAAAATTAAAAGAAATGATTAATGGACTAAAAAGTCCTTATTGTTAGATGTTCGCGAGGTGGGTGTGATTTCTAAGGGCGTGGTGTTGTGATTCCCAAGTAGACTTTAGAACCTAAAATCAAGATCCTCAAATAAAATATACTAAATTAAGCACAAGAGAAATAAAAAGAAGGAAAATAAAGGAGAAGGGAAAAGAAAAATAAAAATTAAATGGATTCAAATGTCCTTGGCTCGGCAAATTAATGAAGCGGCCGGCATGAACTTATGTAATTCGGTCTCGCACGGGGAGACTATGCTATGGTCCGTTCGCTTCTTCGACATGGAAATGTTAATGTTGGCCTTTCCTTTGGGCATGAGTGATAGTGGTAAGGATGGTGAAGAGAAATTATGGTGGCTAGGGTTGAGAGGAAAGGGGTTTAGTGAGGAAAGTGTGCATAAAAGGGGGTTTATATAGAAATGAGGATCTGGTGATTTCCCACGCCCGTGTACCTTGGACGTGTTAGGCACACGGTCGTATCGGACTGCTGTGTTGTGTTTCGTTCGTTTCTCCCACGCCTGTGTGCAGGTCGCCACGCCCATGTTCATAAAACAGTGTCTACCACGGCTGTATCGCACGGCCGTGGTGTTTAGTCGGAGCCCATGGCTTTGAGATATTTTTCATCCTGTTTCGTACTATCTTTGCCACATTAGTACAAAAATCCGTAGTGTCCACACGGCCACGGCCACACCCGTGTGCAAGGCCGTGTGGGTAGAGAAACCTGCACTTTTGTTAGTTTATAGTTAGGTACTAAAAAGGAAAAATAAAAATAAAAAGAAAAATGTAAAAATTAATGGGGTTAGTGCTCGGGTTACCTCCCAAGAAGCGCTCGTTTAAAGTCTTAAGCTAGACTTGCCACTTATTCGCATAATCATGGTGGTTTGAGGAGTTGAAAATCCCTTCTCATGTTATCAATTCTATTATCAGTATATAGTTCGAGTCGAATAGCGTTTAATTTAAAAGCTCCGAATATAGGATTACTTACCTCGACTGTTCCGTGTGGGAAGATATTCAGTACCTCAAAAGGTATTTCTTCGTTTGTATCAAGGTCTGAAGTGGCGATCCGAGGGTCTGTTTTATTCAACAATACCTGATCTCTGATCTTAAATTTGTTTGTCCCACGGAATGGCGTTGGTTCTGCTTCGTGTATTCCTAGTTTCTCCTTGAAATGTGTCTTCCACTCGTCTAGTTCATCGATCTGAAGCATTCGTTCCTCATGAGTTATTTCCTTTTTGGCATGGGGTGTAGGATCTGGCTCAGGCGTGTAGTACCCTAGTGCTTCCTGAAAAGAAGGTTTAACCAAATGGTCATTAATAGAATTTATTTTCTCACCTTGATTGCTTGATGTCCTAGCCGAGTCAAGAGCCTGAAGAGTGATCGTTTCGTCACCTACACAAAGTATGAGTTCTCCTGTACCAACATCAATTTTAGTTCTAGTAGTTGCTAAAAAGGGTCTTCCTAAAATTAAAGGAATATTATTGTCCTAATCCATGTCTAAAACGACAAAGTCTATTGGGATTATGAATTTGTCAATTTTCATGAGTACATCTTCAATTATACCCCTAGGAATCCTAATAGTTTTATCAGCTAATTGACTGCTCATCCTAGTTTGTTTGGGTTTCCCTAGACCTAGCTATTTAAACATTTTATAAGGGATAACATTGATGCTTGCCCCTAAATCAGCTAAAGCATTATCAACAGGTAAACTACCAATTAAGCATGGAACTGTAAAACTCCTTGGATCTTTTAATTTTCGTGGTAGTTTATTTTGTAGAATTGCTGAGCACACTGCGGTTAGTTCCACATGCGACTCTTCGTCTAACTTCCTTTGTTTGTCAAAAGCTCTTTTAAAAACTTCCTTGAATCTGGCATCTGTAAAAGAGCTTCAAGAAATGGTAAGTTAATATGTAATTTCTTTAAAAGTTTAAGAAATTTACCGAATTGTTCATCTGTGTTGTCGTTCTTCATCGTATTGGGGTATGGCACACGAGGTTGGTACTCTTTAATTACCGATTTTGGCTTATCATGACTTACTTCAATTTTACCTTCCTCTACCACATTCTCTTGGCTTACTTTGGGTTCATCTACCTCTTCACTATCATGTGCGGTTATTGCTTGAAGTTGCTCCTTCGGGTTAGTTTCAGTGTTGCTTGGCAAGCTTCCTTGTGATCGTTCAGAGAACTGCTTATCAAGTTGCCCTAATTGTTTCTCGATCCCTTGAATCGGTGTTTTGGAAACGGGTTTCTGACACTGCTATAAATTTTGTTAGCATCTCCTCAAGGTTTGGCTTCTTTTCTTGTGGGTAGGGTTGCTATTAGAAGCCTGGGAGGGGTTGTTGTCTCTAATTTCCTTGACCTCCCCATGAAAAGTTCGGATGATTCCTCCAACATGGACTGTAAGTGTTACTATAAGGGTTATTTTGAGGTATAAAATTGTTACCCATATAGTGAGCTTGCTCGTTTTCAGCTTTCGGGTTGTAAGACGGGTATTCTGTGTTGTTCATCCCTCCTCCATTTGTATCACACTGCATAATTGGATGTACCTACGAAGAACCACATAAACCATCAATTTTCTTATTTAATATCTCTACCTGATTTGATAGCATGGTTACTGCGTCGAGGTTGAAAACACTAGCGCTTTTGTTGGCCTTGTCCTCGTGACTTGCCACTGATAGTTATTTAGTGACATCTCTTCAGTGAATTCATAGGCAGCCTCAGGTGTTTTGTTATTCAAGGTTCCGCCGGTGGCTGAATCAATCAACTGCCTAGTTGAGGGGTTTACACCGTTGTAAAAGGTTTGGACCTGTAGCCACAAGGGTAACCCATGGTGTGGGCACCTTCTCAATAGATCCTTATATCTTTCCCATGCATCGTAAAGTGTCTCTAAATCCATCTGCAAAAAAGAAGAGATATCATTCCTCAATTTAGCCGTTTTAGCTGGCGGAAAATATTTTAACAAAAATTTTCAGTCATTTGTTCCCATATAGTGATTGATCCTCGTGGTAACGAGTTCAACCACTGTTTAGCTTTGTTCCTCACTGAAAAGGGAAACAACTGAAGACGAATGGCATCATCAGAAACACCATTTATTTTAAAAGTATCGCAAAATTCTAGGAAATTTTCCAAATGATTATTTGGTTCTTCATCCTGCAAACCATCAAACTAAACAAATTGTTGTATCATCTAAATTGTGTTAGGTTTCAGTTCAAAATTATTTGCAGCAATAGCAGCTCTAACAATACTTGACTCAGTTCCTGTTAAATTAGGTTTAGCATAATCATACATGGTATGATGAGCATGATTTTCGGCCACCCCCGAAGGTAGCGGATTATTATCAGCCATCTCTTCAGTAGTATTAGTTTCGTTCCTTGCTCTTCTTCTATGTATTGTAAGCTTCGCCTTATTTCTCTTTTGTCTCTGCGAACGGTACCTTCTATATCGCTGTCAAAAATCAAGGGTCCTGACAGGTTCTTTCTAGTCATAAACTAGAAAAACCTATCAGAAGCAAAGAAAAGAAAACAAAAAATAAAAATAAAAAATAAATAAAAATAATGGCTAAAGTAATAAAAATCAAGTATTCCTAATATCTTAGTCCCCGGAAACGGTGCCAAAAACTTGATCGTGTCTGAAAGTCTTAATATTTATATAATGAATGATCGAGCCTAGAAACTAACTTATGACAATGATTGAGGCAAGCGCACCTATCGTTTGGTAGTATATTTATAGCAAGACCGGAAGTATCGTATCCTCAAGGACCAAGAGTACTAGTAATTACTATCTTTCTATTATTTAGCCTAAGAATTAACGGAATTGTTGTTTAATCTAAAACTAACTAATTACTAAGCTAAAGATGCTAAGACACAAAGAATGAATTTGGGAAAATACTTTTGGGAGAACCAATTAATTAAGACAATACCCGAGGAAGAATCCACCTAGACTTCACTTGTTATTTAACTCTGAACCAGACGATTTATTCACTTGACTTGATCCGTACGATTCCCTAATTTATATTAATACCTCTCTCGAGTCTACTAATGTCTAACCCTAAATCGCTTTCTAATTAGAACCTCTAGAGTTGCATTAACTCGATCTATGAACTCCCATATTAGGTTTGGCCCTAATCCGACAGATTTTCGTTGTCCTATCTCTAGGAGTGCGATCAACTTTGCTTAACTATGCTAGATCTACTCTTAAACAGGGAATTTTCCTCCATTGCCTAAGCATATCAATACTTGAATCAATATCCTGAAATATCAAAGCAAGAATTAAGAACACATAATTAAGAACAAATCAAGTATTTATCATATAGTTCAGAAAACAATAACAAGATCTATCTTAGGTTTCATCCCCCTCAGGTATTTGAGGGGTTTAGTTCATGTTTATAAAAGAATACATCTCAGAAGAAAGTATAAAACAAAACATAAGAAAAACCCTAAAACCCCCTGAAGGAAATTGAAGGGAAGATCTTCCATCTTGAGTATGATTCCGGCTTCTTGAGATGGATCAACTGGCTGTCTTCGAGTAAATCCCACAAATCGACCTCTCTGGCTTGGCTCCTCGGCCTACCTGAACGCTCGCCTCTTAGGTCACACTTAGGGTGTTTATATAAGCTTTTGGAATGTCTTTCTTTGCCCCTAAGTATCATAATTGAAATGGAATTAAAACAGGTCACGGCAGGGACACGCCCGTGTGGCACGCCCGTGTAAATCGAGCCCAGGTCGTGTTCAGATCTACTAAAGAGGCACGACCGTGTGTCTTGGGCCCAGGCCATGTGAATTTCGTACTTTGGCCCATTTTCTCTTTTTTGGCCCGTTTCTCGTTCTTTTCATCCTCCGATGCTCTCCTAAGTATAAAACATTAAATTAAAGGATTAGGAGCATCAAATTTCACAATTCAGGGGATAAATCATCCACAAGTATGCTAAATGTGGGATTAAAATATGCACATATTACGGTTTATCACAAAGCACCATGAATAAGAAACTATGACACATTGATTACCTAATGTTTAACTAATATTAAATTGCATTGTGTGGTTGGATCATAATGAGAGAAGGCAACTTATATTAGTAGGTAAACTAAATGGTCCATAGTCTAATGAATCGAAGTTGAGCAAATTGGTTCAAGGGCTATTATGTTGTCAATCAAATTCAATTGTGGAGATACATTATCTTGGATATTGGAGCGGATGAATCTTAGAAGATAGAGACATAGGTGTGTGACACCTCGCATTCAACCCGATCGTTAGATCTGAGTGTGTGACGTCACGTTACATTGTCGAAGCAACTCAGACTATTTCAAAATAATTACGAAATAATTTAAGCAATTAATTATGATACAATTGTTAAATTTTTCAATCTCGATTACAGTCATACATTAGATATGTCAACTAACCTTATTTAACTCATCTTGAAACCTTTCTGGATCAACTACGGAGTTGGGATTCAAGTCCAAACTCAACTATCAAAATTACATTGTCTCGAGACATGATGTCCATGTCCCAAGTCTCGAGACAATAACTCTCATGGTCTTGGGACATAGCACCCCTGATTTGGATTCTTAGATTCAATGTTTATGTGTCTCGAGATAGAGGGTTTCTTATCTCAAAACCTGAAACAAGGAAAATTCATTTTACGTTAGATGTTTACTTATCTCGAGACAGACCATTTTTATAACAGCCCGTTTTTAGTCAAATCAAAATAGTGGTTTTGTGACCACAAATCCAAGGTTGAAATATTTATTTTATTATTATTTTGAGGTCTACAGCATGATTTTATGATTGTGTGAATATTTCGTTAAGAAATTTTACTGTTTGAGTGCTTAATATGATAAAAAGGACTAAATCGCGTAAAGTGTAAAAGTTATGTTCTATTAGCTAAAGGTGTCTAATAGCTAGAGAACTTTAAAGTGGAGGTCCTTAAGTGGTAAATAGCCCATTAAAATGATATTGGATTATGATGTCTTACATTTTGTGTAATTTGTAAAGTTAATAAAGGTTAATTAAGTAATTAGGTAATTAAAGTTAATAATAAATAAAACACACATTAAACACCGTTTTGTATCATCTTTCTTCAACCAAATTTCACAAAGAAGAAAGCCATTTTTGTGCCTAACTTTTGGAAATCTTATCTCCTTCAATTAGGTATGTATTTTTAATATGTTTTTGATGATTTCTATGTTTTTGGAGTCGTTGTAACTTAATCTAGCTAGCCCAGGGACTAATTAGCAAAATTGTTAAAGGTTTAGGGTTTTACCATTGATGAATATTTGAGTATTTTGATGTTTGATGATAGAAAATGAATCTTTGTTGTTAGTTAAACAACTTTTGTAAAGTGATTTTAGTTGAAAATGTCAATTAGGGATTAAATTGAAAAATGTGAAAAATCCATGGTGAATGTGTGAATAAATGAAGAATATGGACTATTAGGGCATAAGTGAAATTCAGCTAATATAGGTTAATGTTGAATTGCATGAATATGTATATTTATGAGATAATGACTAAATTGTAAAGAAGACAAAAGTTTAGGGGTAAAATAGTAATTTTACCAAAATATGAAATTGGATTGAATTGAATTGATTAGTGCTTAAATTAGCTAAATTTGATTATATAGATCAAGAAAAGCAACGTATAGATTTAGATCGGGGAAAAGATAAAGTTGTGGATTAGGCGATTGTTTTTGGTTATTTGAAATCAAGGTAAGTTTGTTTAGTTTAATTTTAGTTTATATTTAAGTGAAATATACGAACCTAATTGCATAATATTAGATCATATTGATGTGTATAATTGAAAATCAAAATAATGAAATGATAATTTCTGATATCAATGAAGACAGATTGCATTCTTATGTAAGACCATAGCTGGGCTATGGCATTCTGATGATAAGACCATAACTAGGTTATGACACTATGGACGTAAGACCATAGTTGGACCATGGCAGTGTTTATATATAAGACCATAGCTGGGCTATGGCATTCTGATGATAAGACCATAATCGAGTTATGGCACTATGGACGTAAAACCATGGTTGGACCATGGCAGTGTTTATATGTAAGACCATAGTTGGACTATGGCACAAAGGAAACGTGTACCAGGGTTTCAATCGTCTTCATAGTATTTATCGAATATAGAAAAGGAATGGTTTCGACCAACACTTGGTACACCTTGTGTGAGCTCAGGTAAAGATTCCGATTGACTTCACCATGACAAATTTGGAAATGATACTAAGTGATATATATATTGAGGTGTGAAGTGGATGATACATATGTATGAAACTTGTTTAATTGATGTGCTCATACATATTTATTAGTCATATTATGTGTGAATTATGACTAACATATTGGTGAATACATGTGTTTAGGCATTTGACTAAGTTGAGTTGGGAAATGTTATGATTATTGACTTAAATTGTGATAAATGAGTAAGTTAAATTTTTGTTATATGAACTTACTAAGTATAATTGTTTATTATGTTACTTTTTCGTGTTTTATAGTGATTACAAAGCTTGCTCGAATTGGGAGACGTCAGAGATCTCATCACACTATCCAGGTGTCATTTTGGTACTTTTGAACTTATGTATTTGGTTATATGGCATGTATAGAAGTTATGGTTAATTTGGTCTATATGTTGATAATGGATTTAGCCAATTGATTTGGCTTGTAAATGGTAAATGTTTTGGTTATGTATATGGCGAGGTGATTTGGCTTGTTTGGGTATATTTGGTTGTGTATATATTTGTGCATATGGCCTTTTGGTATGGACTGGAAATTTCTATGTGAATGCTTGTTGTGAATTGGTATTTTATGTAGCAAATGGTTGTATATGAAGATGGTATAGCATGATGTAGTAGGTAAATAATGTATATTTGAAAGTGACCATTTAGGTGATTTGTGAAAGAAGAAACGGTATGTTTTGAATTGGTAAAAACATAATCTCATGAGCATTTTAGTTGTTGGTATGGATATAACATGATTTGGACTTGGTTTAGATGAGTTTAATTGCCATTTGAAGATATGGTCATATGTTATTTGGTTTGTGTAGGTGAATGCAAGTTTGGGTGAGAAAGATGGCTTGGAAAATAGCCTTTTTTTTGTCCACACGGGCAGAGACACGGGTGTGTGTCTCAGTTGTGTGTGACACATGGGCGTGTGTCTCAGCCTTGTGTCCCCTGATGTTTATTTGGAAACCAAGCCAGTATGCTCCACATGGCCCAGTAAATGGGTGTGTGACTTAGCCGTGTGGCATAAGTCAGTATCCCCTATAGTTTTGGCACGGCCTAGCACATGGCCTAGCACACGGGCGTGTGTGGCCATTTCGAAGCGAATACGGGCTATACACACGGGCGTGTGGTTGGCTGTGCAACCCAAGTCAGAGAGTTACACGGGGTCAGACAAAGGCTGGGACACAGCTATGTGATCTCATTTCGAATGTCCACACGGCCTGTGACACAGGCGTGTCTTTAGCCGTGTGAGACAAATAGCCGAGCCACACGGACATGTGTCCCCTGTACTTTGAAAATTTTTCTAAGTTTTTTTTTTTTAAAAAATTTGAGTTATCGATTTAGTCCCGAACCACTTCTAATGCATGGTTTGGGCCTCGTAGAATCATATTAGGGACAATGTGAATGATTATGAATGAATTTTATTTGGAATTGACAAATGTATGAGAAATCTATGTTTGTTTATGTTATAAGTCTGGTAATGCTCCGTAACCCTATTCCGTCGATGAATATGGATTAGGGGTGTTACAATTTTTCTGAAGACCTAACAATACATGTCTCAAGACTATTACCTAGAAATGTACGAAATGATCATTTTGTTCATAGTGTCTCAAGACAACGTGCTCTTTGTCTCAAAACCAAAGGGCTAAAAATGCCAAAAGTACAATTTTGCTTCTTACAATAAGGGAACCAATGTTGGATCAGTTGCCCTAAGTGTAGTATGTTCATCTTGTGTACTTGTATTTATTTGAATAGATTGGTTTAATAAAATGATCCATGAATTACATCAATACTCGTTGTGTATTCTCTTCAATGGTTTTTGCACACAAAGCAAAATGGAAGAAAATATTAGCTCATTAGTTATCTAATGTTTAACTAATTGTAACACCCTAAACCCAGCCTAGACGTTATGGTCGAATCTGACGATGTCACATGGAATGGAATTTGAAAGCGAAATTAACAAGTTAAAACCGTTTCCATTTATTATCTTCTATCAATCTCACGTTGGTTTCAAAAATCATTTTCTCATTAATTTGATTCGTTTAAAAACATATTCTATGGAGAAAGCTTTTAAAACCGTGTTATTTTAGGGAACCGTTCGCATTTAGGAAAAACATTGTTTTTTATTAAACCGAGTTTTCGTTGAGTTTTGCAGTTTAAAATCCATGGAACAGTTAAAATCCCAAAATAAAGATAAACAGTCCAAAAGTCCAAATTAAATAAAAAATACTCCAAAAATAATAGGGAAAACAAAACCTCAGATGGAATTAAAACAGTTTGACAATTATGTGGTCACCGTGGAGTCCTCCACCGCACCAATCCGTCTAAGTTTGGGGATTAGCAGTATAGATAAAACAGAAAGGGGTGAGTTTACATAAACTCAGTGTATAATCCCCACAGAAGACATGCATACAGTCAAACACAACAAGCAGTTAAATGCAGTCTGGGCCTAAGACCATTTCAGTTTCAGTAGCAGTTCGGGCCTTAGCCCATTTCAGTTTCAGTATCAGATATGCATTAGGGCCTAAGCCCATCAAAATAACAGTATCAGATATACGTTAATCACTAAACAAAGTCCTACCCAACCAGCCTCTACACACCATCTCCGTCCATCCCTACACTCCATGTGGGATTTAAAACACCCACCCATCCCTACACTCCAAGTAGTATCGAATGCGGCACATAATCAGTAAATTGCAGCTGAGCTGCCAGATAATAGGCTTAAGAGCCTTTCAGTACACTTTCTCCAAATATCAACATCCCAACCCAATGCAATGCAACATATAGTATATGACATGCTAATACATGAATATCAGTTATATATATAGTTCAGTATCCATTCATATAATCATCGTGCTCAAAACATACATCACACATACAGTTCACGCATTTAGGGGTCTAAGTAGTGCTTACAGACCCTACAGTAGGTTCACAGTCGACTTGGGCGACCCGTGCAACCTTAGAACACATTTCAGTTAAATGGGCTCACATGCCCATGTGGCCTGCCCGTGTGGGCCCATACGGCCCAATTTGTCCATGGCCGTGTGGATCACACGGCCTAGCCCAGAATCCCACACGGCCCAAATCAATCTATCCTATGTGTTGTACACGGCCTACCTGGCAAACACATGGCCGTGTATTGCATGCAATGCCTTGCCTCGTCGATCACACGCCCGTGTTATGGCACACAGGCGACCACACGCCCTTGTGACGTCGATAGTGGGGTTTTCAGCTTTTGTTGAAACCCTATTTCTGCATTTTCTGGTTCACACCTGGTACGAGTTCGGTGCAAAAACACTCCCGAGCCCTCCGCAACCTAAAAACAGTATACCCAGAATGAAATTAGACATCGATTAACAAATCCTTCAACCTAAACCGAAAAAGGCAGACTCACTTACAGTCTACACCTCCGATTACTAGCACTAATTAGACCTTTGAAAAGAATCCGCTGTTTCCACCACTTCTCCTACGCAAAAATACAACAAGGTTTTAAACCTTAGAAATCAAACGACAAAGAATGCAATGCAACCGACTTACCGAGTATACCAGAATCAAATGCTCAAATCACACGAGATCAAGGACTAGGGCAGAGTCACGAAAAGGAACTAAAAGATTAAACCCTTTGATAGAGAATAGAGGAAACGAAGCAAAATTAGGGATATTTCTTTGTTTTCAGAAGATGAATAACGTCAGGAAGAAACCAAGATTTTTGGGAAAAGAAAATTAACAATAAAATAAAATATATCAGCCTATCCCCAAATTTTCTCCACCAACTACCCACTACTCAAAATCTTACTCAAACGAAACTCCTCGAGATAACAGAGCAAAAATAATACCCACGCTCGCACTGGGATTCGAACACAAGACCCTCATCAAACTAACACTCAACTTAACCACCAGACTAGCAGGCCCGTTCTGGTAAGAACTTACAAATAATCAAATATAAGCCCACTCTCCAAGCACAAGGCTTAAATTAGAAAATTATCAAAAATTTATAAAGCTAGGGCTTCAACTTGGGGCCTCTCACACACACCCAGAACACTTAACCACTAAAGCAAATACACATTTGTGTCACATTTTAACAGAAACAGGAATATGAATTTTGGGGCGTTACACTAATACTTAATGGTATTACATAGTCAAGTCGTAATACAGAAAGTCAACTTACATTAGTATATGAACCTAAACATGTCCTTAGTCTAATTGTAAATGAGCAAACCGATTGAAAGACTAATATGTCATTTATCAAGTCCAATTGAGAATATGCTTTCTCTTGAGCATTGGAGTGGATGAATCCTAAAAGATAAAGACATAGATGTGACTAACTATACTGACAATACATCAGACAAGAACCAAGTAGAACAGATTGCAACACCCCTATCCCGTGTCCGTCGCCAGATTAGGGTTAGGAGCGTTACCAGACAGATCGAAAACATTCACAGAAAATTTCATACTTTCAATCATCATTCTCAAACACAATGTCCCTTAAATGAGTCCTTGAGACCAATTGCAAGCTTATAAATCGGGCCGGGACTAAACCAAAACACATACAAAATTTCATGAAAATTAAAAACTTTTCTAATATGCAGGGGATACACGCCCGTGGGAGGAGACCGTGTGCCCTCCACGGATGATAGACACCCCGTGTGTCTTCCCCGTGTTCATATACTGACTTACCCTCCACGGCCACAGAGCACGCCCGTGCACTGAGGCCATGCACTCTTAGACCACATACTGACTTCACCACCACGACCATTGAGCACGCCCGTGTGCCATGGCCGTGTGACATTATAGGCCATTTACAAGGCCAAAATGTCACCCACTTGGGGCAAACCTACAAACAACATATATCATCTCATTTCATTCACATATAAACACCAAAATATACCAAATAGCCATCCAAATCATGAAAATTTGACAGCTAAGATAATCACAACAAGACATTCAATATAAACATTCAAAACCAATTCCAAACATACCAATTTGCATGACCAATTCTCGATTATGCTCAAGCACCAATCATCTATATACTTACCATCTCATAACCATTTCATATATCAACTAATCATGCCAAAACAACATCACATATCATATTCCTTTAAGCATATTACCAAAACATAACTAGCCAAATCACATGGCTAAGTTCACTTTACATCTCATATCAAGGACTAGCCTATACATGCCACATCTAGCCATATACATTTTCAAAGTGTACCAAAATAATTTTTGTAGTGTGATGACGATCAGTGACGGTCCCGAGCCTTCAGTAGCTTTGATTACCTATAAAATAGAGAAAACACACACAGAGTAAGCTTTTCAAAAGCTTAGTAAGTCAATATACAAACAAACTTAGCATGAATTGCACATAACTAAATCAATAAAATGACCAATTCGGTTCTCATGATATAAATCATCTCTACTTTCATAAGCTTGTTTACTTAACTAACATTTACCATATTCTAATTCAATTACCATGTATGCACATAACTCATCTAGTCAAACTTTACATAGTGTATCATCAAATTCATATACATAACATCATAGTAAGATCACATAGATACTTACCTCGTATACTCAATTAGTGTATAATCAACATACCTGAATCGGACATTTATTTACTTAATCTATCAAAGCTCAGATTTGCCATTCGTAACTCAGACTTGCCCGTTGAACCAATAGGAATTTGGTAGGATACTCAGAAAGCTCGGAATAGTCGTACAATGCCAACGTCCTAGACGAGGTCTTACATGCACTCGGATATCGATGCCACTATCCCAGACAGGGTCTTACACGAATCAATACGATGTCGATGTCCCAGACATGGTCTTATACGCAAAGCTCATATCGATACCAACGTCCCAGATGTGGTCTTACTCATAAATCTTATATCGATGCCAACGTCCCAGACGTGGTCTTACACGAGTCTCAAATCAATGCCAACGTCCCAGACATGGTCTTACATGATAAAAACAGAATAGATGTCTATGACATGATTAAGCCAATCCTATCTATTCCTAGGTTCGTACGGGACTTCTCGGACTTAATCACTATATCAAACTTATCTCGGAATTCAAATGCATAACCTCTCATAAGCATTCATTATCATCAGTAATCATATGTACATTTACAATTGCATACATATACATTTATTTGCATAATGACTTACCTCGGATTCGATATGTCGGAATGAAAATGGCTACTCGGTTATTTTCGCTTTCCTGCGATCTAAGCCCGTTTTCCTTGGTTCTTGATATAAACATATTCAGAATTAACCCTTTTATTCACTAATTCATTCAATTCGATCCAAGGACACACATTTAGGGCTATTTGCAAATTAACCCTCATATTTGCACAATTTATCAATTTACTCCATTTTTCTCAAAACATCAAATTCACAAAATCCACACATACACTTACTTAGCCGAATATATCTACATCACATACAAGCCCACATTTTTCATCAAATTTGCAATTTAGTCCCTCAATTTACCATTTTCTCAATTTAGCCCTATTTAGCTAAATTCATCAAAAATTCAAGAACAAAACATGTTCATCTAGCTCAAATCTTTCATTTATCAACTAAACTCATTTCAAAAGTCAACATATCAACAATGGCATCTCATACAAACATCATCAATAATCAAAATTAATACATGGGTTTTGAAGCTCTCAAAGCAACAATTGCAAAAACGTAAAAATTATCGAAAACCGACCGAAAACATACCTTGAATTCAATCTTAGAAGTGCTGAAAATCAAAAGAACTAAAGCTTTTCTTCTTTCTCTAATTTTCGGTCAAAATATGAATGAAATAATGTCCTTTTTCATACTTTGTTTTTATCATAAAACATTTTAATACAAAAATGACATAATTAACCCTTTATAACATAAAACAAAACATATATATATAAGGTCATTAATGACCATTGCCGTCCACTAACCAAAATAGTGGCTAATTTGCTACTTAAGTCCTTAACACTTAAAAGCCACATCACTTAAGCACTCTAATAAATAGCAAGCAACTTTCACGTTTAATGCAATTCAGTCCTTTTGTCAAATTAAACACACAAACAGTCAAATTAGCTCACGAAAATTTACCACATGCTTAGTCACATATCAACGGCACAGAAAATAATATTAAAATATTATACAGACTCAAATTTGTGGTCCCAAAACCACTGTTCTGACTAGGGTACAAACCGGACTGTTACACAGATCCTGAATTCGTTTATGGAATTATCCGCTTGTGAAATTCATAGTGTGGCATACCTTAATCCTGAGTGGATGATGGACTATATATGTCTGACTTGTATACTTTGATGCAAGTAAAAGTCTGATTTGAAGAAATAGGTAAACGATATCCTCTCATTGACATTACATGATAGATAAAAAGTAAACATGGTCATAGATCGTTTATCTTTGTGATAAATAAATTTATTACTATTCAATAGTAATTGCCTTTTCGTTAAGGAAGATGTAATTATTACCATGAGATAAAATAGAATCATACTGGAGAATGGATTTATCTAAAAGAAATTAAATATATCTTATAAGGGTAACACACTTATGACAAGTTCATTAGACAAACATTGATTGACTAGCTTTTGTAATGGTATGTAATTAGGGAGAGCTCAACCATGATACTATAATGAAATAACTGCGTGACCAAATGAGTTTATAATTAATAGGAAAAAAGTAGGAACTTAATTATAAATCATTTAAACTCTAATTATATATGTTCAATCAATCTCTCTACTAGCTCATTGAAACCAAAAATGAATTGCATAAAGAATCAAATGAAAAGAAATGGACGAAAATGATAAATTTAGAGAAATGAGTTACATTCGGAAATGAATGTGTTTTCTCACTAAGTATGGAAAAGGCTTAAGAATTAATTTAAGTTTTTTTGAATTATTATTTAATTAAATAATTGAATTTCAAAAATAGAGTTAAATTAATTTGTCATTGTGAATCCATTGAACATGGAAATTAAATATATTTTCTCATAAATTCTTTTACAGTAAAGTTGTCATGACTTTAATGGAATTATAATTGGGTTTAAATTAATTAGAAATTTAATTTATTTTGGGAAATAGAAAAACATGTACTGGGTTGGATTAAATTATAAAGTGCTAGGTTAAAGGCTCAAGAAGCACATATATTGGACCCCATACATGAGAGGCCTTAGTAGGGGACTAGTTTTTCTATTAGATAAGTATTATTTGTATTCTACTAATTCAACGAGGATTCTTCTATTTGGTAGGGCTAAAAACACACAACTTTGAGATATTGCTACTCTGCCTGAAAATAGTGAGAATTTATTTTCTAAGTATAAATTATATTTTCTGGGAATAATAATTCTACCAGTTTTTATTAAGAGAGAATTACTTTCCTCTTGGAAATAAAAAAAATTGTTTATGGTTTTGTGTTTGATTCATGATTGTTCGAGCCCACATTCCAAGTGATTCATGGTACGAGAAGCGGAGAAGGTTGTTCGGTTGAAAGTTAAGAACATCTAGGATCCGTCTAGCACAAAGCACATGTACTTTTTGGGAAAAGTTTATTTCTATAAATATCACAAACTGGCTTGTAACATCCCAAACCCCACCCAAACATTATGACCGAATCTGGTATGTTACAGAAGAAAACATTTTGTAAAATCCCTTTAGCCGGTTTGAGTTTTGATGAAAATATCTCATTTTCATTTATCTCGTTAAATAAAACATTTGTGTGTATGAAAAAACAAAACTTAACTTAGTTATTTAAAACTTTATTAAGTCGGATTGTTACAATTTTGTCGATGTACCCGATGGTACGAGAGAAAAATCAATTACGTTTGAATTTAAGAAAACATGTATACCCATTTTAAAGTCACTAAGTAATTTAAACAAATTATCCAAAATATGCCAAGTAATAAAAATAATCTTAGGAGGCCTTATTACAACTTGAGCAAATGAAACCAAAAATAAGTAAAAATAATTCAAGTCCATTTAAACCAATATTTCCACTGCATGGCCACCTCGAGTCCATCCGGCTCCTCATCCGCGATCTACGAGTCACCTGAAAAATGTTAAGGAGAAGGTGAGTCACCAAGACTCAATGTGTAACCCTTCCCCGATTTAATGCAACATCATACACAATTTATAACTAAATTTAACATGCATTCAGTTTAATATGCACCCAACCTAGCCATCCAAACACCTTTCTCTACCCCGTGTGGTACCAAACCACTGGTGGTGCCAAACCACTGGTGACTTAAAGTCATGATATCCGTCAATACTTGTGGTGCCAAACCACTGGTGGTGCCAAACCACTGGTGACCCGAAGTCACCAATCAAATGATGGGGCCAACCCATCATGTGATACCAAATCACTGGCGTCAATCCCATAATGTAAACTGTGGGGCCAACCTACTGTGGTGCTAAGCCACTGGGACGAGACGCTATGAGGTGCCAAACCTCTGGAGGTGCCAAACCTCTGGTGACCAAAGTCACGAAATGTGGTACCAAACCACTAGTGTCCGTCGACACGAATATCACTTCCCCCTCCACTCAGATAACCCACATCAATCAATGATATTTAACAGAAATCATTCCAACATGCTTACTTAGCAACATACACTGGATTTATCAATAACCATATATTTAAGTCACATATACCAAATATATGATGCTTCCCAAAAGCATCATAAAGAAACTCATAACGACAAGGACTTACCTGAATCCTTGCTTATACCGTTATGGTATTAAATCCAAATCTATATCATTCCAGATTAGCACTCACAATGTTTTTAGCACAGTTATTAATTATAAAGTGTGTATGTACACACCTGTTACTAACGAAAGCTTTAAATCCCGAAGAATTTAATCGGCCACACTCGATTCCCTTGCCCTATACGTCCCTTGAATACTAGCCACCACACTATGTGTTTTTTGCTTCCCTACAATCGGCAGTTGTCATTACTCACATCAATAGCCTTCGGCTTTATCAGATACTAAGTAAATAACTCACTTAATTTCTTACCACCACTTACCAAGATCGCTCGTCTAATGGAAAGAGGCTTGGATTGATTACTTCAAAAAAATCCCGAAGTACCTAGATAAAAATCAGTTTCAACACTGATTAGCCAACCATCAGTATATCTCGGCTTTTCCATACATCCAAGTTGACAGAACACAAGAGAGGAGAAAAATAAGCACACTTACCTTCACAATCGATTGGACAAAGAAATCCCGAAAGCACCTTATGCCTTTCTAATATTCGGCCTAATGGATCTAATAGGAGAAAGGAAATTTCGGCACACCCAAGGAGTATATTCGGCTAGAGAGGAAGAAAGAAATAATGGAAAAGGGAGATAGGGGTTTCGGTTTTGAGAAGAAAAAAAAAAAGAAATAAATGGAAGATGAGAGTGTAGGGACATTCGGCTATTGCAAAGGAAAAAGAAAAATAAAAGATGACTAGGTGCCTTAAGAAAATTCGGCACAATGAAAACAATTAAAAAGAAAAAGACTAACAAAAGATGGCCACTCTCCAAATATACTGCACTATTCGGCACTTATCCTCCCCACATGGCCGAATTTCAACTACCAAAGACATCCAAAATAATCTCCTAATTTACCTCTTCAACATTCATTCAAAAAAAAAAGAATTTAAAATAAATAAATCCTTATCCCTTATCACCTCTTCAAAATAAAAAAAAAATACACTAATATTAAACCACCCTTCCAGCCGAATTTAAACACCAAGCTTATCCTTATCCTCCAATTGCCCATGTGCCGTCCAATTTCCAGCTTCTCTCTTGGCGCCAGCATGAAAAAAAAAACCAAACTGCTGCTGTATATTTGGTTCGAACACAGGACCTGGTGGAGGCAAACTGCCGCAGCCCTCTTAAACGCCCCCTGCCACTCTTCCCAACCGACTTTCATGTCATAAAACCCCATCATTTAATTTTAAAGCCTTCCTACTTAAGCCCATCACCGCATATATAAAAATAAAACGCAAAACGCTGCTCCAGCCATTCGAACCCGCGCCCATCTTCACCTCAAACTCCTAAGTGGCGCACGGTAGCCACTTAGCCAACCCAACTTTCATGTCTAAACCTTACCCACAAAATTCTTTAAAGCCTTCTTACTTGGCCCCCTTCCCTTTAACACCAAAAAGCCCAAAAATAAAACTCACCCCCCTTGTAACTCCCAAGATTCGAACCTCCTCCCTTGCAACACCCTTAGACGCACCAAGCCAATTGTGCCACTTAAATCCTTGTGTCATGCTTCACCCGAAATTTTACTTAACCCCTAACTCACCTAGCTCCCTTCTTTAAAACACTTAGAAAGAATTTTTTTAGTTCTAAGTCAAGCCTAGCTCGGGGTTATTTCTAGACCCTAAAACATGCCAAATGATCATAGTATTTAATTCTTCAAGCACACACATGGGAAATTAATTAAATTACAAACAACCCCTAATTTAGGATGTTACACGGCTTGGTTTTCAAATTTTTAATTTTTCATTGTGACAGAAAACTATTTTTAAACTGGATTTTTTTCAACAACCAAACCATACCTATGTAAGATTATTACGTCACCTAATTCCAAAATATAAATTTGACATCTAAAAACACAGTCAAACAACCTAAAAGCAAAGCATCCAGTATATCATCACCTAGCCCAATTATCAACCAAGCATAGTCATGCATATAAACTTCAAAATTAGATAACCAAATTCATTATTAGGTTACTTAATGATCCATCAAGTACTAAGACATATTAAAATACCCAAAATGACATTAAACCATATGACTCAACCTAGGTTCATGCCTTTAACCACTTGCTAACAAAGTGAATACCAGCTTAGTTTAAGCTGAGTTGTTGAACTTAGGATGCTTCACGAAAACTTTAATCTATCAAACATGTTCTGGACCTACGCATGGAAACAAAAAAAAAAAAAACCATATGCTGAGTATTGTATACTCAGTGTTGCTAAAACAATATGAAATCAATATGTAAAAACATTAAGCTAATAAGTAGGCTATTAATACATATATCAAATATATAAATCAATTCTACCATCTGATGTTTCATCAACAACAGGATATCATATTTGGTACTAGTACCAATGCTTTCATGATATTTTTTGTCTTGTCAATCTCATTATCAAAATGGATAATCTAACAAATCACTTTCAAAACCAAAGTAATAACTATCATAATCATAGTGATGTTTCATTATTGAATTTGTATGACATATCCTTTTCTGAATTAGGTTGACATTTCATTACAGAACCATTATAAGGTTTCATTATTAAAAATCAGAATCTCGTATCATTATTTACTTTTAGCCCCTATTATCTGGATGCAGAGACAAGTACGGGTACACAAATTAATCCTCTAACACTCCACAATAATCACCAATGTGTTGATAAGGCATAAATGCATTGATCCCCCTAGCACTCCACATAATGAAACATACTGAAATGCTAGAATGAGTCACACTGAAATAACAGAATGAATTGCACCGAAGTTCCAAAATAAGTCACATCAAAGTGCCAAAATGCACCCACCAATAACATATACGAATCTTATGACATGTCAACTATATCCTAACTATCTCTAGCATTGTTTAATAAGGCAATTTTTATTATCGTTTATCATCATTATATAATTCATTAATCATTCATTTGTAAATCCAAATTCAACACATATCAAGCTTATAATTACACACACATGCACATGTATATATATATAAATATTATTATCAAGTCATTAAACTTATCTCAATAGCTTTGTAAATCATGTTTCGCATTATATCAACTTCAATTACTGTCATTATAATCTTACAATTTAAGTTTAATCTTAAACAAATATCAATCACATATACATTTATATTTATACCTTCTTCCCTATTCACCATATGACACCCCAAACCCGGCCTAGACGTTATGGCCGAATCTGGTGATGTCACGTGGTAGTGTTTTGCAAAAAGTGAGTTGTCGTCAAAAGAAAATTCCTTTCTTTATCGCTTCTTCACACTCTCTTATGTTAATTTTAAGGCGTGTCGATAAATTTTAAAATGTAATTCCTTGTCAAAAAGTTATTCTCTTTCTAAACGTTATTAATTTACAAACGTCACTTATCGCGAAAGCTTTTAAAACAATTTGCGTATTTATTAAAATGTTTGATTCTTTTTGAAAACTCGATCATTCCTACTTCTAGAAGTTGTAAATCGAAACAATAGAAATCCCAAATTAACCATGAAAATCCAAAGAGGCCATTATTACAGTAAATTGCGCCAAAATAAAATCAAAAACTATAATCAAGTACTAAAATAGAACGAAATGGGTCGTGAGGTCACTATTGAGTCCTCTGTCGCACCGATCCACCTATGTTTGAGGATTACCTGTATAGTTAAAATAGAAAGGTGAGTTTTCGAAATCTCAGTGTGTAATCCCATATAGAACAAACAGACAGAAACAAGGCAATCACAGTCTGGGCCTATGCCCTTTTCAGATTCAGTGACAGTATCAGTTTGGGCTTTAGCCCATCTCAGTACAGAGGTAGTCATGCATTTGTGCCTTGGCCTATTATATTACCAGTAATTAGTATAGTATCAAAATATGCGGTATAGAAGTCCTACCCAGCCAGCCTTTACACTCCATCTCCGTCCAACCCTACACTCCATGTGGGGATATAATCAACCCACCCATCCTTACACTCCAAAAAGTACCAAATGCGGCACTAAACAGTAGTTTGTAGCTAAGCTGCCAATAAGTTAGGCTCGAAGCTTTTCAGTTCACTTCCTCTGATCCATATAAACCCATCCCCATACAATGCATCATACACTCATGTCATGCCAAATCATGGTATCATATATGTATTCCGTACAGTTTTAACAGCATGCTCAAAATACAGTCGTACACGTATATATATAAAATACATGGATATAACAGTCATTCAGTCAATTAAGGATCTAGGTAATCTTACCGACCCTACAGTAGGTCCACAGTTGACTCGGGCTACCCTTGCAACCTTAGCAATCAAACAGTGAAAATTGGGCAAACACACCCGTGTGGCCCGCATGGCCCAAAATGGCTTGGCAGTGTGGATCACACGGCCTGGCCCAATAATCCCACACGCCTGTGTGGTTCACCCTTTTGGGCCCACACGGCCCAATTCAGCCCGACCCATGCATCGCACACGGCCTGCCACACGGGCGGCCCCACGCCCGTGTGGTGTTGATAGTTTCACTTTTTTGCTTTTAGCATGATCGTGTCCGTCAGAGTTTTAAAATTTATATAAAGAATGATCAAACCTGGAAACTAACTATGACAACGATTTTGAGGCAAGCGCACCTACCGAACAGTAGTATAGTTTAGGCAAGACCGGAATGCCGAACCCAAAGGAACCAAAAGTACTAATACTAACTTTCTTTTTATTATCTAGCCTAAGAATTAATGGAATTTGTTGTGTAATCTAAATTAACTATCAATTAAACTAAAGATGCAAAGACAAAGAGGATGAATTGAGAAAATAAGTTGAGAGAAAACCAATTGATCAAGATGACACCCAAGGAAGAATCCACCTAGACTTCACTTGTTATCTAACTCTGAACCAGACGATGTATTCACTTGACTTGATCCGTAAGATTCCCTAAGTTAAATTAATCCCTCTCTCGAGGCGACTAACGTCTAACCCTAGGTTAATTAATTGAAATCTCTTTCTAATTAAAACCCCTAGAATCGCATTAACTCGATCTATGGATTCCCATATTAGGTTTCACCCTAATCCGGCAAAATCTCGTCACCCTATCTCTAGGGGTGCGATCAACTCCGCTTAATTATTCTATATCTACTCTTAAGTAGGGACTTTTGCTCCTCCACCTAAGCACATCACACTTGAATCAATATCCCGGAAATATCAACACAAGAATTAAGAACACATAATTAAGAACAAGTCAAATATTTATCATATAGTTCAGCAAACGATAACAAGATTCATCTTAGGTTTCATCCCCCTCAGGTATCTGAGGGTTTAGTTTATAATAAAAATAAAAGAATACATCTCAAAAGAAAAGATAAAACAAAAAATAAGAAATCCCTAAAACCCCCTGAAGGAATTGAAGGAGAGATCCGCCGTCTTGAGTATAATTCCGGCTTCTTGAGATGAATCAACTGGCTATCTTCGAGTAATCTCCACAAATCTGACCTTTCTGGCTTGGCTCCTTAGCCTAGCTAACCGTCCCCCACTAGGTTATACTTAGGGGGTTTATATAGGCTTTTAAGATAGGTTTCTTTGCCCCTAAGTATCCTTTTCCGAGTGAAATTGCTCTTTTCCACGACAGGGACACGGCCATGGCACACGCCCGTGTGAGTCGTCTTTATGCTGTGTTCGGACTTTTAATGAGGCACAGCCATGTGGTCTTGGGCCCAGGCCGTGTCGATTTCTATTTTGGCCCAATTTGGTCCATTTTAAGCCCGTTTCTCGTTCTTTTCATCCTCGGGTGCTTTCCTGAGTATAAAACATGAAAAGAAAGTTTTAAGAGCACCTTTTTACATAAATCAAGGGATAAATCATCCAAAAGCATGCTAAATGTGGGCCTAAAATATGTTACTTTTACGGTTTATCAAATGCCCCCACACTTAAGCTTTTGCTTGTCCTCAAGTAAAATTCTCAAGTCACGATTAAAACAAACTTCCTCGATTCATAATATTCATCAATAATGCCTCATCATAATTCAAAGATAATTCATACATGGATAATTTAATTCAAAAGGTCCTAAAGATTCAAACAACCAAATTCATACATTTATAGCCCTGAAAATGTTAGGTGTTTCCCCTTACCTAAATAGTTACCTCTGATTCGGAACTGACAAGAATTGACATCCTCACAAAAGATTCACTCAAATCAATCGAAGTGTTTAAGGTTCAGAATTTAAGCACTCAAAAGTCAAACATGAAGATTTAATCCCATAGGCTTGCCTAAAAATCAAATCTCCACCACTGTAGAATGAGATGATACACAAATCAAAAGGTCTTTAATAGGGCTTGGGTTAAGGTGTGGATAAAGGCTGAATTAGAAGGTTAGAATTGAGACTGAATTGACAAATCACCTAACTTAGGAAAATGAACTAATCCTAAATAATTACATCAATTGAAAACTAATAATACGAGCTTTTTCCTCAAGATGTGGAATTTCAACATGTAAGCTCACTTAGTAGAACTAATACTGAATATACTTCGTTTTTTTTAAGAACAAGTCAAATGTAATCGAAATAGATAAAATAGTTAGGCAACTGGTCAAATCAAATCTTGACATAAGGGTAGTCAAAAAGAAAGGTGATAACAAATACAAAGGGTTTTGGGTTAATATTAGTGGGTAAGTCAATAAAAAAAAGGTTGTTAGGATCAACGGGGTTCACTAGGAGTTAATTATGAAGGTAGGCTTTTTAGTGGAGTAAGTGGGTTAAAACCTAGGTGCCTTTATCATCTCTGTGTATCAAACCAAAGTTGTGGTCTCGACATGCATAATCGAAGCAAGTTCTAGAATAACAAATCAATGTTGACACATTCACAATTAATAAAGTGAGCACGAAAGAATGTATGCTCTATAAGGCTCAAGATCTCACAAAACTTATGGGTATTTTGATGTCAACCTTGTAAATTTTAAACTTCAAGGAAACATTCAGATTCAGGTAGACAACCTAAAAATTTTAAATTTCTAAAAAATAGACTTATCATGCTTGATTCTCTAGTATCCTTCAGATTTAATCATCAATGCACAATTATCAATAACTTACTCTAAAACATATTAACAAAAATCATCAATCAGTGGAATTTCATTCTAATCATAATATGAGAAACTTACTTTAGAACAAGGCATAATTCAGGGATTTTCAAATAATTTATAATTAACCCCCACACTTAAGTTGTACATTGCCCTCAATGTACAAAGATAGATAATAGCATATAGTAAGATAATCAAAAGAGAGGGAGAGAAGTGAAACTTCCTGATTTATGGATGAAATCCTTGGAGGATATTCCGAGGCGTGGTGGCTGCTACTGAGCTCTGTGCTAGATGAAGAAATTGGGAAGCTCGTAGAGAATTAGCCAGGAAATATTAAGACACATTTAAAATAAACTAAATATATAATTAAAGACAAGAAAGAGAAATAAAATTAAAAGAAAAAGTGAATGGACTGGCGAGTCCTTATTGTTGGATGGTTCGCGAGGTGAGTGTGACTTCTAAAGCTGCGGAGGTGCTGGCGGTGACCAAAGTGGCGTGATTCCCAAGCAGCCTTTAGAACCTGACACTAAGGAACTGAAATAAAATAAACTAAATTAAGCATAAGATTGTCAAAGAGAAGAAAAATAAAGGAGAAGAGTAAGGAAGAAGAAAAATTAAATGGTCTCAAAGATCCTTGGCTTGTCGAGTGGATGAAGCGACCGGCATGAACTTATGTAGATCGGTCTTCCTAAGGAAGACTATGCTTGAATCCTTCCATTTCTTTGACATGGCCAAAAGATTGAGACGAATACTATGGAAACAAAGAATGTTGAGAATGGAGGGTGTAGAAGGGTGTAAGGGAGGAAGAAGGGTGAGAAATAGGTGAGAAGAAGGAGGGGTGGGTTTAAATAGAATTTTAGGTCCTGGTACTTGCCCACACCCGTGTACCATGGGCGTGTGATTTCACGACCGTGTCGCATGGCCGTGGTGGGCTTCATTCGTTTCTCCCACGCCCATGCTCATGTTGCCACGCCTGTGTGTGATCTAACAGTGTCAACCACGGCCGCGTCGCATGACCGTGGGGTTTTGTCAGTGCCCGTGGTGTGGTGGTTGGGTTCGTGACTTCGAAAATTGGTTGGGTCTGATTCGTACCGTCTCTGCCATGTCAGTAGGAGATTCGTGAGGTCCACACGGCCACGGCCACGGCCTGTGCAAGGCCGTGTGGCTAGAATTCTGTACTTTTGGTTAGTTTATAGTTAGGTGCTAAAAAGGAAAAATAAAAGAAAGAATAAAATGTGAAAATATAATGAGGTTAGTACTCGGGTTGCCTCCCGAGAAGCGCTCGTTTATAGTCTTAAGCTAGACTCTCCTCTCATTTGTATATTCATGGTGGTTTGAGGAGTTGGAAGTCCTTCCTCGTGCTAGCAGTTCCATTATCATGATAAAATTTCAGACGAGTAGCATTTATTTTGAAAGTGCCAAACATAAGGTTACTTACCTCGACTGTTCCGTATGGAAAAACATCGATTACCTTGAAAGGGATTTCCTTGATTGTGTTAGGATTACGAGGAGATATTCGTGGGTCTGCTTTGTTTAGTAGTACTTGATCTCCAATTTTGAACCTGTCTGCCTCGTGAAGTGGCTTTGGTTCTGCCTTGTGTATCCCAAGTTTTTCTTTAAGATTCATCTTCCCCTCTCCTAGTTCATCGATCTGAATCCCTTGTTCCTTGTGAGTTATTTCCTTGTTGATACAGGGTTTTGGATCGAATTCAGTTGTGTTCTTTTGTGGTGCATCCTGAAAAGAAGAATTAACCGAATGGTTATCGATAGAATTTACTTTTTCACCTTGATTATTTGATGTTCTAGCTGAGTCGAGGGCTTGAAGAGTGACTGTCTCCTCGCCTACACAAAGTATCAGTTCGCTTGCATTAACATCGATCTTAGGTCTGGCAGTTGCTAAGAATGGTCTTCCTAAAATTAGGGGGATCGTGTAGTCCTCATCCATGTCTAAAACGACGAAGTCTACTAGGAATACGAATTTATCAATTTTCACAAGTACATCTTCAATTATACCCCTAGGAACTCTAATAGTTTTATCAGCTAATTGAATGCTCATCCTAGTTTGTTTGGGTTTCCCTAGACCTAGTTGTTTAAACAGTTTATAGTGCATGATATTTATACTTGCCCCTAAATTAGCTAACGTATTATAATAGTTAAACTACCAATTAAGCATGGAATTGTAAAACTCCCTGGATCTTTTAATTTCTGTGGTAGTTTATTTTGCAACATTGCTGAGCACACTGCGTTCAGTTCCACATGTGATTCCTCATCTATCTTCCGCTTATTTGTCAATAGCTTTTTTAAGAATTTCCTGGAATCTGGCATCTGCGAAAGAGCTTCAATAAACGGTAAGTTAATATGTAATTTCTTTAAAAGTTTAAGAAACTTACCGAACTGTTCCTTTGTGTCGTCTTTTGTTAGTGCTTCGGGATATGGTATGCGAGGTTTGTACTCTTTAATTACCGGTTTCGGCTTGTTATTGACCTCGACCATATCTTCTTCTATCACCTTCTTTTGTTTTGAATAAGGCGCGTCTAACCCTTCACTATCTTGAGCTGTTATTGCTTGAACTTGCTCCCTTGGGTTAGTCTCAGTGTTACTCGGTAGTCTCCTCTGTGGTCTCTCAAAAAGCTGCTTAGCAAGTTGCCCGAATTGATCCTTGAATTCCTGTGACAATGCTTCAACTTTTGTTTCTACCTTTTGAAAACGTGTTTCTGAAGCTGCTATGAAATTTGTTAGCACCTCTTCAAGGTTCAGCTTTTTTTCCTGTGGGTAGGGCTGTTGTTGGAAGTTTTGGGATGGTTGTTGCCTTTGATTTCTTTGACCGCCCCATGAGAAATTGGGATGGTTTTTCCATCCTGGATTATAAATATTACTATAAGGGTTATTGTTAGATAGGAAATTGTTACCCATATAGTTCATTTGTTCGCTCTCCATGCCCTGTCCATAGGGTGGGTACTCAGGATTCGCCACTGCTTCACTTGCGTCGCACTGCATAACTGGATGTGCCTACGAATAACCACAAAAACTATCAAATTTCTTATGTAGCAATTCTACCTGATTTCCTAGTACGATTACTGCGTCGATGTTGAAAACTCTAGCTGCTTTGGCTAGCCTTGTTCTTGTAACTTGCCACTGATAGTTATTCAGTGACATCTCTTCTATAAACTCGTAGGCCGCTTCAGGAGTTTTGTTATTCAGCGTTCCTCCGGTAGCTGAATCGATTAATTGCCTTGTTGAGGGGTTCATACTGTTGTAGAAAGTTTGAACCTGTAGCCACAATGGTAATCCGTGGTGTGGGCACCTTCTCAACAAATCCTTGTATCTCTCCCATGCGTCGTGAAGTGTTTCTAAATCCATCTGAAGAGATATCATTCCTTAATTTGGCCGTCTTGGCCGGTGGAAAATATTTTAATAAAAATTTCTCGGTCATGTGATCCTATGTAGTGATTGATCTTCGTGGAAGAGAATGTAACCACTGTTTGGCTTTATTTCTCAGAGAAAAAGGAAATAACCGAAAAAGGATGACATCATCAGAAACGCCATTTATCTTGAAGGTATCATAGAATTCTAGAAAATTCTCTAAGTGTGTGTTAGGATCCTCATCCTGCAAACCATCAAACTAAACAAACTGTTGTATCATCTGTACAGTGTTAGGTTTCAGTTCAAAATTATTTGCAGCAATGGTAGGCCTAACAATACTTGATTCAGTTCCTGTTAAACTAGGTTTAGCATAATCATACATAGTACGTAGAGCATGATGTTCTGCCATCTCTGGAGGTAGCGGATTGTTCTCAGCCATCCTTTCAGTAGGATTGGTGTTGTCTTCTTACTCTTCTTCTATGTAGTTTAAGCTTCGCCTTATCTCTCTGCTAGTTCTGCAAATGGTACCTTCGATATCACTATCGTAAAGTAGGGGTCCTGTCGGGTTCCTTCTAGTCATAAACTAGAGGTACCTGAAAGGAGTGAAAGAAAGAAAATTTAGAAAAACAAAAACAAAAATAAAATAAAATAAAATAAAATAAAATAAAATATAAATATAAATATAAATATGGCTAAAGTAATAAAAATTAAGCGTTCTTAATATTTCAGTTCCCCGGCAACGACGCCAAAAACTTGATCGTGTCTTTCAGAGTCTTAAAATTTATATAAAGAATGATCAAACCTGGAAACTAACTATGACAATGATTTTGAGGCAAGCGCACCTATCGAACAGTAGTATAGTTTAGGCAAGACCGGAATGTCAAACCCAAAGGAACCAAAAGTACTAATACTAACTCTCTTTTTATTATCTAGCCTAAGAATTAAGGGAATTTGTTGTGTAATCTAAAATAACTATCAACTAAACTAAAGATGCAAAGACAAAGAGGATGAATTAAGAAAATAACTTGAGAGAAAACCAATTGATTAAGACGACACCCAAGGAAGAATCCACCTAGACTTCACTTGTTATCTAACTCTAAACCAGACGATGTATTCACTTGACTTGATCCGTAAGATTCCCTAAGTTATATTCATCCCTCTCTCGAGGCGACTAACGTCTAACCCTAGGTTGATTAATTGAAATCTTTTTCTAATTAAAAACCCTAGAATCACATTAACTCGATCTATGGATTCCCATATTAGGTTTCACCTTAATCCGGCAAAATCTCGTCACCCTATCTCTAGGCGCGCCATCAACTCTGCTTAATTATGTTGGATCTACTCTTAAGCAGGGACTTGTGCTCCTCCACCTAAGCACATCACACTTGAATCAATATCCCGGAAATATCAACACAAGAATTAAGAACACATAATTAAGAACAAGTCAAATATTTATCATATAGTTCAGCAAACGATAATAAGATTCATCTTAGGTTTCATTCCCCTCAGGTATCTAAGGGTTTATTTCATAATAAAAATAAAAGAATACATCTCAAAAGAAAAGATAAAACAAAACATAAGAAATCCCTAAAACCCCCTGAAGGAATTGAAGGAGAGATCCTCCATCTTGAGTATAATTCCGGCTTCTTGAGATGAATCAACTGACTATCTTCGAGTAATCTCCACAAATCTGACCTTTCTGGCTCGGCTCCTTGGCCTAGCTAACCATCCCCCACTAGGTTATACTTAGGGGGTTTATATACGCTTTTGAGATAGGTTTCTTTGCCCCTAAGTATCCTTTTCCGAGTGAAATTGCTCTTTTCCACGACAGGGACACGGCCATGGCACATGCCCGTGTGAGTTGTCTTTAGGCCTTGTTCGGACTTTTAATGAGGCACGACCGTGTGGTCTTGGGCCCAGGCCGTGTCGATTTCTATTTTGGCCCAATTTGGTCCATTTTAAGCCCATTTCTCGTTCTTTTCATCCTTGGGTGCTTTTCCTGAGTATAAAACATGAAAAGAAAGGGTTAAGAGCACCTTTTTACATAAATCAAGGGATAAATCATCCAAAAGCATGCTAAATGTGGGCCTAAAAATGTTACTTTTACGGTTTATCATCGCTGATTTCCGTTTCTAGAGTTGTGTTTACACACCTGGTTTGTTTTTGTCGCCTAACCACACGTGAACACTTGAAGTACCTAATAATTGATTAATTTGCCATTCAATTATTCACTTTACAACTGAATTAATCTAAACAAAACAAGATATTTAGCTTCCAACGAAACAATCCTTACCGTCAATCTAATACCAGAAGATTCCCCTCCTCTAACGCGTCAACGACGGTCCCCAGTCCCTCGATCGACTTCTAATCAAAACAATACACAACCCTTTAAAAACTAACTTCAAGTAACAGAGTTATGGAGAATCAAATACTTACTGAAAGAGTGCTAAGGAACGTAGAGCAGATGATAACAAACAAAACCAAGAGAAGAGAAGGAACATACGATTTCAGTAGCAAGGATGGACAAAACAAAAATCAAAGAGAGAAATACAACAATATTTCGGCAATAGAAAAGGGGAATATAGGAAGGGAGAACAACCAGTAGAATCAGATAACAATAATCGATACAAAAAAACTAGGAGTGGCCAACAGAGAGTTGAGAGAAAACAAAAAGCAAAAACCGAATTTGCCAAAAAGATAAAAATAAAGAAAAATGGATGCACTAGGAGGAATTTCGGCCAAGAGGGGAAAGGGATTTGCCATCAGAAACCTGGGGAATTTGGGGAGAGGGTGCCGAAATTTTGAAAAAAGATTTCAAGTTTAACACAACCTTTCATCACATTCCTTAAACCTCTCCTTAAAATCCTCACTACTAATCGTACACTTCCCCACACGCCTCAAATTCCTTATTTTCCTCCACCAATCCCACAACTACTAAACCACTCAGTATTTTGGCTACACCAAAACACTCACATGGCATAAGTAGCAAAATAACTTCTTTGTTTGTGCATGGACTCAAACTCCAAACCTCTTGCTCATTTGCACTCCACTTAACCACTAGACCAGCAGGCCCATTCTGACATATTTTACCAACATTTATTTATAAGCCTACTTACTAGATATAGGGGTTTATTCAATTAAAAAAAAAACTGCCCAAGCTAAGGCTTGAACCCAGGACTTCTCACACACTCCTAGTACACATAACCACTGAAGCAGATACAGATTTGTGTCACAATCATATGAAAATAATTATTAAGGATTTTTTAGGCGTTATACACCAAATTAATATTGTAAAAGATAATATTTTTCGAGCAAAGAAACTTAAGAATTAGATTCAATTCCAACACGGTATAGGACAAAATTATTTACCTTGTCATAATTCATACATAAGGTTATTTCTTAGCATTTGTACTAACAATAGGTATTCATCACAACATATGTTGAAACATACTTAATATCAAATCAATAAACTTAATAGAAAATTAAAAGTAAAAACAATACATATACATATATATTAAGTTAGCACAAATCGAATTTGTAACATCCTGAAATTGGGCCTAGTAGGATTGGGCCTTGGGCTTTAGGAAAAATGTGAGTATTATTTGTGTTGGTTCGGGTAGGAATTTTGTGTGTTAGCATAGTCTTGTGAAGGCTTGTTTTTATTTAGGAAGCTAGAATAAATTTTAGTACGGTTTATTTAATGAAGTGGATTAAGTGAGCTTGACACTTAAGTTAATTTAAGTGTTCATTTAAAGCACAAGAGGAGTAAGTGGCAAGTTGGTTAAGGAGCTTGAAAGGTGGCTTGAGGTTAGAGGTTCGAGTAGCATGTTTAGCATTTTGAAGGTTTATTTTTGAATCCTTGCATTGATGGACGGTCAAACTTATTTATGATAGGTTGGACTATTAATTTTGGTAAGTTGAATATATGTTTAAGGAAAGCTTGAAATTGGGGATAAGATTTTTAAGGTTATGGTATGATGAGGGGACAAAAGGCATGAAGGGTGGAGGATGTTTTGGAAAGTTTTCCTAGGCCTTTAGTCGTTGAATGTGGACGGCATGTGTGGAAAAGGGGGATGGCCAAATGTGATAGGTAGTTTGGGGGGGATATTTGGCCAACTTTAGCATTTGTTCACCTTTTGGCATACTTTTCTTTTCCTCTCCAAACATATCACTCTTTGGCCGAATGCACCATAAGCATTTTGTGCAAATTTACTTTTGATTTTAGCCTCTTTTTGTTGAACCAAATCACATCATTTTACTTTCTTTCATTTGCCCTTTTGAAACCGAAACTACAATCTAACTTGTGCATTTTTGTGCACTTTCTTTTTGGCAAAGTAGTGCTTGGCCGAATCTCTCCCACAACTCTCTCCTTTTCTTTCTTTCAATATTGTTCAAATCACTTTTCTCCTACACTCTCTTGGCCGAAATTTCCATCTCTCCATCTCTCTTTATTTTCTTTTATTTTAAGCCATAAACATTTGTTTTCCATTGAAATCTCTTCCATTTTTCTTCTTTTGTTTTCCTTTCTTTTTTTCTCAACTTTTATTGGATCCTTGTTGTTAATACAAATCAACCATAGCCGAACCTTCTTCCTCTCTTTTAGTCTTTGTTTTGGCCGAATATTCAAGGGTAGTTTTTCTTTGATTTCTATACAATCGGTTTGAAAGATAGGCTCTTTGGGTCGATTCATCATTCTTTTGAAAGACTAAAGTTTTTAGGATTAAAGTATTGTGGTTTGGCCGAATGGCCTTTGTTAATAATTTTTAGTTTTGGCCGATTGTAGGACAAGTGTCATTCTTTTGAAAGACTAAAGTTTTTAGGATTAAAGTATTGTGGTTGGCCGAATGGCCTTTGTTAATAATTTTCGTTTTGGCCGATTGTAGGACAATGATCTAGTGCGATAGATCGGATTTTTGGGAGATAGTTCTTGCGTTGGTGAAAGGTGTGTGTCTTACACACTTTATAACTTGGTTTATATATGTATTTATGTGTGTTATAACTAATCATATTATGAAAGTGGGAAAAACGATGAGATTTGGATATGATACCATGATGGTATGAATGAGGATTCGGGTAAGTCCGTTTCGATATGTTGTTAATACATGTGGATTGAAATCATGATCTTCGATTTATGATATATTTATTATATGATTCATATCAAAGTATATTGACATGATTTGTTTATCTATTGCATTGGTATGGGCAATATGAGAGGAGGGGGAAGATTGTGACTTCGGTCACCAGTGATTTGGTATCACATTTGTGTCTTCGGACACCAGAGGTTTGGCACCTCATAGCGTCTCGTCCCTGTGGTTAATACCACAGTGGGTTGGCCCCACTTTTGAGATATGGGATCGACGCCAGTGATTTGGTATCACACGTGGGTTGGCCCCACAACTTGATGATTCATGTCTTCGGACACCAGTGATTTGGAACCACCAGTGATTTGGTATCACAGGATTATTTGTGACCTCGGTCACCAGTGTTTTGGTAACACAATTGTGTCTTTGGACACCAGTGGTTTGGCACCACCAGTGGTTTGGTACCACACGGGGTAGAAAAGGAGTTTTGGATGGCTAGGTTGGTGCATTACACATGTATATTGCTTTGTTATAATTTGTGTAAGTATGGCAATTACCCGGGAGAGGGAATATGCACTGAGTCTTGGTGCACCTTCTCCCTTATCATTCAGGCGATTCGTGAGATTGCGGATGAGGCCGGATGAACTCGAGGAGGCCATGCAATAAATTTCGGTTCTACGTGAACTTTGGTTGAGAATTTTACTTTATTTTAAATTTGGTTTTATATTTTATGGGTTTGTAATAAGGCCTCTTTAAATTATGATTTTGGATTATATTTATGCTTTGGAATTGTTTTAAAATATAGTTTATAAATTTCTTGATTGATGATAATAAAATTGAGCAAAGTTTTCTAAACTACACACGCATGGTTTTAAAACGTTACCATCGGGTAACATAAATTATTTGACAATTTTAACAACTTAAGTGTTTTCGATAATTTAAATGATTTTTCAAATATTAAATTTCTACATTCAAATGCAAATGGTTTTCAATGCAATAATTCGAATTTTCTTAAAAAGATATAAATGTTTTCTAACTTATGATTTATTCACTTATTTTAAAGTTTTACGTAATTTCAAAGTAAATTATTAGTTTTAACTTATTATACACCTGATTTCTACAAATATAGAATTTCAAAGAGTTTTTCACAAATTTTAATTGTTACTTCGATTCTTTCAAAAATATTTTCCTTAGTGACATACCAGATTCGGTAGTGGCGTATTGACCGGGTTTGGGGTGTTACAGAATTAACTAACAGACACTTGAATTCATCTTTGTCCCTCGACATTTGGACCTTGTCTCAACTATTTTTGATAATTCATTTATGAAATAGTGTTTGTTTCACAACCAATTAAAACATATTTGAAACCAAGTATAATTACATACTTTACAAATAAGTTCCTTTTTAATTTTTATATTTGAAATGCTCGAATCTCATTATTTACTCTAAGAATCAAAATTTGGCTTTGTTACTATTCTCTAGGGATCTCAAACTATCAATTTATAACATTTATTTTCAAAAAATATAATTCTTTACATATTGGTCCCTAATAACTTAACAATAGCCATTAAGCTTTAAACTTAATTGAACTTCTTTTCAACAATACCCACTTAAGTACTAGCATGCTTTTCACTTAACTCAAGCTTAAACATTAATCTTCCCATGAATCCATGCACTAATTTTTCTAAGTTTTCTATCATGGTTATCTATCCAATATCTTAACAATTAAAGATTCAAATGCTTAGAATGCTAATATTTCATCCTACTCAAATAAACTAACAAAATTTAAAGGAAAAATTATTTCTAACCTTGGTAATGAATGATGGTAATGGCTAAATCATAAAGAAAATTTCTTCTTTCTTTTACTTGTATTTTTGGCTAGAGAAAAATGAATATGAAATTTGGTTTTCATTTTTCTCTCTCCTATTATCACATGTTTTAAGTTAATTAACCATGAATTACTATTCCTTTTAATAAATCAATGGCTAACATTTCACTGTGGCAATAGTTAATGGCAATCTATGGATGAAAATGATTTCATCCAGTAACACCATTTCATTAGTGGCTAAATTACACCCAAGGCCATGGCTTAATAGCTTAACAAGGATTTGCTCAATTCTCTTATAATTCTTTTTATATTACTTATCTTACAATTTAGTCTATGTACTATATATGTATGTTAGCTTAATCAATTTATTTGCTAATCGAATCTATTTCTTAATTCTGTAATTGGCTTGTACATTCCCCATTTCAACTTTTCGAGCAGCTTAATTTAGTATTTTTGGTCTTGACACTAACTTTTCTGATACAAATGAAACTTAGGTTGTTACAAGGCGTGATCGTTTGGATTGAGAATACATCGGACAAGACCCATGTAACACCCCAAACCCGGCCTACACGTTACGACCAAATTTGACGTGTCACATCAAAGTGTTTTTCGAAATCAGGCTTGTTGAGAGAAATCCATTTTTAAACGATAGTCGTCTTTGTTACTTTTGGTTTCTTAGTTGGTTGAAAACCAGCGGAAGCTACTCCAATTAATGTCATGTTGAATTTTGAAAAACATTTGTTGGTCTTTAAAAAAAACAGTTATTATCTTTTGAAAACTTATTTGCATCCGTTTGGCAGTTCAAAATAAGAATTTAAAACCCAATTAAGAGAAAATAAAATCACCAGAGTCCTTATTACATAATTATCAACCCAATATAAAAATTAAATGACTAAGTCTGAAATTAAATAATAGCGAACGTGTGGCCACCTCCGAGTTCCTCGCAGCTCCAAATCATCTAAGGCTGGGGATTACCTGTACAGTTAAAAGAAAAGGTTGAGTTACGAGAACTCAGTGTGTAATCCCCTATCATGCAGTAACAGTCTAGGCCTGAACCCTATTCAGTAATAGTATAGTGTAGGCCTTAGCCCAATACAGTAACAGTATGGGCTTAAGCCTGATACAATATTAGCATGGTGCAAGAATGCAAACCCACCCCAATCCAGCCAACATACCACCCGTACCAACCCAACACACCATGTGGGGACAAAGTCGACCCACCCAGCCCTCACACCAATATTGCAGCATAGCTGCCAGTAATAATAACGCAGCAGAGCTGCCAGTACAGTATATGTTGTAAAGCCACCAGTAACAGTCATTGTGGCAGAGCCACCAGTATCAGTATGTGTGGCAAAGCCACTAGTAACAGTACTTCCTCCATAACAGAATCCCAACGCCATGCAATATTCCATGTCATCAATATTTCGTGTATGCAACATGTCCTACTCAGTACAGTCATACAATACATATTTTTATCTGTCAATCGATCTCTAGGGGTAAAATAGTCATTTTCATAAATTAGGGGTAAAACAGTAATTTTTTCCTTTAAGGGTATTTTGGTCATTTTACTCATTAGGGGTATTTTAGTCATTTAATTCGTTAGGGGTATTTTAGTCATTTTACTCCTTAGGGGTATTTCAGTCATTTTACTCATTAGGGGTATTTCAGTCATTTTATTCCCTAGGGGTCTCGGTATAGTTAACGACCTTTCCGAAGGCCTACAGTCACCTCGAGTGACACTGATAATCCATTTGGTCGAAACAGTGTAAATGGGCTTAAAGCACAATATTCTGCCCAAATGGGTCCACACGCTCGTTTGGCCTGTTTGGCCCAAATTTAATCACAGTTATGGGATCTACGTAGCCCAATACAATTTCTGCTACTTTTCGTAAATTTTATCAGTGTGGGGCCCACGAGCCCATTGAGCCCACACGGCCCAATAGGGCCCAAGTGCACGAGAACACTCGTAGTGGCCTCTATAGTCTATCACCCTTGATTGTGGGCTCGGTTTACCACACGAGTGATCGCACGCTCGTGAGGCCTCGTACACTGAGGTTTTTGCTTTTCGACTTTTGCCGACTCGCAAAGAAGATAGTGTGATTACACACACTCTTTCAGCTTTACGATAGTAATGATCTACGGTCTACAATTACACACCTGTCTGCGTAATCGAATGAACAGTTCACCACGCCAAGGCCTACATTCATTCAAGGTATACCGCCAGTTTTCCAATCATTAGCATTCACAATACTTAAACCCAAATCGTCACTCACTACTCACCTTGAACAAACGAGAATAGCTTAATGCCCTTAGATCGTCGATTAGAAATCGATCTCACGACCTCGCTAATTATCTACTTAAGCAATGAAACTTATAAGACTGGGTTGTTTACAAGAATAAGACTTAAGACCCCAATATTAAAAACGTAGCACAATTGGCCAACAAGCTAACTTACCCCCACCAATATTCAATTGAAAGACGAAAGAAGAATCTTGAATGCCTCTACACTCTTGAGGAACCCCTTGAATTGCAATGAGTGCAGTATGTGAAGAATGAAATAACAATCGGTCAGTAAGGTTATTCAGTTTGAAAAAATAATAGAAGAACACAGGTGCATTCGGTTTTAAAAAAAAATAGAGAGTAGCCTTTGATCACTTACCGATTGTCAGAGCCATTGCAGAATCGAAACAGAGAGGGAAATAAAGTAGAGAATTTGATCACCACAGAACTAATTAAGAGAGAATATTCGGTTCACAAACTAATAAGAAGCCGAAAATAAAGAAGAGAGATGGTATTCGGCTTAGGAGAAGAAAGGGAGAAGAGGGAAGAAAAAGAGAAAAATAAATGAATGAAGAGGGAGAGAGAGGAATGTATTCGGCTTAGATTACGAGAGGGAGAGGGAAGAAGAGATTCAGCCAACCAGGAGCTTGAAGAAAAAGTGCAAAATCGAAACAAAAAAAATGCGCGAATGGTCAATTGCAAGACAAAAATATGCACGGGTGGTAAGTTGAAGTTTCGGCACTAGAGAGAAATGAAAGAGAAGTCCAAAAATCGGTGACAGAAACTGACCAAAATAAGGAAAAGACCCCTCAGTCGATAATCCTAGGCTCCCCTATACCCATTCGGCACAAACACTCCCACACACTCCAACTTCCTTGATTCTCTCCACAATACTCTCCCTTAATCCTCTCCACGATTTACTCCTACAATCTCTCCATGACCAATTCAAACACCTCACCAACAGTGTTTCAGTCCAACTCTTCTACCTTCCCAACTCAAGCAGCAAAATAAACACTCATTGCTTATCCCAGGATTTGAACCTCAGACCTCATAGTTACTCCACATACCACTTGCCACTAGGCCACAAGCTCTTCCTGTGTCATTAACCAAACATTATTATTAATAAAGCCTAAGTGTCAGTGTCCAGGTTCATTTAAGGGAAAAATTTAAAATTTTGTAAGAGCCAAGACTTGAACCCAGGCTTCTCAAATACCCCCATACACACCCAAATCACTTAGCCATTAAAGTAAACAAGCAATTTTGTTAGAACATAAAACTTTAAAGACCCTATATTTTTGGGGCGTTACAACCCAAGTAAAATAAATCCTAAATTTGTTTATAGATTTATTCACTTGTGATGTTCATATTGTACCTTACCTTAATTTTAAGTAAGTGACTAACTATGCGTGCGAGACTCGTATACGTTAATGTATTAAAAGATAAAGTTCAATGGTAATATAACTGAAAGTTGATATATTGGGTATATATAACAACCCATTTTTCAGTGGTGTCAGAAACAGTAGTTTCGGGACCATGATTCTGATGAGAGAATCTATAGATATATTTAATTAATATTTATGAGTTAATTATAGTATAATACTGAATTGTGATTTAATAGATTTTATTAATTGGCCAGTTAGTCAAGGTACAAGTGGTGCGTACCGAAAGTCAAGTAGTTTTAGAAAATGAGGTATCAAGACCTCGTTTCTATAAACCAAGCTCGTGAATATTTTTATTAAATATTTATGGAGCTGTTATATCCAAGCTCGTGAATATTTTTATTAAATATTTATGGAGTTGTTATATCCAAGCTCGTGAATATTTTTATTAAATATTTATGGAGCTGTTATAAAGGTGAATTGAAGGTTGGTCTAAAAATTTTAGTGATTGAATAGTTAATTAAGGAAAAAGGGCTAAATTATAAAAATAATAAAACTCTATTGCTAGTGACTTTTATTAGTTAAATGGTCTAAATAATATATTTACAAGGATTAAAATAGAAAATTGAACACTTTAAAATTTAGTGGCCGATTGATGGCTTTTAAGTTGATGTATGTTTATTTTGTTGTATTATTAAGTTAATAATAAGTTAAAAGTGTTAGAATATTAAAAAGAAACGAAACTAAAATATTATCATCCATTATCATTTTCTTTGGTCTCCACCCGAAACCGTAGGGAAAGAAAGAAGCTATACCCATTTTTTATTCAAGCAATCCACCCTTGCATGGTAAGCTTTCCAAAGCCGATTTTTTTGTAATTTTTATTCTTTTAATATCGTTACAACTAGGTCAAGCCAATCTGTACCTCCGTTTTTGAAATTGTTAAAGATTTTGGATTTTACCATTAATGAATCTTAGTTATTTTTTATGTTAAATTATGAATTTGTAGTCTTGGTTGTTGATTAGGACTAGTTTGTGAAGTGATTTTTGTTAATTTTTAATTAAAGGGTTAATTTGTTACAATATTAAAATTTACATGGATTTCTTGTGAATTTTGAATAATTATGGACTGTACTAGTATAGGAAGAAATTCGGCTAGCATAAGAAATTGTGAAATTTTGAGAAATTTGGAATTTCGGGTTTAGGGACTAGATTGAAATAAATGTAAAAGTTCAGGAAAAATGTGTAAAAAATAAAAACTTAAGGGTCACGTGCATAAAAATAAGTTGAATATGTAGTTTAATTTGATATATTAAATTTAAGCATTATATAGTTCAAAAATTGAATCGTACGGAGGATAACAAGAGAAAAAGGAAAATCGCGGATTAGTCCCTACGAGTCAACCTATAGCGTAACTTAGGTAAGTTCATAGAATAGATATATGTCTATATGTTCATGTTATGTTTTGTTAAGAATTAGTTAATTAATTTTTGGTTGAATTATTAATATTGAATTGACGATAAGTTACGATTGCATGTATAAGATATATATTTATATATTTCGGAAAGAAAATAATCAAATTACAGCATGTGTATTGGAATAATTTTTTAAGTGCCTCCGAGTTACAATTGTAACACCCCAAACCCAGCCCATTTGCTACGACCGGATCTGGTATGTCACTAAGAAAATTTTTGTCAAACTTGTCGTATTTTTCAGAAAAAGCCCAAATATATTTTATAGAATATGCCTTTGTAAAATAAAACCGAGCTTAATTACATGCCTTAGTTTAATTAAAATAAAAAAAATATAAATAACTAAAAATAATAAAAGCCTATAATAAAACAAAATATAAAATAGTGGCCCATGGTCTTATTACATCGAAGTTTAAAATTCCATTAATTAAAAATATAAAATAATAACTTGAGTCTTTTTTCCAAATCTACATATTCTTCTGCATGGTCACCTTGCGTTCCTCTCCAACCCGGTCCGAAGCACTAGGTATCACCTGAAAGGTTAATTAAAAGGGTGAGTCGCGAGACTCAGTGTGCAACCCTCATGCACCACTAGATTTTGGGCCTTAGGCCCATTAAACAAAATAAACGGTTTAATACTCATAATAAAAATTAATAACAAATAATATGTAAGGCCCAACCCGTTTGCCTAGGTTTCCATCCGCTACACGCCCCCGTACCAACCGTACACACCATTGGGGATTTCTACAATTGACCCACACCGCTACACACCATGATGGCAGTCATGCTGCTCATCCACATATGATGGCCGAAGCCCTTATAACATATACTGGCCTAAGCCCGTATAACATTTAATGGCCGAAGCCCGTATAACAGTTCACGGCATAAGCCGCTACATCAGATTACGGTAAAAACCGCTACACATATAACGTATAACTTCCTCCTGTCATCAACCCAACCCATGCAATCACATACAAGCATTTTACTTATAACATTTAAACAAATTATTTACTAACCTGGTGATCTGCTTATACCCTCCTTGGGCTTTCATCAATAAACTGAGATGTTGGCAATTATCAAAACATATATAAATCTTATGATCATGCATTTTATGATTAGATCTAGATGGTGGGGAAGTATTACACACCCGTTATCGCGAAGATCTATTATCCTTAACGTAGAGCCTTATTTGTCGAATCCCGAAAAATCCCTAAGAAACGTCACCTCCCTACCTTCGGCTTTTCTACCAAATCGGCTTTAATGGAACAGATCCGATTTCTAGGAATAAAGAGTATAATCGACAGGGCCGGATTAAAGAGGAGTATACGGCTTACGGTGCACCTTCGGGAAACAGAGATCTCACTCGTAGATTCGGCTTTGAGAAGAGAAGAGAATGAGAAAAGAAAAATAAAAGAGAGGCTTTAAGAATTCGGCACAGAGAATGAGAGAAAAGAATAGGGTTCAAATGCCAGATTTGAAGAGCTACTATCCTATTTATAGGGAAATTCGGCACCCCCTCTAGGAGATGGAATTTCGACCAACTCTGCAACATACGATAGCTCCTATCCCTTTTTCCTTATCTTCATCTGTTATCTCCTAAAAAATAGCCCTAATTCCTCTCTTCATTATCTGCCTATTTATCCACATAAAATAAACACTAAAAATCCCTACAAAATAGCCTTGTGTCGTCCCCCCTATTGCTCCCTTTAAGTGCCGAAATTTAGCCCTAAAACTTGGGCTTTAAGTTGCCAAAATTTGGGCCTCCTCCCTTGCCTATTGACGCCACTTATAGTTCCTATTTGTAGCACCCCTTATTTCTAGGCCACAAGCCCATCTAGCTATTTGAACTACAAATACTATATTTTAATCCCAGTAATATCTAAACAAAATATTCTAAGTGCTACATGCATCCCAAAAACTTTAAATGCTCCCAATCTCAAGGCCTATTGGCCTAATTCTACTAGGCCCAATTTCAGGATGTTACAACAATGTTATGAAATTTGTTAAATGCCCATTTGAACATAGTAAATGATTAGGATACAATTGGCATGCCAATAGGATTATTTACGCACTATACGGGATATATGTGATGGTACGGATATATTACTGATTATACCAAAATCTAGAATTTGTTGTGGATTATCGAGTTATACTGGTGTGGTGGAGGGATGTATTGATACTGATTTTATGATGCCTACGGGCTTTGCATTTCAGTGCTCTAGTGTGTCATAGTTTGAGCTCTTACGAGCATTTTGGTGTGGTGTAGTTACCCATGTATCTGTATCTATTTATTATAGTTCATCGGGCCATATGTTGAAAATATATATGTACTGAACTCATGAATTATTTGGAGATGATATGTTTATATGAATATTAAAATGTTAAGTGATGAAATTGAATAATTAATGATTATGTGTTTAAGAGTTGTTCGAAACGATATTAAAACGACTGGAAAGTTTATAGTTATATGTATGAAATGCTTACCTGGTAAATGCAATATTGGTGAAAAAGTTATGTGTATAAAATAAATAGAATATGAATATGAATTGACATGATCAATTGGTTAATACGATTTATATGTCGAATCTTTCCTAGTTGAATGATATGAAAATATGTTGTACAGAATGATTGAGAGATTATACAAATGATATGTGAAACACTCACCTTATTTTTGTAAATGTCTTGATAGGAAATATGTATTAAATTAGTTATATTTGTTTACTTAATTGTAAACTAATGTAAGAATTTTGTTTAAGTAATTATGAACTTACTATGCTATGTAAGCTTACTTTGTTATATTTATTGTTTTCTGTAGTTTTCATTTTGTAGAACTGGTCAGACGGATCAACTTTAAGGCTCACACTATCAAGCTTCTGTTTCGGTATTTTTGATTTGGTTATTTCAGTTTTGGCATGTATATAGGGTTTTGAAGTCAAATTTAAAGTTTTAGTTAAATATGTAAAATAAGTGAATGTTGGTATATGATGTAAGCTTATGTTTCATGTTGATCTTGTGATGAATATCGAGTAAATAGTAGAATTATCATGTTGATCTTATTTGGTTTGAATGTGTCAATTGAATGGTAGGCATGTTTTGGTTTTGATATCTTACTTGCGAATTGACATGGAAATGGTCATTTAGTATTGGTAACTTGTGGTTCTAGAAGTGAATATATTTGTCTTTGTTAAGTAGCATGAATGAGTGATTTTGATAATTGGTATTTGGAACCTTATTGATGATGAAATGAGTTTCATATGATGATTGCATTTTTAGTTAAATTGCTTTTATGTACAATTGAGTTTATGTTTGAATTTGTTTGTGATGGTGCCAAACGGCATATTGGTTAGTATTAGAATAATGGTACCTAATTGCATACTTAGTTATTAATTATAATAGATAAGATGGTTAATAGATCATGGTTGAATCCTGGCATATTTGTAATGTATTGAGTGAGTTTTATACAAGTCATATATGTACCTATTTGTATCTATGAATTAAGATATAGGTTTGGGCATGAAATGAATTTTCAAACTTGTAATTTTTTACCATCTAGATAAAAGTATCAATACTAGGGACCAAGGTATTGATACTTGACCAAATGAACAGTGTTTTCAAATTACAGAATGTGTAACACCCTAAAAATCCGAGTCTTGATTTGTTGCATGTGTTGGTGTCTAGTTTATGAAGGAAAATATTCTTACTTTTATTTCGTGTTTAATATAGTCTTGAAGAAGAGTATAGCATAATTTGGGTAAGGAATAATTTTTAGTTTGAGAATTTATTGAAGTGGAGCAAGTGGCATTGACACATAAGTTAATTAAAGTGTCAAAGTGTAGCATAAGATAAGTAAATGGTAAGGTGGTGTTGGCGCATGAGTTGTAGCATGAGGGGAGAGGTTCGAATCCCTTGTTTAGCATCTAGATAAATTTTTTTTTTTATTTTTTTGCACATGTATAGCAAGTGTCGGCCAAGTATATATATGGTAAGTGTTGACCTTGTTATTTTTGGTTAGTAGATTAAAGGAATAAGGAAATTGTTAACTTATGGAAGGGAATCAAGAAAATTTGGAAAGATATAGGGACATAGGGCAAGTATCAAGGAGAATGTTTTGGAAACAAATTCATGGTCATTTGACCAATGAATTTGGACGGCAATATGGCTAAATGGGAGGTTGGCCGATTATGCTAGTAGCTTGGCATGGTTTAGGGGTTAGTTTTGGTCATTCCTAGTTTTTGTGCAAAGTTTGCAATTCTCCTTTCAACCTCTTTTCCTTTGGCCGAATTTGATCAATTGGTAAGCCTAAATCTTTTGACCATTTGGTCATTTTTGCTCATCATTTTGGTATTCTTTTTGTGCCTTTTCTCATAGTGCCGAATTTGTTAATACCAAAAAGTCCATTCTCTTCTTTTCTTCTCACCATTGCCGAATGTACTTTGCTCCTACGCACATCTTTTCCTTTCTCTTTTCTTCTCTTTGAAAACGAATCCTCATCATCATCTTTTTCTTCCATCTTTTATTTCTTTCTCATATTTCTTTTTCAATCAAAATTTTCTCCATTAATTCTCTCATGGCCGAATGCTAGTGTGCCCATAGCCGAATCCTCCATCTTTCACAAACATCATTCTCAATCCTTTCTTTTCAATCGTGAAGAATAGGTAAGAGCTCTTATTGGTTTTTAGTTGTTCTGGCCGAATTTTTGATGGTGGTAAAAAGGAATTCTTGGATCGAAATTTATCATTCCTTCTATTAAACGTTTTCAATTGTTATACTTTAGTGCGATAACGGAAGACCGGATATCAAGTGTTCGTGAGTAACATAGAAAGTTGAAATCGATTTAAGTGTTAAGGGGACGTTTTGGTCGACTCTCGTATTGTGGAACAAGGATTATTGTGGTAAGGAAATCTCATCCTTAAAACCCTTAGTTATATTTTTATTATAATATTAGATTGGATTAATGTTCTTTTGTCATTGAAGACAATCAAAATAGGGAAGAAAAGGGCGGTGTTTAGTTTTCGAAAGAAGGGAGGTTCCGTTAATCCCCCTAAGTATAAGCAAAGGACTATTTCGGGAATCCGGGATTTTCCACCGGGTTTTGGACGTTCATCCGGGGAGAATCAATTGTTTGAAGTAGTTCGTACTCCCGAACCATTATTTGTTCGTGGATTTTCATCGGTTAACGAATCATCAATCGGGGAGAAACCACAAGTAGAAGAAGTTCGAAATTCCGAGGGTAAAAGTTTAGACCGTTATTTCTAAGTTTGGTTTCGTTAATAGAATATAGTGTTTTAATTTATCGTGATATGTTTAGGTATCGACGAGCGGGAAAGTCTAGTTCTCACAATAACCAGCTGTGTAACTTCACACTCATTTTTCGGGTTAGATACCAAATCGTAAGTACGGTGATAAAATCGTAAAAATAGCAAAAACGGGAAAAAAATGTAGTAATTCATACTTTTGAGTAAATGCATGAAAACGGTTAAAGTTGGAAAAATTGCGATAAATATTGCTAGACCGATAATTTGAGCCAAAATATTACTAGATCGATAATTTGGGCCGAAAAACTGTAGATTGCTAAATTGGGCCGTGAACTTGCTAGATTGATAAATTAGGCCAAAAGATTTCTAGATTGACAAATTGGGCCGAAATGACTGCTAGATCGCTAAATGGGCCAAAAACCCTCTAGTTCGATTTATGGGCCAAAAACCCTCTAGTTCGATATATGGGCTAAAAATATTCTAGTTTGATATATGGGCCAAAGTTCGCTAAATTTTATAATTGGGCTAAGTACTAATTTGTTTTATGGGCCCAAATGAAATGCTTAATTATAGGCCCATTTTTATAATAAATTATTAAATGGCTATATTTTTATTATGCATACATGATTGCATGGGGCGGGGTATTTGATGAAGAGAAGAATGGCCTGTTGCCAAAAATCTAGTTCGGTGGCTCTGCCACAAATTTTGGCTTAATGCCTCTAGTTCGGTGGCTCTGCCACAAATTTTGGCTTAATGCCTCTAGTTCGGTGACAATGTCACAATCTAGTTCGGTAGTGCACTACAATATTATTTAAAGGCTTAAAGCCTATGATTGGTGTGTTTGGCGGGGTGGGTTGACTTGATCCCCACAGGTGTGTTGGTTGGTATGGGGGTGTGTAGCGGATGGATACTAGGCTTGGTTGGGAAATTCATTTTACATGCATTTTAATTTATTTTATTTTACTTTATTCTATATTGTTGAAATCTGCAATTGGGCTCAAGCCCAGCTCGATATCTTGATGATCTGGCCCAATAATGGTGGTAAGTGAGTTGCACACTGAGTTCTTAGTAACTCACCCTATTTTATCAACCTTTTCAGGTAATGGAAATTGATGTGAACTTGGGCCGGGGATGACTTGGTGGAGGCCATACTACGAGCATGGGTTTATAAACTATGAACTTTATTTAAATTACTTATTTTAATTACTATTATGGGTTTGATGTAATAAGGCCTCTAATTATGTTTTTTATGGATTTTATTGTGTGGATGGATTTAGTTTTGTTTTAAGACTCTTATTATGGGCTTATGTTAAATTTATATGATTTCCTTAAAAATATTGTTTTATGACATTTTGAACAACTGAATTATTTTCTTTAAAATTTCTTCCAAATTCTTTTATAATTACTTTAAGGTTTTGATAAATATTTTTCTAAATGATAAGTTTTAAACAAGTATTTTCTTAAATCATCAATTTCGAATCCTTGTACTAAATTTTTATTAAACTCTATTTTTCAAAAGGTTTTGTAGCACTATTTTACATAACCACTCGAGAATAAATGAATATTTGATTGGTGTGACAAACCAAACTTCGTCTAAACGCATAGACTTGGTTTGGGGTGTTACAGAATGCCAAAATGGTATGAATATCGATTTTGGTATTGATACCTACCACAAAAATATCGATACATGTTTCTGTGGTATCGATACTTAGTTCAAAGTTTTGAAAAAATTTACAGTTTGGTCCTTTTTCATGCTCGAATCTAATCTATTGTATTTAAAAGATCGATTTAGTCTCATTTTCATTTTTAATAATTAATATGTGTATTAATATGATCATTCAAAGTTTTAAATTGCACACTATTGTTCCGGAATTATTCGTAGCATCTTGTAGCTCGGGTCTGGTAATCGGAACGGGTATGGGGTGTTACAGTATACATCTTCATGAAATAACTCCATTTGCAATAGTGGAATTTATAGCCCAATAAAGGGTAAATGATATCCTCTCATAGGCATTATATGATAGAAGGAAAAGTCACGTAGCCACAGGTCTTTTGTCTAGGATGAATGATTTATTTACTATGTTTTAGTAATTGACTCTTTCATGAAAGAAGATGTAGTGGTTACTATGAAATAAAATAGAATTATATTAGGTGAACAAATTTATCCTAAAGAAACTAAGGATATCCTATGAGGATAACACACATATGACAAGATCATTAGACAAGCACTTGATAATTTGCTTTCGTAATGGTATTTAATGGGGAGAGTTCAGTCTTGGTATTTTAGTGAAATGACTCCATGACTAAATAATGACATAATTAATAAACGAAAAGCCAAAGCTTAATTACTTATTTGAGATTCAATTATATATGTCTAATAGGTCCCTCCACTAGCTCGGTACAACCCTTGATGGTATTCATTTGAATCAGTATGATAAATAAAATAAAAGCAACAAATTAGGAGAAATAGATCAATGTCTCACTATCCGTAGTGAATGCATTTTCTCACTATGAACAAAAGATGACTTAGAAATTAAATTAATTTCTTTGAAATATTAGTTAATTGACTATAATTTAATAATTGAATTCAAAGTGAAAATTAAATTAATTAGCCATCGCAATGAATGCATTGATTACTTCACGAAATGGTTGGAAGCGGAAGCTTTAACGACCATAACTATGAGGCAAATGGAAAATTTTGTAACGTTCCAAAACCCAGCCTAGAAGTTTAGACCGAATCACGGAGGTTACATTGACCACCGAAGTGATTGTAGAAAGTTTTTACGAAATGAGTTGTTCTAGAATTTGCCAGAAATCCGTTGCTTTAATCGAGCTTAATCATTTAACAAAATATGCCGAAATCAAAATGATAATTAGGATACAATGAAACATGTTCGAAAATAAAATCCCCAATTTCCAACTTCAGTACAAATAACATTTACATGTATATGACACAAAATTTTTACCATAATTTTCAAAATAGTACTTACAGTCCAAAACCATTTATTTGAACTCAGAATTAAAGAAATACTTTATTAGCATGTTTCAAAACCTATCACTCTGAGACCTCCGACATGCCAAGTCTAGCTTCAGAACGCACGAGTACCTAAAAGGGAAAACTAAGGGGGGTAAGCTACACGAGCTCAGCGGCGAAAACAAAAGATGGTAGTCCAACGGATGATTCAAAAAACAAATCATATGCTTACAAATCACATACGGATAACTCAAACGACAATATGCTAAACTAAGTGTTAACATTAACAAACCTAACTCAAATACGTTTTCATTCCAAGCATACATTTACCCGTATAGATATGGATTAATCAGAGCACCTCATTACAATGCTAATTAAATAAACAAATAGACATGGACTCAGAAGCTATGCAAAAATCAGAAATCCCGCCCAACCAACCGAACACCACTTCGACCACCCAGCACACCACATATGAGCTATATCAAGCCCAACCAACCCTGCACACCACATAGGACATTGAAAGGCTCATCCAACCCTACACACCACATATGTGGAACTAAGCCACTGAAGAATCAATATACAACTGAGCTAGCATATGTACAATACATTAGGGTAAATCGTTGTACAATATGTTGTACTTAAAACTACCAAATCAGATCAGACTTCCTTCTCTTCGTAACCAAACCCAAAATTTTATGCAAATGTATGTATGCGAATAGATCAATAATAGACTTACAGAAACAATGTACACAACTTACAAATAGTCATACATCAATTAAATAGGATCAGAGGTACACATCTTCATTCGACCAGATTTAGAATCAGTTATAACGGTACTTAATTACTAGGTAACATCACTTACACTTAATCAAACTATTAAATTAGTACTACAAATACAAGTAACGCATAAGTCCGAGCCAAAATAGATTCCCAACCACCCTTACTAAGACAAAGCTGAGGGTTGGAACACACAGAAACTCAAACAGCTCAAATTCTGACACAAAACGAAAATTTGCGAAACAGGGCCACACGGCCATGTGCCTAGGCTGTCTGGAAGTGCCTAGGCTGTGTGGGGGTCTACACGCCCATGTGAAGGAGGCACACGCCCGTGATGACACAGCCCATGTGTCTAGGGGACATGGCCGTGTGAATAGCCCGTGTAACTCTCTGTCCAAATTGGCTAAAATAAGGTGCAGGGTAGACACAGCCCTGTGGAAGTCTCACACGGTCGTGTTTCCAGAACACACGCCCATGTGGAAATCAACTAAAATCCGCAAAACCAACTACACGGCCGTGTGGTCAAGTCATTTGGCACCAAAATTCATCCAAATCCTTAATTTCCCAATTGGACACGGCCGTGTAGTCTGCCCATGTACAGCACACGCCCGTGTGGCCATCCGTGTGGTCACGAATCCATACCGAATCAGGCTGCAAAACATGCATTTCTTCCCTAAAACGAATTCCTAATAACAGTAGTTCTAAAACCCATTCTTAAACCGATTAAAAATCATGTTACCATCATCAAAATGATTCCTATCCCAGAAACATATGGTTTAATTTTAGTAACATACAAGATATAACCGAATTCCAAAGAATCCAACATCGAAACTAAACCATTCAAAAACACACCTGTAATTGCCGAATTTCACGGAACCAAATCAGAATTTCAATAATGAAAAGGAAAAGTTTCCAAACCCACACCTGATACACAATTAAAATGCCTAAATAATCGACACCTCAAATCCACCGATTTTGAAAACCTTATGAATCAACAACAAAAAAAACCTTAAGCAACTAATCTAACTTTCAGGGAATAGTCAACAAAAAAAATGCTAATACTTACCCAGAACCCCTGTCAAAGAAATTGCAAAAAAAAAAAATAGAAATGGAGTAGAAGCCGAGGAACAGAGTTCCAATTGATAGAGAGAGACAAAAGGAAAAAAAAAGAACATGATAAAGGAAATGTGGGAGAAGAAAAAGAGCATGCAACTCTTTTTGGGATTTTTTTTAAAAAATAAAAATAAAAATAATTATATATTTTAGTAACTTAAAAAAACGAAATCTGAAATAAAATTACTCCCTCACACACGAGGATTCGAACCCAGAACCTAGAGGCGAACTAACACACAACAACCATCAGACCAGCAGGCCCATTCTGACACTAGAACACAGACACTAACCCAATTGTTCAACCTACTTACTAACCCTTACTTCAAACCTCAAATCTTCTAATCTCAAAATCTGGGGTGTTACAAATTTTGTGTGGAAAACTATCAATTGTAGATATGGCATCCTACAACTGATCATCATGAATAATGGCACCCAATTCCTAGTAAAGTTCAACGACCTTTGTGAGAATCTTCACATTTCCTTGGCACACAACTCTGTAAAGACTCCCTAAACTAATGGGTAGGTAGAGGTTACCAATAAAAATATCCTCTATGCCTAAAGAGAAAGGTTGAAGATACAAAATATGCATGGTTAGATGAGTTACTGACATTCTTTGGTCCCTTCTAATTACGCTCCACTCAGGCTATAATCTCCCTAACCTGGCCCAAACATTATGGTCGAATTCTGAAGGCTACATTGGCCACCAAAATGGCCTAGTAAAATCGTTCAGATTAAAAACTCCTATTCTATCCAATTTTAAGAAAAACTTTGAGAAGTTATCTTAGGATTTCCAAAATGTCAAATTATTAAGCCAAATAAACTTAGATTTCAGTTATTAAAAATCATGTCAGTTATTAAAAATCATGTCATTTAAAAGAAAAACTTATTTGTTTTCGTCATTTTGCCTTTAAAAACTCCATTTCAGTATTATGTGGCGGAAAAACTAACGACTTAAATTTTTGTTTGAAAAAATAGTGTTTTAATACATATTAAGTTTCTTATTTGAGTTATTTAATTTCTAACCAAATTCCATGCATGCAATATCCAAATAAAGCAACCCATGCCACAGTCCACATTTAACAAAATTTACAGCCCCAAAATAAAAACCATAATAAATAGAGTAAAATTAAAAATACTTTATTAAATACATCTGAGACGAGACCTCTGGTTTCGTGTTCATTCCTAACCTTGAGAGTTATCTGTAAGGAGTAAACTAAAGGTGGTGAACTTAAAAAGCTTAGTGTGAATCTTAATCATAAAAAATTAGTGTACCAAAGATCATAAAAGCATGCAAGTAAACAGAGATAACAGTAATAACAATGTCATAGATCATAGTGTTTCAAAATATACAGAATCAAAAAGTTCTCAGAATGTATATAAATTTCCATGAATGTGAGTGCAATTTCCTACCCATCCATTCACTACACAGCAGGAGTTCCCCAGAACTCATCAATACGTACACACCATAACAGTAAGAGCCATAGCTCATTGTGGGTAAATCACCAGTAACAGTAAATATTTGCAAATATACTGCCAGTAATTTGCGATAAGTCTCTAGTAAAAATTTTGCAGACGAACCGCTAGAACTCCGAATAATACTCTGGTGTTGCAGCTATACCGCCAGAACTCCCATATTTGTGGATTAACTGCCAGAACTCCACAGAAATCCTTGTCACCAATCTTTCCAACCCTATGCAATTGAATTTCATAACATGCATTACAGTTAGGTACAATACAAAATAGTGGCATGTATTAATATAACACCCTCAGACCCGGCCTAGAAGTTAGGCCCGAATCCGGGAATGTCACATCAAAGGGATAATTCAAAATGATTTTGCTAAGTTAAACTTTAAGGCCCAAAAGCCTAAAATCCTTGAGTCTTGTTAACTAATGATAAAAAACCATTTAATTATTTTAAGTATTTCAAAAACAATATTTAAACATAAGAAATTTACTCAGGTTTAATAATTAAGTAAACAGTTGAAACAACAAAACTCAAAATCCAAAGTCAATTCAGAGTACAAGGCCTTATTACATCCAACGAAAACAAGTAATTAAAATCATGTCTTTTGAGACAAATAAGCAAAAACTTCTAAGTAACTTGTAGTGTGGCCATCTCCGAGTCCTCTCCCACGTCGAGTCGTTTACTGAGAACCACCTGAAACATTTAATAAAAAGGGTGTGAGTTTCGAAACTCAGTGTGTACGACCCTTGGTAATCCAATCAACATACAATTATCACATTGGGGCTAAGCCCTATCAAAAACGGTGGTGTTGGGCCCTAGCCCACAATGACCTCATATCACATCAATATCACATGAATGCAATGCACCCATCCCAAATCCAACCCTGCACTCCATTTCCCTTCCAACCCTACACTATATAAATATCAACCCACCCATCCCTACACTCTAAAGGTAGCACCAGCAGCAGCACTACTCAAACGTTGCAGCAAAGCTGCTATAATGGGCTTAAAGCCACCAGTGGATCCACGGTCGTCAAGCGACTATGCGATCCTTAAATCTTCTTCCATATCATCAAAACTATATTTCATGAATGCAACGTACACAATTTCACACATTAAGCACTTAGGGGTATTTTAGTCATTTCACTACCTAGGGGTATTTTCGTAATTCTGTAAATCAATGGTATTCTGGTAATTTTACAAATCAGGGGTATTTTAGTAATTTTGAAAATCTAAGGGTGTTTTGGAAATTTTCAAACAAAAGGTATTTTGGTAATTTTCAAATCAGGGGTATTTTGGTCCCTCTCGGGTTTTAGTTATGAACTTTGGCCCAGTAACAAGTCCTTGCGGCTAAAGTGAACAGACACTACGCACCAGGTAGGATTCCAGAGAAGATGAGGTGGGCCACTAGGACCGCTTAAGTACCAAGCTCTCCCTAGATCCAATCCTAGACATGCATATGTCCGTTGCCACACTCTAACCCAGGACTTGTCCACGGACATGTTTAATTATTAGATTAAGTCTTATTCGGTTTAAGAGTTGTTCAGAACTAGGCCTAAAGTCCATTAAACCCTAGCATACTTCTATGTCCCCATAAAGCCCATCAAGCCCATTTTACGTTCATATAGCCCATTATGCCCAAATCACATCATTATGGCCCATTAGGCCCAAAACAATTCCAGATCATGTAACATGCATGATTAAATCAATTCGTATAACCAAACCAAACAATTTCATCAAACTTAGCCTTAGGGCCCACCGGGCCCATTTAGCCACTTTCGACTTTCCGGCTTTCCGGCATTGCCGATATTGTGTGTAGTGTTTGTACACACCTGGTTACTGCGACGTGCTATACTATCCTTAGCCTCAAACCTACAACCAACCAACTTTCAATCAATCACTAAATCAAAACATTTACCCAAACCCGAAGCCTTACCGTAACCTTACCGTGTGCCACCGGGTTCTAATAGCCCTTCCTTAGCTACTAATCAGGAGTATCCCCTAGATCTGCACTCACACATACACCATCAATAATTCGAGTGACTCATGATCCACACAAGTCACCCCTATAGGTCATACACATTCGGCCACTCACTTAAACCATAATCGAGTTGAGTACACTTACACTTTGCTAATGATCCTTACCACAGTTGCGATCTCTGAACCTTACCCTTGTTAATACATGATTAACAACAATGAGAAGTTAGATAGCCCTTTGACTTTTAACAAAATGTACAAAAGAGGTTAACCGAGTACTTACCAAATCCCTTTTTTGATCCAGCGGCCTAGATAGCTATTAACTAGATCCAGCTTTTAGCACTTAACTGAGAGTGGGTAACAATCAGTTTGTGATGGAGGAACAACCATAAAGACTCGACACTATTAGCAAGGAAAAGATGGTGGTTACTTGGCAATGAGAGAATTCGACTATGGAAAAATAGAATGGGAGAGAAGAGAAAAGTATTGAAAATAGAAAGAGCCCTTCAAAAGAATTCGACACAAAGAGATGATGGTGATTCGGCACAAAAGAAACCGATTGAGAAGCAAGGAAAAACTATTGGAACTCAAAGAACCCTCCAAAGACATTCGACCCTCTCCTTTTATAGCCACCAGCCAAATATTCCTTTCCCCACCGTCCAATTCGGCACCAATTCGTCCCTCTCCTCATCTCCTAACTTTTCTCCAGATAACACCTTAGCCTTCTCTGAATTTTCCTCCATTATCAGTTCCCCTTACCATTCAAACACTCCAACGCAAGAGTTCATATTCAACACAACTCTGGTCGTCCACCTATGCAAAATAAAACACACCAAAAATACCTCTCCTAATGCTCGAACCTTGGACCTCCTCAGCTGACAACACGCCACCTTATAGCTCCCCAAGTGACGCCACTTACCACTGGACCACAAGCCCATTTGTGTCCTATTTTCTCTTAATCTGCTTAAGAGGCCTAATACCTGATACTAGGGTCCACTAAAGCAAGAAAAATAAATTTTTCCCTATGGTCTTCCCTATACTGAAGCAAGAAAAATAAATTTTTCCCTATGGTCTTCCCTATCTCTAAGGCTTCAAATAATCCCAATAATACCTTAAAATTAATATTCTAAGTGCTACTCCTACATACCAACCTCAGCACATGAAAATTTAGAGCTTCGGGATTTTTGGGGCGTTACAACTTGGTTAGTGTCGTTTTCTTGTTCTCAAAAATTTTAAACGCTCCTATGCCCAAGGCCCAAAGGCCCAATTCTACTAGGCCCAAAATCGGGGCGTTACAAATAACATGTGATCAATAATTAAATAACAGTGGCATGTTTTACATGCAATCAATAAATATAGAATAGTGGCATGTATTAACATGTGATCAGTAATTCAGTAATAGTGGCATGCTTCACATGCAATCAATAAATACAAAATAGTAAGCATGTTCTCATGCATTCGGAAAATATGTGATAACAATACCATATCATACATTAGCAATCTATACATACTCATCCATAGTAGACAATCAATAATTATAATCGAAACTTAAACATTTAATTAATCCCAAATAAAGACCCTTACACATTCGACCATCACCTTTTAACACTTACCATAATCGGCAATCCCTAATTCGAATCAAAGTTATTTGGCCAAGCACAAATCAACATGTAAAATTAACAACATGTGTATTATACAATTTACAGTAATCACACAACACTCGAAGGTAAAACGCACACCTGATTACTCTAATCAAAACACTATCGCTTCTCCGCAATTCCTACGCTTTATATCTAACTAGATCCAACCCAAATTTGTACTCAATAGAGATTAGTCATTAAAAATACCCCCTTAACACCTATATAGGGTTTAACCAAAGCAATAATATTAACCGAAATCCTAAATTCTGAAGTTGAAAATTAACGCTTACTCTAATTAACTCATGATGGAGTTGCAAACAGTTTACCAAAGCTATTCTTGGTTCAAATGGTTTGGATTAAGATCTTGAATCAACCAAAACACAAAAATAAAAGAACTTGTGAGAATCGGCCACGACAAGAGCTCTATTCGTCTATATTGTAACTAAATAAGGAGAGAATAACATAGATCTGAAATAAAATAAAATAAAAATTCTACACTTACGCTACTTGATCGGAGCTGTGACAACAGAAAAAATAGAGAGCAGGAGAAGAGAATCAAATGAGGTAGCGGCAATAACAAAAAAATCAGCAGCAAAAACTTATCCATAGAGTTAGAAGATGGGATGAGTATAAAATGAAATAGGATATAAGGGGAGTTGATGATCAATGGGCAGCACAATAATAGAATTTTAGAGTTTTAGGGGTGGCACAAAGAGGAAGAAAAGAGAGAAAACGGGAAAATGAGAAGGGTGGAAATAGGAGAGCAAAAATATTAAAAGAGGCCAAAAATAACAAAAATATATATGTTATATAGTAGGGTTTTCTATGCAAGGGACGGCACGCTAGGGTTTTTGGGCAAAAATACTAAAAATAGAAATTATATAGAATAAGGGAATCAAACTTGGGTCTCAAGGGAAGCAACACTACTTCTTAACCACTACGCCATAGCACATTCTTGTTTAAACTCTTCCAACATTTATTTTTAAAATAAGGCGTGACACTTACTAAGGTTTGAAGCAAAATTTGCACGAAATAAAAATGTTGCGAGGGAAGGGAATTGAACTTAGGTTTTAAGGACAATTTCACTAGCATTTAACCATCAAACCAGTAACTCATTTTATTCTTAACAAATGCACAAAGATAACCTTAAAAATCAGGGCGTGACCACTCTCGGTTCACAAACTCGATTCTACTAACCCGATTTTTGGGATGTTACATGGGCACTGGGGAAACATTGTTTAACTTAATGTTCTATTTAGAGGTTGTCATACCAGCCGTGTAACATCTCGTTTTGCAATGGTACCAAAAACAAAAGTTTCAAAACCCTAATTTTCGATGATCGAGTCCATAATATCAAGTCCTAGTCCAGTAATTTTAGCTATTGAACAATTAATTATGGTATAAGGATGAAATCATAAAAGACATAAAAGTTAATTATTATTGATTAGTGTTAGCTAAATGTATAACAACCTGATTTTGGGTCTAGTTGGAACAGTGGTTTCGGGACCACAAATCTGACATAGTAAAATTTATTTTTATTATATTTCTATGGTCTACAATTTTATGAAATGATTTCGTGAAAATTTCGTTCGAAAATTTTGACGTTTAGGCACTCAATTTAGTTAAAGGAACTAAATTGGAATAAGTGCAAAACTTGAGTTCTATATGTTAGAAGTGTCCAATTGTTATTAATTTTAAATTGGTGGTCCTTAGATGGTAATTTGACCATTATACTTTAAGTTGGACAAAAATGGACATGGTAGGGTGAAATTTCAAAGTTTGGCATTAAGGGCATTTTGGTCATTTGGGTAATAAAGACAAATTTTAACACGTAAAAGATATCATCTTCTCAATTTTATCCTCCCATGGCCGAAAATAACAAGGGTATCCGTAGCTAGGGTTTGTTCATCTTCCAAGCTTGATTGTAAGTCTGTTCTTGTCCCATTTTTAATGATTTTTATATTTTTTAGATCGGTGTAACCCAATCTAGCTATTTCAAGGACTAATTTGAAAGAAAATCAAAGTATAAAGTTTTACCCAAGTTGTATACTTGTGTATTTTGATCTTTAATGGTAGATTATGCAAGTTTGGTGTTAGATAAACAACTTTTACTAAGTGATTTTTGATGAAAATGCTTAAAAGGACCTATTTGTAAAAGTTATAAAACATGTAGTAAAAGTGTGAATTAATTAAAAATGTGGGTTGTTATAAGCATGAGTAAGGTTTGGCTAGGCTTGGGTTTTAAAGAAATTGAATACGTTTCATTTTACGAGCCTAAGGACCAAAACGTAAAAAGTTAAAAAGTTAGGGGCAAATATATAATTTTACCATAATGTGATTTTTGGACTAAATTGGATAATGTGTGTATTAAATGAGCTGAAGTTTCTATTATAGATAAAGAAAAATGAAGTTCGAACCTAGATCGGGGGAAAAACAAAGTGTTTAACGATTAGGTCCATTTTCACTATTTTTGTACCGAGGTAAGTTCGTATGTAAATAATGCAATGTTATATTTGTATTTTATTATTTTGATATTGCATGAAATGTATGATTGATTCTATGAATATATTCGACGAAGTTCCAGCAAGAAAGAAATCCCGGTTGAACCTTAAGAATAGATTAGGATACAAGTGACATGTCACTAGGAACCCATGTGATTATGTGATTTATGTGTCTCGGGTGCTGGTCCTGTACGTCCTACAAGTGGCTGGGTATACCTGCATATGTTGCGGATACCTGACAGCTTGTGTGAGCAGCACTACGTAGCTACGTCTTGACTGACAACTTGTGTGAGCAGGCCCGTGGATTTGCTCGAGAACGAGCTTATATGTGTTCTAAGAATTGTGGTAGCATTGGCTACATATGTGGCACTTATGTGTAAAATTTCCGTGTATCAGATAGTATTCCAAGTGGTTCAACAGGTATGTCAAAGACGAGAAAGTATGTGATTATGTTACGAGTTGGTACAGGTATGTACGAAAAAATCAAAAGAAATGAATTCGGTATATGATGAACTATTGGTAAGAATGTGATTGAGTATGTTATGTTCATAAGGTTTTAATGACATTTACGTTGATATGCGTATGTTACTTATATGGAAATTGTATGGTTAATGTTGTTCATTATTTGCATATGAACTTACTAAGCTATATAGCTTACTCCCTTTTCTTTCTCTTGTCTTATAGTGTCACCAAGCTAGCTTGGGATTGGCGATCGCCGGAGATCCATTCAAACTATCAACTATTATTTTGGTACCAATGAATTCAACATTTTGAGTTATGACATGTATAAGGGACTTGGTCATTTCGTTATGTGTCATAACCGATTTGGCCAAATGTGTTGGCTTATATTGGTTGAAAGCTCATTTTGTATAAGGCCATTGGAAATTGGCTATATTTGGTTAAGTATATACATATGATAATGCCTTTCATGGATGTGGGAATCTACTTGATTTGAGTTGACAAGTATGTGATGTTTGTGTATGATAGATGGTAGCATGTAAATGATGTGTTGTTGTCTTGGTTGTGGTTGATTTGGTTGTATGTATATGCTTGGTTTGGTGCTATGTTATGTTGTGTAGGTGTGTACATTAAAGAGTGGCAAAAAGGCTTGGTAAATAGCCTATATTTTTGTCCACATGGGTAGACACACGGGCGTGTGTCTAGACCCATAGGCATGTGTTCCGGCTGTGTGTCCCCTGCATCTTAATTTTGAGAAGCAGAATGTCCAGAATATAGCACACGGGCAGAGACATGAGCATGTGTCTCGGTTATGTGAAATCTACACCTATTTTATGAAAAATTATGAAAACCAAATCAACCACACAACCTAGCACACAGGCATGTGGCACAAGTCACAGAGCACCCTATTTTGAACACGGCCTGTAGCACTGATCGCTAGAATCAGAGTCTTAGAATTTATAAAGAGAATGATCGAACTTGCAAACTAACTCTGACAACGATTAAAGGCAAGTGTACCTATCGAACAGTAGTATAGCTTAGGCAAGATCGGATTATCGAACCTAAAGGAACTAAAAGTACTAATACTAACTTTATTTTTATTATTTAGCCTAAAATAAGTGAAGTTGTTTTAATCTAAATTTAACTAATTACTAAGCTAAGACGCAAAGACAAAAAGAATGAATTGGGAAATAACTTGAAGAAAAACTCAGTTGATCAAGACGATACCCTCAGGAAGAATCCACCTAGACTTCACTTGTTATCTAACACTGAACCATATGATTTATTCACTTGACTTGATCCGTAGGACTCCCTAACGTATATTAAACCCTCTCTCGAGGCGAATAATGTCTAACCCTAGGTTAATTAACGGAAATCTCTTTCTCACTTAATAACCCCCTAGAATAGCAGTAAATCGATCTATGGACTCCCATATTAGGTTTCACCCTAATCCGGCAAAATCTCGTCACCCTATCTCTAGGCATGCGATCAACTCCGCTTAATTATGCTAGATCTACTCTTAGGCAGTGTCTATTCCTCCTCCACCTAAGCACATTAAATTTGGATTAAGCTCACATAATTTAGAACAAACTAAGTATTTATCATATAATTCAGAAAACAATAATAAGATCCATCGTAGGTTTCATCCCCTTCGGGTATCTGAAAGGTTTAGTTCATAACAAATAAAGAAAAAATCTCAAGAGAAAAGATAAAACAAAACATAAGAAATTCCTAAAACTCCCTGAAGGAATTGAAGGAGAGATCCGCCGTCTTGAGTAGAATTTTGGCTTCTTAAGATGGATCAACTAGCTATCTTCGAGTGATTCCCACAAATCTGACCTTTTCGGCTTGGCTCCTTGGCCTAGCTAACCGCCCCTCTTTCAGGTAACACTTAGGGGGTTTATATAGGCTCTTGAAATGTGTTTCTTCGCCCCAAATTATCCAAATCTGAATGAAATTGTTTTTATCCACGATAGGGACACGGCCATGTCACACTCCCGTGTGACTAGTCTTCAAGCCGTGTTCGGACTTCTTTAATGAGGTACGGCCGTCTGACTTGGGGGTAAGGCCGTATTCTAGATGATCAATGTGGCACAGTCGTGTGGATTTCGTGATATGGCCTATTTACTCCATTTTGGGCCCGTTGTATGTTCTTTTCATCCTCGGGTGCTTTCCTGGGTATAAGACAAGAAAAGAAAGGATTAAGAGCACCTTTTTATATCAATCGAGGCTTAAATCATCCAAAAGCATACTAAATGTGGGATTAAAATATGTTTCTTTTACGGTTTATCAAATACCCCTACACTTAAGCTTTTGCTTGTCCTCAAGCAAAATTCTCAACTTACAATTAAGACAAACTTTCCATGATTCATAATTCCTATCAATAATGTCTCATCATAATTCATAGATAATTTATACATGGATGAGTTAACTCGAAGAATCCTAAAGATTCAAATAGTCAAAGTCATATATTTGTAGCAGAAAAACGTAGGTATTTCCCCTTATCTATATAATTACCTTTGATTCAAAATCGACAAGGATTGACATCCTTACTAAAGATTCACTCAAATCACTCGAGGTGTTTAAGGTTCAAAATTAAGCTCTCAGAAGTCGAACCTAAAAAGTTAATCCCATAGGCTTGCCTGAGAATCAAATCTCCACCACTGTAATATGAGATGATACACAAATCAAAAGGTCTTTAACAGGGTTGTAACGGGGCTAGGGTTAAAGGTATGGATAAAGGCTGAATTAGAAGGTTAGAATCGAGACTGACCTGACAAATTGCCTAACTAAAAATTTGAACTAATCCTAAATAAATTACATCAATTGAAAACTAATAATACGAGCTTTTTCCTCAAGATGTGGAATTTCAACATGTAAGCTCACTTAGTAGAACTAATACTGAATATACTTCGGGTTTTTTTTAAGAACAAATCAAATATTACATAATAAGGAATGAATCTATTACTTAAAATAATGATAACAGCTAGGCAACACATCAAATCAAATCTCGATATAAGGGTAGTCAAAAGGAATAGTGATAACAAATACAAAGGGATTTTGGGTTAATATTAGCTGGTAAGTCAATAAAAAGGGTTGTTAGGATCAACGGGGTTCACTAGGGGTTAGTTGTGAAGGTAGGCTATTTAGTGGAGTGAGTGAGTTAAAACCTAGGTGCCTTTATCATCTCGGTATATCAAATCATAGATGTGGTCTCAACATGTATAATCTAGGCAAGTTCTAGAATAACAATTCATAGTTGACACACTCATAATCAACAAAGTGAGCATGGAAAAGAGTATATGCTTTAATAGGCTCAAAATCTCACAAAAATTATGGGTGTTTTGACATCAACCTTGTAAATTTCAAACTTCCAGATAATATTCAAATTCAGCTCAACAACATAGCAAAGATTTTGATTCTGAAAAAAAATAGACTTATCATGCTCGATTCTCTAATATTCTTCTAATTTAATTATCAATGCACAATTAACTATGACTTAATTTAAATCATATCAATAAAAATCATAGACCATCAGAAATTTCATCCTAATTAGTAATATGAGGAAATTACTTAAAAACAAGACTAAATTCAGGGATTTGAGAATAATAAAGAAAGTTAGGCCCTTTCTTTAAATAAATATTCACCCCCCACACTTAAGATGTACATTGCCCTCAATGTACAAAGATGTATAATGTCAATAAAAATAGAATCAAAAGAGAGGGGAGAAAGTAACACTTCCTGAATTTATGGATGATCTCCTTGGATTGGCAGAGGTTGTGGTGGTAGTGAATTACTCCTAGTGATTTGTTCGTTTATATGGAGTGTTCATTTGATACTGCGAAGTCACCAGTTAGAACTCTTTGAGGCGTTTTTAAATAAATATGTGTTAGGAATACTCGAAGGTTAGATGTGAATGATAATCATGATAAAGGTTTGCAAAAATTTCAAACTAAGACAAATAGAAGTTAAATTAAATGGAAAATAAAAGTAAAAATTTAGAATAAGGAAAAGAAAAACTAGATAAAAGGACTCAGAGGTCCTCATCATCGGCCGGGTCCTGTGGTGGTGTCGGTGATGAGATATGGAAGTGATGGCATATCTGCTGGAGGGTGGCCTCAATCCCATCAAGACGTCGAGCAGTGTCAGTGAACTGCTGGGTACAGTACTGCTCGAACTGGGTAAGGCGTGCAGTGATATTCGACCATGAAGCTGCTGCATGGGATGGCCGCTGGCTCGGGTCTGGTGCCTTCTATGATGGTGGTGGGACATCATCAGTGATGTCTTCAGTTTCCTCCTCATTTGTGGGGATGGCTAATCGGTACTGAGGAGGGTCGGTCCCACGATGATATTTAATCATTCTCATATGTAGCATCATCCGGATGCCTTAAGGTACCATCTGGCCCATCAACGTGAGTGAGGAGGTTTGTGCGTCTGTGTGGAGAAGGCCAAAGTGTCGAGCTAGTCTGTGATGTACAGCCCCATTGTTAAAATCCCCTTCCGGTGTGGCTCTGTCTGGTGCTGAATTGCACCGGCTATGAAGTATGTGAGGTAAAAAATGTGCCCGCTTGCCATGCACGATAAGTAGTAGACGTCATGCGTATTTACCACGCCAGTGCTCTCTCGTTGCCCTGTAATAGTGTGAGCGAGAATGGCATGAAGGTACCTCAGATATGGGGTAAGTGATGTCGCCTTGGAGCGACTAGGGTCGCAGATGGCTGTGGTGGGGTTTAAGCTGCGCCAACAGTTGATGGGGGTGCAGTGAAGTTGATGGTTGAGCTCAGAGAGTGGGTTTTCTGCTATAAACTCACTTGTATAGAGTCCGAGTGCCATCCCAAATTGCGGTATGCTCAGGCGACGTATCGTGCCCCCTAACCAGAATTGCACTGTACCCGGGTCATTATATTGCGCCATCATTGTCTGCAGGGTAAAAGTGGTGCAGAACTCGAGTGTTAGCTCTAAATATGTGGGCTCGATGATGGAGAAAAATTGTTCCCATGGGTCGGTCGAGAGGAGTGCTCAAATGTCGGTTGCTAGCCCGACCTGTTCCACGGCGTACCAGTCAATACGCTTTCCAGTGCCGAGAGGTCTTTCCCGGAATGCCTTGTATCATTCTTCCTGGGCTTCCTGAGAGAATTGGAGGAAGCGGTGTCATATTTCAGAAGAGGCACTGGCTGAGGACGATCTGGGTCCTTTTCTTTTCTTGGTAGGGGCCACCGTAGTTCATTTCCCTCGTGATGATGACATTGTACCTGAAATAATGGATATTCAAGTAATGTTTGTACGAAATTGTTATCTAGACCCCAGATATTTAAATGCTAAATGTGATTATAAACCTATGAGCAGCCTATTCTAATTTTACATAGGAAAATTTGTATAAGAATGTAATCAATATGAAATCTATCTAACAATCAATAAATAGCAACAAATAATTAACAATCAAAATTTTCACTGTAAATATTCATGGGAAATGAAACATTGAGACAAGTTCTAAGAACATAAATCATGCTTAAAACAAAAACAAAAATAAAGCAAAATAATATGAAATTTATCAATCTTTTAGTCAAGAGAATGAAGTAATGGAGGGAACCAGGGGTGTGATGGTGTAAATCGGTCGAGCACGGGCAGAGCACGGTGGTGCTGTGAGGTTTTTTGCAGGTGCACGGATGTGGCGAGGGCGTGGACTGTTGCAACACGGCTGTGGCGTGGGCGTGGGGTGCGGTTTTGTAAGGTTTTTGGAGAAAAAGGGAGGTTGAGGGGTTTTTTAGGGGGTTGGGGATGTGGGCGTGGCCGGAAATGGGAGAAAAGGGGGCTGAGAAATCTTTTAGGGTTGATTTTGGGGAGGGTGACGGTTTAAGTTGCTTAAATAGGGGTGAGAGCACGGGAAGGGGTCACGCTCGTGCTTGATTTTTATGCGCCCGTGTTTTTTGTGATTTTGAATATTGGGTGCGTTCAGGTGTTTGGCCACCGCCGTGGGTATTTGTGGCACGCCCGTGTTCTTATTAACACGGTCATGTAGAACGGGCGTGTTCTGCCTGTGTTTGACAAGTCAGTATGTTGGCGCGATGAGGTAACACGGGCGTGTGCAGCCCGTGTGTGGCAAGTCAGTATCTTCACATGGTCATCAGGCATGGGCGTGTCCAGCCCGTGGTTGGGAAGTCAGTATCCTTACGAGGTCATCGGGCACGGCCGTGTTCTACCCGTGTTTTAGAAAAATTTTGTCTCTTGTCGTGCACGGCTATAGGTACGCCCGTGTTTCATCCCCTGGCTTCCACACGGCCACGGGCACGCCTGTGTGCAAGGCCGTGTGGCCCTAAACCTGTACTTCATTGATATGGAGTTAGATGCTTAAAAGTAAAATGCTAGTAAATTAGTGCTCGGGTTGCCTCCCGAGAAGCACTCGTTTATAGTCTTAAGCTAGACTTACCCTATTTTCATTTCTAAAAGAAGGTTCACGGAGCTGAAGCTCCTCTCTCATATTCCTAAAATCTGCACCATTATAAATTTTTAGTCGGTGACCATTTACCTTTAATGTGCCCTTGGTGGGGTGAGTTACCTCGATTGTGCCATACGGAAAAATTGTTTTGATCATGAATGGGCCTGACCATCTTGATTTCAACTTCCTAGGGAATAGTTTAAGCCTTGAGTTGTATAGCAAGACCAAGTCCCCTACTTCAAATTGTTTTAATTTCTTGAGACGAGCATCATGGCATCGTTTTGTTGCCTCCTTGTATAGTTTTGAGTTCTCGTATGCCTCAGCTCTCCATTCGGCTAGCTCGTTCATCTGCATCATTTGTTTCTTTCCTGTAGTTTTAAGATCAAAATTTAAAAACTTTATGGCCCAAAATCTTTGTGTTTTAACTCGAATGGTAGATGACAGCTTTTCCCGTATACAAGTTTGTATAGGGATGTTCCCAGAGGGGTTTTAAATGTTGTTCTATAGGCCCATAAGGCATCATCTACTTTTAATGCCCAACCTTTCCTGTTTGATTCAACCGTTTTTTCTAGGATGCGTTTAAGTTCCCGGTTTGCTACTTCAACTTTCCCACTGGTTTGAGGGTGATATAGGGTAGCTATCCTGTGGTGTACTCCATATTTTTTTAAGACTTTGTCAAATTGAGTATTATAGAAATGAGTGCCCCTATCACTAATGATAGCTCTAGGTGTTCCAAAACGAGAGAACAGTTTTTTGAGAAACTTAACTACTACCCTAGCATCATTGGTAGGTAAAGCTTCAGCTTCTACCCATTTTGACATGTAATCAACTGCCACTAGGATGTATTTATTTCCAAATGAACTAGGGAATGGTCCCATAAAATCAATACCCCATACATCAAATATTTCACATGATAACATATATGTTTGAGGCATTTCATCACGTTTAGAAATATCACCTGTTCTTTGGCATTTATCACACGAGGTAACATACATGTTGGCATCTTTAAATAGAGTGGGCTAATAAAAACCTGATTCGAGTATTTTGTGTGCTGTCTTGATGCCACTGTAGTGTCCTCCTGAAGGTCCTGAATGGCAATGTTCCAGGATTTTGCTTGCTTCTGCCTTTGTAACGCATCTTCGAATTACCTGATCTGTACATATGCGGAAAAGAAATGGATCTTCCCAAAAATAGTTTTTCGCATCAGCAAAGAATCGCTTCTTTTAGTGATGTGTTAGTCTTTTTGGCAAGATGTTAGCAGCTAAATAATTTGTGATGTTTGCAAACCATGGTACCTCAGAATGTGTTATAGAAAAGAGTTGTTCTTCAGGAAACGAGTCATTTATCTCACTTTCATCGAGCTCTTTGATATGTGGATTCTCAAGTCTAGAGAGGTGATCTGCCGCAAGATTCTCAGCTCCCTTCTTATCTTGTATTTCCAAATCAAACTCCTGTAAAAGTAAAATCCATCGTATGAGTTAAGGTTTTGCATCAGGTTTGGTTAAAAGATAACGGAGAGTTGAATGGTCAGTGTAAACGACAACTTTAGACAATATTAGATACTGCCTAAATTTGTCAAAAGCAAAAACTACAGGTAGCAATTCTTTCTCCGTGGTGGTGTAGTTTTCTTGTGCGGGTGTTAATGTTCTGCTAGCGTAGTAAATTGGCTGAAAATGCTTGTCTCTTCGTTGTCCCAAAACTGCACCTACTTGAAAACCACTTGCATCACACATTAGTTCAAAGGGCAAATTCCAATCAGGTGCAATTATAATCGGAGCATTTATTAACTTATCCTTAAGGACATTAAATGCATCTAAACATTCCTGATTGAAATTGAAAGGAACATCTTTTTCTAGTAATTTTGTTAAAGGCTTGGCTTCTTTCTTTAATAAATCTTCTATAGAACCCTACATGTCCTAAAAAGCTTCTAATAGCCTTAACTGAACTAGGAGTAGGTAATTTTTCTATGGTTTCAACCTTTGCTTTATCTACCTCAATTCCTTTACTAGAAATCTTATGTCCTAATATAATCCCTTCACTAACCATAAAGTGACATTTTTCCCAATTCAAAACAAGGTTTGTTTCCTCACATCTCATTAGAACTCGTTTTAAATTTTTAAGGCAAAGATGGAAAGAATTACCGAATACCGAGAAATCATCCATAAATACCTTCATAATGTCTTCCACAAGTTTGTCAAAGATTGCCAACATACAACACTGAAATGTAGCAGGAGCATTACATAATCCAAAAGGCATTCTACGATAAGCAAACGTACCGTATAGGCATGTAAATGTTGTATTCTCTTCATCTTCAGGAGCTATTGGGATTTGGAAGTAGCCGGAGAGTCCGTCCAAGAAACAGTAGTACATATGCCCGGATAGTCTTTCTAACATTTGATCTATGAAGGGTAGAGGGAAGTGATCTTTTCTGGTGGCATCGTTCAGCTTTCTATAGTCTATACAGACTCTCCAACCTGTAACTGTTCTTGTAGGGATTAACTCATTCTTTTCATTGGGCACTACAGTAATGCCTTCTTTCTTTGGAACTACCTGTACAGGACTTACCCAAGTACTATCAGAAATCGGATAAATTATTCCTGCATCTAGAAGTTTAATTACCTTAACCTTGACTACTTCTTTCATGTTGGGGTTTAAGCGTCCATGAGGCTGCACACACGGTTTGTATTCCTCTTCCATTAAAATTTTGTGGGTACCGAATGATGGGTTTATGCCCTTGATGTCAGAGATTTTCCAAGCTATGGCTTTTTTATTTTCTCTTAGTACCTTTATTTTAACTCCTCTTTTTCCTTGGGTTTTAGTTCTGAAGAGATAATAACCGGTAGCGTAGAATTGTCCCCGAGGAATGCATACTCTAAGTGTTTTGGCAACTGTTTTAATTCCAATTTGGGCGGCTCATCGATGGAGGGTTTTTGTCTTAGTTCGTCATTGACTTTAATGCTTTCTTCTTGCGTTTGTCGAGGTGAAGACGTATTCAGCTCATCAGCTTCATCTTCTTCCCCCTCGTCTTGAGTCAGGCACAGTTCCATCATGTCATCATGTAAGATTTCCTGTAATGAGTTTTGAATGATATGATCAGTAGTATCAACAAAATAACAGGCATCATCTTGTTCTCTAGAATATCGCATGGCATCATAAATTTGAAAAATAATTTCCTCATCGCCTATTCTTAATGCAAGTTTACTGTTACCTACATCGATAACGGCCCTAGCAGTAGCTAAAAAAGGACGCCCTAAAATTAAGGGAACATCAATGTCTTCATCCATGTCTAACACAACAAAATTAACAGGGAAAATAAATTTATCAATTTTCACTAGGATATCTTCGGTAACTCCTCTAGGATATTTAACAGATCTATCAGCTAACCGAATACTCATCCTAGTGGGTTTTGGTTCCCCAAGATCTAGTTGTTTAAACATTTTGTAAGGCATTAAATTAATACTGGCACCTAGATCAGCTAATGCCTTCTTAATATTTAAGCTACCAATTAAACAAGGAATAGTAAAACTTCCTGGGTCTTTTAATTTGGTTGGTAACTTGTTTTGGAGGATGGCTGAGCATTCTTCATTAAGTTCCACCATTGATACTTCTTCAAGCTTCCTTTTATTCGTTAGGAGTTCCTTTAAGAATTTTGCGTATTTTGGCATCTGTGAAATAGCTTCAACAAAAGGTAAGTTAATATGTATTTGTTTAAAAAGTTCGAGAAACTTATCGTATTGGGCATCTAATCGTTCTTTCTTCAATTTTGCTGGATATGGGATGGGTGGTTTACTTTCTTTGCATACTGGATTTACATCCTCAACTCTTTCATCCTTTGTTTTTTTATCTTCGTGTGGTCTCTTTGGTTCGACTAACTCCTTTCCACTTCTTAGTGTGACTACCTTTACCTGTTCTGTTTCTTTAGAAAGAATCTCTGCCTGTATTTCACAAATCATCTCAATAAGTAGTCCAACTGACTTAATGAGTTCCCCAATTGATTCAGTGAGTTCCCTAACTTGGTTGTTTGTCTCTGCAGCTGATGTTTGTTGACTTTTAAGTGTTTTCTCAGTATCTTGGAGATGATTTTCTGTGCTTGCCATGAATTTTGCCAGCATCTCTTCGAGGTTTGGCTTTTTCTCTTATGGATATGGCTGATTTTGGGAATTTTGAGGAGGTTGTTGTCTTTGATTTCCTTGATTTCCTTGACCTCCCCATGAAAAATTTGGGTGGTTTCTCCAACCTGGATTGTAAGTATTACTATAAGGATTATTATTGGATCTGAAATTATTACCTATATAGTTCATCTGTTCGCTCTCTGCGCCCGGTTGGTAGGGTGGGTACTCAGGATTCGCCACAGTTCCACTTCCGTCGCATTGCATGACTGGGTGTACCTGCGAAGAACACAAACTATTAAGCTTTTTATTTATCATCTCTATCTGTGTTGATAATGTGGTCACTGCATCGAGGTTGTAAACTCCAGTTGATTTTGTCGGTTTAGTCCTTGTAACTTTCCAGTGATAGTTATTCAGCGACATCTCTTCAATGAACTTGTAGGCTGCTTCAGGAGTTCTGTTGTTCAGATTTCCACCGGTGAATGAATCAATTAATTGCCTCATTGAGGGGTTTACACCGTTATAGAAGGTTTGGACTTGTAGCCATAAGGGTAAACCGTGGTACGGACACCTTCTCAAGAGATCCTTGTATCTCTCCTATGCGTCGTATAATGTCTCTAAATCCATCTGCACAAAAGAAGAGATATCATTCCGTAATTTGGCCGTTTTGGCCTGTGGGAAATATTTTAAAAGAAATTTTTCGATCATTTGCTCCCATGTAGTGATTGATCCTCGTGGTAACGAGTTCAACCACTGTTTAGCTTTATTCCTTAGTAAAAAGGGAAATAACCAAAGACGTATGGCATCATCAAAAATGCCATTTATTTTGAAAGTATCACAGAACTCTAAAAAATTAGCTATATGAGTGTTTGGGTCTTCGTCCTGTAAACCATCAAATTGAACAAATTGTTGAATCAGTTGTATTGTTTTAGGCTTTAATTCAAAATTATTGGCGGCTATAGCAGGCCTAACAATACTCGATTCCGCTCCTGTTAAATACGGTTTAGCATAATCAAACATAGTACGTGGAGCATTGTTTTCTCCCACATCATGTGGTTGTGGGTTATTCTCGTCCATCCCTTCAGTAGGATTGGATCTGTCTTCTCGATTTTCCTCTATGTAATTTAGGGCTCGCCTGATTTCTCTGCGATTCCTTCGAGCGGTAGCTTCAATATCACTGTCGTATATTAAAGGTCCTCTCGGGTTCCTTCTAGTCATAAACTAGAGGTACCTGCGGAGAAAGAAAGAAAGAAAATTTAGCAAAACCTAAATTTATCCTAAAAAATAAAAATAAACTGCGAAAAAAATAAAAATAATGGCTAAAGTAATAAAAATAGAGTTTTCTTAATATTTTAGTTCCCCGGCAACAGCGCCAAAAACTTGATCGCTGGAATCAGAGTCTTAAAATTTATAAAGAGAATGATCGAACCTGCAAACTAACTCTGACAATGATTAAAGGCAAGTGTACCTATCGAACAGTAGTATAGCTTAGGCAAGACTGGATTATCGAACCCAAAGGAACTAAAAGTACTAATACTAACTTTCTTTTTATTATTTAGCCTAAAATAAGTGAAGTTGTTTTAATCTAAATTTAACTAATTACTAAGCTAAGACGCAAAGACAAAAAGAATGAATTGGGAAATAAATTGAAGAAAAACTCAGTTGATCAAGACAATACCCTCAAGAAGAATCCACCTAGACTTCACTTGTTATCTAACACTGAACTATACGATTTATTCACTTGACTTGATCCGTAGGAGTCCCTAACGTATATTAAACCCTCTCTCGAGGCGAATAACGTCTAACCCTAGGTTAATTAATGGAAATCTCTTTCTCACTTAATAACCCCCTAGAATAGCAGTAAATCGATCTATGGACACCCATATTAGGTTTCACCCTAATCCGGCAAAATCTCGTCACCCTATCTCTAGGCGTGCGATCAACTCTACTTAATTATGCTAGATCTACTCTTAGGCAGAGTCTATTCCTCCTCCACCTAAGCACATTAAATTTAGATTAACCTCATATAATTAAGAACAAACTAAGTATTTATCATATAATTCAGAAAATAATAACAAGATTCATCGTAGGTTTCATCCCCTACGGGTATCTAAAGGGTTTAGTTCATAACAAATAAAGAAAACATCTCAAGAGAAAAGATAAAACAAAACATAAGAAATCCCTAAAACTCCCTGAAGGAATTAAAGGAGAGATCCGCCGTCTTGAGTATAATTTCAGCTTCTTGAGATGGATCAACTGGCTATCTTTGAGTGATTCCCACAAATCTGACCTTTTCGGCTTGGCTCCTTGGCCTAGCTAACCGCCCCTCTTTCAGGTAACACTTGGGGGTTTATATAGGCTCTTGAAATGTGTTTCTTCGCCCCCAAAGTATCCAAATTCGAATGAAATTGCTTTTTGCTACGATAGGGACACGGCCATGTCACACGCCCGTGTGACTAGTCTTCAAGCAGTGTTTGGACTTCTTTAATGAGGCACGGCCGTGTAACTCGGGGGTAAGGCCGTGTTCTAGATGATCAATGTGGCACGGCCGTGTGGGCTTAAGTCCAGGCCGTGTGGATTTCGTGATATGGCCCATTTACTCCGTTTTGGGCCCGTTTTATGTTCTTTTCGTCCTCGGGTGCTTTCCTAGGTATAAGACAAGAAAAGACAGGATTAAGAGCACATTTTTATATCAATCGAGGCTTAAATCATCCAAAAGCATACAAAATGTGGGATTAAAATATGTTGCTTTTACGGTTTATCAATCACAAGTGTGTTTAAGGGTCACACAGGCGTGTGCCTTGGACCACACGGGTGTGTGAGCCCTGTAACATGAAAAATTTTCTAAGTTTCGTAAAATTTTCTAAAGTTCTCGATTTAGTCCCGAACCACCTCCAAAGCATGTATTAAGCCTCGTAGGCTCATTTTAGAGATAATATGAATGTGTACGAAAAGTTTTAATTTTAATGGAAATTTATGACTCGAAAATGTACGTTTGCTTGTGTTTAGGTTAGGAAATGCCTCGTACGCTATTCCGACGTTGAATACGGGTAAGGAGTGTTACATTTAGTGGTATCAGAGTTAAGGTTTAGTCGATTCTCAGACTAATGTAGCTTGTGTGAATGTCTATGTAACACCCCAAACCCGGCCTAGACGTATGGCCGAATCTGGCGATGTCACATGGTAGTGTTTTTCGAAAAGAGAGTTGTCGTTAAAAACCTATTTTATATAATCTCTTTACATTATCTTATGTTAATTCTAGGACATGACGTTCATTTTCAAAGCGTAATTCATTATCACAAAGTTATTCTCTTTCAAAGCGTTATTAATTTTCAAAACGTCACTTATAGCGAAAGCTTTTAAAAACAGTTTGCGTATTTGAGTGTATTTTGTTAAAACGTTTGATTCTTTTTGAAAACTCGATTATCCCTACTACTAGCAGTTATAAATCAAAACAATAAAAATCCCAAATTAAAAATAAAATTCAAAAGAGGCCATTATTACAGTAAACTACCCCCAAAATAAAATTATAATTATAATTAAGTACTAAGTCGAATTAAATAGGTCGTGTGGCCACCGCTGAGTCACCCGTCGCACCGATCCGCCTATGTTTGGGGATTACTTGTACAGTCAAATCAGAAGGGTGAGTTTTCGAAAACTTAGTGTGTAATCCCATATAAAGCAAACAGATAGAAAGCAATCACAGTCTGGGCCTAAACCCTTTTCAGTATCAGATTCAGTTTCAGTTAGGGCCTTAGCCTATCTCAGTAGAGGTGCAGTCATGCATTAGGGCCTTGACCCATTACAGTATCAGTAATCAGTACAGTATCAGATATGAAATCACAAAGTCCTACCTAGCCAGCCTCTACACTCCATCTCTGTCCAACCCTACATTCTATATGGGGATATAATCAACCCACCCATCCCTACACTCCAAGTAGTAGCGACTGCGGCACTAAACAGTAATATGCAGCTGAGCTGCCAGTAAGTTAGGTTCAAAGCCTTTCAGTACACTTCCTCCGATCAATATAACCCATCCCTATGCAATGCATCATACAATCGTGTCATGCCAAATCATGGTATCATATATATATTTGGTACAGTTTTAATAGCATGCTCAACATACAGTCATACATATATATATACACACCGTATAAGGGTATAACGGTCATTCAATCATTTTAGTCAATCAGGGGTCTAAGTATGCTTACCGACCCTTCAGTAGGTTCACAATTGTCTCGGCAGACCCGAGCAAACTTAACAGCAAAACAGTGAAATGGGATCAGCGCTTCGCACACGGCCTACCTCGTCAACCACACGCCCGTGTGGTGTCGACAGTCTCACTTTTCGGCTTTTTTTTGCCAATTATCAATTTTCAGCGTTGATTACACACCTGACACGATTTTTGTACGCAAACACTCCTGATGTAAACAGCACCTGAAAACGACAATTCCATGTCCGAAATCAGTCACGCTTAAAACTAATACCATTAAAACAACAACAATCGAACTCCAATTATGTTGCTTACCCCTACCGCTCCAAAAGGTGTAGCCTACGATTCCGCAGGTAGACCAAGTTCATTGCGAATTGTTGTTGCCAAATCACAATTCTACACAACGGAGAGTTAGGAACTTCACAAATTAACAAATAAAAACTTCTCCAAATCATTTGAGGCATAACTTCCCCCTTACCAAAAGACTTACCAACCGAATGCAACCCACATTGAACAGGAATAACTAATTAAGGGAGAAGTCGACAGAAAAGGGAGAATGAGGGGGGAGTCAAGAATTCAACCAACGGAGATAGAGAAGAACCAACGCCAATTTTCCTTTTTCAAAGAGAAACCAAAAATTTATAGTGAAGAAAGAACAAGAATTCGACAAAGGTTTTTGGGGAAATAGAAAAACTAAGGTGAGTAAGTTAACAAAAGAAAATGAATCGGTAGGGACAGGAAGTAGAAAATTAGTAGCGAAAGGGAGGTGTTTGGGAAACAACGGCAGCAAAGGAAGGAGTTTGGGGAAACAAATAATTCGACAGAAAGGACACAAAAAAAAAAAAAAGAAGATGGAGAGAAAGCCAATCCCAAGCTGAAATTTTGAGAAAAAGGAATTCAAATTCGGCACCAACTCTCATCATATCCCTAAAACTTCTCCTTAAAATCCTCACTACTAACCCACCATAATCCCCTCAACAACCAAAACCAACCCTCATTCAAACACTTCAGTATTTCGGCTGGACCAAAATACCTACACGGCACAAGTAGTAAAATAAGTCATCTGTTTGCGCAAAGACTCAAACCCCAGACCTCCTGCCCATTTGCATTCCACTTAACCACCAGACCAGCAGGCCCATTCTGACATATTTTACCGATATCTATTTATAAGCTTATAGGCTAGAGATAGGGGTTTGTTCATTTAAAAACAAAAATTTGCCCAAGCTAATACTTGAACTTGAGACCTCTCAAACACTTCCCAGAACACTTAACCACTGAAGCAGATACACAGTTGTGTCCTAAACATACGAAAATAAATATAAGAGATTTTTGGGGTGCTACAACTCTACCCCGTAAAAGAAAATTTCGGCCACGAAATTTTACCTGATAAGAATACATGCGGATACTATTGTCGCATCGCATCCTCAGACTCCCACGTGGCCTCCTCAGAGCTATGATTACTCCAAAGAACCTTAACCAGTGGGATGGATTTTCTCCTCAGAATCTTTACGTCGCGATCCAATATCTGAACCAGCTCCTCCTCGAAAGTCAAATCTGGTCTAACCTCGATCTCCTCTACTGGAATAATATACGTTCGATCAGAGCGGTAGCACCTCAACATTTAGACGTGGAATACATCATGAATCCGATCTAGCTCTGGAGGTAACTCTAAATGGTAGGCAACTGGTCCTACACGCTTCAGAATATGATAAGGCCTAATGAATCTAGGGCTCAACTTGCCCTTGCGACCAAATCTCAGTACCTTCTTCCATTGCGAGACCTTAAGGAAAATGAAGTCTCCTACAAAATACTCAATTTCATGTCACTTCAGGTCTGCATAGGACTTCTGCCTATCAACTGCCCCTTTCAACCAATCTCGAATTAGTCTAACTTTATCCTCGGTATTAGAAACCAGTTTAGGGCCCAGAACACGTCGCTCGCCCAACTCAGTCCAACATGAAGGTGTGCGACACCTACGACCATATAATGCATTGTACGGTACCATCTGAATGCTAGACTGGTAGTTTTTGTTATAAGCAAACTTCGCTAGCGGCAAGTAATCCTCCCAACTGCCTCAGAAGTCAATCACACAACTTCCCAACATATCCTCCAGTATCTGAATCACCCTCTCTGACTGACCGTCAGTCTGAAGATGGAAGTCTAGTCTTGTACCCAGAGCTTCATGTAGCTTTTTCCATAATCGAGATGTGAAACGAGGATTCTTATCAGATATTATCGAAAACGGTACCCCATGCAGTCTCACTATCTCAGACACATACAGCTTATCCAGCTGCTGCAGAGAGTAGTCAGTACGAACTAGTATGAAATGGGTGGACTTGGTCAATCGATCCACGATGACCCATACTGAATCCTTCCTAGCGGGTGTGAGGGGTAACCCACTAACGAAGTCCATAGTCACTCGCTCCCACTTCCAAAGTGGAATCTTAACTGGCTAAAGCAACCCCGAAGGTAACTGATGCTCAGCCTTAACCTGCTGACATGTCAAACATTTACCGACAAAGTTTGTAACCTCCCGCTCAAGACCTGGCCACCAATATAACTCACGAAAGTCCTGGTACATCTTATTTCCGCCAAGATGCATAGCATAAGGGCTACTATGCGCCTCTCACAGTATAGACTGCCTCAACTCGGTATTATTCGGTACACAGACTCTTCCACGAAAATAGAGTACCCCTTCACTATTCAGTCCAAAATCCACAGTATTCCCACTCTCAATCTATCGAAAGTGAAGACCCAAAGACTCGTCCTCCAATTGTTTACCCTTAATATGCTCTATCCACGTCGGTTTAACTTGAAGTTCGACCAATAGACTACTATCATCAAATAAACTGAGGCGAGCAAACATTGCCCTTAGATTAGTCATAGCCGTATGGCTCAGCGTGTCGGCCACCACATTGGCCTTACCGGGATGGTATTCAATCGTACAATCGTAGTCCTTAAGCAGCTCAATCCACCTATGCTGCCTAAGGTTCAGCTCCTTCTAAGTGAGGAGGTACTTGAGGCTCTTGTGATCAATGTAAATGATACACTTCTCACCATACAGGTAATGCCTCCAGATTTTCAGAGCAAATACCACCGCGGCCAATTCCAAGTCATGGGTCGAATAATTCACCTCATGAGTCTTAAGCTGACGAGACGCATACGCTACCACCTTACCCTCTTGCATCAACACACACCCCAAACCGACATGTGATGCATCGCTGTAGACAGTAAACTCTTTTCCAAACACTGGCTGTATCAGAACAAGGGCCTCCATCAGTACAGTCTTGAGCTTCTCAAAGCTGTCTTGTTGTGCGTCAGTTGAGTTAAATGGAACACCCTTATGTGGCAGCTTAGTCAAAGGTGCTGCAATCAGTGAAAACCCCTCTACAAATCGTCAATAATACCCTTCTAGTACCAGAAAACTACGAATCTTAGATACAGTCTTAGGCTACTTCTAATCCAAGATAGCCTCAATCTTTCGAGGATCGACTCTAATCCCCTCAGCAGAAACCACATGTCCCAACTAGAACTCACATTTATTGAACTTGGCGTACAGTTATTTCTCTCACAGAATCTGTAGAACCACTCTAAGGTGTTTATCGTGCTCATCCTCAGTCTTCGAATACACCAGTATATCATCAATAAATACCACCACGAACCGATCCAGATAGGGCTGGAACACTCAGTTCATCATATCCATAAAAGCTGCTGGAGCATTTGTCAGTCCAAATGGCATCACTAGGAACTCGTAATGACCATAGCGAGTCCTAAATGTCGTCTTATACACATCGACTTCCTTAACTCTCAACTAGTGATATCCTGATCGAATGTCGATCTTGGAGAAAATCGAAGCACCTTGGAACTGATCAAACAGATCATCTATCCTCGGTAGGGGGTACTTATTCTTTATGGTCAACTTGTTCAGTTACCGGTAGTAAATACACATACGCATGGATCTATCCTTCTTTTTCACGAACCGAATAGGTGCTCCCCACGGAGAAACACTAGGGCGGATGAACCCACGATACAGTAACTCTTGAATCTAAGCCTTATGTTCCACAAGCTCCTTCGGTGCCATCCCATAAGGGGCGATGGCCACTGGAGCTGTACCATGAATGAGCTCAATCTTGAACTCCACTTCACGATTCAAAGGTAACCTTGGTAGTTCTTCAGGAAAAATGTATGGAAAGTCCTTAATCGTCCTGATATCCTTAACCAAAGAATCCCTAGAACCTGAAACACTGATATAGTCCAAATACACCTCACATCCCTTACGTACCAACTTCTCGGCCCTCAATGCAAAAATCACATTTGATAAGTAGTTTCGACGCTCCCCAATTAAGACCACCTCAGTCCTCCTTAGTTCTCAGTATAACCTTTTTTGTGGAATAATCTAAGCTCACTCAGTGTTTGACTAACCAGTCCATTCCCAGTACTAAATCAAATTCTCCAAAAGGCAGCTCCATCATATCAGCCAAAAAGATAGCTCCTTGAACCTCTAGAGGAATATCTCTAAATAGTTTGTTAACTCTTATTGACTGCCTCAACAGACTCAGTACAGTGACCTCACTCGTAGTGCTCTCAACCAGTATACCCGAGTTTTTAGATACGGTACAAGCTATATAGGAGTGAGTGGATCCTATATCTATCAGTGCAGTATAAGGTGCATTATGAATAAAGAACGTACCCGTAATGACGTCCGAAGCATCTCCATCTTCTCGGTGACGTACAGCATAAACTAGAGCCAGCTGCCTCGCCTCAGTATGACTAGCACCTCTGCCCAGTGCTCTCTGACCACAGCCCAAACCATTACCACCTCTGGCCTGACCACGGCCTTTCACTAGCTGCTGAACAACCCTCGGTGGTTGTGTACTATTATTATCCAGAGCTTGCATCTGATCGACCATCCACGAACAATCCCTAGTACGGTGCTCCAAAGAACAGCACCTCAAGCACGCCCCAGTTCTTTTCCAACATTCGCCCAGATGGTGTCTACCACAATCATTAAACGGCGGTTGTCCAGTAGCAGCAATAGGAACCCCAACTCTAATCGCCCCATCAACTCTAGACTTTTTCTTAGGCTTTTGAATGGAACTCGACGGCTTCAAATCCCTCTTATTCCTACCTCTCTCTCTATTCTGACGCTCAGTGCGCTTCACTTCCTCGGTGATCTTCGCCTTATCGACCAGTGTAGTAAAGTCTCTCTCCTTCTGTGGAGCTATCAGTGCCCTCAAATTATCCCTAAGACTATCCTCGAAACGAATGCATCTCTCATACTCAGTCGCCACCATACCACGTGCATAGCGACTTAGTCACAAAAATTTGGCCTCATACTCAGCCATTGATCTATCACCCTAGGTCAAATTCAGGAACTTTCTCCTATGGGCATCCACGTAACTGGCCCCCACATACTTCCCCTGGAAGGTGGTCTTAAAGAACTCCCAGATAAGTCAGTCGGGCTGAGTGCCCCCCTTCAAGCCACCACTGGTAAGCCTCATCTCTCAGCTGTGACACTGCACCCTTTAGTTTCTGCTCGAAGGTGCAATCCAGGTCGTCCATAATTATCTTTGTGGCCTCTATCCAGTACTCAGCCACATTAGGGGCAACTCCAACAATACCCCTAAAAATCTCAGCTCCATTGGACCGGAGTCATTCCGTAACCAACCCTCAGCCTCCAACTCCAGTATTGGGCCCAACGACCCTTTCCAGAACCTTTAACATGGCTTGGGACAGTGTGTCGTCCCCAGCCGCTCGATCATGAGACCCAATCTCAGTCAAAGGTGAAGCCGGTGTCTCACTAGTTTCCAAATTAGGCATGTGGCCAAATTACGAGGACCCAGCTCGAGTACCTCTACGGCCTCTACCATGGCCTCTTGTACCCCGTCTGCGAATACCTCTCATGCTTATTGTCTAAGCACGTTTATCTGTATTAACAGTTTTATGCGTCAGTTTACAGTTCTAGTGTTCATTAACGGGTATTTTATGAAATCAATATCAGAAGCGTAAAGTTTATTTTCGTACAACGTAGTGTCTATCAATGTCTATCGATTTTACTACAGTATCAGTATACACTAACATGAGTGTTTTCAGTACAGTCTATCTATAGTAGTCTTGGTACATACTATCTATTGCATTTTTAGTTTGTAAATAGATAACAATTTAGAGGACTTACAGGATCGGCGTCGGAGACTCGATGCGCCACACATTTAGTAAAAACGTTTCACGTCATTTAAAAATTAGTTCTTAGAGAATTAAATCTTAAAACCCAAATCCACAGCCGAGTTTTACAACTGGGCTGTGATACTATTAAATGTAACACCCCAAACCCGACCTAGACATTATGGCCTAATCTGGCGATGTCACATGGTAGTGTTTTTCGAAAAGTGGGTTCTCATTAAAAACCTCTTTTATATAACCTCTTTACATTATCTTATGTTAATTCTAGGACGTGTCGTTCATTTTCAAAATGTAATTCATTATCACAAAGTTATTCTCTTTCAAAACGTTATTAATTTTCAAAACGTCACTTATAGCGGAAGCTTTTAAAAAGAGTTTGCATATTTGAGTGTATTTTGTTAAAACGTTTGATTCTTTTTGAAAACTCGATTATCCCTACTACTAGTAGTTCTAAATCAAAGCAATAAAAATCCCAAATTAAAAATAAAATTCAAAAGAGGCCATTATTACAGTAAACTACCCCCAAAATAAAATTATAATTATAATTAAGTACTAAGTCGAATTAAATAGGTCGTGTGGCCACCGCTGAGTTATCCGTCGCACCAATCCGCCTATGTTTGGGGATTACCTGTACAGTCAAATCAGAAGGGTGAGTTTATAAAAACTCAGTGTGTAATCCCATATAAAGTAAACAGACAGAAAGCAATCACAGTCCTGGCCTAAGCCCTTTTTAGAATCAGATTCAGTTTCAGTTAGGGCCTTAGCCCATCCCAGTACAGGTACAGTCATGCATTAGGGCCTTGGCCCATTACAGTATCAGTAATCAGTATAGTATCATATATGAAATCACAAAGTCCTACCCAACCAGCCTCTACACTCCATCTCTGTCTAACCCTAAACTCCATATGGGGATATAATCAACCCACCCACCCCTACACTCCAAGTAGTACCGATTGCGGCACTAAACAGTAATATGCAGCTGAGCTACCAATAAGTTAGGCTCCAAGCCTTTCAATACACTTCCTCCGATCAATATAACCCATCCCCATGCAATGCATCATACAATCATGTCATGCCAAATCATGGTATCATACATATATTTGGTACAGTTTTAACAGCATGCTCAATATACAATCATACATATATATATACATATCGTATAATGGTATAACGGTCATTCAATCATTTTAGTCAATCAGGGGTCTACGTATGCTTACTGACCCTTCAGTAGGTTCACAGTCTCTCGGGCGACCCATGCAACCTTAACAGTAAAACAGTGACAATGGGCTTACATGCTCATGTTGTCAACTTGTGTGGGCCCACAAGCCCGTGTGGCCAATAGTGCCCGACTCTACCCGGCCTATGTGTCACACACGACCTGCCTCGTCGACCACATGCCTGTGTTTGGTCACACGGGCGGCCACACGCCTGTGTGGTGTCAACAGTCTCACTTTTCGGCTTTTTTTGCCGATTATTGATTTTTAGCGTTGATTACACACCTAATACGATTTTTGTACGCAAACGCTCCAGATATAAACAGCACTTGAAAACAAAAACTCCATGTCCAAAATCAGTCATGCTTAAAACTAATACCATTAAAACAACAATAATCGAACTCCAATTATGTTGCTTACCCCTACCGCTCCAAAAGATGTAGCCTACGATTCTGCAGGTAGACCAAGTTCGTTGTGAATTGTTGCTACCAAATCACAATTCGACATAACGGAGAGTTAGGAACTTAACAAATTAACAAATAAAAACTTTTCCAAAGCATTTGAGGCATAACTTCCCCCTTACCAAAAGACTTACCAACCGAATGCAGCCCACGTTGAACAAGAATAATTAATTAAGGGAGATGTCAACGGAAAAGAGAGAATAAGGGGGGAGTCAAGAATTCTGCCAAGGGAAACAGAGAGGAACCAATACCAATTTTCCCTTTTCAGAGAGAAATAAAAAATTTAAAGTGGAGAAAGAACAAGAATTCGGCAAAAGTTTTTGGGGAAAAGAGAGAAACTAAGTTGAGTAAATTAACAAAAGAAAATGAATCGGTAGGGATAAGAAGTAGAAAATCGACAGCAAAAGGGAGGTGTTTGGGGAAGCAACGGCAACAAAGGGAGGAGTTTGGGGAAGCAAACAATTCGGCAGAAAGGACACAAAAAAAAAAAGAAGATGGAGAGAAAGCCAATCCCAAGCCGAAATTTTCAGAAAAAGGAATTCAAGTTCGCACCAACTCTCATCATATCCCTGAAACTTCTCCTCAAAATCCTCACTACTAACCCACCATAATCCCCTCAACAACCAAAACCAACCCTCATTCAAACACTTCAGTATGTCAGTTGGACCAAAATACCTACACGGCACAAGTAGTAAAATAAGTCATCTGTTTGCGCAAAGACACAAACCCCAGACCTCCTGCCCATTTGCATTCCACTTAACCACCAGACCAACAGGCCCATTCTGACATATTTTACCGATATATATTTATACACCTACCGGCTAGAAATAAGGGTTTATTCATTTAAAAATAAAAATTTGCCCAAGCTAATGCTTGAACTTGAGACCTCTCAGATACTACCCAGATCACTTAACCACTGAAACAAATACACAGTTGTGTCACAAACATACGAAAATAAATATAAGAGATTTTTGGGCCACTACAGTCTGGCTATACATGCCATAAATATATCCTGATAGTGTGATGACTCTTGAAAATTTTAAAATGTGTTTTCATATAGTAAATGGATCCTAATCAAGTTGAAGCTGATGATGTTGAAAGTAATGCTCTGGGTCCCACTCAAGGGGTCGCGCCGTCTAAAAGTAGGCCTCTCACTGTTAGTTAGGGAGGAGAATAAGGGGCTAGAGAAGCCTTCCTTCACATGATGAACGAGTTGTATACGGAGTTTGTTCGAACAAATCTGAATGCTCAACCCCCTCCACCCCCACCTATTCCTCAATCGGTTCCCATAGCTCCACAAAGTATAGAATTCGTAAGAGGGATTAAGCCTCCTGTTGATAAGATTCGAAAGCGTGGGGCTGAAGATTTTAGAGCAAATGTTGATGATGATCCCGAGGGGGCAGAATTTTGGCTTGAGAATTCTATCAAGGTATTGGATGAACTGTCTTGCACACCGGATGAATGTCTGAAATATGCCGTATCACTTCTAAGAGACCTAGCATACCGGTGGTGGAAAACCCTTGTGTCAGTAGTACCGAGAGAGAGGGTTAATTGAGAATTCTTCTAAGATGAATTTAGGAAGAAGTATATCAACCAACGATTCTTTGATAAAAAACATAAAGAAAAATTTAGAGCTAAAATAGGGTCGAATGTCTGTAACCGAGCATGAACGAGAGTTTGTCAGGCTCAGTAAGTATGCTCAAGAGTGTGTTTCCACTGAGACTATCATGTGCAAAAGGTTTGAAGATGGGTTGAATGAGTATATCTCATTATTAGTTGGACCTTGAGCTGAAAGAATTTGTGGTGCTATTCGACAAAGCTTGTAAAGTTGAAGAATTAAGCAAGGAGAAGAGAAAAGTCGAGTCTAAGGCTAGAGATGCAAGAAAAAAGCTGATGAGTAAGTCATTTCAATCTCAGTATAAGAAATTGAGAGATTTGTATGCTCGATCAAGTGCTTTAGCTGGGTATCCCAACAGAGATCATGGGAAGCAATACTCGGATTCTAAAGCCCAAACTACATCAGTAGCGAGTGTTGGTAACACTAAGTCTGGTAAGGCCTGAATGTTTGCACTGTGGCAGACGACACCCCAATGAATCTAGAATGTATGACTGGGCTTGTTTTTAGTGTGGCTCTCATGACCACTTTATTAAAGATTGCCCAGAGATGGTTGAAAAGGATAAGTTTCAGACTGCAAGATCGAGTAACACTGCCTCAAAGGGAGACCACCAAGGAACACAGGAAATGGAGCTAGTAGTAAAGGTGTGACAAAAGATACAGCTATAAGATCTAAGGCCAGGGCACCTGCTAGAGCCTATGCTATCCGTGCTCGCGAAGAAGCGACATCTCCTGATGTTATCACTGGTACTTTTTCTCTCTATAATACTAATGTAGTTGTATTGATTGATCCGAGATCGACTCATTCTTATGTTTGCATGAAATCAGTAGCTAGTAATAGCTTGCCTGTTAAGTTTACTAAATTTGTGATTAAAGTGTCAAACCCCTTAGGCAAATATGTGCTACTTGATAAAGTTTGCAAGAATCGTCCATTGATGATTCGAGGTCACCGTTTTCCGGCTAATCTAATGTTGTTGCCATTTGATGAGTTTGATGTCATTTTAGGTATGGGTTGGTTGACACTGCATGATGTTGTTGTGAATTGTAGAAATTATTGAATTGAAATGAAAGAATGGTGAAATTCTTCGAATTAATTCAGATGAGTAGGGTGAGTTACCTGTTGTGATTTCTTCAATGACTGCCCAAAGATATGTGAGAAAGGCTTGTGAAGCTTATCTAGCTTATGTGTTGAATACAAGAGTGTCTGAAATAAAGATTGAATCAGTACCGGTAGTTTGTGAATATCTGGATGTGTTTCCAGAAGAGTTACCTGGGTTACATCTGATCAGAGAGGTTGAGTTTGGTATTGATTTAGTACCAGGGACTTCACCAATATCGATCGCTATATAGGATGGCCCCGACTGAATTGAAAGAATTGAAAGCTCAGTTGCAAGAGTTGATAGATAAGGGTTTTACGAGACCGAGTTTTTCTCCCTGTGGTGCTCCAGTGTTATTTGTAAAGAAGAAAGACAGATCTATGAGACTTTCTATCGATTATCGACAGCTCAACAAGGTGACTATAAAGAATAAGTATCCTTTCCCGAGGATTGATAACTTGTTTCACCAGTTGAAAGGAGCAATGGCATTCTCGAAGATTGGTTTGAGATCTGGCTACTATCAGTTGAGAGTTAAAGAGTCGAATGTGCCGAAAAATGCTTTCAGGACAAGGTACGAGCATTATGAATTTCTCGTTATGCCTTTTGAATTAACTAATTCCCCTGCTATTTTGAATTGAATTTTCTGACCGTACTTAGATAAGTTTGTGGTTGTATTCATCGATGACATTTTGATTTATTCTCGGGATGAGTCTGAGCATGCCGAACATTTAGGAATTGTGTTGTAGACTTTGAGAGATAAGAAATTGTTTGCTAAGTTAAGAAAAAGTGAGTTTTGGCTCCAAGAAGTTGGATTTTTGGGACATATTATCTCTAGAGACGGTATTTGAGTTGATCAAGTAAGATACCGACAATTGTTGATTGAAAATTGCCGAAGAATGTATCGGAGGTCAGAAGCTTTTTTGGTTTAGCCGGTTATTAGCGATGTTTTGTCAAAGGATTTTCGATGATTGCTACTCCTATGACTAAGCTATTGCAAAAAGATGTTAAGTTTGAATGGTATGAAAAATATCAGCAAATTTTTGAGAAGTTGAAAGCATTGGTGACCGAGGCACCAGTTTTAGTGCATCCTAAACTGGGAAAGGAGTTTGTGATTTATAGTGATGCATCATTGAATGGATTAGGATGTGTGTTGATGCAAGACGGCAAAGTGATAGCTTATGCCTCGAGACAGTTGAAACCGTATGAGAAGAATTATCCGACGCACGATTTGGAATTGGCTGCCATTGTTTTTGCTTTGAAAATTTGGCGTCATCATTTGTATGATGAGAGGTGCCACATCTATACCGATCATAAAAGTTTAAAGTATTTGATGACTCAGAAAGATCTGAATTTACAACAACGGAAATGGCTCAAGCTACTAAAAGATTATGAGCTAGTGATTGACTACCATCTCGGAAAGGCGAATGTAGTCGCAGATGCTTTGAGAAGAAAGTCCTTATTTTCTTTGAGAGCTATGAGTACGAGATTGACTTTGTCTAATGATGGTTCAATTTTGGCCGAGTTGAGAGCTAGACCGGTGTTTCTTCAGCAAATTTATGAAGCTCAGAAAAGTGATAGTGAGTTACAAGCCAAAAGAGCTCTGTGTGAATCGAGTAGTGATTCAGACTTTCGGATCGGTTCTAATGATTGCTTAATGTTTCGAGATAGAGTATGTGTACAGAAAAATGATGAGATTATTCAGAAGATTCTTTATGAAGCACATAATGGTTGTTTATCTGTTCATCCGGGAAGTACAAAGATGTATAATGATTTGAAGAAACTGTATTGGTGGTTAGGTATAAAATGATATATCTATGAATTTGTATCAAAATGTTTGATTTGTCAGCAAGTGAAAGTTGAACACCAAGTACCTTCGGGTTTACTTCAGCCAGTGATGGTACCTGAGTGGAAATGAGATAGAATTACGATGGGTTCCGTGACAGGTTTACCTTTGACTTCGAAAAAGAAAGATGTCGTTTGGGTCCTTGTTGATAGATTGACGAAATCAGATCATTTTATTTCGGTACGTACGGATTATTCACTTGATAAATTAGTCGAATTGTATATTGCTGAGATTGTGAGATTGCACGGAGTACCTATTTCTATTATTTCGAATAGAGATCCGAGGTTTACTTCACATTTTTGGAAAAAGTTGCAAGAAGCTTTAGGTACAAAGTTGAAATTTAGCACCGCATTTCATCCACAAACCGACGGTCAATCTGAGAAGACAATTCAGGTACTCGAAGATATGCTTCGTTGTTGTGTATTAGAGTTCGAAGGTAGTTGGGAAAAATATCTACCTTTAGTCGAATTTGCTTATAACAATAGTTTTCAGTCGAGTATACAGATGGCACCGTATGAGGCATTGTGTGGCCGCAAGTGTCGAACTCCGTTGTATTGGACAGAGCTTAGAGAGAAACAGGTTCACAGAGTTGACTTGGTTAGAGAAACTGAAGAAAAGTAAAGGTAATATGCGATTGCTTGAAAGCCGCTTCAAATCGACAAAAGTCGTACGCAGATTTGAAAAGAAAAGAGCTCAAATTTCAGATTGGTGATAAAGTATTCCTGGAAGTATCTCCGTGGAAGACGATTCTGAGATTTGGCCGTAAAGGCAAGTCTGCGTTTTATTGGGCCGTATGAGGTTATTGAGAGAATAGGACCAGTGGCATATCGATTAGCTTTGTCGACAGAGTTGGAAAGGATTCACAATGTATTTTATGTGTTGATGTTACGACGTTATCAATTAGACCCTTCACATGTGATTTCTTCGACAGAGGTTAAGATTCGACCCGATATGACTTATGGTGAAGAACCGATCAAGATTTTGGCTCGGGAAGTTAAACAGTTGAGAAATAAAAAAATAGCCCTAGTTAAAGTTTTGCGGCAACGACACGAAGTCGAAGAGGCTACGTGGGAACTTGAGGAAGCTATGTGAAAACAGTACACAAACCTATTTTCTAGTAAGTTTTTAATCCCTATGGGGGGAGAGTTGTAACAGCCCGATTTTGGGCCTAGTCAGAACAGTGGTTTCAAGACCACAAATTCAACGCAGTAAAATTTATTTTTATTATATTTCTATGGTCTACAATTTTATGAAATGATTTCGTAAAAATTTCGCTCGAAATTTTTTACGTTTGGGCACTCAATTTAGTTAAAGGGACTAAATTGTAATAAGTGCAAAACTTGAGTTCTATACGTTAGAAGTGTCCAATTTCTATGAGATTTTAAATTGGAGGTCCTTAGATGGTACTTAGACCATTATACTTTAAGTTGGACAAAACTGGACATGGTAGGGTGAATTTTCAAAGTTTGGAATTAAGGGCATTTTGGTCATTTGGGTAATAAAGACAAAATTTAACACATAGAAGATGTCATCTTCTCAATTTCATCCTCCCATGGTCAAAAATCACAAGGGTCTCCATAGCTAGGGTTTGTTCATCTTCCAAGTTTGATTGTAAGTCCGTTCTTGTCCCGTTTTTAATGATTTTTACATTTTTGAGATTGGTGTTACCTAATCTAGCTATTTTAAGGACTAATTTAAAAGAAAATCAAAGAATAAAATTTTACCCATGTTGGATACTTGTGTATTTTGATGTTTAATGGTAGATTATGCAAGTTTGGTGTTAGATAAACAACTTTTACTAAGTGATTTTTGATGAAAATGCTTAAAAGGACCTAATTGTAAAAGTTATAAAACATGTAGTAAAAGTGTGAATTAATGAAAAATGTGGGTTGTTATAAGCATGAGTAAGGTTCGAGTAGGCTTGGGTTTTAAAGAAATTGAATACGTTTCATTTTACAAGCCTAGGGACCAAAACGTAAAAAGTTAAAAAGTTAGGGGCAAAAATGTAATTTTTCCATAATGTGATTTTTGGATTTAATTGGATAATGTGTGTATTAAATAAGCTGAATTTTGTATTATAGATAAAGAAAAACGAAGTTCGAACCTAGATCGAGGGCAAAACAAAGTGTTTGACGATTAGGTCCATTTTCACTATTTTTGTGCCGAGGTAAGTTCGTATGTAAATAACACAATGTTATATTTGTATTTTAATGTTTTGATATTGCATGAAATGTATGATTGATTCTATGACTATATTCAACGAAGTTCCGGCAAAAGAGAAATCCGGTTGAACCTTAGGAAAAGATTAGGATACAAGTGACATGTCACTAGGAACCCATGTGATTATGTGATTTATGTGTCTCGGGTGCTGGTCCTGTACGTCCTACCAGTGGCTAGGTATACTTGCATATGTTGCGGATACCTGACAGCTTGTGTGAGCAGCACTACGTAGCTACGTCTTGACTGACAGCTTGTGTGAGCAGGCCCATGGATTTGCTCGAGAGCAAGCTTATATGTGTTATGAGAATTGTGATAGCATTGGCTACATATGTGGCACTTATGTGCAAAGTTTCCGTGTATCTGATAGTATTCCAATTGGTTCAACATGTATGTCAAATACGATGGCAAAACTTTTTATGATCATCCTTATAGTTTTCAATTATATTTAATCGGGTTTGATAAACGGGAGTTTTGTTTATAGGGATTCTTTTAGGAATCATTCGAAATTCTAAGGCAAACAAGATAGGGACAAAAAGGGTTGTGAATAGTGTTCAGAAGAGGGGCGGTTCCACTATTCCCCCTAAATTCAAACGAAGGACTGTTTCGGTAATCCGAGATTTTCCATCGGGTTATGGACCCTCATCCGGCGAAAATCGATTATTCGAAGTCATTCGTACTCCTGAACCTTTGTTTGTTCGTGGATATTCATCGGGTAACGAACCATCAATCGGGGAGAAATCGCATATAGTTGTTGTTCGAGATTCCGAGGGTAAGGATCTAGATCGCTTATCATTAGTTTAGTTTTATAAGTATTAGTGTTCTAATCAAGTGTGATGCGTATTTAGGTATCGACGAGCGGGAAAGTATAGTTCTCACTGTAATCAGGTGTGTAACTTCACACTTATCTCATGGGTTATATTATACCGTAAGCGTTAGAATAAAAATCGTAAATTCGGTAAAATCGAAAAATACGGTATATTAGCACTTTTTGTGTCAATGCATGAAACCGGAATTTAGGTTGTGGAAAAATTACAGATTTGCCCTTAATGGGTTACTTTGTTAAAAATAAAGTGATATTTTGGGCCATATGATTATTTTGATAAATTGGCCAAGTATGGAAATTGTGAAAAAGGCCTCATGCGTTAAACGGGCCGAATTATAAAATGTCCCCATCGACAGAATTACGAAAATACCTTTATGGGACAAATTGAAATATGTTGCTTTATGGGCCAAATGTGATATTTACTATATGGGTCAAATGTGATATTTAATATATGAGCTAAATGTGATATGAGATGAAATGGGCCAAGTTTGCTAGATCGTTAAATGGGCCAAATTGCTATTTTGACTAATGGGCCAAATTGATAACTTGTACTATGAGCTATTTGTTGAAATTTACTTTATGAATATATTGTTATGCATTATATATATATACATGACTGCATGGGTTGGGATAATTGACGAAGAGAAGAAAGGCCTGTTGCCAAAATCTAGTTCGGTGGTTCTACCACAAATATTATAAATGGCCTGTTGCCAAAAATCTAGTTCGGTGGTTCTACCACAAATATCATAAATGGCCTGTTGCCAAAATCTAGTTCGGTGACTCTATCACAATGGCCTGTTGCCACAAATATTATAATTGGCTTAATGCCTGCTATTGGTGTGTTGGCGGGGTGGGTTGACTTGATCCCCACAGGTGTGTTGGTTGGTACGGTTGGTGTGTAGCGGATGGAAATTAGGCTTGGTTGGGAATCGCATATCACATGCATTATTTTTTTATATATATTTGTTCTATATATATATATATTGTACATTTGTAAATGGGCTCAAGCCCAACTAATTGCTTAAATGGTTTTAGCCCAGTGATCACGGTAAATGGGTTACACATTGAGTTCTTAGTAACTCACCCCGTTTTTCTTACCCTTCTCAGGTAATAATAATTGATAGAGGCTTGGGCCGGGGATGACTTCGTGTGGAGGCCATACTACAAATGGTGGTTTATATAAACTTTTAATTTCTTTAATTATTTTCATTTAAGTACTATTTCAATTGCGATGTAATAAGGCCTCTGGTATTATTTTTTTGGATTTTTATTTTGTGGATGGTTTTTAATATGTTTTAGATTCTTAAATTGGACTATTTTAAGTTTCATAAATGTTTTCTAAAACTTTCGTATAAGATAAAGGTTTTTCTTAAATATAACTAAAACTTAGAAATTTCTTTGAAAATTCTTTTATGAAAATATTTCGATCAAAAAAATTTAAAATTTATATCAATTATTGTTCTGAAAATCAAATGATAAACTCTTGTGTTTTAAATCATGGATTTTTAATAAACCTCGATTTTTGATAAAATCATTCTCTAAAATCGTTTTGAAGATTTGATTTCTTACATCGTTGATGATTTAAACACACGTTCAATTTGTGTGGCATGCCAAAATCCGGGCTTAATGCATAGACCGGGTTTGGGGTGTTACATTTTATGGTATCAGAGCCAGTTTCAAAACTCGGCTGTGGTTTGGGTTCAACAACAACTTTCGTTTGAAATTATTTTGAATATATAGAATTGATGTTTTAAAGGTAGTATGGCACCACAAGCATCCGACACCAAGTCAAGTAAGTATTTGTATTAAATATTTATTATTGTGATATGATCATAGGAACACTCTAGAACTTCTAGTTTTAGGTGTTGAAAACAGTAGAGATTGAGACTATAGGATTGATTGCGGAAATAACACTATCTCTTATAATTCATAAAATATCGTTAATAAACATTGAAACAATATTCTGATTCATAAAACTTGTAATCAGATTAAACCAAATTAGACATTATGAGCACTAGAGGACGTGCTCGTGGACGCGGTAGACGTGGCCGTGGTAGAGGACGAGGTGCTAGGGTTGAGTCTGAAGCACCGGGTCATATGTCGGAAATGGATGCACCTGCGTCATTCGGGAGTGAGACTGGATCTCATGATCATGCGAGAGAGGATAATGCTTTGACTCAAGCAATGTTACGAGTCTTAGAGAGGGTTGCTGGGACTAGAACTGGTCCAACAATTCGTGGATCAATATCGGAATGACTCAAGTCAAGTGGTGCCGAGGTTTTTAGGGGTGTCTCCGGTGTAGCTCCGAATGTTGCGGAATATTGGCTTGAGGCTGTAGAACGGATTATGGATAATCTGGAGTGCACCATCGAGCAGAAGCTGAGAGGGGCGGTGTCCTTGCTAAGGGACGAGGCGTATCAATGGTGGCTTACTGTACAAGAAGGCACCGAGGCTGCATTGGTTACTTGAGATTACTTTAAAGCTGCTTTTCAAGGGAAGTACATCGGGACAAGCTATGTAGATGCTCGGAGGAAAGAATTCCTGAATCTGGTTCAAGGAAATAAGACGGTGGCAGCTTACGAGGCAGAATTTCTTCGCTTGAGCCGATATGCTCGCACTATAGTGCCGACTGATCATGAGCGTTGTGTACGCTTTGAAGATGGGCTGAATGATCAGTTGCGGGTACTGATAGCCCCACAACAAGTACGGACTTTTGCCTTGCTTGTAGAAAAAGCCAAGATAGACGAAGAGGCTAAGAACTTAGAACGCCAGAATCGGGAAAGAGTTAGAGGCAAGAGGGATTTTAAGTATTCGGGTTCTTCTAAAAGATTCCAAAAGAGGCCACGGAATGACGAGCCAGCTCAAGCTAGAGCACCTGTGACTACCAATCAGAGTCGAGACTGTGCCGACTGTGGGAGACGACACCCCAGGGAATGCTGGAGGAAAACTGGTGCCTGCTATAAATGTGGTTCCAAGGATCATCAGTATAAGAATTGCCCTCGATGGACTGATACGACTCAGGAAGCTCGTAACCCTGATGCTCAGCCAGCAAGAGGCACTCAGCAGCCACCGAGAGGCCGTGGACCAGGTCGTGGTGGTAATGGTGTTGGACGTGGTCAAGGTGCACCGGGTCGAGGTAATGGTTTTAGAGGTAACGCGGAGGCAAGACAATCGGGATTGGTCTATGCGGTTAGGCGTCGGGAAGATGGCGATGCACCTGATGTGATAACTGGTACGTTCTTCATCTTTGATGTACCTGTTACTGCTTTGATAGATATCGAGTCTACACACTTGTATGTTGCTAGTGCCATATCTGGAAACCTGAATATTAGATCTGAGATTATCGATAGAGATATGACGGTACTTAGTCCTTTAGGACAGTCGGTAATTGTGAATAAACTGTTTAGAGACGTGCCCTTAGAAATCCAAAGAGAAATATTTCTGGCGGATTTGATGGAATTGCCTTTTGGCGAGTTCGATCTTATTTTGGGCATGGATTGGTTGGCGAAGCACCGAGCGCAATTGGATTGTGCCGAAAAGCGGATGTCAATAAGGACTGTGGATGATGAGGAGGTAGTAATGATAGGCGAGCGAAGGAACTTTTTGGCAAATGTGGTATCTGCTTTGAAGGCAGAAAGGTTGGTGCGGAAAGGGTATGGAGTATTCCTAGCTTTTGTTAGTGCTTTGGATGCCAAGGAATTATCGGTGGAAGGTGTGAGAACGGTGAAAGAATTTTCAGATGTCTTTCCTGAAGAACTTCCGGGTCTACCTCCAGATTGGGAAGTAGAGTTTGGCATTGAGCTTTTGCCCAGAACGGCTCCGGTGTCCATTGCTCCTTATAGAATGGCGCCGAAGGAGTTAGCGGAGCTTAAAGCTTAAATTCAAGAATTGTTAGATCGGGGATTTATTCGACCGAATGTATCTCCGTGGGGAGCACCGGTTTTGTTCGTTAAGAAAAAAGATGGGTCGATGCGTATGTGCATTGATTATAGGCAGTTGAATAAATTGATGATTAAGAATAGGTATCCATTGTCGAGAATTGACGACCTGTTTGATCAATTGAGAGGAGCTTCAGTTTTCTCCAAGACTGATTTGAGATCGGGTTATCATCAACTCAAGGTGAAAGAGGCAGATATTCATAAGACGACATTCCGAACTCGTTATGGACATTATGAGTTTTTGGTGATGCCGTTTGGTTTGACCAATGCACCAGCTGCATTTATGGACATGATGAACCGAGTCTTTCAACCTTATCTAGACCTGTTCGTAGTGGTGTTCATAGATGATATCTTGGTATATTGGAGGAATGAGGAAGAGCATGATTCACATTTGCGCATTGTGTTGTAAATTTTACGGGATAAGCAACTTTATGCCAAATTCAGTAAATGCAAATTTTGGTTGAAGGAAGTGACTTTCTTGGGTCATGTGGTGTCAGCCGAAGGAATAAGAGTTGATCCTCGAAAGGTTGAGGCAGTGTTGGATTGGAAATCGCCGAAGTCAGTGGCTGAGATTCGGAGTTTCTTGGGTTTGGCTAGTTATTATAGACGCTTTGTTGAGGGGTTTTCGTTGATTGCTACACCCCTAACTAAGCTGTTCTGAAAGGGAGTACCGTATTTATGGACCGATAAACAACAAGAAAGTTTCGAGAGACTGAAGAAGATTTTGACAGAAGGGCCAGTACTGATTCAACCTGAGGCTGGAAAAGAGTTTACCGTTTACTGTGATGCGTCATACACGGGTTTAGGATGTGTACTGATGCAAAGTGGAAAAGTGGTAGCTTATGCTTCTCGACAGTTGAGGCCGCATGAAGTCAACTATCCTACTCATGACTTGGAGTTGGCTGCGGTGGTGTTTGCCTTAAAGATTTGGAGGCACTATCTCTATGGTGAGAAGTCTATTATTTATACGGACAATAAGAGTCTTAAGTACCTCCTTACCCAAAAGGAGTTGAACTTGAGACAACGGAGATGGGTGGAGTTGTTAAAGGATTATGACTTCTCAATTGAGTACCATCCTGGAAAGGCTAACGTTGTGGCAGACGCGTTGAGTCGTAAGGTAGCATCGGAATTGAGAGTAATGTTTGCTCATCTCGGTTTGTATGAGGATGGCAGTCTGCTAGTGGAACTTCAGGTGAAGCCTCTGTGGTTGGAGCAAATCAAGGAAAAGCAGTTATCAGATGAAAAGTTGGGTCCTTTAATGCAACAAGTTGAAAGAGGTATAATAGGGGATTTTGGATTGAACAAGGATGGCGTGCTGTGTTTTCGTGGAAGAGTTTGTATGCCCATGGATTTGGATTTGAGACAAATGATTCTGCGAGAGGTGCATAGTAGCCCTTATGCTATGCACCCTCGAGGAAATAAGATGTATCGGGATCTCCGTGAGCAGTATTGGTGGCCAAGGTTAAAGCGGGAGGTTACTGATTTTGTGGGAAAGTGTTTGACTTGTCAACAAGTGAAGGCGGAACATCAATTACCATCGGGATTATTGCAACCGGTAAAGATTCCTCTATGGAAATGGGAGCGGATAACGATGGATTTTGTTAGTGGGTTACCCTTAACACCTACTAAGAAAGATTCTGTATGGGTGGTAGTAGATCGATTAACGAAGACTGCTCATTTTCTACCAGTTCGTACGGATTACTCGTTGCAGAAGTTGGCTAAGCTGTATGTATCTGAGATCGTGAGGTTGCATGGGGTACCAATGTCTATCATATCGGACAGGGATCCCAGGTTTACATCACGGTTTTGGAAAGTTTTACATGAGGCTTTGGGAACAAAGTTAAACTTCAGTACAGCTTTTCATCCTCAGTCAGATGGTCAGTCAGAAAGAGTAATTCAGATTTTGGAAGACATGTTACGAGGTTGTGTGATCAACTTTAGAGGTAGTTGGGAGGATTTCCTACCATTGGCAGAGTTCGCGTATAATAACAGTTACCAATCCAGTATCCAAATGGCGCCCTACGAAGTGTTATACGGTCGTAGGTGTCGTACCCCTACTTGTTGGACTGTATTGGGGGAACGACAGTTGTTGGGTCCTGAATTGATATTTGAGACGGAAGAAAAGGTAAAGGTGATTCGAGCGCGGTTAAAGGAAGCTTCGGATAGACAAAAGTCGTATGCAGATCTGAAGCGTAAAGATATTGAGTTTGCGATGGGAGATCAGGTCCTCCTGAAAGTCTCACCTTGGAAGAAGATTTTCAGATTTGGAAGGAAGGGCAAGTTGAGCCCTAGGTTCATTGGACCGTACAGTGTGTTGAAGTGTGTAGGACCAGTGGCCTGTCAGCTTGAATTACCTCAGGAGTTGAGTCAGATTCATAGTGTTTTCCATGTTTCTATGCTGAGGCGTTATAGATCGAATTCGTCGCATATAGTACCGGTGGAAGAAGTGGAATTAAGGCCAGACTTCTCTTTCAAAGAGGAACCAGTGAAAATCTTAGACCATGATGTTAAGGTGTTAAGAAGGAAGACTGTGCTGTTGGTTAAGGTTTTATGGCGTAATCACGGAGCGGAGGAAGCTACGTGGGAGCCTGAGGATGCAATCTGGCAGCAATATCCTCACCTCTTTTAACCAGGTAAATTTCGAGGACGAAATTTTCTTTAAGGAGGGTAGAGTTGTAGCATCCTAAAAATTTGAGTATCGATATGTTGCATGTTTTTTGTGCTTAGTTTGTGAATGATTAATTTTGTGTGCTTATTATAGCCTTGAGAAGGCTCGAGATTTATTTGGAATTAGAATAAATTTTAGTAGTAAGTATTTTAATGAAGAGGATGAAGTGACCTTGATGCTTAAGGTAATTAAGTGTCAAAATCTAGCATAAAGTGCGCTAGTAGTAAAGAGGATATGGCGTCATAAGCATGCTTGGAGGGATGAGGATCGAATCCTTGGTTGTGCATTTGAGTTTTGTTTTTATTTTGTTTCCTCTTCCAATATGTTGGTCATGGATAAGGATTAGGATGAGTTGGATATCATTTTATGGCAAGAAGACCAAAGGAAAAGGTAAGTAAAATTTAAGGAAAAGAATCTCATGATTTAAGGTAATGGGGGAAAACAAGGCTTAATGTATGGTGATTGTCTTGGAAAGTTTTTGATGGCAAAACTTTGGTTTAGTGTCTATGTATTTGGATGGTTTCATGGACTATAGGGGGAGCTGAATTTTGGTGGTTAGTATGGGGTCAGGATGGTAGCTTGTTAGGATTTCTTTTGGTCGTAATTTTTGCTCTCCCAAAACATCTTTCCTCTCTTTTCTTTCTCCCATAGCCGAATGTGTCTTGAGCTTGGAGGAAACAACTTTGTTGGGTTTCATTTAGTCATTTCTTTTTGACCATTTGGTCATTTTTGCTAATCACTCAAGTATCCCATTTTGTGTTCTCATCTAGTGCCTAAAACATAAAACACAAACATCATCTCTTCCTCCTCTCCCTTGGCCGAATGCACCATTGTTTCAAACTCTCTCCCTTTGCTTTTCTTTTATTTTTGAAAATTAAATCATAAACCTCTCATCCTCATTCTCTTTCTTTCATCATTTATTTTCTTTTCAACCATACTTTCATCATTTTCTTCTCCCTTGGCCGAATATTAGACTACCTCCATAGCCGAATCTTCCATACTTCATAGATATTCTCCTCAATCTTTCTTTCAAACCTTGGACAGTAGGTAAGAGTTTTCTTTTTGGTTCTTATGTTGGTTTATTGACTGCTTTGGCTGATTCTTAAGGGTGGTAAAGGAGAGCTTTTTTGATAGAAATCATTGATCATTTCTCTTAGACTTTTCCTTTTGTTATTTTTTTTAGTGAGATAGTGGTGGGTCAAATCGTCACATTTTCGAAGACTTCGTGAGGCCATTTGAGTTGGAGCATATCTATCAAGGTAAAAGGAACCCTTCATGGATGTTATGATCATCCTTATAGTTTTCAATGATATTTAATCGGATTTGATAAACGGAAGTTTTGTTTATAGGGATTCTTTTGGGAATCATTCGAAATTCTAAGGCAAACAAGATAGGGACAAAAAGGGTTGTGAATAGTGTTCAGAAGAGGGGCGGTTCCGCTATTCCCCCTAAATTCAAACGAAGGACAGTTTCGGCAATCCAAGATTTTCCACCGGGTTGTGGACCCTCATCCGTCGAAAATCGATTATTCGAAGTCATTCATACTCCTGAACCTTTGTTTGTTCGTGGATATTCATCGGGTAACGAACCATCAATCGGGGAGAAATCGCATATAGTTGTTGTTCGAGATTCCGAGGGTAAGGATCTAGATCGCTTATCATTAGTTTAGTTTTATAAGTATTAGTGTTCTAATCAAGTGTGATGCGTATTTAGGTATCGACGAGTGGGAAAGTATAGTTCTCACCGTAATCAGGTGTGTAACTTCACACTTATCTCATGGGTTATATTATACTGTAAGCGTTAGAATAAAAATCGTAAATTCGGTAAAATCAGAAAATACGGTATATTAGCACTTTTTGTGTGAATGCATGAAACCGAAATTTAGGTTGTGGAAAGATTACGGATTTGCCCTTAATGGGCTATTTTGTTAAAAATAAAGTGATATTTTGGGCCATATGATTATTTTGATAAATTGGCCAAGTTTGGAAATTGTGAAAAAGGCCTCATGCGTTAAATGGGCCGAATTACGAAATGTCCCTATGGACCGAATTACGAAAATACCTTTATGGGCCAAATTGAAATATGTTGCTTTATGGGCCAAATGTGATATTTACTATATGGGCCAAATGTGATATTTAATATATGAGCTAAATGTGATATGAGATGAAATGGGCCAAGTTTGCTAGATCGTTAAATGGGCCAAATTGCTATTTTGACTAATGGGCCAAATTGATAACTTGTATTATAGGCTATTTGTTGAAATTTACTTTATGAATATATTGTTATGCATTATATATATATATACATGACTGCATGGGTTCGGATAACTGACGAAGAGAAGAAAGGTCTGTTGCCAAAATCTAGTTCGGTGGTTCTACCACAAATATTATAAATGGCCTGTTGCCAAAAATCTAGTTCGGTGGTTCTACCACAAATATTATAAATGGCCTGTTGCCAAAATCTAGTTCGGTGACTCTGTCACAATGGCCTGTTGCCACAAATATTATAATTGGATTAATGCCTGCTATTGGTGTGTTGGCGGGGTGGGTTGACTTGATCCCCACAGGTGTGTTGGTTGGTACGGGTGGTGTGTAGCGGATGGAAATTAGGCTTGGTTGGGAATTGCATATCACATGCATTATTTTTATATATATATTTGTTCTATATATATATTGTACATTTGTAAATGGGTTCAAGCCCAACTAATTGCTTAAATGGTTTTAGCCCAGTGATCACGGTAAGTGGGTTACACATTGAGTTCTTAGTAACTCACCCCGTTTTTCTTACCCTTCTCAGGTAATAATAATTGATGGAGGCTCGGGCCGGGGATGACTTCATGTGGAGGCCATACTACAAATGGTGGTTTATATAAACTTTTAATTTCTTTAATTATTTTCATTTAAGTACTATTTCAATTGCGATGTAATAAGGCCTCTGGTATTATTTTCTTGGATTTTTATTTTGTGGATGGTTTTTAATATGTTTTAGATTCTTAAATTGGACTATTTTAAGTTTCATAAATGTTTTCTAAAACTTTCGTATAAGATAAAGGTTTTTCTTAAATATAAATAAAACTTAGAAATTTCTTTGAAAATTCTTTTATGAAAATATTTCGATCAAAAAAATTTAAAATTTAAATCAATTATTACTCTGAAAATCAAATGATAAACTCTTGTGTTTTAAATCATGGATTTTTAGTAAACCTCGATTTTTGATAAAATCATTCTCTAAAATCGTTTTGAAGATTTGGTTTCTTACATCGTTGATGATTTAAACGCACGTTCAATTTGTGTGGCATGCCAAAATCCGGGCTTAATGCATAGGCCGGGTTTGGGGTGTTACAGGGCATGTGTCTCGACCGTGTGTGCTAGACGGCCTTGGACACGAGCGCGTGTCTTGGCCGTGTGAAGTCTGCACCTATTTTATGAAAAATTATGAAAATTAAATTGACCACACGGCCTAGCATACAGGAAGTCAGAGAGCACCCTTTTTTGAGCACAGCCTGTAGCACGGGTGTGTCTAAGGGTCACACGGGCGTGTCCCTTGGACCACACAGGCGTGTGAGCCCTGTAACATGAAAAATTTTCTTAGTTTCGTAGAATTTTCTAAAGTTGGTTTAGTCCCGAACCACCTCCAAAGCATGTATTGAGCCTCGTAGGCTCGTTTTAGAGATGATATGATTGTGTATGAAAAGTTTTAATTTGAATGGAAATTTATGACTCGGAAATGTATGTTTGCTTGTGTTTATGTTTGGTAATGCCTCGTACCATGTTCTGGCGTTGAATACGGATAAGGGATGTTACAAAATGCATGTGTAGTGTTTGTTTAAGGATCAAAATTGTAATTAAACCTTTTTCTTGTATAGTGGACGGTAGTATGCATAATTAAGTGAAATAAATTTATTATATTATTAATTTAATAATAAAACATGGTAAAAATAAGTTAAACAAAAGGGCCAGCGTCTTCCTTTGGCTTTCTTATCGAAAATTAGAAACAAAAACTCCATGGAAAGAGCTTGAAATTTCGGTGATCAAGTATGGTTGCATGTAAGTGAATTTTTAACTTGTTTCTCATAAATTTTATGTTTTTGAAATCGTTGTAGCTTGATCTAGCTAACCCAAAAACTATTTCGCAAAACTGTTAAAGTTTTTTAAATTTTTCATTGATGAAATGTTCTTGGTGTTAAATGATAGATTTGAAAACTTGGTTGTTAAAAATGGGACTATTTTGTAAAGGGATTTTTGTTAGTTTTGAGCTTAGGGACTAATATGAAAATATGTTAATCTTAGCATGTAATTTCTATAAATTTTATTATTTGAAGGATGGTAAGGGATGAAAATATAGTTGGTTCTAAGGTTGGGGTTTCAATGTGAAAGTTATAATAGTTTCGTTTTTAGGGACTAAATTGAACAAAGTGTAAAAGTTAAGAGAAATTTTGTAAAAATGAAATTAATAGGTCATATACATGAAAATTAGAATGGTAATGTAATTGAATTTGATAAATTGAATTTAACTATTATATAGATTAAGGATTGAATAGTATGGAGGAAAATCAGGGAAAAGAGAAAATTACATAATAGTCCATACGAATCAACTCGATAGCTGAATATATATTAGGTAAGTTCATAGTGTAATGAAATGTATTTGTATGTGTTGTTTGCTGTTGAATTATGTTTATATATGTTGTTAATATTGTGAGTTAGAATGGAAATGTTACAAAAAAAATGCTAAGGTGAGTAAGGATTAAATTGAAAATTGTTGAATACTGGTGAATGTGATTCATATGGATTTCTGAAGAAATGTAACATGTTTACAGCATGTGTACTGATAACATGGAAGTGCCCTTGATTTATGAGTGCTATGAATCTTGTTTATGTGCCCATTTGAACTTAGTAAACGATTAGGATAAAATTGGCATGCCAATAGGGTTAGAATGCGCGCTTGTACGGGTTTTCATTTCACTGCCTCTGATTGCACAATTGTGCCTCTGTTTGCACTTCGATGCCTCTGATTGCACTTCGGTGCCCCTGATAGCACTACGGTGCTCCCTAGTGTGGTGTAGCTACCCGAGTATCTGAATTATGTTACTATAGTTCATCAGGCTAGTTAAACTTATGAATAATTAGTAAAAGATCCTGTTAATATATGTAAATGCACATGAATGATCTAGATTGAAAACTTGATAAACATGATATTATCTTATAAATTGATATTGTTAAAAAATTTAAATGTACATGAATGATCTAGATTGAATTCTTCATAAACATGGGATTTTCTTGTGTTTTGAACTTGTCCAAATCTCACTTGTTTCTTGTAAATTGATTGTCAGGTTGTTATTTTTATACTACTTGTTTAAATTTCAATTACTTGATTCAGGTAAGTTATGTTATAATTTAATTATGAAATTACTAAGTTATATAAGCTTACTCTGTTTCATTTCAGGTTTCCTGTAGTTGATGTTTTACGGAACTAGGCAATCAGATCAACCTCAAGGCACACAATATCAAGCTTTAGTCTCGATAGATTTTGATTCATTTTATTTCGGTTTTGTGGCATGTATATAGGCTATTTTAGGTTGATGGTTTAAAGTTATAAGTTGAAGTTGTAATGTGATCTGTCGTAATTCGGTGTAGCAAATTGAACTAGTTTTTGCACATGAGGAGCTTGAATACAAGCATTTTTATTATGTTCTAATTAAGTTTTCTTAGTTTCGTTTACATTTAATAAAAAGTGTAATTTGAGTCTTTTATTGACCTTAGAGGCCGAATGAGGCTTAAGGGTGAGCTAATATACTTTGTAAGTGTGCAAGATACCATTAAAGGGTGTACCAACTCAATACTAGTCGCTATGTTGCAATATAGGGAGTTTGATGTCACAACATAGGAAGCAAATAGCAAGAATTCCAAGACTGCCTTTAGTGTCACGACACATTCCTGAAGCTACCTTGAGTACGAGCATGATGTCTTCAATGTTGCAACATAGGCACTAGCGTGTTGCGACACTAGTCTTGTATGATAAATACTTATGAGCCAAGTGGATTTTGGTCTACACAATCAAATATTAAACACGAAAGCGTCAGCTAACCTAGGGTTGAGGACAACGACAACCCTAACTCTATAAATTGGCTCATTTAACACTTATTATGGACAGTTTTTCATATTGTATAATTTTCTTCATAGTTTTGATTTTTAGTTTTTCCCTTTTCTTAGACTTTAGGTTCTTTTAGTTTTGCATTTGTCTGGAAATCTGATTTGTGGAAGTCGATCAACTCTTTGTGGATTTTTTGATTCAATTAAATACAATTCAAGCTTCTCTTAAACCTTCGTATCTTGATTTACTATTAATATTTATCTTTTATATCAAGTTTATTATTTTTTTTAGATCCATGAGCAACTAATCCTCTTATGGGGGATTAGCGAGTGGAGGTATGCTTAATTGATTGTCTTGCAACGTTCTCTAAAGCAGAACAACTATTTGGGAAAGGAAGAATTTAAACCCTAGGCTTGACGACCCTAGGAAGTAATTTAGGTGGGAATAAGCCCAAAATTGGTATGGCCTATTCGTGAGCACCTTAACCCTAAACCAGTCTGGACTATGAGGTCGAGAGATAAATAGATCTTGTTGACTTGTTATTCTAGTAGAAGATCGAGAGATCCTTCTAGGGTAGCGACTAGTTGATTGAATAGGGAACCCAAAGCAATAGTTAGTTATGATTACCGAAGACAGCTAGTCACCCATGCTCAGATCTGATCAAGTTTCCATAGCAAACTTTCCAATGTTTTTCCATTTATTTTATTATTAAAAAACTCTTTCTTTATGTTTAGTCATAATTTAATTTATTTAAAGTACTAATTAGCTCTATTTTTGCTTAGATTAGAATTAATGTAGTGCTCGCCTCCCTTGGGTACGATCCTCGGAGTACTCACCTACTTCGTTGTAACTATATTACAACTTAACCCGTATACTTGCGGATACCACCTATTTAACATATTTTGTGCAAGATTTCTACTCTGGGAGTTGGTACTTTCGAAGGCGGTCATAATGTGTTATAATGGTTGCCATGTATAAGGTTGAACTTAATGATCCCTATGGTATGCATTTGGTAAATGATGATAATATTGTGGTGATGGTATACTTATCCTTGAATCATTGTAGATTATGAATTGGTAATGTTTGATGAATGGTTGATTAGTAGATGTATGATATAAGGTTAGTTGTTGGCTTAAGACTTATATGGTCAACATTGATAAGTGAATGGCATGTCTTATGTTTGTTAAATATGAAAGGTTTGGTATGTTTATCATGCAAAGAATGCACTATTTCATTTTTAAGTACAATGTTTGGATGAATCAATGGAATGAACCATATTGGTATTATAATTTTTTAATGTCTTGGAAATAATTTATGTTTGTTGGTTATGGTGCCAAAATGGCATATTGGTTAGGCACTTAAGAATGATGTTTTAAGTGGTATTTTTTGTAACACCTCAAACCCGGCCCATGCGGTATGACCAGATCTGACATGTCACATGAGGAAAACGTATAAATAACAAGTATTTTTTTTACTAAAGTAGGCGTCATTTGGTTATAGTTAAGAAAACAAGTTTGGTTTATAAATATTCGATAAAATACTACTAATTTCGAGAAGTTGATTGATGAATCGAAAATTGAAATAATAAACTTTAAAACCGTGGCTTTTGAAAATGATGTTGATAATTTGAAAGAGAATCCGAGTTAAAATATTTGTACATATTTATAACAACCTTTTGTTAATCAATTTTTGGAAAACCGTTACTTATGATTTTTAGAAAATCCCCATTTAAAAACAATTTAAGAAAAATAATAAATACGTCTAAACAAAAAGCAAATTAAAGTTTATCCCAGAGGCCTTATTACAACTTAAACCTAAAATAGTAAAAGTAATGAAATAAACGGAAGAAGAAATTAAAAGTTCAAAACACCATTTCTAAAGTATGGCCTCCATCGAGTCATCCATGGCCCAAGTCCACATCACTGAGCATTACCTGCAAGGGTTAAGGAAAAGGGGTGAGTTACTAGAACTCAGTGTATAATCCCCTTACCGTCATCCACTGGGCCTGAACCCGTAAAGTAATATCTTGGGCCTGAGCCCATATAGCATAATCTTGAGCTGAAGCCCATTTACATAATTGTATTTATAAATGACATGCATGCAGGCCAACCCATCCATCCATCACACCCCCGACCAGCCAATCACACCTGTAGGGATCAAGTCAACCCACCCCGCCGCTCACACCAAATTGCAGCCGAGCTGCTATATTATATATTTTTATTGTGGCCAAGCCACCGAAATCATAAGTAAACATAATAAGGAACATTTTGTGGCAATGCCACCAGGCTACACTGCTCTTCAACATTTTTCCCAACCCATGCAATATGTAACATGCAACATACATATTAAAACATAATATCCACATATATGAACAACAATCATTAATCCAGTAATCTAATACGGTGAATCAGCCCATTAAAGAAATTTGTAATTTGGCCCACTAATGCAATCTAGCAAATTAGCCCATAGGGGCATTTTGGTAATTCAGCCCATAAGGGCATTTTGGTAATTCGGCCCATAGAGGCATTTTGGTAAATCGGCCTATAGGGGCATTTTGGTAATTCGGCCCATAAGGGCATTTTGGTAAATCCACCCATAGGGGCATTTTGGTAAATTAGCCCATAGGGGCATTTTGGTAAATCGACCCATAAGGGCATTTTGGTAATTCGGCCCATAAGGGCATTTTGGTAAATTTTACAAATTAACTCCGATTTTGACAAATCTTAGTATTTACGATGTTTAGGCAAAACACTCGATTCATACCATTTTACCGATATTAAGTTTTTAGGCAACATCGATCGATATTTCTAATATGATGCTAAATCACAGATTTACAGGATTTCGGTGTGAGATTACACAGCTGATTACGGTAAGGACTAAGCTTTCTTGATTGTCAGCACCCTTAGTATCGTGAACGACCACGATTTGTCTATTTTCACCGGATGATGGTCCACAACCTGGTGGAAAATCCCGAACCGCCGATACCGCCCTTCGTTTGAACCTGGGAGTAGGAATCGCAAATCCACTCCTTTTGTGTTCTCCTATCGCTTTTCCTTTCAAATTGTTACCACTTGCCACTATTTTCGAAGGATTAACAAGTAGAGAATATCGAGTGAATAAGAACGAGCGATTTAGTCCCTTGACAATAATAGATTCAACTTCCACTGATTGGACTTATGGCTAGAATTGAATCGTCAATGATGTGGTATTCGGCCACCCACTATAACACTATTCGGTCAAGAAGAGATTGTCCAACACGAAAGGAAAAGAAACAGTGAAGAAGTAGGGTGATAATAGGTTCGGCTATTGAGAGAATCGAACAAGAAAGTTTGATCACAAGGTAATGTCGATTTAAGAAAAGAGAAAAGGTTGATGAAATGGTCAAAAGAAAAGAATGGATGGAGAGAAGAGTGCTAGATTGTTTCGGCTATCAAAGGGGAGATGAGCAAAAAGGTGAGTGTTTCGGTCAAACAAAGGAAAAAGATGCACACTTTTGGCTTTAGAGTTTCGGCATAAGAGGGAAGGAATTGGAAAAGAGAGACTCAAAAATGCTAAAAAGAAACAAGCCTTTCAAGCACCAAAATTGCAAAATACCTATAGGAAATTCGGCTCCTCTTTTTCTGTAACACCCCAAACCCGGCCTAGACGTTACGACCGGATCTGGCGTGTCACATGAAAGGAATGTCAAAAAAACTGTGCGTTCGTTAAAAAGTTCATATTCTTTTTGAAACTCCGCGTTTTGTGGTTTGTTTATAAAAGCCGATTCATTTCAATGCCCATGTTACAAAGTTGTTATTAATTTGAATAAAATTGTATTTATTCTGAAAATCGAGCTTAAGTAATTTTGAATAAAAAATGGTTTATTATCATTTTAGGAAAATCCCATATTGAACATTTAATAATAAACAGTAACCAAATTGAAAGCTAAAACCAAATAAAATACCAAAGGCCTTATTACATAACAAAATCCCAAAATTAAAAGTAGGTTTAAATAAAAGAACCGAGTTTACGATAAAACATTGCAGGGCCACCACAAGTCTGCCTCGGCTCCCAAATCCGCGATCTACTGATTACCTGAAACATTTAAAAAGACGGGGTGAGTTTACGAAAACTCAGTGTGCAATTCCCCTTACAAGTGATAACCGGGCCTAAGCCCACAAAAGCAGATTGGGCCTTAGCCATCACAATAACATACTTGGCCGAAGCACACATAAATCGAATCAGGCCGTAGCCCTAACATCACAGTATAGCAGATAACACATGCCAAATGATGCAAAACCCAATCCCAGCCTAAATTTCCATCCGCTACACACCACCCGTACCTGCCAATCACACCACTGGGGATTACTAAATCGACCCTCCATCCGCTACACACCCTCGAAGGCAGTCACTGCAGTCAACTGCACATCGCCCTTATAACGTGGCATAGCCACCAGATAATGTGACAGAGTCACCGGATTCATAATATGTGACATAAGTCACCGGATTCATAATATGTGACATAAGTCACCGGATAATGTGGTAAAACCACCGGAACACTTCCCCTTTTCATTATCATATCCCCAACCCCATGCAAACATAATAATTAGTGTATGCAGTATGTCATGTATGCAAAACATATATCAAATATAAGAATAACATGAATTACCATCGTAACCCGATAGACATAAAACAACAAAATCAAGCTAATCTACCTCTAAAGGTATAATCGTAATTTTACCTACCAAGGGTATTTTCGTAATTTACCCACCAAGGGTATTTTCATAAATTCGCACCTGCAATGGCCTTTCCGAAGGCCTAATGTCACCACCAGCGACTCAGCTACCATTTCTGGTCGTACCGGATGATTGGGCCTAAAACCCGATTTCGGCCCATCCGGGCCCACACGCTCGTGTGGCCCACCTAGCACAAATCTAGCCACGTATATAAGTTCCACCTAGACTAGTTCAACATATACTAAACAATCATACAATTTACTCATTTGGGCCCACGGGCCCATTGGGCCCACTTCGACCCATCGTGGCCCAAGCAGCCCAACCCACAAGAATACTACTGATGGCCTCAACTATCGCGTCGAAGCCCCACAGTGCGCTCGCACGCTCGTGTGGCTACTATTGCCGTGACCGGCACTTCGGCATTTGCCGCTCTACAACTAGAGTAGAGAGAGTTACACACCTGATAAGACTTTGGTGCTAAACCGCGCTGCAACCACTTCTGTGCCCAAACGCCCACCAAGGTATCTTAACCCTCCTCCTGGAATGCTCTTTATATAGCCAGCTCTTCACCTTCATTCTTTGTATCTTTCCAATGTGGGATCCCTTCATCAGTAGAGTTTAAATTCAACTGAAACTCTTGCCGTCCAATCCGCAAAATAAATACTCCCTTACTTCTCATGAGATTCGAACCCAGGCTCCCTTGCAACATAATCCACGCCGCTAACCACTTGGCCACAAGCTCCTCTTATGTCTTAAACCATGTGCAACTAGATATAAACTATGGCCCAAATTCTAAGATCCAGGTAAAAAGAAACCAAAATGCAAAAGCCAAGACTTGAACCTTGGACCTCCTTCCTTCCTTATGGCGTCACCCCCTTGTCTCTTATGTGGCGTCACTTTGCCACTACACCACACACTCCACTTGTGTCATTTTCCTCCACATTTTATTCTTAAGGCCTACCTGCCAACTTCCAGATTTTTTCCACCTAAAACCAAAATTTCCCTAAAGCCTAAATTTGATCCCGGGACTTCCTAGAAGCCCTCTAATCTTCCAAAATAACTTACCTAATAAGTCTAACTTGCATTAATACCATTCTCTAAAATTTTAAACGCTACTACGCCTAAGGCCCATTGGGCTCAATCCTACTAGGCCCAATTTCAGGATGTTACATTTTCTCCCAACAAAACCGTATACTACCTTACCAAAAAGATAAATGTTGACTAAAAATTTTATCCTAAGGCAACTCCTAATATTCAGCCAATATGTTCCCCCTCCCTTATCCCTTTCTTTGATTTCTTTCCTTCTTTTTCCCTTATCTTCCTCCTTACCATATTCCTTAGCCATCTTTCCATCAATAAAAAGTCTGCCTTACCATAATTAGAACCATGGCCGACACTTGGAAAGAAAGCACAAAATAAATCCAAAAATTTGTAATAGATGGGATTCGAACCCTTTCCCTTCATGCTCTCCACTTGACGCCACACCACTCCACCATGTGCTCCACTTATGCTAGCAAAATGCACACTTATTTCCTTAAGCCTTGATGCCATTTAACTTCTCTCCTTAAAGTGCCTAAACATAAAAATTTTCCTATAGCCTAACTTGAACCCGAAACTTCCTAGAAACTCCGTAACTTTCCAAAATCACCTTCCTAATAAGTCCAACTTGAAATAATGACGTTCTCTTGTTCTTAAAAAAAAATTTTAAACACTCCTACGCCCAAGGCCCATTGAGCCCAATTCTACTAGGCCCAAATTCAAGTCGTTACATTTTTGGTATGTTTTGATGTATTTTTAATAGGTTTAAAGAATGGTATGAAGTGTATATATGGTATATGAGAGTTTTTGGTTTGTAACTTGCCTTGTAAGGTACCTAAGGGTGTACACTGTCTAACACACGACCGTGTACCACACATGGGCATGTGGCACGACCGTGTGCCCTATATGAAATGGTAGGTGAATTGTGGCATGGCCTCAATGAGTTACACGTTCTGGATACATGACCATGTGACTCTAGTCCATACGGCCACAGTTTGTTACACAACCATGTGACCCTGCATTACACGGGATCATTCTTGTACAAGGTTGGAGTACATGGCTATATGGTTCAGCTCCACACAGCCTTAACCTGTCACACGGTTGTGTGACCCCTATTTTTCATTTTTGCCTCACTTTTCTATAAAGTTTCAAATTAATCCCTACTTAATTTTGAATTATTTTTAAAGTTTCATAAGCTCGATTTAAGCTTGATCTTGCATGTATAACATGTTTTAACTGAATGTTTGATGATTAATGAATTTTTTCATGAATTTTTTATTTAAAACTATTTTTTCATGTTCTGTTATTTGCTATAGCATCCCGTAACCATAATCCAATGATAGAGACGGGTGAAGGGTGTTACAAGCCGAGATTGGTCTCAACACTCACTTGGCAAAGTTAAGGAGTAGAGAGGCTAGTCAATCAACAAGCCAAAAGGAAACTGGGAAGGACCATATTGGATAGTTGTAGTATTGGGATTTAGAGCTTACAAACTAGAATGGATGGATGGAACCCATATCCTCAGAACTTGGAATGCTCGCAACCTCTGAAAATTTTACTTACATATAGAATTTGTAAGTATGTGTATTTTGAAATTCCTTTTATAACTTGAACAAACATGATGCATGATGTAAACTATAACAGATAATGGATCCATATAACCTATTATAGATGTACCGTACATTACATGATACTATGATTATGCATCCTTTTTGCACAGACATGGTACAATAGATACACTTGCTCACACATATTTGCATTTATGATTATTCTATCTTTGGTTTTCTTGCTTCATATGTGAATTACTTTTCTTCTTTCAGGTGGTGTCACCCGCATGATGTGTTACTCAATCCTATCAAAAAAAAATCTTAGATTTTCGTGTTGTTTCAATCATACATGTCTTTAATACTCTTGTGTAACTATACAACATTTGGATCACTCTTATTTTACTCTCCACATAGTTTCAGGCTGCGAGAGCCTACGGTAGTGTGATTGACCTATGATTTCTACCATAAGCCTTCCCTTTTGCACTTGGTAGCTATCTAGAAAGTCTCGAGGTAGGCCACTTTATAACCTACCTCTCCAATAGAGGGCAATTGTTATACCCCTCGCATGGCAAGACATGTGGCAAGCTTACAAACAACCCTCAAACTATCCCTTGCTAGGAACAATTCACAGGTGACCCTGATACGAGCCGGCTCGGGATGAGTCGAAACGTATGCGGGTTGCCCAATCGTCTACGAGGAGGGATCAAGCCTTCAAAAAAATAATCAGAAAATATGAAAGAGTTTGCGGAAGCTTTAAGTGAATAAAAATAGGAGATGGTTCGGTGAAATGGAATGAAATAAAAATGGATAAATAAAAAAAATAGATAAAGGATAATTTTGATGGAGGTGGATAAACGAACTTAAACAAGAAACGATTCAACACTAAAGAGTGTCACCCCAGGTTCTATAATGTTTAAGGTGGATAAATGGTAATCGATGATGGAAATGGAAATACGAACTTAACTTAAGAAAGATTCAACACTATATAACAGTGTCACCCCGTTTCTTATATCGTTAAGGTGGAAAGATGAAATTCGAAGATGGACCAAGACCCGTTATCTAAAAAGATAAGAACCTATGGTATAAATAAATGGATGAGAAACGACTGACGCCACAAGCAAAGCTTGATAAGTCGGAATCGAAACTCGTACGAAAGATAAAGAGGAGATAAACTCACTCAAATGAACAAAGTTCATATATTTTCATTGAAGTCTGAATTCCCTTACAAATAAAAATAGCAGGTATTTATAGCCTAAAACTAGGTAGCCGAATGTTCAAAACAAAATTGGAGGGACTTTTGATTTAAAAATTCAAGCTTCCCATATTGCCATCCCCCTCATGCTCCCTTTCAAAGAATTTAAATTTGTTTTTGCACATGCTCAATGTTCCCATTTAAATTTGTCCCAAGCATGTATGCTCTACTATCCCACCTTGTAATTCTGGCCGTCCCACCATTTCAACACATTTGCAAATTGCTTTATTTTACTCAACTCATTGCCATCCAACACTTATGGTGCCATCAATTCATTTGTTTATTCAATACAAGAACAAAACTCCCCTTGTCCAAATTCACGCATGCTTCCATATATTCCTTCATCAAATCATTATTTAATTCACCCATAATTTCCATGTAATAAACAAATGAAGATTCCTTTAAGCCACCATGCTTTGTTCTTCAATAAGCATTTGTGCTTATCATGCTATGCTATCCCATGCCGTCCAAATGCATTTGCCTATCATGGTTTTTTTAATTTTCATGCTTGCATTTTAAATCACAATATTTGTCGTCCTTTCTCCATGTGCTTTGCCACCATTTCATGCTTTTAAATCTTCACCCACCATCCATTATCATCCATTCCACTTCAATTTGTTCTATGTTATGCTCTCATGCGTCCCTTGTCTTGCCCAAATATCAATTAAACAAATAAAAACAAAACATAAAGGCATGGGATTATTTGTGGCCACGTTGAAAGCATTTGTGGCCACGTTGAAAGCCTAAGAGCATGGGCAAGGTGGATTCCTTTGATTATTCCCACGCATGGAAATAAGAGATGGCATGAAGATTCCTTTAAGGTACATGTATCATGCTTTTGCTGTCCATATAAGGAAACATAGATGGTGCTTATATTTTGTTTATTCAATCCTATAGCTTGTGCCGTCCACCATATTTCCATATTACATGGTCTAATTAATTCAAGCAATCTCAATCAAATTAATAAAAGAAGAGGTGGCCATGCTTAATTATTTCCACACCATAGCTTGTGCCGTCCATGCACATTTGGGTCTTCTATCACGCTTGAAAGTACTCATCATTTTGACGGCACCTGTAATACATGAACCAACATCAATTTAAGTGAAATTCAACTGAACATAGTTAAAACAAAATCTAAACACTTTATTTAAATACTAGGTAAAAACAAAGGTTAACAAGGCACATTAAAACACACAATAACTAGGACATAGTGATACATGACTAAATTATTTAATTAACTTAAATTAAATTAATTAAATTTTATTCCAGCAATTTAATCAACTCAAAATAAGTTAACTAATCTTTATTCCAACAATTAAATAATTAAAATGAGCTAAGAGTGAGCTAATAACGAGCTCCATAAATTTAAAAATTGTTGGTGCCTCGGGCGTGCTCGTATCATCCCCTCCCTCTTCAAGACGATTCGTCCTCGAATCGACCCGTTGGTTGTCCGAACAAAACTCCTTGCTCGTCTTTCCTCAATCAAACGTGATGGATGATAATCACAATACCTGAAAAGCAAATTCAAGAATTAACAAGATATGTTTTAAACATACTTGTAACCCGAATAAAAACAACACCAAACAAGTAAATCGCATGCGGACAGGCATAAGCACTTTATCATACAAAAGGATCAAAGCCTTGTCAAAATTTTGGAACAAAAGTGGATAAGCTTTAAAGCATGCATACGATCTAATTGGATTCCACAAGTCAAAATAAACATGCGAATAACACATCAAGTGATAGATATAGTCGTCACAAGCAAGTAATGAAGAAAACGCACATGGCACTCGAAATTGAACATTCAAACCTTGTTTTGTACTCGCACATGAATAAAAATTATCAAACACAAAATTCTTTTTGTCTTCTTTTAAAACAAATAGACCATCAATAAACAAAATAGAGCATTCAAATAATTCATGATCTAAATTCTTTACAAAATGGCAATCATCATTATGAGCTCTTTCAACATCCGAAATGAACAAAAATGCTTCAACAAATGCTTCATGACACTTATCGAAAACAATTATCTTTTTGTCAAGAACCAAAACAGATAGTCCATTATCAAACAAGATAGAACAATGAAGAACATCACGTTTTAAAGATTTTACAACAATGGATTCAGCAACGTGATTCTTGTCAACATCCGAAGAAAACAAAATGGGTTCATAGGTTTCAAGTGTCTTACCTTTGGGTGTTGAAAGAAAGAAGACGACTTTACCTTTACGTGCGGTATGACAAAAGTCATTCTTACCTTGCTTGTCTTCACAAGCTGAAAATCGAAGATCAAATTTACCTTGCTTGATTAATACGAACCTTTTTTCCTCGGGCATGTACTGTAGTCGATGCTTCGCGTTTGAATTAGCACTTTTCAAATGGAATATGGATTTCAAGTACAACCACAAGAATTGTTTAAGGAATGAATAAAAACTGAACAAAAATTTGACAAAATTCGTTACCTTATTCAACAACCACGAATCAGAATGATAGAAAGGATTTGCACACAATCGGTTTTGCTTGAGTTTCCAACAAGATATACCAGATGATATAAAACATATTCCCGGTTTAAAAACATGATTTTGATTATTAAAATCAAGATGTGACAACAGTTTAGAAAAATCAAACATGTTAAACCAAAAAGAAATTTGCATACACGACATCATATGAACAAAACTCTTTGTACTCGTCAAAACAAAACTGCACAAATTCAACGATTTTTCAAGAGACAAAAATTGATTCACTAAATCACCGTCTTTGAACAATTTATTTGCTTTTCATGAAAACTTGTCATTTTGCAAAATCATTGGGTTTTGTCGAGAAGAAAAACAAATATCAACCATATGTAACGAGCAAAAATTGACCTGATGAAAATAAGGAAAGCTTTTAAAAACTAAGTCACCAAAGATTTCATTGACAAATGTCAAATCGAATTTCTGCGACTTGGTTATTAAAATTTCCTTATCTCGCTTACCTTCGGGTTCATGTGGTTCATTTTCAAATTTACCTTGGTTGATCAGACGGAAATGTCGTTCTTCCGGAAGGTATTGTAAGTTGAAAATTATCGTCGCTCAGTTTCTCAGAACCCTGAAAAGAAGAAGTAGAACAAGAACAAACTTCAAGTGGATTAGTTAAATCAACACTCATCTTTTCTCGCTCTTCTTGTTCTGTTGTTTCTTTTTCTCTCGCAAGCTCTTTTCTTTCCCTTTCAATTTTCTCTTCCTTTTCTCTCTCGTTTTCTTTTTCAAATTTCTCTTGTTCTTTCTCTTTTTCAAAAATCTTCTCAATGGCTTTTTCAAGCTCTCTGAAGACTTGCTCATTTTCTCTCTTTCTTGCCTCTTTTCTTTTTATTTCATTTTCATTTTCATTTTCTTTGTTTCTATTACATGAAGTTACAAAAGAATCATAATAATAAGAATTTCCAAAAGAAAAAAAATTATTTACAGTGGATTCACGAGCATTTCTTTGTAAAGGTTGCTCTATAGATGGATATGCTGAAGCTTTGGAAGACGAAATCCTACCTTCACGATGATAATCTTGAAAGGTCTCAAATGCATGGTTTGGTTCATACCGCCTTGAACTTTTTGAGGAATAAAAATCTCGATCAAAAGCTCTTCTCAAATAATCTTCGAAAGCAAGTCTTCTAAATGAACCTGACTCCGTCCTTTGTCTTGAAGAAATTTTCCCTCGATGATAGGAAGATGGGAGGTACCGCTTGCGCATCACATCTTTCATTTCAGACCAGGTTAATATTGGGTACTCTCCGTTTCGTTTTCGACTCTTGGTGAATTGATCCCACCAAGTCATGGCATAATCGGTGAAACTATTTTCCGCCAGCCTTACTTTCTTGCTTTCCAAATAATCGTGGGACCCAAAAACCATTTCTACTCGCATTTCCTATTCAAGGTATGCATCTGGATCGACTCTACCTTGAAACGGTGGAATGTTTGACTTGTTATTCTTCTTGACGTCATTAAAACATCCTTGATCTCTAAAGCTTCAGTTTTTTTGATTGCATCGCCTTTCGCTTTGGTTGTATGATGGATCGAACCAATCGCCATCTACAGTACTTCTTTCGCTTTGGTTGTATGATGGATCGAACCAATCGCCATCTACAGTACTTCTTCTTTCAAAATATAAAGACATGCTATCGTTGCTGAAAGAAATATGTTATCAAGAAAAAAGAATAAAATAAAATAAACATAAAAAGTTAAAAATATCTTACCACAAAACTCACAAGTCAGTCACAAAGAAAAATCACTCACACTTGGGTTTCACTCGTTTTGTGGCTTTTTCACTAATGAGTACACTCGTACCTTTTACCACTCTTTCTCGCTCTCACAATTTTGTACTTTATTTTAAAAAGACTTATTGCGGCTTGAGGGTCGGCTTCAAGTTAGTTGCAAGGGTTAAATGATTTACAAGTATAGGTAGGCTGAAACAAAAAGAAGATTTTTTTATTTTTTTGAAGATCGGGGTAGAAATATGAAAGTAAAGCAAAACTTGCAAACTTCACACTTTTTTTTTTAACTTTTCTCTTTTTTTTTATACTCGAATTTTTTTTTAACATCGATTTTTTTTGAACCTTTTTTTTTTGTATCTCTTTTTTTTTTGAACTTCAAATATACTATAAAAAAATACAAGAAACAAAAATTACAACTTGAATATTTTTTTTTCAATTTTTTTTGAAATATTTTTTTCAACTTACGAACCTAATCTCGGCTTCACGTACGTCGTCAAAATTCCTCGTTTTATAGCTCTGATACCAGATGATACGATCTGGTATCAATTGATACGTCCCGTCTTTGAAAGGACTTCGGGTTAGTCGTCGGAGCTTCGTAGTTCTCGGTTTAACTAGCTCTGATACCAGATGATACGAGTCGGCTCGGGATGAGTCGAAACGTATGCGGGTTGCCCAATCGTCTACGAGGAGGAATCAAGCCTTCAAAAAAATAATCAGAAAATATGAAAGAGTTTGCGGAAGCTTTAAGTGAATAAAAATAGGAGATGGTTTGGTGAAATGGAATGAAATAAAAATGGATAAATAAAAAAAATAGATAAAGGATAATTTTGATGGAGGTGGATAAACGAACTTAAACAAGAAGCGATTCAACACTAAAGAGTGTCACCCCGGGTTCTATAATGTTTAAGGTGGATAAATGGTAATCGATGATGGAAATGGAAATACGAACTTAACTTAAGAAAGATTCAACACTATATAACAGTGTCACCCCGTTTCTTATATCGTTAAGGTGGAAAGATGAAATTCGAAGATGGACCAAGACCCGTTATCTAAAAAGATAAGAACCTATGGTATAAATAAATGGATGAGAAACGACTGACGCCACAAGCAAAGCTTGATAAGTCGGAATCGAAACTCGTACAAAAGATAGAGAGGAGATAAACTCACTCAAATGAACAAAGTTCATATATTTTCATTGAAGTCTGAATTCCCTTACAAATAAAAATAGCAGGTATTTATAGCCTAAAACTAGGTAGCCGAATGTTCAAAACAAAATTGGAGGGACTTTTGATTTAAAAATTCAAGCTTCCCATATTGCCGTCCCCCTCATGCTCCCTTTCAAAGAATTTAAATTTGTTTTTGCACGTGCTCAATGTTCCCATTTAAATTTGTCCCAAGCATGTATGCTCCACTAATCCCACCTTGTAATTCTGGCCGTCCCAACATTTCAACACATTTGCAAATTGCTTTATTTTACTCAACTCATTGCCATCCAACACTTATGGTGCCATCAATTCATTTGTTTATTCAATACAAGAACAAAACTCCCCTTGTCCAAATTCACGCATGCTTCCATATATTCCTTCATCAAATCATTATTTAATTCACCCATAATTTCCATGTAATAAACAAATGAAGATTCCTTTAAGCCACCATGCTTTGTTCTTCAATAAGCATTTGTGCTTATCATGCTATGCTATCCCATGCCGTCCAAATGCATTTGCCCATCATGGTTTTTTTAATTTTCATGCTTGCATTTTAAATCACAATATTTGCCGTCCTTTCTCCATGTGCTTTGCCACCATTTCATGCTTTTAAATCTTCACCCACCATCCATTATCATCCATTCCACTACAATTTGTTTTATGTTATGCTCTCATGCGTCCCTTGTCCTGCCCAAATATCAATTAAACAAATAAAAGCAAAACATAAAGGCATGGGATTATTTGTGGCCACGTTGAAAGCCTAAGAGAATGGGCAAGGTGGATTCCTTTGATTATTCCCACGCATGGAAATAAGAGATGGCATGAAGATTCCTTTAAGGTACTTGTATCATGCTTTTGCCGTCCATATAAGGAGACATAGATGGTGCTTATATTTTGTTTATTCAATCCTATAGCTTGTGCCGTCCACCATATTTCCATATTCCATGGTCTAATTAATTCAAGCATGCTCAATCAAATTAATAAAAGAAGAGGTGGCCATGCTTAATTATTTCCACACCATAGCTTGTGCCGTCCATGCACATTTGGGTCTTCTATCACGCTTGAAAGTACTCCTCATTTTGACAGCACCTGTAATACATGAACCAACATCAATTTAAGTGAAATTCAGCTGAACATAGTTAAAACAAAATCTAAACACTTTATTTAAATACTAGGTAAAAGCAAAGGTTAACAATGCACATTAAAACACACAATAACTAGGAGATAGTGATACATGACTAAATTATTTAATTAACTTAAATTAAATTAATTAAATTTTATTCCAGCAATTTAATTAACTCAAACTAAGTTAACTAATTTTTATTCCAACAATTAAATAATTAAAATGAGCTAAGAGTGAGCTAATAACGAGCTCCATAAATTTAAAAATCGTTGGTGCCTCGGACGTGCTCGTATCAGACCCTCTATGGACCCTCAATGAATCGGCTTAGAGACAGTCCGTTGCACACCCTTTGCGAGGACCACCTAGACATAACCATTTCGTATGACCATATGGACAGGAATGTCAGAGCAAGACCATATAGTAACCCCATGGCGACAACTAACCTGTAATGACACTAGCACATGACAACCCACATAATCATGTAAGCCATTGTACTGTCAGTTACATGGCATTACATGACAAACAATTACCCCCTCCCTATATAAGCTTAGACGCATCAGGGAAGGAATTTGCTCCTTCCCTTTTGGACCTCACACATTAACCCTAGTACATTGCCTTTTTTCCTCTCATTCTCTTTATCCTTTCACCGACTCTTCGCCTAATATAGGTGAACCGACATTCCTCTCCTCCCTGTTGACAACTTGTATCAACAATCGTTTGTGAGTTTTTTTATTGGTTTTATATAAAATATAAAAAAGACAAAAAAAGATCTTATAGTAATATAATTTACTTTGCAAATAAATTATTTTTTAGTTATTGCTCTATCGAGTTGATGCCTAATTGACTTATAACACCAACTAAAGTTTTAATTTATAATGAAGATACTATTAATTTGATATTACATCGAAATGTTTACATATAGAAAAAAGATCGTCTAAAACTTAGTAAAATTATTTTTGTAATGGTAAAAAGGAACTTGAATTGATATCTCAAGGTTAAAATCCTAAATAATCCCTTACTCCACGTCAAAGTACCACAAATAATATAGGGGGAGAGAGAGATTGCTAAAGGATGTGACATATTCGATTGGAAAAAAATCTGACATATTCGATTTTTGAAACCTTGATAAGATGAATGGGTAGACAACGGAAAAAAGTTATCTCAGGAAACCACCAAGTTCAAGATACTTTCAAATTAAAGACTAACTACATATATGACATAATAACTACATATATGACATAAGACGACATCTACAATATTAAAGATTGGGCCACGCCAGGCAGGCAATGAATATCTCAAATTAGAAATCAACGTATGTCAGAATTTATTATGGAAGATACAGCAATACTTTTGGGAGTAAGATGGCTTGTCCAGCTTTAGGTGATGAAGGTTGAAATAGACAACGACTCTTTAGTTATTATTAGGTTTCTTATAGGCAATCATCTACTAGTATCAAGCTTAGGACACTTAATAGCTGAAATTTAAAAAGAAAAAAGTGCTAGTTTTGTGTGTTTTGTGTTCAGGTATGTATTGAGGTCGGGTAATCAATTTGCTACATTAGAAAGTGATAATGTCTCTTCTTGGTGGCATCAATCACCAAATGGTATTGGTCTTTGGTTTTGTATAGATAATGATATTATTAAGGGTTAATGGTTTAAAAGGTCCTCGAATTTTTCTAAAAAAATCAATTAAGTTTCTTCAATTTTTTTGCACCTAATTGAGTCTTGAATTGTTAAAATTGGTCAAATAAGCTCTTTGACTAACGTTGATCGTTAACAGTACTAATGTGGTGCTCCATGTCAGCGACAGTTGCTGACGTGGCATCTCTAGTAAAAGAATCAATATTTGAATATAAAAAATTTAAAAAGAATATTTATTTTTTATTAGAATGAACCCGGACAAATGGTTGTTCAGGTTCACCTGTTCCAAAGCTTGACTTTTAAAAAAATATTTTTTAAAAAAATATAAATTTTTAAAACATTATTAAAATATATAAAATATAAAAAATTAAAAATTAATAACAACCATTTAAAAATTAAGTCCAGAATCAATCTAGACATATATTTGTCTAGATTTACATTGAATCTGTACAACAATATGTCTAGATTCATTCAAAAATGATTTTTTTTCCTAAATTATATAAAGTATGAAAAAGTTGAAAAATAATTTTCTTTAAAAAATTGATATATCTATGTTTTAATTCTATGGATATTGAAGTGTTTTTTTTTAATGTATGAATATATCCAATTAAAAGAATGTATCAAGTATTTTATTATATTTGTATCTTAAAAGGTGTATCAATTAATTTTTAGCCTAAAAATTTTAAATAATTGGACATATTCATACATTTAAAAAAAAAATTTACACATTCCTATAATAAAATTAAAATCTTTTATATTGATTTATTTTATAAAATATTTTTTTATACATACTTAAATGTACAAATAGAATTGAAACATTGATACACATATTAATTTTTAAAGAAAATTAAATTTACTATTTTTAGCCTTTGTCTTGATATGAATCTAGACAATATGAATCTGGACAACTATATCTAGATTCATTTTGAACTTAACTTTTAGATAGTTTTTATTAATTTTAATTTTTTTAAAAATTTTTGAACTTTATTTAATATTTTTATAAATTTTAATTTAAAATTTTATAAATTTAAAAAAACTAATTTTTCTAAAAAATAAGTTTTGAAATGAATTAACCTGAACAACCATGTGTTCAGGATCATTCCAATAAAAAAATTAAACATTCCTTTTATTTTTTATTTTAAAAAAGTTTTAAATTTTTTTTTTATTTTTTGCTGGTGCGTTAGCAATTCTCATTGAGATAGAGCATCCTATCAACATTAGTCAAAGAGGCTATTTTGTTAGTTGAGAGGCTTAATTGAGTGCAACAGATCATCATGACTTAATTGATTTTTTTAAAAAGATTTTAGAGCCTACTAAACTATTAATCCTATTATTACTAAATGGCCATAGGTCAACTTTTTTTTTTTTTTATCTTCATCTAGGAAAAGTGTGTTCGAGGGACTTCATCATATCTCCAAAGTCGTGAAATCGGTCTATGAATTTTATTTGTGTGATAATTTAAATAGGTGCACGAGAGATTCCCTTACATAAAAAAAAAAAACAAAAATTTAATGAGGCATCTTTTATTAAAAATAATAAACAAATCACATACACTTATCACACAACCATAAAATTCAACATTAAGTGACTTTTTATTAAGTGCAGTAAAAAGCCCTACACCATGTTTATTTCGAAAATTTATATTATTTTAAAGTATAATAATAAATTTAGCTTCTAATATTTATATATTTTATCGTTTGATTTTAATTTTTTTTATCACTTTGACATCTAACTCTCAAATTTAGTTAAATTATCTTTTTCTAGGTGAAAAAATTGAAAATTATTAAAATTTTAATGGCATTAACGTGACAATTAACGTGATAGTACAAATATACTTCACAATGATTCAAAAAATATTAAAATTATTAAAAAATTTAATAATTTTAAAAATAGTGCTTATTTTTAAAATGTATATATATATCCACATAGACTTTCATGAAGTTTCCACGTCAATGTTATTAAAATTTTAACAATTTAATTATTTTTTGTAAAAAGAAAACATAATTTAAATAAATTTTGAAGATTAAAGACTAAAATGATTAAAAAAATAATTCAAACCAAAGTGATAAAAATGAATAAATGTTAACTTAAAAAAAACGACCCCAAGGTAATAAAAAAAAGAATAAATGTTAACTAATTTTATCATCATAACTTACTTTAAAATATTCATATTTAATATATGCATAATAAAATATGTATTTTATTGGGATAAATCAATTTAAACAATGAACAAGTAAAATAATGAAGAAATTGAAAAGATTTTACGTGGAAAAATCCCTCTGAAGAGGATTAAAAACTACAAGGTAAGATAATTTCACTAAAATAGCAAAAACGAAGAGTACAAAATATGGAGATAAAACTAAACCCCAAAACCCGAAATAAGAACCCACAAAATATAAACACAGAATTCTCTGAAAGCTTGTGAAAGCTAATACCTAAATGTGTAATAGGTTATCTTTCTAGAGTGGAAAAAGGGTCTATTTATAGGCTAAATTTGTAGGTCAAGTAATATTAAAATAATCTACACTAATTAGAGTTTAAGTGGGAAACTAATATTAAAATAACCTACACTAATCAGATTTTAAGTGGTAAACTAAAAATTGAGTTTAACTGGGAAAAGAAAAACTGAAAAATATGAGGCATAACTCCACAAATCTTTACATTGACTCGTATTTCCAAACACCTTCTTTATTAAAGCCCACCATGGGCTTATCACGAACTATGCAGGATATTAGTCGAGTCAAGGCTGTGCTTAGAAGCTGGAAGTCTTCTAGTCTTTGACTTGTCCACTGCCAAATCAAAATTGACCCAGGCCTGATTTCCACGAACATAGTGTCTTATCTTATCAAAGCATGCATCCAAAAGAGAACCTCTCTTATGCAAAATGATCATACCTTTTTCCCTCCTATGACCAAGTTGTCTCCGCTTCAAACGAGTCGACTTCGACTTCTTAACAGATGATAGATGTCATGCTTCACCAGTCACCGTTGATCCTTCCAAAACATAAAGATTGTCAATCTTTTTACCTTTCGTCAAAACGAGAGCCTCACGAGATACCTTAATATCGCCTGACTCGATGTTAATTCTACAACCCTTCAAGTCCAAAATTCCCAAAAAGATGAGATTTTTCTTTAAGTCAGACACATGCCTGACATTTGACAATGTCCTAATTGTCTCGTCATGTATCCTGATTTGAATAGTACCAATATCGGTTACCTTACTGGGTGAATCATTCCTCATGCACACAACTTTACCTTTAATTGAACTCTATGTGAAGAACTAGTCCCTGTTGGGACACATTTGGAAAGAACACCTTGAATCCAGAATTCACTAAAACGTAAGCTTGGAGCTTTCACTTGTTAACACTAACAAAAACATCATCACCCTTGTCATTGGCCAAATTAGCACGAGCTAAATCTTCCTCCTTACTCTTAGCAGCCCTTTAATTTCACAGTTTGTAACGATCTGTCTTGACGTGACCTAACTTCTTACAATAGCGACATCTCTTGTATCGTTTCCTTGATGCTACCAAAATCGAGGCTTGTCTATCTGACTTGCTATCCGAACTAAACTCATTGTCAAGTTTGTATTTACTCAACAGATGACCCTTTACATCCTCGAATGATATTATTTCTACCGTAAATCAGGTTTTCACTGAAAGACTTATATGAATGGGGTAAAAAGCACAATAATAGCATAGTCTAATCTTTATCGTTAATATAAACCTCAACATTCTTTAAATTATTCAAAAAGTAATAAATTGACTGATGTGATCTCTAAGGTGCTCATCTTCGTTCATGTAGAACGTGTACAGCCGTTCTTTCAGTACTAATCGGTTAACTAGAGATTTTGTCGCGTAAAGGGTTTCTAACCATTTCCATAAGGTGAATGTTGTTTTCTCCATCAAAACCTCCTGCAACACATAATTTGTCAAACATAATTGAATCGTGGATAGAGCCTTTTTGTCTAACCTATCTCATTCTAATTTATCCATGTCTGCGAGCTTTTTCTCTGTAAGAACCTTCTCAAGATTCCCCTGAATCAAAATTCTTGTCATCCGAACTTGCCATAAATTAAAATTTGTGATGCCATCAAACTTATCAATATCAAACCTTATTGTTGCCATATCTGAACGGATTGATTGCGAAAATTGAACTAGCTCTGATACCAGTTTGTTGGGGATAAACTCGATTTAAGCAACAAACAAGTAAAATAATGAAGAAATTGAAAAGATCGGACACAAATATTTTATGTGAAAAACCCCTTCCGAAAAGGATAAAAAACCACAAGTAAAGATAATTTCACTAAAACGGTAAAAATGAATAGTACAAAAGATGTAGATAAAACTAAACCCCAAAACTCAAAATAAGAACCTTTAAAACGTAAACACAAAATTCTCTAAAAGCCTGTAAAAGTTAATACTTAAATGTGTAAGGGTTATCTTTCTAGGGTTTAATACCTAAATGTGTAAGGGTTATCTTTCTAGGGTGGAAAAATAGTCTATTTATAGGCTAAATTTGTAGGTCAAATAATATTAAATAACCAATAACAATCATATTTTATGTGGGAAACTAATATTAATATAACCTATACTAATTAGAGTTTAAGTGGTAAACTAAAAACAGAATTTAACTGGGAGAAGAAAAGTCGAAAATACGAGACAAAACTCTACATATTTAAAAATAAAATTATAAAAATTTATATATTAAAAACATTTATACCCATATATACTTTTTTTTTATTTGGGTGCTTTATGAAAAGGTAAACAGTTGACGATAAAATCTATTTCATTCACATGGGTGGGGATTGAACTCCCAACCTCATGGTTAAAGGATAATGTGAGCAACTACCACATCACATCTCATGATTAATCTTTTAACATTCTCTAACAACATTTGACTTTTAATTAAGAAGGTTAAACGATACAGTTAGTCACTCAACTTTCATAAGTTTTCATTTTGAGCATCAAAAATAAATAAAAATAGCATTTTAGGCAATGTTGTTAACAATCATTTTCATTTTAGTCACTCGTTATGTAACACCTCAAACCCGGCCTAGATGTTATGGCCATATCTGGCAATGTCACACGATAGTGTTTTTGAAACATCGTTGTTACGATGAAAACATTTCATGTTATTAGTAAACCTTTGTTAGAACTTAGGAAGTCGTCTTTATTCATTTAAAACATTTGTTTTGAAACATCCCTCGTTGAGGAAGCTTTAATAAAATGGTCTAGGTGATCATGCATTTAGAAATTACTTTAACTTTTTGAAAACTGAATTTTCTACGACCAGCAGGTATAAATCCATAAAGTAAAATAAATAAACCCAAATTTAAAACCAAAGTCCTAGAGGGTCCTTAAATTACAACCCAAATAATCTGTAACACCCCAAACCCGGCCCACGAGCCTTGACCGGATCTGGTATGTCACGGAGTAAAAACGTTTTGAAAGATTTGGATTAACAGTGGAAATTCGAAAATTTGCTGAGGTTATAAAACAGTGTTTGCTAAAACTCAGGTGGGTTTGATTTTTATAAGCATGGTCGGGTTGAAACCTTTGAAAACATTGGGTCATTTTAAATTTTTAGAAACATCGGAGTTTTCATTAACTTGGTAAATTTTGCTACCCGATGGTAACATCTTTTGAAAACGCGTACGCGTACTTATTTTGAAAATGTTACTTTTAACCGATCGATTTAACAGTTTATAAGTTCATTAGCAATACAATAAAAATAAAGTAAAAGCAACTACTTAAACACCCAAATAATAATTAGCGGCCATATTACAAACCAAATCAAAATTTAGCAAATAGTAAACTTTAACGTTGCGAAATAAAATTTCAAGTCCAAGGAACAAGCATGGCCGCCTCGAGTCCTCTCCGGCTCCATCTCCGCGATCTACTCACCTGCAAAACGATATGGGAAGGGGTGAGTCACCAAGACTCAGTGTATAAATCCCCAACCCGAAAATGCACCTCATACACAAGATATTAGTAAGACATGCAATTATGCAACCCAAGCTAGCCATCCATACTCCTTTTTCTACCCCGTGTGATACCAAACCACTGGTGGTGCCAAACCATTGGTGACCGAAGTCACAAATATCAAATGATGGGGCCAACCCATCGTGTGGTCAAAAAAACTGATGACCATAGGTCACAATATCAACATGTGGTCAAAACCACTGGTGGTACCAAACCACTGGTGACCGAAGTCACAAATATCAATATGTGGTCAAAACCACTGGTGGTGCCAAACCACTGGGACTTAGTCACAAATTATATCAACGGTGTGGTCAAAACCACTGGTGGTACCAAACCACTGGTGACCGAAGTCACAAATATCAAATGATGGGGCCAACCCATCGTGTGGTCAAAACCACTGGTGACAGTCCATAGAGATCATTTCCCTCCTCTCATCAATCCCACCATCATCATGCTCATATAACAAGTATCATGATCCCATATATCATGCATTTGTATATAGCATAGCATTTAACAGCATATGATGGCATACACAACATACATCATAGATCAAGTAATAGGGGACTTACCCGAAATCCAAGCTTATGCCCACAAGGCAAAGTTACTACATGAGAGGTTATATATATCATCATAATAACAGTCTATACTAATAAAGTGTGTAAGAGTTTACACACCTGATTAAACGTAAGTCTAAGCGAATCCTGAACTACTCAATAACGAAAACCCGAAGAATCGATCTACCGCACTAGATCCCTTGACCCTACATTCGGCCAAATCATAGGGTCATTAACAAGGCCATTCGGTCACACCATTATATCCCGAAGGATTGATCGCACCCAAAATAGAATATGGCCTTAGGCCGAACCTTTATTAGCACTTACCAACGTGATTTGAAAACTCGAGAGCCTCCGATTTCCCCTTGGCCGATTTGCCCCTAAACCCATAGTGCACATTCGGTTACACATAAATACCAAAGATGGCCTTTTACCGAATATGCTCAACCATTTCCCATACTTACCGAAATCTCGAAGTTGTCACTTGTCTTGTCGAGATCCCTTGAAGAACCAAAACCCCAAATACTCCTTGGTGTCGACTACACACAAAAGTTACACTATTAAGACCCTATACATATTCGGCCAACCTTACCCAGGCCTAAACTCAAACTTTCGGCACATCAAAAGAGAGAAAAGAAATCGACCGTTAAAATGAGACACTTACCACCCTTCAAAATCGATAGCACCTTCCTTTGGGGGGTTCGGCCTATGCTCTAAATGGCAAGGAAAATTCGGCTATGCCCTTCAAAATGATAGAGAACAATGGCAACAAGGTTTCGGCTATGACCTTCAATGCCAAGGGCATTCGACTTTCAAGGAAGTAGGAAGGAATTAAGGTTGAAGGAAAAATAAAGGGAAAAAGAGGAAAATGGGAAGGAATTCGGCAGAGCAACAAAAATGGAGAAAAAGATGTTTGCTCAAAACAAAGAAATTTCGGCATTCCCTTGCTACTCAAGGCCGACCAAGCAAGCTCCCCAAGAGAATACCTCATTCGGCCATGCTTCCATAATGTGATAGTTAACCATTTGAAATAAAACAATATTATTTCCCATCACTTAATCCCTTGTTCCAATAAATAAATTAAAAGAAATTCAACCCATACTTCCAACAATAAATAAAATAGAAAATAAAATAATTCCCATACTTCCACCAGCTTTTGAAAACAAAAAGAATGACTTGTTGCATCTATAAGGGAGCCTTGTGCAGGCCACTAAGCTTCTCACGTCGGTCATAAAAAAAAAGAAATACCCATGCTGCTGCTCATGGGTTTCGAACCCCAGACTAGCTGGAGACTCCCCACGCCTCCAGCCACTCTGCCACTGCTCCTTTCGTGACATAAACCCGTCACACTTTCTTTTAAGAACTTCCTCGCTAGCTCTCTTTCGCCTTAACACCAAAGCAAAAATAAAAACACCCATGCGCTTCCATCAGGACTCGAACGCGGGACCTCGTGCCGCAACCACCTAACACGCCCCATGCCACTTTACCACCTGGACTTTCAGTTCCATCAATGCTCCCAAATTTCTTTTAAAGCCTTCTTAGCCCCCTTCCTTTTTAACGCCAAAACAAAATAAAACGCCCTTGCGTCCAAGGTGACTCGAACCTGAGTCTAAACGCCCTCAGGCCCTTAAGTGGCGCTCCTAAGCCACTTTGCCAGGCCGACTTTCATGCCATAACCTCGCCGAAAATATCTTTTAAAGCCTCCTTCACCCAGCTCCTTTAATGCCAAAAAATAAAAACTCCCCAAAGCGATTCCTGGGGTTCGAACCCCTGCCTTGCCGCACCATTCAACTCCTAGGTAGCGTCCCAACCATCTCGCCACTTGGTTTCTCATGTCACTACTTACCAAAAATTTCCCTTAACCCTTATCTCACCTAGCTTCCTCCCCTTGGGCACAAAAAGATTTTTTTTTTCAGCCTTAGGTCAGACCTAGCCCGGGGTTATGACTAGACCCTAAAATATGCATTTCATCTCTTCGAGCATGCGAAAATAATAATAATGATAAAATTGCAAACAACCCCTAATTCGGGATGTTACAGTTCTACCCCCTTAAAAATAATTTCGTCCCCGAAATTACCTGGATCAGAAGAGTTGGGGGTATTGCTGCCGCATCACATCCTCGGGTTCCCATGTGGCCTCTTCCGTACCATGGTTTCGCCATAACACCTTTACCAAAGGTACCGACTTCCTCCTCAGAACCTTGACATCTCGATCCAAAATCTGTACCGGCTCCTCCTCAAAAGACAAGTCCGATGTGTGATCGGCACGATGTGTGATGGATCTGCTCGATAGCGCCTAAGCATTGACACATGGAAGACGTCATGAATCTGACTTAATTCTGCTGGCAATTCAAGCTGGTAAGCTACTGGTCCCACACGTTTCAACACTGTGTACGGCCCGATGAACCTAGGGCTTAGCTTGCCCTTCCGGCCAAACCTCAGTATCTTCTTCCAAGGTGATACCTTCAAGAAGACCTTATCACCCACTGCATACTCCACATCTCTGCGCTTAAGATCAGCGTAGGATTTCTACCTGTCCGACGCCTCCTTCAGACGAGCCCGAATTACCCTCACCTTATCTTCCGTCTCTGCCACCAACTCTGGACCCAACATCTGACGTTCACCCAGTTCTGTCCAACAGGTAGGAGTACGGCATTTCCGACCATACAGCGCCTCATATGGTGCCATCTGAATACTCGCTTGATAACTGTTGTTATAAGCGAATTCTGCCGAAGGCAGGTACTCCTCCCAATTACCACGGAAGTCCAAAACACAGCCTCTTAACATATCTTCCAACACCTGGATTACTCTCTCAGATTGTCCATCAGACTGCGGATGAAAGGCCGTGCTGAAATTTAACTTCGTACCCAACGCCTGATGTAAGGCCTTCCAAAATCTCGACGTGAACCGGGGATCTCTATCTGAGATAATAGACACAGGTACTCCATGCAACCACACTATCTCAGCTATATACAGCTTGGCTAACCTTTGAAGCGAGTAGTCAACCTTTACCGGTATGAAATGGGCCGATTTAGTTACCCAGTCTACTATCACCCATATTGAGTCTTTCTTACTGGGTGTAAGGGGAAGCCCACTTACAAAATCTATCGTAATCCCCTCCCACTTCCACTGTGGGATCTTTACCGGCTGTAACAACCCTGATGGCAACTGATGCTCAGCCTTAACATGCTGGCATGTCAGAAACTTGCCCACTAACTCGGTTACTTCCCGCTTCAGACCCGGCCACCAAAACTGCTCCTTTAAATCCCGATACATCTTGCTGCCTCCAGGATGCATAGCGTACGGGCTGCTATGGGCTTCTTTAAGTATTCGCTGCCTCAATTCATCATCCTGAGGCATACATACTCTCCCCTGAAAATACAACACTCCATCACTACCCAAGTTGAAACCTTCGACCTCACCATTCTGTACTTGCAACCTCCGAGTACTCAAAACTTCGTCGGTCAACTGCCTCTTTTTCACCTCATTGATCCAAGACGGTTTTACCCGCAATTTCGCCAGAAGACTACCATCCTCATAGAGACTTAGGTGAGCAAACATTGCTCGCAAATCTGCCACCACTTTACGACTCAAAGCATCAGCGACTACATTAGCATTGCCCGGATGGTATTCGATAGAGCAGTCGTAGTCCTTCAGCAACTCAATCCACCTCTGCTGCCTCAGATTTAAATCTTTTTGGGTCAAGAGGTACTTCAGGCTCTTGTGATCCGAGTACACCACCGACTTCTCCCCATACAAATAGTGCCTCCAAATTTTCAAGGCAAAAACCACAGCAGCTAATTCCAAATCATGTGTCGGATAGTTACCTTCGTGAGGCCTCAACTGTCGTGACGCATAAGCGACCACCTTTCCTTCTTGCATCAACACACACCCTAAACCAGTATGCGATGCATCACAATACACAGTGAATTCCTTTCCTGACTCAGGCTGAATCAAGACTGGTGCTTCTGTCAAAAACTTCTTGAGTTTGTCGACGCTCTCTTGCTGCTTCTCAGACCACACAAATGGAACTCCTTTTCTCAGTAACTTGGTCAACGGTGCTGCGATTAAGGAGAAATTTTCCACGAATCTTCTGTAATATCCTGCCAACCCCAGAAAACTCCGGATTTCTGTAACCGACTTTGGTGGTTTCCACTCTAACACTGCCTCAATCTTACTTGGATCCACCCTGATTCCCTCAGCTGAAACCACATGCCCTAAGAAAGTTACCTCCTTAAGCTAGAACTCGCACTTGCAGAATTTGGCGTACAACTGTTTCTCCCTTAGCACTTGCAGAACCACATGAAGGTGTGCGTCATGCTCCTCTTCAGACTTCGAGTACACCAAAATGTCGTCTATAAACACTACGACGAACCGATCCAGATAGGGTTGGAAAACCCAGTTCATCAGGTCCATAAACGCGGCTGGTGCATTCGTCAAACCAAAAGGCATTACCAGAAACTCGTAGTGCCCATACCGAGTACGGAATGCTGTCTTATGGATATCAGCTTCCTTCACCTTAAGCTGATGGTACCCCGATCTAAGGTCGATCTTAGAGAAAACCGATGCACCCTTGAGTTGATCGAACAAATCATCAACCTTGGGCAAAGGATACCGATTCTTTATTGTCAGTTTGTTCAGCTGTCGATAATCTATGTACATCCTCATTGTTCCATCCTTCTTCTTGACAAAAAGCACTGGAGCTCCCCAAGGCGATACACTCGGTCGGATGAACCCTCTATCTAACAACTCCTGGATCTGAGCCTTCAACGCCACTAATTCTTTTGGTGCCATCTGATATGGAGCTATAGACACTGGCGCGGTTCCGAGTAACAAATCTATACCAAACTCAACCTCACGATCAGGAGGTAGACCCGGGAGTTCTTCTGGAAACACATCAACATACTCCCTTACAGTCCGCACATCCCTCACAGCTGTATCCTTAGCTTCCAAAGCACGAACATGCACTACAAATGCCTCACAACCCTTCCTAACCATCCTTTCCGCCCTCAATGCAGAAACCAAATTGGATAGGTAATCTTTCCTCTTACCTATCATCACTACCTCATCTCCTTCCATGGTCTTTAACACCATGCGCTTAGCTGCGCAATCCAAGCCAGCTTGATACTTTACTAGCCAACCCATCCCGAGAATCAGATCGAACTCCCTAAACGGTAGTTCCATCAAGTCAGCCAAGAACACGACCCCTTGGAGTTCTAGGGGTACATCCCTATAGAGTTTATTTACTTCTACAGAGTGACCTAGAGGGCTTAACACAGTCATCTTCTTAGAAGTAAGCTCAAAGTCTAAGTTCAGAGTTTCCGCTACGCTACTAGCAATGTATGAGTGAGTCGAGCCAACATCGATTAAGGTGTTATAGGGTACTCCAAAAATCAAAAACATACCGATTATGACGTCCGGCGCGTCGCCCTCCTCTTGACGCCTCGCAGCATAGACCAAAACAGGTTGCCTAGCCTTAGTACCACCGGTACCTCCACTCGATGTCCCACGACCTCTGCCAGCACCATTACCTCCCCTTCCTGCACCACGACCTCTCAGTGGTTGCTGGTTATCCCTCCTATTCAGTGGACGTTCCTGACCCTCAGACCTTAGCCTAGCTGCCTTTTTCGGACAATCCCTAACTCGATGTGTCACGGACCCACATTCGAAGCATCCCCGATTACCTTTCCAACACTCCCCCGTGTGAGACTTTCCACACCGAGCACACCGTGGCGGCCATTGAGTATTAGCAGCAACAGCAGGCCTAGCAGCTTGATCTGACCCACCATACCTTGCCCTCTTCTGCTGATTTCCTGAAAACCTCGAAGATCCGGAGCTCCTCTTATTCCAGCTCCTATCCTGATTCCGTCTAAAAGACTGTCTTACACCTTCAGCAACCTTAGCCTTTTCTACTAGGACAGCGAACTCCCGTTCCTGTTGTGGAGCTATCATCATCCTCAGCTCATCCCTCAGCCCATCTTCGAATCTAACACAGCATTCATACTCAGTACCCACAATACCACGAGCATACCTACTCAATCAAAGAAATTCAGCCTCACACTCTGCCACTGTCTTATTACCCTGAACCAGGTTCAAGAAAGCCTTCCGTTGCGCATCCACGTAGCTAGCTCCTATATATTTCCTTTGGTAGGCTGCCCTAAAGAATTCCCATGTGAGATCCTCCGCTATCGCTCCATCCCTTACAGTGAGCCACCACTGGTATGACTCATCCCGAAGTAGAGAGATTATACCCTTCAGTTTTTCCTCAGCTGAAAAATCCAGGTCATCCATGATCCTCTCAGTTGATTCCAGCCAATACTCCGCCGTACTGGGGGCCACACCTGACACACCCCGGAATATCTCCGCCCCATTCGCTCGGAGTCGCTCAGGCACAAATTTCCGAGCTCCTGTACCTCTACTTGCCCCAGCCATCATCTCTAGAACTCGCAGCATAGCCTGCGATACTGACTCGCCCCCTGTCTGATCCTGTTGTCCAACACCAAAAGTTGAGGGTGGTGGTGGAGGTGGTATCTCATTATCAGATCTCTGGCCCTACCTAACGGGTTCTGACACAGCCATCCTACCTCTACCGCGTCCTCGACGGCCGCGTCCTCTAGAACTCATCTCTTATCGCGCGATCTGTCTTAAAAAGTTTTATGAGTTAGTCATTGTTCCACTGATTATCGGCGAAGAAATTTTATGAACGGAGTTTAAAAGTTGTTCTTTCGATCAAACAAGTTTTAAGTCTCCTATCCTAATTCAAATATACACATTCACTTATTCCATCACCTTTTTGTCCAATGCCTATCCCGGGGGTATTTTCGTCATTTGCCCTACAGGGGTATTTTGGTAATAAACCGGGGTAAATTTGTAAGGTTTTCATAATTCCGAGGTATTTCAAAAGTTACAAAACTTTGAGGGTTGAATTTGTTCTCCAAATTGGTAGTGTTGCAAAAATTTTGAAAACTAGGGTTATTTTGGTAATTTTATAAGTTAGGGGTAATTTTGTAAATTTCCAAAATCATGGCATTTTTGATATTTGCAAATTAAGGATTTTGGGGTTCGTTTGTAAAATAAGAAAAATTTGTTGAATTTGGGGGTAGCTTAGAAATTTTTAGAAACCAGGGGCATTTTTGTAATTTTACCACTAGGGGTACTTTTTTTTTTGAAATTTCCATGAATCAAAATTTTTCCGACCAATTTTTGTAAAAATAGTCCTCACAAGTTAAAGGGAAATTTTTAAGAGTTTTAAAACTAGAGTTTTTATAAAAATACGGCTAGTTCCTTTTCGGGTTTTAGTTATTGGGTTTAGCCTATGAACAAGTCCTCACGGTTAGGGTGAACCGAAGCTACGCACCAGGTAGGATTCCTGCGAAGAGGAGGTGAGTCGCTAGGACTGCTTAAAAACCAGGCTCCTCCGGATTCAATCCTAGACATACGCACAAAGGTTACCACACCCTAACTCGGCGACTTAGTCATACGTTTGTTTAATTAGGCAATTAAAGATCTTATGCGATTGTTGGGGTAAACTAGTCCTAGGGTTCACATACCCTTCATACTATCTACGTTCCATTTCTACCCCTTTACAGATAATAATTCACCCAGAGGTTAGAAATACTTACCCGAGCGGATTGGTGCCGGAGACTCGATGCCATGTTGTTCAAAACAAAACCATTTTCATAATATTTCACAGAGGCCTATCAAGAAAACATTTTTGGGCCTTGGGCCCCCACAGCCGAGTTTTGAACCGGGCTCTGATACCAAATATGTAACACCCCAAACCTGGCCCACGAGCCTTGACCGGATCTGGTATGTCACGGAGTAAAAACGTTTTGAAAGATTTGGATTAACAGTGGAAATTCGACAATTTGCTGAAGTTATAAAACAGTGTTTGCTAAAACTCAGGTGGGTTTGATTTTTATAAGCATGGTCGGGTTGAAACCTTTGAAAACATTGGGTCATTTTAAATTTTTAGAAACATCGGAGTTTTCGTTAACTTGGTAAATTTTGCTACCCGATGGTAACATCTTTTGAAAACGCGTACGCGTACTTATTTTGAAAATGTTACTTTTAACCGATCGATTTAACAGTTTATAAGTTCATTAGCAATATACTAAAAATAAAGTAAAAGCAACTACTTAAACACCCAAATAATAATTAGTGGCCATATTACAAACCAAATCAAAATTTAGCAAATAGTAAACTTTAACGTTGCGAAATAAAATTTCAAGTCCAAGGAACAAGCATGGCCGCCTCGAGTCCTCTCCGGCTCCATCTCTGCGATCTACTCACCTGCAAAACGATATGGGAAGGGGTGAGTCACCAAGACTCAGTGTATAAATCCCCAACCCGAAAATGCACCTCATACATAAGATATTAGTAAGACATGCAATTATGCAACCCAAGCTAGCCATCCATACTCCTTTTTCTACCCCGTGTGGTACCAAACCACTGGTGGTGCCAAACCACTGCTGACCGAAGTCACAAATATCAAATGATGGGGCCAACCCATCGTGTGGTCAAAACCACTGATGACCATAGGTCACAATATCAACACGTGGTCAAAACCACTGGTGGTACCAAACCACTGCTGACCGAAGTCACAAATATCAATATGTGGTCAAAACCACTGGTGGTGCCAAACCACTGGGACTTAGTCACAAATTATATCAACGGTGTGGTCAAAACCACTGGTGGTACCAAACCACTGGTGACCGAAGTCACAAATATCAAATGATGGGGCCAACCCATCGTGTGGTCAAAACCACTGGTGACAGTCCATAGAGATCATCTCCCTCCTCTCATCAATCCCACCATCATCATGCTCACATAACAAGTATCATGATCCCATATATCATGCATTTGTATATAGCATAGCATTTAACAGCATATGATGGCATACACAACATACATCATAGATCAAGTAATAGGGGACTTACCCGAAATCCAAGCTTATGCCCACAAGGCAAAGTTACTACATGAGAGGTTATATATATCATCATAATAACAGTCTATACTAATAAAGTGTGTAAGAGTTTACACACCTGATTAAACGTAAGTCTAAGCGAATCCCGAACTACTCAATAACGAAAACCTGAAGAATCGATCTACCGCACTAGATCCCTTGACCCTACATTTGGCCAAACCATAGGGTCATTAACAAGGCCATTCGGTCACACCATTATATCCCGAAGGATTGATCGCACCCAAAACAGAATATGGCCTTAGGCCGAACCTTTATTAGCACTTACCAACGTGATTTGAAAACTCGAGAGCCTCCGATTTCCCCTTGGCCGATTTGCCCCTAAACCCATAGTGCACATTCGGTTACACATAAATACCAAAGATGGCCTTTGGCCGAATATGCTCAACCATTTTCCATACTTACCGAAATCCCGAAGTTGTCACTTGTCTTGTCGAGATCCCTTGAAGAGCCAAAACCCGAAATACTCCTTGGTGTCGGCTACACACAAAAGTTACACTATTAAGACCCTATACATATTCGGCCAACCTTACCGAGGCCTAAACTCAAACTTTCGGCATATCAAAAGAGAGAAAAGAAATCGAACGTTAAAATGAGACACTTACCACCCTTCAAAATCGATAGCACCTTCCTTTGGGGGGTTCGGCCTATGCTCTAAATGGCAAGGAAAATTCGGCTATGCCCTTCAAAATGATGGAGAACAATGGCAACAAGGTTTCGGCTATGACCTTCAATGCCAAGGGCATTCGACTTTCAAGGAAGTAGGAAGGAATTAAGGTTGAAGGAAAAATAAAGGGAAAAAGAGGAAAATGGGAAGGAATTCGGCAGAGCAACAAAAATGGAGAAAAAGATGTTTGCTCAAAACAAAGAAATTTCGGCATTCCCTTGCTACTCAAGGCCGACCAAGCAAGCTCCCCAAGAGAATACCTCATTCGGCCATGCTCCCATAATGTGATAGTTAACCATTTGAAATAAAACAATATTATTTCCCATCACTTAATCTCTTGTTCCAATAAATAAATTAAAAGAAATTCAACCCATACTTCCAACAATAAATAAAATAGAAAATAAAATAATTCCCATACTTCCACCAGATTTTGAAAGCAAAAAGAATGACTTGTTGCATCTATAAGGGAGCCTTGTGCAGGCCACTAAGCTTCTCACGCCGGTCATAAAAAAAAAAGAAATACCCATGCTGCTGCTCATGGGTTTCAAACCCCAGACCAGCTGGAGACTCCCCACGCCTCCAGCCACTCTGCCACTGCTCCTTTCATGACATAAACCCGTCACACTTTCTTATAAGATCTCCCTCGCTAGCTCTCTTTCGCCTTAACACCAAAGCAAAAATAAAAACACCCATGCGCTTCCATCAGGACTCGAACGCGGGACCTCGTGTCGCAACCACCTAACACGCCCCATGCCACTTTACCACCTGGACTTTCATGTCCATCAATGCTCCCAAATTTCTTTTAAAGCCTTCTTAGCCCCCTTCCTTTTTAACGCCAAAATAAAATAAAACGCCCTTGCGTCCAAGGTGACTCGAACCTGAGTCCAAAAGCCCCCAGGCCCTTAAGTGGCGCTCCTAAGCCACTTTGCCAGGCCGACTTTCATGCCATAACCTCGCCGAAAATATCTTTTAAAGCCTCCTTCACCCAGCTCCTTTAATGCCAAAAAATAAAAACTCCCCAAAGCGATTCCTGGGGTTCGAACCCCTGCCTTACCGCACCATTCAACTCCTAGGTAGCGTCCCAACCATCTCGCCACTTGGTTTCTCATGTCACTACCTTACCAAAAATTTCCCTTAACCCCTATCTCACCTAGCTTCCTCCCCTTAGGCACAAAAAGAATTTTTTTTTTTAGCCTTAGGTCAGACCTAGCCCGGGGTTATGACTAGACCCTAAAATATGCATTTCATCTCTTCGAGCATGCGAAAATAATAATAATGATAAAATTGCAAACAACCCCTAATTCGAGATGTTACATAATCAATAATAATCAAATCGTAAATCGTAAATTGAAAACCATGAAGTCCAAAAATTACTGTGGTCACCGCTGAGTCCTCCGTCGTACCGATCCGTCTAAGTCTGGAGATTATCTGTGCACATTAAACAAAAAGGGTGAGTTTACGTAAACTCAGTGTGTAATCTCGTAGAAACAAACAAACAATCAGTATTGACAACGCACAGTTGAACAGTCTTGGGCCTAAGCCCTTTTTCAGTATCAGTGACAGTTTGGGCCTTAGCCCATATTAGTACAATGTCAAAAAATGCAGTAGGGCCTTAGCCCATCACAGTATCAGTAGCAGTAACAGTTATGCAGTAGCAAAATCCTACCCAACCAGCCTCTACACAACATCTCCGTCCAACCCTACACTCCATGTGGGGATATAATCAACCCACCCATCCCTACATTCCAAGTAGTACCGAATGCGGCACAATATAGTATTTTGCAGCTGAGCTACTAGTAAATTAGGCTTAAAGCCTTTCAATACACTTCCTCCAAATAACAACCCCCAACCCAATGAAATGCAACACACAATGGATGACATGTTATTATGCAATTTTAGTATAAATATTTAGTTTAGATATTAACATGCCCAGTACAGATATCATTCAGTCAATTTCACACATTTAGGGGTCTAAGTAGCGCTTACCGACGCTACAGTAGGTTCACTGTAACAGCCCGATTTAGGGGCTAGTAGGAATAGCAGTTTCAGAATCACTAATCCGAAGTCATAGAAAATTATTTTAATATTATTTTATGTGTTATAGCATGATTATATGAGCGCATGAAAATTTTGGTGCATTAATTTTAGTGATTTCATGCTTAATTTTGAAAAAGGACTAAATCGCATAAAGTGCAAAAGTTTTGTTCTACAAGCTAAAGGTGTCAAATAGCTATATAATATTAAATTGGAGGTCCCCAATGTGCAATTAGGCCCTTAGGAATGTGCTGGCCAGCCATAAGGGACAAAGAAATGAAAATTAGGTCAAAGTGCTTGGTATTAGGTGGCTTAATAGAAGAAATAAAATAAAATAAAGAAAGAAAATATCATCTTTTCATCTTCTTCATACTACCACCAAAATTTTCAGCAAAGAGAGGCTTTGGAAAGCTTGAAAATTTCCAGCAACTTAAACCTTTACAAGTAAGTGTTTTTTATGGTTTTTTTTATAATTTTTGTACTTCTGGGACTCTTGTAGCTTAAGCTAGCTAATGGGGGACTATTTTGCAAAATGGTTAAGAGTTTAGGGTTTTGCCATGAGAACATCAGTGTTGTTTGCTGAATTTTTATGGAAGAAAATGAAACTTGGTTGTTAAATAAACAACTTTTGTGAAAGGGTTTCCATGAAAACACCTACAATTGACCTTTTTTGTAAAGGTTGCAAAATAGGTAGTAAATGTGTGAAATAATTGGAATTGTGAGTTGCTATAAGCTTAAAATAGATTCGGCTAGGCTTGGTTAATGAAGATATTTGATAAAAATCGTTTTACGAGCCTAGAGGCAAAATTGTAATTTTGTGAAAGTATAAGGGCAAAATGGTAATTTTGCCAAAGTAGGAATTTTGAAATGTTTTGATTAATGTGGTGATTAAAAGAGTGAAATTTTATCATTATAGATCAAGAAAAATGGAGTTCGGACTTAAACCGGGGGAAAACCAAGTTATTGGACTAAATCAAGCAAATTGCTCATATTTTGTATATCGAGGTAAGTTGTATGTGAATAATACAACTCTATTGTTATTATATTTTTAACAATTGATGTTGCATAAAATGTTTGACTATTGCTATGATTATGCATGATGAAAGTTGATGTGATCTACTCCCGGTAGGACCTTAGGAATAGATTGGATATACAAGCTGTGACATTTGTGTTGATATGTGTGCTTGTAACATCCTGAAAAGGGCCTATGCATTTCCGGATTAATTGTATGAAATGACAAGTTTCAAGTACTATGAATAAATTTTTGATACTTTTGGAAACCTAGAAATAAATGAAAATGGAAATGAAAATGAAAATGGAAATGAAAATGGAGATGGAAATGAAAATGAAAATGGAAATAGACATTTTTGGAAACTTAGACATTTTTGGAAATTTAGACATTTTTGGAAACTTAGACATTTTTGGAAACCTAAACATTTTTGGAAATGATCCAAAAATGGAAACTTGAAAATTTTGGGAAACTTGGATATATAAGAGAAATAAAGGAGTTTTATTCACATAAATATGTGAATAATAAGAGATAAATAAAGGAGTTTTATTCACATAAATATGTGAATAATAAGAGATAAATAAAGGAGTTTTATTCATATAAATATGTGAATAATAAGAGAGAAATAAAGGAGTTTTATTCACATAAATATGTGAATAATAAGAGATAAATAAAGGAGTTTTATTCACATAAATATGTGAATAATAAGAGAGAAATAAAGGAGTTTTATTCACATAAATATGTGAATAATAAGAGATAAATAAAGGAGTTTTATTCACATAAATATGTGAATAATAAGAGATAAATAAAGGATTATTTTCTAATGAGATAATTGAGGAGATAATTGATGGATTAAAGGCTTTTATCTTTTAAATAAAAGAGATAATATTATCAAAAAGAGGAGTGGTGGCCAAGTAAAGGACTCCTAGGCTGATAACTTTGGCTATAAAAGGAGGACAGGAGGGCTACTCATCAACATTTGCTCCCTCTTCCTCTCTGCCGAAATTCTCCCTAGGCAAAACCCCTCTCTGCCGAATTTTCATTAAGCAAAAATCCCTCTCTTTTTCTTCTATTTTCTTCTCCGTTCTACTGTTAAGCTGAATCTTTGTGGATTCTAAGAAAGAGGGCAATCATCCACAACATCAAAAGGGGATTTTTCAGGAAATCTAAGGATCTAAGGTAAGGATTATAAATATAAATATTTGGTTAAAGGTTATGATTCATGTTTTCAAAGTTAGATTTAAGCTAACACAAAGTTATAGGGATTTCGACAAGCATATAAAGGAATCCTCTTCAGATTTGGAATTTGTAAGGTAAGTGATATTCGGCCAAGGCTTATTTTCTTGATATTTAGGATTATTTTCCATTATTTCAAAAGCCGGAAACTGACTTGGTTACATACCTAGTATTAGCCGATTTCAAGGAAGAGGAATTCTAGCAACTGTTGGGACTTGATTAAATCAATTCGGCAACTAGGTAAGTAATTCTACTTCTAGTAGGATTTGGTTTTAAGACCAAATAGGTTTATTTATATATATGTTTTAATTAATGGCCGAATATAGGAGTGAAAGATCTAGATCGGTAGATCGCTCTACGGGAATTCACGAAAACTATTAAGCGAAAAAGGTGTGTACTCTTACTAACTTTCAATAAATTGCATGGCAATCATTAGATATGTAAATATGTAACAGTATGTGAATGTGGCTAAGCACCACAAATGTGGTAAGGAGTACCCAGGTACGTTTCCTACTTTTGATAGGATTGTGAATGTGATATATTTTGAACATGTGATTAGTAACATGAATGAAAATTAAGTATGTGAAATATGTTATGAAATAATTGGGGCATTCGGGATATTTGTGGAGGAAGAAAGTGAAGGTGATGACTACGGTCTCACCAACGTAAAGTGGTGACTACGGTCACATAAAGTGAAAAGTGGTAACTTCGGTTACATCCAGTGAATACAGTGTCTAATGACACAACATAAGTGGGCGATGAGCACGTCGACTGCAGCTACTGCCTTCGATGGTGTGTAGCGGACGGAGGGTCGACTTAGTAGTCCCCGCGGTGTACAGGTTAGTACGAGTGGTGTGTAGCGGATGGACAAATAGGTTTGGGTTTGGGTTGCATCATCCTTTATTTTGTATGAACATGATATTGATATGACTTGTATGCCTGATTTGTTGAAAATTAGTACTATGTACACATTGAGTCTGTTGACTCACCCCGTTGGGGAATTATTTTTCAGGTGATGAGCAGTAATGGACCGGGTCGGCAGGAGCTAAAGGTGGCCATGCATCGCTTGAAGAAATTAATTGGAATTTGGACTTTATGAAATTTTAGTACTTTAAACTTTATTTTGGGTTTGAATGATGTAATAAGGCCATAAGGCCCAGTTGGATTTTCTTTATTTCTGTTTATTTTTATTTGAATATGATACAATTTATGTTTGATTAAAGATAAGAAAATTTATTTCTTTTAAAATAATAAACCCAAACATTATTTTGTCACCTTATTTAAGTTGGATTTCCAGAATTTATTAAATAGGTTTCAAATTAAGCCCAACCCAGAACAATTTTTTTTAAATTACACAAATTTTCTCCAAGTCATTTAGAACATTGAAAACTGATTTATTTAAGGAACATACCAGATCCGGTTCAGGCTCGTGGGCCGGGTGTGGGGTGTTTCAGTGCTAGTGTAAGACCATGTTTGGGACTTGGCATCGGCCACATTATGAAAGCCAGTGTAAGACGATGCCTAGGACATGGCATCTGTAACATTCTAAATCGAGGCCTTTGCATTTTATCTGATTGCATGTAGATAGTAGGGTTGTCATGTTAGTTTAGGGTATTTTAGGGTCCAGGGATGAGCTAGGGGTAGGCTAGAGCCTTATCGAAAATTTTCTTTTTGGGCACTTAGAAGGGGGAGCTGAATGGGATATGTGTTAAGGGTGGTTGGTGGTATGTTTTACACAAGAAGCGCTTTAGTAAAGTGGCAAGGAGGCGCCACTTAAGGCTCAAGGAAGTGACGCCTCAGGGAAGCTGATAGGGACTTGGTTCGAGCTGCAGGAATCCCCTTTTGGTTGTTCTTTTTGACGCCAAGACCAGGAGGTGTTGCTTTCAGTTTGGACTCTGGTGGATGAGTATTGAAGGGGTCAACAGATTTGAATGAGTGGAGGAGAGAAATTTTAGGAGTGTGATGAATTCAAATTTGTTTGAATGATTGGATGAGAGGGGAGGAAGGAAGATAGAGGGGGCACAAGGGGTGGTGTTAGCCGAATTTCTTTTGGAAGAGTTTGAGGGGAAGGGGACTTTCGGTTTTGGCTCTTGGTGAGGGTGCCGAAATTGAGTTGCTAATGAGTAGTATTTTTGGCATTTAGGTGGGTTTCACTTTTCAGTCTAGTTTTTCTCCCAATCTTTTTTTTGCCGAAAAGCACCTAAGCTCTTCTCCTCTTTTCTCTTCTTTTGACCATAGCTGAAACTAGGAGACCCTTTGGGGTGCAACTCTTCCTTTCACTTCTCTTTCACTCTCAAAAGCTGAAACCCCTATTGGCTTTTCTTTTCTCTTCTTCTTTTTGTGATAGCCGAATCCCTTCTACCCTTTTTCTCCATCTTTGTCCCAAAGCCGAATCACCACTTCTCCCTCTCTTCCATCTTGTTTATTCTTTTCAAAACACCTTGCTAGCTGAGACCCCTTGATTCTCATTATCTTGATTTATTCTTCTTTCATTCACTATAAGTCGAAGACCACACTTTCTTTTGCTCTTGGCCGAATCTTTCCTGAAAACCCTGTTGAGTTGTTTCTTTTTCTTCTCTTGGAAGCCGAATCTTCCTTGCTGTGATTGCTTGTGCCGAATCCTGAAGAAAGCCGAAGGTATGTGCATGATGATAATATGTTCGGTCGAATGGCCACTCCCTTACCCCATTCTCTTTTGCCGAATCTCATCAGGTACTTGTGTAGGTGCGATCAACGTGTTGGTTATCTGTTGTTTTAACCTAGTGGGGTGGAAATCCCAAAAACCACATCTATCGTAGTGAGTTTTGACGAAGCCTTTAATGGATGCAAGAAATATACAAGAAGGAGAGGGAAGTCAACCTTCGGGTTCGATCCCTAAGTTCAAGAAGAAGGCTGTGTCTGCTGTTCGTGATTGGCCACCTGCGTATAGGCCAGCATCTGAGCAGAATAGTAGGCAGATAGCGGTAGTGTCTATCAACAAGAGTGTCGATGTAGAAAGTATCGTGTTACGAGTAATCAGGTGTGTAACTTTTACACACTTCATATGTTTAATATGCTATTATTTGTGTATTGTCAAAAGCCGAAGTAATAGTGGAAATCACTATGTTACCCTTGTGGGTAAAAGCAAGAACTCCGGGTAAGTCCATTTGGTGGTTAACATGATTTGTCTATATTAAAACCTGCATGAGCCATGTTATATCTTCTTAAATGTTAAGCATGACCATATAGTATTGAAGAGCATATACATGAAAAATGGGTATGATGAGAGGAGTGGGAAGGTATGACTTATCAGACTGTCACCAGTGGTTAGGTACCACACGTGGGTTGGCCCCACATATCATTATTCTGTGACTAAGTCTCAGTGGTTTGGAACCACCAGTGGTTAGGTACCACATATGCTTATTTTTGTGACTCGTCCCAGTAGTTTGGTACCACAGTGGGTTGGCCCCACATAACGATATAATGGATCGTCACCAGTGGTTAGGTACCACAAGTGGGTTGGCCCCACGTATGATTATTTGTGACTTCGGTCACCAGTGGTTAGGTACCACCAGTGGCTAGGTGCCACAAGGGGTAGATTTGGGACACTCGGATGGATACCTAGGATGGATGGGCTGCATGACATGCATATTTGCATATGAATCTGTGTAAGAGCTTAACATCTTTTGGATGGGGATTTATACACTGAGTCTCGGTGACTCACCCCTTCCGTTACCTTTTTGCAGATAATTCCTAGATCACGGATATGGAGCCGGGATAGACTCGAGGTGGCCATGCTCAATATTTTAGTTTTTATTTTAATGTTTATTTCGGATTTATTTTACTATAAGTTTGGTTTACAGTTATGTAATAAGGCCATTTAGATTTTATTTTGGGATTATTCACTTTGTTTAAAATTTCCTTAAAAATTTTGTTAAATATTAAGAGCATGCATAGCGAACTATGAAATGGACGTTTTCAAAACATAAACAAACTTTTGGGATTTTCTAAAATTTTACCATCGGGTAATTAACAAACAGGTAATAGCAACAGGGCAACTCTATCTTCTTTAAAACTAAGTCTTAAAATGATTTCAACAATTCACTCAATACGAACTCGGATTTTTATAAATATACAAAAGTTTTCTTCCCAACTCGAGGTGACAACTCAGTTTACAAAACGTTTTCGTCCCTGTGACATGCCAGATTCGGTCGTAGCGTTTTGACCGGGTTTGGGGTGTTACAGCATCGGCTTTGATATGTGTGCTAGTGTAAGACCATGCATGGACATGGCATCGGCCACATTATGAAAGCCAGTGTAAGACCATGTCTGGGACATGGCATCGGCGTTGATATGTGTGCTAGTGTAAGACTATGTCTGGGACATGGCATTGGCCATATTATGAAAGCCAGTGTAAGACCATGTGTGGGACATGGCATCAGCGTTGATATGTGTGCTAGTGTAAGACCATGCCTGGGACATGGCATCGACATTTTACCCTCTTGTGTGAGGCTTGTCGGGTATCCTCTGGTATTCCAACTGGTTCAACAGGAAATTTAGAGCTTATGTTAAAAGTGAGAAAAATTATGACTATGTTGTAAGTTATACAGGTACCTACATGAAATTCATGAGAAATGAGCTCGAATTATGTTGTATGATTAGTAAGGGTGAAAATGAGTATGGCATGTATAAGGACTTGGTCTTTATCAAGTGCCATATTGTTTTGGCCAAATGTGTTGGTTTGTTTGAAGATTGGTTCCTTTTGTATAAGGCCATGGATGATGGCTAATATTTATTATTGATATATGAAAATAATGATGTTTTTCATGAATGTACAAGTTGCATGGTTGAGTATTGGTTATACTAATGAATGAATGAGCAGGCTACTTGATGTGGCTTAAGTTGGTGCAAGTAAGGGTGGTAGAAAGGGCCTGATAAATAGCCTTGTTATTGTCCACACGGGTAGACACACGGGCTTGTGTCTAGGCCGTGTATGACACACGGTCTGTCCCATAGGCATGTAGTCCGGCCGTGTGTCCCCCTACACCTTAAGTTGGCAAAACAAAATGCCCAGTAGTAACCACATGGGTTGAGACATGGCCGTGTGTCTCTACCGTGTGGAAGACACGACCATAAAACATGGCCGTGTGCCTAGGCCGTGTGAAGTCTGCACTTGAATTTAGAAATTTAATTCGCCACACGGTCTAAGGACACGGGCGTGTGCCTTGACCGTGTGACCTTATTGGGTTGATGACGTCAGAAACAGAATGTCAAGGTTTTTACACACTAGCGTGTCAAGGTCGTGTGAGGGACACAGGCCATGGACATGGGCGTGTGCCAGGCCGTGTGAAAATCCCTGTAGGTTCAAATTGATAAATAAATTCACATGGCTAAGGACATGGGTGTGTGTGTGACCACACGATCTGCCCACACGGGTGTATCCCTTGCCACACGAGTGTGTGCCCCTGTTTTTAGTGACATTTTCCAAAGTTTTCGAAAGAACTCAGTTTGTCCTGAACTGTTTCTAAAGTGTGTTGTAGGCCTCATAGACCCATATTAAGGACTTTGAGTTGAAGATTGAGAAGTTTTGAATTTGAACGAACTTTTATGGCTCGGAAATGTATGTAGTATGTGTTGAGTTAGGTAACGCCTCGTACCATGTTTCAGCGTTAAACACGAGTAAGGGGTGTTACACTTTGTGGTATCAGAGCTATGGTTTTACCGATTCTCGGACTAACCTAGCATGTGTACGAGTCTAGCTATACATGCCATATATGAATTATGATAGTGTGACAACTGACATTTTAAAATGTGTTTTTATATAGTAAATGGATTCCAACAGAGCAGTGGCGGATGATGTTGAGAGTAATGCGTTGACTCCCGTAGAAGGGACCGCTCCAGTTGAAAGTGGGCTCGTGACACTGAGTCAGGGCGGAGGGGTAAGGATGCCTTCCTCCATATAATGAATGTTTGGTATTTGGAGTTTGTTCGTGCAAACTCGAACACTCCACCCCCTCTAATTCCATAGCCTGTCCCTATAACTCCTCAAGTAGTGGAAACGATTAGAAGGGAAAAGCCTCCAGTAGATAGAATTTGAAAGCAAAGGGCTGAGGAATTTAGAGTGAATATAGATGATGACCCTGAGAGAGCAGAATTCTGGCTAGAAAATACCATAAGGATATTCGATGAGTTGTCTTACACACCTGAAGAGTGCATGAAGTGTGTTGTGTCACTCTTGCAAGACTCGGCCTATCAATGGTGGAACACCCTTGTGTCGGTTGTACCAAGAGAAAGGATTACGTCAGAGTTTTTCCAAGAGAAATTCCGGAAGAAGTATATTAGTCAGAGGTTTATAGACCAGAAAAGGAAGGAATTTCTAGAATTCAAACAAGTCCGAATGACAGTAACTGAATATGAGCGTTAGTTCATGAGACTCAGTAAATACGCTAGGGAGTGCGTATCTACCGAAGCCATCATGTGCAAGAGATTTGAGGACAGATTAAACGAAGACATCCGATTATTAGTTGGCATTTTAGAGTTAAGGGAGTTTGTGGTGCTTGTTGAAAGAGCTTGTAAGGTCGAGGAATTGGCCAAAGAAAAAAGGAAAGCTAATATTGAGTCTCGTGACCAAAAGAAAAGACAGCTGGGGAAATCATTCCAGTCCTCATCCAAGAAATCAAGAGAGTTCACTACTCAATCCAATGCTTCAATTGGATTCTCGAACAGAAATAAAAATAAGCAATACACAACGTTTAAGGGTCAGACTACTTCAATTGCGAGTGTTGGTAGTGCCCGACCTAATAGACCAGAATGTTCACAGTGTGGTAAACGTCACTTTAGAGAATGCCGAGGAAATGAAAGAGGATGCTTCAAGTGCGGTTCACTAGACCACTTCATTCGAAATTGCCCTGAGATGGACGAGAAAGACAGAAAGCAAGATGTACGAGCGAGTAATGCTCCTTCTAGAGGTAGACCACAGAAGAACCCGGGAAGTGGGGCTAGCAGTAAAGGTGCGCTTATAGATTCCGCCGTGAGGTCCGAGGGCCGAGCGCTTGCAAGGACTTATGCCATTCGCACTCGCGAAGAGGCATCGTCACCAGATGTGATTACGGGTACTTTTTCTCTTCATGATATCTCTGTTGTTGCTTTGATTGATCTGGGGTCTACCCATTCCTATATTTGTATGAAATTGGTGTCTAATATGAATATGCCTATTGAGTTAACAAAATTTGTGATAAAAGTGTCTAACCCGTTAGGCAAGCACATGTTAGTTGATCAAATATGTAGAAATTGTCCCTTGTCAATTAAAGGTCATTGTTTTCCGGCTAACCTCATGTTGTTGCCGTTCGATGAACTTGACGTGATTCTTGGTATGGATTGGTTAACTGCTCATGATGTGATAATAAATTGTGGAACAAAACTTATTGAACTGAAATGTGAAAATGGGGATATTATTCAGGTTGAATCAGGTGAACCGGATAGCTTACCTGTACTGATTTCTTCTATGATTGTTGATAAATATCTGAGGAAAGGGTGTGAGTCCTATCTTACATTTGTGTTGAATACCCAAGAGTCGAAAGTAAAGATTGAGTTAGGCCTGTGGTATGCGAGTATCCGAGCGTGTTTCTGGAAGAATTACCTAGATTGCCTCCAACTAGGGAAGTTAAGTTTGGTATTGAGTTGGTCCTGGTACGGCACCTATTTCGATTGCCCCAAATAGGATGGCTCCGATGGAGTTAAAGGAACTGAAAATCCAGTTGCAAGATTTAATGGATAAGGGTTTTGCAAGACTGAGCTATTCTACATGGGGTGCTTCAGTACTTTTTGTGAAAAAGAAAGACGGGTCGATGAGACTGTGTATAGACTACCGACAGCTCAACAAAGTTACTGTTAAGAACAAGTATCCTTTGCCAAGGATCGACGATTTGTCTGACCAATTGAAGGGAGCCATAGTGTTTTCTAAGATAGACCTGAGGTCCGGTTATTACAAGTTGAGAGTTAAGGAACAAGATGTACCGAAAACTGCATTTCGGACGAGGTATGGCCATTATGAGTTCCTCATCATGCCCTTTGGCTTAACGAATGCTCCCGCCGTATTTATGGATTTAATGAACTAAATTTTTCGACCGTACTTGGACAAGTTTGTAGTTGTTTTTATTGATGACATATTAATTTATTCTCGGGATGAGGGGTAGCACGCGGAGCATTTGAAAACTATTTTGCAGACTTTAAGCGATAAGCAGTTATATGCTAAGTTTAGCAAAAGTGAACTTTGGCTCCGAGAAGTCGTATTCTTGGGTTATATCGTGTCGGGTGATGGAATTAGAATTGACCTGAGTAAGATATCGGCTATCGTTGATTGGAAACTGCCGAGGAATGTGTCAGAGGTTAGAAGCTTTTTGGGCTTAGCAGGATACTACAGATGTAACAGCCCGATTTAAGGGCTAGTCGGAACAGTGGTTTTGGAACCACAAATCCGAGGTTAGAGAAAATTATTTTTATATTATTTTAGGAGTTAGAGCATGATTATATAGGTGCATGAAAATTTTGGTGCTTTAAATTTAGTGATTTCATGCTAAATCGCAAAAAAAGACTAAATCGCATAAAGTGCGAAAGTTCTATTTTATAAGCTAAAGGTGCTTAATAGCCATAGAACATTAATTGGAGGCCTTTAATGTGCAAATAGACCCTTAGACATAAGGTGGTCGGCCATAGGGGACAAGAAAGTCAATTAGTTAAAGTAGGTAAGGATTTGGTGATTAAATTGATTGTTTTATATTAAAATAAAGAAAAGATTATATCCTTCACTTCACTCATCTTCTTTCACCAAAAAACACAAGAAAAATAGGGGTTTTAAAGCTCAAAAATTTCAGCAAACTCTTCTCCCTACAAGTAAGTGATTTTAATGGTTTTTCTTGATGATATTTGTACTTTTGGAACCCCCAAAGCTTAAGCTAGCTAAAGAGGGGACTATTTTGCAAAATGGTGGAAAGTTTAGAGTTTTACCATGTGAGCATGTATATTTTTTCTGCATTTTTATGGAAGAAAATGACTCATAGATGTTCAATAAACAACTTTTGTGAAGGGTGTTACCATGAAAACACCTAAAATGACCTTTTTGTGAAGGTTGTAAAATAAGAGGTAAGTGTGTGAAATAATGGTTTTGATGGTTGCCATAAGAGTAATAAATGTTCACCTAGGCTCGTTAAAGAAAGAAATTTGATTAGAATTTATTTCTGAGCCTAAGGGTAAAATGGTCATTTTGTGAAAGCCTAAGGGCAAAATAGTAATTTTGCTAAAGCATGATTATTGAAATGCATTAGTTAATGTGATAATTAAATGAGCTAATTTGATATTATAGATCAAGAAGAACAAAGAATTAACCCCGACCGAGGAAAGGGCAAGGTGTCAGATTAGATCAGCAATTTAACCTATTTTGATATCGAGGTAAGTTTGTGTGCAATAAATTCAACATCATGTTACTAAGTTTCTAAATGTTTGATAATAGTGATGTTATACAATATTTCTAAGAATTTGAGTTATGATGTCGAATGAGGAAATGATGAGGATTATAATGTGAAAGTCCCGATTGGAATTTAATAGATGAGAGAATACGATTATCGAAACATGAGATTAGTAAGGTCCCGTATAAGACCATGTCTGGGATATGGCCTCGGCACCAAATTGAGATCCCGTATAAGACCATATCAGGGATATGGCATTGGTATCAAATATAAGAATCGTATAAGACCATATCTAGGATATGACATCGACAATCGATATGAGATCCCGTTTAAGACCATATCAGGGATATGGCACCGGCATCTAGAGGTGACCCCATATAAGACCATATTTGGGATATGGCATTGGTGATGTATTTATGTAAATGATGATAATTACGTAACTTTGGGTGTCCCAAGTGATTCAATGGGATAACTAGTTAAGCTTGTAATAGAGATGAGGTTAGTGTTAAATTCGTGTGATGAAGTGGTACAGGTACATGTGAGTAATTCACGAGAAAAGTTTATGATATGTGATATGAGATGCAATTGGTAAGAGTAAGCATGAGTAAGTTATGGCAAAGTGCCTAAGACTTTGTGTTTTAATTAATGCCATGGATGGATGACATTATGAGCCTTATGTTGTTATTTATTTCATGCAAACTTACTAAGCTTTATGCTTACTCCTCTTATTTCTCTTTTCCTTGTAGTATTGCCAAGATAACTCAAGGATCGTGGGACGTCGGAGTTCGGAATCACACTATCGACTACTCTTTGGTATAACAAAGTTAGATTCATTTTGAGTATGGCATGTATAGGACTTGGTTATTTTGTTATGTCATATTTGTTAGCCAAAGTGTTGGCTATCAAATTCATTTTGTAAGTGGTCATTGGAATTGGGCCAACACTTGACAAGTTATATATTCAATGATGATGAAATTCATTAAGGGTATGCTTGTGTGGATGTTTTGATTTTTAATCTTTAGAAGTGCTTTATAGTCCTGATATGTGTTGGATTGAATTGGTGTAAGTATGGTTGCTGTATAGGGTGGCATTTGACTTAGTAGATAGCCTTTTAAATGTTCACACGGGTAGACACACTGGCGTGTGTCTAAGCTGTGTGTGACACACGGTCAGTCCCATGGGCGCCTTGATTGGCCGTGTGTCTCCACGCATGCTAGGCTTACAAGTTAGTATGCTCAGTAGTAAACACACGGGCAGAGACACGGCCGTGTGTCTCAGCCGTGTGGGACGCACGGCCATGGACATGGACGTGTGCCCAGGCCGTGTGAAGTCTGCACCTAAAATCAGGAATTTAATTCGACACACAGTCTAAGAACACGGGCGTGTGTCTTGGCTGTGTGACCTTAGTGAGGTAATGACGTCATAAACAGAATGCCATGGTTTTGGCACACGGGCGTGTCGAGGCCGTGTAAGGGACACGAGCCAGGGACACGGGCGTGTGTCCGGCCGTGTGAAAACCCATGTAGGTTCGAAATGAAAAATAAATTCCACACAGGCTAGGAACATGGGCATGTGTGACCACAGGGCCTGCCCACACGGGCGTGTGGCCCTTGTTTAGGCAAGAATTTTTCTAAGTGTGTAAAAGTTTCCAGTTTAATTTCGAATCCTTCCGTAAGTATGTTTAGGGCCTTGTAGGCCCATAATAAGGATGTTATGAATATGAATGAAAACTTTATGTTGGAATGAAATGTTATAGCCCAAAGTTGTATGTTTAAGCAAAATAAGTTGGGTAATGCCTCGTATCCGGGTCCGGCATTGAACACCGGTAAGCGGTTTACAATAGACGGTTTGTTAAAGGATTCTCCATGATTTCTACGCCGATGACGAGGTTGTTACAGAAAGATGTTATGTTTGAATAGACAGAGAAGTGCCAACAGACTTTTGAGAAACTAAAAGCATTGTTGACTGATGCCCCAGTTTTAGTGCAACCGGATTTGGGAAAGGAATTTGTGGTGTATAGTGATGCACCCTTAAATGGATTGGGGTGTGTGCTTATGCAAGAAGGCAAGGTAATAGCATATGCCTCAAGACAACTGAAGCTGCATGAGAAAAACTATCCGACTCACGACTTAGAGTTAGCCGCCATAATGTTCGCACTGAAGATTTGGAGACACCATATGTATGGCGAGAGATGCCGAGTATTCACCAACCATAAAAGTCTAAAGTATTTGATGACTCAAAAGAAACTGAACCTTCAATAACGGAGATGGCTAGAACTCATAAAAGATTATGAACTAGTGATCGACTATCACTCGAGGAAGGCGAACGTGGTCGCCGATGCTTTGAGTCAAAAATCATTGTTTGCCTTGAGGGCAATGAACACTCAGTTGTTAGTAACCGATGATAGTTTCATTTTAGCCGATTTGAAAGTGAAACCAATGTTTTTGCAAGAGATTTGTGAAGCTTAGAAAGGTGATAAAGAGTTGCAAGCTAAGGTAACTCAGTGCGAGACGTGTATAGAATCAGACTTTCGGATTTGTTCAGATGGCTGTTTAATGTTTCAAGATAGAATTTGTATACCCAAATTCGATGAACTTATTCAAAAAATTTTGCATGAGGCACATAGCAGTTGTATGTCTATCCATCCGGGTAATGTGAAAATGTATAATGACTTGAAGAAAATGTATTGGTGGTCAGGAATGAAAAGAGACATCTCAGAGTTTGTCTCTAAGTGTTTAATTTGTCAGCAAGTGAAAGCCGAACACCAAGTACCTTCGGGTTTACTTCAGCTCGTAATGGTTCTTTAATGGAAATGGGATCGTATTACCATGGATTTTGTGTCTGGTTACCATTGTCGCCAGAGAAAAAAGATGTTGTATGGGTTGTGGTTGATAGGCTAACTAAGTCAGCTCATTTTATACCAGTGCGTATCGATTATCCACTTGAGAAATTGGCCGATCTTTATGTTTTTGAAATTGTGAGACTTCATGGAGTACCTTTTTCGATCATTTCAGATAGAGATCCCAGGTTCACATCACGATTTTGGAAAAAGTTGCAAGAAGCGTTGGGGACAAAACTGAATTTTAGTATTGCTTTCCACCTGCAAACCGACGGTAAGTCAGAAAGAGTAATTCAAATTCTTGAAGACATGTTGCGGTGTTGTGTCCTTGAACTCCAAGGCAGTTGGGAAAAGTATTTACCGCTGGTAGAGTTTGCCTACAACAATAGCTATCAGTCGAGTTTGAAAATGGCCCCTTATGAGGCTTTGTATGGGCGTAAGTGTCGAACGCCCTTGTATTGGACCGAACTCGGAGAAAATCAGATACATGGGGTTGACCTAGTCAAAGAAATAGAAGAAAAAGTAAAGTGATTCGTGGTTGTTTGAAGGCCGCTTCGGATAGACAGAAATCCTACGTGGACTTGAAACGGAAAGAGATTGAGTTTCAAGTTGGTGATAATGTATTTTTGAAAGTATCCCCGTGGAAGAAAGTCCTCAAATTCGGTAGGAAAGGCAAATTAAGTCCACGTTTTATTAAACCTTATGAGGTGATTGAGAGAATTGGATCGGTAGCTTATCGAATAGCCTTGCCATCCGAATTAGAAAAGATCCACGATGTATTCCATATTTCTATGTTGTGCCATTACCGTTCTAACCCATCACATGTGATTTCACCAACAGAGGTTGAGATTTGTTCAGACATGACCTATGGTGAAGAGCCGGTTAAGATTATAGATCGAGAGGTCAAGCAATTGAGAAATAAAAGTATAGCACTCGTGAAAGTACTATAGCATAGACATGGAATTGAAGAGGCCACATGGGAGCACGAGGAATCTATGAGAGAGCAATACCTGAACCTTTTCACTGGTAAGATTTTCGGGGACAAAAATCCCTAAGGGGGAGAATTGTAACAGCCCAATTTAGGGGCTAGTCGGAATAGCGGTTTCAAAACCACTAATCCGAAGTCGAAGAAATTTTTTTTAATATTAGTTTATGTGTTATAGCATGATTACATGAGCGCATGAAAATTTTGGTGCATTAATTTTAGTGATTTCATGCTTAATTTTGAAAAATGACTAAATCGCATAAAGTGCGAAAGTTTTGTTCTACAAGCTAACGGTGTCAAATAGTTATATAATATTAAATTGGAGGTCCCTAATATGTAGTTAGGCCCTTAGGAATGTGTTGACCTGCCATAGGGGACAAAGAAATGAAAATTTGGTCAAAGTGGGTGGTATTAGGTGTCTTAATGGATGAAATGAAATAAAATAAAGAGAGAAAATATCATCTTTTCATCTTCTTCATACTACCACCGAAATTTTCAGCAAAGAGGGCTTTGGAAAGCTTGAAAATTTTCAGCAAATTAAACCTTTACAAGTAAGTGTTTTTGATGGTCATTTTTGATAATTTTTGTACTTTTGGAACCCTTGTAGCTTAAGCTAGCTAATGAGGGGACTATTTTGCAAAATGGTTGAGAGTCTAGGGTTTTTCCATGAGAACATTAGTTTTATGGAAGAAAATGAAACTTGGTTGTTAAATAAACAACTTTTGTGAAAAGGGTTTCCATGAAAACACCTAAAATGGACCTTTTTGTAAATATTGCAAAATAGGTATTAAATGTGTGAAATAATTGTTATTGTGAGTTGCTATAAGCTTAAAATAGATTCGGCTAGGCTTGGTTAATGAGGATATTTGATGAAAATCGTTTTACGAGCATAGGGGCAAAATTATAATTTTTTAAAAGTATAAGGGCAAAACTGTAACATTGCCAAAGTAGGAATTTTGAAATGTTTTGATTAATGTGGTGATTAAAAGAGTCAAATTTTATCATTATAGATTCAGAAAAACGGAGTTCGAACTTAGACCGGGGGAAAACCAAGTTATTGGACTAAATCGAGCAAGTTGCCCATATTTTGTATATCGAGGTCAGTTGTATGTGAATAATACAACTCTATTGTTATTATATTTTTAATAATTGACATTGCATAAAATGTTTGATTATTGCTATGATTATGCATGATGAAAGTTGATGTGATATACTCCCGATTGGACCTTAGGAATAGATTGGATATACAAGCTGTGACATTTTGGTTGATATGTGTGCTAGTGTAAGACCATGTCTGGGACATGGCATCGGCCACATTATGAAAGCCAGTGTAAGACCATGTTTGGGACATGGCATCGGCGTTGATATGTGTGCTAGTGTAAGACCATGCCTGGGACATGGCATCGGCCACATTATGAAAGCTAGTGTAAGACCATGTCTGGGACATGGCATCGGCTTTGATATGTGTGCTAGTGTAAGACCATGCCTGGGATATGGCATCGGCCACATTATGAAAGCCAGTGTAAGACCATGTCTGGGACATGGCATCAGCGTTGATATTTGTGCTAGTGTGAGACCATGTTTGGGACATGGCATCGACATTTTACCCTCTTGTGTGAGGCTTGTCGGGTATCCTCTGGTATTCTAACTGGTTCAACGTGAAATTTAGAGCTTATGTTAAAAGTGAGAAAAATTACAACTATATTGTAAGTGATATAGGTACCCAAATGAAATTCATGATAAATGAGCTCGAATTATGTTGTATGATTAGTAAGGGTGAAAATGAGTAAGTTATGTTTTTAATCATTCGAGAATCTTGTGCAAGTTTTATAAGATGATATGAGTATTATAATGCATGGTAATTGTTGTAAGTTATTTACATGTGACTTACTAAGCTTTATGCTTACTCCCTCTCTTTTCCATTTTCTTATAGAGCCGCCAAGCTAGCTCAGGGATCAAAAGACGTCGGAGGCTCGATCACACTATCAATCTGAACATTTGGTATAGCTAGATTTAACATTTTGAGTATGGCATGAATAGGGACTTGGTCTTTATCAAGTGTCATATTGTTTTGGCCAAATGTGTTGGTTTGTTTGAAGATTGATTCCTTTTGTATAAGGCCGTGGATGATGGATAATATTTATTATTGATATATGAAAATGATGATGTTTTTCATGAATGTGCAAGTTGCATGGTTGAGTATTGGTTATACTAATGAACGAATGAGTAGGTTACTTGATGTGGCTTAAGTTGGTGCAAGTAAGGGTGGCAGAAAGGGCTTGGTAAATAGCCTCATTATTGTCCACATGGGTAGACACACGGGCGTGCATCTAGGCCGTGTGTGACACACGACCTGCCCCATGGTCGTATAGTTCGGCCGTGTGTCTCCCCGCACCTTAAGTTGGCAAAACAGAATGCCCAATAGTAACCACACGAACTGAGACACGGTCATGCGTCTCGATCATGTGGAAGACACGGCCATAGAACATGGGCGTGTGCCCAAGTCGTGTGAAGTCTACACTTGAATATAGGAATTTAATTTGCCACATTGTCTAAGGACACGGGCAAGTGCCTTGACCGTGTGACCTTATTGGGTTGATGACGTCAGAAACAGAATGTTAAGGTTTTTACACACGGACGGTGACACGGGCGTGTCAAGGCCGTGTGAGGGACACGGTCCATGGACACTGGCCATGGACACGGAC